>BSBN01000376.1:1315242-2630484 GCA_027924645.1 Cunninghamia lanceolata
AAAATCCATGGAAAGCATGAGGTACAAACTATTAATTCTCTCCAGATAGGGAGTCAACCCACCTTTTTTAAGGATTCTCCATATCTTCTAATTTTTCTTCACAAAGTCACAAGATAAAGGCTCAACCTTGTTGCGGTCCCCTCCCATAATGGTCAAAAGATACTACTGACAAGGAGACAAACGATACTTCTCTCTACCACTAGTGTCCCTACTGCGACTATTCAAGGGCCCTCTTAAACCAAAATGATGTTGAATAGCAACCCTGAGGTCATGAATAGAAAACACCAGAAGTCTCTCAAATTTTGAAAAGCTAACACCACGAAGATAAATGATGGTGTAAGTCATAAAAGCCACATGACAAGGCTTGTTATATTCTCACGAGTCATTAACATTATCAATATGAATGAGAGCAACCACCTTGCATGGAAACTCATAAATTCCCAATCATATTTGGAGTTTGTCAACTTGCACCCCTTGGTTACTGAAAAAATTGGCAACACAATTTCCTTCTCTATAAATGTGCTAGATTTTGACATTGAAAAAGCTTAACAAAAGATCAAGAGATTCTTTAATGATATGGTCTATAGACTAGCTAGGGGGGTTGAGCTTAAGAAGGCAATTAATAATTTTTAACGAATCCCCCTCCAACAGAGACCCCAAAAGGCAGTAGAATCTTTTGCATAGTGACTAGTTTGGACTCCCAAGTTAATGGAAAAAGCACCCAAGACTCTACCCAAGCTGGGTCGAGCCTAGATTGCCCTTAGAAGCACCCTTAAAATTGATCTTACACCAATTCATCCTAGGGAAAATCTAACGAGAAGGAGAACAAGGAGGACGAGAGAGAGGGAGGCCAATGCCAACACCCATATTCCACTTAGAGGCCACCAAAACCTTTGAGAAAGGGACTGACACAAAGAAAGAAGAAGAGGAACAACTACTAAAGGTCACTAATATATTTTCCTTTATGGAAAAGGAGGAAGCAAGGGCAACTCGAAAAGTAAAAGAAGAGACACCCTTAAAAATCCTTACATTCATCTCCAACCAAAGGCCCCAAATAACATGAGGGAGAACCAAAGACCACATTAGCTTAAGGATGTTAGGGTTGGCTAGCAGAAGATATCAATTAAATACAAATAAAGATTAAACAGAGGAATGAAAATAAACATAAATAATAACATCGAGAGACAAGTTTTAATGTGGTTCACCCAAACTTGGGCTACATCCACCAACAAGGAGTCCAATAGTATTATCCAGTAAATCAAACTGATTACAACCAGCAATCCTTGCAACTCAAAACTACTGCAAAATGCTACAATACATCAACAGAAATCCTAACCCTTAGTCACTTTTATCAAGCCTTATGTCAATTACAAAATTAGGGTTTTTTTATGTCGACCAATAGAAAAAATAACTCTCGATGCCTTAATAAAATAATAAAAAATTGTTGGAGGTTTTAGGGGTACTGCCCCTCAACCCCACCCTTTATTGCGACAAGGAGCGTTGCAGGGGCATTGCCCCCAAACCCCTACAAGGGGTGTTGCCCCTTGACCCCGTTAAATAATTTGGGGGGAAACTATGCCGATAAAAGTGGGGTAACTTTAATCTTTGAGTCTGATTAGGCTCCATATAACAACAAAGGGAAAGGCTAACTATAAAAGAGGAGGACCAATGAGCAATAAGGTTAGGTAAGGAAGAAGGTAGCACCCGAGCAAGGTTGAAGAGGGAAAGGATGCGACCCTAGACAATTGAGAGAAGGGACAAACAAGGAACAAATGGGGAAAAGACTCCTTCGCAGTTGAGCAGAGAACACACCAGTTAACCAAGACAAGACCCCTTTTGATAAGTTTATCCATCGTAAGGATTTTATCTTACATTGACAACCAAAGAAATATGTTGACCTTTAGAGATAAAGGTTTTGACCACAAGTTGGTCCAAAAGGGGAAGGGGAGGTTGAGAGGAAGTGATGAAGCATACCTAGAAGAGACAAAATAGGACCTAGAAGGAGAGGCATTAACCCACACAAGAAAATCCTCCTTAAGGGATTAAGGAATGTGAAATCCTTTAAGAAAATCCTAGATCTTGACCAAAAGAGGAAAGAACTTAGGGAAGAGGGTGAGGGAAAGAGATTTTTTGTCTTTTCTAGGAAATGGACACCTCAATGTAGTCCACCACTAAGCTACCAAATCTTTCTTTAAGAATGTCTGTAATAGGGGAGGTCTAGTCCAATGAGTTAAGAGGGCACTTGAGTAGCCAAGCATCTTTCCAAAATCTAATAAGAGAACTAGTTCCCAACTTCCATTTGACTCCTTTTCTAATAATAGAGTTGTACTTAGAAAGTACCTTCCAAATTTTTGATCCATGGGGGAAAACTTCACAGTGTAAAAAAGTTAGAGGGTTGGAATTAGTCAAATGCTTAGCCTTGACAATTGTTGTCCATTCCTTGGAATATGTAAGAAGTCTCTAGGAACTCTTTGCAATAAGAGCAACATTGAACATTTTAAGGTTCCTTAACCAGAGACCACCATAAGATTTGGAAGGCAAGCTTGATGCCAAGAAATTAGAGGAATCCTTTTACGATCTTCCAAACCAAACCAAAGGAAACACTTCTATATTTGTTCAAGTTTCTCTGCAATCTTTGAGGGGATCAATTACATGGACATGAAGTAGACTGGTAGCATTTTAAGAGTGAACATTATAAGTTTTAGTTTCCCATCTTGGGATAGGAGAATCCATTTCCATCCCGCTAGCTTCTAATGGAATCTATCAATAAGGTTTGATAAAAAAAACCTCTGAGATAGGGCCAATGAATAAGGGCAAACCTAAGTAAGAAGTTGGGAGGGTCTCTAATTGATAGAAAAGCAAGCTAGATATTTTATTTTGATGGGTTGGGGAGTACTGATAAATAAAACACAACTCTTAGTTAGATTCACCTTCTAGCCCGAAACATCTCCATAATCCTGAAGTAGCTTCTTGATTTCTTTAGCCTCCATCACAGAAGATTCACCAACAATGATAGTATCATCCATGAATTGTTGATGAGTGATGGGTTGAATAAAGGATGGGGGATGGAATTCTTTAAGTTTACCAGAGGTAGCAGTTGCACTGAAACTCTACCCCAATGCTTCAATAAAAAGAATGAATAGAAAGGGGGATAAAGGGTCTACTTGCTTGAGGCCATAGCTACACCCAAAAAAATTGGATGGTATTCCATAGATAATGTCAGAGAACATGGCTGTGGAGATGCATTTTTTAATCAACTTCTTGAATTTGATGACAAAATTGAATCTATCCAACACTACATCCAAGAAATGCCAAGAGATAAAGGGTCTCCTTGCTTGAGGCCATAGCTACACCCAAAAAAATTGGATGGTATTCCATCGATAATGTTAGAGAACATGGGTGTGGAGATGCATTTTTTAATCAACTTCTTGAATTTGATGACAAAATTGAATCTATCCAACACTGCATCCAAGAAATGCCAAGAGATACAGTCATAGGCCTTGTTCATGTCAAGCTTAAGAATCATATTGGCCTTCTTGTTCTTTTCCATAGAGTGAACTATTTTGTGGATGGTGATAATGGGATCTAGAATTTGACAATCCTTAACAAAATATTGCTTTGCTGAGGGAAAATTAGACCTAGGAAAATCATTGCAATCTCTTATCAAGGATTTTTTAGAATATTTTATAGAGAGTTACATGGGCTAATATGATGGAATTTAGAGAAATGACTGGCACCATTCTTTTTTGGAATGAAGACAAAAAATGAATTGTTTAGTTCCTTAAGAACATCTGTAGAGAAAAATATTTCATTGGCCACCTCCACCACATCATGAAAGATGAAGTCCCAATAGCCCTATAAAAATAAATGAGGGAATCCATCAAGGCCAGGGGCCTTACACCTATCGAAAGAAAAGATATAGGTCTCACTTCTTCCTCATAAACATGAACCATTAGAGGGGAGTTGTCTTCAGGAGAGATCAAATGGGGTATAAGATTCAAAAGATCATCTTCATTATTGTAGTTGACCCATTTTTCTTCTAAGATGAGATTCCTATAAAAGTTCATTGCTATTTTTTTAATAAGATCCTCATCCCATATGATATTGCCACTGCCATCCTTGATTTCCTTGATATAGTTAGCAACTCTATGTTTAAGAGTGTTGACATGGAAGAACTTGGTATTCCTATCCCCCTCTTTCAACCACAATGTTCTAGATCTTTGTCTCCAGAAATTCTCTTCCATTACTACAAAAGATATGTAGTTCCATAAGAGGCTTTTCTCTTTATCAAAGGATTCTTCGTTTAAACCTATTGCTGGTATCTCTCTTTGGACATGCTCAAGATTCTAAGCCACTTTCTTCTTAGCAAAGAAAATATTGTCGAAAGATGTTCTATTCCAAAGTCTGATATTTTCTTAACACTTTTGAGTTTTGGACACATTTGTACATGGATGTTCCTAAAATTTGAATATTCCACCACTCTCTAATATTTTCTTCAAGTTCTAGGTGCATGGCCCACTTTTTTTTCAAATATAAAAGGAGATACTTTACACTTTTTAAAATTATCCATCTAAAAAAATGAGAGTAACTAGATCCAACCCTCGAGAGGGTCAAAAGGCAGAGAGAGTGAGAAAACAAACAATCCATAGAAGTGAGGACCCTATCTAAGCATACCTATATCAAAGACGCTCCAAGTCTTTGGTTAGACCAAGTATACTCCACCCCACAAAGCTCATTATCCAATAGGACGCAAGAGGAGATAAAACTAATTAATTCATTCATGCTCTCGGTATGAATTTGGGAACCACCCATTTTGTCACACAATGATAATGGGGAGTTGAAGTCACCAACAACAATCCATTTCGTATTGTTGTGAAAATCTTTGAAGGTCGAGATCTCAACCCAAAATTCATCTCTCCCCTGGAGAGTTTAGGGAGTAGGTATTTGAAACAATCCAAGAAAAGTTTTCTTTAAGATGAGAAAAGAGAATAGCTAAACGATGAGGCAAAGCATAAAGAACTGTGCCAAAGACAATGGAAGGGTTCCACATTGAAGCAAAACCTCCTAAGGCCCCCAAGGTGTTAACACTAACCAAGTTAGCCTTATACCAAACTTTTTTCTTCACATTACTAAGTTTCTCAATTGACATCTTTGTGTCGAATAAGCATAAGATCAGGTTTATGAGTTCTCCTAAGATTAGACAAAAGATCATGTTTCAAGGGATTATTCAAACCCCTTATATTCCATGAGATCATTTTCATTTTTTGAGTTTGGGAGTAGATTTGGCCTTAGCCAAATCAGTGTACCTTGAAACCCATCCACAATCTCCTTGGAGGTTTCTCTATCTCTAATCTCCCTTTGAGAAGGGTGCCCCTTTTTAAAATTTGATCCTACATTCTCTTGTTTCTTTGTGTTCCTAGTCTTCCTCAGTCTAGGAAGAGAACAGACCACCTTGGAATTAGCTAGGAGTTTTACACTAGATTTGCTCTAACTAGATGACACCTTGGGGGCTCCCAACATCACCAAAGGTGATGAACCAACCAAATTGGGAGAGGCTAAATTCATCTCTAGGGATAAGGAATATTCCTTCACAACTAAAGAAGGAGAGGAGTTGTTCAAAATTTTTGGAGAAACTACTTTCATTTCTACGACCAAGAGGGTCTCTATTGCAAGAACTATCTACAGAGGAGCAAAAGGATTTGAATCCTCAAAGGTTGGTAGTATCACATTAGAAGCCATGTCATCCAATTTTTTTGACAAGGGTGAAACCACTATGTCAGTAATAGGGGAATCACTGACTTGGACTCAACTGACTTATTCTTCTCATCCAATACCAAAGTGGGAGTTACTTCCTTGGTTGAAGATTTAGAAGGACGGTTCTTGGTGAAAGGACTAGGAGAATGATATAGGAAAAAAGAAAAGGGGGATTTCTCAAACACCAATCCCTATTCCCGCACGCCAAACTTAGATTTCAAGGAAATTGGTGAGGGAGGAGCAGAATCAAAGATAATATGAACATAGATGTAGGCAAACACAACATTTACAAGATCTAATAGCAAGGGTAATGACAATCAATTGCCCAAAAGAGTTTGTAATGCCTTGGAAAAACTCTTCCAACTAGAGCTCCAAGCGGAGTCCCAACAATTAGACCCATACTGGGGCAATGCTAATATTTTCCTTTTAAGGGTCAAAACCTAGGAACCATTCTTCAAGAACAAACCAAATTTTCCTTAGTGTATTTAATTAGCTATTTATCTTTAATTAATTATTTTAGTTGCATTTCATTTATCTATAAATATAAAAAAGGTTGCATGATCATTTAGTGAAATTAAAGATAGATTAATTTGCTTATTTCCAACAAATAGATTAATTTCATTTTACTTTTTTCTTGTTAGACTATTTTCTTATTAAAAATTATAGAGGAAAATAAATTTTCCCTAAGCTTAGTCTAGGCTAATCAAATGAAATGATTACAACTCAACACAAATCAACCTAGACTAATAATTTAGGAGTTGTGGGCATGCATAATTCTACAACTAATGTTAATCTATGAAAATAAATGCAATGGATAGGGTTACTTAGCTCTATGACTAAAGAATGAATGATCTTTTGATGTAGCATCAAATTCTAAACTATCTCTAACGTAGAAAAGCTACCTCTCCGTCAATGTAATGATTTGAACTCTACATTGGACTTGAGCTCTATTTGGGGTTGAGTCCATGGGTTAGGGTCTTGTTAGCATCCATGAATTGTCATCTATGCACGGATTTGACCTTGCTCAGTGTGTACCTCTACTTTGTGACTCACCTAATCAATCTTCGTGTACTTTGCTCTTCTCCAATACTTGAGACTGGTCGTATTTAAAAATACATTTGAAGGATTGTTGTGGGACAAAATGTGTATAAGAGATCAAAGATAGTAGGAAAGTTCTCTAGAATGATGTATGCAAATTCGTTACTCTTTTTAATGCACCAAGCTGAATTCTTTCACTATTAATTGCTCCTTGAGTGCTTTTATGATGGAGAGGATGTGAGAGAGATGATAGATGATGAAATCGATGCAAATGGGTACTTTTAAATAAAAGGATGTAGCATTAAATCACTCAACATGCCTCTAGTCAACTCATAACAACTAGTAGAATAGGAAGGAGTTGAGAAAAATTGAATTTAAATTTTAGAAAGGCAAGAGTTGAATCTACATTCACATCAACCTTAACTTGAATTTAAATTTTAGAAAGATAGTGGTTGAATCTACATTCAGGTCAACCTTACAAACTATAGAAATGACCCTTAGCAAGTGAATGGTCATGGCTATATGCAAAATAAATATTTGGGTTGTATGGAGTCATAAATTTCATGATAAATGAGAGATGTATTGATATATGTGCTTGTGTGGATAAATGTATGTGAAGGCATGTGTGTGGGGATAGATGAAGGCTAGGGGAATGAGCCCAACTTCACACAAGATTGCATCCTTTGTCATACATAAATGTGTTAATACATTCTCCAAAATGGGTAGAAAATTAAATGGAAAATGGCATGGGTATGTAAATTTCACCATTATGTTTTGCCCTCACTTTGAGGTGCATGTGCATCTTAGAGTGATTGTGTGTCTAAAAGTATCTATCACTCACAAACATGCATGTAAAGTAAATATTCGGAAATAAAAAGGATGTCACGGGAGTCCATATAAAGTAATGGACCCTGTAGAATGTGATATTGTAGATTCATCTTTTGGCATGTGCTCTCCATGGGAACCTACAAAACAAAGGAAAAATATGCAATGAGTAGTTTATGTCTCACAAATGAAAATTAAGCACAAAATACAAGTTTGCTTAACTATCTGGGAAATAGGAAAAATAATAAATGAGTAAAGCTATGGAATTTTGCTTGTTTAAAAAGTGATAATGCTCTATTTAGCTTGGTGGCCATAGGATGAAAAGACACATGGGGCACTAGCATGTTATGTGGTGATGATTTGTCTAATAATGGTGATGAGTCTATGTGTAGCACATGTCACTACATGAAAGCTCAACATAAGAATGTTAGTGACAATATATGTCCTCTTCAATTAATTGTATTCATGGGAGGAAAAAATTTTAAGGAGAGGGAAAAAAATGGTACATGAAGTGTAAATTTAATCTAAAGATAAGCATGTAAGCATGTGAATCATGTAAGGTAATAAAATTGAATAAGTGCACTATGTAATAATCAAGTATAACATGTAAGATAATAAAGCATAGTAGGCACATTTGGATTGGAGATGAATCTCTAGGGAAAAGGTTGCCCCTATAATGGGTAATGTGAATGGCGGTGTGGATCTTAATAGCCAAGAATGCCTATGTAAGCATATGGCACACTAGGAAAGGCATATGCCCCCAATGTGGCAGCATAAGAACATGATGGTAAGGCAATAGTTCCTAGTGGTAATATCAATCCAAGTAGGAACAATGTGAAATGGGGGAAGACATAATGTTCCTAATAATAAAGATGGCACTAAGAGTGATGTAGGTATGAAGTGTCAAGGAGGGGAATATGTCATGTCCCTGATATAAAAACATGTCAATGATAATATGGTATGTAAGGGGGAAGGCATGATGCCCCCAATGTGAAAAATGTGTCCATGAAAGCATGATGTGTGAGGGGGAAGGCATGATTCCCCTAATGTGGGTATAAATGCTAAAGAGATGGCAAGAGGAGTGCAAAACATGAGGGTAGGCATGATGCCTCCAATATAAAAATATAGCGACGAAGGCACAAATGGTATAAAGGGGGAATGGCATGATGCTACCCAACATGGTGTGATAACTCTAAAGGTATGATATGACAATATGGGCTCAATAGTAACTCTAAGAGTGTGATATATCCATGTAGGCTCAATGAGTAAGCTCTAAAAGTATGGTATGACAATACAAGATCAAGGCAAGTAAATCAATGTACAATGGTGAGGTGTAAGCCTCATCATAAATTAAATGTCATGGTTATGACAAGAAACATAAGAACTATAGGTAAATCATAGTAGATATGAAAATATGTAATATGTACAAAATAGGAAGTAATGTAAGAACTGAAAGAACCTAAAAGATGAACCTTTAATTAAAATAAGGTGTAAGATTATTTTTTAGTGTGGTTATGTGAGTATGTGTGCAAACAATGTGTAAATTAACATTAGCCAAGGCTATCTCCAACTAGCTTAACCTTAATTAACAACCATAAGAGCTGGGATGAATAATTGGCCTAAAAACTTGACAAACTACATAAATTGGACACATGAAACACTTATAAAATGGAAAATGTTGTATTGGATGCAGAAGTGAGTGAAAAAGTGGTATGAGATGCACCTATGTAGAGAAGTGGACATTATAGTTGGAAATGCTCTGGTAGACATATATGCAAAATGTGCAAGCACAGACAAGACACACAAACTGTTTGACTGAATGCCTCAAAGAGATGTCATATTACAATGACTGCAGGGCATGCGCAATATGGATGCAGCCGTGCAGGTTTAGAAGATGAGAGCTGTACATACTTCAAGACTTGCTCTATCACAATAAATAAAGAGACACGGCAAATCTTGGTCTATTAAAATAGTTGAATATACCGTAAGTTGTTGGGTCAATTACCTTCGAGTATGCCCAGATGGCCACGCCGAGATGTGAATCATTTCCATCATTTTAAACAGAGGCAATTTATCCTTATGGAGGTTTTTAGGTGACGCTAAAAGATGCAAACAGAAATAAAATAGGTTTGCGCTATAAATAATGCGCTCAAAGCAGATTTAGGCGATGCTATTGAAGCAATCTGGAAGAATAGGTATGCATTATACAATGAAGGGACATCCATCGAAACATAACGAAAGAGGGGATTTGTCAGATGCTGCAGATGCAACTGCCGCAAAAGATTTGTATGCAAAATATACTAGCAGCTTAGACAAGGTAAGTGGATTGTTCTGGTAGGCGCAATGTCTGTGGCCAAACATAAATATTATGAAATCAAAGATCAAAGATTCATTGATGGTTATTTCCTTGGTGCAGGAGATTCCACATCGATTAAAGAATCAGATAGATATCATCAAGTAAACCAAGCTCTGAATGAAATCCAATCAATGACTGAATGCACAAAGACTAATATTACAAATTTCACAGTTTGAAGTCAACACCCCTCAAGATTTTATCACATATAACACAAACAAAATAATTATCACTAAAATTTCATACTCGGAGTCTCCTGAATTTTTCCCAAATTTCCTTAACCTCCCATCTGCTTTTCTGGTTTTCCTGCCTTTTGGTCTCTCTGCTTTGTCGACCCCTGCTTTTTCAGCTATTTCTTTTTACAAGAAAGAATGTTCTTTTATTTTCCTTCAAACTCCCTTATATACAACTAGCACTTGGACCCATATGAGGTTCAAGGAATACGCCGATAGAACAACCCACTAGTTTAGAAAATTTAATGTTCACATATAAAACACTATCAGTTAATTATAAATTAAAGATATTTTATTACATTTCAATGTTTGGCTACAGGGACATAAAAAAAAAATACTGCTGCAAACCCTTCATTATTCTTCTCCAATAAGGCGGTTCTCAAATCCTAAACAAATACCCAACCCTAAAAAAAAATTACACCCAAAAAAGCATGACAGTTAGGATGTTTTGGTGATGGCATAGATGGCATCAATAATTCCTGGCAAGTAGCCCAAAATTGTGAGCAGCAAGCATATCCAGGACTCCATCTACACAGTCAATCAGTCCCAAAAACAAAATTTACTAAAAAATTAAGAACAAATTTTAGAAAACAAAAAAAAAAGCTTAAAGGTTAGTGATTGTTACATGGCAGCCAAATTTCAAGAAGACTCCCAAGGGAGGCAAAGTATGGCCAAAATTATGTCAACGAAATTTGCAGTACCTTCCCTCATGATTATCACACCACAAACAAAGAACAGAGCACAGCCACAGGAGAGAGAAAACACAAGTGAAGATTTTACACCAAAAAACTGATTGAACTTTGAGAGAGCTTGTGGAAATGAAAGGCTAGTTTATCACTTGGGAGCCATCTTTCTGGTCTCCTACAATCAAATTACATAATCATCAGTCACCAAATTGAATGATTACATGGCAATATATAAGAAACCCAAAAATAAAAGATTAAAAATGAAATATTTGCTTACCATGTATATTTGATTAACCAACAGGTATCAAACGATTTCACACAATTGGGTTTCATATACCAAAAAATTTGCACAATAGAAAGTGTCTCCAAATTATTCAATATAACCAGCTAAAAAAGAAATTTCAAATTTCAAAATCTTACATGACAGTCAGAGAGACATCTAAACCAACATTTAAATAGACATTGAAATAAAGGACACTTTGGCCAAAACACAATTGAGAAAATTACCATACACCATAGAAAAAGGGAGAGTACATATATGCAGTCGTAAAGATTTTTATACCAAGAGAAACGTTACCTTGATATGCTGGGCGCTCAAGGTTTGCTGAGCTGAAATGAATGAGGGCAAAGAGGCAGAGATAAAAGATAGCCCACAGGTTTCATATCTTATTCTTTACGGGTTGTGGCAAAAGTTGGACGGTGCAGAATAAGTCGGCCGGAGAAGAAATAGTCAGTGAGAATTTAAGGCTAAAATCTGATATACAGATTTGATATAAAAATTTTGAAATCATAATATCTGATATACCAATTTGATCTTGCATTTTCTCCTTACCGACGGCCGGCGGGGAAAAAATAAGGCATGAGACAATTCCTAGCATTATAATGCTCACAACTAAAAGCCTATCAGCTTATTAATGCCAAATATCTTTTCCTACCACACTCTCTAATTTTCTAATTTTAGTTTCTCATCCTAAGATTCGGCTTCCCTCGAAGATTTAAATGCCAAGAAACTGCCACTTCACCCTTAACCAAAAATAGGGATGTATAGGAATCTTTCTTGAATATGTATTTATTTCAATTTGCACTAATAAATCTATTTGGGACTAAATATGTAATTTTTATTGCAACTAAATGTTGAATTACTCGAAATGCAAATAAATGCAATATTTTTCATGCACCCATCAATGCAAATTTAATCTATACGAGAACTAGGTGGCGTGTGCACATATTCACTTCAGCACAAGTAGTCTATCAATCGGCTAAACTCCCTTTGCCTTGATGATACTCTCTCTCCATCAAGAGAGTGAGAGAGTGTCCCTATCGCACACACAAGTCAAATTTAGTCAATCGGTCAATTAAATAATAATATTTAAATTCATGATTAATTATTGAAAATAACGGTTGTGATAGACATGCATTGAGTGTAGATAAACATGCAAGCAGAATGAATGGGTGAGATTGCAACTCTATGTGCAACTATACTTGGATCATTTACCCCTTCTTGAGAAGAAATGGTCTCCATTGTGATTGGGTTAAGTGTAGAAAAATAAGCATAGAGTTTCTCCAAGTTGTACCATTTTGCTTAATCAACATATTATCCAGCCTTGATTATGCAAAAAAGTCAATGCTTGCTAGAGTGATTACTAGTAGTTGTTGTGTTGTTGATTTTATCATTAATGATTGGATTGAAATATGTAGGGTCTAGATCTATTGGATGTTGAGATTGCAGTGGCTCTAAAAGTTGCGGAAAATAAGGTTTGAGTAGCTCTACATTGAAAATTAGATGCAAACCCAAATACTATGGTATATCAAGAATGAAAGTGTTCTCTCCAACTACATGGAATATGGTATAGGGACCATAGCACAAGAGTTTGATCTTGTGGTTTGAACAATGGAAATGTTCCTTCTATAGATAGATCCAAACTTTGTCGTTGATCTAAAATGTGTGTGGTGTATGATGGGCGTCATGATGGTCTCTATATTTACATTGTTGACATTGAAGAATTTGTTAGACCTATTGATAAAGGCTTTGGATTCATTGTATGAATTGTTGTGCTTTGTCTACTTCGTGTTCCTAAATGTTTGTTTTGGAAGTTATTGGTGTATGATAGGATATGTCAAGGAGTGTTGCTAGTTCAAACCCAAGACATGTCTAGAATGGACTATGCCTTGTAGAGCTATGTAGTGCTATTTTATAAGCATGTTGGATGAAAGGTAAATTATCATTCCATGTATGTGGATGTGTGTTGTTGTGAATTTAGAGAAGATGGACCAATGTGTGGTTCACTACCTCAATCTACCCATCAGTCTATGGATGAAAAGTTGTAGGCTAATGTGTGTCTAACATGGTCTAGAGAGTTTGCCAAAAAGTACCAATAAATCTTTGGTCACACTAAAAAAAATGGAGTTTAAAATCTTGAAATAAACCTATATGTGGTTGAAGAAGTTGTGCACAATATTTGACACTGTGATAATCTTCTTGCAAGCGACTATGATAGCCATTTTATAGAATTTGTCAACCATCACAAATATAGAGTCATTCTAGCATTTTATGGTTGGTAGGCCATTAAGAAAATACATTTTGATTGACTCCCAAGGGTGTTGAGGTACTACTAGTGGACTATAGTGCCCCAAAGTCTTGTTTGAGGCTTTGCAATACAACATGGTATGCAATATTTGATGTGATGCTCAATGTCTATGCACATGTGAGGATAATAAAAATGTTTTTGAAGCACAACAAACATCTTGGAGATACTAAAATGACTTGCTATTTTGGAATAATGTGCCTCCAAAACCAAGCATTGTCGAGGTGTATTGGTAGGGACATAAAGATGTCCAAGTTTGTATAGAAGTTTGTTGGAAGTATAAAAATATCCTATGGATATACCTTGTATAAGTATGTTGGTTGTTTGCACAATATCCTTATCTATTGAGTATATTGATCCTCAGTCAAAATAATTATGGCTTAGACATGATTTCAATATGGTAGCATGTGCATGAATTAGTAGTTAGACATGACACTATATAGATTAGTTGTCACACATCTTCTTATGCTTGATCTTATTATATAAAATTATTGTTGATATGACATTAATGTCATATGCCTCACATTTTCTAGTTTATTTTGTGTGTGTATAAATTAGAGTGGATAATGGTCTAAGTGAATAACAATTTCTTTGCCAAGAATATAGTGTCACCATTGCTTAACAACCTCAACTATGGAATAAAGCTCCTTCTCACAAGTAGAGTAACATTACATAGCATCATTAAAACATGATGGTCATAGTGGTGTAATATGACACCAATAGCATATTCTAACATTCAACTATATCTCAAAGGAGTGCGTTATGTTTGGAAGGGCCAACATGTGTGTATAAACGTAGGTGTTGTTTTTTCTCATTAAAGGCACATTATTGTGCAAGGTCCATTAGAATGTCTCTTTGGTGTGCACAATTTGACTTAGTGGCCTAGTAACATGTGAGAATCCAAAGATAAACCTTTAATATAAATTGGTGAATCTAAGAAAGATGCATATTTTATGATATTGTGTGGGATATGCCATTGTTGAATCACCTTATTTTCCTTCAAAACGACCTGAATGTCAAAGTGGTTGATAATATAACTAAGATATTAAATTTGTATGGTGCCAAAAATACATTTGCTATAGTTAGCTTAGAACTTGTGTTGGTGTAGTGTATCCAGTACCTATGTGACTTGATGCACATGCTCATCCCAAGTCCTATTGAATACAAGAATATCATCCAAGTAGACAATGACAAAGGAATTGAAGATTGTGTGAAGGACATCTTTCATTAAATGCATGAATTTTGCTAGAGCATTGGTCAAACCAAAGGGCATAACCATCCATTCATATAGTCCTCCTTGTATTTTGAATGCACAATCTTCTAGATATCTTCTGCTTGAATTGGAACTTGGTAATACCCTGATTGAGGTTAATTTTGGTGAAGTAACATGCTCCATAATGTTGATGCAAAAGATCGTGATGAATGGTAAGGGATACATGTTTTTCATTGAGATTTTATTGAGTGCTTGGTAGTCAATGTAGAGTTTCCATGTGCCATCATTTTTTGGTGTAAGCATAATTGGACTCCCACAAGGAGATGATCTTGGTCTAATTTTTCCTTTATATCTACCAATTCTTGAATTTGGTGTTAGATTTTGTCATTCTTGCAAAATGATACATGGTATAGTGGACTATTTGGAAGAGGATATCTAAGAATCAAGTCAATCTTGTATTTATTGAACAATGTGTGGGAAGTCTTGCATGATCGATGAAGACTTCATTGTATTGATGTAGAACAATATCAAGTTGTTGCTACAATGTGGTAGGTATAGAATTATGTGATGTAAGAGTATGTTTTCTTTGTTACATAGATCCATCTACACAAATTATTAAAAGTACAAACTTCTATGTGTGTCCAATTATCTTAAGTACTACACTATTAGTTGATACCAGAGTTAGTCTAAATTGTGGTGACATTTTACGTAGCTTGAAATATTGATCACCTACATTAATTCTCTAGCACCAAGAGTTTGTGCTATAAGTACCTTCACAAGCATAGACAAAAAGATAATCCAAGTAAAATATTGTAAACTTCTAGAGGTGCGACATCACAAGTGACTATATCATGCATAGGTTTAATAGTGCAATTAGCAGTACATTGACAACTTACTTGTATCTCATTGACATGTTGTAGCCATCTAAAAGTGTATGGAACTAGATGAGCATTAGTGTGGAGTCCAAGGCCCTATATTGCTCCTTGCATGATAATGTTCTTCTAGGTACTACTATCGATAACCAAATGTGCAAACTCACCATTTACTTTATACTTCATGTGAAATTTAGCCTTTCTCATTCCCCATAAGTATTAGAAGAGTTGCTTTTGTTAAGACACTAAGCTTCTTGTTCAGTCTCCTCATCATCAATAGGATATGGTGTTACATTTATAACCAAAGTTTGATATTCATGGTAGTCAAAGTCATTGTGCAAGTAAGAGTGATGATAGTTACACCATTGTGAATTTTGTGGTTGCTTCCCTTTATCTTGATCTAGTACAAATGTCTTGAGAGACTTGGGGTTTGGTGATGACAATTAAAAATTTAGTTGTAGCTTTTGTGTATGCACATTCTAGTGTCGTCTGTATCAATGAAACTTTTCTTGTATGGGTTTTCCCTTGCTTGGGGATAGCTATTGTTGCTTAATTTTTGTATTTGCTTCAATTTTGGATGCATTACGAAATACTTGGCCTAAAGTATTCAATGTAAGGAAGTCCATCTGTATGTGAATAAGAGGTGAGATCCTGATGATAACTTTGATAAACTCTAAGATACTCTAACATTTCAATAAATAAGCATGTAGAGTAATTGTGGAACTCATTGGTGTAAGATTCCATAATTTGATCTCTAAATTGATGCAATTGTTGAAATTTCATGTACTCATCCTCATACTGACTTAAAGGATAGTATTTGTCTTGTAAAGAATTGATGAAATCATTTCAAGTTCTAATGGGATCACACTCCCTATCTCATTGCACACTTATTACTTGCCACTAATGATGCATTGTGACTCATTTTTAGTGTTACAAATGAAAATTTCTCAACATCATTGAATTTATTAATGAAAAAGTATGATTCAAGGTGATGAATCCAATTTTCCAATGTTATGGCGTATATTTTACCCTCAAATACTAGAATGTTAAGGTCGACTTTCACTCTACATGGATTATGATGATGCATTCTAGATGATGGTTTAGCTTGTATTAGTACTAGTCCAAGTTGAGTCATAAAATTGTGAAATTGCCCAAAGAGTTCTTGGTGCCACGTCTCCAAGGTTACATTAAGCAATTGTTGCACTTCTATTGGATCTATAGGAACACATTTGTTTTCCATTATTCTCTATTCTCGATGCTCACAAGATTTCTCATATGTTGAACCAAGGACACACTCTTTTTATTGTTGTTGTTAGCACATTCAAGAACAATCATGATAATTTTAAAAAAATTCAAGCTTTGATACCAATGCTCTGAACCTTAGGTTGATAAAAGGAAAAACCTACAAATTAAAGTAATAATCTATAGAATTTATAGAATCTACATAAGAGACCTTGGATTATAATACATATGCACATTCAATTAAAAGAATGTAAGACTTTACAATGTAATTGTATGGAGGAAGATCTGTATAATATGGTATACACAAGAATTTCTAGCATGAACTTCCCCATCTGTACCTTGTACAAGATAACACATATAAAAAGTTGCCATTAGCTAGGCCTATAACAATATTTTGATAGATATAAGAAACATTAAGAAATGTATGATACAACCCTCATGTGGATAAAGATATGAGAGGTGTTGAACTTGCATGACACCACACGTAAAACTTGTATGGTTGTGAAAACATATGGATAAGGTATGGCTAGATCTCACACATGTATGGTGTTGAACTAGATATATCTAAGTCATTGTAGTTGTACTGTGTGTAAGGCAAAAATATGCAAATGAGTAGCTATGCAATGATGTACAAGGACCATGCATTGAGTGGTGCATAAAACTATCTTGTGTGGATTTGAATTAAGGATGATCGACATGTGTTGAGTACATAGATAAGCATGCAAGTGGAACAAATGGGTGAGATTTTAGTTGTGCACACAACTATACTCAGATCATTAATGTATCATGGAAGGGACCACTTTTAAATGTTCTAGCTATAGGCATCCAACTAATATAGAGAATCTATCTATAGTAGGGATAACATTGCATAGGACTTGTACCTCTTTTGGTCCAAACTCAAGTTGTAAGATAATACAATCCAAGGTTTTAATTAGCATTCCATTTGCCATCTTTAAATATACTATTGAATGAGTGTATGATTGTGGTTTGATTTGGGTATTGATTAAGAGATCCTTCGTGCATATGTTATATTGATTTGTAGAATTAGTTATAACATCATGAATACCCCATTTTTGCATCTTTGTTGCAATGTATAATGGTCTATAATGATTATTTTGTGGGATCTCCCTATCATAAAAAATGTGATTATTTTGGCCTCCGAGCCCCATTCAGAGTGTCTCTACTGAAATGACTTCCTAGCTACTTGCATTCCTTATATGCACTTTTCTTCACAATGGGGCATCAAATTAGATAAAGGCTTTTTAAAGAATCAATATATTTCTATTCTATTATATAGTCATCATAGTAGCAAGAAAAAACATAAATATATATGCCATATGTTTCTGTATGGTATTCTTATTTCTATCAAAGGAAAGGCCATTAATAATTTAGCTAATTCAGAATGCCATGCATTATACTCCATACCTTTGAATATTTGCACTACATATATATATAAAGCCTACTATTTAACTCGTTATCAGTGAGGCTATAAGTTTCCTTGATTGATCCCTGCTATTATCTACTTTTATTTATTACTACATAAGTATCTTTGCTGATATATATATATATCATTGCTAAATTCTGTAGAATTTTCTCTGCTCTAAATCTCCTCCTATTCCATGTCTTTTTTCTTCTTGTTATGAAGATGGGCGATTCAATCAAGAGACACAACACTTCATCTAATTGTAACCACATCCAATGGACACACCTTCTCATCAATAAATTGATGTCATTTGTTATACTTTAATTGCTGCCTTCACATTACCAATCTGCACCCCCTTTTTCAAACTAATCGTACCTCTTCATTTGCATATAGGTGCACCTCCTTAGAGGGTCGTCTGTTTAGAAAGGAGGTGACTCCTTTATGAGGGGTCGGCCTTTGGTAATATTCAAATTAACTTATTTTTATATCACCAAAATGTGGCTCTCATTTGGGAATAGTCAGCCATGTCAATGAGTTGATTTTAGTTTACTTAATTTCCTTCAAAGGTGGCGCTAACACAAGGAGGAGTCGGCCAGTATAAAGAATATGAAAATATATAATAAATGTTTATAACTTTATAATGGGTCGGCCAATATAGAATCATGATTTGTTCTTGTTACCCATTTTTATTTTCCAGCTCAATTAAGTGGAGCTAGTTAAGTTTTATAGTTTTAAGGGCACATGTCTATTATTAATGAGTGTTTTACCAAGCGAAAATTGCCATAAAAGAGCTTCAAATAAATGCAATTGTTTACAATCAAGAAGAACCACACAACATTGCATATTTTAAAAGGCATTTTCATTATTCACGAATGTTAAATGAAGTGCTCCCAGACAAGTCGTGGGAGTAACTAAAATAGGCAACATAAAAGTAAATTTTACTTTTGAAGGAAAAGAAATGCATAGGAAAAGATGAGGGACTCGTCATTCCCTGCAAATGATGAATCTCGTGGTTGAGCTGGTGGCTATCTTCCTCCATCTGTTTGTAGCTCCAACATACCTGGAAAACAAATTTTGTTAGCTCAGGGTACCAAGTCTTTTCATACACAATCAGAACTTCAAAAGTACCATTCACTTTTATGTAGCAGTAGTATATCAGTAATCATGTCAACATAAGAGAGGTCAGAATGAGCAGACATAAGTGCTATATCAAAAAGTGATAGATCCATACAAGTAACCCCACATCATGAATCAAAGATATGTTTCATATGCTAACATGTTTGCTTCCTGTGCAGGTATATGAGAAATCGGTTTGTTGATTCATCTTTTATTAAATGGCATGTGGGGAAAATGGGCTCCCATAAGGGTTGAGCCTAGCATGCTTGGAGTAATGACATTAATGTAGGGATATTTGATAGACCAAGCATCATGATGTTTTCATCACATGCATGTTGCTACTATATCAGATGTATCGAGTACAAGAGAGAAGGTTATCAAATGGAACAAATGCCATGCAAGACATCCCAAGTCAAATTCCATGTGTTATTGCCATTAAGAGCCCATGATGCCATCAAAGAAATAAAGGTTTCAATCGTAGTAGAATTACATATACAAGTGCAGTCAACATGATCATACACAGTCATAAAGGACAAAGGACAACAAGGCACAATGAAGCAAGTATTTTCCTTTTGCTATTTTGAAGTATCAAATTATTGATCATATGTGCAAGTGAACAGTCCTATATCATACAAGTTCAGCCTCATAAGATACACAGTCAGGAAGAATAACCTTTTCTTGTCTTCTTTGATGAATCAAGTAGAGATACATAGGTGAAACAACAAATGAGGTGATAACCTTGTAAGTGCAGCGAGTGAACTTGTCCAAACAGTCAAATAAAGTGAGAGCCATTACCAGTGAGCGTAATGTGTAGGTATCTACTCTTGATATGATACAGTGAATTAGACACCAAGTGTGCATACCAGTTATCAAATGGAACAACCTCATAAGATATACAGTCATGAGAGATCCAACTAAATAAAGAGATGTTACAATACATTTTATCAAGGAGATGCTACTCACAACACTGTCTAAGATCAGATAATAGAATCAAGGGTGCAACATATCATGAATAGTGTGACTGTATTAGGAGAAGTGGAAGGTTCATTTCCATTAAAACCACTTATATATTGCAAACACATTGTCACAGCTAAGAAGGTAGAATGAGGTGTTGTCATCTTCCTCACTATATAAGTACAATGTCAACATGTAAAAGCTTGCAATTATGTATCAGAAGGTATAACAAATGCATTCAATTCATCATCTTCAGGAGAAAACAAATGTGTATCATAAATGTTTGAGTCTATGAAAGAATAGTCAAAAAAATGTATTTTCTTCATGCAAAGTCAAAACCCACATTGTATTACACAGAGGTCAAATGTAGAGGAGTGAGAAGTTTTCGAGCTTATACATGTTTTTTTAAGAAGTGTGTGATATATCAGCTACATCAGTTCATGGCCAGTAATGCTTACATTTCTGCATTTTCAAAAATATTATCATGGCGGCCATGAAAGGTGTCAATGATTAGACAATAGAAACTAGAGTGCAAAAATGTTTTCTTTTACAAGTCTTGCATTTCTTGTATCATGGGTCGAGCTCGTTTTGAGCCAAAATGCAAATACATAGGAAAATCGAAAGTTTTTGAGCTCATACAAATGAAAAATACTTAGAGATGCCGGATAAGAGCTCGTGGCTCAGTGAGAGTTCGAGCCTCATGCTACAAGAAATGTAAGAAAAGTTGCAGATGTAAAAGAAAATAAAGTTTTTTCGAAAATCATTTCATCTCACAAAATTTTTAGAAATACTATCAAGTCGCGGTCTCTGGAGTTAGAAATCCACAATAAAAACTTAGGAAATGAAGGGAGATTGATAGATGGAAGACTTACTTTCTTTTCCTGCCAAGCGCTATGTTGAAACCACAGAGTTTTTGGTGCAGGAGCACCCCTTCCATTATATAACTGTGCACAAGAGGGAGAAGAATAAGATTTTATTATGTTTTAAGACATTTCATGTTACCATGCAGCATTTATATGTCATTGACAAATGTAGCAGTTCATGTTCGTAAACGTCAAATTTGACATTTTAGACATGTTGGGTTATGTGGAGAATTAAACCTAGGTGTCTTATTATTGAGTGTTTTGCTATCTTATGTAAAACAGGTGTTGTGGGATTAGTTAGGGTTTATGACTATAATCTTGGTTTGATAAAAATCCTGAAAACAGAGGAGAGTCGGGGAACAAAACAGGGAAGGTGGTCGAAGAAGGAGCAATTCTTCCACCTTCAGAAAAATCTCTGTAATTAGTCTGTGGTCGAAAAAGTTGAAATGAAGAAATAGAAATTCTGTAAATTGTGTGCTACCAATTCTGGATTCTGTGTAAATTCCCTATATATCGAATCGTTTTGTATATTATTTGTATAGATTTGCTTTGTATTTAATTTAGTTTTTTTGTGGTCGAGATGCACGATTAAATCCATTCCACTGGTGGATTTCTGTGAAATCAGTGGAATGGATTGTGTATATTAGTTTTCTGTTTGGTTTTCTTTTGTTCGATGGACATGGTAGAATAGAAATTACAGAATTCGTCGCAGAGGAAGTTATCGGCGGGAAGTACAAATACACATCAATTTTATGCGGAGACAGCCTGTGAATATATATATGCTGTGAAGATGGTACGTATAAAAATTTGTTTGAGTCAAATTTCTGTTGGTCGCTGAATATACAATTCCTATATATATCACAAATGCATGAAGATACATTTCATGTATATATCGTGTTTGTATGTGAATATACATTTCGTGGATATCCTGCATCTGTGTATCAGGTTGAAGCATATCGGGGGAACCGATAATAGATGTTTGTAGGTGGTTCAACCAATTCAAAGGTTCAATAAGTTCAACGGTTCATCGTAGTAAGGGTTGCCGACAGTTGAATCGCTAGTTGAACCGGTTCAACTGTTCAACGGATACAGTGGGTTCAGTTGGTTCGTCGGTTCAACAAGGAACATCAGGTTTAATGGTTCAATGAAATCAAAGGTTCAATCGGTATAGTCTATGCGCCGGGAGTATATTGAACTAATAGTGTATGTTGAACTGAATAATTGAAGGTTCAACGGGTTCATCGCTAATAGCGTTTAAGTGTGCGATAGTCGAACCGGTGGTTGAACCAGTTCAAGGGTTCAACGGTTCGGTGGTTACATGGTTCAACCGATAGTTGAAGGTTCAATGGTTCATTTAGTCCCTTTGGTTCAATGAGTTCACCCAACTCAAAAGATTCAAGGGGTTCATGTGGTTCGATTGGTTCACGAGTTCAATGGACAGCAGGGGTGTCAAGTGGTTAAAAGGTTCAACCCTAGAGGCAGTCTAGCAATTTTGATCTACAAAACTGAACGTATATGACTGATGGGTAAACAGACAATGGTAAATGTAGGTTGGTGAGGGGTTGACAACTAATTTACATGTTTCTATTGTTTTCACTCTGCATCAGTTTTCCTTCAAATCGACCTTTGTGGCGGCCTCAAACGCAGTCAAAGACAAATGCAAGAGTGTGTCAACCCAAAGAACAAAAAGATGCATTAGAGGTGCAAGCACAGTTTCAGCCTGTGGGCCAATTTTTTTTGCATTAAGAGGTAAACGAAAAATAAGTCAAGCTAGTGCAAAATGATCTTACCTTGCTCTTCCCCATTGAGGACACAAAAGAATGCATGGAAACCCTCAGAAATCGCAGGGAATGACCAAGTTTTTTGCTTCAAACCCTCATCCAAGGCGGTGGTGGAGGAAGAGCCACCAACAAACAAAGGCAAATGATGTTTAGGGTTTCGAAACCCTTTCTTTTGCTAGAGCTCGAATGAGCATTTTTTTCACCTTTTTGACTTTGATTTTGTTAAATCATTGCAAACCTTTCAGGAGTCATGGTCAATACTTGTAAAAGTCTTAGAACCTAGTGATTATGCCAAGGCCCTTGAGGCTAAAGACTTAGGTCTTGTCACATTTTAATCTTTTTCATGAAGTCAAAGCAAATTATCATCAAACAATAAGGTTTGATACCTTTTACTTTTCTTTTTGGCATGAGGACTCAAGGTGGTAAATCAAATGGTTCGAAGGTCTGCATAAGGTGATAGATTAAGAGTGATGCATGGGAGATATAAGGTGGTATTAAGATATGAAGAATAATGCCTATTTTTGCATGGAGGCATGAGTAGTATGATGCATGATGCATGGGTTTGCAAGTGCATGGAAGATATAAGAGGTTTTATTTTCTTTTTGCATGATCTAGAAATAGATAAACATTGTAAACAAATGATAAAGTAATGGATTATAAATTACTTTATTACTTGTCATAAAAATGTGAAAAGAAAAGATAGGCAAATTCACAAGTAGTAAAGTAAGTCTCATCAATTATTTTACCATTTTTCACACTATTTTGTTCATCTCCAAACCATGCAAAGTCAGGAGGTTGAATATTTATGTCCAAAGTGCCTTCTTTTCTGCATAGGTTTGAAACAAATTTGAAATGTAAAACATTAAGCTAAGTGGTTTGACTATAAACCACTTAGTTAATGTTAATTAAATGTAGAAATAAATATAATTGTGTCATTTATTATGCATGGACAAGATGAGGATGCTTTCAAGATGCGGTCAAAGGGGTGTGGTTAAGTATTTAATGTGTAAATGCCAAACATTTATGATGTTGTAGGAGAGGTTGGCAAACAGATGGAGGAGTTATTGAGGAGATTTGACTTGTTTTTTAATAGCATTTAAGGGCATTAAGAGGCAATTCTTGGGGCTTTTATGATGGCTGATGACAGGCTTTGACTTTTCTTCATTGGAAACTCATTTTGGAGGGTTTTGGATAGATATTTTGAGGGCTTTTATGTTATGCACGACCAAGGAAGTTTCTGGTCCTTATCCTTTTACAGCTACTTGGAGAAGTATATAATCTTCTCTTTTGTTCATTATTAAGGAGTTCTAGCTGTTCACTGCACTGCATATTGTCATTTTTGACTTCTTTTGCAGAAGTAGACATTTTTGTAACTCATTTTCAGAGTAATACAACATTGCAACACCTTTTAGCAGTAATAACCAGTTTATACCTTCCCATACTTCTGATATTGTTTGTCCTTAGTGTTAGTGCAGATTCTTGTGATGTTCTTTGTCCCTGGAACTGTATTTCATGTTGGTGCCTTTATGTAGGAATACATACATTTTTGTAGGTTATAAGATGTGATAGTAATAAGAATTAGTCTTAAGTGGTGAGAAAACATCTTTCTCCTTTAAAGGACTATGGTTATTTAGCCTTCTTATAAATTGATGATGCAAAGATTGTGATTTATTGGGTTGTGTATGAGAGCCTTAATATTGTTGGTTCTATTGTGTGTTAGTTATTCGTGTAGTCTCTAATAATCATTTGGTGCATCACCTCAGATAGTAGGTTTCATTTTCATGCAAACCTTCTTACCCTTTTCTCTACAAAGGCATTAGTACAAGCAGTTATAGGTGGAGTATCAAGAGGAAGCTGGCCTTCTCTGGAGGTTCTTTCCATCATAGGTGACCCACAATCCTGGAAAGATCCCATGTTTCTCCAGAATGCTAAGTTCTGCAACTTAGCAAGGGTGCAATTTTGAGAGACAACAGTTCTATTTCAGGGGCATGATAGAGATCTTGTACCTTATTTTTAGGACCAATGCAATATTGAGTATAATGACCTTTTGCTCAATGAAAATTACGACGTGTTTGGTCATTGTATATTCTAGGAAGAGTTTTTTTGGGATCTAATGGATGCACAGGAGGAACAATGATTAGATTAGCACTCAATGAACTTTAAAGAATATTGTTCATATTCTTGAAGTTTAGTAATCTTCCTAGAAGCATTTAGTTTAAATGAAGGAAAAGTAGAAGTGTTAGCTACTTGATGAAGATCTTCCTTTGAATCATTACCCTTGGAAAATTTGTTTGACTTTTGATACTTTGACTTGGGTATGAAGTATTTTGACTAGATGACCCATATTTGAAAAAAATTCTTGCTATTAAATTAGATTCCACAATTTTACATTTGCACATAAATCCATGAAAGAATCATTGAAACTATTGAGATACACATGATCATGAATTGGTTTCAATAATCCCTTGATAAAGATGTTTTGTAATTCTAAATCTTGCAAGGGAGTGCTCATCTTAGAACATAAGGACTAAGGAATATGACATAATCTTTAATGTGTTCCTTATGTTCTTGGGTGCACTCAAATTATACATCAACAATTATAACTCTAAGACCCATGTTAACTTTAAATTATTTTAGGAACATCTTAGTCAAATCATTAAATGTGTGTAAAGGAAGCACAAAGAACCACTCAATAGTGTAATGTTTCAATGTCCATGGATTAACTTAGTTAAGAGCTTATACTCATATAGGAAGTCTACTATCTACATAGGGAACTACAACATATCTCGAATGTGTGTTTGGGCCACCTTTGCCATCATACTTTTAAAATTGAGGCACCATAAAGCCCATGGGAAAATGTACATAATTATCTCATATGATAGTGGGAGATGTCGAGCATCCTTAAATTCCTCACTATCTTGCCCATTTAGTTTAACATGTACTCTCTTTTTTTCTTGATATTTCTTGGTGCACCTACAGTGAAAGAGGGGGGGGGACAAGAGATTGTCGAGGGCCACTATGGTGTGTATAAGAATGTGCGGGAGGTAAGGGGTGGATGAGGCGATAGCTTGGGACAAGGGCATATTAGGGCATTTAAGGAATGATATGTAGTAGTAGATGTGAAAGTGGAATAGCTAAGTTGGGTAGTGGTAGGCCCAGTACTACACTTGAGGAAGCCAAAGCAACCAATCAATAGCATAATAATTTAATGTTTATGGAAATAACTTAGTTACTTGAGCTTATCCTCATATAGGAAGTCTACATATGTAGCTACAAAAGATATCAAATGTGTGTTTGGGTCACCTTTGTCATCATACATTAAAATTTGAGGTGCCATAAAGTCCATGGGTAAAGGATGCGTAAGAATCTCATGTGATAGTGGTGTATGTCTAGAATCCTTTAATTCCTCACTATCTTTCCCATTTAATTTATCATATACTCTCATTTCTACTTGATCTATCTTGTGGATTAATAGTGATCAAGGGTGGAATAAGGGAGGGTAGCAAGTGAATGTTAAGGGCCACTATGGTGCATATAATAATGTGTGTGGGAGGTAAGGGGGTGGATGAGACTATAGCTTGGGACAAGGGCATGTAAGAGGATATGCACTTGAGGGAATTTAAGCTATGGGATCTAGCAGTAGAAGTGGAAGTGACATGACTAAGTGAGATAGTGGTATAATTGATAGTGGTATAAGAGAGAGACATAGAGGTGTGATACATCATTTGGGTAATGAGTATCTCAAGAGGGGTATAGCCAAGAGCTAGGCCATAGAGAGGAGGGTTGGTGGAAAAATAATAGAGGCTATGTGGTGGGACACTAGTGGTAATAAATTGCTATGAGGATGAGTGGTGGTAGTGGAATGTGTAATAGTAGAGGATGGATAAATGGTGGAAATATGTCAAGAAATTAATGCACTAGTCATAATAAATTAAATAATCTTAGCACAAATCACTTATATAGTCATTAACTCAAATGGCTTATTGATGAACACATCATGAAACATATATGTTAGATGTGTAGGATTTTCCATAGCGGTCAAACTTGTAGGTTCATTTGTAAAGTCTTGTTTGTTCACATGAGCAACCTGGTCATAATCTTCATTGTTCTCAATATGAGCATCATAATAGATCTCAATCTCAATATATTAGTGACCATGGTAGGGTTTAGAAAAACACTTCTTTACAATAAGAGATTAGAATCTCGAGTAGATCATGGCATAAACAATAGATACAAATATGAAGCTCAAAAGTGTACTTTCAAAATAAAAATTTAGAAATAATAGTTGTATATTTGATTTGAAAGTGAAACCCTAATATGAAAGCCAAGGGTGGGTAAAAGAGAGGTCACAATAAAGCTCAATAACCTTAATTGAAAAGGATATAACAATGTAAATGCAATAGAGCACAAAAGTGAAAGGGCAAACTAGATATAAAAATAAGATGTAAAATTAGAAAAGTATGGATCTAAAAACCCTGTAGATTAATTATGAAAACCCCTAGGAAGAAACTAGGTCATGTAGGATTAATCAGGTTCACCAAAAATGTAAAGAAAAATAAACTTTTTGTAAGCTTATCCTAGGCTAATCAAATGAAATGCTTACAACTTAGCACAAATCAACCTAGACTAATAATTAAGAGTTGCGGCCATGGATAATTCTGTACTTAATACTAATCTCTATGAAAAATGCAATAGATAGGGGTACCTAGTTATATGACCGAAGAATGAATGATCTTTGATGTGGGATTGAATTATGAACTATCTTTGACCTAGAAATTCTACCTCTCTATTAGTGTAATGCTTTGGACTTTGCTCTAGACCCGAACTTTGTTTAGGGTTGAGTCTGTGGGTTAGGGTCTTGTCCACATTCATAGATTTGTCCTTTATGTGAGGATTTGACCCTGCTTAGTGTGTACCTTTGCTTTGTGACTCATCTAACTTTGTCTACTCTACTCTTCTTTGATACCTAAGATTAATGATGTTTAAAAATACCTTTGAAGGATTGTTGTTATGTGGCAAAGGGACATGTTCACCTAGGTCAACCCTCAAAAATGTGTGTAAAAGATCAAAGACAACATGCAAGTGCCCTAGAATGATGTATGCAAATTTGTTACTCATTTTGATGCACCAAGCTAAAGTGTTTTGCTATTGATTGCTCCTTGAATGCTTCTATGATGAGTGAGGATGTGAGAGAATTGAGATATGATGAAATAGATGCAAATGAGTGCCTTTAAATACAAGCACAATGAATCAAATTGTGTTAGTGTGTGTTTAATCCCCTCACAATGGCTAGTAGAATAGGCAAAAGTTGGTCAAATTTGAATTTAAATTTTGGAAAGGCGGGGGTCAAACTTGTGTTAATGAGGTCGACCCCACGACCACAAAAATGACCCTAGGTAGGTGAACTGTCATGGATGTATGCAACCTTAGTAAATATCTAGGTATTCGTGGAGTCATAAATGTCATGATAAATGAGGGATACATTGATATATATGCAAATGTGGGTAAATGTATGAAAAGGTGTGCATATAGGGACATGTGAAGGCTAGGGGAATGAGCCCAATTTTGCATAAGGTTGTGCCATTTGTTGATATATACATGTATTAAGACATTCTCTCAAAATGTGCACAAAACTAAATGAGAATTGACATGGGTATGCAAATTTCACTATTATAAACATAAAAACACCAAAAACATTTCAAAAACTAGAAAAACAAATAAAAGAATTACAACATTTTTCACACATTCAATACCTCCAAAATGGTGATAATATTCCAACAACATTTGACAAATCCCACTTCAAGCATAAACATACACTTAACATCCATATTAGTCACTTGATTCAACACAATTGTGAAAAGTTACGCGTGTCTTATTTTAAGGTATACAATAACAAAATCACATGACTTAATATATAAGTTAAGGTTGACTATTTTTTCTCTTTACTGTAAAATGAAAAGTATGTTTTTAACATATCCTACTAGTCTATAAAGCAAATTGAAACAAACACATTAAACCTAAAGACACAATATTTTGACAATCCATCATAGTGAATTAGAATGCTTTTGGTAAAAACTATGTAAGGGTTTTTGTATCAACACTTTGGATTACACTTCGTGATCCATAATACTTTCCTCATACTAACAATAAATCATAGAATATGACCCAAAATATTATAACAAAAACTTTTACACAATTTTCAACCAAAAACATTCTAATTCACATTAAACCTACTACTATTGAATACCTACCTATAAAGTCCTCAATTACATACCTACTGTGACATATAATAACAATTTACCATAATTAACCGATTGACTGTTATATGTGAGCACTATAGTGTTCGAAATTGTCTCATGCCATAAAATTCACACTGTAATTTTTTTTGAAATTGTTGCTATCGGCATATTCCTTGAACCTTCTATGGGTGCAAGTGCTAGTTTAGCCATCTAATAAAGACCCCAATTCTAACATAAAAACTTCCATCAACCATCTCCTCTCCCCTACATGAGAAATAACTAGCACTTGCACCCGTAGGAGGTTCAAGGAATACGCCGATAGGGACAACCGACGAGTTTAGAAAAGTTTCCGGCGTGAGACAATTCCGAGCACTATAACGCTCACATATAAAAGCCTATCGGCTAACTAATTTACCGACAGCGTTTGGGAAAAAAATATAAATGAAAATAATGGCGTTCTTTTAAAAATCTCGAGATAAGAAAAATGAAGTGCAAATACATTTCCTAAACTGATTTGAATGGAGAGAGGAACAGCTTCTAGGACTTAAACAAGGAGGCCCTGACAGGAATGGCTGCACTAGTTCCAGCTTCCGCTCTGGGAAAATGGCCATCAGATTCACACCCTTCCTCAATGCGTTCTTTTTCTTTCACTCAGGTACTCGGCCTTCCGTCCACAGCTTAAAACCAACATTCCTTTTTTTTTTTTCGTGTTTAAAAAGCCTAATTCAGAGAGAGATTCCAACAAAACAATTGCGTTCATCCATTGATAAAAGACGAAGAACTCTCACATCATGACAATGCTGAAGGAAATGTGTTTTGGGATACTATCTTAGTAGCACTTCTTTAAGAAATTGAAAGAAAGTTTCTCATGGATATTATTGGTTTAGGAAATTTCGAGAAGGGTGTGAAGCAGCCATTGGTTTTCTAACAAAACTATTTGAATAAGTCTCTAGAGCATTGTCTAGAACATGGTGAATAACACTCAGGTGCATACAGGGAGGATTTCTAATTTAGATTTCTGTTCTTTTTGGGAGAGCGTTTTTTTTTTTTTTTTTCATTTTTTTTTTTGCTAAACTCCTTTTAACTAAGAACCAAGGTGTGGGTGGTAATCTATTCTGCTGAAGCTGCCCAGCATTCAGACCCAACCTCATCCTTTATGATGCTTTTGTGCAAATGCTCACAGAAAGAATGGAACCCTAGTGAACTCTTTCAGAAACACTTATTCACTATTTGAAACATAAACACCTGATCATTTAGAGTTCTTACACTGGCACACATGGTAAAAGTACGGTTCATAATGTAAGAGGTGAACAGAGGTAGTGAATTTCAAAAGTATGACATAATATTTAGGCTATTGCTCAATTGCTTGTAACCATTCTCGTGCAAGGACATGAATCATTAATGCAAACTTACAATTGTTCCTCCAATTTCTATGCTTTGATTTTAGGTTTAAATGCAGTTTTCTTCATTCTGTTGATCAGGTAGAGGAAAGTCATATTAGTTCTTGTATGTTACATTCCCAGCCAGTGTGACAATCCCATGATTTCTATCAATGTACATCAACAATTGATATCATGTCCGTTCCTCCTGTACTTGACAAGGATATGTAAGATACTATTGAATTGAGCACTGCTTGCCACCTTGAGGATACAGGCCAAGTTCTCCGTGGAAATACTTCTACCAAGTGTGGCTGACAGATAGTGGGATGGTATATCCCAAACTTTTAATGGATTTTAGGTTCATATAAATGTACTTGATAGGCCCATTAAAGTTTTGCTACATTTGACTATCATTAACACTTGGACTGGAGTGGCTTACTTTACGTCTGCATAAGCTTTCCATGCTCACTGAGGGTGTACACCATCTTTACCTGGCACTCAAAGGCCTTCCAGTTAAGGATAGACCTCCATCCATTACCCTTCAACAGTTTTGATTTTTCTTTCTAACAGAATTTTCTATGTTATGAAAATGACTTAGATTGCCAAACATATGGCATCCTATGCGCAGTCGAAAAACTATCTTTACAAGTCAAATAAATACAATGTTTTAGAGTTTTGTCCATGAATAGATATGCAATAAATGAATAATTTAATGGTTGGCATGTAACTAGCTTCTAGTTGCTTGTATCGCCAATAATTTATGGTCCATCAAATGCCATGTTGTTATGTCATTCAGGAGAGGTAAAATAGCACTCTTTGTACTTGAAAACTCAGGAAGTACATGGTAATAGAACGTTGATGCCACGAGTAAGGGATGATGCCATAATGAAGTCATAATTCATAATGATGTTGTGAATTTCGTCTAGGCCTTGTTTGTAGTTCTTGGCATGTCTTCGGTATTAGGATTTCTTCTAGTGGGTTAAATATGCAGTTGATGGTTTCCATTATGAGTGGGGGCCTAATCAGGGTTGATTGTTTCCTTTATGCCTTTGCATGGGCATGCTACAATATAATCCACAAAAATGTGCTAATCCTTGAGACCAACCCCCAAGGGTATCCATGATGATCTCCAAATGAACATACAATCTACAATCATATAACATGGGGTATAAGGTCATTTCCAGGAACACATTGAAGCTGTCTAAAAATGACAATGCTTAGTAATGCTTGCAATCATTTAATATAAGGAAAGATAGATCTAAGGCCTCTTTTGTGGACACAAGAATGATGAAAATATAAACAGACATATATGGAATTTCACATACAATTCCTCCAATAACTGAAGGAGTCATCATGAAGATAAATGAAGATGCATCTGCATATCAAGGTCTCATAAGGGTGCTCCAAAACAAGAGTCTTGGCTCTCTTCAATATGAAAGAAAAGTGATAATGAGGTGGCTGTGATAGAACAGCAACCAAGATCTCCCTTCTTCGGTGTAAACCCCCAAGTCCAATGGAATGTCCCCTTTTTCGAAATGGGATTACAAATAATAATAAATAATAATAATTAATTAAAAGAGCCATAATAAAAAGGTTACTTAAGTAATATTACAAAATTATAATAAAGTAAAGTTAAAATATTAAATAAAAGTCTCTTATAATTAAAGATTGTTTTAAATAATTCCTCTCAAGGGTCATGGAGAAGAGTTATGTCTTTTGGAGGAAAACTTTATTTAAAAAAGACCAAGCAAGGAGACGGAGGCATGCATTAACGAACAATTCTATTTTCTGATTTCCACTCCTTGATGGAGTGTGAACTATGGCTCAGCAACCTGAGGACGAAATTCCTCAAGGTTTGAAATTAGAGGATGAAAACCCCCTAATTTCCATTTCCGAGTTAGTGGACAAAAACGTGACATGTGCCGAAGTAGGGTTTGAACCAAAATTTTGAATTTGACCAATTTCACAATGAAACCCTTATGACTGAAATCTAATTTCTACTTGCACACTTATATTATAGCTATGCCAATCATATGAATTAACAAAATACAAATGGAACAAATAGATGATGGCAGCCTTCAATTGTGAATTACAACTTGAATTTGCAAATTACAATGATAGCAATGGTTATGAAACTAACCCAGATCTTGCTGTTATATATCAGCCTATGCAATTCATGGAATACATCAACAACTATGGCTAATGACAGCCAAATACAAAGAGTGTAAACTGCTGTGACAATTCAGAGATGAAATAACATTCCAACATACCAATTGATGATCAAATACAGTGCAAATTGTCTTCTCAAAGCTGACCGCTGATGCTAGGGCAGAGATCACTGATGTAGAATGCCAAGGATGAATATATCTGCTGGTCTCAATGTGCCACTGCCTCAACACTAGCAAATCGCTCTCCACATATGATGGTTCGCTGCCCAAGATGATAGATCACTGCCTTATTGCATAGAACTGTTGTCTTCCAAGTATGATCGTTGACTTGAATGCACGTAGTCTGGTCTTTATGCAGATCAGCTACCCTGAATTATGCAGATCGGCTCCAATGAATGACAAATACATATGCTGCGAGGGCTATTATGAATGCAGATCTGTCACAGATCTGTTATGAACAGCCAACACGACCTCCAATAATGATGCTCTAGCCAACAATGAGGACTTCTATGGATTCGGCGCTCAAGGAATATACTCTTCGTTGGAGATTGGCGCTCAAGCAAACAATAAAACCTTCAATGATATTCAACAAACTTCAATGTCTTCAATTCAATCAAGCCTTCAACAAAATGCAATGAAAGATCTTCAATGAAATCTCTTCTAAGGTCTCCGACGAAATTCGAATGATGAATCTATGAAGCTCAACAACTCTCCAATGAAGTGCAAATGCCAACTTCGTGTGAATCCGCCTCCAAGTGTGATTGGATTTTTATCCAACACACAACTCCGCAAAGGTTTTCGTCCTTGGAAGAACAAGCAAACAAATGCGAAAATTTGCAAAAGATTCGTGATGCTGAAAATGAGCCTTCAAGCCTTCTTTTATACCATTTCAAATTAAAGACTTGAATTTGCATTTCCTTCCTTTCAAATTTGAAATATTTACTCCTCCAAGGCAATGCACAAGATCCAATGCCTCATTTTTTTATTTTATTTGAATCTCTCCTTCCAATGATGAGCGCCAACCCTCAATTATCAATATTTTATTAATTTAGCACATTCTCCAATGTGAGTGAGACTCATTTTATTATTTTCTTGAATAATTTATTCTCCCAAGAGTGAGCGCACCATCCCAAGGCCATATTATTTAATTATTTTCAATATCCAAGGCAAGCGCTCAATTAAATAATATTAAAATAATCTTATTTAATTTTATTCTATTATTTTCTTTCTTCCTTGGCGCTATAATTAAATAATAATAAAATATTATTATTTAATTGACTTAAATTGATAATTAATGCAAAGTGCATTAATTCATTTTCCCTCTTCTCCAGAATATTCCCTTGCTCTGATGGGTTAGCCTACGGGAATGAAGATAGGCTAACTCAGTCTTCCATTGGGTGATCATGTTGGAAACAGGGACATGTCAAAACGCCTGATTCAGACAGATTTGGAGACACTTCAAAAGCATTTTAGTGAAGATAGATCATTGCAGATTTGGGATAATTAACAACAGATACAAAGGATAAGATCCATCTTTCCTGAAATATATTCTAAATATTATATCTGAATTAAAACAAATTGTTAAAATTGCAATTTCTGAAGTTGAAATATCATATTTATAATTAATTGTGTGCCTATAATTGTGAGTTAGATTTTATTATACTTAAAGAAAAATATAAAAATTTAAACGAGACATTACAATGTTATCAGAGCTGGATCTTGCCAGCTTGTGAAAGAGAAGTCAACCCTATGATGCAGAAATTTATTTCATATAAATGACAAAAGAAGTAAATATGGAAGATAGAGGGGGAAAAACTCCTTTGGGGAAAGTTCTTACAGATAAGTTTGAAAAGAAGATTGATACAATGATAGATATGTTGGGTCAAATGCTCCACATGAAGTCAAATAATATGAATGCTTCCAAAAATAAGAGGATAAAAGAAGTTCATGTGAGGAAATCACAAAGCCCAATACAAGATGATATTCACGCTATGTATGCAGATTATAAAATTCTTCCAACCAAAATCCAAAAGGCTATGTCTTTCACAAATTTCATGAGTATTAAGGGTGTAAACAGGGTTAACTTGGATTTTGCCAACCCTCCTGCATTATCACAAAATGCATAGTCTAAGACAAATGTTCCCGGTACAAGTTCTTTGCCAATGACCATGACTAGGGCTCATGTTATACCCAATGAGAACTCATCAAGTGTATGCACTCCACAAGTTCAAGTTTTGGTAGGAAGTTGGAGTACTGCTAATAGAAATAGCATTATGGCTGATGTTTTGAAGTCAAATAATACACAAGTTCAAACTCAACTGCAATGTGCTCCCTCTACAAGTGTACATCCCTTTCCTCATAATGGACTTGTCAATAAGTCTCAATGAATGGGGATCATCGTTTATCAAGAAGGCAACCCCAGGCGTCCAATTCTATATCAACATCTTCTATGGGTAGGTCTTCTACCATGGCTAATCGATATAATGTCATATCCTAGCAATTTGTTGGTCCACAGGAAGCAGTTGGACTTAACAAGGAATGGAAGCCAAAATTAACAAATAAGATTGCAAGCATTAGTCCTCGAATAATAGGTACATCCATGGTTAACAATAGTGTTTCTGAAGTCAGCAGATTACCTTCTCCAACATCAAATTGTGTGAAGATTGAAGGTGCAATTGCCAAATTGCATAAAAAGTTAGAAGAGATGAATGTTCAGGATGATTAACATGTTATCATGCCAAATTATCTTCAAGTTCTTGAAATTGAGAGTATAGGTCTTAGTTTTGGATCGAAGATTGGGAATTACAAATTTCCAAGATTGATTTAGGATCCCGGTATCTTCAATAAAGACTCAATCAAGTGAAGAAGAGATTCTGGAGCATCCTAATTTGTGATTGCTTGAGGACGAGCAATCTTGGGAAGGGTGTATTGTAATTGTACGATCCCTGTCTTATCTAACACAAATTTTTTCCTTCGCTGTCCTGAATTTTCTGATTTGTTTTCCCGTTGATTTACTTATGATTTTGAAGATTTGTTTTCACATGCATGTAGTTTATGATATGAAGATTGAAAGGTTCAAATATAACATTTATATGACAAAAAATGATAACCATAAAATAGATAAAACAACTGGAAATGCAATTTCAAATTGAAGATATGAAATTGGTTTCTTTATTCACATACCCGGATCGTGAAATGGTATGAATCAAATACATAGATGAGTGCTGGTTAAATATCAGCCATGACTGATTTCAAATCAGACCTTCCATGATGTACAAAAATGCCTCAAATAGTGATCAAACCCTAGCACAATGCAAATATGATAACACCCAATGGTTGACGCCTTGCTAGAGATGATTGTTGATGAAGGATAGGAGGCAAAACCAATGACTGATCGCTGTTATAAACCTGTACCTGCTACTGACCACAAAACCCTAGTGCCAAATGCCAAGAAAACCCTCCAAATTCAAGCAGCCATGCACCAAAATGAAGTGATTAGGGTTTGGATGCAAAATAGATGATGAAACCTCAATGTAGATGCCAAAAACTCTTCAGATCTGTAGCTGATATCAAATTGCAGACTGCTGTTACAAATTTCAGACCATGCATGAATGATGGGAATCACCAAAAACACCCTCCTTTGCCAAGCTATCCAAGTATAAACCCGCTTCAAGCAATTTATTGATGAAAATATATCAAAACAAAAGCTAAATCTGAATACCAAACTCCAACCCTAGCTGATTGCAAATATCTTTATCAAACCCTAGTTGATTGAAGCAAAAACTCTATGACAATCCTCTGATTAAGCTCCATGATGAACTCCACATGAATCCATCTCTAGAGTGGATTGGGTTTTCGTCCAAACCACAATAATTCAAGGGTTTTCGTCCTTGAACAAACTGAAAATCACTTTCAGCCAAGAGCAAATTCTCAATATGCAAAATACCAAATGATCAAGATGTCAAAAATGATACCAAAGACCTCTTTTTATACTTTTCCTTGGATGCCCAAATAAATTATAATTTTATGATTTTTTGAAGTCCATAACCACCATAGCAACAACCTCCAATAATTTATTTTATTTTATTTATTTTTTCTCCTTGAGCGGCAGCGCTAGAGAGAGAAAATAATAATATTTTATTATTTTTTCTTTATTTTTCCTTTTCTCCTAGAGGCATCGATTTTCCTTTGGGAAATTATAAATAATAAAATATAATTAAAGATTATATTTTATTCTTCCTCCATCTTTCCCAATTTCCATCTTCAAGTTGTCCAATTTTCATTTTTTCCATCCTTCAATTTTGCCTTGGCTGAATATAATATTAATTTTGGCTTTATAAAATATCACTAGCCAAAAATACAAGTGAAATAAAGCTAGTTGAGCCAACTTTCTATTCTCCAAGCCTTCAAGGTCCTAGCTCAACCACAAATCATTCCCTTACCACTAGAGCTAGCCTATGGGAATGGTGAATAGGCCAACAATCTCCTCCATGGATGATCACTCCGGAAATGGGGACATGACAGTCCTCCCTTCCCGGGATTGCTTGCCCTCAAGCAATCACAAAGTAGGATGCTGTAGAATTTGCTCTCTTTCCCAAGTAGTATCCTCCAATGGCAAGTCTCTCCATCTCACCAAATACTCTCCAATCACTCTGCTACACAACTTGCGCTCCCTCATGTCCAAGATACTATCAGGCACCAATATCAACATACCCTCTTCATCAAGAGGTGGAAGATCTAGAGATGAAGTAACGTGTTGTCCCAATGCCTTTTTGAGGCATGACACATGGAATACATTATGGATCCGGCTACCTGCTGGCAAATCAAGCTCATATGCCACCTCTCCAACTCTCCTCACAATCTTGTAGGGACCATAAAATCAGGGCTTGAGTTTCTTTGCACCACTCTTCTTCAAAGTACTCTGTCTATAAGGTTGTAGGCACAAAAATATCAAGTCACCAACATCAAATGTCCTCTCAATAAGACATGTGCCGAAGTAGGATTTGATGCAATATTTGAAATTTTGCCAATTACACAATGAACCCTTATGAATGAAATTTGATATATCTTCTGCAACTTACAATTTGTCTCCGACACAAGAGCTATGAACTAACAAAATGCAAAACTAGAATGAAAAGATATTGGCAGCCTTCAATGAGAATTACAAAATTGATTTGCAGATTACAATGATAAGAACTATCTCAGATCCAACTGTTACAAATCAGACTTCAATTATATCAATTGCACTACAATTCAGCTATATGAAAGCCACAATACAGGACTTACACTGTTGTGATAAATTCAGAGATGAAGTAATATTCCAACATACCATTAAGGATCAAATACAATGCCAACGACTTGTCAAGACTGATCGCTGAAGTAGATGTTTGCTATGATGATGTCGCTGTAACAGGAAAGGGCAGATCGCTGGTCCAAGATATGAGGATACCAATCGCTGACCTTCAAGGTGATGAATGATGCATACAATGGATCGATTCTCCTCAATATGTAATCTCTGCCAACGCCTGTGTAAACCCGCTTCAGGTGAGTTCGCTGTCAAAGAAATGTTCAGATCGCCCTTGATACAAGTGCATCTCCCTTAGCATGAGCCGCTGACTTCTTATGATGAATTCGCTGTAGGTGGCGGCCAAGACGGACTGAAACAGATCGCTGATATAGAGTTTCAAGTATCTTCAGACTGCAATCTGTGCAAAATGTGATAAATGATTCAAGCAGATCGGCTCTCAAGAAAAGGTGAAATCTTCAGTCAAATGCAAGTTAATATCTTCAATGTATTGCAAAGTCTTCAATCTTCAAATCAATCTCGAAGGTCAGCAATTTTTATATAGCAAGTGAAACCCTCATAAAGGCGTGGCATAGTATGCTAGTTAGCCAAAAAACTTTAAAAACATGAAGAAAGGTGGCGCCATGATTAACTTAGTTGGCCTAGAAAACAAAAATCTGTTTTAAAGCATGCAAAACTTCAGAGCCTTCACATATACTTGTAGTTCTTTAGGTGCTTATGATAGCAGCTACAACAGTTACCGTATCCTTGTTATCATACATATATCAAAAAAGGGAGGCACCTAGCAGTCATAATGCAGCAGTTTAGGGCATGTTTCAGACATTTGAAGGTGGTAATCAGCATGTTGTTCCAGTCTCCTAGGGCAGCATTGAAATAAGTATTGCAGGGTTAAGGTTTGCTTGATTATTGATGAATTGGTTATCAGCTTTCAGCTGTGAGAAGGAAACCCCTAGCATTTACAAGTGATAATTTTCAGCATTTTAGAAAAGGATTGAATAGAGGGCTCTTTTAAGTATCATCCAATATGGATTTTTAATGGCAATTTCTTGTGTGTCTATGGCTGGTTTCAACAAGTCTTGTGCCTAGGGTTTCAGCCTTGTGCCTAGGGTTTCAGCCTTGTCAAACCTTAGGAAATGGTTTTGCAGTATTGTTCAAAACAAACAATTAGGGTTTTAGTGTTGGTCAAAGGGTTCATCATGTTTTAGTGCAAAAAATGTTTTAGAATCTCAGAGGATGCTTATGTACAAATTGCTATTTCTAGCAGCGGCTAGTTTCATTAGTGTCTATTTCTAGACAATGAGTGAGGGCCTATTTTTAGGCCCCTTTAATTATTTTCAATAGAATGTTCCAACTCAACAATATTAGGGACATCGTCACATAAATGTTGCTCCTTCCAATAGAAATGACAAATTCAAATTACCTTCTCCACTTGCAAGGCTTGATTTGGAGGCGTCGCTTGAGGAAAACTCATACAATTTTTGCTCTTTCCATGAGATGAGATCATGATGCTATAAACTGTTTGGAGATGATTCATATGATGCAACTCATGTCTCCTTCTCAATCAAATCATCAAAGTTTTCTGAGTGACCTTCAACATCTTCGAGATGAGCCCGACGGTGATGCTATGACAAGATATTTTCAATTAGGACCCATATGTGCTCAAAAAGTAAATACATTAAATGACTACATGTGTTCATGGAGTCAAGGGTATGGAAGAGCATGTGGTCAAAAAGAGGAGAGATCATGAAGGAAATCCATGGGAGTTTCTACCATTGGTGTTTTGTTTTCGTGAACCCATCTTTGTCTCTTCACTAGCTAATCATGAAGAAGAGTTAGATTTTCCTTCTACTTTGCAGGCATTGCTCAATTTCCAAGGTGATGAGAACAACCTATTATGTTGGACATAGAAGGAACTGCACAAATATATCATTTGTTTTTTGAGGAGGACAAGGTTTCCAATGCATTTGCAAAGAAGAATGATGATCCAACCTTTCCTACTGAGCAAGAGGACAACAACTGTGCCATGGATGAAGGCGCATTAGATGAATTCTTCTCTGCGTGTGAAGGATTGTTTGAAGAACTTGCATAGGATGAGATAGAAGAAAGAGAACGGTTAATTGAAGAACCCGAGCTTCTTGAAGATGATTCAACTCTAGAGGCACACATCGTGTCAAAAGTATCTACGGAGAATTCATTGTTGGATCTTGGCATTTTCTTGCATTATATTGAGAGTAGTTCATCTGTTGAAGACACATCAAATTTTCTTTTGAGTTTTGACTCATCCTCATCTTAAGCATCTCCCATAAGCATCAATGAAGAATCAAGAGTTGAACATACCTTGATGGTCTGTGAGCTTGTACTAGAAGGGTTGTTGATGAAAAAAGAAGAAATGCTGTTAGAGGTGTTGGTTCCCCAACCTGTTGTGAACAATCTCTAAGTTTGAGTTCTAATGCTCAATATTGTTGCAAGGTTGGCCAACTAAGGGGAGAAATGTATGTATTCTCCCCTGCTCTTTAGGCTCTGCAAAACCAAGGTGGGTACCCCTATTTGATACACTGGTTTGAATAGACAAAATATTTGCACACAATATGTAGCAGATTCAATGATTCATAAAATATCACAAGGACTTGTAGGATTAGAGACTATCACCATTACATTGTAATGCCCCCTTCCTGAGATTGCCCTAAATCTTGCCCTAGAATCACAAGTTTAATGTAGTTAGGGTTATAACGTACCAATTAAATGCTTTAAGCAAGATGAATCTTGGTTTAGGTCCTACAATCATGTTAGATAATATTGGAAATATAATTCATATGATCAAAACATATATAATGAATGTCTTATCTATTTAAACCATGTAAAATACATAACTATTTCAAACTTTTATAAACTACACAATATCTATAGTGCATGATGGAAGATTAGCTATAATAGGACTTGGAGGAGAAACATGATAGGGCGCCCGAAGCTATCCTCATGCTAAGCCCAAGAGTGGATATACCATCCCTCTTGGTCCCAAGTGGCAGACACACAGCATCCAACCTGGGGTGGTGTGCTTAGTGGATAAACTTGTATCTACCTTCCCATCCATGCTGTCTTATCCATCCTTCTTATGATTGAGACTCCTTGAATCCATCTCAACAACCAACCCATGTAGAGATCGGAGGGAAAGCTACAATGGGGTGCCCGTAGATTCTCCTATCTAAGCCCAAGGACGGACATTCACCCCATTGGCCCACAAGTGGTAGACACATGGGCATCCAACATGGGGTGGCATACTTAGAAGGAAATCTAGTATCTACCCCCCCTTCTTGTATTTACCTACTCCTCCACATGGTTGCTTATTGGGAATGAGCAATTTAATGACTAATAGGAATCTAGTTTGACCAACAATTACATTAATAAACATATCTAGATTCATAAGAGATTATACATTAATAAACAAATCATCATTCACAATAATCATAATAGTGCATACCACAATACTTGCTAAAATATAAGACTGCTATATTCTAAGATGCAAATATAGTAGCCAATGCTGACTTCTGCCCTTGTCTGCTGAGTGCAGATAATTATGTTTGATCTGTTCCTATTGCCTTGCTGTTCGATCTATTTTTAATATTCAGAAGATGTTGCTTGCCTGAATGCAGATATATTTCTGAATATGATCCGATGATCCTCTTCTTGGAATATGTTCTCCTTTTGTATCCCCACTGTGGGGAAAAGACATAACCATTCATCATGCTCTTCCCTTGGTAAGGGACACGTCCTTCTTGACTGATCGCTGCCCCTTCAAACCAATCTATGCCTCTTAGTATTAATGTGTCTTTTTGGAGATCACTATTAGGGAGTGCCGTTAAGAAAGTTTTTAGAGGTAATTAATATTATTTACTCCACCTCAGACTGCCGACCCTATTATTTCCTTTTGAGGAGGTGATCTCGATTTATTTTATTTTATTGCTCTTTTATGGGGGCATGACATACATTCCCTGTATCATTGACACTTCGATATGAATGAAAACAATAATTTATAGAATTACGTTATTTTTCATTTTGAATTTTTTGTGTTTGAAAATGAGTGGGTTGGGGGGATTTATAATACATAGATCAGTGCCTTCTAAGGGATTCACAGAGTCCTCTTGTACATCATAACAACAACATTCTTGATGGTTAATTTACTTATTATTGCCTTGCAATAATAAAACCAGTTGTATATGGCTCCAACAATTTGAAATCCTACATAATAATCCACTCCAAATCTCATATCTCCTACAATTATCAGTGAAAGGTTTCCATAATTCCTTGAATAATAACAAACACTAATAACAATTTATCCCTACGAATGTGTGCAAAGAAATCTATAACTTTTGGTTACTTCATTCAGAGAGACAAGAAAAGGAAATGGAGACGATACAATTTGGGAACATTCACTCATATTATTCATTCAGGAATAAGTATTACAAGACACAATTTAACAAATAACAGGTACTGTGAATTCCCAAACAATGACACTTTACAACAATAGAATTTTCCCTCGTTTTTCGCCCTTTTACATTTTATAGACTTCATCCTTTTATAGAGAAGCCGCAGAGAAAGGTCCCCATGGATGGGTGACACTTGTCACATTACAATAACCTAATAAACACTCTTTAGATTACATAGGAAGGTGACACTTGGGAGAGTTTCACATTCTCCCATAGGCTGTCTGAGTATGCAGTTAGAACATGACAATATTCTAATTGTCTTTGTTGATGTGGAGCCTGTGACTTAGTTGTCATGGCAATGTGGAATAAATCTGCCTCCGCTGGCGCTGAGAACGTGGAAGGAGAAGCTGTTGTTGGATTGGTTGATGCTGCCACCCGCAACTCAACAAATGGACACATGAGCATGGAGCTTGTTTGCGGGAAAACTAGAACCTTCGGTCCACGCAAGGCAACTTCAAACAGAAAGGAGAGAACCATGATGCGAGATAGCACCATCTTCCAACTTTCCTCTGCGGCCAATCGAGAGCAACTTCCACTTCTTAAGGAGTGACCTGTTAGAGGGGAGTCCCTTTCCTCCCTTTCAAACACGCAGGAGGAAATTCACAATTAACTAGTAGCAACTGGAAGCTAGTCACCATCATGCCAATTCCTCCCATTCTATTCACGAAGCTCATAGCTAGATGACTCCAACTCTTCATTTTGCAAGAACTGGGCAACTCAAAACCGACATAACAACCTAACCTCCCAACCATAATAACTGCCTGCTCAGGTAAATATAAATTGTATTTGAGCAGTTAGCACAACAACTTCCTAAGAAGGCTCGTAACAAAAAATGATCATAAATGTAGCTTTCACATGCTCTTTTATAACCAAATAATGCTGATGATTATCTCCTTAATCACATCTTGCCTTGTGCAAATCACAACTCATTACCTTTCCTTCTAGATTGTCTAATCATATCTTCAAAACTTTAGGAGATAAAGGTATGACATGCTTCAATGGGATTTGAAATGTGCCTCCAGGACGCCAAAATGTCATATCACCTCAAGCTTGAAGAATACTGGCGCATCTAGTTAGCAAAGTCTTCGTCAGATGGCCACTTATATTCTAGAATCTTTGCTAGTTTGTTTTGGTGGGCTTGATATCTAGCATCTAATAATATCTTAGCTTATTTTACAAAGCTCTCCAACCCTAATTCCAATTTTAGTAAGTTATCTAACTTTGCATTACATAAAATTGGATCAACTTTGTCTCCTTGAATGATTGACGTGATCAAAATTGGAGTGATGCCTTGAAATTTCGCTTTTCAATAGTCTAATGATTTCATTTCACCATTTGTACCCAAAATTGAAAGTAGTTGGCAATCCTCCAAGGATTTGAAGTTATCAAACTTCTCCTTGAGCGTCAAATCAAACCTACTTTGAAATGCAGAGACATCATTCAAAAGGCTGGCCACATTTCAACTCGGGTCTTAAAAATTGGTATAAGTGATCTAATTCTTTTCTAGTGTGTTTTAATTTCCGCTCAACCACTAGGAATCTCCGCCCACGTGTTAAAAAGATGTCAAATATGATGGAGGTGCATGCTCAACTTTATTTAGTCACTAAACATTCATTTTGCTCGATTGTACCCATATGAAACTTTTGTATTCTATCAAAGCTAACCTCATTTGTTTGCCTTTGACTTGTTTCGAAATGTTACCTCTTGTACACCATTTTGTCTATCTTGCAAACTCCATAGTGTTGTGACCAAATCACACATCACCCTATTTAAAATAGGGACCCCCTTTTTTCTTGGTTTTCGAGTAGATTAGGTCCTTCGAGTCTTGTTTTGATCCTGTTCTGATCTTGAAGATTAGGTCTTCTGGTTAATACATTTGGTCTGGTGGTCAAACTAAAGGCATTTAAGTCCTGGAGGATAATTCAAAAACTGATATTTGATCTGCTAATTGATTTATAAGGCAAAGGTACGGTGAAATTTGAAGAAGTTTTAAAGAGGATATCAAGAGGATTCATTACCCTTGAACCGCCGCGCCAAAGGAGAGAAGAAGATGAGGATTCTCAATACCTCAACCGCCGCGCCAAACAAGAGGAAGTTGAATTGCTAAACCAATGCGCCAAGCAAGAGGGATTCAATACTCCTATCTACCGCATGAACATCTTAGAGGAATTCAAATGCCTTAACCATCGCGCGGATTTCAAGTGTCCTAACCGATGCGCCAACACCAAAGAAAGCGATAACAAGAGAATTCAAAATCTCTAACTACCGCACCTATCAAGGAGTAATTTATATATTGGAAGAGGATTTCGAAACTTCCAACTAACGCGCTACTTGAATCACCGATGGAAAATCTAAGGGAAATCAAATGCTTTAACCGATGTGCTACATCCAGAGGAGTCGCAATACCTTATCTACCGTGCTAATGCCAAAAGGTAAAATCAAGAGGATTTCGAAAGTGTTAACCGATGCGCAAAATAGGAATAAGGAAGAAGAAATCAAGAGGCCCGTGTCAAGCAAAAGGAAATTTAGGGGATTTCAAAATTCCAAACTGCCGCGCAAAACTAGAAGAAATCGAATCCTTCAACCGGTACGCCAAAGGGGAGATGAAGGGGATTTCGGATGTCTTATCTATCGCGCCAAGGTGGAAGGGTCTCAAGGCTAAACGAGAGGGAATCAAATACTTGAACCATCGCAGCACATTAAGAAGATCTCAACACCCTTAACCACCGTGACAAACTAGAAGAACTCAAAACATTTAACCAGTGCGCTAAGGTGAAAGGACAAATTGTAAGTGTTGAAGTGTAAACTTTCTCCACTTTTAGAGGATCTCTGACCCTTGATCTATTGCGCCACCTTCTAGAGGATTCCAAATCCCTTATCTAGTGCGCCAAACAAAGAAGAAAATCAAGAGGATTTCGAAATCCTTGTCCAATGCGACTCATCTAGTGCACTAATTCTAGAAGAAACCAAAACCTTTGTCTAACGCGCCACTAGTGGAGGCAGTCTAGTTCAAGTTTTTTTTTTAAGGCAAAATTCCAGAGACTTTCGGGGATTCTTTATACCCCATCCAATGCGCTAAGATAGAAGGGTCAATTCCAAGTGTAAAATGTAAATTTTAAAAGATCTAGAGGAATTTAAAGTCATCAACTAGCGCGCCACTTAAGGAGAAGGAGGAGTTTTTTTTAGAATTGCTACATTAAGGGTTTTAGCTAGAGGATTTCAAGAAGCTCATCCCATCCGCCAAGACAACATAGAAGAGGATCTCAACACTCCTATCCACCGCGCAAAACAAGAAGATTTCAAAGGTGTCAACCAAAGCGCCCAAGGTAAAAAGTGCTAAGTTCCAAGAAGATTCAAACACCCTATCCAATGCGCCACATTTGAAAGAGGTAAAATTCCAATTTTTTGAAAGATTTTATCCTAGAGGACTTCAAACACCTCATCTAATGCGCCAAAAGGGGTTAGTTTTGGGTTGAAAATTCAAGAAGTATTGGAGAAGATTCAAGTTCATCATCCACTGTTAGCATAGAGTTCGAGTCAAATTCTGTAAGATTTGTGAGAGGAAGAAAACTCCAAACTCCCATCCAAAGCGCCAATCCTAGAGGATTCTTGAATCCTCATCCAAATGTGCTCGAAGGAGAAATTTAAGACATTCAACTACTTTGCCTTATGATTTTCTAGAAAAAGCAAGTCTTGCATTGAAATTCAGGCCACATTTAATAAAGAAGATGAAATTAAATGATTTTCACTGTATTTAATAGGGTCGGCCTAGGTAGTTGGGCAGTTTTTAAAGCAAATTTTGTATTTATAGCTGCTGTTGCTTTCATTTTTATCATTATTAAGGAGCAGATTCGTCTTCAAGGAGCAGAAATACGGTGATTTTATAAAGTGCAGATTTGATTTTATCAATTTAAATTAGAATTTGATCAAATTTCTGAAGGTATCAACCCAAGTCAGTCTATTGGGTAAGTCTGATCTGAACATTTCTAATCTGATTTCTTCTTTTTATTTCATTTGATACATTGAAAATTGTCCAAATGTTGGTTAAAATTAAGAAGATAAGTGGATTTTTGATAAATTCCTTAAGTCTAGATGATAATATAATTCTTGCAAGACTTCATATTACAAGGATAAAATCAGAAATCCAATGCATTAAGGAGGCTGAAGAAGATTGATAGTTATTTATATTTGAAGTTGCTTATTCATGTCTAGTCTGTAGGAGCATGGCAATGACTTCGAAGGAGAGACAAGCAAGGATCCGGATGGATGCCAAGGGTAAAATTCCCGAGTCAAAGCTCGTTTCAAGATGGTCAAACGTTGGAGACACAAACATGGGCAACAACAACCTAGAAGACATCAAATCAGTTCTTGAGGAACCCACCGGGGGCAGTCTTGCTAGAGCCATCATGAGGAGTGGAGCCATTGAAGCAGCTTGTTTTCCACCAGCTTTACCTTGTTCGGAGATGATCATTGAATGTGTTAAAAGGTATGACATGGGTAAAAGACAAATTGTAGCCAAGGATGAAATGGTATTAGCTTATTTACAAAAGGAGGCAATTGGAGAGACCTTCAATATTCCAACTAAGGATAGGATGATCAATATTTCCATACAACAAGGTCAACAAGAATACAATGTTGATTCAAAGACAAAGTGCAGGAAATGAAGAGAGACTGGATGGTCAATCCATCCATGAAGTTCAATATGAATAATCCTCCACAATTTCACAAGTCAGATTTTTATCCTGAAATCGGATACTTGATCATGTTCCTTAACAGAATGACAGGAATGCCACAATCCACTACTTTTCAACCTTGGGTGTACTTTTTCATCAAGTTGGTTCTCAAAGGGAAGATGATTGACTGGGCTGGGCTCATCAGTCAAAGCATATATGAACAGCTCATCAATTTTTCTAAGACCAAGTCATTTTATATGAGTTCTTATGTGGTGTACCTTCTAGCAAGAAATGAAGTCTATTCAGCTTTGACTAGGAGAGGAGAAGTTGGAATTGGTCCTAATAAGTACTTGTCCCATTAGTGCTACCCTCAGTTACATCTCAAGAATATCAATCATTATACAAGGTTCAATGATGCATTTGCTATGTTCATACTGAAGAAATTAAGAGGAGAGTTTCATAAGAGGTTGTCAAATGCAGCAAGCGAGTTCATTGTGGCATATGGACATTGGTATACTCAGCATGAAAGATACACTTACATAAGGATTCAGGGTTTTACATCTTATCCATACAGATTACCAAGATATCCAACTAACAGGATGGTGATGTTAGAAGTTTCGAGGCAACTCCTAGAACTCATCAAGCTCCAAAAGTTGAAAAGGAAAACCAGTATTCAGTTTCCACTTCTCCTTGGACAAAATCTGGAGTGTCCATCATTGGCGGCAGCCGAGTATTTTGAGATAGAGCTTCAGGCATATCATTTACAAACTCATGGCACCGAGAGGCTCAACTTTGATCCTTTTCAAGTTTGCTGGAAATACAACAGGGAATACAAGCATGTCATGCAGTTGGAAGATCACTGGGCCAGTGTAAAAGATGAAGATGGTCTTCGAACACTCCAGAGTTCGAGACTCACATGGGATCTAGTTAGAGCTTCCAAAGTATTTAGGATTCCGGATCAGTTCACAGAAGATGATACTATGTTGATAGATGAATTCGAAAAGATAAAGGATTTGCCTTATACAGTTGATTGGTCAAAAAGGGATGTATCTGAAGAAGAATTGATGGAGCCAGTCTTAGCTATGACACAAGCATGTATTGCTCAACTGCTACAGGAAATGAATGATGACGGGTAAGTTCTTACTTACAATAAGATGGATGATGAAGAACCAGGACGACAAAGTACCCATAGTGGACTTCAACATAGTGGAAATGATCAAGGTGATAATCCAACTAGGAAAAGGAAAAGACCTAGTCAAGATCAAGGGGAATCAAGTCAAAGACCTAAGAAGAGGAATAATCTATCCACCTCATCTAATATACAGGAAGAAGCTTCTAATACTCATGATCCCATACAAAGAGTTGAAGTGGTGGAAGAAATTGTGCTAGTTCCATCTGAAGAGATTCATTCAAGTCCAACTATCGTAATAGAGGAAGATACTGTTCTTGATCAAGATGAAGAAGGTCAAATAGAATCTGATGAAGAAGTAGCACGTGTACAACATAATCAAGTACAAAGACAACAAGATCTTTTTGCGTTTCCACCTTGGTTGAGGCAAAGAATTGAAGAAAGTACAATTGTAGAAACATATCAGCCTGCTCCAGTTGAGGAATTGCTTGTAAATGCACAAAAAAGTAATCAAAAGAAGAAAGCAACTGTTTTTTCGAAAATCACTCAAGATCCTTCTGGAAACAGAGAAGTACATGTAGCTGTTCCTCGAGTTGAAAAGGATCTAGAAGATATGGTACCCGAAGATTACAATGTGACTACTATTGACATGGGTCCAATTACAGGGGAACAGATAGAGGAGGAACTTCAAGAGTTAGTGAATAGTGTAAGAATCATGTTAAAGCAGGAAAGAGAAGCTAAGCTAAAAGTGGAACAGGATTTCAATACACTAAAGCACTATATTCAGCAAGTCATGCAGCCTATCCAGCAGAAGGAAGCTACTCCAATACCTCCGTCTATTCTTCCACAAGAAACAGTGTCTCAAGTTGAAAACATGAGAACTTCATCTCATATAATGAAAGGATGGATAGAAAAGACAGAAGAGAACGCATATACTTATCTTGAAGAGATTGTGCGAGTTTATGACAGAGTCATTAATCTCAAGGATAGAGTCCAAACTTTGCTAAAGATATGTGTTGAGTTCAAACCTATCAAGGAGCAATACATGCCACAACTCAAGAATTTAATGGAAACTCCATTGGGAGATTTAGTTCACAATAAGGTGGTTGATTAGGATACTCCACATGACTTCACCACTTGGTATTTTTCCTTTCACAACAAAGGGCAACTGGTTGATAAAATTGGAGTAGATATGTCTAGAATAAGAAGTGTTCTTCTAAGAACCGAGAATCATGTATACACTGCATTGACAACAATATGCAATCCATATGGGGAAATCACTATTGAGAACATGAAGCAACAGATCAAGGCATTCTATTTTCAAGATGATGGGATTGATGAAGGACAGTTAGATAGCATATTCACACTTGCATTTCATCTTGGAGCAAATAAGTCTTGGATAAATGACTGGGAGAAGACACTTGGCATCTATGAGTCAGATGTGGCTGTAGCAGAAGGTTCCATTAATGCTGCGACAAGTGTACCAATGGAAGATGTTGCTCAAGTTGTGTCTAGGTTCATTACATCTAATAGCACTATCATATGAGAAGAGTATGATGTGGCATCCTTATCTTCTTGGAAAGCGTGCCTTCATTGCCTCCTTCATTTAATAAAGTTAGCCTCTTTCATTTAATAAAGACATGAGTTTGTTACAACTACTTGTGATGTGGCTTGATTTGGTCCATTGGCTTGGTCGACCGATCTTGACCCTTCATTCATTTGAGGTCTATAAAAGGGCTCTTGTTGCTCTCATTTGTAAGGGTTGAAGATTCTGGAATTGTTGCAAAAGGCTCTCTGAAATAATATAAGATTCATTGTTTTGGTGACTCTATATATGTTTCGAAGTGTTGCATGGTTTGGATTCTCAAGCGCATAATAAGTTAGATTAAGTTTTCCTTAAGTTTATGTTAGTTGGTGGAAGGCTTCATTGTTGTTTGTGGTGAAATCTATAAGTTCATACCATTTGTAGTTTGTGGCATGCAAATTGCAGTGTATGGTTAGTCTGAACAAAATTAAACTTCAATTTGATCTTTATGTTTGTTGAATCTTTCATGAGCATAAGCGATTTAAACATCTTGTAAAACCTTAGAAGATTGCATCAATCTTGTGTAGTTGTCTAACTTGGCGAAGCAAGATCTGGTTTGATTTCACCTAAGCAATAATTATCCTTGCATCTAGGATTAGATTAGTATTACTGAACCTTTCATCTTTTGTTCTTTTTATCGATTTGGTTAGGATTAAGATCAAGAACATCATCGCAATATCATACGTCATAAGTTGTAATACTTAGATATTCCAGTGTTTACCTTCTCTTTCATTTGAATCAACAACTTGTCGAACAATTGCCTAAGTCCCTTTGTGTTTACTAGCAAAATCATACTTAATCACTGAGCTATCTCTTACAAAATCATAAGAAAGGAACCTTGGAGTCATTTTGTTTGATCACTTCGTTCAGCATTCGAGAGGCTTTGCTCAAGAGAGAGTCAGATACTCTGTATTTCACTCTATTGTTGACTTGTCCAAAAACAAACATCAACACATAGGACCAAAACACTCAACCGGTTCAAAAGGCACCATTTCAAGCATTTGATCACTAATCTAGTGTAAAGATGCGGAAAAGAGGTTGTAGACGCCATAGAGGGAAAATGGCGAGTTCCAATGTAGTGGTGCGTTTGCGGCTTAACTAACATTCCACATGCCTTTACAAAGAAGAAATTATTGCAGACACTCCTTGTCATCTCACACTGAAATAAAGGATATCGTTGAATCATCTTCAATGTGCAGGCACATCCTAGTGTCACCTAGTGTGCTTAAACAAAGACAAAGGCAAAGTTTATAACAAGTAGCCACTAGAGCATTGGTGTACCCAACAATCACCCCCACGCCGGAACAAAGGATTTTGATCACCAAGGAGGAGCTAATGAAAAGCGTGCTTGTATGACGTCCAACGTGCTAGCAGGAAGGAGAATGAAGAGATGAAGCATTGTAAAAGTGCACCAACTTGTCACTAGGTGCGCTAGAATGAAGGAAGAGGGAAATTTTTATTTTCAGTGTGAAGGCACACATTGGAATCACCTGGCACGTCACATCAAAGGGACCTTGTGTTCAAAAGCATGCCCTTCCCTCATTTTACGTGCCAATGCTTGGCAAGAGAGGTTTTCAAATTTTAAACTTTTGTGTGTTTTGGTGCGCCTTCTTAGAACTAGACACACCATAACAAAAAAGGGAAATTTTGTTTTTGGACTAGAAGCACGTCCCCCTAACAGTGGATGCACCTTAACAAATGAATAAGAGAGGTTTTTCATGAGTATAGGCGCATGTCAGAAGAGAGGAATGTACCATGCTATTGGACAAAGTTTTTAACATGTTTGCAAAAGTGTGCGCCTATGACACTTTGTGCACCACATAATGTAGGGAAAAAATGATTTAGTGTAGTGGTGCGTACATCAAAAGCTTGGTGCACCACATCATAGAGTTGAAAAGTTTTTGCGAAGACTAGTGGCGTGCACACCAATCACTTGGCGTGCCATATCAAGAGGATTTTTTTGTGAAGTAAGGCGCACACACACTAGTCATTCAGAGCACCACACTAAAGGCTTCAAAAAGAAAGGCTATTTGAATGAGCTCACCTAAGTGACATCTCATGTAGATAGGTTAATAAATTTCAAAAAAGGGAAGTTTCTTGTGGTGCGCGCACCTGTTACCTGGTGCGTCACATCAGAACATAAGTTTTTCTTTCGAAAATCATGTTGCCTTGTAAAAGCGTGCCTAAGAATCATCTCGTGCGCCAATACAAAGGATGCATTTCAGTGCATTAGCATGCCTAAAGATCGTCTTGCACGCCAATACAAAGGATGCATTTTAGTGCATTAGTGCACCTAGCGATCATCTCATGTGCCAATACAAAGGAAGGTTATTTTTAAAGATTTGAATAGGCTAGTGTATAAGTGCACACTTGGACAATGGAGTGCACCAATACAAAGGAGGGCTGAATGAATAGATTTTCAAGGTTTTTTAGAGGGTTTCCCATGATCATAGGAGAAGATGCAGAATCATCAAAGTCATCTAGAGGCGCCCATCCAAAAGTCTATTTTTAGCCCGTGCAAAGAATAGATTTGCTATTTTTAGTTGTTCACCATTTTCAAAGAGAAGAGCATATTCACATACTTGCTATTTTTAGTCGGATCTATTTATAGCCTATGCTATTTTTAATAGTCTCTATTTTTAGCTTCCTACTATTTATAGCATTCACTATTTTTAGTGTTAACTTTTGTACAATCATCATGCAATAAATGTGATCTTTTGATGCATGATTGTAATATTTTAATCATCAGTTGAATTGGAGGTTGCATGGTTTTAGTTTTAGAATTAGTGGAATAGATAATTTGTAATAAAATTGCATTTCATGCAATCAGTTGTAGTTAGGATAGGAGTGTAGTTAATTTATTTTATTCATTTTCATGCATAGCTTTGTAAATAGTATAAATAAGTGCATTTTTTCACTTGGGAGGAGGTGTAGTATCAAGTTAGTTGTATTAGTTGTATCAATCAAAAAATGAATAGTAATTCCCATGCTAAAATTGCTATTCATTTGGTATTCAATGTTATTATGATTTTGTGATTCACTCATTACAATTTATTATGCCTATCTTGCTTTTGAATATCTATTGAGATGTATTGTTATGTGTGCTGAAAGTTAAGTTGCTTCAATGAATTTGCAAGTTTTGTATTGTAGGCGAACTTGAAGATGTAGCTTGTGGCTTTGTACCAAGTATTAATTAACCATAGCATTAATGCTTATGTGTTTATCCAATCCGTGTATACTTGCCCTGCTCAGTCTCTATTTTTAACTGAACAATATAAGTGTCTAGTTGTAAGATTTAATTCAATTCAAAAAGTATAAATCCTTTGCCTATTGTTGAAAGTGCATCTTGGCCTTTCACACTAGGCAAACCCAAAAAGATCACATATTTACATTTTATTCAACATGAATGTGAACCACCCCAAAAATCATTGTAAAAATTGTAAATTGCAAGTACATATTGTTTAGTTTTAGGTTAGTTTTTACTTTACAAGGAGCTTCCCTTTCTAATTTGAAGAGCGGTTCTACCACACATCTGTTCCATTTTGTGTCGCACTGAAAGGTGCAAATTAAAACACTAACATACCCGGTGCACCTTAGTGATGGCTAAGCCATCCAAAGACTCCACCCAAGCATGCAAAACTTGGTTAGGACACTTGCAAATTCTGCCTATGTTTGGGCAGCAAGCAAACTCTTATAAAGGTATGCCATAATATGTTAGTTGGCCAAAAACATGAAGAAAGGTGGCACCATGATTAACTTAGTCGACCAAGAAAACAAAATTCTGTTTTAAAGCATGTAAAACATCAGAATCTTCACCTATACTTGCAGTTCTTCAGGTAGTTATGATAGTAGGTTATACAACAGTTACCATATCCTTGTTATCATACAATATCAATAGAAGGAGGTGCTTGACAGTCATAATGCAGCAATTCAGGGCATGTTTCAGACATTTGAAGGTGGTAATCAGCATGTTGTTCCAATCTTTGAGGGTATCATTAAAATAAGTATTGCAGGGTTAGGGTTTGCCTGATTATTGATCGATTGGTTATCAGCTTTCAGCCATGAGAAGGAAACCCTAGCATTTACAAGTGATATTTTTCAGCATTTTAGAAAAGGCTTGAACGTGCTCTTTGAGTATCATCCATTATGAATTGTTAAGGGCAATTTTTTGTGTATCTACAATCAGTTTCGACAAGTCTTGTGCCTAGGGTTTAAGCGTTCGTCAGAGGGTTGATCATGTTTTAGTGCAAAAAATGTTTCAGAATCTCAAAGGATGCTCACTTGCAAATTGCTATTTTTAGTAGCGACTAATTACAACAGTGGCTATTTTTGGCGTTCTATTTCTGGATAGTGAATGAGGGCCTATTTTTAGGTCCCTTTAATTGGTTGTTTAGATTAGATTTGCTTTAAAGTCCCTTTCTTTCCATCTTTTTATTGGTTTTTAAGCATTCCACTCACTTTTTGGAATAAAATAAGATTATTTTAAAGTCTCAAAGATTGGGCATTGCTAACCTATAAATAAGTACTTTGAGCACATAAAATCCAGAGAGAATAGTGGAAGCTATGCTTATGCTACATAAACTATTGTTCAAGCTGGTTCACTTGTGTTTGTATTTCCTTGGATTAAATTGACATTGAGTAACTTTGTCAAGCTTTGTATTGGTGTTGTTTATTCATTAAGTGGTAGCTTCATATGCAACTTAATAATTTATTTCCTGGAATTGTGTGTTTGTTCTTTGTTCAAGTTGTTATTCCTTCAAATCTTGTTTGCAATGGATTACTAGTCTCTGTTTTAGCCAATAGGAGGTTGTTGTGTTTGTTTGTGCTTAGATGGTTTGCTTTCATTCAATACTTGAAAATCTCATTTGCGAGGTACAATTGTTAACAATTTGGTGCATATATCCCAGGCAAAAACATAGGCAAATAATTATTTCCTTTATGCAAACCCCCTAGAGAATATTGTAAACTGTGCATATTTGTATATCTTGTCTATAGTTTTTAGTCTAGGATCAGTTTAGCTTAGGATAGGGTTTACTTTAGATCTCAGGGAGCTTCCCCATTAAATTTGAAGAGAGGTTTTACCTCACACTATTCTGTTTTGTGTTGTTTTGCAAAAGACAAATTAAAATGCGAACACCCAAATTGCAAGTCACCATCAAGCCAAACCAATAACTCTTTCCCTAACCTATTATTCAACCTCATTGGATTTCCAATTCTAGACTGGCCCCGCTTTTTACTAGGTTAAATGTCTTATCAAAGATAATCCTTTCTAGCATAATATAGATTCTACTCTATCATCAACTCCCAACACTTCTACTGTGCAGTGTTGGCAAGGATGTTGATAGTGAAGGGGAGGGACAGGTGTAGAGCCCAGTTTTGTTGTCATATGAGTTGGAATCATTGTAAACAATCACGAAAAAAAAGTCACTAACAGAGAAATGTCATGCAGATCTAGTGCAATGTATGTAGTGCGATTAATCTAACCGAGTTATAGTAGACTTTAAAGTACGACTGCATGGACTGTTGTGGCCAACCATCATATCTATCTGTCACATCCCCTTCTTTTTGAACAATGAAATGTTAGTTATGTTGTTAGTTGAGTACAACTGCTTTCATGTGAATGTGAGAATTATTCGTTGGAAAATGTGTATAGTAGTTTTCTTTTATATGCGAATATTTTCTTAATTATATGTGAATGGATTTATGGAAATAATATAAATTATTGTTCGTATCAAGGAAACGATTTAACCTTCATTATTTGTCGAAGTGGTTGCAGGACAAATCAGGTGACAAGGAGAAAGGGATATCAATAGGGAGAGGGTGATTACAGGAATCGAAAAACAATAATTATGTCTAAGCCTAAATCACCGTAGCCTTGGCCAAGGCACATGTATATAAGTATAAATATAATTCTAGTTGGTGAAAATTATTTATCTCTTATGTTTATTAAATAATTATTAAATTGTATTTTACATTTTGTGGAGTGCTTGGTGTGTGTGAGCTGGAGTCTTGATAGTCACTCCCCCACTCCGCCCGAATGCAAGAAGGAATGCTCCTTGCATGCGGTCGCAATGGAGGAGCGGCCTTAGAGTTATTGGCGTTCATTCTTTCTTGGCATGCATTCGCTACATTATCTCTAATAGAAAGAAGCTTTCGCAGGATTTCATTAAGCATTTTTCGTAGAAAGCATAAGCAAGACGTTTTATAGTGGCATTCGGCTGAAGTATCCGTCTCTGCAATACCGCAACTTGAATCGCACAAGTCTTGAATATTGTTTGGCAATCTTCTGAAATATTTCTCGACTCTGCATTTTGTTTACTTTGTCAAGTAGCTGTAGGAACTGGTCGCATATTTTAGTTGGTAACAACTGCATCTACCTCAGCCTCGATCAAAAAAAGATTTGTTCAGGCAAGATCGTAGTCCCTTATCATAGTCTGATTTATCATGCAAAGGAAAACACAGTATTTGATGATCGAAGTAATCAAATCATACTATCTTTCTTTGATCAGAGTCCTGTATTTCTTGATCAGTCTTCAGAAATCTGTACATGTACTTCATTCAACAAGTCTTTCGAATCTGCTGAAGCTTTGATTTGCTTGATACTTAATGAATATATATATACACACAAAGCTATTACATCTGTGCTTATATTATAGTTGCACTGAGATATAGGACTGCAGCCACTAGATGAAAGGGTATTTTCTGTCTATATACTTCTGTTTTGTAATTATCAATAATCTGTAAGTTTGTCAAGTGAGTCATGCATGATATTCTTTCAAAAACTTGCAATCATAGAAAAAGAAAACATTTGAATTAATAACAATGCCGAGCAAGGGTGAGTGCTGACGACACAGTAGTAATCCTTGGCCAAGGTTACGATGTAGAATAGGCATCTGTCAGCTATCAAGTACCAGATATACCATTGGTCAGAGTGATCTTTCCAGTTAGGAGGTACCTATAGGGAAAAGATCGATCAGGGGGTATAGGTCTTGACACTAGGCTCAGAGGCATATTGTTGTTAATTGATTCCTTGTTAATCACCCTCGTGAAGGGTCGGGTTTCTTTAGTAGAAGAAGCACGGGAGACCGGTTGGTTTTGGTTGGGTGGTTAAAGCCTTTGTTGATGTTCCTTTTTCCAAAATTCAAAGGAGGATCTACAATCGAATCAGCAGGAAGCTATTCAAGTTGTACTTTTCTTAATCTCTCTTCCTATCTTAATATTTGAATTTCATTGAAGAAAGTTAGTTAATTTATTCTTGGTTACATGTATTCTATTAGAAAAGATTATTTCTGCTGAAAATGAAAGTTAGTTGTAAACTTGAATTTTATTTCATTTGAAACTATTTTCATAATAGTTAGTTATTCTTTCTGCTGAAATTTTGTTAGATGTAAGTTTATAATCTGTTAAATAAGAGTGGGTGTTACATATGGTATCAGAGCTACTAGGTTCCACATTGAACCTTGGGGCTCATCATGCTTAGAACATTGAAAACAATTATTAATGTCTCTTCAGGATGGTATTGATAAGAAAAACACCCCGGTAAAAGATTCGAGACCCTGTATCCATTCGACTATGGAAGATCATACTTTCTTATGATTACTCAAGTTCTTCTCCATTAGATTCGGAGACGTTAGCCGAAGCTCTGAAAAGACTTCGGAGGGAAAGAAGAAAATGGACAATCTTTGGAAAAGAGAAGGTGAAGTCGGCCATAATTGCAGAAATTAATAAGACCAAAACCAAAGATCAAATTAAACCAGAAACATCTGAAGGAGATCGAGTTCCGACTCCTGGATATAGACTTATCCCATTTTCAGAGTTTAGTGATCAGGAGGAACCTATCACTGATAATGAAGATGATTTAGAGAATTGATCACAGAAAGTGATGATCATTTTGTATTGCAATAAATTTATCACAAGAAGTGATAGAAATTTTGTAATTATTAATAAATCTATCACAGGGAGTGATAGTCTTTTTTTTAATAAATAAATGGAAAATTTTGTACCATTTGTATTTGATATGAGTTCCAAATGATTTTTTTGTATGCTAACGAAGATTCCTTAAATATAGTGGAAAAAAAAAAATAAAAAATTAAATGACAATAACCCATAACCTGAAAACTAATTAAAACTTTTAAATTTCTTTAGGAACTTCATTGGAACGGATTATTTCGGAAATGAGTTCAGAGAAGATCAAAATAATGGCTCTATGGATAAATTGGATCAAATATTGAATATGATGAAAACCACTTAGGCCAGATTAGCCCACCTAGAGAGAAAGGTAGAAAGGGCAATCTGAAGCTAGAGAAGAAGGATTTGAAAACCAAAGTGATCGGCATGAAGATAATTCAAAAACATTAAGTTTAGGACACAAGAGAAGTAGATTGGTTGATGAATTAGCCAAAGATATGAAAAAGATAAAACCTCCTAAGTTCGAAGGCTCTACTTCGGGAGATGCCACAGAGGCATAGCTGACGGAAATGGAAAAATATTTTGAGTTTTGAGATTATTTTGATAACTCTAAAGCAGCATGGGCAGCCTACCAGTTGGCAGGAGAAGCTGCCACATGGTGGGAAAACAAAAGGGCCGAAATGGGATTGGCAGTGGCTGATGTGTCTTGGGATCAATTTGTGAAGATATTCTGCCAAAGATGGCTTCCTCAGCTATTTTATGACAAAAAATTGTTGGATTTTGAAAACCTCAGGCAGGGACCCCTAACTGTCAATGAGTACTAAGAGAAATATACCCGATTACTCAAATATGTTCCATAGTACTGACAAGATGAAAACTTTCGAGTACGAAAGTTCATAATGGGGTTAAACAACTATATTGGAGGACTGGTAGATGTTTTAGCACCTCGAACTATGGATGAGGCTTATGAGAAAGCTGTTCGGCAAGAACAAAGATTAAAGAAAGATGATTCCTTTAAGGATAGAAAGCACAATAAGGGTAAGTGGGACCAGTCTCAGCAAAATTTCAAAAAGAAAGGGCACAAGAATAATCAGTTCAAAAGGAACAATAACAACCCACGAAAGGATGAAAACTTCTCTAATAAAAGCACTGCAAAGAAAGGACCACCCGGAGGATGTTTCAATTGTGGAGGAGAGCACTACGCAAATCAGTGTCCCTCTAAGAACTAGCAAGGACAACAACAACGAAAGCCTCTACCACCTCAGCAGACCGTATTTCAGCAAAAAATTCATGCAACAGTTGACAATAGACAAGCAGAGTACCAGGTTGCTCCTATAGAAACTCCAAGTATGCTTTATAGAAACCCAATAACTATTTTAATAGATACTGGAGCCATTGAATGTTTTATATCACCTAAGTTACTGGGAAGGTTCCCTAAAAGAACTGGGTTTATGGCTAAATCACGGATGGTTGAATATGCTAATCAGACGAGAGCTCGGGTAGAGCAGCGTCTGTTTGAAGCAAAGATTGAATTTCCAGACTTCACTACAAAGGTCAACCTTTACGTAGCACCTCTGGGTTCTTATGATGTGATCATTGGAATGAATTGGTTAAAAGAACATACGGCTAAGGTCGACTGTTATGCTAAGATAGTAGAATGCATGGATGATCTAGAGAATCCAGTGAGGATTCAAGGAAAGCAACGAGAGGTTAAGGTGCGACAAATTTCGGCTATGCAGCTGAAAAGACATAAAAGAAAAGTATGTAAATTGTTTGTGGTCAAGATGGAAACAGTTGAAGAAGGGACAGAGCATTTCCAGAATGGAAAGAGGAAAATGAATATTGAGGATAAGGAAGAGACCTTTATTGAAAAATACCCCTATATCCGGGAATATCAAGATGTATTTCCCAAGGAACTACCTGGTTTACCACTTAGAAAAATTTTTGATTTTGCTATTGACCTTGTACTAGGGGCTGAACCTATTTCAAAAGTACCTTACCGTATGACCACCTTAGAGCTGGTAGAGTTAAAAGCACAATTATAGGAATTACTGGATAAAGGTTTGATACGACCAAGTGTTTCACCATGGGGTGCCCCAGTGATTTTTGTTAAAAAGAAGGATGGGACTTTTCGTCTATGTATAGACTACCGAATGCTAAATATACCTCGAATAGATGATCTGTTTGATCAAATGAAAGGGGCTGCAGTGTTTTCAAAAATAGATTTGAGATCGGGATATCATCAACTCATGTTAAAAGAGGAAGACATTCATAAGACGGCTTTCAGAACTAGATATGGACACTATGAGTTCACAGTTCTACCATTTGGGCTCACCAATGCCCCAGCCGCGTTCATGAATTTAATGAACAATGTTTTTAGAGACTATCTGGATAAGTTTGTATTGGTATTTTTAGATGACATTCTTATTTACTCCAGAAATGAGGAAGAGCACCTTCAACACCTTCAAATAGTTGTTCAGCGGTTAAGGGAACACAAACTATATGGAAAATTGTCCAAATGTACCTTTTTTCAGAAAGAAATACAATATTTGGGGCATATTATATCAGCTAAAGGAATTGCAGTGGACCCTGCTAAGATTAAAGCCATAGTAGATTGGCCAGTACCGAAAAATGTTCCAAAGGTTAGAAGCTTCATGGGATTAGTTGGGTACTACAGAAGGTTTGTCAGAGATTTTTCTAGAATTTCTCATCCCATTACCTCTCTTCAGAGAAAAGGAAAAAGATTTGAATGGATTGAAAAATGTCAAGAGGCGTTTGACCTATTAAAGGAAAAACTAACAACCGCTCCAATACTGACAATACCGGGTCCTAATGGTTGTTTTGTGGTTATAACAGATGCATCGGGAGAAGGATTGGGCGGAGTGTTAATGCAAGAAGGAAAGCTAGTGGCTTATGAATCCCGAAAACTGAAACAATATGAGCAAAATTATGCACCCCATGATTTAGAGTTGGCAGCTATTGTTCATGCCCTGCAAATGTGGCGACATTATTTGTTAGGAAAAACTTTTGAACTCAAGTCAGATCATCAAGGTTTGAAGTATATATTTACATAGCCCAATCTAAATGCTCGCCAGAGAAGATGGATGGAGTTAATCGCCGATTATGATTTTGAGATCAGTTACATTAAGGGCAAGGAAAATAGAGTAGCTGATGCCTTGAGTCGACGGAAGCATATAACGGCAATGGTATCAATCAACACTGATTTTAGAAACTAGGTGATTCAAAAATTGAATGAAGATGAATATTATTTGCAAGTTCGAGAAGCTCTTCAATCAAATCCATAGGAGCCTAAATATGAAGGTTTTCACATTGAAGCAAATGGGCTTTTGAGATTTAAAGGTAGAATGTATATTCCAAAGTCTTCTGAGTTAAGGAAAGCAATATGGAAAGAAGTACACACCGCGCCATATTCAAGACACCTCGGAGTAACCAAGATGTTGGCCGATGTCAAATCGTTATATTTTTGGAAAGGAATAAAAAGGATGCAGCAAGATTTGTGGCAGGATGTTTCGAATGTCAGAAGGTCAAGGTAGAGCATCAACACCCAACAAGATTACTTCCGCCTCATAGCATACCTAATTGGAAATGGCAAATTATCAGCATGGATTTTGTGCAAGGTCTACCTTTGACTAAGAATAGACATAATGCCATATTGGTAGTAGTGGATAAGCTCACGAAAGTGGCACATTTCATACCAGGGAATTTAATAGATGGGGCACCAGTGATCGCACGAAAATTTGTGCAGGAAATTTTTCGTCTCCATGGGACACCAGAAAAGATCATATCAAATAGAGATGCCAGGGTGACATCCAGATTTTGGCAGACCTTATTCTTAGCCTTGGGGACTCAGTTGAATATTAGTACGACATATCATCTCGAGACAGATGGTCAGACAGAAAGGGTAAACCAAATTTTAGAAGATCTACTTAGAATGTACTGTATGGATCAACAATACAGGTGGGAGGAATATTTACCTTTAGTAGAATTTGCCTATAACAATTCATATCAGTTAGCAATAAAAATGGCATGTTTTGAAGCACTATATGGCAAGAAATGTAGAACCCCTATAAGTTGGAATAGGTGGGAAGACAGGATCATTCTAGGACCTGAAATGCTTCATGAAATGGAAGAGCAGGAAAGAATAATCAGACAGAGATTGAAAGAAGCCAATGATCAGCAAAAGAGTTATGTTGATGCAAAACGTGTTCCCAGACAGTTTGTAGTGGGAGAAAAAGTTATTTTAAGGGTAAAACCACATAAAAGCTCTATAAAATTTGGAAAAGCCTCTAAGTTAGCCCCAAGATACGTGGGACCTTTTGAAGTTCTAGAAATCATCAATCCTGTGGCGTATAGAATTGCTCTACCACCGACTCTCGCCAGAATTGACAATGTATTTCATGTCTCTTATCTTAAGAAATATTATGCAGACTATGAGCATATGATTGATTGGAAATCATTGCAGGTACGGGACCCTGGGGTGATCACCATAGAGCCACTCCGAGTACTCGAGATACGTAAGCTGCACTTACGTAATCGCGAGGTGGTATAATGTAAGGTCTAGTGGGACCAGTATTCATAAGAGAATGCCACCTGAGATGAAATATCCCAACTATACTTAACCAAATTTTTTGTTTACTTTTACTTCTTACTTCAATCAAACATCAACATCAAACATGAAACATAACAACATGAATGAACATCAAGGAAGCTGAGATATGTTATTCCAAATATCAATTTAATGTCTTATTACATGCAATAGATGCTTAATAGCATCATCAATGTTCACTTATTACAATGATTTTATATGAAAGGCCTTGAGCCTAGATTGAACAATGAGTACAATCAACTACAAGTATCCAGACTTCAACTCTCAATTGTCTACAAGATACAATCCTATCTTCAACTCTCAAGTGCCTTCAAGATGCAAGTAGCTTGATGATATAGGTGTCGACTTCAATCCTGCACAATGATGATAACTGAATGTTAACACCTCTCAAGAGATAAGGGAGCATCTCCTTATCCAAGTTGAGGGAGCATCAACAAGCATGAAATACACAGATTTCACAAAAGAGCATAAAGCTTACCAGAGAGAAATTCAATATCAAAAAGATACAAAATGAAGTCGCTCTCCTCCTTTTATAGTGCTCCTCAAGAGCAATAAAAGCATGCTTTTCAATGAAAAGAAGGAACCAAGGCACGTTTCCCAAGAGCATATTCCAATGGGAATATTCCATTTGATGACTCACTTTGAGTTGGCAACCTTGTCCAATGACCTGGAACGGATCCCAATGCCACCACTTGGACCAATAGGAGATCAAACACTCAGGGCGCCAAAATGATGTCGAGTTGCAAGTCCCTCAAGGCTAGGCGCCAACTTGAGATGGTTGCTTCATGAAATTGCGCCTTGCTAAGGTTAGGCGCCAGTTGGGGTTTGTAGAGACCCAAGAGTGCGCCTAGGGTTCTAGGCTTCATACTTGTTGTCTTTCATTTTTTCAATCAATGGGAAACACTTCTAGAATACCTCCTCCTTCAAATACTTAGTCTCAAATGCAAATTTACAGGATTCTTTGCAAGGTGCCAAAACTAGGCTTTCCAGACTGAGAAATGCGCCTAGACTTATTTAGCCGTTTTCTAGCAAAATTTTCAATGTTTGAAGTATATTGAGGATTGAAACATCAACTCGCATCAAGGTGCCAAGGTTTCATGTTGAATTGGGCATATCTTGGTGAAGGCGCAAATGTGGGGTTGGAGATGAGGAAAAGTGCACCTCATTCTCATAACACTTCTCTTGTCAAAGATGATGATTTCAACTGAGTGGACGATCTTTGGAACAATCTTTAATCCTTTGATGATCAATTTAGCCTTCCAAGTTACTTCCTTGCTAAGGCGCAAACTCAGGGTTCCAGAGGCATGATCTCGCGCCTAGGCGCACATTGTGGATTATCTAATCAAGAAGCGGCGCCTTGATCCTTAGGCGCATATTTGATGTGGTAGGAGTGCAAACTAGCGCCTAGGTTTACTTAGGCAAATTTATGATCCCAAACTCAATTTGATACTCCCGGATGATCAATTGGAGGTCCAACACTCTTGATATCATCGAACTCTGCCTTCACAAGTTAGGCACTCTTTTGAGGTTGCACAGAGGCCAAAGTGCGCCTAAGGCAATTGCTCAATTCACTTAGTCAAAATCATCTTGGGGACCAATCAACCTTTCCTGCCAAGGCGCCCTGTTTGATATGATTGATGTGCTTCATAACACGATGTTTATATGCTAGGCGCCATTTTGAGGCTGGAGGAGAGAGAAAGTGTGCCTAGCCTCACTTGGGCAACTTCTGGCCTTCAAATCCTTGGTTCAGTGTGTTGACAGGCTCCAATGATGATATACTTGTCATATTGCACTTCCACACCTTGATAGAAGACTCCATATCCTTAGGCGCACATTTGGTACTGGACAGACATAAAAGTGCGCCTTGGCTTTGAGAGTCAAGTTCGTGTCAGTTTTGGCCTCCAGACTTAACCATTTTGCCAATCTTGCCACAGATTTCAAGAATAGTTTGACTTTGTACCTGCAAAACTACAACACTGTGTTACTCAAAAACCAAATTCATTCCCTCATCATTGGTATTAGCCCACGGGAATGATAGATAGGCTAAATCATGCTTCACTGATGATCAAGTCGGAAACGGGGACATGACAAGATTATGATGAGATTCATCAAAAGTTTCCTTATTTATTTCCAAACAACTGAGACTGATGTGAAACTATGTTGTTAAGCTTTTATATATATTTATTGATAAATAATCATCGAGGACGATGATTCTTGAGGGGAAGAATATGTCACATCCCCTTCTTTTTGAACAATGAAATGTTAGTTATGTTGTTAGTTGAGTACAATTGCTTTCATGTGAATGTGAGAATTATTCGTTGGAAAATGTGTATAGTGGTTTTCTTTTATATGCAAATATTTTCTTAATTATATGTGAAAATGGATTTATGGAAATAATATAAATTATTGTTCGTATCAAGGAAACGATTTAACCTTCATTATTTGTCGAAGTGGTTGCAGGACAAATCAGGGGACAAGGAAAAAGGGATGTCAATAGGGAGAGGGTCATTACAGGAATCGAAAAACAATAATTATGTCTAAGCCTAAATCACCATAGCCTTGGCCAAGGCACATGTATATAAGTATAAATATAATTCTAGTTGGTGAAAATTATTTATCTCTTATGTGTATTAAATAATTATTAAATTGTATTTTACCTTTTGTGGAGTGCTTGGAGTGTGTGAGATGGAGTCTTGATAGTAACTTCCCCACTCCGCTCGAATGCAAGAAGGAATGCTCCTTCTTGCATGCGGTCGTAGTGGAGGAGCGGCTTTATGCTTATTGGCGTTCATTCTTTCTTGGCATGCATTCGCTACATTATCTCTGATAGAAAGAAGCTTTTGCAGGATTCCATTAAGCATTTTTCGTAGAAAGCATAAGCAAGACGTTTTATAGTGGCATTCGGCTGAAGTATTCCTGTCTCTGCAATACCGCAACCTGAATCGCACAAGTCTTAAATATTGTTTGGCAATCTTCTAAAATATTTCTCGACTTTGCATTTTGTTTACTCTGTCAAGCAGCTGTAGGACCCAGTCGCATATTTCAGTTGGTTTTACAACTACATCTACCTCAGCCTCGATCACAAAAAGATTTGTTCAGGCAAGATCGTAGTCCCTTATCATAGTCTGATTTATCATGCAAAGGAAAACACAGTATTTGATGATCGAAATAATCAAATCATACTATCTTTCTTTGATCGTAGTCCTGTATTTCTTGATCAGTCTTCAGAAATCTGTATATGTATTTCATTCAACAAGTCTTTTGAATCTGCTGAAGCTTTGATTTGCTTGATACTTAATGAATATATATACAAAGCTATTACATCTGCTCTTATATTATAGTTGCACTAAGATACAGGACTGCAGTCACTAGATGAAAGGGTATTTTCTGTCTATATACTTCTGTTCTGTAATTATCATGAATCTATAAGTTTTTCAAGTGAGTCATGCATGATATCCTTTCAAAAACCTGCAATCATAGAAAAAGAAAACATTTGAATTAATAACAATGCCGAGCAAGGGTGAGTGCTGACGACACAGTAGTAATCCTTGGCCAAGGTTACGACGTAGAATAGGCATCTGTCAGCTATCGAGTACCAGATATACCACTGGTCAGAGTGATCTTTCCAGTTAGGAGGTACCTATAGGGAAAAGATCGATCAGGAGGTATAGGTCTTGACACTAGGCTCAGAGGCATATTGTTGTTAATTGATTCTTGGTTAATCACCCTCGTGAAGGGTCGGGTTTCTTCAGTAGAAGAAGCACGGGAGACCAGTTGGTCTTGGTTGGGTGGTTAAAGCCCTTGTTGATATTCTTTTTTCCAAAATCCAGAGGAGGATCTACAATCAAATTAGCAGGAAGCTATTCAAGTTGTACTTTTCTTAATCTCTCTTCCTATTTTAATATTTGAATTTCATTGAAGAAAGTTAATTTATTCTTGGTTACATGTACTCTGTTAGAAAAGATTATTTCTGCTGAAAATGAAAGTTAGTTGTAAATTTGAATTTTATTGCATTTGAAACTATTTTCATAACAGTTAGTTATTCTTTTCGCTGAAATTCTGTTAGATGTAAGTTTATAATCTGTTAAATAAGAGTGGGTGTTACACTATCCCTACCTTCTCTATTTGATATTAAGTCAGTTCTGCACTCTAGAGATGAGGTACATTATTACTCCAATGATCAGTGAAGACACTCCCATTCTCATATTTCATTCATAATGATGATGATTGCATGCAAATTCTCTGAGATAGTTTCTTTCCTTGTACTTATTAGTGAATATCCTGGTTGTGTTATATTTGGTGTTTTTCTGGTCTCTTATCCCATCTACAATGTTATATTTGACACAAAATAAATCTCTTTATAATTTGTGTATGTGGTACTCTTATTTATGTATTGTTTATGTTCTTGTCAATATTCCTACAAAAACTGTACACAGTTTCAACCAGAAACATTTTTATACATATAAATGGACTGTGAAAATATTATGTCTTTAATACTCCTACAAGTGAAATATGTAAATAGTTTTGTGTTTGTCCCATGTATATCTCATGACATTTATTTGTATTTGTTTTGTGGCAAGGTTTCTATCACCCATACTTTATCGATTAAGGGAAGAAGGTATGTAAACTAATGTCATCTCTCATTAAAGCTTTGTAATCTTTGGGAACATATTGTTTTTTTCCAGGATGTTCTATTTCATTTTTTTTATGTCTAGCCCTCAAGTTTATGCATTTTAATGATCTTTGTTAGCTACATTGTTCAAGTAGAACCTAAAATATTTAGATTGATATATAAACATGAAATCTGAAATTTTACTTGTACATTTAAAAAAAATTGTGGCATAATTAACGGTATTATATGTTTAAATTTGTATTTTTAGACATGTTTCATTGATTTTAATATTTATGTTTGAATTTGGATGGAATTTGTTTTTGTATTCAAGGCACCAAGGTAATTGTGTTTGAAACACATCTAATAACAATTGTTGTTTTATCTACATGCTGATTCTCTACAATTTGCCAAGTACAATGAAGTTAATGAGATTATACCTACTTTATAATAGAGGAATTGCCCATGTTTAGTAGGATTTGTCTAATGATATATTTCAAGTAAATGTTCATTGTCCGAATTTAGTCTCAAAATTTTGGTATTACAAAACCTGTGGAGGGCATGATGCCTAAAATCTTCTAAAGATAGTCCATTATTTATTAGACATGCAATGTACAAAACTTTATAATATTAGGCACTAGCTATATTGACAATTATATTCAACAAAAGGTGAAATGCCCCAACTTTTTACATCAAGACATTAGCGGACAAAACATGAACCAACAATTTTTTTCTGATGCAATTGTAACACTCACATTGTCACAATTGAATCGTGCACTAGAAATGTCAAGGCATTCCATGACGACAATCTAGAACACAATGCAAAGACACCAAGCAATGACCACATGGTCAACACACATCAACACAGAAAACACAAGCGAAAGATGTACTAATCATGTGACCATACCACAACGATGACTCTACGAGCTAGGGGTCATCTTACTTTGACAACCACCTACACTCATGAACGGATAGGAGATGATGGAGACAGTACGATGATATGTCCCACAACCTCCAACACTAAGAACGAACATCCACAAGGCCAAAGACACAACAAACAAGACCTTGGCACACCACGCCAAAGGTTGGGTATGAGGAGATCAATATCTCACAAAATACCTGAAGGACCACCCAATCTAAGATGCTAGGCACACAAAGCAGACCTCTAGAAACAATTCTCCTTAAAGAAAATTTTCCGAAAATGTTTGGGAAACACTTGCTGTCCGAAGGGTCCGAATGACAACGCACTTTTGGACAACAACACACTTTCGGACGACAGGGCACCTTCAAGGTTGTAGTCCTTCTCCCACGCTTCTGTCCTAAACAAAGATTTTCTAGAACTAACTTACTAGGCCAAAAGGGGAGACTTTCCTAAGGGTTTTCTGACAAAGAACTCAGTCCTCCGATGGAGTATGAAAGCAAGGAAAGTTGGACAAGCAAAGCATTCACAAGACCCCTAAAAAGCTCGAAATCTACCAACAACATTCAATTAAACATAACATGCATTTCATCTATGTAATGTCCCCTTCCTAAGCGGTTTGGAGATTAGAGTTAGTCTATTAGTGGGTTCCCGTAGACTATTATAGATGGTTAGGGGACCTATGTTGGGATTGTTCTTTTTGGTGCAGTTTCGGACCCCATGGTCAAACTTTCGATTTTTAGCAAGGGGTTCGGGACTCAGTGCGAACCAGCTAGACTTCATTTGTTTTCATTTGATCAACATAGCGGTACTACGGAATCCATTTTCGAGGGTCAAATGAATTTTAATTTAACGGTTCATCTATTTCCTAAGTTAAATTAAAATATTTAACTTAGTGGAAATAAAGTATAAAGTGACTTTATAATATAAGTGGGCATGTAATATAAAATATTAAGTCACTTTTTATGAAGTGGGAAATAAAGTGAAATAATAAAGAAATATTATTATAACCCAAAAGTGGCGTTGGGTCTGAGAGGGAAGAAATAAAAAAGGAAAAGAACTCTCATTTTCATTCATTCACGACAATTCATTTTTTCTCACTAAGTCTAAGCATGGTTCTTGGAGAACAAGGGTTTGTACCAGCTTCAATGGAGACGAAAACCTCCTTTGATGAGAACATTTGTGGGGTTGGAAGAAACTCCCAGGATGTGTTTTGAGCAGCTCCATTCCAGTGGTTGTATTTGAGCTTCATGGCAGGATAGTAGTGTTGTCGCAGAGGGTTTTGCATAGATATATCTTCATATTTTCAGCATGATAATGCAAAGAGGATATTGTTAAATATATTGCAGGAGTTAGCAGTGATTTTGATGGTGTTTTGAGGGCTGTTTACCCCCCTTGGCTGGCTGTACCTGTTCCATCCCTGGCCGTACCATTACAACAGAGTTTTGGTGATAATTTGAGGTTCTTGGACTGATTCATCTCCTCCAATCTGGTTGTTTGGTATTGATATGCTACTGCAGGGTTTTTAGAGGCATTCAAGGGCAGATTCAAATATATTGTATGTTGATATACTCTACAGAAGGGCCATATTGCACCACACAAGGACGTGTCTTTGTTAGACAACACCAAAACTTGTGATTTGGCCTGTATGTCAGCCTATATTTTGAGGTGTCTAGGGTTTCTGGTTGCTGCACTATTGCTTTGATGTGTTAGTTTCAGTTTTATGGAGCACTTTGTACCTCCCTATACTGCTGTACGATCATTTTCAGTCATGTACTTTCGGGACAGCGAACTGGGTATGTCTGTTTCTTGAAGATAAACTCTTTTCATTATGTGGGTATTGCATATTGTTGGTATTTAATACATTCCTATCATATATTGCTATCTGGGTATTTTTGTTTCATTGTATTTGCAAATATATGTACATGTATGTTGTATGCCAAAAATGCAAAAACACCAAAACACAAGTATCAACTTAACCACAGAAAACTAAAAAATATTGGTCTTAGACTTGGGGTGGGACATTACAGTGGTATCAGAGCTGGTTTTCCTACCAGCCTGTTACATTTCTTTAGTTGCATGTCAGTTTTCATGGCCGGACAATGATTGCATGTGAGTTCCTATGAGAGGTAGTGCCAGAGAACAGAGATACCTTGAAAGATTAAGGAAGAAAGAAGCTGAACAAGAACAGTGGGAAGAGTGGCCTTCAGGGTTTGAGGAACAACCATTAGTTCTATACAGCGAACCTTCAGAGCTTGAGGAACAACAATTAGTGCTCTACAGTGAAGAAGAAACCTTTGTAGAAACAATGGGTGATTGAGAGGGTAGGTCTAGTAGAGACCATCACGATGAAGGAAGAGTTGATATGGCCAGTATGTTGCATGCATTGAATGATTTGGCTAGAGGGCAGCGTGACATGTTTGACAGAATGGATTGTTCACAAACATAACTAACTCAAATCTTTGCCCGTTTAGTACCAAATAACAATGACAATAAAAATAGTGGAGTTGATCAGAATGCGGGAGGGAATAATGGAAATAATAATAACAATGCAAACAACGACAATAATGGACAACACTCAGTTAATAATCGGGTTACCCCTCAACGCACCTTTGCTGGATCAGCTAGCATGAGGCCTATAATGCCTCAGTTTATTCAGGAAAATAACCCACTGGAGGAGGTTCATGAGTCCATTGAACAAGTTCGACGTGCACAGTATTGGAGGGATTGGAGAGCTATGGATGTAGGATTTTGTGCTGATATGCCTTTTCAGGCTTACTTGACTTTCAAGGAACGGAGTAGACCTCAGGGAGGAGTGAGGCAACAGAATCAGGACCAATAGAAGAAAAAGGGTAAGATGAGCATTCCTTACTACGATGGCTCATGCAAAACCTCAGCTAGAGCATGGGTTAAAAAAGTACACTTATTTGCAACTTAATCCTATGACCGAGCGGGATGCCATTGAGTATGCTACTTTGCATTTGGATGGGAGTGCACATGAATGGTGGTACCATGGTCTTGTTACTTTGGGCCACGATCAGATTGTTTCCTACGCAGAGTTTACTGCCAGGTTGATAGATAGATTCGACAAAGGGGATCCTGAGTTGCATTTCAAAGAGCTAGCCCAGCTCAAACAATTTGGAGGAGTAGATGCATACATTTCTAAGTTACAGAGGTTGTCAATCATGGTCACTGACATTTCAGAATGGAGGCTCATTGTGCTGTTCATAGATGGACTATTTGAACCCTTGAGAGGATGGATTAAGGGGTTCGATCCGCCTACACTTCAAGAGGCAATAAAAAGGCCAAAGATATGGAATTTTCTTCCTACAGGAGCAAATTTTAGTCAAAGAGTTTCTTGCACAAGAAGGATAAGGACAAGAAGAGTTCATCTCGTGATATAGTACAACAAAAGAAACCTTTTCTGAGACTTGACGATGATGCTCTTAATGAGTACAAGAGGAAGAAATTATGTTTTAAATGCAAAGGCCCATGGGACCCAAATCATAAGTGCCTTATGAAGGGGCAAGTGAAGCAACTTGAGTATTTTTCAGTAGAAGAGCCCCCCTCAGAGAAATCATATCAGCACACTGATTCAGAGGAGAGTGAGGAAGATAGCACAACAGAAGAGTCACAAGGTGAGCAGAATGAGGACAGACCTACAACACACCTTTCAGCAATTCAAAAGGATCTTTTAGGATTCGGGGAGTCCTGGAAGGGCAGCGAATCACTACACTTCTTGACATAGGGGCCACACATAATTTCATAGATGAGGGACTAGTGGCTAGAAGAGGACTCAAGATAGAAGACTTTGAAGGTTTCAAGGTCAGGATAGCTGATGGATTCACCATAACTTGCAAACGACGAATCCCTAACTTAACCATTAGGTTAAGTGATTATGAGTTTCAGATTGAGTACTATGTGGTAAGCCTGGGTGATATGGATGTAGTTCTTGGTATGAAATGGCTTCATGCGATCGAAGAATTCTACCTGAACTTACGAACCATGGAGACGAAGTTTGAGGTAGATGGCAAGAAGCATGTACTTAGAGGAATGTCAGATGGTGGACTTCGAGTGGTATCACGTAGGAGGATGGAGAGACTGCTCAGACATGATCAGGTTGAGTGGGCAGCAAAGTGTGTCATTATGCCTGCAGCTTCGGAGCAACCCAAGCAGAGTTACCACCCGGATATTTAGAAACTGATAACCAAGCACAAGGTTTTCAGTAGCATACCACTAGGGAGGCCTCTTGATTGAGGCATAAAGCATGTAATATAACTGGAAGAAGGTGCCAAACTAGTCATGATAACTCCTTATAGGCACCCAAAAAGATTGAAGGATGAAATTGAGAAAACTATTAAGGAGCTTCTAGAGATGGGGCATATTAGACCGAGCAAGAGCCCTTTTGTTTCAGCAGTAGTATTGGTGAAGGACGGAACACTCAGAATGTGAATAGACTACTGGGCTCTAAATAAGAAAACTATCAAGAACAGGTACCCCATCCCGTGCATTGATGAGCTCCAGGAGAGTCAGGATATTATGAGGTCCTTGAAAGAAAATATTCAGAAGGCTCAGAACTAGCAAAAGCAGTATGTAGATCAGCACAAGGTCGAGCGTTCCTTTGAAGTTGGTGACATGGTCTATCTGATGCTACAACCCTACAGATAGTCTACTCTCAAGAAGAGTGGTGTTGAGAAACTTAAGCCACGATACTATGGTCTATTAAGAGTTTCTAAGAAGATTGGAGAAGTGGCTTATGAGTTGGAGTTGCCGACAGAGAGTAGAGTACACAATGTTTTCCACGTGTCTTGCCTAAAAAAGGCATTGGGACATAATGTGACACCCTTGATGGAGCTTCCCCCTCTCAATGAAGAGGGCAAATTGATACATGTTGGGATTGTTCTTTTTGGTGCAGTTTCGGACCCCGTGGCCGAACGTTCTATTTTTAGCAGGGGGCTCGGGACTTAGAGCGAGTCAGTACGAACCAACTAGACTTCATTTGTTTTCATTTGATCAACATGATGGTACTACAAAATCTATTTTCGGGGGTCAAATGAATTTTAATTTAATGGTTCATCTATTTCCTAAGTTAAATTAAAATATTTAACTTAGTGGAAATAAAGTATAAAGCGACTTTATAATATAAGTGGGCATGTAATATAAAATATTAAGTTACTTTTTATGAAGTGGGAAATAAAGTGAAATAATAAAGAAATATTATTATAACCCAAAAGTGGCGTTGGGTTTGAGAGGGAAGAAACAAAAAGAAAAAGAACTCTCATTTTCATTCATTCACGACAATTCATTTTTTCTCACTAAGTCTGAGCATGGTTCTTGGAGAGCAAGGGTTTGCACCAGCTTCAATGTAGACGAAAACCTCCTTTGATGAGAACATTTGTGGGGTTGGAAGACACTCCTAGGATGTGTTTTGAGTAGCTCCATTTCAGGGGTTGTATTTGAGCTTCATGGCAGGATAGTAGTGTTGTTGTGGAGGGTTTTGCATAGATATATCTTCATATTTTTGGCATGATAATTCAAGGAGGATATTGTTAAATATATTGCAGGAGTTAGCAACGATTTTGATGGTGTTTTGAGGGCTTTTTACCCCCTTGGCTGGCCGTACCTATTCCATCCCTGGCCGTACCATTACAACAGAGTTTTGGTGATAATTTGAGGTTCTTGGACTGATTCATCCCCTCCGATCTGGTTGTTTGGTATTGATATGCTACTGTAGGGTTTTTAGAGGCATTCAAGGGCAGATTCAAATATACTGTATGCTGATATACTCTATAGAAGGGCTGTACTGCACCACACAAGGACGTGTCTTTGTTAGACAACACCAAAACTTGTGATTTGGCCTGTATGACAGCCTATATTTTGAGGCGTCTAGGTTTTCTGGTTGCTACACTATTGCTTTGATGTGTTAGTTTCAGTTTTGGCATCATTTGGAGCACTTTGTACCTCCCTATACTGCTGTACAATCATTTTCAGTCATGTACTTTCAGGGCAGCGAACTGGGTATGTCTGTTTCTTGAAGATAAACTCTTTTCATTATGTGGGTATTGCATATTGTTGGTATTTAATACATTTCTATCAAATATTGCTATCTGGGTATTTCTGTTTCATTGTATTTGCAAATATATGTACATGTATGTTGTATGCCAAAAATGCAAAAACACCAAAACGCAATAGGTATCAACTTAACCACAGAAAACTAAAAAAAATTGGTCTTAGATTTGGGGTGGGACATTACAATCTATGCTATATTGCATGTTCATTCAACAAGAATAGGAAACCAGGTTTTCTAATCATGTTTCTATCACATAGCTAAATATTAGAAAATCATACAAAAAACCATGCTTGTTCGACACCAACGTCAAGATGTGCCAAAAGCAAAGATAGGTCCCTTGCCACTTATGTTGGTGGAAAACAATCCAACACAAATAAACTCAATATATTAATTACAAACATTTCAAATGAGGACTCTAACGTCCCAAATTATACATTTTCTTCACAAGATGCAACATAGAATAAATTCACAAACATGCTTCTTCGTTCCATAACAAACGTCAATTTCCATTCAGACATTATCATAATACGATCACAAGATAGAGACTACTTGCCAAACATGGAAGGATCACACTCAAATTGTCATGTCCCCATTTCTGGAGTGACTTCATATGGAGTTGATGATTAGCCTATCATCCATTCCTGTAGGCTAATGTATTAAGGGAATGATTTTCTAGTTGATTTGTTTCTATGCATGGAGAATCGGAAATTTGGATCAACTAGTGTGTTATTAAGCTATATGGGAAATGCAATATTGAAATTGTATTTTCAATTATTTGAATTGAATTTTCAAATTATGGAATAAGAGGGAAAATGAAATATTTAATTACATTTTCTCTAAATCGATTTTTATGGAGTTTGTGTGGAATAAGGGTGTTCGCCCAATGAAAGAATAGGTCCAAGCTAAACCCAACGGGCATCATGAGGATCGATTGGCTTGAAATTTCAAGGGAATTAATTGGCATTGGAGATGAAGCTACATTGTATGCAGATATCAAGGGAATCAGCTAGCATATTGAGTTGGCGACATTGGATCATGTGCCAAGGAATGGGATCGACGCCATGAGGAGTATTATTCGCCCAAAGATAGAGCCAACGATTGGAGCATTTAGCAAGATAAAGGCATTTAAAATGATCATAAGGCACTTCAATGCAATTGCCTAGGCAAGGATCGGTGGCCAAGGTATAGAAGAGTTATTTTAAATGCAAATTCATGATATTAATTGCCCAACGCCATCTTTCAATGCATTTGCTTTGAAGTTGTTATGGAGCGATTGGTTTAGGATAAGGAAAGTAAATGATTTTCTTCGGCCGTCTAAGAGAAAAGAAGATTTTAAATGTTGTCAAAGCAAAATTCAATGCAAGCATGCAATCGCCCAAGCTAGAGGATCGATCCATTTGAAGTAGATATCTTTCATTTAAAACAATTAAAGATTGTTTTTAAATGAGTATGCTCTAGATGTAATTCATTTAATTTTGTTCAAGTTCATTGCTCATCATTGGTGGAATTCAAGCTACATTCCAAAATGCCAAAGAAGAGGGACGTCCATGCTTGGAGAGTTTAAATAGAGGACTTGAACTTCAATTTGCAACTATTGATGCATTGGTATGTTTTCTTACTCTTTTGTTTTGGCTGGAGATTCCGATTTTCATGTCCATTTACAAGGTGATGACCCCTTGTGTCTGTATGGAGATGACCCCATACTTTTTGTGAGGTGATATTATGCAAATATTCACCATTGAGCTTAATATTGTAGGTTTAAGGAGCATTTGAAGTGAATTTGACATCATTCTAACCCTTGGTCATTGTGGATGTTACACCAAGGTAGTCGATTTGGAGAGATAATCATTACATGAAGGTTTAAATTGCATTTTCAGTTTTGATTTCTTATAACAACCAGCTGATTATGGTATTACAGGGTTCATATGCAAGCTTTGATTGAAAATTTGGATGTGTGAAGTACTTTGGAGCATCATAGACTCAAGTTATTGCATCTAGGGTTCCATCGCTTGGCCACAAGAGGAGTTTTTATCATTGTTTGGGTCTCTAGAAGATTTTTGGGCATATATACATTCTGTATCAGTCATAACAGCAGTCAAATATGATGTAATCAGTCCACTTTATGAGGCTGTAACAGTGACATTTGAAGTATATTTTCATTGGACATTGATAGCTCTTTTATGTTTTAGGGTTACAAGGACATTTGGTTGTATTGGTTGTCATTTTCATAAGATATTCAGGTCTGATATGATTATGTCAGTGACTGAAATTTGATAACAGCAGCCATCTTTTGATATCATTCCAAGTTGAATCAATGATATATGCAATGGTGACTCATGGTTTCATATATGTGTGATTGTATTTGAATGTTGGTGTAATTTTGTGCAAGAAATCTTATCTAAAGTTGATTACATTTTCATTCATTCATAATAAGGTCTCTTACACAAATACAAAAATTATACAATAGACATAATTACAACTTCATTGAGCCACTCCGAAGGTGCTCCAATGGGCACAAATCACAACATGATTACAATCATAAAATACTGAAAGAGAAACCCTTCTAGCTCCCAAGAGATCTTCAAGAATGGACCAATGGAGGATGTTACTTGCCACCCAATCATATTACCATCATTGAGCACAATAGCTGCCTATGCCATTCTAGGCAACCCTTGAGCCACAGAGAGACATCATGGACACACCACCATCAAGGCTAAAACTCACACACACAAGGCCTCAAGGAAGTGACCGATACTCACTCAAGAGTCACACAAAGTTGGCCTCACACACACACAACATTAAAACATGGTTTCTCAACACATGGTTGGATCCATTCAACTCAATCAAACAAGAAAGAGGAGGGTAGCTAAGGCATTGAGTGGATTTCCCCTTGGTCATCCAAAACCAAGCTTGGAAATGAGGTAGACTGCATAGGTCTCAAAGTGAGAATCCACCCCATGTATGCTTGTAACATACCAACTCATACAACTTGGAATTACTCACAAAATTTACTAAAAGAGTAAATGAACATGTTAACCATGAGTAATTTTTTTTTTCAACATTTACATAATCACATAGAATTAAATGTATATCCTTTTTGAATATTTTTCAACCTTGAAATTACAATATATTCAAAGATAAAATCATAGTGAAATCATCACTTTACATTTACAAATAGTTTACATTTGGCAATATGAATAATTTTACATAAGTTTGAAAATCATAAGTCATAACATGAAGTATACTACATCTGGAATTTGGTATTTGTCTCACAAGTCTCAGAATCTTTTGCTGCAGAGGGAGAGTATCATTTGAGTGCTTTTCCTCCAACCATAGACTGGCGGTCCCTTGCTCATCTTCCATCTGGAAGTGGCCTTACCCTTCACGAAGAGTATAGACATAAGGAACCAACAGGTTGCCAATTGAGTCCTAGTGTTGTGTCCTATGTAACTCAATCGAGTATACAACTCTAGCCAATCTTCTAGCTAAGTATGATTATTCTGACAGGTTACGCTATCTAGACACGGTAAACTGACTAATGCATCATTTTGGCCAAAGTTTCTATATAAATAGATGTTTGCAATAAACGTAGTCGTGTATTCACACACCTCTAACTTGACTTGGAAACTACAACATCCTGCAGTTTGACTTGCTTGACTAGAATCTCTAGACATGAATTGTCTTGACTAAACTCAAATCCTAGTCAATCTGACTTAGAATTAATCCTTAATCTAGGATAAACATAATATATGGGTTTAGGTGACTTTAACCTTTTAGAGAGTCCCTCTTTGCATACTTGCAAATACTAGGGTCTATGACTTCTTGTTATTCTACTCAATGACCCAAAGATTGAGCACTTTTGTGTAATATATCAAGTTTTTGACTCTATCATGAAATCATTTATTTTATCATAAGTGCTTCTTAGACTCTTCTTGAATTATTCTGTCTTGATCTATGGTTTCTCGACCATTCACTGTCGACTGTAATAAACAATAGACTAATTCAATTTTATAACCGATTTAAGAGTTTTCAAGTTTTCTTAACCCTTCTGGGTCGAATTTAGGTATTTAACTTCTCTATCCCAACACATTGGAATATCAAATAATCTTGTTTTCCAAAAGTAAAAATTTATAATAATATAATATGGAAATGATAACCTCTAGTCTTCTCTTGACCACTTGGGCATTGTTCGAATTCACAATTCTCATAACATATATAAACATAGTACACGAGGTATATCCTTATTCATATAAGATCTTAATGAATATTATCATTATCATAACTAATCTTTTGACTAAGTTCAATCTTTCAACCTAAATAGGTTTGAGTCTAAAAATAATAATATTATATTTTTGACCTCTTGGTCTTCTTAAGTCCACCGACTTTCGATATAGGATAGGTTATGAACTCATATTTAACATCCTTTGTATATCATAATAATGCTTATCATTATTTGTATAATGCATATGTAATATTATGTCACTATACTTATGTGTTTTCAATGATATATATATTCTATATAAGTGAATATCTATCACCAAAACTTTTGATTATAAACATTAAAACTTATACATATAAATCATTGTGAAATGTGAATCTATCATTGTCTGAGCTTTCCTTAATCTTACTCATCTCAACTCCTATGATTACATCTGAGTTCTCAAAAAGTTTACTCTTTGCATTTTATAGGCTAGATTTCGACACAGATTTGGTGTTTTGACAGCTAAAAGAAACCCGTGTTTGCCCGAGTATACAAAGTTAAATGACAAGTTTCTATAGACTGTAAGCCTCTGTGTAAACAATGTTATTCATAACATTTGTCCATAATCCTGTGCCTATCAAAGCAACAAAGTTTACAATATATTTTCTCTATGGGTTTGATGATACAAAACGATGGCATGAAAAAGTTATCTTCCATAGCATTCTTGATGTAAACTAAAACATTTTATTGTTTATCCTCTGCAGTTTTATACTGCCTCTCTTATAAATTCGAATTCCATATCACAAGCATTCTGTGTGTGGTTTCATCATATCTCTGTATGTTCATACAGAATGGGAGTATTGCAGTTTAATAATGGAAATAATTGCTTATAAGAGATATCCTTACCTCAAAGCGTCGATGGTTTCCCAAGAGCTTGAGCTCTTCCTCTGTGTTTGTCTCTCTCTTTCTCCGCGGATTCCTGATGAGAACAAAACTTTGTGTTTTTAACGAAGTCTTTCGCCTCTGCTATAGCCGCACTCGGCTGAGGCCGGTAGCATGTGACAGTCCGCCATGAGCTCCTCGTTGTTGTCCTTTGTGTTTGTTAGGATATTTCTTCACCTCCGTATCCCTCATTAATATAGCCTTTTAAAAGGCTTTACTCTCCATAACTGTGGATATCCTTCCCGCATCTATGCTTATTTTCACTCTAAAGTGGCATGCAAAAATGGAGTCACTAATCATAAAGACCACTCCCAATCTGTTAAAAAAAAATACCTTTCTCTCCATAACCAATGTGGAAGAAAGGAATCGAGTGCCCACAAAATACATGAAGTGGTTTTGCACTAAATTTGCAACAACACCATGTTCCTTAAAATGCTCATCGACTACATACAATTGGTTTAAACTTTAAACTTAAAGTTCATATTAAATAAATATTTAACAACATAATATAGGTGTATACAACGTATACTTACATTGTCTCTAACACATGATATGATATGAGAATTGGGTCGAGGTATTCTCCCCCTCTCAAAATTGCTTAAATGTCAAAATAAATAAATTAACATAATAGAATTCCAATCGGGAATTACCGATAATAAAGTAGTTTAACTACTAGTATTTATTTGTTCTAGTAATATACTTTTATATTCATATCACAAAGAAATAACAACTATCGATCATTTCCTTGTCGACGGTCATGTTCTAACCTGACTTAGATTTTGATAATAACTTCAGCTTAATGGATCTAGTTGACAATCGACGATTTATCGAGTCAGAACCAAACTTAGACCAATTGGTCAAACATAAGTTACCAAACTCAACGAAGGTTCACTAAATTGTGATAGCACGACACTTAGATGACAAACAATCTGTTCTTATCCTTATGTCTATTCTCTTCTCTTTGATGATACTCTCCCTCTCTTTCTCGGAGGGTGGAAAACCTATTTCCTGGTTACAACTTGCAATCACCAAAATGGGATTAGTGCATCATTAGTCAATCCATAAACTTTATGAATAAATAATCATGACATCTTATAATCACGTCTAAATTCTAACCATATAAACATAAACTCATGATATCATTGATTTATCTTGACATTTTCACATAACGTCAAATCATTAATTCATGCATAATTAACTACTAATTATGTGCAAGTAAAAAGTAAATCATAGTCAAAATTTGGGGCGTGACAATGCTTCTCAATATGCAAGAAATTTTTTAGTGCTTGCGTTGGTGTGAGGCACTTCTTCAATGCACTACACCCGTTCATTATCTTTCATTAACAAAATATGTTTAATCATCTTTGAGATTCAAGATTCATTAAATTTTCATTATTCAATTTTACACAAGACACTTGTTTAGTGCTGGCCCAACTCTTCCCAAGAGTCTAGGTAATTAGCCACTCCAAGCCTCCTATGGGTATCCTCCAATCCTAAACAATCCAGGGCTCAAACTTCTTTAGAGAGCCCAAGAATGGGTAAGGTTTGTTTTTCCAAGAAAACACACTTCCCAACACAAACATATTTTATTTCTAAGAGAGAAGTCATGATTCCACATAATAATAACATTTCAGAAATTCTAAATTTCAAAAAGAAGTAAGTTAATATTTTCTAATAAAAGTATCCAGCTCCACCTGTAAGAAACCTGTCTAGTTTTAACTGAAATTTTTCATTCGCTGCTCTGAAATTTCTGATTTGGTTTTTGAGAGTTTGGTTTTGAATTTTGTTGTTTCGTTTTGACAAGTGTGTTTGCAATATAGTAAAGATGAAAAGGTTGCAATATCATAGACAAATACTCACTAATGGTGATTGAAATGTAATTATACCAGCTCACACATACATCAAAAATCAATTTAAAACACAAAGGAACATACCCAGATGGCAAGATTGGCTTCTTTATTGCAATAGAGAATGCTGATTACAAATGATGTTCTCTGTTTTACATCAGACCAATCTGATTACAAAATTAGACCTATAAAAGTGTGCAAATATGCCCAAGTGTTGTAAAATCTTAGCCACCTTGTATTGGATGTTGCCTTGCCAAAGTACAATGTCAAACTCAATGATGGATGACTGAAATAGCACCTGTAAATGATCAAATATGGTCTAATATGACTGATGCAACTGCTGATAATGCTGATTACAACCCAGATTTTAGAAATGATGCCAAAAAGTGCCAAAATATGCCAAAATATGAAATCACGTATGTCTAGGGATGGTGCGATTTGACCCAACAAGCATTCCAACCTCAAATCATGTCAAAATATCAAGATATCTGCCTCTGATATGCAATTCCAGCCTGCTGTAACAAAAATCATAATTCATATGAATGATGAAATCGCATAAATATGCCTTCTTATGCCAAGTGATCCATAAAAACTCTTCTCCAATGATGTATAGATGAAAATATGTTCTGTATGTCTTCAGATCTGAATATAAATGCCTTCAATATGCTCAAAGCTTCAAACCCTAGCTGCTGTCATGAAATTTCATCCAAACCCTAGCTGAAATGAAGCCATTATTCCTTCAAAAACCTGCAAATAAGCTCAATGATGAATTCCATGTGAATCCATCTCACATAGTGATTGGGTTTTTGTCCAATTACTTTAATCCAAGGGTTTTCGTCCTTGAATATTGCTGGAAACAAGTTTCAACCAAGAGAAAATCTCCAATATGCAAAATCCAATTCATCAAGGGTATGAAATATGACTCTGTCATGTCCCCACTTCCAGAGTAATCACTAAACAACACAAGTGTTTAGTCTATTCATCATTCCCGTAGGCTAAACCACATGGTAAGGGAATGAAGGTGATTTTGGTTAAGTTATGTTCACTATATCTTTCATGTTAGCCAGAGTCATGGAGACTCCATCATGTGGAATTGCAATTCCCATTGTAATTTTGCATATTCAAGGGGGTAGGACCTATAATCAGAGGGGCCAAATTAATAATGGTTTCATAAGGCCAATTTTTAAAAGGGAAATGAAATCTTTAATTACATTTCCATAATCTATTGTAGATAGGACCTATTAACATTTCGTGTGGAGTGTATGAAGGGATAGGTCCAAGCGAATTCAAATGCAAATAGGAGAAGTCAATGGCAATCAATGGAAATAGGTCCAAAGTATGAAAAAGGAGTCATTCGCCCTCATGAAAATAGGGCCTAACTAAGGAGGTATCTCAAGGAGGGAATCAGTCATATAAGTGGAAGATTCAAATTCACTTGCATTAATTTTGGAGGGAAAATCCCAACGAATATTGGGGAAAGAAATTCAAATTCAAATAAAGTATATTGGAGGGAAAAAGAGGATTGATTTCATAAAGGAACTCAAATATGATGCATGCCTTGGATAATGTGTCCAAATTGCCAACGATTGAAGAAAAGATCATAGGGGAAATTCGGCCAAGTTGGAGATGCATTCGCCTAAGGGAAAAAGAGGGCTCTTAACATATTTGCCCATGACAAAGAAGACTTCAAATACATTCACCAACGCATTTGCCTATGAAGAAGACTCAAAGCCCAATGCCAACGGTTGAAGGAAGAAGATACATCCGCCATAAAAGATGCATTCGCCATGAAGGAAACTCAAACACATTTGCCCATGCAAGATGTCATTCGGCCATGCAAAGAGGAAGCATTCGTCTTGGGGACATTTGCCTATGTCATGCATTTTCCAATGAAGAATTGGCCAAACATAAAGAGAAGGATTAGCCAAACAAAGACTCATTCACCATACCAAAGAAGGATCGATGCATTCTTGAAGAACAAGTACCTAATGCCATTCGCCAAGACATGAGTGTATCAAACATGATAGAAGAAAAGCATTTAAATGCCCGACGCAAACACATTCACCTAAGATGAATTCGCCCAAGATCCAATGCAAGGGGAACCCAATGTGAGCCATCAGCCAAGAAGAAGAAGAATAAATAGGAGTCTTGCATATCAAAGGGGCATGTCTGAGTTTGGTATTTTTACATTCATTTCTGAGTTTGAAGGTTTCGATCTTCTTACTTTCTTGCAAGGTGATGTGCCCTTGCACATAGGGTGATGACCCCCTATGCTATTTGAGGAGATATTGCTTCTAATATCTTCATTGCTATTCAATTTGCAGGTATTCAGAGATCTATTAGGTGTTGGGAGAGGTTGACACCATTGGAGACCCTTGTTTATGCTATTCATTCAAGTGGGAAGAAGGTTTTTATCATATACTCTTTGCTGATCACTACTTCAGACATTTGCATCTGCCTAGGAACAGCAATTGGAGGGCTGATATTCCTTAGAAGACCTTCTCATTGGCTGCACTATATCAGACTGTTGCAACAGTCCCACAGTCCTATTTTAGTGCCCTTCGGAGGTGTTTCAAGGTTCATCAAGAGTTGAAGACAATTGGTAACAACTTGGCAATAAGCCTTCATCATCGGGTTAACATTTGAACCTATTTGTAATAAGATAAGAGGACTGATTTTATTTCTGTATGAGACTGTCACAGTGGACAGTGAACTATCATTTGTAATTGTATCATTTCATCAAGGGAATAAATCTAATTGAAGTCGGGTTTCATAGAATATTTGTGTACTTGTTCAATCTCATTTGAGTGGGTTATTTATTTGCTAATATTCTTGGCTAAGTTGCAATATAAAAATTCAGTACAACCACTAAGGAACATTTCAGACTCCCTCCACTTGACCTCCTTTTGTCCTTCTCAACTTGGGAGCCCAAACAAACTATTATTTTATTATTTTTGAAGTCCACCACCAAAAGAAAATAATATTTATTTATTTTCTTTTAATTTATTTTTCTTTTTCCTCCAATTTAGACGTCCCACATAAATAATAATAAAATAATATTATTTTATTATTTTTTCTTTTTCTCCCTTGAGCGCTGATTTAGTGGAAAATAATATAATATTTTAATATTAAAATATTATATTTTAACTTTATCTCCAATAATTCATTTTTCCACCTTTTTTCATTTTCCACCTCTTAGCATAATATTCAATTAATTTTTGTTATTCTCCTTGGCTAAATATTTAATTAATTTTGATTTTTCCATAAATATTATTAAAATATAAAAAATCATCTCCAAACTTCATTTAGCCAAGGAAAAATCATATTTGCCACTAAAAACTCACTTTCCATTCTCCAAGCTTTAAGTTATTTACCGACTTTCCTTTTTTCAGGCTTGAAGTTACTTTAGTTCAAAAAAGGGGACATTACACCGCCATTAACAGATATTTAAGCTACCTTCCCAAATTTTTTCCCAAAATTTTGAAAACACACATAATTAAAACTCTAAATATACCCTTATGGTCTAAATCTTTCCATCATCATACTTTCCAATCACACAAATTTTTCAAGAAATTTTGATAGGGTTTGGGTAGGAAATTAACTTTTCACAAAATAATTTCCTACAACTAAGAATTTCTATTTAAAAATTAAATTCAACAATCCCATACTAAGCCTTATGCCCAATCCCATAAGGGAAGGCATGGCTCCATCAATCCCATTACTTAATAAAGACAAAACTAAATTCTTTATGAGCTTTGCACAATTTCAAATTAAAAAGAAAAAGAACGAAGATTACCTTCAATGCAATCCAAGGCAACAAGGAAGTTCAGATTCTCCACACACAAGCAATCCACACCACAATCCAAGCTTTACCAATCACCAAACAAAGGTAGGGTTTCAAGAATATGTACTTCTTTTTCTCTCCAAAACATAACATGATAATGAAATAACATACCTTTTTCCAATATAAGTCAAAACCTAGGAAATAAAATACCCCATACCTTTTCACTCCTTTCATATTGAAACCTTTCACTAAGAGCTGATATATAAAAGAGATATTTCTAACTTTAGATATTTCATTCCAAACAACCAATAGGAGAAGATATAACTTTTGAATAACCAATAGGAGAAGATATAACTTTTGACATAATTCTATTTCCCCCAAATTACTAACGTTTTCCAATCAATTGCTTTTCAACATAAAGTGCAATTTTTTCCCAAATACAATTAACTTAACTAATCAATCAATTTTCTCTTTCTTCAAATAATCTAATGACGTTACAATAAGACTATTTAATTCTTTTTCACATACCAAACAAATGAACAAACAATGATAAATAGTCAGCCAAGAATGATGCATTTATATGTCTAACACTTGGGGGATCTAAAATCGGGACTGATTTGGATATTCGTTTCACGGGTTTCAATGTCACGTGTCCTATTACTCTACACAAAGTAGAACAGGTTTACGGAATCAAACAAATACACGCACAAAAGTCATAGGGTCACTAACTCGACCACAAGGACCAGGTAAGGTGAGATGGCTAAGTGAAATCCATGTCGTTCTCCACATGCCTTCCACTGGTCAAACAATTGCAAATTTCTTGCATATTTAATCAAACCTTATGTGCATCTGCCAAAATGTAACAAAAGCTGAAGCGAATGGTAAAATTACCCAATGCCATAAGATTCACATTCAAAAACATATTTCAAATAAATGATCTATCCAAACAATACGATCAACATACGATTTAATCATTTAATAAAATAGCATTGTAAGAATTGAATCTACTCAACTAGCATATCAGTTGCAATGAAAACAGTGAAAGCTGAAACACCAATACAAATTTAAACATAAAATAATACACATGTATATATCTCTATATAAATCCAAATATACATATCAAGTATTGAAAATATTAGTGCATTGGCATCCACAAGAGATAACCAACCAAAACAAAATAACATAATGGTATTGCATAACTCTGATATGCCAACACAAAAAGAAGAGAAAGGCACAAACACCTATGGGCCTTACAAAAGGTAAGTTTAGCATGTTAAATAGAACTCTCTCTCCCTCACCATCTTTGTTGTGTTTTTTGTTGGAGGGTGGGGATGAAGGGAGAGGGAGGAGGGGGAAGGTGGGTAGAGAGGAGAGATAGGGCAGGAGGTTAAAGGTAAGGTGGGAGCATTGGGTTTTAGACTTACTAAGGGTGATTTTAGGTAGGGTATTGGATATGTGCTAGGTGCTTGGGTTTCCCATTGTAACCTTGATTATTAGTTGACACTTTATATACATATATATGGCAATCCGAAAAATGGATCTCAAAGCCAAGTGAACCATTGAGGTCATGCTATTCCTACTTGTTGAAGTGTCATTAAGAAGCTACGAGGAGGAATTTGTCATCATATGGTGCAACAAGGCTGTGATAACGACGAAGGATGATTAAGGATGGAATGGGACATCTCCAAGAAGTCTCTATTCGAAGTTGTAGACCCTAAAATAACTCGGAAAATTTACTTTGGCATGTTTGCTGCTTGCAATAGGGGACAAACATGAATTCATCAGCAACTAGCGAGCTCTTCTCTATGACAAGTGTTGAATAGGCCCTAAACAAACAAGTAGAATTTGGAATGTTTTGGCATTTCATCTTCAATTTGGTCTTTTGGTTTTCCATTCTCATGTGTTTGGGAAGTTGTAGGAAGGTCTTAAGTTGCCTCTCCATGTTTGGAAAAGGGTTGGCTCTCATTGGGTGGTGTTAGAAGTCCATCTACATGACAGTTGCAAGTATGAATGCAAGTTTGAGTAAGGTGAGCATGTTGCAAGTGTATTGGAAGCTCTATACATGTTGTGTGAGCTCATTGAAGCTATCTAGGCATTGTAAACATCTATACCAATGCTTTTGATAGTGGAACGAAGTGTAAATTGCTCTCTATAGTTGGAGTTTTCACCCTAAGTGGGTTTTGTCTAGGGAAACCTGTTTGTGTTTAGTTTGTGTGTGTGTTTCCTTTACTTTTTCGCATATGTGTGTGAAGACCTTTGTATTTCTTTGATTTGCATTAGTCATTTTGTGCGTGACAACCATATCATGTGTTAATGTTTGTTGAGGTGTTTTGAAGAGTTCTTTGCATTGAAATCCATTTACTTATAGTGGAGAGAGGTATAACCTCCCTGTTTATGGATAAAGTGGTATCAGAGTAGTTGTTTCCTTGTTTGCATTTTAATTCACACCTTTTAGTGCGACACAAAATAAAACAAATGTGCAGTAGAACTACTCTTCGAATTAGAAGGGGAAGCTCCCTGTAAAATAAAACTAACCTAAAACTAGAGAATATGTACTTGCAATTTACAATTTTTACAATGATCTTTGGTGTGATTAACATTCATGCTGAATAAAATTTAGATGTGTATCTTTTTGGGTTTGCCTAGTGTAAAAGGGCGAAACGCCCTTTCAACACAAGGCAAAGGATTTTATGTTTTTTTATTGAAACTAAATCCTACAACTAGACGCTTATGTTGTTAAGCTAAAATTAGAGACTGGACAATTCAAGAACACAAGGATTGATGTCATGTCCCTATATTAATAAATTATAATTGAATCAAATTAAAGATTAAATATATTTAAATAATAAATTAAGTATTATAAATCCTAAAGCAATATTATATATATTATTAAATATAAATAACAAATATAATTATTAATATTAATATAAATATTAATAATTAAATATTATTATAAATATACATAAATAAATATAAATATTAAATATTATGTAATAATATAAATATAATTATCAATATAAATACCAAAATTATATATTATTATTATTATATAATAATATAACTATCAATATAAAATAAATATTAAATATTATTACAATTATCAATATAAAAATAAAATAATAAATGTTATTATGAAAGAAACGATGCATATGAACGGTCTAAGGCAGACGATAGCCAAGACCAACGATCATGTAAGAAGTAGCACTTTGTATAGGCAAAGGCTGCGGTTTATCCAAGCATCAATTCCTAATTATTACGGATAGACAAGAAGCTGAAGCGATCATAGATTAAGTCCAAAAGCTGCAAGTATATTAATATTGTTATGCATACTAATCACTATGGCAACAGTTAGAGGCAGCATTTGAATAAGTTAAGGAGATTATGAATTGGTTTCCATTCTTTATAAAAAGTGATGACCCTTTAGAGATGCCTCTCTTCTAAAAGCAAGAAGATATAAAAGGAATAGAATTCGAATATGAATCCATCAACCATTGAACATCTCAAACACAACAAAATACAGATCAAGCAAAGCCTTCGACAGCAAGAAAATTCTGATACCATCCATATATCAACTTAGCCATCATAAAGAAGAATCTAATCAGCACATCGACTTGGATATATATATATCCCAGCGATCTTATAAAGGAGTGCAGCGATTTCATAAAGAGGCTGCAATAAAATACTTCCCTATCCAGCCATTATTGGTGGATATTGTTATAAAATATATTAGTTCCTAATATAGGAACAATAGCATAAATAAGAGGAATCTTGGATTCCATATAATAACCTTGTGAGATATCAAGGTATTCACTATATTGGTGATCATAGGATCACTTGTGCATCTTCGATTCATCTAAGGAGAAGGATCGCACATCGGTATGAGTCATGACCTCTCTAACCCATATAAATATCTTTAAATGATTATACTTACCTAACTCATGATATACGAGGGATGAGGGCGACTTGCCACGTTTTTAATCTTTCTTGTTTGCCCCTATGAGGATGTTTGGGTTGTTAGGGACGTACGGTTTATTATTATTATTATTATTGTTATTTAAATGGCTCACACGGTAGGTGACTCCTAAATGGTGGTATTGACAGGCGTTCGTGACACCTTTGGGCCAAGTGGTAGTATTGTCGAGCGAGCATGAAACCCTTGGGCCTATGGCAGTGGAGAATGATTATCCAGCGCCCTAAACGTAATGTTTTCCCCTCTGCTAGGGTAGATGATTGGGCTAGATTAACGACCAAGCTCGACGTCGCCATTCCCAAAGTATATCATGAGGCCTAAAAACATGGTTAAAGTATAAGTATGCTTAAATATGTGGAAATACATTTGAATATATGTACTTGTTCATTATTATTGTTTATGATCATGATGTTACTAACCCCAATTATTATAAATGAATATATGTATTGATTTCATTATTGATCTTTAATATTGCTAATGTCCCTTTCTAGTAGTTATTCTTGTGTGCAGGTTAAGAAATCAAGAATACCCTAAAAGGGGACATTACAATTGAATAGGTTTAAACATAACAATATAAATGCTTTGGTAAATAATTAAAGGAATCATACAAAGCCATGATTTCCAACTTTGATGAAAGATACCTAACCAATTCTGATCTGAATTTTCTGATTTTTTTGAAACTGTTGATTTGTTTGTTTCAATTTTTGTCTTTGACCAGCGAAGTGTAAGTTGGTGTTTTTGCTTGAGTGATGATTTGCTTGATGTTTGTGTTTAAATGTTTGTTTGTTTTAGGACCAAATCATAAGGAAACCATAGAAACATGGAAGAGAACTATTGCATAAGTAAAAGATAACACTTGCACATCAAAGGAACACCTTTAAACTGATTATATCAGATCTGATTACAAATTCAGAGGTCTGATTTCCACTAAATCAGACTATAACAGCAACCAAAAGACTTCTATTAAATGCAATATTAAACTATCCCAATGATAATCACATACCCGGGAACCAACGCATACTTTATGGCATATGTAGTTGCTGAAACCCCAATTTCCAGCGAAGATTTGAGTGAATATGATTCCTGTTTTGTACGGCCAGCTAGTATAGGTACTGGAATGAGGATATATGCTGATAAATAGACCCAATCTGCACTTATACCTTGTTAATCCACTGCTGCAATCACTCCAGCTGTAATTACAATCTGTAAATAAGTCCAATGACATCCAAACGGAAACCCAGTGTAGATTTCCCTGTAATGTGAACTGGGTTGTCGTTCAATCCACTGTCCTCTAAGGGTTTTCGTTCTCAGAAGAGCTGCAACTTGCTGAAACTCTATCCAGAGCTCCAAACCTGCACTTGCATTTTTAGAAAATGATGAATGAATGCCCAAAAGAGAGCCCCATTCATTACTTTATAGATTCCATCTCCTTTTTTCTATTCACAGCAATAAAATATTCCCACTAAAGGGTACGCCCACCTTGAGGGTCACCTCCTCATGAAAAAGAAACACCATTTTTTAAAAACAACATTCTTTCTACTAGGAATGGGAACCTTTTCACTATTCTCCTTCTAATTTGCTGTTACTGTTCACTTTCACTATTCACATCAAGGCAAACCTTTAGCGTTTTCAATTTAACTCTTGAAATCCTCATTTAACATCAAACTGAAGGTCTTGGAAGGTTCCCTGCAAAGCACCAACACCCTCGGTCGGGTTCCCTAACCAACCTATTGACCTACGGGAACCCAATAGTAGGTCAACCTCTGCTGAAGTCTGGGCGGTCTACGGAAGGGACATTACAGCCCTCCCTTCCCGGGATTGCTTGCCCTCAAGCAACTGTAAAGCTGGATGCTGAAGTATCATCTCTCCTTCCCACGTGGCATCCTCCAACGGCAAATCCCTCCATCGCACCAAATACTCTCTGATCACTCGGCTACGCAACCTCTTCTACCTCATGTCCAGAATCTCTGTAGGTGTTAACACTAATCGGCCCTCCTCATCTAATGGGGGCAAAACAGGTGAAGAGATAACGTGTTGTCCCAAAGCCTTCTTCAAGCAAGATACATGAAATACATTATGTATTTTACTTTCGGGAGGTAGTTCAAGCTCATATGCAACCTCACCAATCCTCCTCAATACTCTGTATGGACCATAAAACCGAGGCTTGAGCTTTTCTGCCCCACTCCTCTTGAGGGTACTCTGTCTGTAGGGCTGTAGGCGCAAGAAAACCAAATCTCCCACCTCAAAGGTCCTCTCAACTCAATGTCGGTCAGCATATATCTTCTGCTGGTTCTGTGCATGCTGAATATTATCCTTAAGTACCTTAAGGATATCCTGATGGTCCTGTAACCAATCCCGAGCTCTAGGCGCTCTCCTATCACCTAACGCCAAGTCCACAAATGATAAGGTATCATAACCATATAACGCTCGGAAGGGAGTCATATCGATCAACATGTGATATGTGGTATTATAACAATGCTCGCCCAAATACAACCATCGCACCCAAGCCTTCTGCTGTCCTGAAATGTAGTTACGTAAGTAACCCTCAACCCACTTATTAACTATCTCCATCTGTCCATCTGTCTGAGGGTGGTAACTAGTACTGGGTGTCAACTTGGTACCTACTAATCAGAATAGCTCCTGCCAAAAGATGCTCATAAACCTGCTATCCTGATCACTGACAATGGTCTTGGGGAGTCCATGGAGTCTAAACACCTCACGGAAGAATAATTCTGCCACCTGAGATGCTGTAAAGTCGGTTGCAATAGGAAAGAAGTGTGCAAACTTCGTCAACCTATCCACAACCACATAAATGCAATCCTTTCCTTGAACTCTCGGAAGACCCGTAATGAAGTCCATCGATATACTTTCCCACTTCTGCTCTGGAATAGGCAATGGTTGCAGAAGACCTGCCGGAAAAGTATGTTCTGACTTGTTCTGCTGACAAGTCATACACTCACGTACATAGCGCAAGACATCATCCTTGAGTCCCTTAAATGAAAATCTCTCTCTCACCTGCCGATATGTCTTCAAAATCATAGTTTAAAAACTCGGACTCGGCAATTACTCGGCGGACCCAAAAATTTTAAAAACTCGGGACTCAGCAAAAACTCGGGGAAAAACTCGGCAATAACTTGGCAATGTTATCGAACATTAAAAAATACATTAATTTGTAAAAATATGCCTAAAAAACATTCATATTACTGAATTTTGTGAATCATAATAGCATATTACTGATTTTCTTCATATATAGATCAAAATTAAAGTTCAATACACATCATAATGACATAAACCAAAAATTGAGTTCGAACTTCAAAGTTCAAAGTTTGAATACATATAAACTTCTGGTTTCAACTTTCAAGTTTCAACATCAACAAAAAAAGTTCAAATCATTAATTTCTTCTGCGACTAAAACTCAGAAAAGTATGTTGTCGCTGTGTGGGTGCAGTGGAAGTCGATGGTATGTCTGTAGGCTCCTCAACAGGAGCCTCAATAGGAGCCTCAGCCATGGGACCAATCTCTGTATCCTCTGAATCTCCCCCTGATGACTCGCTAGACTCACCGTCTGAATCCTCATATGCTGCCACATTTGCTTGCCATTCAGCTTCCTCTCTCTCCAAATCAGCAATCTCATCATTTGTAAGCAAACTCGTATCCACATCCTCACCAATCCAATCTGCATATGGATCAATCTCATCGAGGTCAAGTGGTCCATATGAATCCGCCCCTTGTACCTTCTTTTCATGCAGTCGAAGATTGTATCGCACAAACACAAGGTCATTCAAGCGTTTTTGAGTCAATCTGTTGCGTTTTTTGGTGTGAATGGACTCAAAAACACTCCAATTACGCTCACAACCAGAAGCGCTACAGGGCTGAGATAGAATGCGGATGGCAAGCTTTTGAAGATTAGGCGTTGCAGCACCAAAATCTTCCCACCACAAATCTACAAGGACGACATTTGTAACTTTGTAAGAAATTAAGAATTTTAGTAAGCTTAACATTTTAAATAAATTGTAAACTATAATTAAGCATAATGTTTTTCTTACCTGGTTGCAAAGTGTTTCTCCTACAAATGCATATAGGTGTAGAAAATAATACCCCCTCTGCCCTCTTATACATCTGTAGCTCATCCTGTATGAGGTCTCGAAGTTCATCATTAGGAAGCATCCTGTCAATACAAGTGTCGAGGCCATGCATAACTTCTGCATCCGGTTTAAATGAAGACGAGAAGAAAAATTTGGGGTTCAAATAATATGCAGCAGCATGAATATGTCGATGGAGTTGTCGGTTCCACCTCCGATCAATAATGCGCCAGATAGGTTCATATTTGGTTCTATTGGACCCATACAATTGCTGAATTGCTTCTTTGGCCCTATCCATGGCCTCATACAAATACCCCATGGGGTTTTTATCCCCATCCACCATCCGCAGAACCCGAACCAACGGTTCTGACACCTAAAACAAGAGAGTGAATGAAAACAGAATTAGTTAATTAAAATAAAATAAAAAAATTTAAAAGGAAATTAAAATCAGCACATTAAAATATCAAAACATTAAAAAACTTGTAACATTGTAAAAAAATTTAAAAGAAGAAAATGTAATTAAAAAACTTACCTTTATGATCTCATCCAAGGTATTGGCACATGTAGCATCAAATACGGCCTTCACGACCCTCTTTGCTTCATCCTTCTTGCAATAGGGACTCTCCAACCATCTTTCGCTTACAAACAAGCGCATGAGGTTGGGCAATGTGGTTGCTATACTTTGCAAGGTAAGAAAATTGGTGGCAAAGCGTGTCACTCCCGAACGCACGAGCTCCTTGCCATTAGTGTACTCTCTCATGAGATTGAGGACCCATGTGTGATTGTAGATGTATTTGGTTATGTTTCTTCCTTCTTCCACTGCATTTTTCACCGAACTTAATTTCCCTATGTCTTCAAGGAGAAGATCAAGGCAATGGGCCGCACAAGGGCTCCAAAACAATGTAGGATGTCTCGCCTCTAATAGTTTGCCGGCTGCCACATATGTGGATGCATTGTCTGTAATTATTTGGATAACATTATCCACTCCCACTTCCATCACCACCTCATCCAACATGCTACACAAGGTCTCGGCAGTTTTTGCTTGACTAGAGGCATCCACTGACCTCAAAAAGACCAACTGTCCCCCTGAAGCCACTAAAAAGTTAATCAATGTCCTGTTTCTGCCATCTGTCCACCCATCAGATAAGATGCTACAACCTTTGCTTTTCCAAATATCTTTTTGTTGCTCTACTAGCTTGTATGTATTTTTGACCTCATCCTCCAATAAAGGGCCACTCAATTCGTAACTGCTTGGGGCCTTGAACCCCTTCCCTGCCACGGTCAATGCAGTAACCAACTCCTTCCAATAAGGACTAGAAGCAATGTTGAAGGGGATACTATTGTAGTACCAAAATCTAGCACATGCTAACTTTGCTTCATGCTGCAATTCTTTATTCCATGCAGTACCCTCCAACGAAGGTTGTGAACCGGGAGTGTTACGAGGAACAAAAAAACTAGATGCACCGCTGCCCGCCTTGCTTACTCCTCTTATTCGTGGCCCAAGACAAGAACTAGTGCCCCCTGTATCTCTCGATTCTCTCCCAATGGCTCCCATTGCCTCTGCTGTCCTCTTTTTTGCTTCTTTTTTCTGCTCATATGCTTCAAGGAGAGCTATTGCCTCATTTTGAACCTCCACAGGTGCTTCAGTACATGGCGTAACATCATGGCAAACAACCTGTGCAAGGTGATATTTCAGCCTATTTATGCCTCCATTCATTTTTTTCTTACAATGGAAGCAAATGATATTCCCTTTTCCTGAACCTGGTAATGCATGTTTCCAACAAGGGTCTTTAGGCTTGCCTCCTTTCCTAGCTGGTGTGTTAGACGTGGATGCCATATTCTTTTAGAAAGAAGGAAATAAAGCCTGCCAAAAAGAAACATTCAATTATTTAGCTGCTAGCATATACATTTGTAAAGAATCAAGTTAAGAAAAAATCAACTATTTGGAAAAAAAATGTTTGGAAGTTGGATCAGCAGCTGCTATTGTATTGTTTCAGTTTCATGACTTCCTCTTTGTTGTAAATTGTAAACTGTTGCATCATTTTATGACAGTTATATATAAATGTTGACCAACCTAAGGAAAATCTAGTCTGATTTTGTAGGCAATCTACTACTAGTAACTGAGTAGTAAGTGTAGATTAAGAAATGGTTAACTATAGGCACACAAATCTCCCACAAAAGGTCACAGAAGTTCAAAACTGGATTCATAGTTATTATTAAAATTTAAAAATTTAAATGATTAAACTTTTAAAGAATAGAATCATAAGTTATTAGATTTAGTATTATAATTACTATTACAGTATTAGTAATTATTGTATTACAGTATTACTGTTAGTCTGTTACAGGCTACAGCCTTACAGGCTTATTAGAATCTTAGATATTATATTATTACTTATTAGTTATTACATAATAACTTATTATTAGATATCTGATATATACTATAATTATTAATTATATATTACTTATCTGATACACAGTTAAAAATAAAACATTATAAAATATTAAAATTGCAACTTTAGAGTTTTTAACAGTAAACTGTAATATGATAAATTGATAATCATATTACGAAATTATGAATATCTATTACAAATTTATAAATATGTATTATAAAATACAAATCGCGATTTGGGGATTTCATTTTTTATTTTATATATTAAAATTTTTAAATAGGAAATTTCAATGGGAGATTTCATTTTTTTTTGGTTTTAAAACTGGATATTGGCAATAACAAGGGTTTTCGTTTGTCGTTGAACAAATCGCGCAGTAAAAATCGCGGAATAACAAATTGGGGTGAATAACAAGGGTTTTCGGAAGACTGAACTGGTTAAAATCGCAGAATAACGAAAAAAAAAACTCAACTAGAAATCGTGGAATAACAAATCGCGCAGTATAGAAGGGTTTTCGTCTCTTACCTGAGGTTTTTGTCACTTGAAATCGCGGAAGAACAAATCGCGGCTATGGTTTTCGTCACTTTGAAGAGCGAAAAGCTGCGAAATATCAAAAACAAAACATTACGTGCCTTTTATAACTTTTTATTTCCCTCCATTGGACGAGTCGGTGCGAGTTTTTCCTGAACTCGCGATTTTTTAACAGAAAATCCGCCGCGATTTTTGTGGAAAACTCGTCTGCGAGTTATACCTGCGATTACTCGCCCAGACATTTTTGCTGCGAGTACTCGCGATTTTAGGCGAGTTTATGCGATTTTTTAAACTATGCTTCAAATATCCAGGATGTCCTGCCATTGGTGTGTCATGGGTGGCTCGTAAAATCTTGTTCTTCAGTTTTGATCCAGGTACCAAATAAATCCTGTTCTTATAATAGATAACATCATCAATCACCGTGTATCTATCATCCTGAATCCTGCCATTCATAATCTCACATGCAAACTGATTCTTGGAATACTCAACAATTAGTTGAGACTTCCAATCTGCTGAAATCTTACTCAAAGAACAAAGTGCAGCCACTGCAGGCTTCCTAGAAAGTGCATCAGCAACAATATTCTTTTTCCCCTTGACATACTCAATGTCAAAATCATATGCCTGTATCTTGCTGACCCATTTTTGTTGGCGCTCATAAGTTCTTTCTGCTCCAAGAAATATTTCAAACTGTTGTGGTCAGTCCTCACCACAAACTTCCCACCCACCAAATATTGTCGAAACTTCGCCAAAGCATGCATAATGGCGAGCATTTCCTTGTCATAGGTGGAATACAATCTCTCATTATCCCTCAACTTCCTACTCTCGTAGGCAATGGGATGACGGTTCTGCATAAGGACCGCTCCAATACCCTCTCCGGATGCATCACACTCTAACACAAAAGGCTGAGAGAAATCTGGAAGTGCCAAAACTGGACAAGTACTCATGACCTGTTTGAGCTTATCAAATACAACCTGTACCACCTCTGTCCATATGAATGCACCCTTTCGTGTGAGATCTGTCAAAGGGACCGCAAGTTGTGAATACCCCTTCACAAATCTCCTGTAATAACCACATAGGCCTAAGAAATCCCTCAACTCTGAAATGTTCCTAGGTGGTGGCCAATTAAGGATGGACTGAATCTTTTCCTGATGTACCTTGACCCCATCACGACCAATCACATGCCCCAAGTACAAGATCTCTATAAGTCCAAATTCACATTTGGACATCTTGGCAAATAGAGACTGGGCTTCCATAATGCCAAGAACCTCATCCAGATGCCTCATGTGCTCCTCCCAATTCCTGCTGTAAATCAATATATCATCGAAGAACACAAGTACATACTTACGTAGCTGCTTATTAAATATATGGTTCATGCATGATTGGAAAGTAGCAGGTGCGTTAGTCAGGCCAAAAGGCATCACCAAGAACTCATAGTGCCCATAATGACATCTGAATGCTGTCTTATGTATGTCCTCACGCACTCGAATTTGATGGTACTCTGATCGAAGGTCAATCTTTGAGAAATACACCGCACCATGAAGCTCATCCAATAACTCATCTATGCGCGGAATAGGATATCTGTTCTTGATTGTTTTCTTGTTTAATGCACGGTAATCAATGCACATATGCATAGTGCCATCCTTCTTTTTCACTAACACCACAGAAGAAGCAAAGGGGCTAGAACTAGGTCTGATGTGCCCCATATCCAGCAGCTCATGGATGGTCTTCTCTATTTCATCCTTAAATCTCTTAGGATGACGATAAGGAGTGGTAATCACAGGCTTGGCGCCCTCCTCTAACTCTATCACGTGCTCAAATCCACGGTCAGGAGGTCTACCAGAAGGAATATCACCAAATACTACTCCGTGTTTGTCCAATACTGTCTGGACATCAATGTGGAATGGCTGGTCATCCTGTGAAGGTGTCTTGGAGGAAACAAAATACTGTGCTGCACACGCCACATCTCCATGCCTAAAAATGGATTCCATCCTCCGTGCTGAAACCACCATGGGTCCACCCTCAGAAAGAGCCTTTAGCACAATCTTCTTACCCCCAACTATAAACTCCAGCTGCCTCCTCTGGAAATCCTGTATATATCTGCCAAGTGATTGCAACCATTGGACACCTAGCACTGCATCAATGTCACCCAAACCCACAACATAAAAATCATCGGTCAAGGTGTAATCTCCCAACTGAATACTAAGCTGTGGAACTACCCTGGTGCACTGCATAGAAAATCCATCTGCTACTGCCACACTGAAACCAGGAAAATCCTTTGCCTGCAATTCTCGCTTAGCAACCAGTCCCTCATCAATAAAGTTGTGCGTGGCACCACTGTCAACAAGGCAAGTCACACGTTGACCCTTAATCACTCCCTTTAAGTGAAAGGGATGGTATCTGGGGATTCCTGAAAGGGTGGCAATGACAGGATTGGGTGTATCTGATGTGTCACCCACTTCAAGCTCCACCTATGGGGCCTCTTGTTCGTCCTCACCATCACTGCCCTCTAAATCAGTATCCTGTATATGCTCATCCTCCACATTAGACACAATCTCAATGAGATGCACTTTGCCCTTCCCAAGGCATTGGTGTCCAGGCTCCCAAGGTTCCTTACATGTGAAGCATAGCTTCTTCCTCCTTAACTCATTACGTGTCTCCTGGTCCATCCTGGGGGGAGGTGGTGCACTCCTATGCTGTGTCGAAGCTCTCTGAAAAGGCTTGGAACCTTTGGAGAACTTCTTAGTCTGTTGTTGAGAAGAAGTAGGAGGTGGTGAAGTATCAAGGTCTAGTGCAATCTGAATAGCCTCATGTAAAGTCTTAGGCTTAAGAGCCTTGACCAAACCCCGTAATCTGTCATGTAATCCTTCTATGAATAGCATCACCACACGTCTTTCTGGCATCTCAGGAACCATAACAGCAATTCGTTGAAACTCATTAATGTAAGTTTCAGCATGTCTAGTCTGTCGCAATAATGCTAAATCCCTGTAGTACAGCTCAACATCCTTACAGTCAAATCTGGCAATCAGCCGCTCAGTGAACTCCTTGTAAGAATGAATAAGTCTATGGTTTTGGGTAACCAAACCATGATGCCACCACTCATAAGCGATACCCTCCAAATGTAGTACTGCAAACTGAATGGCCTCGTCCTCAGGCATCGGCTTAAGTGAAAGGTAGATGTCAAGCTTGTGCACCCAAGCTCGGGCGGTGATCTTCTCACTACCATCGAAGGAAGATATAGTGAGCTTGCTAGTAGCTCGATGGAGGTCACTATTTTGCTGTTGCCCCCTACCACCACGGTGTCTCATGCTATCTCTTCGCTGGGAACAATACTGATGTAAAGGGAAGGCCTCTCTCACATGCGCTGGAAGACGTGTCCACTCATCATTTGCTGCCATAACAGTATCCTGGAACTCCACACCCTCAAGCGGATCAACTGGGGTTGGCTCATCTCTAGGAGGAAAATGCGGCTGCATGGGCCTATCAGCTGTGCGTGATTGAGTCCTGTCACACCTAGAACCAAGAACACTATCCATCGATGAGGGAGCCCTACTACTCCCACGGCTGTCTGCAACTGAAATAGACCTATCAACCCTATCACGTCTGTCGTGTCTGCCATGTCTATCCCTACGCCGACCCATATCCATTCTATCAAGGGTATTCTGAAGTCTGTCTAATGCCTGTACAATTCTTGGTTGTGTATTAACCAGAGTTCTGAATACCTCACGGTCACGGTCAATATCCTCTTGCAGATTCTGTCTTTCCCTTTGACGAGGACTTCTACTGCCCTCATGGTTGTCCCCCATAGCTGTACCCTGAATACCAGTGTCAACCCCAAATTGTATATGTGCTCTTCTACGAGTATAATACCTATGTGGACCCACCTCTCTAGGATGCATAGAGCTGAACAAACACCCTCAGGCTGGCAAGATCATGGCTCTGATACCACTGAAAGATCCCTAACCAATTCTGATATGAATTTTCTGATTTTTTTGAAACTGCTGATTTGTTTGTTTCAATTTTTGTCTTTGACCAGCGAAGTGTAAGTTGGTGTTTTTGCTTGAGTGATGATTTGCTTGATGTTTGTGTTTAAATGTTTGTTTGTTTTAGGACCAAATCATAAGGAAACCATAGAAACATGGAAGAGAACTATTGCATAAGTAAAAGATAACACTTGCACATCAAAGGAACACCTTTAAACTGATTATATTAGATCTGATTACAAATTCAGAGGTCTGATTTCCACTAAATCAGACTATAACAGCAACCAAAAGACTTCTATTAAATGCAATATTAAACTATCCCAATGATAATCACATACCTGGGAACCAACGCATACTTTATGGCATATGTAGTTGCTGAAACCCCAATTTCCAGCGAAGATTTGAGTGAATATGATACCTGTTTTGTACGGCCAGCTAGTATAGGTACTGGAATGAGGATATATGCTGATAAATAGATCCAATCTGCACTTATACCCTGTTAATCCACTGCTGCAATCACTCCAGCTGTAATTACAACCTGTAAATAAGTCCAATGACGTCCAAACGGCAACCCAGTGTAGATTTCCCTGTAACGTGAACTGGGTTGTCGTCCAATCCACTGTCCTCTAAGGGTTTTCGTCCTCAGAAGAGCTGCAACCTGCTGAAACTCTATCCAGAGCTCCAAACCTGCACTTGTATTTTTAGAAAATGATGAATGAATGCCCAAAAGAGAGCCCCATTCATTACTTTATAGATTCCATCTCTTTTTTTCTATTCACAGCAATAAATATTCCCACTAAAGGGTACGCCCACCTTGAGGGTCACCTCCTCATGAAAAAGAAACACCATTTTTTAAAAACAACATTCTTTCTACTAGGAATGGGAACCTTTTCACTATTCTCCTTCTAATTTGCTGTTACTGTTCACTTTCACTATTCACATCAAGGCAAACCTTTAGTGTTTTCAATTTAACTCTTGAAATCCTCATCTAACATCAAACTGAAGGTCTCGGAAGGTTCCCTGCAAAGCGCCAACACCCTCGGTCGGGTTCCCTAACCAACCTATTGACCTACGGGAACCCAATAGTAGGTCAACCTCTGCTGAAGTCTGGGCGGTCTAAGGAAGGGACATTACATTTGAATAGACCTGCAATACAAAGCTTGCAAATTTGGTAGAAGCAATATAATCTACTTGAACACATATGACAAAACTATTCAATAGTAACTAAAATCAAAATAGGCTTAATAAATTCTATCGAACAGATAACAAATTCACAATAACACTGAATATTGAATGAATAACAATTTTTGCATAATGTAGGCATGAAAATTACAATTGATCGATCCCGCTAAGTGCAAAAAAGACATTTATACTGCTTACAAAGCTGCATGAAATAAATTAATTGCACTTCTACCCTAAATACGACCTTTTACATGATCTGCAACCTTTATTACAAATTATCTGGTCCACTAATTCTAATGTGATTTCCAGTTCAATTGATGATTAAAATATTACAATTATTCATCAAAAGCTCACATCTCTCACATGATGAGATAGACGATCGAACAATAGTCAGCTCCAAGTGAATGCTAAAAATAGCGAGAAGTTTTGATAAAAAAATGCAAACTTTGAATATGCTCTCCTTTTTAAAAATGGTGACAAACTATTTTTAGCGCAGATTAAAAGTAGAATTTCTTGGAAGGCGGCTTTGGATGATTCTAGTGAAGCTTTTATGACGAATCCTTTGTTTTGATGAAGTCTAGAAAAAACCTTTGATGAAGCTTTGAAATTTTTAACAATTTATGAATCTTGGTGATTCAAATCTAAAACCCTTTGTAGAAGTTCTGAAAATTCACTTTGATAGTTTCATTGTTAATGAAATTTTGGCAAACCCTTGAGATTTTCAAAATTTTAATTACTTGATGAACACCTTGCTTGTAGATGAATATCCTCTTGTTCACTCTATTCAAAAATCACCTTCTCCTCAGCTTGATCACTAAAACTAGACATTGAATCCTTTGTGCAACTTCATTGCTGAAAATGATTTTTTTTATGATTTGAATCTCTGTAAAACACCAAAGTGAGAACACTTGGTTGGAAATAAAAATCAGAATCTGGAAATTAGATTGATTAGCAGTAAATACAAACTGAATGATGAAAAATAGATGTCAACTTTGAAAATCTTTGACCATCAGTTGCAACTGGAAAATCTTTGTTACGATGCTCAAAATCAGTCCTTGAACCTTTGAAAAGTCTGGAAATACATTGTATTTGCATATGTAACAAAAATGAATTTGCTTGTGAATAATAAATACTGACTTCTTTATAAAAATTCACTATGCTTTTTTTTTAATTTGTTACAACTTTTTTTTAATATCGATTATGTTTTTTTGACAATATCAACTATGATTTTTTAATAGTAGTAATTAGTAAATTACTAATTAACAATAATAAATTATTAATCAATAATTAATATTAGAAAAAAGAAAGAAAAAGAATTTTAATGCCCAAGGACAGACGTACTTTGGCAGCCTTGTCTGCAATATTTTTTAAAAACTTCAAAAGTTTATAAAATGCGTGCCCTTTTTATTTTATTGTGCTAGATGCACTTTTAAAAGCTGCCATTTTTTTTTTACTTCAAGAGCTTATGAATGTTGTGCCCTTTTGTAGCCACGTGCTTATTGCATCGATTGCACCTTTTTAAAAATAAATGTTGCTAAAATTTTAAAACTTAGGCTTCTCTTTGCTGACTTGGACTTTGCCAATTTTGTCCTTTTCTCCTTCCTTTTTGGTTGCTGACATTTTCAATGCTCTTTTTGACTATTCAATGAATTTTTTTAATTTTTGATTTTTCTATTTTTAAATTTTAACTTCTAAATTTTTAATAATGATTTTTTTTAATTAGTCAATTACGGTCTTGGGGATTGCTCCCTTTATATTATCATAAAACCAAAATTTACATTTGTTCAGTAGTAGTATTGTGGCAGAAAGATAAAAAACCCATATCATCCTGTGGGGGCAGAGGATTATCTACAAAAACCCTTGATTTTCATTTACCCTACTTCTATCTTCTAACAGCCAGCTATCTTTTATTTACTATAGACATTATTAGTTTATGCTTTTCTAGACTTAATTTAAGATGCTACCTCATCATCAGAGCTTCCTGATATCAGGAAATTCAGCCAAGCTATGCCTTTTGTCACCTTCAGTCCCATGGCCTGCTTCAGGAATTCTACACCTCTCACTGCTTTCTTCCTCCTCCCGGGCTTGTTCTTTAGCAATCTTGTTATGATGGAAGACCTCCAATGTGCATACACAAGACCGTTGTTATCAGCATTGTCTTGTCCAAAGGTGGAAGCCCCGCTCCATGAATTGCATCCATAATAGCATCATCTAAGCCTCCTAAGAAGTTGCTCCAAATCAGAGATGTTACATTATTCTTGATAATGTCTTTATCTGCCCCAAGGTTGAACAAGACTGCCATGAAAATGGAAAAGATATCAGTATTTGCCTTGTACCTGTGCTCTGCGATCATAAATTCATCCCCCAAGACCCACTACACTACATGTAGGAGAAGTTCACTTCGTGTTTTGAACACACACTTCAATAGTTTCATTGATATTCCCCCTAGAAAGGCCATTTGCCTCTAGCCATAGATTAAATGCACAGGTGTATCCATTAGAGAACTTCAAAAAGACAAGGGTTTGTTTTCTTCATGGGATGGGCTTCCAAATATATTGTTGAAAACAAAGTAATCATTAATCTTCTTTCCATTTGGCCTCAACCGTAACAAAAATCGAAAAGATTATCTTGCTTCGGCACAAGTGAGATCTTAACTCTTTAATGATTGGAAGATATTGCCTCCTTCAGGATTTCTATGGCTATCTAATAATGATTAATTTCACTTATGTTTGAGCATTTTTAGCCATCAGCATGATTCCTTTCGATCTTTGATTTTGAATTCGATTTTTGTTTTAATTTTAGCTAGAGATCAAAATTTGAGTCGATTATACATTTTTCTTTCATGTCTATTGCCCTATTTGCAAGAACATCTATTTCTTCATTGATCTCCTTGTAAATATGATTTATGGTGAAATTTTCCAGCTTAGCCAAAAGAGGCCATACTTGTAGAAGAGAATTGTCAATTGTCCAGTTTTGAGACTTTTTCTTTTTTACTGCATTGATGATTATCAACGAGTCGCCTTCAATTTCAACTCTTTTGCATCCATAAAAATTACAAACTTAAAGCCCAAGGATGAGAGCTTGGACTTCAGCTTTGTTGTTGGTTCCCTCTTTTAATTTCTTCGAAGCTGCTCCAATCAATTTTCTATATTCATCTCTAATAATGCGTCCAACTCCTGATGCTCTTGGATTCCCTTTTGATGCTCCAAAATTCATTTTAAGCCATCCTAAGGAAGGTGCTTTCCATTGCGCCTTTTTTCTGAGATTTGAAGAATTAACTCTTTCATCCCCATTAATGAGGCAATAAATTATTAATAATTAATATCATTAAAATAATTTATTTTAATTTGATTTTTTAACAATAATAATAATTTTAAAATAATTAAAAAATAATAATTTAGAATTAAAATATACTAATAATGCAAATTTTAATAAATAATTAATAATAATTAATTAAAAATTAATATTTATTAGCAATAGATTTAATTAAAATTATTAACCAATAATCAATAATAAATTATCAAATTATTAATTAATAATTAAAGTTAAAATCGATGAACAAATTACAATTATTCGGCAACTCGACATTTTTTGGGTTTTGACACAATTTATATTTGCCCAAAAACTACTTTTTGACTACAACACAATTTGCAATTCAGTTGAAAAAATGACTTTTTTCGACTTCAATGTTCACACACAAATAATTGATTTGGTGACGATGAAGGAGTTTCTTGTAACACAATTAGGTTTTGAATTGAGTACAACATTCCTTTGGGAAATTTGTGTTTGCAGGTTGTGCGTGTGTATGCCAACCACAAGATCAAGTGGCAATAGAGATTTGCTACCTCTTGAGCCTGAAATTGGATTGAAAGAGTGGTTGAAGAGAAAGAATGGCAAGAGAAGATGATGGGGAAGCTAGGTTCCGGAAGGTTGAAGAAGATGTTGCTTGGATTTTTAGTGTTGAGGAGAAGGGGGACAAAATAGAAAGCATGATGCTGGTTCTAATCTGTAAAAGGGGAATCTTGAAGGAGAACACAAAAGAAAGAGAACTGGAAAAAGAAGAGATTGGGCGAGGTGAGTCCTCTAAGGGAAGTTTCTTCAAAGTAGAGGCAAAGACCAATACCCAACCATCTGATGGTAAGATTAGCATTGAAAAGTTGGACCAATGGGTGTCCCAAATGGAGGTTTACTTAAGCTTCCGTCAGCTGTCCCCACACCAATAGGTTTCTTTTGCAAGGTTAAAGCTTTCCGGGCATGCTCTTACTTGGTATGAGAGGTATGTGCACTTGTTAGAAATGAGGAAAGTGCAACCAATTTCAAAGCGGGAAGACTTGAAGAGGCTGCTCTGTAAGCAATTTTATCCTATATGCCATGAAGAGGAGTGAGTGATGCAATGACATTAAGTGAGACAAAGGCAAGGACAAAGGGTGCAAACCTACACAAACGAGTTTAGAAAGAGGGTAGTTCAACTACACAAAGATATCATGGATAAAGAAGTGCTCATGAAATATGTTGGACTATTTGTCACTTGAAGAGGCATGTTCTCATGGCCAAGCCCCAAAATATAGTGAGGCATCTACTCATGTGCACTACCTTGAGCTGGACAAAAAGGGGAACTCTTTCAATAAGAACAAGCATGATGATGAGCAGCAGTTTAATGGTATGAAAAATGAGGATGATTACAAAGGTAAGAGCAAGAAGAATGCTATGTTGACTGTTAACTCACAGGGCAGAAGTAAGGGTGAGTTCTGTTGTTCTTATTGCAACAAAGATGGCCATTCAGATGAGAGGTGTTGGAAGCTACACCCCATTTTGGTTTCTTCTAATGAGAAGAAGGGTAAAGATAAAAATGCTGTTTACATGTAAAGAGAAGAAATCAATGGAGACTCCTTTGATGAAGATGGTCACCTTTCTTGTACTATTCTCAAGAAGGGAGTTTCCACAATAATAGAGCTCCACAAACACAAAGGGATAGGTTAAGCTGGAAGCCATGAGTCTGAACTGCATTTATAGAGGAAACAATAATGCATTACAGAGATTTTGTATTAGCCATCAGATGTAAGTATGACAATTGTAAATTCCTTAACTTATCTAATAATCTTTGGAGGCTGTTCTGTGAAGGAAACAAAGAAAATTCGTCCAAATAGACTTCTGAGCTTCTTTTATGTTTATATTTCATACAAATAGGAAACCTATACCTTTGACATCCTTTTTATTTGGTTTTATATGAACAGGAAATATTTGAAATGTGCAGTTAGTGGAGGAGCAGAGAAATCCCTCCAAAGCACCATTGAAATGGATAGATTGATAGATAAGCTAAGGGCAACTGATGAACGGAAGGTTTGTGGCACAATAGTTCACTTCTTTGCTCTTGAAACTGTCCTCCACTTGAAGTTTTCTAATTAGATCCACTAAGAATTGTATTTATCTTGTCGACCCTCCTTTTCTTTTCAACATTTCAAAGGCTAGATGCTTGTTGATTGTAGTAAATAGTGACATTAATTCTTATGTTTTAGTTGCTTTGAATAATGAATATTAGTTTTCCTTCCATTAGGAAACACTATAAGCATAAGAGAAGTGTAAATAGTAAAGAATAGAAAGTCAGGATTGGCTGCAAGCAATAATGCTAATAGATAGATAAGCTTATGGGCATCATGTTTTATGGATATTGAAATACTACAGTAACAAGTTTTTGGCAGTAACAAGTTTTTGGCCTTAGATAGGGACAGAATTGTATGTTACATAATTAAATATTGTTAGTTTGTGTTTAAATATATGATTTTTTTTCTTTTTCAAGCAGCTTCCTGAGATTGTTGCAGAAAATATTCTGGCTTTTAATTCGGCATTTTGGATGAGGCTTGCAGCAAGAACCGAAATCTGCGAGTCCCAGGATGATAAGGCATATATTCTAATCTTAATGGAGTGATTTAATGAAATAAATTCAATCTTGCAAGTCCCAATTAAATAGTATATTCATTTTTTTGGATGTAAGATTTTCATGAGTAGAGACTTTAAATGAGACAATAGAGTTTTAATGAGTATGCAGGAAGATTTTGAGGATTTGGCATCCTCCCTTATGAGCATGGTGAATCGTGTTGTTCAGAAAACAGAGGTGTGCATACTTCACTGTGTTCTAATAGGGGCAAGGTTTTCAAAGAATCTGTTTATTATGCTTAACAGCGGTCCAACGAAATTTACAGGAAATTTATTAGTCATAATTATAATGATATAGGGTAAGTTTACATTTATGATGATGTAGGGTGAATGTAATCCATTCAGTTTGTAAATTACTCTAATCATTTATGTATAATATCTAGGAAATGGAACTTCCCATCTTTTTCCTAAACTAATTTCAGAATCTGGATAGTATTTGAACATTTTTGTTTTTTGAGATGTGCACAATACCATTCAGCTAAGATTGTAAGGGAATCTTGTTCCAAGGAACTATCACTTTTAAACTAAAATAACATAACCTTTGGATGTTTCTATTGTGTATATGCTGAAATCTGGTTATTGATATTTGTCAGTAAATCATGTCAATATGTTAATGGTTACATGTTGAAGACCATTTGTTAATCGTCACTATGCCAATGAATTACTCATCGATACCTGCTATCTTATGATAATGTTAGTAGGTAGCTATGAGTTAATAATGTGATTAGAATAAAAATATATAGACAATAATGCAAGCCATTTAAAAAAAGGATATTGCTTGCGACCAAATTTCGTTGATGGGAAGTAGGGGAGAGAAAGCAGAGTGGAGAGAAAAGGAGGAATTAAATTGACTCCAGAAAAAGGAAGCAGAGCAATCAATACTACAAAAATGGCGACAGCAGCAGCATGATAACAACGAAGAATATCATAAGAAACGCCCCAATAATATTCGCCAAAAACAAACCTTCAATGCCCTAGCAGGAAGAAAATGGGATCCTGCGCGCAGCTGGAAGGTAAAACACAAATTGGAATGGAGACCTGTGGCGACGGGGCCAAATGCAATTCCGGTCGGAAAACTTTTGGAGAACTTGACAAGGTGGACATTGATTATAGCGAGAGAAGAGCTGGAGAGTGTGAGGAATCTCCAAGAAATTGCTTTCTTCTTAAAATGGCCAAATGCATGGCCTGCCATGGAAAGACATCAAAACTGGGTAGAGGAGCAATGGGGTCTAAAGATCACGATAAGACAACTGCCAAAAGGATTCTTCCTTATTCAATGCGAAATGGGGAAAGAGAAAAACAACATTTTGGAATTAGAGCCTTGGATGATGGACGGGGTAGGTTTTTATATGAAGGATTGGGTCCCAAATTTTGATCCATTGAAGCATGTAATCTCCCATACGCCAATGTGGTTCAGGCTATACAACTTGCCAACAAAATACTTGAATGAGCCAACCCTTGCGGATATTGGAAATTTTTTGGGCACATTCATCTGGGCGGATACACCTACTTTAAACAAGCAGGCTAGAATGTATATCCAAATCTTCTTATACATAGATTTGGAAAACCCTATCCCGTCATTAATAGAGATCAAATCTAAAGTTGGGATATGGCACCAAAAGGTAGAAATGGAAGGGCCTTCGACCTATTGCAACACTTGTTCAACAATTGGGCACAAACTTGAGGGTTGTAGAAATAAACAAAAGTGGATTCCCCCAACCCCCAGATGGAGATGGAAAAGAATGAGAACCAAAAGCTTACCAATGTTCCCCCTGAATCACTCGATCAAAATTTGGAAGTAGTTAAGTTGAATGGGCTCACTGACCTAAGCCAATGACTATGAATACACACAAGAAGCATGCCAAGAAGACAACCTTTGAAGAAGCCCTAGAGTTATGCAGAATCACAAATGATAATAGGGATGCATCTAACTTTCAGGGCAAGGGTCCAAGCCTCACAAAGTTCCTAGATCTTGAGTCGAAGGAGGAATATTTAGAAGATGATATGGAGGTGAATTCCCTAGAAGAAGGATTGAGAAGCTAGATAGAATCAAAGAAAAGAAAACCCAATTATGGCTCTCACAAATCAAAAGGAAGGAAAACAAAAAAGGAATTGAGAGAAAAAGATGGGTTTGCGGACAATCAAATGAAGATAAACAATATGATGCTGAGATCTGGGAAGGGAGCCCCCCTTCTTAGCGACCACTGAAGATCATCGCATGGAATGTTAGGGGCTTAAATGCCCCTAACAAATGACACTTGACAAAGCATTAGATGGATATATCAAAAACATTATATATTCCTCTTTTAGGAAACAAAATTAAGTAAGATTGAGTCAAACAAAGTCATGCAAATTTGGGCATATTTGCAAGGTGAATTTGTAGAGGCCTCAGGGGTGTTTGGTTGTGTAGGAATACTTTGGAATCCTGCAATAGTCCAAGCTGAATTGGTGGCATCCAACACACACTAGCAATTATGTAAAATTTTTTCTCATAAATGTTTATGGACTCGTGGGATGCATTCAAAAAAGGACTGTTTGGGAACAATTATCTTCAACTCTTGAGTCACTGGTTTCAAATGCTATTATTATTGGGGGAGATTTCAATGCAATTCTTTGCAATTCAGACAAAGCTGGGGGCAAAAGCTTAGCTAGCAAATCACAATCAGACTTTTGTGAATTTGTAGACAAAAACAATCTACAAGATATAATCCCAAAGAATGATTCCTATACTTGGAAAAATGGAAGATTGGGGTTTTCCTATATAGTTGAGAGACTGGACAGATTCCTTTGCACAAGTGATTGGTCTCAATTTCCATTAGAATATGAGTGTCAGGTTCTACATGTCTCATGATCATACCATTTCCCCCTACAACTCTCACTATTCGGAGATGACACTTCTCCTTAATGCCCATTTAAGTTTGAAAATATGTGGTTTCGAGATCCAAGCTTCCTTCCCTAAATTGAAACTTGGTGGAGAGAGGCCCTATAACAGAAGGGGACCAAGATATTCAACATATTCAAAAAGTTAGGTTATATCAAGACTTGCTTGATGTAATGGAATAGGGTGCATTTGAAAAACATCTTTCAAGAGAAAGGATGGAGACGGAGATAGCATAGATGAACGAGAATATTCTAAAAAATGGGATGGACCAAGAGGCTTATCATGAAGAGAAAAGGCTAATGAAGGAGCATGTAGAGCTTTTGGAAAAAGAGAAATCTTCTAGAGGTAGAATTCTAGAGAAACATGGCTCCAAGAGGGGGATAGGAACAACAAATTCTTTCACAATTCCACCAAAATCAGAAGATCACATAACAAAATCACAAACATCAAGAAGTTGGATGGGTGCTACACTAGCAACAATACAAAAATAGGCATGAAGGTAGTAAATTATTTCTAAAATTTGTTGAATAATTGGGAAGGTTCATATCTCAATTAATAATTGGGAAGGTTCATATCTCAATCTTCAGAAACATTTGCTTAGTTGCATCCCAAGGGTCTTAAACGAGGAACAAAACATACTGATGGCTCCATTCACACTAGAAGAAATCAAACTAGTTGTTTCTCAAATGCATCCTGACAATTCTCTAGGTCTGGATGGGTTTCCTGAAAGTTTCTTTCACAAATGTTGGCATATAGTCAGAAAGGAGGTATGGGAGGCGACAGAAGAGTCCAGGAGAAAGTGCACCATTCTAAAAGACGAAAAATACCTTCATTGCCCTCATCCCTAAGAAGAGCAATATAGAAGCCTTTGGCGACTTTCACCCTATCCCCTTATGCAATACCTTATACAAGATTATCGCCAAGGAAATGGTGAATAGGATCAAATTGGTTCTACCAATGATCATTTTGGAAGAACGGAGTGGATTCGTGCTTGGGGGTCAATCATGGATGGGATAATTGTGGTACATGAGGCAATTCACATGATAACAGAAACCGAGGCAAGTAGTATGCTAATCAAACTAGATATCAAGAAGGCATATGACAGGGTTGATTGGAGATTTCTTCTCAAAATAATGGAAGGATTTGGCTTTTGCAAGGATTGGTTGAACTGGACATCCAGTTGCATATCCAACCCTAGATTTTATGTTTTGGTTAATGGGAACCCACAAGGCTTTTTCAATGCCTCCAGGGGGCTGAGACAAGGAGATCCAATTTCACCTTTCCTATTCATAGTAATGGTTGAGGCACTAGGGAGATCAATCCGGGTTGCTGGGGACTTTGGACTATGGAAGGGAGTAAGGGTAACTGATAATGTAAGTTGCATCACCCATCTTCAATTCGTTGATGACACTGCTTTTTGGAAAAGCACTTGTTAAGGAAGCAAGCATCATAAAAAAAACATTGAACAATTATGCATTTGCCTCCAGCCAAGAGGCTAACACTACCAAATCGAAAATATTTTTCTTTCACACTAGCTTACCAAAACAATCACAAGTTGCAAAAAAGCTGGGATATAGAATTGGAACCTTACCAAGTAGATATCTAGAGATACCACTCTTCAAAGGTTGTGGAAGATCTATTTGGGACCCCCTACTAGCATCTTGTTCAAACATGATGGTCACTTGGAAAGGGAAATGGCTTTCTCTAGCATGAAGAATGATAATGTTGAAAGATGCTATATCAGCAATCCCAATTTATCTTATGTCTTACATGAAAATTCCTACCAAAACCATTGACAAATTGGAAGAAAGAATGAGAAATTTCCTATGCATTGCCCTTCAGAAGAAAAGAAAATACCACTAGTTGCTTAGGAAAAGGTTTGCAAAGCCAAAGATGACGGTGAGATAGGGATAAGAAGATTACAACTCAAAATAAGGGAGCTAAGATAATATGGAACCTATATAGGAAACTGCACCTCAAATGGGCCAAAATCTTTCAGAATAAATATATGGATTCAATAGATCCAACAAGGATATTAACGGTTTCCAACCCCCCGAAAGGGTCAAGCATGTGGAATTTCATTTTGTCAAGCAAACATATCATAACCAAACAAATAACATGAGAGATCCAAGACGAGAAATCTGCCAACTTCTGGGAAGACTCATGGAATGGGCTCCCAGTTCTAGAATCTAATCAGGAGATGATAGAAGTGCAATAGTGCACAAAAGAAATATGGGGCACCAAGGTTATTGATTTCCTTACCCCAAACAATAATGGAGGATTTCTAGAATGGAATTGGAAGGATCCCAAAGCCCTTGCGATTACTGAAAGCCAACAACAACTACTACAAGAAATCATGCAACAATGAAAAACATTCATCTCTGAAGGGGAAGTTAGAATAAAATGGAACTGCTCAAAAACTGGGGAATACATACTTAAACTTGGATAGTTGGTGGAGGATCAGCATATGGCAAGTGAAAAATGGGTGGGTCACTTATATTGGCATAAATACTATCTACCAAAGGCAGACACCTTTGCCTAGGCCACTATAGAAAAGAAGATATTGACGGTAGATAGATTTAGGAAAATGCACTCTCATGGACCATCCAAATGTGTGATATGTGAGCAAGAGGAAGAAAGTGTAAATCATTTATTACTAGGTTGCCCATTTGCAAACAAATATTGGCAATGGCTATGTGCTAGACTTTGATGGAGCTCAGCACTACCAAATGACATAAAGGAACTTTTTTATCATGGCCAATAATTCAGAGATAGTCAACATGTGCAAGTCTTTGGATCTTAAGCCCCTCATTAATGATTTGGGAAATATGGAAGTAAAGAAATCGCAAGATGTTCAAAGCCTCGGCAATGCCACTGTAATCTTTTCTCAACAAACTAGAATTTGCCATTGTGGTGGTGGCAAACAATAGAGCAGTAACACAATCAACCAAAAACAAAGTTTTCTGATCTTGGTATTGTGAAATAACTCGTAAATGGAATGAGCTGCAAACTCCTCCCATTCATGGGGTTGGCAGAGTAAATTCCTCAACCAAGTCAAGAAAAGATATAAAATGGCGACCCCCCCAAAGAGGATGGTCCAAATTGAACTTTGATGGAGCATTTAGAGGAAATCCTCGACAATTGGGGGTTGGAGGTATCATTAGAGACTCAAATGGGAATTTGATTGTTGCCACCTCGAAGAAACTCAAGGAACAAATAATGAGGCGTAGGCATCGGTGTTGGGCCTCCAAACATGCCATCAATTTGGATTGAAGAATGTCAAGATCATAGGTGATTCAATGGTCATTATCAACTTGATTCGAGAACGAAAATCGGAAAATTGGAAGGTGAATAATATATTACTACATGCCTAGCCATTTATTAACTCTCTGAACTTCTTCACCTTTCAACATGCTTATAGAGAAGCTGATGGAGCCGTTGATTACTTAGAAAATAATGCCATTGATATGGTTGAGGATCTAAAAGTTAGCAATAATGTCAATACATGGGAAGAGTTACATTCCCACATTGACACCAATGGATAATTCCGATGCCATTTCTCATGAGGAAAATTGCAGTAATTTGAGGAGTACAAAATAATGATAATCCTACAGATTTGCAGCGTTTTAATTTGCACCTTTCAGTGCAACACAAAACGGAACAGCGTGTATAGTAAAATTGTTCTTCAAATTAGGAGGGGAAGCTCCTTGAGACAAGAAATTTTAAAAGACAATACGAGTAAGCTATCTTTTTTGTTTCTCAGAGGCACGAGCACAAGGCAATTCAAGTTCTTCTGCAATCCTATGAGAATTTTTCAAGTACTGCAAAAGAATAACTTAATCTAAAACACACACTTATGCTTTCTTCAATTAAATCCAGAGATTGAAGAAGGCACATGAACATAGGCAAGCTAATTTTAAAGGAAACACAAAGAACAAAGGAAGATCAAAGATGAATATTTATGCATAAAATCACAAACATTCGCTTCTAACCTCAACAATACAAAGCTTGCAGAAAGTTAAAGCATACATCTATATTCAAAGTGATAAATTGCACAACACAGCTTGAACAATAATACGAGAGCAATAAAAGCTTCAACATTTACCATTAAGAAATTAAGTGTGTAGAATACACTTATTTTTACCCTAAAACAAAAGGTGCATGAAATAGAGAAGAAGAGTTAAACTAATACTCTTCAACCTAACCCTAATGTTGCACACAAGCATGTGAGCTTATTAGGATTTTGTAATGTCCCCTTCTAGTAAGCCAAAATTTTTCTTGATCCTTGCACAATTTCAACTCTGGTATGCTGATGGACTTATATTAATATAAATGCTTCCTTTATTTATGCAGATATGGATATATCTATATTTTATTAAACATATATATTCTTTCTACTCTTATCCTCTTCCTCCTAAACTTAGCAGAGATATTTGTATTTTGGTTGGTTTATTTCTACTGCTTATACTCAGAAAATATACTACTTCAGATTTTATTTATTTATTTTTGCTTCCAATTGTACGGTAGACCCCACATTATCAAGACAACTCCTTACACAAATGTGCTCTTTATGCAAAAGACACAATACTCAGCATAGACAATACTTTACTCAATGATTAGCCAATTTACATATGAATTGGCCCCACCACAAAATCCAATGAATGGCTTGCAACTTTCTGAATATTCTTAGCTGGGAATTAAACCCAACAAAATATGAAATTTGAACTATCAAATAGTGTAGCTGGGTTCCACATGTCAGTACTATCTCCTTAGAATGAGGCAGAAAGACTCTTAATATGGTCCCACGATTCCTCTAAATGCATGATTTCCTCTTATCACAAAGTGGCTACCACACAAGAATTATCAACATGCTGCAAATAAGTTTGTAGACGACTGCGATTCCTTTCTTGGGTCCTACGGTTCTTAAATTTCCTTGGTGGAGTCTCCGCTGATCTAGATTTGGCTGATTGTTGTGGAAGGTATTTGCTTGACCTGTAATTCCCTGATTGTCTAGGACGAATGATTGATCGATGCTATGATTGTAATTCCATATTGCCTTTTATTACTAAATCCAAGTGAAGTGATAGAATTTGAATGCTTTTTATGACTGAGTAAATTATATTAAATGATCCCTTGTCCCCCCTTCAACTATCCACCGATTCCTATTTATACTCTTTTACTTGCCCATTGGTCGTGACTGCTCAAGATGATTGCTTGTCTTTAGTGGATCGTTGCCTATGCAAATCATTGTACTCCATATTAATCACTATTTAGAATTGCTAACTTTCCCTTGTCTTGCGAACCACAGCCTTTATTGTATCAAGCGCTTAATTCATATGAAGTGCTGCCTTATTCGTAGCTTTAATGACTATGGTCTAAGTTTCTTTATATTCTTAATATAATTTATGACTGCTGTATATATTTATATGAAATTATATATTTATAAGTATTTAATATTTAAATCATTAATACTTATATCAATATTTATTAATGATAGTTATCATATAATAATAATGATATTAATATTTATTTTATATATTATATTATTATATAATAATAACATTATATTTTGTATTGACAATTAATATTAATAATGCCATATATTTATTATTTACAATAAGTATATTTTATTTTATGAGAGCAGCTTCATTGCCTTTATCATGATGTTTCAATCTTTAATTTAAACAATGCCTTAAAATATGGGGACATGGCAAACCCCCCCCACTCGAAATTGCTTGTCCTCAAGCAATCACCGTGTACTTATAACATCTATTTTCCGATGGGTTTGACTTAGAATGATTACGCTTGATTGATGGTGATCCCATGGAAGAGTATTCATGATTAATAAACATTTGTTTGATGTGTTTGGATAATAATGGTGTGATGTAAGTATCATAGATTAAGAAGTTTTGAGAGTATTGAGATTCCAAGATTCAAATGATGAAGACATTCTTGTAGTTTTATCTTCGACATGTTATTGATCTTCCGAATTTGAGGAGTCATATTTGTTGAAGAGGAATTAATTATGTGATGTCAGGATCACAAAAGATTCGGTGAGCCTTTGTTTGAATAGTGACGTGCTTGATGAAATATAAGTATTATAGATGATTTTAAAGAATGATCCTGGAAATCTGTGAGTTATGGGCCCATAATATAAGTATTGGTTTTATGTTACTTAAATGAAGAGAAGAATTCAAAAGAGATTTTTGGAAGAAGGGGTCCAATATAGAAATGAATTTGAATCATGGGTTTTTGTGATTAATGAAATTAACTTTTTATGTTCTATACTTCCCTAATGTCTCTTTGAAGGATATACTGATTTTTCCTAGGTCTCAGGGTGGATAAACCATCCCTCCCTAGTCTCCATGTGGCGCATGTCATTCATATGGAGTGTCATAGTCCTTATGTGCCGCATGCCATTCATATAAGGTCCTTTCGATCTAATGTGGCGCATGCCATTTATAATAGATCGCCTCGAACTCATGTGGCACATGCCATTCATATGAAGTCCGCCATTTGTTCTTACCTTATGTGGCGCATGCCATTCATATAAGGTACCTTCGATCTAACGTGGCGCATGCCATTCATGATAGATCACCTCGGACTCATGTGGCACATGCCATTCATATGAAGTCCGCCATTTGTTCTTACCTTATGTGGCGCATGCCATTCATATAAGGTACCTTCGATCTAACGTGGCGCATGCCATTCATGATAGATCACCTCGGACTCATGTGGCAGATGCCATTCATATGAAGTCCGCCATTTGTTCTTACCTTATGTGGCGCATGCCATTCATATAAGGTACCTTCGATCTAACGTGGTGCATGCCATTCATGATAGATCGCCTCGGACTCATGTGGCGCATGCCATTCATATGAAGTCTGTTATTCTCATGATTGCCCTCTCTACATATGCCATGCTAGGAGAGTGAGATTACTAAGGTGTCCTGGTAGCCACTCCCTAAGCCCAGAGGTAGTACCCTTCATACTAAAGGCAGAACCCCTCTGGCCCATGTGGGCTCATTATGTCCCCCCCCGGGTGGCGTACCTAGAAGAGGGCCCTCGCTCTTCTTCTCCATCATAGCGAAGGTATATGTAGAGTAGTGTAATCAAAATCACATCATTATTTACTTACAAATATAGGTAACATATTATACTCCCATATGAGTATCCTCTCTCTTATTTGCTATTATGCTTCCCTCGATATTTTTCTTTTGGGTGCTTGGTCCTTGAATCAATTTTCTTTCCTTCTTTTACTTGCACTTATTTCATTTTCCTCTTGTATGTCTTTGTTGGATATGACTTATATAATCTGTGCTTGAGTTATTTTTCCACATTTATGCCCCGACTTACATTTTTGGTTGCATCAAGTTCTTTCACAGGATGGCAGGTCGATAGCTTTGATACCACTTGTAATGTCCCCTTCTAGTAAGCCAAAATTTTTCTTGATCCTTGCACAATTTCAACTCTGGTATGCTGATGGACTTATATTAATATAAATGCTTCCTTTATTTATGCAGATATGGATATATCTATATTTTATTAAACATATATATTCTTTCTACTCTAATTCTCTTCCTCCTAAACTTAGCAGAGATATTTGTATTTTGGTTGGTTTATTTCTACTGCTTATACTCAGAAAATATACTACTTCAGATTTTATTTATTTATTTTTGCTTCCAATTGTACGGTAGACCCCACATTATCAAGACAACTCCTTACACAAATGTGCTCTTTATGCAAAAGACACAATACTCAGCATAGACAATACTTTACTCAATGATTAGCCAATTTACATATGAATTGGCCCCACCACAAAATCCAATGAATGGCTTGCAACTTTCTGAATATTCTTAGCTGGGAATTAAACCCAACAAAATATGAAATTTGAACTATCAAATAGTGTAGCTGGGTTCCACATGTCAGTACTATCTCCTTAGAATGAGGCAGAAAGACTCTTAATATGGTCCCACGATTCCTCTAAATGCATGATTTCCTCTTATCACAAAGTGGCTACCACACAAGAATTATCAACATGCTGCAAATAAGTTTGTAGAAGACTGCGATTCCTTTCTTGGGTCCTACGGTTCTTAAATTTCCTTGGTGGAGTCTCCGCTGATCTAGATTTGGCTGATTGTTGTGGAAGGTATTTGCTTGACCTGTAATTCCCTGCTTGTCTAGGACGAATGATTGATCGATGCTATGATTGTAATTCCATATTGCCTTTTATTACTAAATCCAAGTGAAGTGATAGAATTTGAATGCTTTTTATGACTGAGTAAATTATATTAAATGATCCCTTGTCCCCCCTTCAACTATCCACCGATTCCTATTTATACTCTTTTACTTGCCCATTGGTCGTGACTGCTCAAGATGATTGCTTGTCTTTAGTGGATCGTTGCCTATGCAAATCATTGTACTCCATATTAATCACTATTTAGAATTGCTAACTTTCCCTTGTCTTGCGAACCACAGCCTTTATTATATCAAGCGCTTAATTCATATGAAGTGCTGCTTTATTCGTAGCTTTAATGACTATGGTCTAAGTTTCTTTATATTCTTAATATAAATTATGACTGCCGTATATATTTATATGAAATTATATATTTATAAGTATTTAATATTTAAATCATTAATACTTATATCAATATTTATTAATGATAGTTATCATATAATAATAATGATATTAATATTTATTTTATATATTATATTATTATATAATAATAACATTATATTTTGTATTGACAATTAATAATAATAATGCCATATATTTATTATTTACAATAAGTATATTTTATTTTATGAGAGCAGCTTCATTGCCTTTACCATGATGTTTCAATCTTTAATTTAAACAATGCCTTAAAATATGGGGACATGACAGATTTAAAAATATAAAATAAGTCTCATGCAATTCAGTTAACTGAACTTGCATGTTATTACAAAAACAGTTCAACAAATAGATAATTTGCATGACTTCCAAAACAGATCTAAAAATAAATATATCTTTGAAAAGCAAAGTCAGTTCTCAAAATAGAATCTGCTTTGGAAATCCCTCCAGCTGCTCAAAATAGATTTTCTTGCAAACATTGAAAAATGGCCGAGTCTGAGAATTGAGATTTTGCTCAAATTCATCAACTTTAGCCTCCTTTGGAATAATGATAGAATCAAGGTGCACAGTCTTCATTTGCAAGATGACACTCGCATCTTCTATTGTCTTCAAAAGATCCAAATACTCCTTTTCAGCCTTATCAAGTTTTACCGTGATTTCGGCCAAAAGGTACATCTCCACATGAGGATCTGGCCTCCATGGTGATAGAAGAGTATTGCATGTTGGCTTTTGGGCTTGTAGAAGTGTTCTTTTTCACTGTCTCACACTATACAATGCAAAATCAGACCTTCCTTAGCTCGCTGTTATGAAAAATCAACCCTTTTTTTCGCTGTCCAACTCAGAAATTTTAGGAAAAGTGAATAATTTTCCCTTGGGAAGCGAAATTTCTGAGTTTCTTCTTCAATTTTGCCCCTAGAAATGGATGCAAAGGTCAATTTGAAGTGTTTTTAGGTGTTGGGAAAGCACAAAAGCACTAAAAATGACACTTTTAGGTCAAAATCTTGCCCTAGAAGGTGGCTAGAACTGCTCAAAAATGGTATAAAAATCACTGAAAAGTCTGATTTTTTGATCTTTTGAACGCTGCCCTTGCACTTTGTGATGAATTTCCTTTAAAAATCCCTTGAAACTTGACCTCGTGATGCTCTAAAATAATAAAATTTGTCTTCTTTCAAGTTGGACCTGCACAAAAATGGAAGCTTTTCTCCAAAATAGCTTCAAAATCAACCTCTATATGGCTGGGAATGATAAAAAATACCTCCTCTGCTGTAGCAATGCAAAACCAGCTCCAGTCTCCAAAAATATGAGCTTCTATGGCAATAATGCCTTAACAAATGGAGTGTTGCCCTTATAAGCTCTCAAATCTGCTTTTATTCTAAAAATAAGAGTGCTTTTATTTGCCCTAGGCATGCAAAATTTCTGAGTTTATTTGTTCCTTTGAGAAACTTGGGTCATGATTGATGGATTTCCCGTGGATTCCATCGCTAGTGTCAGATAGCATGACTGCTTGTTCTTGGGAGAGGAGTCAATTGTTCGGTATTGACTGAAGTATTTTGAGGTTTTATACTTCACACATCTTAATGATCCCGAAGTTGCTAGGAAAGTCTTTGTGAACCTGGATCAAGTGAACATTTCAAGGTGATTCATGATTTCCGTTCCATTCCATAATAAGCATTTTGCATAATTCCATCTCATTCATTCCGCTTATTATTCGCACCTCATAAATAAAGCCTCCATCCGTTCCATTTGAAAGCAATAAAGTTTCCATCAACTTTTCCGCTTCCATCGAATAATGATTTCAAGTCTGATGTCTGAATCTTTTTATCTGGTCCCGTTGTTCGTTGCAAACTCTAGAAGGATAAATTGAAATCCTTATGAATCATTTGGAGTATTTCCATGTCAATACCCTTTTCAAACGACCTTAGCCACTGCATACAAGGCAAGGTCAAGATGTTGGTGTTCCCATTCATTCCGCACGAGTCCATTGTATTCCGTTATCCACATATCATATGTTTATTCCATTTCCGTTACCATGCAAAGTATAAAAGCAGGTAACTATCTATATCTTCCACTATCCATTTCACCTCCGCCTTTCTTCCTCATCCATTCACCCATTTCCTAATCATGATCAATGAATGTGAGTGTCGTCTGAACTAGAAGCTTGCAGTTCCTTTCGCACATTCCGTAGTTCCGTGAAATAAATATTCGGATGCCCATATCCATGAGAAAGTAAAGAAATTCCTGAAAATCTTAAGATCTCTATGCCTTAGCATAAATGCCAAAAATCAAAGCAGGCTCAGAAGATCATTTCATTCCTCTAGAAGAGCCAAGTGAAAATTTGAGTACTTAAGTTCAAAAGCTAAATCCAAAAGGGCTTCCGCATCCAGTAAGTCCATTTTCATCCATTCCATTTCATTTCCATTCCATCTAAAATATCAAATTACTTCATCTCACGAAATAAAATCAAAGCAAGAAAATTCCAAGTTCTTGTGGGACATGAAGTTACCATTTCACCTATCGTTGTTCCCGTTCCCCATTATATATACCTCCCTTCCACTTGCAAGCTTCGAAGTTTAGGTTGATATGAACAGAAGTTTATCATGATTTTATTTCATTTTGTTCCGATATATATATATATATATATATATATATATATCATCCATTTCCACTACCTTTCCGTCATTCAACATATCCCACCACTTACCTGGTTTATGTCTGACTCCATTTTCATTTACTTGTTTGGTATAATCCATATCATACTCTATTGTTTCCCTATTTTGTTATTTCCTGCCAACATCAGTAAGTGCTACAACTTGACATGGTTTTGTTTGGGCCACTGTGTCGTCTACAAGATCAGACTCTGGAATTCTGTCTATTCGTTACCTCGGTGAAAACCTGGCAAACAGGCACCGTGTGTAATGGTTATTTGGTGTTAAAAAAAAAAAAGGAAAAAAGAAAAAAAAAGAAAAAAAAAATGAAAAAATAGTAAAGAGAAAAATTTCGTCCACTGGTGAAAACTACCTCTGGTGGCGCCTTGGATAAGTACCATGATGAAAACCTGGCAAACAGGCGTCATGCGTAGAGACATAATGTATCATTGCATTCCCCTCCATTTCATGTCATTCCATTTTCTGATCATTTGCATATCATCCCTGTTTATCATTGTTCTGTTCAATGTCATTTGTATGATATCACTGCTCATTCCATATGTATATTTATCCGTCCATTCGCCTTTCATGAATCTACCTAGCTTGAGACAGGTGAACTTAGATGATCCTGGTTTCTAAGGGATGGGAATTAACATAAGTGCTTGCACTTTAAACTTCAAATATGGACAGTCGCGCTGGCAATTGGTTTTGATTCTTTGATTAGGTAGTTGCGTTTATTTGATCTGGTGTGTGGGTGTACATGGAAATTTTGAAACTTGATTTTTGTTTATCTTTGGAACATTTGAGAAACTGTTTTAATCGAAATCAATGTTTAATCACACATCAGAAGGTGTCGTGTCTTGATCCAATCTATGCTTCTTTTCCTTTTCGATTTCGTTGTCTAACTGGTTGATGAGTTGGAGAGGAGTGTCTGAAGGTTTTTGAGTCTAGATTGAGTCTTTGTCTTTGAAATGTTCAGGAACATTTATTCGGGTTGACGCTAGATGGTGTGACCAAATCACACATCGCCCCATTGCAAATGGGGACCCCCTTTTTGAGCTCCAGTGCTTTGCTAAGTCCATGATGATGTCTTTTGCATGATGAAGTCAGTGGTGTTTGAGTCTTACAGTCCCCTGATGACCTGATCCTGATGTTTGAGATCCTGAAAATGACTAAGTCTGGTATCTTGATCTTGAAATCCTGAAAATTGGCTAAGTCTGAAATCTGGTGGATCCTCCAAAATCTATAATCTGCATGTTAAATCCGGTGGATCTGAGACTTATACTTAAATATATTTTTCGATATACCTTATCCTCTGGGACTACCAAATCTAGGCGCGGATTTCCTCTAGGATCTAGGGTGCATTTTTCTACCTCTGCCAACCCAAATCAGCGCCTTAAGTTGAGATTCATATCTACGCCTTGATGAGAGATGATGTTCAAATCAATTATAGGTGGCGCCTAAAGAGATATCTCCTTCCTTAAGACCCAAGGATTCATCTAAGTCCACAAAACCCACATTGTGAGTTAGGCGCCAATTGCACACTCGAATGTTCGTCAACTTGCGCCTTGAGTAGAAGTGGATAAGCTTAGGCGCACTTTCCCGGTTGTTTTAGCGCCTAATGTTAAGAGTTTTAAAACGCCTAAAACTAAGCTTGAATGTCAAAGGCGCTCATTATCCCTAGAATCACCTCAAGAAAGCGCCTAAGGGTCTTAAACATCTAGAATGTCAAGTTGAGGAGTGAATGAGTCATATCAAAGCTAGGCGCATTTCCTTGTTAAAACTCTCTTGTGTGGGCTCCTAGGAGGAAGGTTGATCATTAAGGTAAGATTAAGCACCTAAGGTAAGAGAGACACAGAGTAGTGGTTCGGAGCATATCAAAACCTCATTTTGGCACCTATCTATGCCTCCATCGTTACTTTGGCGCCTTGGGAGTAGTGTTGCATAAGAAGAATTAAGGCGCCTAGCTTAGAAGGCCTTTGAAAATGAATGTACATCTTGGCAAAACATGAAGTAAGATTGAGACCCTTTGATTGGGCGCCTAGTCTTAAGAACATCTAAATGATTGAAACTTAGCATTAAACCTTTGGTGCCACTCCCTATAGTTCATAGCATTTGGGCGCCTAGAGGGAGATTGCTTCCAATAACACTATTGATGGAGCACCTTGCAAGAATGGATCATTGCAAGTCATCTTCACTTGTCTAAAGTAGGACAAACGCGAAGTAGGAGGCTGTTAATCTTAGGCGCCCTTTTGTTCATTTGCAAACTCATATAAGCGCCTAAGAGGAGACTTTTCTAAACACTTAATATAGAGCAACAAGTATGAATAGTGAGGGCGCTACTTTCCACTTGAATAACCTAAATTGACGCCCAAGGAACAAATGACATTTTTAAGAGTTTAGGCGCCCTTTGTGTTTGGAAACTCATTATTTTGGTGCTTAGAGAAACTTGATTGTTTAAAAGGGTTTTGGTGTTTAGGATCACTGGAATCAAGTCATTAAGAGTTAAGCGCCCTTTGCCTCCAAAATCACTAGGCGCATTTCCCTGTCCTTAGCATCTTGTTTTGGCGCCTAGGAAGAAAGCATCATTCAAAGACCCCTCTGGCACCTTGGAAAGTTGAAATATAATGAAGTTAGGCGCTCTTTTAACATCAAAACAACAACAATCAACACCTAACAATCAAACAAGTTTAGAGAGATGAACTTCAGCGCCTTGAAGTAGGGGGGCTTCTTGAGAGCTCAAACATGGGATAAGATCATCAAAGTGCCAAAAAACAAGGATACCTCAATGAGCGCCCCAAACAACAAGTTCAAGATCACAAGTGAACCCAAATGGAGTCAAGGCGCCTTCTTTGGTCTATATCACCTCATTCTGGGGCCTTGGGAAGAATCACACCAACTTACATTTGAATTGGCGCTTAGATTGAAATTGCATTCCAAGACATCTCTGTGTAGGTGCTTGAAAGATAAAAGTTATTCTAAGTCATGTTTCATCATTTAGAATTGCGAAATTCAAGTGTGAAGACAATGAGGTTAGGTGCTATTTTTAACCAAAATCAGCCCATTTTGGCACCTTGAAAGGAAGTTCATGAAATGACAAGCTTAGGCGCCTTGAGGAGAATCACTTAAGTTCATATCTAACAGTGAGTGCCTGGGAGACATAAGGGTTGAAAATGAGGTGTTGAGAAGTTTAAAACTAGGTGCTTTAATGAGGGGGGTTCCTACATGAGTAGAGATCATTTGAAGTTTCAAGAAGTAAGCTAGAACAATGGCGCCAATTCACACCTTGAGTATCAACCAAGTGCGCTTTAAAGCATCATCAATCCCTCTTGTGTCTTAGGCGCCCATTCCTATCTCTGCCACCCAAATTGACGCCTTGAAGAAAATCACTCAATCACACCTAGATGATGGGCACTTGAAGTCTAAATCATTCCAAGACATGATTGACCACTTAGAATTGCAAAATTGCAAGTATCAAGTCATCAAATTTAGGCGCACTTTCCATCAGTTCAAACCCATTCTGATGCCTAGGAAGAAATTGCATCCCAAGACAACCTCAATAAGCGCTTAAGGGGTATAAGTTTTTTACCTTCAACAAAGTGTTTGAAGTCATTAGAAATGCATAAAGACCTTAGGCGCTATCTCTTGTAGTTTTAGTCATTTTTGGTGCCTAAGGAGAACCACTTAAAACCACGTCCAGAAGTGAGCGCCCTGGGAAGAAGAATCACTTTAAGCTATCACAATTGTTTAAAACCCTTTAAAGTGGCAAGTATGAAGCTATTGTGTGTTAAGCGCTCTTTGCTCCTTTTTTCACTTGTATATGCGCCTAAGCTTGAAGAAGGATTATTATATGTTTAAAGTTATTCCTATCTTATGAATTGATTGATATATTGTTCATCTTGTTTTGTAGGAATATCACCTTCAAGCGAAGAGTAAAGAGTCATCTTCAAGTTGCGGAGGGAACACCACTCTAAAGGATCACACCTCAAGTCTTCTACATCAATGACTTTATGTTAGATCATATCAAGTTCAAGGGTACTTCATCAGTGGTATCAAGCTTCAAAGTCTCCTTGAGAGGTCATTTACTCCACATCCAAAGAAGGTGTTATCATCTACACTCCAAAGGGCCACTTCAAAGATCATCGTGCAAGATCACTTCATCAACTTCTACATTGAAGACATTCATCCTTCAACTTCAAGTTCCATTCAACCTTCAAGTCCAAGAGAGATCTCCTACTCCATGTCATTAATGAAGTTTCATCATCTACTCTGAGTCATGATGGAGCATCATCATCATCATCTACTCTTCATGAAGAAGCATCGAAGAAGATCAACATCAATCTACCTACAAGAAAAGAAATATCACAGTGTTAGACGAAAGAAGCAACATCTATCATACATATCCAGTTTACAAAAACATGAACAAGGCAAGATCAACAAGATACATCTCAAGTGTTCATCATCAAAGGTAACCACATCGAAGATATCACATTGATGATACAATTTGGGAATATGCCCAAAAGCATACTGAATTAACAGGTGAAATCCACAAGATATGCTAAGGTGGTGCCTATGTCTCAAGTACACATCATCAGTCAATTAAATGTTGTCACATCATTTCAACAACATTTAATGTATCATTTAATAAGAGAAGCCAAAGGGACCCCTATGTGGAAGATGTTTTTAAATGATTTCATCTTATCTTATCACATTGGAAAACGTGCCTTCATTGCCTCTCTTTGTACTAAAAATAGCAGTTTGTTGTAACTACCTGTTGAGGTGGCATGATCTGAGCCCTTGGCTATCGAATTGATCTAAGCCATTCATTGTAATTTGGAACCTCTATATAAAGGCCTTGTTGCCTCATTTGTAAATATAGAGAGTAGACTAGAGATTAGATTTTAGGAGTAGAATAGGAGAGACTCTCGAAATTTCCTGAGAGGACTTGAAGTTGTAAATATTTTCCAAGATTAATGCAAAGGACATTGGAGTTCGCTTGGTGTTTAAGTGTTATCTTGTGAAATAACATGGTTTCCTGTATCTTGATGAAATGGAGAGGTGTTTCAAATTAGATTAGAAGCTCTTTGATGTAATGTATGTTGTATTGAATATTTGATCAACTCCTAGCTCATGCTTTTAACATTCATCGCCGATGAAGTGTTGTGTAAAGCTAGTCTGAGCCTTATTTGCATAAGTTCGATTGTGGATGCTTGTTTGAGCTGCGCCATTCGATGGGTGCTTGTATAAGTATTCATGATTTGAAAACCATTTGCGTAACCTTAGGAGATTGCACCAACTTCATGTAGTTGTAGGTATGCTTGGCGAAGTGGAGTTAGGTTAATTCAAGGAGTTTGTCTGTTCAATACATCATCATTGCTTCATTGACCTTAGATTAGTTTCCTAAACCCTTGTCCTTTTACTTTTCTTCATTATTGAAACCTTGTATATACATCATCCACACTGAAGGAGAGATAAGCTAAATGAATGATGAAGTCTAATGTAAGTCCCTTTGTGATTATTAGCAAGATCACATGTAATCACTGAGTTAACCCATCATGACTCATAAATAAGGAACCTTGGAGTTACTTCACTGGATCACATAGTTCAGCCTTTGAAGAGTTTTATTCAAGAGAGTGGGATACCCTAGTGTTTTACTCTATTGTTGACTTGTCGAAAAACAATCATCAACACGTGTGTGCCTTTCTTCTGAGCCTTCGCAATGATTTGGTCTTCAACTTGACAATTTTGGCCTTAGCCTTTCGACAACCTTCCATAGCCATACTCATTTTTGGCTTTTTGAAACCTCAATTTGATCTTGCCTTCCTTCAACTTACTTTGATATATCTTGAACCTACAGGGTTAGAAGAAAATGACAAGGCAACACAATGCTTGAGATGTGGGTTTGATACCATTTTGGGAAGAATGTATACATAGACGAAATTTTTTTCGTATGAGTACAACAAGATTAAACTATGGCTGAGATGGAGAGAGATCTCTCTAAACACACAGGATGGTAAGTAGGGTTTAATGCCATATCAAATATTTATTTCCATCATAATGAGCAGGAAGGGATTCCAAGGAGCAATCTGGAAACAAATTGGATATAAAACACGCAACCATTCACCGCTGGCCATAACAACATAATGGATACAAGTGTCCGTCTCACCAGTGATACTCACCAAAAGGCTATTCTTGGAATTATCTCTAAATTGTGTCTCAAAAAAGTTTTCAAAACTCGGTCAGGGCTTCTGTTGTACGCCATTCAAGGGCTTTTAAGGGAGGAATTCTTGGTCATAGACCATAGGTATTGGGTGAATTCAGACATCTCTTTCATGTTCCTAGGTGTGCTGTTAGACTTGGGTGAGGATAAGGAAACGGTGAGCACCATGGCCAATCTGATGGTCAAAAGACACGTGCTTGGTGGTCTCAATGAGACTCTTTATATTGTTGCTCTCAGCTTGGGCTTGTCGATGGGGAATGGGGCACCAACGACTAATGTCTCCACAATAGTGTAGTGGAAGCTGTTTATCATCTCTAACAACCCACTACTAGAGCCCATGAGGAAGCGAAAGGCCAAAAAAGTGGTGGATTTCTTGAAGCAAGTAGTGGGACTTAGCGACTAGACGGGAATCAAATGGATGATTTCCCTATTCACCGATAGCTCTAAGGAGGAGGATAATTAAGAATAATGGAAGATAGAGTAGATTAAAGATTGTATAGGCTGACTATAATGTACATGTTCATGTAATTTTGGAGCATTTTGTTAATAAGCCCATAGATAGCTGGAATTTTGTAATAGTCAGAGAAGCTGGAAAATGTATAACTTTATATTTTATATTTTAATGAAAGCGTGAGCAATCCCCAAGAGCGCAGTTTACCTAGCAAAAAAAAAAATAATGTGATTAGGACATATAATTGTAATTGTCAGTGCAAAATAGATTGAACGATCATAACTCTTGATGAGAGTTAAACATATTCATGTTCTATATGGGTTATCCATAAGAGTTTTGGAAGATGTCTTCATGGGGAAATACTTGTTTTAGAATATTATGTTTGACTTATAAATTATTATCATATGTAATATAGATTTCACCATACCTCAAGCTCCATATTTCTCTTGTTTCTTTATAATGTCTAGTTTGGGATATCTAGACAAGTAGATAGAAAGGGCATCTGCCAGTAAATATTCACTTACTTAAGGTGGATTTCAAGGGGTTAGTGATCAATTATGATTGACGGTGATAATGGAGGAGGGTGTCCTTTGAGATTTTTTACTATGCCCTTGGTTATTCTCTTTTCATCAATGTTATGCAGGCTTATTAGAGTAGTCAATATATGATTTAAATTAACTTTGACTAATCAATGGTAGATTCTAGAGTTGCTGATTTATGTAGTTGATTCCTTTAGGATTATGGGGATACCTTAACGAGAGCTAAAAATAGAGGCCAAGTAGTTAATGCAGGGTGTCCACTGCAAAATTGTCTTCATTATTTACATTTATACTTCTTGAGGTCGCCCCCTTGAAGTGGCCTCACACCACTTATATATCAGATCTGCTCTATTTTGCATTTATTGTTCAGATATTGTATTGGATTCCTGCTGTTATTCTATATGAATGGTCACTCTTGGATGATATTGTTACTGTTATTCTGAATTTGGTGTGCTTTTGAACAGAATTATTACATCTTTTTGGAGCTTTGTTCTTTTTACATATAGCATTTTCATTACTGGTGTTATCAGAGAATGATCTGGGAGAATTTTTGTGGTGTAAGGGGTAGAAACAAGAACAATTGCAGACAAGTTTATGGTAAATTTCTGCTGAATTTTTTAGTAGATATATGGAGGGACATATATGTCATTGAATGAGGAGGTGCTGATGTGATCTTGGCAGTACAATGATTGAGACAAATTGGAATTATTTCCATGAACTTTCACGAGTGTTCTATAGGGTTTACAGTTGATAGCAAAAAGCACAAGCTCACAGGCATCAACGCTCTGCCCAACAAAATCATTAGCTCACATAGAATGCAAAAATTTCTAAAGAAAGGAGGTCACTTTTTTTTAGTAAGTTAAAATTATATCAATGCAGAGGAAGCTACATCAGATACATTAGCCTCCCTCGTTGTAGAAACAAAACCAGGAGTAAGGGGAAGGATATTACAAAGAGTATGAAGAGAAGCTTAGGAGGGTCTGCCATTTGAAGCACTGCCATACAAGGCCAAAAGATATCTAAGATTTGCTACAGCATTACAAACTGGGTAGTAACTAGTAACTCAATTTCCATGACTAGTCAAAACAATAAAATTCCTTCTACAGGACAAGCTTGGTAGAAAAACAGGATTATTAGAAGTTGCTACAAACCAGTAACATGTAGTATTTGTTATACTTATCAGTGACTGTGAAACTATATAGCTTGGTTATAAAATGGGAGTCATATATGTTAGCTGTTGATAAATGACTTCATAAGTGGGGGTTTAATTACCATCTTTCACCCTTGTTGGGATTCCTATTTTCAAGCCAAGTATTTGCAAAATCTTGTCAAATTCATCTAGTTTTCCTAAGGGGTCCCTGTGCTTTTACCCTGGTGCATGTTTCTGAACTCTTGATTTTGGCTAAGTCTAAAACCTTGAAAACCTTGAAAAATTGGCTAAGTTTGAAATATGATGGATCCTCCAAATTCTAGATTTTGCATTTCACCTCCTATGGATCCAAAACCCCTCTCAAACATCCTAACAATATATTTTAAAATAACTTAAAGTATAAGAAAATACTATTTTCCAGGGATACACGGGGACGCGTCCCTGGCCCTCACAGGTATGTCCCCGTCCCCAATGGCGTTTGTGGGATGGGGATGCGGAAGAGGACGTCCCCTTGGTGTCCCCATAAAACAAAAAAAGGAAACGTCCCCAACTGCATCCCCAAATTAGGGGACGACAAGAAACGTTTAGGGGATAGCTGGCCGTCCCTGAGATGGCTAGGGGACGTCTCAAGGACGGCCAAATGTCCCTTATGGTAACAAAAGTTTAAAACATCATTTAAAAAAATCACACTTTTAATATTAAAAACCTTGATACCTTCAGAGCACTATTAGGAAGTCTAGTCATTCATTACCGAACAATGCGTATAGAGGTTCATTGTCACCATATCAAGGAACAAGTGCAAAATAAACAAATTAACCAATTGAGTTGATCCATTGCAGCACAAATGTCCAAGTCACAAACATTTTCACGAAGGCATTTGACGAGAATAGGAATGAGGCATAGATTGTTGTATTTTGAAGTTTGAGACTTTGAGTTTAACTTCAATTTTAGAATTTGAACAACGAAATGCTTTAATACTGTTGTCATGAATCTCATGATTAATTTTATTGTTGTTTATATTACTATTATACTTTATACTGCTGTTATAGTATTGCTGTCATGATTTATTCACATATTGATATTGTTGTTATCAATTATTGACATCTCTCTCTTTCTCTCTCTCTATATAATATATTTTGAAAAATTCATATATATATATATATTGAAAAATTCATATATCGCCGTCCCCTTGCTGTCCCCAATAAATGGCCCTCGGTCTGCCGTCTCTGAAACACGTCCCTTGTCGTCCCCCCCGTCCCCCTCCCTGAAATGCCGTGGAACACAACTATTTTCTTAGGCTTACATATTATTTTAAAATATATTGTCCTGTCATGATTTTGGGACCCGTTGCGACTTTTGGACTTTGACCTAAAATCCTATTTCCCTCCATGACCCCGCATCCCTCATCCCTCCGCGACCTCGGGACCCGCAAGGAAAAAGGGACCTTTGAAGTCAAAAATCTTTCCAGACCCCCTGAATTTTCAAGTCAATTTTGAAGGTGCAAAAATTCAAATTTTCAAATAATGTTTAAGGAAATGGCTAAGTTTTTTCATGCAGTTTTGGATCAATCTTCCATTTTTGGCTTTCGCCACTTTTGGTCCCAGTAGGATTTCGGGACCCGCCAACACTTTTGGAACGTTTGGAAAGTCCTCCCGTGAACTTGGTCCCCGCATCCTCTCGGCCCCTACTTTCCCAGACTCCCGTAGTATAATGAAAATGTTCCATCGGGACTCTAGGACAAGCTTCCACAGGGACGTGTCCCCTGCCCCTCCAGCCTCGTCCTCGTCCCCTGTGACGTTTCCAGGACGGGGGGACAGAAATGTGAGAAACGTTTCCGGGATACATGAAAAATTTAGGGGATGCCTGGCCGTCCCCGGGACGGCCGGGGACGTCCAAGACATCCCTTGACTGTCTCGGGGATGGCCAGGCGTCCTCGACAGCTTCCATTGTTTAAAAAAAAAAGATTAATGCCCAACATCAGAAAAAATAAAAAACTAAAGACTTACAATAGTAATTAGGAAACAGTGAACCCCTAAAAATAAACCAAATAAAAAACAATGAAATGTAAGTGACTAAAGTCACTAAAACTAAAAGTCTAAAACCAAACGTAGCATAGATGCGCCGCGAGCAGAGGGAAAAAATGCCAATGGAGGAAGGAAAAAATCCGTGGAGGAGATATTTGTCTGAATACTGCTAATTCCTCGACTCATTTATTTGAATAGTGAATATAGCTACTTCCATCGTCAACAAGAATACTGTGAATACACTATACAGTCCTCATTGGGCGACCCAGGAAGAATACAGTCCCATAAAGGTACTGGTTTTTTTTTTAGTTTTTTAAAATTTATTTTTTATTATTATTAGTGGTTTAAAACTTTAAAGGTTTTTTATTAGATGGTGTTTTTTTTTTCTAAGTTTACTGTTTAGTTCATACTTCATTGTTTAGTGTTACTATTTACTCATTTTTCAGCCTCTCAAAGCCCTGCCAAGTGTCAAACAAACACAATCAAAATTTACAATTCAAAATGAGCAACAGTGACGAAAGTTTGCATGAAGAGAGCAATGATGAAGTTCAAATGACACATTCTGAAACCCAAAACATAGGTGGAAGTTCTATTGGAAGTGGAACTCCAAAAGACCATTTTAATTGCCCTTCAGACACTCTTCAAAAACAGGCAAAAGGACCATTCAATCCCAAAAAACCTTTGCTTCAATTTGCCACCAATTTGATTGGCCCTAAGGCTAAAAATTCAGGGGGCAGCAGGCATTGGCTGTCATATTTGCAATATTGATTGTCATGGGAGCTATAGCAGGGTTGAACATCATTTATTGGGTGAGAGTGGCGATGGGGTTTGAGTTTGTGGAGAGATAAAATTGGAAGAACAGGTTGAAATGCTAAAGTTGGTAGGGGAAAGTGAGGAAAAACATGCAGCTACTTCTACTAAGAGGAAGCATTCATTGCAAATGAAATCTATTGATGAACATTCCAATCTATCAGTTTCCCCTGGACTTGAACAACATTCATATGATAGTCATAAAGGCAAGAAGAAGGCCACTTCTACCACAACCACAGGTGAAAATAGGGATGATGAATATGCAAAAGTGTGAGATAGGAGATGATTCAGTGGCCAAGTTTTTTTATGCCCATGCCATCCCTTTTCATTTGGCAAGGTCTCCTTATTTCAAAAACATGTTGAAAGATGCAATAACAGTTGGATCCTCTTATGTTCCTCCTGGAGAACATAGATTGCGTACCTCCCTCCTTGACAAACAATATTCAAAGGTGAACATAGTAATGGAAGGGATGAGACAAACATGGATTAGGACTGGTTGTTCCATTGTGATGGATGGGTGGACTGATATTCGACATCGGCCGCTCATTAATATTATTGTTACATGTCCTTCTGGTTCATACTTTCTTAGAGCGATTGATTGCTCTGGGAAATGTAAGGATGCTGATTTCCAGTTTGCCCTTTTGAAGGAGGCCATAGAGGAGGTTGGGTCTTCTAATGTTGTGCAGGTTGTGACAGATTCAGCTCGTGTTTGTAAGTTGGCTGGATTGATGGTTGAGAGTTCTTACAAACACATTTTTTGGACTCCATGTTGTGTACATGCTTTGAATAATGCTTTGAAGGACATTGGCAAAATAGAATGGGTGAAGGTAGCAGTGGCTGAATCTAGATCAATACAAACGTTTATATGCAATCATCAAACTTCACTTGCATTATTCCGATCCTATTCAAAGAAATAATTCCTCAAACCAGTTGAGACTAGATATGCTAGCTATTTTATTTTACTGGAGAGGATGCTAGAGGTGCAGGATGCTCTACAATCCATGGTGGTTGCTCGAGAGTGGAACAAGTGGGCTCCATAAAAAACAAAAGAAGGACAGAAGGTGAGAGACATGGTGCTTAATGAGAGTTGGTGGTCCAATATCAAGTAAGAAATATGTACTTCATATTTTTCATTTTTGAGTTTCTAACTTTTAAATTTTTGCTTTGTTTTTTCTTTTAATTATTAGTATTACTATTACTTAGTTACCAATAACTATATTACTAATTTACTAGTGTTAAATTGAAAATTGAAATTGTTAATGTCTTACTATTTTTAAATTTTGTTTGCACTGTGCAAATATATTTGCTCTATCATATCACCTGTTGTGAGGGTGATCAAGTATGCAGATACAGACTCTCCTAGCCTTGGAGAGATTTATGAGACTTTTGATAGCATGCTTGATCAAATGAGGCAAGCAATTCGTCCCAAGGATCTTGAATTACAATTCTATGAGCAACATATCAGGTCTATTGTCACAAAGAGGTGGAACACAATGAACACCCCTCTTCATATGGCTGCCTATGCTCTTAATCCGAAGTGACCTGGTCGAATGCTTCCTTTTGAGGATGATGAGGTAATGGAGGGGCTTATGGCAGCCCTTCGTAAGATATATGGCACTGAGGAGGCAACTATACTTAGAGAGCAGTGGCTTTAGTTTTTCGAACTTCAGGGTCCTACATTCAACAAACTAGAGGCTAGGACAGATAGGGCCACTATTGCACAAAAAAACCCCATTGGATGGTGGAAATTTCATGGGAAGGACACACCAGAGTTGAAGCAACTTGCTATTCGTTTACTCTCATAGATTGCTAGTTCCTCTGCTGCAGAGAGGAATTGGTCCACCTATGGCTTCATCCACTCGATCAAGAGGAACAGGCTTACCTCAAAATGAGCAGAAAAACTAGTTGCAGTTCATAGTGCCTTGAGACTTCAGGATCGGCAGACTACTGAGTATCGACAAACTCCAGTAGCACATTGGGATGTTGATCTTGAAGATGTTAGGGAGATTGACGAGGAGGTGCAACCAGGAATGGTTGGAATTCCGTTGGATGATCCATTTTAGGCAGAGAGTGGCATTGACACAGATACTTCTTTTGATATTGATAGCCTGAATGAGGCATAGACATTAGATTGTTGTATTTTGAAGTTTGAAACTTTGGGTTTAACAGTTAACTTTCACTTTAATTTTGAAGTTTGAACTTTAATTTTAGAATTTGAACAACAAAATGCTTTAATATTGCTGTTATGAATCTTCAATCTTATGATTATCATTGCTGTTATACTAGTGTTACTGTTTATTGTTTAATGTTTATTAATTAATAATTATTAGTTTACTCATTAATGTTCATTGCAATGTTTATTATTTAAACTTGTTACTTTATACAGTATACTTTATAGTTTATAAATTAATAAATTATAGTTTAAACTTTATAGTTTATAGTATTATACTGCTGTCATGTTATGATTTTATCATTTATTCACATATTGATATTGTTAATAACTTAATTGTTGTTAACTTGTAGTTGTTATCACTTAGTGTCTATATATTATCTCTATTTCATATTGATATTTTGAAAAATTCATATATATATATATATATTTTGAAAAATTCATATATCATCGTCCCACTGCCGTCCCCAAAAATTGGCCCTCGGACTACCGTCCCTGAAACGCCTCCTCTGTCGTCCCCGTCCCCGTCCCCCCATCCCCGAAACGCTGTAAAACATAGCTCTGGGACCCTATGGGATTTTTGGTCTTGGTCCAAAATCCAAATGTCCTCCCGTGGCTCAAAGTCCCGCCAAGGTCCAGAAATGCCCAGAAACGCGCCAACAACTTCCAGGATCACCATTAATGCGAAGTGGGTAGTTGAAAATGATGAATTTAATAAAATTGGTGGGGTTTTTAGGGTTTTCCCTCCCATTCCATCATCAAATCTGAGCTGCCAAGGCTATAAATAGAAGATTAAAACTCATTTGAAGGGTTGGTTTTTTGGTGGTGGCTGGAGGTCTTGCAGGTTTAGTAATATTTCTAGGGCTCCAAATCATGCCATGTCCAGTTGTAGAGAAGTAATGGAGCAGTGATACAGATGAAAGATAGTGTGTTGCAGGGGTTGTGCAGATAATGCCTCCATGTTTGTTTGTATGTATTTAGGGTTTTCCTCTCATCACATTTGATGATAAGTTTGTATTGGACATTTGAAAATGTGACAGCATTTTAAATATATTACAAGCTTTGTAATTGTCATTTGTTCTCTCCATTTGAATGCATGCAATTCATTCTGGATAACTAAGTATGTTTGAAGCACAAAACTTGCAATCTGATACAACATATGCTTAGATCATTTTTCTTTGTTTCCTTTCCATTGTTTTCTTTTGTCACCTGAGACTTTGTAACCTAGTTGGATTGGGACCGGTCTTGGCTCCATCAAACCAATCTCATACCATTTAAAACAAACAAACATTTTCCAATGGTTTAGGGGAAGGACCATCGTTCCTGTGCATGTATACTTGCACAGTTTGTATCAGCTATATAGGGGTTTTGTGACAGCCAGTTATTCTTGGTTTAGTGACAGTTTTGGGATCAAGATAACAAGTTGGGTTTGGCTGTTCGTTGGTTTTTAGTTGTTCATGTTGTTTGAACTCAATACCTATTAATGTATACCCCTTGAAATATCCCTCCAGAGTTAGCTGAGCTTGAAGTGCAGGGGATGAAACCCACTCCCATAGAGTTGACCTTAAACAATCCACTTTCTGTTGATGGACCGATTATGCTAGCATGACGACAACCCTGGCCTTGCGAGTGTGATTCTGTTCTAAGAAGGGGAGTTGTGGTTTTGGGACCCAACAACCCTAATGTGCCAAAGAGTGATTTTTTGCATGAGTATTTGCTGTCCTGGAGAAATGAGCCTAGTTGGTAGATGAGCCACCATTGCTGGTTTCAAGGTTGTATATTGGCATAGTCCAATCAATGTCTTAAGCTTGTGTATCATTGCAACTAGGTTCTTGATCTGTCTTTTTGTTCTTCTATGCTAGTTTTCACACTCTTGCATGACCTTCACAATCAAAGCTTTGTTTGGGTGATACAAAAGGAGTTTTTTGATGGTGTGAAGCCTAATCTGCTGGAATTCGTTGCCCTATCTCTAAGCATAGGGATGATAGAGTCTTGTTCCATGATCTTGATTGTAAGCTGGTCTACCCTTGTGGAGAGATCTTTGATGATTTGACCAATTCCAAATAGATTTTTGCCACTTGTGCTATGGGGAGACCATGAAAGTGAAGGATTTGATCATTTTGAGGGTTTGATTATGGTGCTTGGGTTGTAGTCTTCCAATGAGCTTTGGTAAAGGTTGCTTCTGTAATGTCCCCATTTTCAAGTTCTCTTGCAACACAGTCAGAGTTGACTTTCTGGGTTGGTGATAGCATAATCCGAGGAGTATTTCGATGTCACCAAGGTGTTCAGGTGATCCAGTAGAGTTGTATGACATTTTTCGGAGAAATTTCGGACTTGTACATACTATTTATATTAAGTGCTTGCATGGCAATAATCTTTCTGGGTTTTTCTAGGTTTGTTCTCTTTAGTCCTTGAAGAACACTACTATTTATAGTAAGTGTCAGTCTGGCGCTGTTTTGGTGACTTGGCAGTCAGTCGTTGGCTATCTCAGATGTTGCATTGAGCTTGGTGATATCAGATGGTTTGCAGCTATGGGTTCTTTGCCCGGAGGCACCGGTCTGGTTGGGAGTAGCTTGGGAGCGGCCTTGCTACACCGGGTTCTCCGACGGAGAACCCACAAGGAACCCGGGGTGGCAGGGGCGCTCCTAGGCCGCTCCCAGGTGCTCCCAAGGGCTCCCAGGCGCATTTTTGGTATTTTTTTTTAAATTACAATTTTTTTTTTAAAACTATAACTATATAAATTATTAAATACTATATATTATATAATATAATATAGAATATATAATATAATATAACATAATATAAGATAGAATATATAATATTATTATATTATATATTCTATATTATATTATATTATTATAAATTATTTATTATAAATATTAAATTTTATATATGTATTTTTATATATTATATTATATATTATACATTATTATAAATATTAAATTATATATATATATATATATAGTATAGCCATACCCAGCCGTACCCACAACAAAAAATTGCCGTACCGATGTCCCAGAACGCGGCTCCTATATTCGCTCCCATACCAAAACCGACAACTTAGGTTTGTGGTGATGTCTTTCCAGGCGATTTCATACGTTGGGCTCGGACTTGCTATTTTTGGCAAATTAGGGTTTATGTCCTGTTGTGACCAAATCACACATCGCCCCATTGCAAATGGGGACCCCCTTTTTTTTGAGCTCCGATGTTTTGCATGAGTTCTGACGATGATGCCTTAGGTTCATTTCCTCTGCCAATCCAATAATGAGTTCCTCTTCTAGGAGATTTTTGCTTTAGCTGGAGGATGAACTTGCAGTAATAAAGAATCTTGATAAAATCCCATCTAGATAATGAATTTTGAGGTCAATCCTGAAGAATGTTTGAGACCCTGAAAAGACTAAGCCTGGAGCTTGAAATCCTGAAAATCCTGAAAAAACGGCTAAGTCTGAAATCTGGTGAATCCTCCAAATTCTATATTTTGCATCTTAAATCTGGTGGATTCGGGACCTATCTCAAACATCCTGAAAGGTATATTGAAAAATATTAAAAGTATAAGAAATTCAATCTCTCAACTTATACTTAAATATATTTTTCAATATACCTTTACTCGCGCGATCCTGAAAAATGCCTGACAAGTTCAGAGGATTCAAAACACTGATCTAGTGCGACAGGACACTTAAGTGGCGCAAAATCTTGGCGCAAAATCACGAAGGCAAAGGTGCTTGAGCCAGAGGATTTCAATCAACGATCTGATGCGCCCATCTACAACCTTGATCTAGTGCGAAAATGCCAGAGGATTTCGATCACTCATCTATTGCGCCCAAACCAAAAGATCATTTTGAAGGAGAAAATGAAGATTTCAATGCCTTGATCTAGTGCGAAAATGGAAGGATAAGTCTTAGAGCGAATCTTGGAGTAAATGAAAACGATAAGTGTCAGAGGATTTCAATTCTCCATCCAATGCGCCACCAAGAAGGAAGAGGGAAATTTGAGGGTTTTGACTTAAGAAAGGTCTAGTTCAAAGAGGATTTCAAAAGGTGAAGTGATGCGCCAAAACTTAAGGATCTTTTCCTTTCAACTAATGCGCTTCCCAAACATTCAACACAAGTGTTAATCACTTCACCCAACATGAAGCCAGAGGATTCTAAAAGTCCATCCACTGCGCCAATACTTGAGGATTTTCACCCTTGAACTAATGCGAAAATGACAAACTCAAACATTCAAACCACTTCACCAAACTACAAGTTCAGAGGATTCTAAAAGCCTATCTAATGCGCTAGAAGTCAGAGGATTTTAATCCATGAAGTAATGCGCCTATCCTATGTCAGCTATCCAAGGCCAAGTTTAGAAGATCTTCAGTGGTTGATCTAATGCGACCTCATGAGGGAGAACTCCAGAGGATCCCAAAAGTTGATCTAGTGCGCCTAAGTGGTTTCAAGATGAAGTTTCAAGGACCCTCATCCAAAGCGCAATCTAGAGGATTTGAAAACTTGATCCAATGCGCCCTACTAGAAGGAAGGTAAGATCCAAGGCTAAGCCGTCAAGGTTTGAGTTTTAAAGGATTTGCAAGTCTTATCTAATGCGCCAACTACATGAATACCTCTAAGCTTTCAAGTTTCCAACAAGGTGATCCAATGCGCCTATAACAGATCATCTAATATGCAACACCAAGGTAGAGTGAGATACGTTTTCAGAGGATCCTACAAGCTCAACCAATGCGCCAACATCATCAAGCTTCCAACAAGGTCATCTAATGCGCAACATGAGGTAGTGATCAAGGTTTGTTTCTAGAGGATTCTTCGAGGGCAACCAATGCGCCAAACACCATGCATGATCCATTTCAAGGAAAAGGCTATCTAAATTCATCAAAGTTTGAAGACTTCAACCTAAGTGAAGTGATGCGCCATCTCCCAAGCCCCTTATCAAAGCGCTCAACAAGAAGAAATCGAAAGTGGTATCTAGTGCGCCATACATGAAGACAATAAAATTTCATTTTTCTTGAAGATCTCTAGCTACCCATCTAATGCGCCATGTATGAAGGGGGAATGAAGTTTATTTTTGAAGATCTCTAGTTGCCCATCCAGTGCGCCACACTAAAGGGAGGATAAAGTTTGGTTTTAAAGACTTCGAGTTACTTATCCCATGCGCCAAATGCCAAGAGGATTTCAATCCTCCATCTAATGCGCCAAGGTCTAGAGGATTCTAATCCTTGATCTAATGCGCCACTCCCTTAAGCAAGTCTAAAACATCATCCAAGGCGAAGTGTTGAGAGGAATCAAAAAACTTCATCTAGTGCGAAATGACAAGAGGAATTCCAACTTTGATCTAAAGCGCCATACATTAAGACTTTGGGGGTGTCTAAAGTGAGATTCTTGAGGATTCTAATCCTTTATCTAATGCGCCTAGGAGCTTATGAAGGAAGATCATGACATTTCAAAGAAGGAGACTTCACCATGTCCATCCAATGCGAATTCAAGGAGAAGGTCAAATACAAATCCAAAGGATATGAAGGAGATTTCGAAAACATCCAATGCGAAGTACAAGACAAGAGGATTTCAATTCTTGATCTCATGCGCTTGAAGGAGAAGATAATTACAATCTACAAGGAAGATCATCAAGACCTCAACTAATGCGTCCATCAAAGGGAGTTAGAAACATTTAATGATTTTTGCCTTGGAAAACGTGAAAATTGCATTTATTAAATAAAGATCAAATCTAAATTAAATGTTTTTGCACTATAATAAAGGAAGTCGGCCTAGAGAAAAGGTAAAGTTTTTAAAGCAAATTATATATATACCTCATCTCCTTTTCATTTTTATCATTTTCAAGAGCAGATTTGTTTTCAAGAGCAGATTTATCTTCAAGGAGCAGCCACAAGAAGTTTTTTTTTAGAAGTATAAATTTGATTTTATCAAATTTAAGCAAGTGGTGGATCAAATTGCAAGGTATCCAATTCAAAACAGCCTATCAAGTAAGTCTGATCTGAATATTTTCTGATCTGATTTTCTTCTTTTTCCTTCATTAGATGAATTAAAATTGTTCAAATATTGGTAAAATTCAAGAAGGATAAGTGGATTTTCATAGATTCCTTGAATCTAGATAGCAATATTTCATAATTATAAAAGAAAATTTCATAATTTAATCCACTAAGGTGGCTGAAGTGAAGATTGTGTTTGCAATTACTTATTCGCGTCAAGTTTGCAGGAATGTCAATGATGCTAAAGAGTCATCAAAGAAGAAGAAGCTGGAACCACCTTCATGCTAGGAGTAAAGTCAACCAATTGTCATGTGGAGAAGACATCAAGTAGCTGCTCCACCATAAGGAAAGTGTTATCATCAAGTTGGAGCATTTCATATATTCTACATCATTCAAGACCATCTTCAAGGAATCATTTCATCAACTATATCATGATCATCAAGAGCAAGTGTTTGAATCACTTTCACCTTGCGGAGGGAACACTACTCTAAAGGATTATACCTCAAATCTTCTACATCATCGAGTTGGAACACTTCATTGAAACTTCCAAAGGCATTCATCCATCTAAACTTCAAGACTTTACAACTTCAAGTCCAAGAGAGTCTCCTACTCTTACATGAAGGAAGCATCATCATCATCATATCTCTACTCTACTCTCTTCAAGAGGATGCATCCAAAGAAGATCATCATGAATCCTACAAGAAGAAGGAACATCACAGTGTTAGTCAAATGAGTAACAAGTAACATACATCCAGTCTACAAGAAGAATGACTAAGGCAAAGATCTACAAGATGTATTCCTAAACATACAAAGTTCAAGCAATCACATTGAATACATCACACAAAGATGATACAAATTTCAAAGTATGCTGAGTTGGCATCCATGTGGCGAGTACACATCATTTAATTTTGATTAGCTGCATTATTTAATGCATTCAATGTATCATTTAATGAAAGAAGTCAAAGGGATTCCTATGTGGAGGAATATTTTAAATGCTTTTGTCTTACCTTATCACATTGGAAAACGTGCCTTCATTGCCTCTCTCTTTTTTGCTAAAAATAGCAAGTTGTTGTAACTACCTCTGAGGTGGCATGATCTGAGCCCTTGGCTATCAAATTGATCTAAGCCATTCATTGTAACCTGGGCATCTATATAAAGGCCTTGTTGCCTCATTTGTATTGAAGTAGATGATTAATAGTAGTAGAGAGTAGATTTTAAGAGTAGAATAGAAGAGACTCTCAAAATTCTCTGAGAGAACTTGAAATTGTTGTAAATATTCCTCAAAGTTAAAGCAAAGACATTGGAGCTACTTGTTTGGTGTTAAGTATTATCTTGTGGAGTAACATGGTTTCCTGAATCTTGATGGAATTAAGAGATGTTTCAAATAGTTTAGAAATAGATTAGAAGTGCATTGATGTAATGAATATGCGTAAAGATATTTGATGAATTCTTTTGGTTCATACTTTTAGTGTATTGCCGAAGGCAACCCACTTTGCAAAGTTAGACTGAACCTTCATTTTCTTTAGTTCGGTTGTGAATGCTTGTTCAAATTGCGCCAGCTGTGGGTGTTTGGATGGAGATTTACAACATGAAAATCCTTGAGTTTCCTTAGAAGATTGCACTGGCTTCGTGTAGTTGTTGGTCCTCATGGCGAAGCGAAGTCTGGTTTCATGAAGAGTTTGTCTATCTTTACATGTTTCATTATCTCATTGTCCTTAGATTAGCCTTCTAAACCCTTAACCCTTTTTTATTTTCTTTATCATAGAAACCTTGTATATACATCATCCACATCAAAGGAGGAATAAGTCGAATGAAAGGAGAAGAGTCTATGTAAGTCCCTTTGTGTTTAACAGCAAAATCATACTTAAATCGCTGAGCTGTCTCTTACCGAAAATATTAGAAGGAACCTTGGAGTTATCTCGTTTGATCACCTAGTTCAGCATCCGAGAGGCTTTGCTCAAGAGAGAGTCAGATACTCAGTATTTCACTCTATTGTTGACTTGTTGAAAAACAACCATCAACATGTCCGTTTCGGGATTTTCAGTGTTGGAGATGAGGCGTCTTGGCAAGACCTTTCCAATGGTTGGAGATGAAGCGTCTTGGCAAGACCTTTCCAATGGTCTATAGATCACTGGATTCTGAGTTCATTTGGGCCTTCGTTTTAAAGTCCGTAAATTATTAATATTAAATTAATATTTAATATTGGACTTTGGGTTATAATGGTTAAGTGATGAAAAATAAAATATTTAAAAGACACTTAAGTCATTTTGTGGAGCGCTCACCTTGGGAAATATTAAAAATGAAATTAAAAGAAATATTTCCCTCCAAAATTGACCCGTCTTGAGGAATTATAAAAAAGAGGTGAACGGAAGTCATTTGTTATGCTTGGATTATTATTCACTCTCTTGAAATTGATATTGTCGTGCATTCTTGGAGCTTTGGAAGCTTTGAGGGTTTGAACCAGACTTGGCTGAGATGAAAACCTCTTCAAGTCTCCTTCGTGTGTGAAAACCACATCAGGGAGAGTTATTGGAAGCCTCACTCAGGTGTTTCATTTGTGCTTTAATCAGAGTGATTTTTGATGAAGTTTGGAGCTCGAATGAATATATTTCATGGAGTTTTCTTGTTGCAGCTGATAGTAGATTTTTGGAGGACAGATTTATGTATTTTTCGTGAGTTTTAGTGCTGCTACAGACTTGACAAGGCAGGCCGTACTCTTTCTATGCAGGCCGTACTTTCCCTAGAGGGCCGTACATCATTCTGTGGGTAGATTTGTATGATTTTGAGGTTGTTTTGAGCTTATACTTGGGTGTTGAGGACTGCAAGAGGTTTGTAGAGAAGATGAAACAGATTTTATGAGATTCTACATGTTTTAGTTGCTGCAATCACCTACAGCCAGGCCGTACTGTCAAAGGGAGGATGTGGGTATTGCTGGCAGTGATTTCTTCTTCATTTGGGATCCTAGTTCTTTGCATTTGGATCACCTAGGGGCTGGAAAGACATTGCATTTCATTGTATAGCAAGATTTCACCATTTGTAGACGTGTAAAACATACTTCCTATGATTTGTATTGCTGGTTCACCATCAGCATATGTATGAAGTTGGAGATCTCGAAATGGGTAGGTCACTGTAATTCATGTTTTGACATAATATAAACTGTGTCTTCAATATATTTATCCCTATTTGCTTTAGTTTTTCTAGATTTTGGTTATATGCTCCATATTCTGTGTTTTCATTGCAAAAATCAAACATGCAAAAACAAATATAAAACCCTAAACCATCAACAAGCAGAAACACAAAAAAATTGATACAGAAACCCTAGCCGGAACAGTGTATGTTACAGCTTCAAACTTAGACGTTCCTAGATAGAGGAGTGGTTTCTCTTCCACCTTTGAGGACTTTTTGTGGGCATATGGGAGGGCCATTCCAGTGCCTTGAGGGGGTATATTGAAATGGATTTCTTTGTCATACTAAGTAGTATCATATGGGTTGGCATTTAGTGGGAGAAGGGATTCAGTATATGGGAGTCTAGTTTTAGTGATTTGAAGGTCATCTAGGGAGTACACTCTTGTTGGTTGGGTTGGGAAATGAGAAGGGTGGGTTATACATGGAATAGGTGACAACACATGATTAGCAATAGAAAGAGATTATTGCGAGAGATATTAACGGTTCCGCAATTTCTACTACAATAAGGGATTGACGTGTAGGTTCACACTCGACATCACGTTGCTTAGGGTATTTTTATTGTTGGGTTTAGGTTTGAAATCAAATGAAAACACATCTACAACCATATAGAGTTTTTGGGGTTACACACATGGCCCTTATTCCATGGTTTAAATCATTTATGACATGGTTTGCTTTTTGGTGGTTTAGGGTTTCTAAGAGTTGGATGGCTAGGGATTTTCAAAAAAGTTGGCTTCTCCTTTAATATTCCTATCAAACATATATAACTTTTTCCCAAAACTTAACTACTTATGCCCTTCCATTGTCTCATCTTTGGATTGGGCTTGTACCAATTATTATTCACTCTGAGTCAAAGCTTGAGCAATCTAGGTAAAACTCCCTTTAGGGTTTCAAGATACCCATCGACTTCCCCATGTATGAGCTGCCCCATCAAGATACTGCAAAGTCACATTTTGTGTTTCTTCAGGGTCATAAATTTGCTGCACCTTGAATGCTAGCTAGACATTACTGAACCACATGTGAGTCTTTATTTCCTTCCCAAAATCATATTGTGGGATATTCATCTGCAAGATAAAAGAGGTTTTCTTATGCTTCCTTCCTCCTTCCTCTCTGGCTCCCCATCTGGTGGATCTTGGTAATCCCAAGTGTTGACATCTTCAAACTTTGGATCCACTAGTGTTTTTCTAGAAGAGGTAAGCTCCTTATGTTGCTTTTGAATCCTTAAAGAAATCCTGTTAGCTCTTCCTCTGTCATAATTTTGAAGTACTTATTGGATAAACTCCTGTGAGATTTTTGTGGCAGAGAGAACAAAATGAAGTTATGATACCATTTGCTTGTTTCCTAAACTATTTACAGGAAAAAATGCAGAAATATTAAAAAGCAGAAAAAATATGTGAAACAGTGGGTAGACCTGCTCACCGAAGATGGATTGTACCTACAAATCTGATTGTCAACACAAGAGTCAAAACGACAATCCATTATATTACATTAAAATATAAGATTGAAAGATATACATCTTTTAGGGTTTTTTGTCCCTATATATTCAACAGGAAAGAAAACCCTACCGAATCCATGACTTAACCTTTCATTAATCCTAGGTAGATAATTTGATTTAAATAATAACACTAAGACTACCCTACCTAATCCATGACTTAACCCTTCATTAATCCTAGGTAGAGAAAATTTGATTTAAATAATATCACTAAGACTAGGGACTAAGCAGTAAAACATAAATCTCTAACAAAATGTTGTGCCTAGTTACACATCAATATGTTAATTATTATTTTAAAATTATTGTTCTAAATACTTGTTAAAAAATTTGGCCACAAGCTAGGGGTGTCCGTGACACAATATAGGGGAGTTGTCCATAGACCCAAAAGAATTTTTCTGGTCACAGACCAAATTTTGATCCAAAAGTTTGGGAATAGAAACAAAGAGACAATCTGAGATTTGGTACCACTTGTCTTCAGACTTTGCCTCCCTGCAGTCCCCCCTTTCCTTCCCCTCACACCTAGCGAGGTCTTGAAAGATGTATACATAAATGTCAACCTTTTAATGTATAACCAAAAGAAGAATGCAGAGTTTACATTCTATTTATATTCTCATCTCTTTGTCTCAGCCCTTTCCACTCAAACAGAAGGATGCCAATGATCAAATGATAAAAGATGAAAGATACTTGCAACAAGATATATAGAGTAAATAAAACATCATACTTTTCAGATCTGGATGCAAAACGACAAAACGGAAATATACTAAACTAGCTGTTTTAGAAGGATTTGAGAGGTGTCGGAAAGGATAGAGGAACTAACAAAACGCTGGCATCCAATGGATTAATTATGAGCTATCTTCGCTCCATACACTGCCAATGCCCTGATTTTACACCTCCAAACTACTAGGAAACAAAACTGACATTTTCACAACTTTCATATTTCCTCCTATATTTTTCACAACTGAGTTAATGAAGAATGAATCTTTTTCCTATCTTGTTCCTTTTGGCTTTTTCTTCCATTGTCATTTTCCCAAGAAATCAGATTATTCTCAATAAAATCAGATTTCATCCTATATATTATGCACACGGACTTGACTGACAATTCCTTATGCCTAAGAAATTGATTTTCTCTGTTTGTAATGTGCTTTGGGATCAGCTGCATGAATTGATTAGGTTCCAATTTTTGGGTCTCCCTATTGGACACATCATTAGGGAAAAGATTGAAGCCAATGCTTTGTCAACAAAGAGAAAATTACTAAGTATACAAATGGTAGTGTAGTGAGATGGTTAGTGGCCGGCTTATCATATCAAGGGAAAGAAAAAGATGCTCAAATAAGGAAAGTGGAAACTAAGGACATTTTATGTAATACGTATATTTAAAATTTAAAATTTTAGTTCCACTTCCTAATGCAGAGGGGACGAATCAACAAATAAGCACCTGTTTAAGACTATTGAGACCTCTAATAACTTAGTTCCTAAAATGGTTAGTAACCTGAGAGGAAAGAGGGATTGAAGGGGAAGATTAATCCTAAAGGTTGGGTATCAAAAGAGTAAAAGTTAATTTAGCCATCAATAATTATTTAAATACCTAGCGAAAAATCAATAATTAATTGAATAACTGATTACTCAAAAACATTAATACCCCTCTGAGTGAGAGGGTTCCAAGGAAAATGAGTGACAACAGAATTTTCTAATAAGTAAAAAAAAGGGGATTAATGTCAGTCTTGAAACATTAGTTTACTTTCTTATTGATCTTGTGCAATAGTGGTTTCCAAGATTGACTTCATTTGAAGCCATCAGTCCTATTTAGAATTTTTAATCGTTTTTCCATCTCTATGGCCTCTAATCCATATATTCGCCCAATGACATATAGCGAGAATCTTTACATCCTTAATGCATACCAGATGGTTGGTAATGTTCCCATGTTCTGATAGTGCTGTTTGTTTCACTTTACAGTGCTGAATGTGTATTGCATGTTCTTTAATTCTAGTTTGGAAAGACCTCCCTATTTCACCACTATAGGATGTCCCAAGAGCAAGGGATTTTATAAACACCTTTTTTGAGTTTTCTAGTTGGTCGTTGGTACTTCTTAAGCTATTTTTGAGAAGCTTGCAAGGTTTTAAATATGTTTTGATACCATTTCTCTTTAAAATTCTTGCAACGTTTTCGGTAATCTCTTGAACAAAAGGTAGGACGGTTATCTTGTTTTCTTTTTCCGTGTTCATCCCAAGTTTTCTTTCTATTGCCTTCTTGTAAGTATTCTTTATTTACCCATTTTGGTATCTGTTTATTTTCAAGGATTTCTAAGATATTTTTCTTTGTCCCTAATGTGTTTTTGGTCAAAATTTCTAAGGGCTCTAGTGAACAAGGTATTTAAAACAACACTTTTCTGTGAAGGATGGTGGTGCAAGCCGGATTTAATGTAAACATTTTTATGGGTCTTTTTTCTTGAATTCTTTTAGGAAAGGGAACCATCCAATTTGCAGAATAATAAGACATCATGGAATGGGGGCCAATTGTTTTCCTCAACTTCCACAAGAATTGAATGTGATTTGATTACACATCAAGATGTTCAAGAACAATTATAGTGTCTATCTACTATGAGTCACTGAGCATTGGTATTATTGACAAAGCAATATAACCAATCTGGTTTTCCTTAGAAGTATCATTTTAGGTTCATCTCTAACTTCTTTGAGTCATGGGTATGGTCTTCCATTTCTATTGATGGGGTGATGTGTTCATTCTATACAAGTCAAATTTGCCCTTTCTCTCTTTCTAATATGTACCCTTTTAAAAATCTATTGCCTTGTATTCCATTTCATGAAAAGAAATATTTTAATTTTTCTAAAGTTGTATCTAAATGTATAAACATATATTAATTCATCTTCCCATTCCAGCTGCCAAATTGATGCTTTGCCAAGTCATTATGCCATCTCATTGTAGCCAATCAACCGGATCAACCAACTTTGATAAAAATTCACTTCTGAATTATGTTGTGTTTACAGTCATTGAAAGCATTTTATGTGGCTTTCCAATTATTATATACTCTATTACAAAATATCTCTCTCCGGAGTTGCCTCACTACTGGGTTGATTCATTTACCCCCAATGGAACTTTGCACCCCCCTTTGACCCTGTGCTTAAATGGATCATGTCATCTTCGCACAAAACCGAATAGTATCATGTTACCACAAATATAACATGGTAATATGGTATAAATAAATCTTAATTAATCACATGATAATTTAGATAAATTAAATCATTGCACAAATAAGTGTTCAAACAAGCCCAACTGATAAAATGCCACATCGTATTAAATACACGTAAAAAGCCTGAGATCCCAATAAGTGTATGAAAATGTCTAAGTCATAACATGAATCAACATGCCTAAAAGTATTAAAATGTCATTACACAACACACTCTAATTGAAATACATAAGTCTTACTAGGCATAAAGAAGCCAAGTGATAACAATAAAATCAAGAGATACGCTTTGTGTGTCTACAAAATGGGTGCCACATAGTGAGGTGCTACAGTGAATATTTGCATATTCATATGCTAAATAGGGAATAAAATTTAATATACAATAGGTGATGATTGGGGAATATAGGATAGGATATATCATTATAAGGTACAAAGGACATGCTGGACAAGGTGGTGTCTCGACAAGGCATCTATTTGGAAGTAATTTGATTCATAATAGTCAATGCCATCACTTGTATGATAAAATAAAACAAACCATGGAGGGGTAGACCTTGGAGTGAGAATCCTCTAGATAAGAAGAATCTAGAAGAAGATAAAGAAAAAATAGGCAAAGCACAAGCAAAAGAACGTAAAATTAAAAAACAAGAGATTATCTTTTTGTTACAACTATTGATGGTACTAGTGTGTGGCACTGAAGTTGTGACATCATTGAAAATACTATTGGAATAAAGCTTACATCCCAAGGAATACTATTGAAATGAAAGCATTTGGTCCTAGACATTGATGAGAAATTAGGGTAAAATATTCTTTTAGAAAATATTGGGTCTGATTGCTGAAAGCCCCATTGCTACAATCAGTTCATTCAGGTTGCAAATGGCCAATCAAGTAGGAATTGCACCATTAGGTTCAGGTACACTACCAATTCAAGAAAACATAATTGCAAGTAATCCCTTCAGAGTGAATTTTGTTGCAATAAAATGGACAATGTTTAAGTTGTTGTCCCCTTTTCAGAATCAAAATAATTGGGAAACCCACAACCTATTTCTTTATTTCCTGTAGGCTAATAGATAAAGTTAGGGAAATAATTTAATAATAATATTTTAAGTTAGTCCTAGTAATTTTATTTTAAAACATTGTAAAAGGACAACTTAAAACATTATTATTTTAATAAAGTGGGCCATCTAAATGGAACATAATAGGTTTTTATGTAATATTTTATTAAAGTGTTTAAAGTGAATACTTTTGGAAGGAATTTTTCGAGGGAAAAGGGAATTCAAATTAAAAGATGCTAAAATGGAGTTCATAAAAGGAAGAGAATGGGTCAAAGGAATTCATCCATTGTTTATGAAATCAAACCCTTTTTCTCATAGCTTGAGCATTTGTGTTCATCTATTCACCCAAGGATGAAAACCCTTGGAGTGCAAATATTCAGAGGATGAAAATTCTCTTGGTTTCCAAGCAAGAGCAGAGGACAAAAACCCTTTTCTTTTTGAGGTGGTTTCATTCCAGAATTGCAGTTGTGCAGAGAAGATTGCAATGTGTTTTTAGCTTTCAATTTATTTTTGTGTGTTTATTTTAGTACTTCAATTTGCTACAGTGCTGCTAGCCTGCTACAGTACCACCACTACAGTGCCCTGCCATAGTGATAAGTATTTGTTAGAACATAATGTTATTAGGCGTCATACCCTTATAACATTTATATATTGTTCTAATAAAAGATTATAAAACCTTATGATGTCATGTCCCCGTTTCCGGCTTGATCATCAAGTAAAGAATGGATTAGCCTATTCCTCATTCCCGGAGGCTAATTCTAAAATATAAGGGAATGAATTGGTTTTTTTGACTAACACAATCTTTTGTTTTGCAGGAACACAGTCAAAAACCTAAAATTTGACTAAGTTTGGAAGCTTTGGAGTTTAGGCGCCTATTTCACTCCAGATTTCCTTAAAGGGCGCCTTGATAAGAAAAGATTGATAAGTTTCCAGAATGAAGTCTTCTAGGTGAATTGGATGGTGAAGAAGGCCTATACACCTTGGGCGCTAAGTATTTTGCAAGAGATCCTGGAGAGGTGCTTGATCATCCATGAGGGATTGAGTGGGTAATTGAAACAACTGGAAGGACTTTTAAACTCTAGGAGCAAATATCATGACAAATTCATCTGAAGTGCGCCTAAGTGGGAAGATAGCTTCCAATCACTCCTAGTAGTCAGGGCGCTTGGTTAGATAGGTGATCTACTTCACCCGCAAAGATTACAAGTATGAGCGCCACATGTTTGAAGGTGAATCTTATTCAAGGCGCTAATTTCCTTCTACTCAGACTCAAAAGTGTGCCTTGGTACTTGGGCGCTAGACTATGATTGATCAACTTAAGGAATGCGCCTAAGGTTAGATAGTGAATTGGAAGGGTAGAATGCATCATCACATGTGCGCCTAGACTAGTGAGGCACTACTTCATAACTTTAGATATCTGCCTTGATCCCTGCAAGCTGAGATTGTTGAAAGTATAGCGAAAGAATTCAAGGCACCAATTGTTAATCAAACAACCAAGAATGAGCGCCTAACTATGTGAGGCGCTAGCTCATGTTTCTAGGATCCTCCATTGGAGCGCCTAACCCAGATGGATGTAGATTGAAAGTTTTAAAGCTAAGTGATGTCTCTTGAGTGAACTCCTAGTCCAGGCGCTTGTGTTGGAAGGAGAAAAGTCTTAAGGACTAGTTTGGCGCCTCACTTGCCTATCTCACCTTCAAAATGCGCCTTGGTTGGATGGTCATCATTGATGGCGCCTAGTGAAATGAAAAGCTATTTGCATCTCCAGAGGATCAAGTTTGGATTAAGAGATCATCCTTGCAGTTGAGATTGTCAGTTAAGATTAGAGAAGTGTTAAAGGAGTGAAGGCGCTCTTCTGGGTCTTCATCACTTCAAATGGGCGCCTAAGCTAGTTGAGGCGCATATCAATTCCACTGTGACTCTAGATTGGCGCCTAGGATCCAGTCATCTCCTAAGGCCCAGTTCTATTCACCCATGACCTTGCTTGGTGTCTAAACTTGGAAACTCCTCTGGAAAGCTCCTGTTGCGCCTAGAAGAATGAGTTTGGGATATCAACTTGGAAAAGGCTTAGAAACTCTTCAAAGATGTTAGGTGCCATCCCATGGCTCTGGAACCCAGTCTTGGCGCCTTCAAAAGAAAACCACTGGAAGGAACTTGTAAGATAAGGCGCATTCTAGAGTCTCTGTCAACCTTCAATTGGCGCCTAGTGATGGTAAGGCGCAGTTTCATGAAGGAACTATATCAAATAGGCGCCAAGACTTGAAAATAGCCTTAAACGTTGTCAGAGAATCCTCAATGAACATTCCTACAAGATGTCATGCATGTTAAAGTCACCATAAAGGTTAGGCGCATTTCCATGCCTTTGCTACCTCAGTTGGGCGCCTAGGACTCTTTGGGCGCCATTCCATGATTAAACTACTTCCACTTGGCGCCTGATCAGAAGATGAGGTAGTTGTAACTACCTGAGCTCTCATTGGTTGACAGAATGTTTTGGGGATCCATGTCAAGGTCTCTAGATGAGCTTGCCAACTCAGAATGAGTCATCAGTTGGAATATTCCCTTGGATATGCTTCTTGGGAAACGTGCCTTGGTTTCTCTTTGTCCATTGAAAAACGTGCCTTTATTGCCTTTGGAAGGCCTATAAAAGGAGAAGCTCTCTCATTCATTTGGCATCTATTCATTTTGACAGAATTCTCTCTGCAAAGCTATTTAGCTTGTGATCTTGAGGCCTGCGAGTTTCAAGTGTTGGGGTGATGCTCCCTCAACAAGCAAGGTGATGCTCCCTTGTGATATTGTGAGGTGTTGACATTCAGTTGACATCATTGAGGTTGATTGAGTTGATCAAGTGTAGACGCCATTGTAAACATCAAGGCTTCAAGGCCTTTCTTTTGTATCTCCATTCAATAAGTTGTAACTTCATGCTATTGAAAGCATTATCCATGTAATAAGACATTGCAAGTTGATTGAATCAAGTAACTAAACAAGTACCCAACTCTAAGGTTGATTCATTCAAGTAGTTATCTTTGATGTATATCTTTGTGTTGTTGAAGTAGTTGATGAATTGATAGCAAGTAAAATTGTTTAAGGAAAAATTTTCGTAGAACTAGTTGGGTATCTTACATATGATTATTATATGCTTTATAAAGCATATACCATTTAATAATTAATAATCTAATAACTTTTAGATTATTAATTTTTTCTAGTTGCATTGAAAATGTGTGACTAATACCCCTTGTAATGTCCCCTTCCTAAGTATTCGACAATTAGTGATGGTTAGCCTATTACTTGGGTTCCCGTAGGCTAACATGGTGGTTAGGAGACTCCTTCCGAAGGGGTTGATGGCATGGTAGTTCAGCCGTTTGGTTTTTCAAAGGTTGCATTGAGCTCGGAGATATCAGGAGATTCACGGTGATGCTTTCCGGGGCATTTTTGGACATGGGGTCCACACTTACTATTTTTAGCAGGGTCACCACTTGGCACTGACTTCATCACGTGGCACCTGTTATGCTCTGTCATGTTTGGTCTCCTCTCCCGATGCACGTTGGTGTTCATTTAAGGAGAGTCATTGTTATATTAATTATCATTAATGTAGTAAGTTAAATTAAATATTTAACTGAGTGATAATTAAATATTATAAAGGTGACTTATTATTATATACTTGGGCGCCCAACTTTGGGAAAAAGTGACATATTTATAAGTTAAATGACTTAACTTGGTGTCTAATTTGAGGGAGTTATAACGTGGGTAATAAAGCAAAATGAATTAAATATTAAATGCCCAAGTTGAGCGTGAGATTTGGGGGAAAATATAAAAGGCTTTGGAGCTCATTTTGCAAGTATGCTTGATATATTATTCTACAAGGTTCTGTGGCTGAACTTTGGTTCTTCTTGGCTTTGTGAAGAGGAAATCCCTCATGAGGATCAACAACTGTAGGATTGAGAGACATCCCAAGGTTGTTTGTTGATGGTCACACACAGGGACTATGCTGGTAATGCAATAGCTTGATTTCTACAATTTTGAACAAAGATTTGATTGTAGAGTTTTGGATGAAGAGGATGAGCAGAGCTTGTCAATGAAATAAAGTAGTTTGAATGAGTTTTGTGGTCTACATATAGTTTGCTAGCTGGCCATACCATTCCTGGGATAGGTCGTACCAGTTGTGGATTGATTTGGCTTCTTTTTGGCATTTTCCCTTCTTCAATCTTGGCGTGGGGAGTAGAGATGGATTGCAGGTGTTAAGGAAGCGATTGAGAGGAGTTTAGTGAAGTTTATTGCTGCTGGGCCGTACCACAGTAGGTTGTACAACACCAGAAGAGGGCATGGTCTTCTCTAGGGCAAAATGCCTAGCATTTGGAGTGATATTTGGTGTCTTTGGAGGTGTTTGGGACTGCTGCATCCCTGTTGGTGCTTAGGAGTTTGGAGCAACTAGGGTTTGGACCCTTTCTGTACCAAAACAAGGCTCCAATTTGCTGCATTTTGTGTTATCAGTATTGTATTGTCAAAACAGCTAATGGGTATGTTTCCATTTTGATGTTAATGTCATTTCTCCATCTAGGTTTTTGTTAGTTTGATGTTATTATTGTTTCCCACATAAATAAGCATCCGGGTATCGTTAGTTTGCTTTATATTTGGATATATGTATATTCAATGCAAAACAAAATGCAAACTTGAAACACATAAACTCAGCATCAATCAGAAAAAACTCAAGAAAAAATTAGGGTGGGACATTACACCCCTTCAGGTATTTTGCCACCCTTTCTCCTATATTTAAGGAGGCTCTCTTTCATTTGAGAGGTGAGGGAATTTGGAGTTTTATAGTGAATTATATCACTATGCACAAGAGGTATTATTGGCCTTGTGGAAGTATGTAGAGGAGTATATCCCTAGGTTTAGTCTATTTTTTAATAGACTATTTTTTGTAAGTGTTATAATAAAATGATGATTTATGAGGTTTTTTACTCGAAAGAATTTTCCCCAGTATATCTTGTGTAATGTGTTAAACTCATGCTTGTATAATTTTCATTTATATTTATTTAATATTTTGTTCATAATGATTAGCATCCTAAGATCCTAATTTCTAACAGTATTTATATCAGCTGATTGTACCAGCATATGAGTTCTACATTTTTATCATATAATGTGCTGATGTTGTTTCCGAGTATTTGTGAGTCTTATATACATTCATATAGCATTTTCCATTCATAAGGTAGTTTTCAGAGTTAGCAACATTGCTGTTTGCCCTAGTAAATAAAAAATATTATAATAAGCAATATTCCATGATAGATGAACAGCTTTGAATGTATTAAGTACTGGTGTTAGGGTTTAATCAAAGTATTCGTGCATTAGTGCTGCTGTTTCAGTGTTTTGGTGTTATATTTCTGTGTGTTTCTGTTCCAATCTTGTGTTAGTGTGCTGCTGCACGGCACTCAGTGTTACTGCCGTAGTATTTGGCCTTGTCATATTCTATTTATACATTAAGCTGCTGTTTACAGTCAGTCATACATTACTTGATTAGTGGCAGAAAATACAGTGATTTATCATTTGAATCTGGCAGTTGAATCAAGTGCTGTTAATGGTAAAATTTGGGAATTGATTGCCTTTGCTGTTTACATCAGAAAATCAGTGATTTATTAGCATTTTTACATAGATAGGAATTGCAAAAAATTGTAAGGTTTTATAAATTCCTGTAAGGGGACATTACTTAAGTTCATTCCGATGCTATAGTGGATTGAACAAGTTGGAACTATTCATAATTCAAGACATCACCCAAGTTCCCTAAAAATAGGTAGAGCTAGGATGATAATGGATAAACAAAGTAGTGTAATAATAAGCAGTAAATGTCTAGTGTTGATTTTGGCCCCAAGGCTATTTGAACTCGATGATGAAAGGATTACTCAATTAGATAATTGTGCAAAAGACAGTCAGTATTCAAATAGTGGATTGTTACATTGCCAAATGGGTGAATGCAAAATGTTCAAATCTGCATATTTGATAGAGCTTGAATTATACCAGCAAGCAAATTAGTTCCATAAAATGGAAAAAAATTATCCTTCTAGAAAATAGAGCAATATTTTATTAGAATTGACATTGATGAGCTTATACCATCACTATTCCAAATGTGAACATGTAATGTGTCATTCTTGGAGTGGTGTGATATTTATTTGTCCTTTTCAATTATGCAAGTAATTGATCTAGTCTATTACAAAATTCAATGTCTCCGACACAAAAACTATGAATTATGAAATTGCAGATCTAGACTATATGCTGGCACTTTCAATGGAGCAATACAAATATACTTGCAAGTTTCAATGATAGTACTTGATTTAGCTTGCTATGATAGAGTTTAGATCTTACAAGTATTCAACACTACACTACTATGGCTTATGATAGCCACAGATCTAGAGCTATTACAATTCGGATTTTCCAAGTTCTCATAGTACAATAATGATACGTGGCTTAGGACAACCATAATGCATTCAAATACAACTAACTCAAATTCTTGTCACACAGAGATGAATACTTCTACATACCCGTTGTATGATGGAATTGTAAGTCGATCCCTGAGACTTGGTACAAATCGAAACTTCAGTCAAACGAAGTCCTCTTCCAATTCGGCGTGAGTGCTGGCTAGTATTATTATCGTCAAGGGGAACTCGATGCTCAGGTGAAAATATCCAATACAAGCTGTCGTTGTAGTCTTCAAGATTACAAGTTCTGAGTGATATTCGAGTGACTCCCAATTCCACCACAAACTCCTTAGAATAAATAGATTGATGATATCTCAGTCCGCCACCTTCGATAGACCGGTTTGACTATATCCACGACGAATAGTTTGATATCACTTTGCCTTCGTAGAACTATCTTCACAATACTGCGCTAGGTAGAGTGGTGATCTTCAGATTTGTAAGCAACGAATGGATCTTTAGCTTGAACAGTAAATAGTAATTGCCTCAAAGTCTCTGATCAAGTCTTGAAACTCAGATATGTCGATGATGATGATCGACCTTCAACACTGCAATATAGGAACAATGCTTGATGATAGTGACTTCACAAAATCGACGATCAGATAGATAAATCAAACAGCGAACTTCAAGCCTTCAATATCTTCAGCGAGTCTTTAGTGAATTCAACAATATAACATTCCAATGAAGCTCAATGACGAAATCTGCATGAAATTGCCCAAATGATGAAAATCGGGTTTTCGTCCAATTTCACCAAAAATAAATGACAAGCAAAAAAAACCCAAACATACTAGTTTCAAGATAATCGTGATGATCGAATTTGAAGCACCAATCCTTCCTTTATAGCGAATTTTCCCTCCATGTTGGTGCTTGATCCAATGTTGGGACCTATTTTGAATTTCATGCTCCAATGTTGCAAGTGGACGTTCAAATAGGTCTAGACGTATTTTTATTTTTGATTTTCATTAAATAATATTATTTAATTTATTATTTCTTCCTTGGTGCTAAATTAAATAATAATAATAAATTATTATTATTTAGTTGTTTACAATTGAATAAATTAATGAAAGTGCATTAATTTCATCTATCACTTCGCCAGAATATTCCCTTGAGTTGACGAACTAGCCCACGGGAATGAGGATAGGCTAATTCCACTATTAGTTGGGTGATCACTTCGAAAATGGGGACATTACAGTCCTCCCTTCCTAAGATTGCTTGCCCTCAAGCAATAACAAGTTTAGATGTTGCAGAATTTGATCTCCTTCCCAAGTCGCATCCTCCAATGACAAGTCTTTCCATTTCACCTAATGCTCGTGCATCACCTTGTTCGTCAAATGTCGCTCCCTTGTCTCCAAAATGCTGTCAAGAACGAAAACCAAAGTGCCCTCTTCATCAAGAGGTGGAAGATCAAGTGAAGAAACAACTTTCTGTCCCAATGCCTTCTTGAGGCATGACACATGGAAACCATTGTGAATCTTGCTCTTCGTTGGCAGTTCAAGCTCATATGCCACTTCTCCGACTCTTCTCAGAATCCTATAGGGACCATAGAATACACTTCTCCGCACCACTCTTCAATGTTGATTGTTTGTATGGCTGAAGGCACAAGAATACCAAATCACCAACCTCAAAAGTCCTCTCAATCTTGCGTTTGTCTGCATTCATCTTCTGCTGATTTTGAGCCTACCGAATATTATCCTTAAGCGCCTTAAAGATGTCCTGACTGTCCTGCACTATGTTCCATGGGGACGCGTCCCCCCCAGAAAAAGTGCCGTCTCGGAGACAGGGACATTTCCGAGACGGGGACATTTCTGAGATGGGGAGACGTCAAGGAAACGTCCCCCTGCCGCACCCCCGTCCCTTCACCGAATCTGAAACGTTTCCTCTGGGGGGTCTTCTGGATGTCCCCGAGACTTCCAGATGTCCCCCCGAAATGCATTAAAAAACTATTTTTAAAAAAAAATCAAAAGCATAAATGATAAAATAATAAAACCTATAACGCCAAAAAGGATCTAAGTTGTTTTCACGTCCATTTTTTTGTCTCAGCTGGGCCGTCGAAGACTCGAAGTCACAGAGCGCTCATTTTGTTCAGAGGTGAGGGTTTGAGTTTTCATTTTTTTTAGTGTTCATTGTGCATTTTGTTTTCAATACAATGTGTTCATTTTTTATTTTTTTAAACTTTTAAGTTTTAACTGTTTAATTTTTAAGCGAATGCCACAAAGAGATGGCATCGCGTGGGATGAGGCATTTTCTCCCGTTAAAAAAAAAAAAAAAAAAACTAAAAGTTTCAACGCCTTTAAATTAATCAATTTCGACAAATCCATTTTGTGCATATCCTGCAATCGTTGCAGTGACCAGTCTCTGCCTGTGTCAAAATGGGAGCTTTGGTATAGGGTATGGAAATCCATCAAAACATAAAGGATGGAGGAATTTAAAATTAAAAATTTTCAATTTTAATTTTAATTTTTTGTCAGCTGTTGTAACTTGTATTTGCAATGTGCATTGTGCAGGTCTGAAAATGTCAAAATGACAAAACGTGGAAGCATAGACAAGGCACGTGAACTGTTTGACAGAATGCCTCAAAGAAATGTGGTTCAGATTCTCAGAACCACATTTCTCTGAGGCATTCAGTCAAACAGTTCATGTGCCTTGTCTATGCTTCCACATTTTGAAATTATTTTTCATTGTTCAATTTTCAATTTTTCAGACCATCACCAGATTCACCACATTTCTTTGAGGCATTCTGACATTCTATCAAACTGAAACAGTTCACTTGCCTTGTCTATGCTTCCACATTTTGCATACATGTCTAACAGGGTAGTTGCAACTACAACAGCTGACAAAATTCCTCCATCCTTTATGTTTTACTTTTGAATGTTGAATCTTGATGGATGTCCATACTCCATACCCTATACCAAAGCTCCCATTTTGACACAGGCAGGGAGGATGCTCATTGCTGGCAAAGGTTGTGGAATTTGGCTTTACACCAGCCAATTGCATTTGCTTTAAAATTTCAGTTTCTATTTCTAAAGCCTTTTCAATAAATCCATTTTGTGCATATCTTGCAATCATTGCAGTCCATGAGACCACATTTCTTTGAGGCATTCTGTCAAACAGTTCTGATTTTCTGATTTTAATTTTTTTTTTTAACATTGTGTTAACTTCAAGTTTTTTCTTTTGCAGCATCATCATCATAATGAGTTCACACAACATAAGTGACAATGATTCATCTCAATCTGATTTTGATGATCATGATCCTGATTTTCAAATAGGACGGGAGGCCCAAGAGGTTGAACATGACTCAAATATTCAGTTTCAAAGTCAAACTGACACAAGTTCCATTGGGAGTAAAAATAATAGCTGCCCTTCACGACTCCTTGAACATTGGGCCAAGGGCCCCTTTGATCCAAAATCACCTTTAAAACAATTTGCATCTAAGATAGAAGCAAACCCTGGGGCGAAGGGGGGCACTAGAAAATTGAAGTGCAACATATGTGAGCTTACATGGTTTGGAAGCATTACAAGAACTAATGCTCACTTTCTTCTTGTTCGAGGCAAAGGTGTAGATGTATGCAAAGTTGTGGACGGTAACTTGAAGTTCAGGGCTGAAATGTTAAAATTATGGGGTTGTAATGAGGATGAAGTACCTACTTCTGTTTTATTGCCACAAAGGAGTAGGGGTGATTAGATTTCTAGTACTACTTTGCAGACTCTAAGGCCACCAAATCCATCTAGTTCAAATGCAGCGCAGCCTAAGGGGAAACGTAAGATGGCATCTTCACAACCATTGGTAGATTTATTCAATGTGCAAGCAAAGGATGAGGCAGATGATGCCATTGGCAAATTCTTCTTTGCCAATGGCATTCCATTCCATGTGGCTCACTCTCCTTATTAGAAGGAAGCTGTGTCAAATATAATAAGGGCAGGACAATCATATGCACCACCAGGGGAGACTAAATTGAGGACAACAATCTTAGATCAAAACTATTCCAAGATTAATATTTTGATGGAGAAGATGAAGAGAACCTGGATCACAAGTGGATGCAACATAGTCATGGATGGGTGGATGGACATTAGGCACTGTCCACTCATCAATATCATCGTTACATCTACAGTGGGCCCTTATTTCCTTAGGGCTATTGATTGTTCAAGGCATAGCAAGGATGCCCATTATCAGTCCTAGATCCTCAAGGATGCTATAGAGGAGGCTGGGCCACAAAATGCAGTGCAGGTAGTGATAGATGCGGCCCATGTGTGCAAAGCTGCAGGGAAGTTGATTGAGGCAGCCTATAGACATATTTGGTGGACTCGTTGTTGTGTGCATGCTATGAATAATGCACTTAAGGACATGGGTAAAATCAGTTAGATCAAATCAATTGTCAATGATGCTAGAGATGTGCAGATGTTTATCTGCAACCACCATACTTCACATGCACTTTTCAGGTCCTCCAAGAAGGAATTCCTGAAGCCTGTAGAGACTCGGTATGCATCATACTTTATTCTCTTGGAGAGGATGCTTGAGTTGCAAGGGCCATTGCGACTAATGGTAATGACAACAGAATGGAACCGATGGCCTGAGTCGAAGACACAGAAGGGATTGAGGGTTAAGGAGGTGGTGACGAATGATGTCTTTTGGGATGATGCAAAATATATTGTCTCCTTCATTCAGCCAGTCTTCACAGTTATTAGATCTGGGGATTCTAATGCACCTTCCCTTAGAGAGGTATATGAGTGCATTGATTCCATGCTTGATCAAATGAAGGCTATTGTGTGAGAGAAGGACCCCACAATGCAATTCTACACTGAGCATATTCATCTAATCATTCAACGTAGATGGGAGAAGCTCAATGCTCCATTACACATGGCTGCCTATGCATTGAACCCAAAGTGGTACATACATAGGCCTGGTAGAATCACACCTATGGAGGATGCTGAGGTGAAGGAAGGGTTCGTGAAGGCCATTGACAAAATGTGTGATTCTATAGAGGCAGCTTGCTTCGTACTGAGTGGACAAAATTTTCCACTCTTTGGGGATATTTAGAGGCGGCCAAGATAGATTTGGAGACTGTCACAGGAGGACCCCAAGTTGTGGTGGACTATGCATGGGCCTAGATCTTTGATTACTACTTTAGCCATTCGTTTGCTGTCCCAGGTTTCTAGTTCTTCTGCTGCTGAGAGGAACTAGTCTACTTATAGCTTCATCCACTCTGTTAAGAGGAACAAGCTTACTTCTAGGAGGGCAGAGAAGCTTGTGGCTGTACATAGTGCCTTGCGTCTCATTGACCGCACCACAACTACATACAAGGAGAGTCCAGCAGCCAGATGGGATGTAGAGCCAGAAGAGCCAGTACAGATAGATGAGGATGCTACATAGACAGGGCTGGTTGGTATTGGTTTAGATGAGCTTGAGCATTTGGGGTACAACAGTTCCAGTGATGACGAGATCGACATAGAGCTTGGGGATGATTAGATCATTGGAGGCACCAGGCCATTAATCATTTTGGCATTTACTATTTAGTATTTAGTATTTGGTATTTAGTATTTAGTATTTAGTATTTCAGTATTGTTGAAACTTGATTGTAATTATGAACAATGATTATGAAATTCAAATTATGAAACATCTAGTTCTCGTTCCAATGTCTATTAAATTTAAGTACATTCACATTGTTTCAATGTTCACTAGTTCAATGAAATCATGGCAATGTGTTTAAACACTAAACTTTACTTATTCCTTAGGCTTCTACAGTTATACATCTTTTTATAACTAATTTTTCAAGTATTATATGTATTTCAGCGCATTGCTCCCCCACCGGCCCCCCGTCGTCCTCAAATTTCGGCCCCCCATCCCCGAAACGCATCCCCCCCGTCACCCCGTCCCCGTCCCCATCCCCATCCCCGAAACTCTATGGAACTATGGTCCTGCATCAAATCCTTCACTCTAGGAGCTCTGCAATTCTCCAAGGCCAAGTCCAACAATGATGGAGCATCATAGCTATATAAACCCCTGAAAGGTGACATGCCAATTGATATGTGATAGGTGGTACTGTAGCATACTCACCCAAGTGCAACTAGTTGATCCAAGCACGTTGTTGCCCTGCAACATAGTTGCGAAGATATCCCTCAAGCCATTTGTTCACAATCTCCATCTGTCCATCTATTTGAGGGTGATATCTCGTGCTTGTGTCCAATTTTGTTCGTCACTCGGAACAATTCTTGCCAAAATATGCTAAGGAACCTGATGTCCCTGTCACTGACAATGGTCTACGTCAATCCATGCAACCTAAACACTTCTCTAAAGAACAACTCTGCAACCTGAAGTGCTGAATACTCTGATGTGATTGCAAAGAAATGTGAATCTATCAACTACAACAAATATGCAATCCTTGCCTTGGACCTTCAGAAGGCCTGTGATGAAATCCATTGAAATACTTATGTTCCAATTTGTTCTGTTGACAAACCAAACATTCTCTGACATGTTGCAAAACATCATCCTTGAGACCCTTCCACGAGAATCTCTCTCACCTTCCTATAGTTTTTGAAGAACCCTGGATGTCTTGCAAGTGGATTGTCATGAGTAGCTCTCAAAATTTTCTCCTTCAATTTTGACTTGGTAACCAAGTAGATCCTATCTTTGTAGTAGATCACATCATCAATCACCTTGTACCTGTCATCCTGAATCTTACCATCCATGATCTCACAAGCAAAAGTATTCTTGGAATACTCAACCAAGCGGTGAGACTTTCAATCCGCTGAAATCTTTGATAATGAACAAAGAGTAGGCCTCCTGGATAGAGCACCAGCAACAACATTATTCTTTCCTTTCACATACTCAATATCAAAATCATATACCTGAATCTTGCTCACCCATTTCTGTTGCCTCTCATTCAAATCTGTCTGCAACAAAAAATGTCTTAGACTATTTTGATCAGTCTTGACCACAAATTTGTTACCCACCAAATACTGATTGAGCTTCGCCAATGCATGCATGATGGCGAGCATCTCCTTATCATAGGTGGAATAGAGTCTTTCTGCATCCCTCAACTTCCTGCTCTCAAAAGCAATGGGATGTCTATTCTGCATCAACATTGCACCAATACCTGTTCCTGACGTGTCACACTCCAACACAAAAGGCTGTGTGAAATCCGGCAATGCCAACATTGGACATGAAGTCATCACCTCCTTGAGTTTGTCAAAAGCAAGTTGAGCCTTATCTGACCAATTGAATGCCCCTTGACCAACTGAATGCCCCTTTCTTGGTGAGATCTGTGAGAGGTGCTGCTAACTGTGAAAACCCTTTTACAAACTTCCTGTAGTAGCAACATAGCCCATGAAATCCTCTCAAGTCTGAAATGTTCCGCGGAGGTGGCCAATCCAAAATTGCCTGTATCTTCTCCTGATGAACTTTGGCTCCATCAGCTCCAATCACATGTCCCAGATAGAGAATCTCTGTCATACCAAACTCACACTTAGATGCCTTTGCAAACAATGACTGAGCCTCCATGATATCCAGTACTTCATCAATGTGCTACAAATGTTCCTCCCAAGTCTTACTGTATATCAGAATCATCAAAGAACACCAACACAAACTTACGCAACTACCCACGAAAGATGTGATTCATGCATGACTAAAAAGTAGCAAGTGCGTTGGTTAAACCAAATGGCATAACCAAAAATTTAAAGTGTCCATAGTGGCTTCTGAAAGCTGTCTTATGAATATCCTCTTCACGGACATGTATCTGATGATACCCTGAACGAAGATCAATCTTAGAGAAATAGACTGCCCCGTGCAATTCATCAAGCAACTCATTGATCCTGGGAATGGGATATCTGTTCTTGATTGTTTTCTTATTCAGAGCTTTGTAATCAATGCACATCCTCATTGTGCCATCCTTCTTCACCAACACAACTGAAGATGCAAATGGACTAGAACTAGGACGAATGAATCACATCTCCAACAATTCCTTAATCATCTTTTCAATCTCCTCCTTGAAATGCCTTGGATGACGATAAGGTGTAGTGATGACGGGCTTGGAGCCCTCTTCCAACTCAATGACATGCTCAAATCCGCGATCTGGTGGTCTATCAGGAGGACTCTCTCCAAACACCATACTATGCTTGTCAAGCATTGATTGTATATCCACATGATACTCTTGTTCTTTTGAAGAAGATTTGGATGAAACAATTTAACAAAGCATTGTGCTGCCCACACAACATCATCATGTCTGAACAAAGTTTCCATTCTCCTTGCTGTCACAACTCTAGGGCCTCCATTCGAGAGTGCTCTTAGAACAATCTTCTTCCCATCATGAATGAATTCAAGTTCCATCTTGTTAAAACCCTGTATGTACCTGCCAAGTGACTGCAACCATTGAACTCCCAACACAACATCAATCTCTCCGAATCCCAACACACGGAAGTCATCAGTCAATGTGTAGTCTCCCATTCGAGTGTCAAGCTGTGGTACCATCCTGGTGCAATCCATGGTGAATCCATGTGTGACTGTCACACTGAATATAGAAAAATCCTCAGCTTTTAGTCCTCTTTTCACAACTAAGCCCTCATCAATGAAGTTATGAGTGGTTCCATTGTCAACCAGACAAGTGACTCTCTGTCCGTTGATGACTCCTTTCAATCGGAAAGCATGATATCTTGGTACTCCTGAAATTGTTGCAATGGTTACATGTCTTTTATTTTCAACATTCGGCTCAAGCTCCAATTGTAACTGTGGTTCCTCATGATCAACATCATCCAAGTTTTTATCTTCTGTAGTTTCACTCTCTTCATGAGAAATGACTTCGATGAGATGTACCTTGCCTTTTCCTAGGCACCGGTGTCTTGGTTCCCATGGCTCCTTGCAAGAAAAGCAAATCTTCTTCCTCAATTTATTCTTTGTGTCTTGATCCATCTTAGGAAGTGGATACTTCTGTTGATTGAATCCCTTCTGATTTGAACTAGAGCCTTTGAAAACTTTCTTTTGTGGATGAAATGATGCAGGTGTGGTATCAAGATCAAGTGCTAATTCAATAGCATCATCAAGTGTGCTAGGCTTGTGTGCCTTCACCAATCTCTTCAATTTATCATTCTATCCTTCCACAAACAACATTATTGTCCTCTTTTCTATCATGTCTGGAACCATTACTGCAATCCTCTGGAACTCACTGATGTAGGAATCCACTTTACCCATTTGTTTCAACTGTGCTAAATCTCTGTAATACACTTCCACATCCTTTCTATCAAATCGGGTGATAAGCTTTTGTGTGAACTCATCATAGGAAGTGATCATTGCATGTCTTTGTGAAACAAGTCTGTGATGCCACCAATTATATGTTATCCCTTCAAGATGCATTGTAGCCAACTGTATTGCCTTTTGTTCATCCATAGGCTTGAGTGTGAGGAATGTATCAAGTTTGTGTACCCATGCTCTTGCACTCATCTTTCCACTTCCATCAAAATTAGGTATGGGTATCTTGTTTAGTGCATCTTGATATTCGTTGTTTTGTTTTATTAGCCTTTTAGGTCTTTGTCCTCCTTTTGTTCTTTTCCTCTCCTTCCTTTCACTCATGAATTGATTGATGTTTAATTCGTCTTCTGACATTTTCAGGTAGGGCATCATATTCATCACATATGGCAGACAATTCTTCTACAAAAGTTGGTTCCTCTTCATCCTCAAAATTCTCTTCCTCTTCCTCTTCAGTAGGCAGAAACTTAGGCCGGAAGGGCCTATCCATTATAGACACGTGTTCTTCCTTCAGCCAGCGTACCTACCATGCTTCCAACTCCTATTGGTGTTTCATTCACTTTCATGTTATTCATAGTTTGAGTCATCATTTGCAACAGTCGATTATGTGTAGCCATTAGTTGTTCCAAATTCCTGTTTGTTCTTTGTTGTTCCAACAAAAACGGATCTTCATTATCTCTCGGTGGGCTTCCCATTCTTCTATTTCTATCCATCTCAACAAAAGGATAGGTCTCTTCTTCCCGACCACTTCTTCTGTATGTATGACCAATTGGAGTCAGTGTATGCATAACAATTACTTTCCGACTAGGTCAATCTTTTCACTCATAACACTCGAATAAGAGTAGAGTTAAATCACAACCCAATGTAGGTGGATATTACCGCTAAACTTATGCACGAAATGCTACCGGAAGAAGATGACTTTCGCCAATCCAATTATACCTTGCAGGCTGGCAGGATCTCTCGCTCTGATACCACTGTAATGTGTCGTTCTTGGAGTGGTGTGATATTTATTTGTCCTTTTCAATTATGCAAGTAACTGATCTAGTCTATTACAAAATTCAATGTCTCCGACACAAAAAGTATGAATTATGAAGTTGCAGATCTAGACTATATGCTGGCACTTTCAATGGAGCAATACAAATATACTTACAAGTTTCAATGATAGTACTTGATTTAGCTTGCTATGTCAGAGTTCGGATCTTACAAGTATTGAACACTACACTACTATGGCTTATGATAGCCACAGATCTAGAGCTATTACAATTCGGATTTTCCAAGTTCTCACAGTACGATAATGATATGTGTTTTAGGACAACCACAATGAATTCAAAGACAACTAACTTAAATTGCTATCACACAGAGATGAATACTTCTACATACCCATTGTATGATGGAATTGTAAGTCGATCGCTGAGACTTGGTACAAATCGAAACTCCAGTCAAATGAAGTCCTCTTCCAATTTGGCGTGAGTCCTGACTAGTATTATTGTCTTCAAGGGGAACTCGATGCTCAGGTGCAAATATCAAATACAAGTCGTTGCTGTAGTCTTCATGATTACAAGTTCTGAGTGTTATTCAAGCGACTCCCAATTCGACCACGAACTCCTTAGGGTAGATCGATGAAATCTCAGTCCGCCACCTTCGATAGACCGATTTGACTATAGCCACGACCGATAGTTTGATATCACTTTGCCTTCGTAGAATTCTCTTCACAATACGACGCCAGGTAGAGTGGTGAACTTCAGATTTGTAAGCAACGAATGGATCTTTAGCTTGAACAATAAATAGTAATTGCCTCAAAGTCTTCGATCAAGTCTTGAAACTTAGATATGTCGATGATGATGATTGACCTTCAACACTGCAATATAGGAACAACGCTTGATGATAGCGACTTCATAAAATCAGCACTCAGATAGATAAATCAAACAACGAACTTCAAGCCTTCAATATCTTCAGCGAGTCGTTAGTGAATTTAACAATATAACATTCCAATGAAGCTCAATGACAAAATCTGCATGAAATCCCCCGGATGATGAAAATCAGGTTTTCGTCCAATTTCACCAAAAATAAATGACAAGCAAAAGAAAAACCAAACATACTAGTTTCAAGATAATCGTGACGATCGAATTTGAAGCACCAATCCTTCCGTTATAGCCAATTCAAATTAAAGATTTGAATTGCAAATTTCCCCTCCATGTTGGCATTTGATCCAATGTTGAGACCTATTTTGAATTTCATGCTTCAATGTTGCAAGTGGGCGCTCAAATAGGTCCAGACGTATTTTTATTTTTGATTTTCATTAAATAATATTATTTAATTTATTATTTCTTCCTTGGTGCTAAATTAAATAATAATAAAAAATTATTATTATTTAATTGTTTACAATTGAATAAATTAATGCAAGTGCATTAATTTCATCTCACTTTGCCATAATATTCCCTTGAGTTGACGAACTAGCCCACAGGAATGAGGATAGGCTAATTCCACTATCAGTTGGGTGATCACTCTGGAAATGGGGACATTACAGAACAAGAAAAGGCCATTGAAATTCAAAGTCACGGTGACCATCCGCATCATCTTTTGGAATACCAAACAAGTGAGGCCAAACTGAACATGCAACTGACATATCAATTTTCAAGCACTAATGGGATATGATATATGGGACCTCTAAGCCAATAAATGAACTTGGGTAATATTAAACCTAATGTAGTTTCTAATGATAAGTTGGACTATGCACAATCATGTATAGAAAAGAGTAAACGTGTTAGAAACTTCAGACATACACTCCAATAAGAATGCTATTAATGACTGTTTCAGAGCTTCTTATAATAATTTTAATTATCTCAATGAAATTTTATTTATTTATTATTTATTAACATGTGCATTGTAGCTTGTAACTTTTTCCTTCTTTGAATCCACTCAAATAGCCCATTTCATTGCAGAAAACTTTGTTGTTGGCATAACCTTTAGATTAGGAGGATATACTGAAGATATACTTTTTTGCTTTATGTGGTATTATGTCATGGTTTTCCAAAGAGAAACATTAAATTTAATCTGCTTATGCATTCAGAATGATTTTGCTCAATTTTGTTTTCTCTAGAATTGTGGCAAAGTGCAGCTGTTTTGTGCAATCATGTTTTACATACAGCTCAGCAGACAAATTTCCTTATGATTGAAAATGGGATGGTAGAATGTATGTGGTTTTACCCATAAATTTGAAGATAACTTGGGTGAAGATTGAGACAATGAGTTAATTGTATGAATGTATCAAGCTTTGCGCAAACTAGACAAAATACTATATATGATGTACAAGCATTTAAGAAGTTGATTTTTTAAATTTTCTAAGTAGTATATTTTTTCAGGAGAGAATAGAGTCAGCGACTGATGTTTTGAAGGCAATTCTAAAACCTATAACCACTGGAGATGAAGAGATTGTGTGGCCTCCAAAGGACCCGGAAAGTATAATTTTGATGAAAAAGGTATGGTACAATGCATTTTTCAGCAGACATACTACTACTGGACACTTAATGGCCTATTTTGACATTTTGGAAATAAGTAATTGTAGTATCTGATTAATTTTAGTTGATTTTTCTAGTTTGAAATAATTTGATAGATTTCAAGCAAGAAAGACTGGATTTACATTAACTTTGATTAGAAAAGTTAATTATAATTATGAAGATAATGTAATTCTAAAATGATTTGACTTTCTTGCGGATGGGTTTACTTCTATTTTACAAATGTTACAACTGATTGCTGAAAGTTGGCTCACCTAGTAGAAGTTTCTTGCTTCTTGTGTAGATCCCATCATTTGTGATTAGATTTTTTTTTAATGGCCTAGAAAGTGGATTTGCGACACTTGTTCAAGCATTTGGAGGTATTAATTGTTGTTATGTATGAGCCCACCTATTTGCAGGTTTTTGAGGAAATCATCGTTGTATGTGTCAGTGGAACTAAAATATATCATGGGTTAGACTAATAAGCAAAAATAATTCAAGAGAGTAGGGAGATCTAGGACAATTGATTTGTGAGGATTGAAGATGATGTGGAGTTCAATTACTGAGCATGTGCATCTGCACAACATATAACATGGAATCTAAGAAATTGACAATGGATTTTTGTGATGTCCCATTGCGGCAGTGCGGATTCTCGTTGGGCATGTACCCAGGGCTGGGACCCACCCATGATTCAGCAGGCTTTGACTGCCATGTGTCCACCTTGTGTGCTACCTCCAGGCCTTCTGGTGGGACAAAAACCCTCATCTCCATTTGAGTGATTCCATTTAGGGGTCACCACTGAGTTGAAAAGTTGCAGGATAGTTTCCAGTTTTAGTTGCAAGTGAAAGGTGTGAAGATTTTGTAATATCCCAAATAGGATATTCACTAATTTTCTGATTTTTATACTTTTGATTTTTGCCCTAAATTCTGATTTTCTGAAATCTGCTCCAAACCCTAATTTCTGAATTTCTATTTTTTAATTTCAGACTTTATAAAACACTTATAACAGCCAATAATGAATGTCAAACACATCAAATATTATGCCCAAATGGTTCACCCAATAGCAGAAATGAAATACAACTTGGTTTACACAAAATATGAGCAATAAATGCAATCACAAGGCTGAAATTCTGTGACAAATCTCTTCTGTTACAAATCAGATTAATGGAAATCTGAAAGTACATCAATTCATGGGCCAACACATGACAAACATGCCCAGAAATCTGCTGTCCACAAATCAGAACTAGACCCTAGGGTTTATACATACCAAAAACATGGCAAAATGATCTTCAAATGTTGAAATCGCTCTCCAATGATGTGGTGCCAAGGTTAGGGTTTGAAACCCTAGTGCAAGTGAACACCAAGACACCTAAATGCTGCTCCAAAGTGAGGCGATCAGATCTGCTCCCCGGCTGATGCAAAAACAAACCCTAGCAATGAAGAAATGATGCTCCAACAATGGCGAACAGGTCTGCTCCAAATCTGATGTAAAAATGTATCACAAATCTCCTCCAAAATGCCAAATTCACCCTCCAAGGCAAGTCGCCCTTCTCCTAGAATGTGGCGCTCCAATCTAGAGCAAAACCCTAGTCCAATATCAACACAAACTCGCCAAACAATGCTGTCCAAAGGTCTGATCTGCAAATCTGATTTGTATCTTCTGCTCTTCTCCTCAATCAATCAACAATGAAGCACACAAGATGAGCTAGGTTTTCATCCAACTCACCAAGAATCACAAGGGTTTTCGTCCTTGGATTCAAAGACCAACTTTTGTTGCAGCCAAAGAGTAAAAACTCATGAGAAGTAATGAAAAATAGATATGTTTCAAATGCCTTCAAAGATCTCTTATTTATACATAAACTTTTCACTCTTCCTTGTAGGTCGACCTAGGCAAGATATCTCCTCATTATTTAATTACTTTTCCCTCCAATATGGCCAATCAAGCTTGGCGCTCCAAATTCAAATTAAAGATTTGAATTTTGATTTAATTCCTTAGGTTGGCGCCCAAAGCACAATATTATTATTTTATTTTATTTTTCTAACTTTCCCTTCTCCAAGGACAAACACTAGAGCATGTGGAATAATATCAAATTCACTTTTCATCAGGTCGCCCTCTTCAAGTAATGATCCTTATTTTATATGAATTTTCACACTTTCCATCCTCCATGATGGTTCGCTCCTCGTGAGGACTACATCAAAATCATCATAAAGATATGCCAAGTCACCTCCTCAACTCAATTTGCCCTACAAAGTTATCAAATTGTGAAAATTGTTCCATTAGGTCTTCATTAGTGATCACTCCGAAAATGGGGACATTACAGATTTGTAGGTTTGTTGTGGGTTTTGATGTGATATGTGTGTGTTTTGATTTGGAGGAAGGAAATGTAATATCCCACCCAGGTGGAATATAGCCAAACACAAAATTTCTGCCTTATTTTGATCCAAAACCTCAGTTTTGAACATTCGACATTTCGTCAAATGGTTGGCATGCAAGTCTGATTTTTCTGTGACTTGTTTGTTTTGAGTTTAATGCTTTGTTTCAATGCCCAATAAGATGTACAAATGCATGGAATTGAAAGAGAGTATCATATGAACATGAAGCAATGAACTACTATTGAAGAGATAATTTTTATTCAATTCCAATCAGGTCTGATCACAATCATTCCATGGTCTGATATGCACATAATCAGACTGTTGAAACCATTACAATATCAACCCAAATTAAAGATTTGGATTATAACATACCCGGATACTTCTCACTGAACTAGAGCTGATAATAGCTTGATGAAGATTTGAAATGTGACTGATAATATGCAGCCACAGCTTGAAATAACAATAGCAGCCCTGTAGAATGCATGCAGCCTACACGTCTCCACTTTCAGACTTTCTGTAGCAGCGCAGCATGTAGTTTTCAGACCCACGTCTTGAGTAAACCCTCACTAAATGCAGATACAGATGGTTATGACTGTCCTCCAATAATATTCTATCAAACCCTTGGTATTTTCTGAGATAAATTCTTCTAACATGCACTAGTACTGTAGCGACACTGTTCACGGGTACTGTAGCAGCAATAAAAACTTGAAATCTGATTTGATAAAGGCTGTCAATGATAATAACTTAGGTCTGCAATAGATATACCTTCAAACTGCTTCAAACCCTATGTTGATATCTTTCACCTTTAAGCACAAATAGAACTCCAGAATGAAGCTTTCCTCAGGCAATGATTCAACTGATTTTTCACAGCCTCAAGATTGCGCAAACAATGAAGAGTTTTCGTTCTCCAATGCTGATATGAAGACAATCTGCTGAAACCCTTGGTCTCATGCACAGACTTCAAGAAATCCTCCAAAGCAAAGTCAAATGATCATTCAATAATGCCTTTGATTTGCTTTTTGAAACCTTTTATATCCTCTCAACTCTTAGTGCCTTTAATCCCCTTTTGAAATCCACTTTTAGGTTTTTCATAAAACTTTATAATAAGTCTTCAAACTTGGGCTCTCATATTCATAAATAATAAATGCACTTTAATATCATTTAAAATAATATAACTTGTGTGCACATTAACTTTATGAAATACTTTAATATTTGGGCACCCATACCAAGGTAATAATTAATTACACTTTAAATCACTTAAGTTGAGGGTCATGGCCTCATTGAATATAAAGTGACTTTAATAACTTTATAATATGCCTTGAATGATTTAATTATTAATAAAGTCACCTTTATTAATAATTAAATATTATAACTTGCACAATAGACCTTATTTCTCCAAGCCAACTGAGAATTGGGATCAACACTGAAGTTACCACATGTCCAGGTGCCCTGCTATATATAGAAACACTGAGTCCAAATCACCAGGTAACTTACTATAAATAGTAAGTGTATGCAAAATGAGTCTAGAACCATCCTTGATGACAAATCCAAAATACGACCAGGTGCCTAACTATTAATAGCAATATCGACTCCCCCTGAAATGGTGACTTACTATAAATAGCAAGTGTGAGGAACTGAGTCAAACGAAGGCCAATCCTGAACCAAACTGAGCTCCGGAGAAGGAAACGCTCTGATAACTGCCAAACAGGACCCTCTAAACAACTCCATTAGCCTACGAGGGTCAGGAAATAGGCTAATCCTCTGAAAACTGATGCTCGCAAAAATGGGGACATTACAGGAAATCTTTTTATATTTGCTTTAGCAAATCAAATCATGCTAATCTTGTGTGATGGACCTGGCCGTACATCTGTGAAAGAGGCCGTACATTTTGTAGTTGATATTTTTGTAGTCTATGTTTGTCATACAACATTAATGCTAGGTTCTGTACTTATTTCCCATTTTAATCACAATAGTTTGGGGAATCAATGTTTGGTGATTCTTAATGAATGAATTTGTGAAGTATTTGGTTGTTGTACTCCTTTATTGATGTGTCATACTATTATTAATTGCTTTGGTCATTGCCCAAGGGGAATCCACATTGTCGTAGTAGGACATCACAGGTGCTCTTCTTCTCTTTGTAGGAACTTAGGCTGAAAAGGCTTGGATACGTGTAATATCCCCAATAGGATCTGCCCTAGAATTCTGATTTTCTGCCCTAATTTTCTGATTTATTTTTCTGCTCAAACCCTACGACTGAATTCGGATTTTATTTTCTGAAGTATAAACACTTATGGGCAGCGAATAAACATGCTCCAAACATTCACATAAATATGCCAAACATGTAGATAACATCAACCATGATTTCAACCATGTAATACAACCATCCAAGTGCCAAACAAATGACCAATAAACCTGATTTATGAATGTAGAAGTCTCCTGCTACAAATCTGAATATTCTGAATTGAGTTGACAATAAATTCATGGGCTCAAACATGCCAAACATATGCCCAGATTTCTGCTCATACAAATTAGACTTAAAATAGGTTTGTACATACCACAAAATAGCAAAAATGTCTTCAAACATCAAACCCTAGATGGGCGAATCCTCTATAGCAACCGCTTAAGGCTTGCTGCTCCAAAATTTTGAAATCACCCTCCTTGGGAAGTGGTGCTCAACCTAGGGAAGAAACACTAGCATGCAAGCTTCGTCCAAATCCTCCAAAATAGGCACTCAAATCTGCTCTAAAGAATATGCCTTTGAATGCTCAAGAACTCTTCCAAATCTCCAATGAAGTGCAAGTGTGAACTCTGTATGAATTCACCTCCAAGATGGAATTGGGTTTTTGTCTAATCCAACAAATATTCCCAAGGGTTTTCGTCCTTGGAATATGCTGAACTAAAAGTGCAGCCAAGAGTAAAAACTCCAATGAATAAATCAAATGTGAATGAATGTTTGGAATGACCTCCAACTTGCCTTCTTTTATAGGCATCCAAATAGACTTTCTCATGGCCGACCTCCCTTAGCAAAATATATTTATTTTATTTGCCATTTCCTTCCAACTTGGCCGACCACCCTTAGCAATGTATTTTATAATTTTTATTCTTTTTGCTAGGTTGTCCACCTCTTGGGCAAGTTTGTTTATTTATTTTTAATTCATCAAGAGGCTCACAAAAATATGAAAGTCATTTCACATCTCAAATTTGCCTAGTAAAATTAGTTAAATATAAATAATCCAAAATAATTAGGATTACTTAGTATTTAACCAATTAGGCTTTTCCCTTGCCCTTCTGGCTTAGCCTACGGGAATAGAATGATGAGCACACAATTATACTGAGAGTGGGGGGGGGGGGGGGGGTGAAAGAGCATAATACAAACTTCTACTTTTCCAAACTCAATCAATCACATCAACTACACATATGCAAGATTTAGCAATTAAGGACACAATGAGAACACACAATTTACGTGGAAACCCTTTTGGGAGAAAACCATGACACAATATATATATCTTCTTTCGTAGGCTCCAACCTACTTCTCTTACAATTCTTCTTTTGTGAGCGCCAACCCATTGGAGACACCAATCCCCACTTGATAGAATTATAGGCACCAACCTATTGAAGGCTCCAACCCCCACACAAATTGAGCTCCAACCCAGCAAGAGGCTCGAACCTCTATTTGATAGGCTCCAACCTATTAATCCTTCAATGGCTGATGTAGTTTACTTCTCCACAAGATCTTCCTCTTATAAAACTGTTTACACCTTTCACAAATCTGATTACGCACTTCCTTCCCTTCAAATTTGATCACACACTTCCCTTACAAATCTGATCACACACTTCTTTCCCTTCAAATCTGATCACACACTTCACACAATCCTTTCTTCACAAATCTGATCACACCCTTTACACAATGTTCTTTTCACAAATCTGATTACATTAATGCACAATCTTCCTTCACACAACTGATCATAATCATGGCATTATTTTCACATAATTTTCTGCCTTACCATCTGCTCAAATTCACTTTACAATATGCTCTTACTCTTCACATATATTCGTTATTTATATTTGTATTTTCCCTTCATACATGGGCAGCATCTCTTCTTAAAATAGATCTGAATTTCTTTTCATTTTCTGCCTCTTTATCTCTTTTCAATCTGCTCTTTTACTCAGAAATATATCATGAATTGCTTATATTCAAAACACTCCACCAAGATTTTATATCATCTTCAAATGAGACTTCTCTATGAACAAATGTGTCCTTTCATAATAAACACAACTCTTGAATATATCATAACAATTGTTGTTCCCTTAACAAATCACACCTTTTCTAATAATAATTTATACTTCATAATATTGATTTCACCACTTATCTCAAATAAATCATATAACTTTATGAGATCATATTACTTCATCCGCAGCTCTTTATATTTTAATCATATCACTCCTTAATCTAAACTGCACCACTCCATATTTTGATCGCTGCCTTTAAAGAAATCATATCACCTTTTTAGTAGTTGCAAGACATCTTATTATGAATTGTATCACTTCTTGATGTTTTTTATTATGGTAAGTAGGGATTTTGAAAGGGCCCAGACCCTTGTACAAAAGAGAGATAAAACAACGAAGCCCACAAAACCACAAAGAACAAACATAGGACACTAATAGCACAGCAGTTGCACGACTACAACAAGACAAACAAGAGGCAAAAACCCCCCAAAAATAGTCAAACTAGTTTCAAGGAGGTTTGAAGCAAAATTGCTCCAAAGATGTTTGAGTGAAATCACCCAACTTGTTGAAGTTCTGTTCAAATCTACCTTTCTTGAAAACCCCCTCTTCACTTGTTACCTCCATCAAAGGAGTCTTAGGCATAGCTATTGGGTCCCTAGAATTCTTCTCCTTCTCTCATCCTCATAAGAGGTCTTGCAAGTATCACCAGATGCTTGCACCTTTTTCCTCCACACAAGATGATTTGTGTTGAGGCTTGGACAAACAACAGGAGCATGGCCCACTTTGTGGCAACAATCGCATATAACTGGAGAATTCTTGAAAACAATCTGCTGCACCCAGTTTCCCAGTTTGGAAGATAGAGTAATCTGCGAAGGGAGCACTCTATCAAATTCCACAAAAACACAAAATCGAGTAGCAAGCAAACGTCTCTTGAACTTCGTAATAGCATCAACTGCAATATATTGCCCGAAAGTATTAGCAATGCTCATAAAAAATCTCATCCCAATATTCTAAAGGCAACCCTGGCAACCTAACCCAGATTAGAAACAAGTTGATGCAGTATTGCTCAGGGTTGAAGCCTGGACACCAATTTTTTAGGAAAAGACCATTTTGCCCAAGGAACCAGGGACCTCCCAAGAGGATCCTAGAACAATCTTCAGAGTTAGAAAATGAAAATAAGAAGAAATTGTTAGGTAAAGCTATTACCTCAACCTGTCCCCTAACCTTCCATTTTCGAAGCACCCATTTTCTGAGCACATCAATATTAGGGCGGTTACCACTGAATCTCCCAATAAGAGAGCTCCTAAGCCACACAACAGATCTATCAATAATAGAGTCTGGGATGCAAATGTGAGACTCCCTAGGAGAAGCCCTAGAAGCTTGGTTCTTAGGAAGACCGTTGTAAATCAAGGCCCCTGGCATATGACCCAACATAGGTGGCACGACTGGGCTCTAACCTCCAATGCCAGAAACCATATCCACCCCATTCACAAGGGGGGGAACAGAGGCATTCCCAAGCGGATCCATCGACTTCTGAGGAAAGGAAAGCCCCTGGGCTTGTGGAGAAACAAGCTCAACAGAAGAATCACCAGTAGCCCGGGAAGAACTATCCCCAGTAGTCACACATGTCTCCAAAATCACCTCAGGTAGAGGCATAAAATACCCACCAGAAACATCACCATCCTGGCCAAGGGCAGGCCTCACCAGAGGGGAATCTGTCAGACACACATTCTTCAGGGTTGTTGGGGATTTCTCCTCCAAGCAACCAATCTCAGATTGCTCCAGAATGCTAGGGGCAGAGCCTGCCGTAGGGGAAGTCCCAATCTTCCCTCCAGAAGTAGACCGAAAGCTAGACTTGGGGGAGAGAAAACCCCGCTTAAGGGCCTGGCTAAACCCGTCATCACCAGCAGCAGGAAGAGCATTTGGCAGGCCTGAAGCCTCCGATCGGGCCTGAGAAACTGAACGTTGGGCCTCCAGCCAAAGATCCAAAATCCGCACATCCTCATCATCACTGGGTAGTTCCCAGTCTTCACAAAAATATCCTTCATCTTCGTCGTCCTCATCGTCACCACCATCTGCATCGCTCAGAATAGAGTTTGAAACCCTATTCGTCCTCCTGCTCCTGCTCCCACTCATTGTGTTGTTAACTTTAAGACTCCATTGTTAATTACATGATTTATAGTTTATTAAGACTTTTGTCTTATTCCAATATAACCACCTTTGTCTTATTTCATATTCATTGATCAGTCTACTTTCTGTCTTATTAATCACATCATATCTAAATAATACTTTTGTCTTGTTCTATTAACTGCTGCCTTTTATAATCTTTTGATTGCTTCCTTTTCTCATGTAGTTAATCGGTCATCTATATTACTTTGCTCCATATTACATGTAATAAAACACTAAAGCAATTGTTGCTCTCTTCATATTAATTGCATTCCACATTGCATACATTATAAATTTCTGCCTTTGAACACTTTGAACTCCTTGATCGACCTTATCACTACTCTACCATAAGAACCCTATCTAATTTGAACTGAATTTTTCCCTTGCTGTCCTGAATTTTCTGATTTGTCTTCCCGATGATTTACTTGTGATTTTGTTGTTTTGTTTTCACATGCATGTTTGATTTGATATGAAGATGGAAAGGTAGAAATATAACATTCATATGACAACAAATGATGACCATAAAATTGATAGAACAACTGGAAATACAATTTCAAATTAAAGATATGAAATTGGTTTCTTTATTAACATATCCGGATCATGAAATGACATTGATCAAATACATAGATAAGTGCTGGTTACATGACAGCCATAACTGATTTCAAAATTAGACCTTCAAAGGTGTACAAAAGTGATCCAATTGATGATCAAACCCTAATACAATGAAAAGGTGATATCCTCCAATGATTGACGCCTTGCTAGAGATGATTGCCAATGAAGAATAGAAGACAATACCAATGATTAATAGCTGATATCAACCTGTAACTGCTGCTGATCACAAAACTCTAGTGCCAAATGCCAAAATATTACTCAAAACCCAAATGGCCAAGCATAGAATTAAAGCGATTAGGGTTAGGATGCACGTATGATCATGGAACTTCAATATCTTGACATAAAACCTTCAGATCTGCAACTGATAACAATTTTCAGAGGGCTGTTGTAAAAATCAGAACATGAATAAGTGATGCAAATCATCAAATATGCCTTTCCAAGCCAAGCGATCCACCTATAAACCTTTTCCAAACACTTGTTGATGAAAATATGCCGAAATATCTATCAATTTTGAATATCAATCGTCAAACACTAGCTGATTGCAAATATCCTCTTCAAACCCTAGCTGATTGAAGCTTGAATCTCCAAAAACCCGCAGTTAAGCTCAATAATGGATTCTAGGTGAATCCATCTCCCATGGTGGATTGGGTTTTCGTCCAAACCACAAAGATCCAAGGGTTTTCATCCTTAGATAATGCTGAAACATTATCACAGCTAAGAGAAACTCTCCAATTGATGAAAAAGCCAACTAATAGAATGATGCAAAATGATGCCAAATGACCTCCTTATAAGCTTTTCACCTTGGGTGCCTAATTTTAATGAAATATAATATTTTTTCAAGTCCACCGCCAAAAGAAAATAATATTATTTTATTTTCTCCAAGTGGCGGCGGCCATGAGAGAGAAAATATTACATTTTATAAATTTTACTCCTTGAGCGTCGATTTGGTGGAAATTAATATAATATTTTAATATTAAAAATATTATATTTTAATAATCACTCCAAGCTTCATTTTTCCCACCTTTAAGTTATTTTCCATCTTCCCACCTAGGTCATTTTTCCTCTTGGCAATTTTATTTTATTATTTTGACTTTTCAATAATTTGTACAAAAATACCTTAAGTCAAAATACCACTTTGTTTCAGCTAGCAAAATTAGTTGAGCCTCTATAATCCAACATTCCATTCTCCAAGCCTATAGAAACATTCCATTTTCCAACCCTTCTAAGTCCTAGCTCAACCAAGACATTCCCTTACCAAGTGAATTAGCCTACGACTATGTTAACGGGTTCTTTGCCTAGAGGCACCGGTTCGGCTGGGAGCGGAAGCGGCGACAGGAGCGGCTTGGTAGCAACCCTGCTACCCCGGGTTCCTTGTGGGTTCTCCCTTACCAGGTGAATTAGCCTACGGCTATGTTATCGGGTTCTTTGCCTAGAGGCACCGGTTCGGCTAGGAGCGGGAGCGGCGACAGGAGCGGCTTAGTAGCGGCCCTGTACCCCGGGTTCCTTGTGGGTTCTCCGACGGAGAACCCACAAGGAACCTAGGGTGGCAGGGCCACTCCCAGGCGCTCCCAGGTGCATTTTTGGGTTTTTTTCTAAATTACAAATTTTCTTTAAAAAACTATAACTATATAAATTATTAAGTACTATATATTATATAATATAATATAGAATATAATTTAATATAGAATATATAATATTATTATATTATATATTCTATATTATATTATATTATTATATAATAAATTAATAATATATTATATTATATTATATCATACATTATTATAAATATTAAATTTTATATATGTATTTTTATATATTATATTATATTATATATTATACATTATTATAAATATTAAATTTTTATATATATATATATTTATATATAGTACAGCCATACCCACAGCAAAAAAAAATCGTCGTACCGCCGTACCAGAACCCTACTCCCGTATTCGCTCCTGTACCAGAACCGGCAATTTAGGCCTACGAGAATGGTGAATAGGCTAACATACTCCTCCAAGGTGATCACTTCGGAAATGGGGACATTACATCTACCAACTTCATCTAGAATGCTGCTTTATCTTATCTCTAATCTCATATATACCATGCTCAAAACTGATCACTCATTCTTTCTTATAAACGGATTGCCTTCTTATATATGATTCCATGTAAATGTCTTCATCTTCATAAAGTCGGCCCATAAATAACCAATGTTTAAATCTTTAATTTAAACATATACATATCTCTAAGTCGATCTTCTATTTTCATCATTTCTCTTCAACGGGAATGTATAATGGATAACCTCTTGTAAACCATTCTTAAACTGATCCAATTTGCCTTATATCCATAGTAACAATATTCTTTATCTCTACTCAATAACTGATCAACTTGTCTTAGATATGCCTCTGAATGACGATTCTATTCTTGTATTCTTTGATATTGCTTCGTTGACATCATTTCCTTATACTCTCGTTTATACATCTTAATCTAACAATCTCCACAACAATCTCTTAGACATCAATCTCACCAACAATCTCAGGCTTTGACATTAGGGATAACAATCTTGTTCATGCACCTTCTTGACATCAATGTCCACATGCGTATGCACCTTTGGCATCAATGACAACATTTCCAACAAACTCCCCCTTTGTCATTGATGGCAACACAAACATAATTATCTCCTTTTGCATTGCTCCCCCTTACTCTATCTCTCCTCTTTTGACATCAATGGCAAAGAGACACTTAGTATACTTCTTTCCTTCATGATATTATTCTTCTGCTTTTCAGTGATGCTCCCCCTATCGGTAAGGATCCCCCTTTGTCGGGCTTCCCCTTGCTCTAATTCTCCCCCTTTGTCTCTTTGTCGCTTGGGTGATATGCTTCCTCTATAGCTGTCCAAATAAATAATTTAGATGGTCTTCTCAAGTTTAACACTTCAGGAACTTTTTTAGCTATCCATCATTATGCATCTTACAAAATGGAAAATGCTTTCAACTCTTCACAAAGAATCTCCCCCTTTCTGTAATGCTTCTACTTGACATTAATGGCATCATTCTTCCATTCTATAACTCTCTCTTCTTGAAACTTTCTTTTTGATCAATGGTAAGAAATGTTCACCTATCTCTGATTTCTCTCATCCACGGAGATGTAGCTTTCAATTTTCCATCTTTTTACTATAACCTCTGCCACTTTTTACATTGTCGTCAAATGCTTGTGACATTTTGTCATTCATAGATGATCTTTCTTATTTACTTGTCACTCATATTATAACCTTCCTCTTCAATGTTCTATGAAAAGTTCATTATCCCTGATTTGAAGACTATCACCATTCTCAATGTGTCATACTTATGCCTTTGATGACTCTATTGTCACCATTCCCACTGTACCTTGTCTTTCAAAAAATGCTGCCATGCATCATTTGTCAACCGTCCTGTCATACATGCTTTGAACTTTACTTTGCTGGAATGTTTATTGTTTTTACATCTCATATTTTTAACCTCCATCATCCCAAGAACATAACTCAATAGTCGTTTTGTATGCCTAGCCATTCTTTAGTCTCTCTTTCTTTTCTCCAATCAAATCTTCTCTTTCTCTAATAATTCTTCCCCTTTGATCAATGACAATAGAATGCTCATATGGAATATGCCTTTGTTGATCTATCTTGAATTGTCTTCTTCATGGAGCTAAAATAATGCAATGGTTAGCTCCTTCTGAATTCGTACTCCTTAAGAACTTAGTGATATATCTTGTGCATGAAGCACAAGCGTAGATTCTTCCTTCTTATTATCTTGCTCTTGTTTCCTTCTCCATACCTTTGTAGATCCTTCTTTTTGTTTATCCATGGCTTCCACTTTCTTGTTCAGCTTTGGGTATTCCACAAAATCACTTCTACACAATCGTGCCATATGCCCATAATTGTTGCACTTGTAGCATGTAGCATTTTAATCCACCAAATGACCAAATGAATTATAGCTTCTTCGTGAAAACTCATAAGCATCTTTGTTCTTGCTCCATCCATAATCATATCTTGCTTGCGTTCTACAATCTCTCACCTTATGACCACGGCTGTTGCATTTGTAACATATGATATCATCCTTTCTATTTGGCAACCCATAAGAACCTCTATTCTTGATCCAACCACTGTTTCTTGCATGTGTCCAACAATCTACCACTTTATGACCAAAGTTATTACATGAATAGCAATAACCATGAAATAAATGGTGAGACTTGTTCATTTGCGCTTGCCTTGGAGGAAATGATATTGTGAATTTCTCCTTGTTTCAATGAGGAACATTAGTTTTCTGGGGGGCATTGTTTTCCTTCCTCTTATTATTCTCATTTCCTTATTGATTGAGCCTTTTAGAACATCTGCATAGCATTTTGGTTTTTCCTCATTTCCTTTCTTTTGTTGCTCGTTTGAAGGTTGATCTTCCTTTGCTTCATGACCAAGACTTGTCTTTATGCATGATGACTTTTGTCCATCTATAATATCATCCACAGTTTCGGTACTTTTATCAATCTTCAGGCTCTTGTTTGGCTTGGTAATTGTTTTCTCTAATTCTGTCCTCAAGTAACTAATTTCAGACTCATACTTCTCACAATCTTCTTCTTTTATCTTCAATTGATTCCTTCTTCCTCGATCCTCTTTGCTTCTTTGATTTTAACTTTTAGATCTTTGATCATCCTTTCCACTTCTCCAAGGGCTTGTGATACCTTTGCCTTGGATTCACTTTTTTCTTCAACTTTTGACTTTAGACACACATTTCTTCTTTTAAGTAAATGATCTCATCATATGCAAGGTGAAGTTCTTCCTCAAGATCTACTTCTTCATCATCTTTGGCATGTTCTTCTTCATCTCTTTTATTTTCATAACCTTTTGCTTTAATAGTCATGAAAAATATTTCTTCTCTTGAATCTTTCTCTTCTTTTCTTTTGTCTTCACTTTTGACTTGGACATATTCAAAAGCACAATAATCAGTTTTATCACAACTAAAATTTTTATACTTACCTTTGTATATGTCAGATTCTTCTTTGAGCTTTTTATCAACATGGGCTTCGATTGCAGCCAATTCATTGCTCGAGCTATTGCTTAATTCATGTTTTGAATTCTTCATCTTCTTTGATGATTTGAACATTGCCTCTCTTTTAGATGAATTCCCTAACTCCATTTCTTCTTTTAAAAATATTTCAGCATTCTCTTTTCCTTTTAACTTTTCTTTTCTTTCATTCACAAGGTCGTCTTTTCTTTTCTGTTGCCATGTGTGTTTGATTTATCATCTCATCATTTTTGTATACTTCTTTGTCATTACTTGGATTTGTTTCGTTGGTGCATGTTGATCAACATTCTGCTTGGAATTTCCTTTTCCCTTATTTCCTTTTCTTTTTCCCATATGTGCTCTTAAGATCTACCTTCTAGTGGTTAGGCTATATCGGAAGGAACCTACTCTGATACCAATTGATGAGCACACGGTTATACTGAGAGGGGGGCGGGGGTGAATCGATATAATACAAACTGTTACTTTTCCAAACTCAATCAATCACATCAACTACACATATGCAAGATTTAGCAATTAAGGACACAATGAGAACACACGATTTACGTGGAAACCCTTTCAAGAGATTGGCCTAGGGATACTTAGGTTTTGCATTGTTTGCAGTAATTGTGCCATGAGGTTAGTCATTTGCTGCTGACCTTGGCTCATATTGTCATTGGCATTATACTGGATCTTTGCCTTCTCTTCATCTGTCGGAACTCTTTTTCCTTTTTCCCGCATTTCTACTATTTCTTCACCTTGATATTGCAACATTTTTCATTTTCTTTGATTGAATCTAATGTTTCTCTCACTGGGCTGCATTAAACTGTTAGCTTTTAACCCTACAGGCTAGCAAGATCAAAGCTCTAATACCACTATAATTTCCCTTTTTAATTTTTTTATAAACTCTATAAATTTTTGTAATTCCTACCTGTGCAATACTAGGACATAAACAAAATACTGAATAGGAGCAACACAATGACAATATTGAATATTGAAACCATTTGGCACATCAAATTTTATTGTTATTGCAGTGATTGAAATACTTATAAAATATTAAGGCAAATTATAGCAAAAACCCTCAACACATGCATTGATCGAAATAACACAAATGCATTATGGAAAAACCTTTTATTATTCACGATACTACAGTTATCAACTCACAAAAAATGCTGTGATTGGAGTTGACAGGAGTACGGCTGGGTACAAAATGACAACTGTATGACCGCGATTTTCAATAGGGTTGGGACTGTATGATGGCTGCAGGAAATATCCTGCAGTCTTTTGCAAATGTCAGTGCAGCTGGGAAGTTATGGCAAGCAGCCCAAGATGTACAATGTCCTGCAGACTTGTATGACAGCAATATAAACCCCAATAATATTAATAATTGCTGCGTAACAGCAAATAGAACAACAATGATCACAAATTGACTGAAAACTCAATCTTTCACTGTTACTCTTCCAAAATACTCTGAAAACTGGAATTAATTGCAATCGTTCAGCCCAAACATGATTCTTGAATGAAATCACCTCAAAAAGACGAGAGGGTTTTCGTCCTTCAATCCTATCTAGAAACCAAGAGGGTTTTCGTCCTTAGAATTTTTGCACTCCAAGGGTTTTTGTCCTCAAGTGCAATAGATGAACATGAATGATCAAGCTATGTGAAAAGGAGTTTTGATTTCATAAACAATGGATGATTCATTGATTTCCTTTGAGTGATTGCCTCTCTTTTATAACTTCATTTTGGTGCTCTTTATTTTGAACTCTCTTTTCCCTCCGAAAGTGCCCGCTTAAAACATTTTAATAAAATATTACATAAGGCCTTATTATGTCCCATTTATACTGCTTACTTTATTAAAATAATAATAATATTTAAGTTGTCCTTTTACAATATTTGAAATAATATTACTAGGACTAACTTAAAAAATTATTGTTAAAATATTTCCCTAACTTTATACCTAATTCTAGGAGAAATAAAGAAATAGGCTTCGGGTCTCCCAAATATTTTATTTCTGAATAAGGGACATGATAGCCCTCCATAAAACTAAGAAGCAATTCTCTAGGACCAATTCAATTTTCCATATTTTGCAAACTCGGACTCGACAAAAACTCGGTAGAACCAAATTTGACTTAGACATGGTGACTCGGCAAAACTTGACAAAATTTGGCGTGCATGAGTTTCTCCTACAGACTTGTCATCTACTCACCATGAGTCACTTTGTAAGCTCGCTGGAAACTCGGCTTAGAAACTCGGCGAGTTTGAGGTCAAGTTACTCAGAGGAAAAAATTACCTGCAAGTACTTGCACAATTTGCGAGTGCTTGGCAAGTTTGCAATCTATTTTATTCGCCTTCCATTAGATTGTGGCATTCCCACATCTAAGTATCTTTCATAAAGCATTTTTTCCAATCTTCAACTTCAATTGTGGCAGCTAAGGTGTCATAATAAAGTTGCAAATAACTTGAATGTTACAGATCTCATTCCTGGCTTTAATTGTAGAGCTAAAAATCTAGGTACATATAGAGTAAATTTTCTGCTGTATTCTGTCACAAATTTCACCTCATCAAGATGTCTGAGATAGACACTATGTACTTTTTTCTTCAGACTAGAAATTTCAAATATATTGGATTTTACTAGAATTCGATCTTCAAAAAATCAATGTGACTGTATCTCCTGATTCATATAAGTTAACTTCTCTTTTTGTAATATTTTTTCAGAATGTTACTTGAGGCTTTTTGTGGCACTTTAATTGAATATTAGAGCCGACACTGTAACTTCTGCATTCTAGAGTATTAAAATTGATGGAATTTCTGGCAGCTGAAACAATAGTGATTTGTCAGACTTGTGACCCTCCACTTTCTGCTCAAAATCTAAAATGTTGCTGTTATGATGTTATTGGAAAGATCTGAATATATGTTCTCTTATGTTGCCAACTTTGCCCAAACTGGATCTGTACTTAAGAAACTATATATATATATATAACATTTGAAGGTATGGAGATTGAACTGTGATTGAACCCTGATCTAGTGAAGGGCCTTCTCAAATACCCTTTATTATAGCTCTGATGCCACTCGGTACCACATATGCCCTTAATACATCTTGAAGTTCTCTTTTTGTTTTTTCTTAACTGCAAAAAAATATTATATGCAAAATGGGGGCATCCATGCTTTGAGAAGGTTAAGGTAGCACCTATACACCATTAGTAAAGAACTGCATACTTTTTTGAGTTGTACTTCATAACTGATGCTATTAAAATTTTAGAATGACCTAAATACACTTGGAAAGAGCTCATCATAAATTCAATTCTTACTCGAATTAAATAATTTGATTGAAATTTAATCCTAATTAAAAGAGCAGCCTATAAATTCAATCGCTGTATGGGAATCTGAGATTAACTTGAGATGTTTTTTGGTAACTTGGATCAGACTGACACATTTGTTTTAGAAAGTAGACTCTCAGATTTCTAAGACATATTAGAAGCAATATTTGCCATCATGGGTAGAGCTCGATTTGGAATTAATTTTTCCTGCCTATGGAGAGTTTAAGGTTCAGTATCTACTATATACAGATGACTACGCACAATAGCCTTATTTTGGGCTAAAGGTAGACAACAAAGACTGCTCTAATCTGAAATTTAAGTTGCAACAGAGCTCATAAGAAGTAAGTTGAGGTTAATTTTTCCCTGGTTCTGATATAAGTTGGCTAGGATGATAGTGTGGATTGTATAAATATTTATGATTTATAACAGGATCTGGATTTCACTAAATTACTATTTTGATGCAACTGTTTTGGCCATAATGAATCTATTTAGCTTCAAACGTTTTAAATAACTAATCTTGTTGAGCTCTGGGTGATAGGAACTAGTACAGAGGGATCAAGAAGGACAGTTGGATGAAACTTTTCTTTCAGAAGTCAATGCACAGCTAGGACAAGTGAGTTTACTGATGGAATCATTTCTGAAACATAAAATTTATTTTCTGAATATCATTGTATATATTTACTTTCTTATTCATTTTACAAACATATTCTTATCATAAAGTATTGAATAATAGATTCTATTGTCAATCAATTTACCATTAAAAGTTGATTTGCTGATAAAGATTAATAGGAAATGACAGTGTTTAGATTCTAGAATTTGACGACTGATTTCCACATTTGGGTTATTTAATCACTTTTACACATCAAATTGCATCCTTTCTGCTGCTAAATGCAGATGCTTTTTGTTTTCACTTCAAAATTATATTTCTTATTAGTTTATTTACACCATAGTTCATTCCTTCACATTTATTTATATTGATATGGAAAGTTTACAATTAGCAGGTATGTGGCAAGATTGGGCTAAATCAAACTATCCTTTTTTGAAACAAGTATATGGCAAGTTGAAAAGTCCGGATTAGCAAACATGATTCCAGTGACAGTAGGAGTGACAGAAAAATTTGAATCATTGCCAATGACGAAGTCACCTTTTATGCCTAGGCTATAATCTTGCCCCAAATTCTGCTGTATCACCTCTGTACCTTCACTTGCTGAGGGATCAACATCTGAAACTGACAACATTTTACCAAAATCAACACGTACAAGTAATTTGCTGAGTCGATATCTTACAAAGAAGGGAAACATGATTTGGAATTTTGGAGGATTTTCTGACAAGTGCCTCCCCTTATCCTCCAATCGTCTTTTGGAAGGATTATCTAAAGCAAGCCCAAGTCTAGGAACAACAAGAGAATTTAAAAATATAAGGAAAATAAAAGACGGGTTAACACTGTAATGAAACTATTAATTATGTATTTAACTAATACTGCAAAGGTATGTCCCCTAATACAAATACCTCTCCAGCATCCAAATAACAATAACTAATGTGTTGCTATAACATCATTGTGTACATTTTTTGAATATTGAATAGAGTACATTTACCTTTTCCTTTCTCTGTATGGAAGGCACCAGAGAAGAATTAATCCAACCACTGTTTCCACAGCAATCTTGAAATCTTTGAAACCATTCTGCTGCGTACAAAATTGTAAACCTGTTGTCCAAAAAATCAGAATTGCAACAAGCTTCTATTAATCTAGGGCTTAAGATTTTTATTTTTTTTTCCTGAAAACTAAGAAAAGCACCATGAAGGATGAAACATTGCATTTGTGAAGGCTTAACAGAGGTTGTTGGAATTAAATTATTAAAACGAACATGGTCTCGGTGATACTAGCAGCTATTTTTGGTAAGAAGGGCCTGGTACTGCATTCTTCGCCTGTGGGGCTTGTGGGTGTTGTCTAAGTGGCTGTTTGGTACAATATTCTGACAACATATCAAAAATCTGGCAGGTCATTTTGGCAGGGGCATACTTTTGTGACTGCAGCTCAAATATCCTGTTCAGAAAGTGTTGAAAGCTTATGCTGTATACAACATGATCAAAGGGTGCTGACTTCATCTGCAAATGTTTGATCCTTGAAAACGGCATTGAAAGGCCTGAAAATTTTATAAAATGAAGCCTAAAATTTTTAGAAAATTTAGGAAAACCAAAAATTTGTGTTTTGATGAATTTCATGACATGACAAATCCTCTTCAACTTCTTAGGGGAATGCTTATCATATGGCTTTTCACATATGAGGTGGATTACTTTCACTTCTATTTCTAGAATTTTCGTTTCTTGCTACAAATAACTATTGGGGAATTATCACTGGAATTAAAATTCAGAGAGTATTGTAACAGAGCAGAGATGCAAGAGATGAGTGTCGTAGCTTTACATCTGTTCTCAGAGGTTTCTGCTACTTTCATATTAATCAGTGAGTATATTAGCTTCACATCTCCATTAAGATTTTGCTACATTCTTGTACAAAGCAGAGAGTAGTGATTTGCATCTCTTCTTAGAGACAGTTGTACACAATTCTCAAATTAAGGAATTAGTTAGTTTTTTACTGTAGGTATTAATCTCTTTATGTATATATTTATTTGCATTATTTCATGATTTCTTTAATTATAATCTTGCATTTAGCTCTATGCTACAATTGTTGTAATTAATTGCTTCTGATTATAACAAATCTAAGTTTCATCAGTTTAGAGTGGCATACACTGGATTTATGATTAAATCTAGATTATGCTATGAAGAACCCACACTGCATTCAACCTGTTATAGAAAGAACTATTGACTCTTGGCAAAGCTTGAAAGAGTTGTAGGAGTTCTCATTGAGCAATGTATGAAAGATTTATGGAAACCTTGTTGGAAATATTGTTGTCATTGATGTCAAAGGAAGGCTACCGTCATGATCGAAGTCAAAGATGTCATTGATGTCAAAAGTGTGAAGAGCAGTTTGTCAATGAAGGAAACCGTTGTTCAAGAATGTTAGTGATATCAAGAAGGAAGTCAACTACATTAAACTCATGCTGGCCGACTCCCTTGGATTAAGTGCTTTGGAGAAAATAATAAATAAATGAGGCTGACCTCATAAGTGCAACGCTAAAGAGTAAAGGGAAAAGACATCTCCTTTGGGGCAGCGGACCCCTCTTAGTGAGTCACCCCTTTTAGGGAATATTAAAATAAATAAATTAATTTAAATGTGGCTGACCGTCCTTATGCAAATGCCACTTTGGGAGAGTAAAGAAAAATTATCAAGTTTCATAAAATAAAAATCAGATCTTTATAAGGCCGACCTAGGTTGTGACAAGACACTTGATGGCATATAAATAGGTGGTGTTTGGAGGTCTTTCAAGCAAGTAATCAAATGCAAATCATTTCCCATTTAGAGCAGACCTAAGGAGAAGAAGAAGAGCAGAAATACAATGATAAATCAGACCATTTAGAGCAGTCCTAGAACAGAAAATATGAAGGTTGTTGAAGATTTATATTGAAGGAAGTTGGAGCAGATTTAGCATGGAAGATGCAATGATATTCATGTGAATTTGGAGCAGATCTATGGCAGATTTGTAGCAGAACTTCAAGGTGATTTTTGGCAGATTTCGAGTAGACCTAAGAGTAGATTTCCAGCAGACCTTGAGCAGAAATATTTAAAAGAAAATTGTGTGGAAATGTTACATCAAATACATGCAGATTTGTGAAGAAAAATATGGTCATCATCAGTTGAAGAAGCAACATCCCGAAGGTGATATTTTGTAGACGAGGTTGGTGCCTCCCAAAATAAGAGATTGGTGTCTCTTGTTGAGTTGGTGCTTAGTTGCGAGGATTGGTGTCTCCAGTGGGTTGGTGCCTACAAATTATATAAGAGGGGATTGGTGTCTCATATAGGTTAGTGCCTTCAAAGCTTGTAAAGAGAATTTTATATAAGCAATATTTTGCTGTGGTTTTCTCCCGAAAGGGTTTCCACGTAAATCTTGTGTTCTTCTTGTGTTGCATAATTGGTAGATCTTGTGTGATTGATATTGTTATGGTTGTTAAAATTTGAAAAAGTAAAAGATTGTCTTATACTGATTCACCCCCCCCCGTATAAGCATGTGCTCATCAAACCTTACATGGGATTTCTAGGGATTCTAGAGCCTCTAGGTTGAACACCTCCTCTCAACACATCGAGGAGACTGATAGCTCTAAATGGCCTTTGGATACCATTACTTCTCACATGGACGTAGATAGACCTGTGAGATGATGTCTCTCACAATTTCTGCCCTAACACATTCCCCCTTAGCATCATGATCTTACTTCTTCTTGATGGCATGGTTCGGCTCCTTCTCAACATCATAAATCTACTCCTCTTTGGCCACCCCCCAAGCCACAGGGGTAGACACATATTACGAGCCTTTTCACTATTGTAATGTCCCCAATGCTAATTCTGCAATTTTCTAAATTTCTTTCCCTTTTTATTTTGTATTATCTAAATGTGGAATCAAAAAGAACTAAAATAAATCACCCATACTAGTTTGCAGTGGCATGGAAATTTATAATGAACACACACACAATGAGTTGAATGCAAGTCGCTTCATTGATACATGGAAATTGTACAATATTCAATCTTTATTTTTGTGATGTCCCGATATTTAGACATTGTTTAAATTAAAGATTTAAACATCATGAGTAACGGTGAAACTGCTTTCTTCAAATGTGTTGTCATAATCAATTGATTATATTCATTTAAAATATGAATGAAAACAAGATATTATTAATAAAAATATTATAATTCATATTAATAAAGATATTATATTATTCATATCTTAATAAAGGTAATAGGTATTATATAAGATATCATTATATATATATATAAGAAATTATAAAAATATTATTATTAATATAAGTATTAAAATAAATGTTATTATAACTATGATTATTAATATGAAAATAATAAATATAATTATTAATACATATATAAATATTAAAATATGGCTAGTTGGGCACATCGATCAATGACAAAGGCAATAAAGGGGATCGCATAAGATAGCAGGGCCCATTAAGGGGACATCTCTATGATTTAAATTGTTAACGTCAGATTTTGGTCTCCTATAACTATCGATCTCTTTCCTTAAATGGGAAATTGCAGCGATTCACAAATATTAGTATTAGTTTTCACAAAGTTTAGAGGCAGCGATTGGAATCCCAAAAGATACATTGCAAAGAATGTGACTCTCCAATGAAAAGATATGAAAGGGGTATAAAAGGTAAGAGGAGTTGGGAGTTAGAGAATAAGGAGGGATATGCAGATTCGAAAAGGGGGACTATGGAGATAGGGGGAAAATAAACAAATAATATCTGGTTTAGGGAGAAGAAAGAATATATTTCTTAATAGGAACATATTATGGGAGTGTATAATATATATATATATATAACAGCAGGGACTAATGGATAGAAGAATAAAAAAAATTCTGATTTAGTTACAGATATAAAAATATATTTTTTTGAGTTGGGAAAGCATCCTTAGAAGCAGATTTGAAATATGAAGATACTGCAGTATATTGGCTGCAAGGAAGAAATCCTTAAGAATTCTCAAGGATACAAAGGCAAGAGTAATATACCTTGTATGATGTATCTAACCCTATGTTTCTTATGATAAATGCCATATGATAAATAATGACAAATGCATATAATTGAAAGGTTATCATTAGTATCATAAGCATTGTGAAACTTGCTATGAAATATAGATTATACTCACAACACATTTGATATGATTGTTTGCAACTATGAAGTTTGATTTGTTTATTATGCATTAATGTGAATTCTTGTATGAATGTTATAGGGTCTATGATGAAGGAAATGTGGAGCAAGAGGGGTACGGTGACAGGGCACTCTTGTAGGTACGCCACTCCAAGGGGGATTGGATAATCCCAAGGGGCCAAGGGAGTACAAGGGTACTGCCCTTGGGCTTAGAAGAGATGGCTTCCAGGGCACCCTTTTGTGATCTCATTCTCCTGGAGGAAATATGGAGCAAGTGGGATATGGTGTCATGTCTCCGTTTCTGGCTTGATCATCAAGTAAAGAATGGATTAGCCTATTTCTCATTCCCGGAGGCTAATTCTACATAATGAGGGAATGAACTGGTTTTTGACTAACTTAACCTTTTGTTTTGCAGGAGCAAAGTCAGAAACTTGAAATTTGACTAAGTCTGGGGGTGGTTTCATCAACTCCTGTGATCATATTTTCCAGGCGCCTTCCTTGACAAGTCAGACTCATTTTGGCGCCCAACTTCCAAAGTCTATTCTGGCACTCAGTTAATCATCCAATTGAGGCGCTCCTTGTGATTTAACCTTCTCCAACCTGGTGCCCAGTTCTGAGATAAGCTAAGTAAGGTTTGGAATGAAGTTTCATGCTTAGGCGCCAATAGCAGGTTGAACTCACCTAAATAAGCGCCTTGGGGTTTTGAAGCATCAAAAGGGGGCGCCTAGCATTAAGTAGCATGTTAGTCAGTACACCCAAAAAGGGCGCCTTGATAAAAGAGTTGTTTGATCTTCAGGATGAAGTTTCCTAAGTGAATTGAATAAGGAAAAAGGCCTATTTTACTTTAGGCGCTAGAAACATGTTGCATTGTCCTAAATAGGCGCCTAGAACAACAAGGCGCCCAATCATGAATCCAGGACCCTGAACTGGCACCCAAGCATGAAGGAGGAAGCACTAAGGAACCTTTGTGGAGTCATCTGAATGGCATAGTGTTTGAGATATTTTGCACTTAGAAGACTAGGCGCTGTTTTCATGTTCCATCAACTAGTCAAGTGCGCCTAATTGACATCTACTCAAACATGCACCTAATCAAGGAAATAGCCTCTCACCCAGCCAAGGCGCTGATGTAGAATGATATCCTACCTCACTCTGATGGCTTCAAGTGTGAGCATTTGCAGGGAAGATGATCATTTCAATTATAGGCGCCAATTCCTTCTTGTGCAAACCTAAAAGTGCACCTAACCTAGATGACAGGGGTTTATGAAAGCAGAGATGAGATTCTGACTAAGGGAAACAAGGTTAGGTAGTGAAGAAAGTAAAAGTCTTTTTAGGCGCCAAGTTGAGGTCAAACACCATTGAATGAGCGCCTAGGCATTTCAAGGCGCCAAAACAGGATTCTAGTGGGTGAATGACTCCCAAACTCCTCAAGAAGCCAGGGCGCTTGATAAGACAAGTGTTTTATTTCATTTCAAAGACTTCAAGAATGAGCGCTCTCAAGGAAGATTTGGGCAATTCAAGACTGGGCGCCAAACTTACTTCAATGCCTCCAGAGGTGAACACTTGCATGGAGATGAACCATTCAAGAGGGGGGGGCGCCAATTCACCTTTCCACAGACACCATGATGCGCCTAAGCATGAAAAGATCTTTCAATTCACTCAATATGAAGGGCGCTTGGCAGAAGTTGGTATTTTTGACTTAGATATGGCTTGAGATGAAGATTTTTGCAAGGAAAGATCACATCCTTCCTAAGGCGCCAATCTGCATCCTGTCCTACCCACAAATGCGCCTCAATGAAGATGAGGACTAAACAAAGCAAGTTTTAAACACTCTGATATGAGCGCTCTCTTCAAGGAATCAATCCATACTCAAAGGGTTCATCTGTTTGTTGGAAGATGTCTAATCCTTCTCCAAGCGCCAAAACCTCTGCAGAACTCCAAATCTAGCGCCCAAGTCAAGAAAACACTAGACTTGCGCCTAAGTAAGTTGGATGTCAAATTCCCATCTTTCCAACCTCCAGATGGCGTCCAGAATGATTTAAGGGCATATAGAGTCTTCAAACCCCATCAGGCACATATCCATGCCTCTGCTACCTCAATTGGGCGCCTAGGACTCAATGGGCACCTTTCCATGTTGAAACTGCTTCCACTTGGCGCTTGATCAGAAGATGAGGTAGTTGTAACTACCGGAGCTCTCATTGGTCAACAAAATGTATTCGGGATCCGTGTCAAGGTCTCTAGATGAGCTTGCCAACTCAGAATGAGTCATAAGATGGAATATTCCCTTGAATATGCTTCTTGGGAAACATGCCTTGGTTCCTCTTTATGCATTGAAAAACGTGCCTTCATTGCCTTTGGAAGGCCTATAAAAGGAGGAGCTCTCTCATTCATTTGGTATCTGTTCTTTTGACAAAAATTCTCTCTGCAAAGCTATTGAGCTTTTAATCTTGAGGCCTGCGAGTTTCAAGTGTTGGGGTGATGCTCCCTCAACAAGAAAGGTGATGCTCCCTTGTGATATCGTGAGGTGTTGACATTCAGTTGACATCATTGAGTTCAATTGAGTTGATCAAGTGAAGAAGACATTGTAAACATCAAGGTTTCAAGGCCTTTCTTTTGTAATCCCATTGAATAAGTTGTACTTCATGCTATTGAAAGCATCATCCATGTAATAAGACATTGCAAGTTGATTGAATCAAGTAACTAGACAAGTACCCAACTCTCATTCAAGTAGTTATCTTTGATGTATATCTTTGTGTTGTTGAAGTAGTTGATGAATTGATAGCAAGTAAAATTGTTTAAGTAAGGAAAAATTTTAGTAGAACTAGTTGGGTATCTTACATACGGTGATGGGGCACTCTTCTAGGTATGCCACTCCAAGGGGATTGGATAATCCCAAGGGACCAAGGGGGTACTGTTGCAAGTATGGGCCTAATTGATGTTGTCATTGATGTCAACATACTCTTGTTGCATTGATGTCAAGGATTGGATGAGTTGTGTGCTGAGGATATTGAGAAAATTAGTCCTATCAGAAACAGAGAAGAACATTGAAGAACAATGAAGCTCTATGAAGTGAAGATCCCAGCTAGATGAAGTTCAGAGAATGCGCATCAAAGGGTTTGTAGATATGTGTTTGAAGATGATCCAGTCAAGTTTTGAGAGGTTCGCATAAAAATGTGGAGTTATGGCCATGAGAGTAAAACCGGTTCTGGCAACTATTCATAGGTGACAGAGTGACACAAATAGGTCCGGTGAGATCCGGAAATACAATATCATGTTCTACGGATCTGGTGGCATGTTTGGGAGGCTAATTTGAATTGACAACTCAATTGGTTCGCAGTTTGGAGGTCCACAAGCAATCCTTCTAATGTGACAGTGATGGGTGACTATGTTCTTGAGGTTCTGGATGCAGATGCAAATAATTACAGTAAGCAAAAGTCGTGCAGATGTTCTTGGTGATTCAAGCAAGCTTGTGGGGGTCTCTAGATTGTGTCCAGTTTCTGTTGACGGTCCGCATTGAAGATAGAGCTCGTAATTGAAGATTTACCTTCCAGTGATGGTGTTCTTCCTAGTCTTGGCCGACCAGACGTTTTGCACATGTTGCGGATGATCTTGAAGATGTTTTGCGAAGCCTGGTGTGTTCCCCAAAGAAGATTGAAGTCCTAGCTATGGGTGGCTGACAGTGTAGTAGTGCGCATAAAGTTTTTGTAATAAGTCAAGTTGTATTTTTGTATTTGCTCTATAATAAAATAAGTGGATGTTGTGCCGACTTTGATGATCATTCCAAAGTCGATGTCTTGTATAAATAAGAATTGCGAAGTCATTCAAAGGTAGCCTTGTAGTGATGAGAAGGTGGTAGGAAAGAAGAGGGAAAAACAGAGTAGAGGTTTTGAGCTTAAATGGAACTGACTCAAACATAGTGAAGATGTTAATCTCTAGTTCAAGTATATAATATTTATATTATTCTGTAGACAGTGTGTCTCCTATAGGCAGTGGACCTCTTGTGAGCAGTGTGCTTGGGCAGTGAGCTCTAATTGGCAAGTGCCATTTCATTCTTCTTATTCTTTTAACAGAGAATACATTAGTCACCCCATGGTTTTTCCCTTAACCGGGTTTTCCATATTAAAATCTGTGTTGTATGTGTTGAATTTGTTTCTGCTCTTAAATTCATGCATTGTGCTTCATGATTGAATCTCTGATATGCTATTGGAATAGAAGAAGCTTTAAAGTATATAAAGGACAGAAGTTTGGTAACAACTGATTCACCCCCTTTCTTAGTTGTCTGTCTTAAATCCAACAATTGGTATCAGAGCTAAGTTCCTCTAGAAGAAGCTTAACCGCTTGAAGAGATCCAGGATGTTGACCTACAAGGACAGTCCAAGGTTTGATAGATCAAACTTCACTGGCTAGAAAAGCCACATGGAATGTCACATACAATGCATGGGATACAGTATTGGAACATAACCTCAACTAAATATGTTCCCCCAAGGAATGGCCCAACAACTATAGATGAAGTCAGAGATGCAAAAAATAATCTTCGAGCTAAAGAAGCGCTACTGAGTGCTTTGTCTGATTCAGAGCTGACAAATGTTATGGGATTGAAGACTGCTTATGAAATTTGGACAAATCTTGAAAATCTATATGGAGACAAAAATGTTAAGTTTGCCAAGTTGCAAAGTCTGAAAGGAAAGTTTGAAAACTTAAAGATGAGTGAATATGAGAATATCACTTCATATACGACAAAAGTAAATGAGCTTGTTTGTGGCATCAAATGTGCTGGTGGTGTACTGGATGAAGATGAAATTGTTGCTAAAGTTCTCAGATCTTTACCCCCTACATATAAACACAAAGTTGCTGCCATTGAGGAAATCAGATCTTTAACAACTATCACAAGGGATCAATTGGTTGGTAAGATATCTGCATTCGAGTTAGTTGAGTTTGGTGATGCACTTCCCAAGATTGAATCTACATTCAAAGCTAGTGCCTCTACAAAAGGCAAACAGAGATATGATCCAGGAGAAAGTTCCTCAAGAAAATCAACTTGGTATGAGAAAGCAAGAAAAGATCTGGAAGAGGATGAATTAGAAGCTGAACAACTTGAAGCCCTCATTGCAAAGAGACTGCCAAGAGGATCCAATAAGTATGAAAGAAAATTACCTTTTAAATGCTTTGCCTGCAATAAGATTGGTCATTTTGCCTCAAGATGTTCGGAAAGGTTTTCAAGGCCAAACCCTAATAGATCAAGGTTTCAGAAGAAGTGTTACTATGTTTAAGAAGATGATGATGGAGTGACAGATGATGAATCCGAGACAGGAAACAAACCTGGAAGTGACTGGGTGTTTATTACCATCAAGGAAGAAGATCCAATGCCTATTGAATCTGCCAATCATAAGGTAATAGAAAATGCTTTGGTTGCTCAGGTTGAAGAAAAGGATGAAGGGGTTATTGACAATGGATGCTCTCACCATATGATTGGTGACAAGAGTAAGTTCCTAAGCTTGGAAAGATATAAAGGTGGAGTATGGAAAGAACAAAACCAGTGATGCTCTATTTGTTGAAGGTCTGAAGCATAATCTTCTCAGTGTTGGACAGTTGGTGGATAAAGGCTATGATCTCTGATTCAAAAATGGAAAATGCAAGATCTCTGAAAGCTCTGAAACTGAGATTGTATCCGGTACGCAGACAAAAGGTAACATCTTCCAATTGGTTGGTACTGGTAAAAGTTGTTTATTTGTTCAAATTGATCAGAGTTGGTTGTGGCATAGAAGAATGTGTCATGCAAATTTTGATAATCATCAAGATAAGCAACACTCAGGCTGTAAGAGATCTTCCAAGACTGGTGAAACCTACTAACAGTTTGTGCAAAGAATGTCGGTTGGGCAAGCAGAACAGAGTCACATTCAAAAGTAAGGAACAATCTTCAACCGGATTGTTAGACTTGGTACACATTGATCTTTGTGGTCCGGCAAGAATCAAGAGTCTGCAAGGAGATAGGTATTTCATGTTGCTGATTGATGACCACTCTCGGATAATGTGGGTAACTTTCTTAAAGGAGAAATTTGAAGCACTTGAGAAGTTCAAAATATTCAAGGCTATGGTAGAAAATGAAACTGGCATAAACATAAAATGCCTTAGGTCTGATAGAGGTGGAGAATTCACATCCGATGAGTTCATAACATTCTGTGAGAAACATGGAATAAAGAGACAGTTATCTGCTCCAAGGACTCCACAGCAGAATGGAGTAGTGGAGAGAAAGAACCGGACCATCCAGGAAGCATCTAGGACCATGATGATGGAAGCAAATGTTCCTCACATCTATTGGAGAGCTGTAAACACTGCTGTCTATACTCTTAATTGAGTACAAATCAGAGACAATACTGGTAAGACTCATTATGAACTTTGGTTTGGCATACTGTGAAGTATTTCAAAGTCTTTGGTAGTAAATGCTATATCAAAAGAGATGAAGACCTTGGCAAGTTTGATGCTAGAAGTGATGAAGGAATATTCTACTCAAAGCAAAGCATACCGGTGTTACAACAAGAGATTGAGAAAGATTGTAGAAAGTATAAATGTGAAGGTTGATGAAGGCATGGAAAATCGCTCAAGGTATTATGAATATGAAGCAAATGATCAGAATGATGTCTCAAACCAAGGAGAACTAGTCCCAACTCCAGTTTAGATTCAGACTGATCTGGAGAATCCTGATATACAAGAGGAAGAGACATGCTTGGAAAAACCTGTCCAAGAGTTAGAAGTGCAAGAGAATCCCAAAACTCCCAGGTTTGTAAGACTGAATCATTCTGAAGATCAGATCATAGGAGATAAAAGCAAAGGTGTTCAAACAAGAAGAAAAATTGCTCAAGATTCAGTGAAATATTGTTTGATTTCAAAGGTTGAACCAAAAACAGTAAGTGAAGCATGCAATGATGAAAGCTGGGCCAAAGCAATGGAGGAAGAATTGATGCAGATTGAAAAGAATCACACTTGGGATCTTGTTCCCAGACCTAAGGACAAAAATGTGATTGGGACTAAGTGGGTCTTCCGGAATAAACTGAATGAAGATGGTGAAGTAGTTAGAAACAAAGCCAGATTGGTCTGTAAGGGTTATTCTCAAGTAGAAGGAATTGACTTTGAAGAAACTTTTGCTCCGGTGGCAAGAATTGAAGCAGTCAGATTATTTCTTGCCTTTGCTACCTTCAAGGGCTTCAAAGTATATCGGATGGATGTCAAGTCTGTCTTCTTGAATGGTGATTTGGAAGAAAAGGTATACATTGAGCAACCAGATGGATTCCAATTGTCTGATCATGGTGATATGGTTTGCAAAATGAAGAAAGCATTGTATGGACTCAAACAAGCTCCAAGAGTCTGGTATGAAAGATTGAACAAATATCTTTTGAAGATTGGTTTCAACAAAGGCACTGCTGACAGTAATCTATATTTTAAGATTGATCATGAAAGTATCTTGATTGTTGAAGTATTTGTTGATGATATCATTTTTGGAGGAAAAGATAGCATGTGCAAGACCTTTGCAAATCAAATGCAAAGTGAATTTGAGATGTCTATGTTTGGGGAAATGAATTTCTTTATGGGTCTGCAAATCACTCAAACAAAGAAAGGAATCTTCATATCACAAACCAAGTATGTGAAAGAATTGTTGAAGAAATTTGGGATGGAAGACTCAAAGGCAATGAATACTTCCATGGCAACCAGATGTAAGCTGAGTAAAGATGATGAATCCCCTAAGGCTGATCAGAAAAAGTATAGGTCAATGATTGGAGGACTGCTCTATCTTACTCAAACTAGACCTGATATTATGAATGCTGTTGGTCTTGTTGCCAGATTCCAAGTTGATCCTAGAGTCTCATGTCATGGCAATCAAGAGAATTCTCAGATATCTGAAGGGAACAATTGAATATGGATTATGGTATCCTAAGGATCATGACCTCTCTTCATGCATACACAGATGCTGATTGGGCAGGAGATGTGGATGACCGGAAGAGTACCAATGGTGGTGCATTCTTTTTGGGAAAGAGATTGGTTTCTTGGCGGAGCAAGAAACAAGAGGCAATATCTCTGTTCACTGCAAAAGTAGAATATATTGCAGCAATAGGCAGTTGCACTCAAGTATTGTGGATGAAGGAAATGCTAAGAGACATCAAAGTGGAGTATGAAGAACCTATCACAATCTTCTGTGATAACTCAAGTGCAATAAATATATCAAAAAATCTGGTTGCTTTCAAAGACAAAACATATATCCATCAAGTTTCACTTTTTGAGAGAGCAGGTGAACAAGAATGAAGTCAGATTGGAGTTTGTGCCCTCAAAGGATCAGATTGCAAACATTTTTACTAAACTTCTACCTAAGGACTCTTTTGACTATCTCAGGGAGAAGTTAGGGGTTATTACCCCTCCGGTTCTGAATTAAGGTGCACTGATGTGCATCAGTTCGGTGGATCCCACAGTCATATCTTGTGATCTGGATTGATAATAGGAAACTGCTACTTAGGGGGAGCAGTCTGTATGATTCTGAAGTATGAGAAGTTGTTGCAAGTATGTGCCCTTTGCCATTGATGTCAAAGGGGGAGAGAAGGCACGTGAAAAACAAAAAAATGGTTGCTGTTGATAGGGGGAGCTTTGTCAGTCAGTGAGGAGAAGCTCTTGTCTTGATGGTTAAAACAATTTTTCACATTATATTTTGCCATCAATGACAAAGGGGGAGATTGTTGCAAGTATGGGCCTAACTGCTGTTGTCATTGATGTCAAGGATTGGATGAGTTGTGTGCTGAGGATATTGAGAAAATTCGTCCTATCAGAAACAGAGAACTTTGAAGAACAGTGAAGCTCTATGAAGTGGAGATCCCAGTTAGATAAAGTTCAGAGAATGCGCATCAAAGGGTTTGTAGATATGTGTTTGAAGATGATCCAGTCAAGTTTTGAGAGATTCGCATAAAAATGTGAAGGAGTTATGGCTATGAGAGTAAAACCGGTTCTGGCAACTGTTCAGAGGTGATAGAGTGACACAAATAGGTCCGGTGAGATCCGGAAATACAATATCATGTTCTGCGGATCTGGTGGCATGTTTGGGAGACTAATTTGAATTGACAACTCAATTGGTTCACAGTTTGGAGGTCCACAAGCAATCCTTCTAATGTGACAGTGATGGGCGACTGTGTTCTTGAGGTTTCGGATGCAGATGCGAATAATTACAGTAAGCAGAAGTCGTGCGGATGTTCTTGGTGATTCAAACAAGCTTGTGGGGGTCTCTAGATTGTGTGCAGTTTGTGTTGACAGTACGCATTGAAGATAGAGCTCGTAATTGAAGATTTACCTTCCAGTGATGGTGTTCTTCCTAGTCTTGGCCGATCGGATGTTTTGCACATGTTGCGGATGATCTTGAAGATGTTTTGCGAAGCCTGGCATGCTCCCCAAAGAAGATTGAAGTCCCAACTATGGGTGGCCGATAGTGTAGTAGTGCGCATAAAGTTTTTGTAATAAGTCAAGTTGTATTTTTGTATTTGCTCTGTAATAAAATAAGTGTATGTTGTGCCGACTTTGATGATCATTCCAGAGTCGATGTCTTGTATAAATAAGAATTGTGAAGTCATTCAAAGGTAGCCTTGTAGTGATGAGAAGGTGGTAGGAAAGAAGAGGGAAAAGCGGAGCAGAGGTTTTGAGCTTAAATGGAACTGACTCAAGCATAGTGAAGATGCTAATCTCCAGTTCAAGTATGTAATATTTATATTATTCTGTAGACAGTGTGTCTCCTGTAGGCAGTGGACCTCTTGTGAGCAATGTGCTCGGGCAGTGAGCCCTAATTGGCAAGTGCCATTTCATTCTTCTTATTCTTTTAACAGAGAATACAATTTTGGGTTAGTCACCCCATGGTTTTTCCCTTAACCATGTTTTCCACGTTAAAATCTGTGTTATATGTGTTGAATTTGTTTCTGCTTTTAAATTCATGCATTATGCTTCATGATTGAATCTCTGATATGCTATTGAAATAGAAGAAGCTTTAAAGTATATAAAGAATAGAAGTTTGGTAACAACTGATTCACCCCTCCCTCTCAATTGTTTGTCTTAAATCCAAGAGGTACAAGGGTACTGCCCTTGGGCTTAGAAGAGATGGCTTCTAGGGCACCCTTTTGTGACCTCATTCGCCTATCATAGACATGCAAGTTCAAGGGAACCAATCATAGAGAAAGGGAAAGAAAATGACAAGACGAGGGGGAACGCGATAACGAATGCCTCATTAGGTACACCACCACATATGGATGGCACGCACCACATGAGGCCAAGGGGGATGGTATATCCGCTCTTGGGCCTAGGGTAGAGGATCCGGGACACCCCATCGAAGTCACACTCCTCAACTCTCTTATGGTTGAGTCTCTTATATAGTTATATTTTAGTTGGATTAATGATGCTATTTGAGTTTGTTAATCATGTCAACTTGACTGTGAGAAATATTATTGTAAGTATTTTCTAGCTTGTTTGCTTGGAAATTGATAATTTAGGGTAAAATTAGTATTGTTCCTATAAGGGACATTACAATTTTCACTGCATAGTGTCAAAATTTCAATCACGATGTATAATCTCCTAATTGTGAAATAACATTGAATTAAACTTACAAATCATTGAATTTTGAACTACGGAAACGATGAATAAAGACAGATATTTTACACCTTCCAATCTGCCTCACATTCCTTCGAAAGCTTAAAAGACAACCTCTACAGCTAGTCCTTCAGTTGCACAAAAATATTACACTAGTTTGAGTTATTAATTTTCTATCTTGCCTCTTTCTTTATACTATTCAGCCAAAAATCTAATCTTCCAATAAAGCAATCTTACCACTTAAAAGAAAGTAACCTTATCTCACTTAGGAGATGACAGGAGATGACTTGGAAGATAAGCCTAAATCATTAGTGCTTATCGTACTTTTTTTAGACTTAATTAACTAAATAAAAGATTTCACTTTATAAATTAAGTGAATTACAAAAAATAAATAATGCAAACTACCTACACATTCACATTGATCCTGTGCAGAAGTTCTGAATTGAGCTAAAAAGTTCAACACACAATACATATGATTTTACTAAGCTACTGCTTAAATATGTTTGAATTGACTATGAAGTGTAGACTCCCAAAGAAGACTTATGTTGAACAACGAACCAGTGAATACTCTTTTCTATTGCTCCTAAGAATTAAACACAATTGCTGAATGGCCAATGCTCTGAAAACCATTCAAATCTTTCTGGACCAAGTGGAGTTTATGAAATGAATAAGGTTGTTTTTAAACTGTATGGCCACTAGGAGGCAGGTTGCACAGTCACTAATATTCCAGAATTTTCCTTAGTCACTTGATGGGTTCAACTGTTACCAAATATTGTTGAATACGGTGCCTCCAAGAACAATGTAATTCCCTTAGGACATCGGGACTGAATAATGATGCGACTAGTAGCTTGTGGCCTGATAATATCAATCCACCTTTCACAATATTCACAACTCAAATAGTAATACCAATGTGAAGAGTGGGTGGGATAAGGTGCATGCAACCAACTGTATAGCAATAAATTTATGTTGCAAACTGAGGTGGTAGATTATAAGTGACACGATGGTATTCTTTCTTTTGATATATGGCAAATTTGTCTTATCTAATGCTGCAACCTCTTCAAATTATGGATGGTGGCCCCTCCTTATTCGATAGGCTGTGATTCATAAAGTTTCCCAAATTTTAAACTGCAATTTCACTAAAGAAATAGCTCTTATTGGTGCCCTCTCAGCATATGCGGGACTCACTACATGTGAGTTGGATTGCCTTAAGCTGTTGTGTAGTCACCTTTACCAATATATTATGAATCTACGGTGGTCAAGGGATATCGACTCCTCAAGAATATTATTTCATTGGAAATCTGAATCTGAAACTCAAGCTAAGCCAATAATCACCAAATCCAATGGAAGATCTGAAACCTGTATCACCTTGTATATTGCGTGGGCTGCCTTCAGTTTATTAAATCTCTTCCTTTCAATAGTTAATGACAATCTCCTTGGCTGCAATGGGATTTAAGATCCACGATGAAACATAGAAATGATCATGCGACAATCAAACAAGGTTCTATGACCGATGACAAAGGATATAGGATGCAGATCGATTTATTAGTTTACGGAACCCAAATGATAGAAGAGTCTTTATATTTGTTGCTAGAAACTCAAAGGCTTATACCACACAACAATATTAAACCAAAATTATCTGCGGTTGAACAAGGCCAATAGGAATACCAAGCATTAACTAGAATATCTAAACCACTCTTCTATTTGAAACATACATTAACTGGAATCACAAACTGCAATTGGGCATATGAACACACTATAAAGCACACTAGAACTGAAACCACAATTGCGACACTGACAAATCTGCAAATCTACACAATCTTCAATTTGTTTGCAAATCCAAATCGAACAACACTGAGCCCAAGTGTGATCCCTGAGTGGAATCGCCTCCGAGGAGCGAGAGGGTTTTTGTCCTCACGCTCGTAATGGAAATTGAAGGGTTTTCATCCTCTGATCACCTGCACCAAGGGTTTTCATTCTCGAATGTTGAAAGAACTCCAAATTGGAAGAACAAGTGAAAATGACACAATCGGATAATTGGATGCTTTGCTTGATGCCTTTGCCTTTCTTTTATAGTTGTCTTTTTTGAGCCCTCCATTTATTTTTATTTTATTTCCCTCCAAGTATTTAAAAATTCTTTATAAATTACATCGATAGGGCCCCTATTAGAATTACATTTGAATAAAGTGTTAAAAACACTTTTTAAAACATTACATAGGACCTATGATAATATAAAGTGATCAGTTCCAATATTATTAATTTTTAATTCTAAAAAAGGGGACATGACACTATTACAAGAGTTACTTAGGCCTTGGAAGTTGGTGTGATCCTAGGGGTAGTACCTTGCTCAACCCACTTGGCCTTAGGCACTCCTTGATGAGCATTATCAAATCTTGTATCGGTCCCTTCACTGTGATTGATGATGACATCAGTGACTTCACCATTTTTGGCCTAGAAAATGATACTCAATGAGACTTTCCTATCTCTCTAGTACTCCACAACTTTTGCTCTTTTGGGTTCTTGTTCCCCCTTCTTGGCTATTTGTACTAGTCTCTTGACCACTTGTGTTGGTGATCCCCTGCTGTTTTGTATTTCTTTGTTTTTGTTCTTCCCCTTTGTGGGGCCTCTCTAGGTTTCTCATCATAGAACTTTCTATTGTAAATTGTTATACTTGTGAGTCCCATTAACCTACTTTTGGTTATTTGTGGACATTGATATAATTTCTTTCTTTCTTTCTTTCTTTCGTAAGTTTCTAAACTTTAAGATAAAGCTTTGTAAAAGATTATTTCTAAAAAGATAAAAAAAGGAAAAAGAGAAAAAAAGATAATAGCATTATTTGAAGCTATTTAAAAAAAAATAACTATTGTATTAAAAAATCTTAAGAGTTAGAAAGGGGAATAAATATTACTATTTAAAAAAAGGAGAGTACTTATATGAAAAAGAAGATTAATTTTGTTTTTGGAAAAGGGAAAAAAATATTATTCTAAAAAACATAGATTAAAAGGAGAAAAATTATGAATGGAGCAAGCTGGGAAGTTGACCAATGCCTAGCTACAACCACTCTATTAACATTTTTATTTGCAACTTTCAGTGTGACACAAAATGGAATAGATGTGTAGTAGAACCACTCCTTGAATTATAAGGGGAAACTCCTTATAAACAAAAACTAACCTAAAGCCTTGTTTTGAATAATATGTACTTGCTATTAACAATTTGTACATGTGTGTTTTCTAGGGTGTTTCATACATAGTGAATAAAACAAAAGATGTGTCTTTAAGCATTCAATACAAACAAACTTAAAATCAAACCTATCTTGTTGGTTCTTAAATTGTGGCACAAGATGATTCAACTTTTACTCAAGGCGAGAGGTTTTTATGCTTTTTGAGTAAACAACCTAAGTCACTATCAAATGCTCACTCTTTCTAGCTAAAGGCAAAGATTGAAAAGACATAAGTAAAACACAAGGATTGAATAAGTTTAAACACAAGGACGTGAACACTTTGGTAAATTGACTCAAGGAATTATGTATAAAGTCATAATCTCCAACTTTGAGTAAATTTGCAATACAAAGCTTGCAAATTCACTAAAAGCAATTTAATTTACTTTGATAAACATACACAAGATGATATAAGTTAAACATGATAGTTGCATTCAAAGCTCCAACAACCATCCTAACACTACTATAATACAAAGCTTTCAGTAAATGTCAAGCAATATTCAGCTCATAAAAGCACAATAACATAGAACATCTCAACCATAGTTCGAAAACTTGGACTTGGTGAGTACTCAGCAAGACAAAAATTTGCGAGTTGAAGAGTACTTGGCAAAAACTCGACAACTTAAAAAACACTTAAATTTTTTTAAAAAATTTAAATCTTTGAAAAAAACATAAATTTAATGCAAAATACAGCTAGAAAATGTACCAAATGAGTTTGGTTGGGGGTTTGGGGACAATGCCCCCAATGGGGTTGAGGGGCAGTGCCCAAATGAAGACCTTCAAGACCGCACAGTCCTTCATGGTGCACACCATTTTCATAATTCTTTAAAAAGGCAAAAAACAATGCTTATAACACCAAAAAAACAAAGTTTTGGAGTGTTTTTTTCCATGATTTTGATGTATTGCTGATTCAACAAGTTAAGTATTTGAAAAAGCTCGTCGAGTTTTTGGTGAGTCTCAACAAGTACTTGCCAAAAACTCGGCAAAAAATGTCATATCCCTTAATAGTTCGAGGATTTGCCATTAAAGATTGGAAAAGAAAATTATTTGCTATCTCCTCTCCTCTAGATTATTTTTATAACTTAGTCAAATTTCATGCTTATAGAATAAGACAAAATTGGGAAAAAGACAAAATTTGAATATGACAAATTGTTATGACTTGGCACTAAAAACAAATAATATTAATAAAAAGAATTAAGGCAAGCTCCATGAAGGTTCGAATAACTCTTGCCATCAATCACCTTAAATAAGTATCATTAATTATAATTGGGTTCCATGAAGAAACATCAAGTTTCATTCACTGCCTTTCATTTGCGAAATCTTTGAATAAAGGAATCCAAGAAGCATTTGAAGTGGGCAGGAATAATATACAGAAAATCGTACCAAGGACAATACGAACAGCAGAGTTATTAAGTTTATACTTCAGTGATAGCAGATACAAAAGAGTCCATTATCAATATGTACAAAGCTTATATCAAGACTGCGAACTGGATTTGCACAGCAAGTCTCTTATCATTTTCTAATTATTGCTGATCTCTCATCATCGCCGTACAGGTACGGACAACATAGTGCTCTTTGTTTCTGTCATTATCATATATAAACTTCTATGATAGTAATCAGACTTGCAAGAAGCTTTCGTTTACATATGCATCTCTGTTATTAATCAGATTTATATGCCATTTTCATTCACATAGGATATGTAGACTATTACGTAGAATAATCATGCATCCAATATGCAATATTTCATGAAGTATCTCTGTAATCAATAATGCATAATAAAAATGTAATTTACCAACCTCATATGAGAGATAGTAGGCTAAATACTAAGAGGCCACATGGGTAAAATTATGGCTTTGTCACATGAGGTATAAGGTACCCATAGTGCAAGGATAGTGATGCATTAGGCCTTGGTCACTTGATGTAAGGCATCATAAGAGTGCCAAGGAGTCTCAAGAGGCCTTGACTCTAAGGTATTAAGGATACCATATTGAGTCTAAGGATAGAGACAATAGAGCCCCATAGTGGATAACGGTACTCACCTCCAATCTCCCATAAGATGTTAGTAAATGACATTTAAATTAGTAGATTTGCAATTCGTATCCATGAAGATCATACATCATATGAAATGTCATGATAAGATATGCAAGGCATATTGAAGTTGATCGTGAATGTGAAATGAAATTATATGCAAAGCATATTGAAGTTGATCATGAAAGTAACATATGAAATGTTAATGATATGCAAGGCATATGAATAAGATTAACTTGTGAAATGAGAATGAAAGATAATGTGCATTAAAAGCAATCATAAAGATTAACAATGATTATATGCATTGAAAGTATCTATGAATTCATAATAGTGATATGCATAGAAATTGATCATAAATGAATAATAGTAATTGGCACAGTAATGTATATTGATAGAAATCGATGACGAACTGTCAAATTAATCATAGAAATAGTAAAGCAATGTTTTATGTATGAATTATAAATGTTGGCTTAAATGAAAATAGACTAATGTTCCTTTGTTGCAAGTTGAAATTTGTGAACAAGGTAAGAGGAATTTTGACTTGCAAAAAAGGGGACATTACAAAAAAACTCGAAGAGTAAACACTGTGAGTACTCGCGGAGCACAAAATCTCAACAGTACTCGGCGACTCAGAGAGTATTCGGAGAGTTTGCAAACTATGATCTCAACAACAATTTAGAACCAAAATACACATTACTAAATTCTATTGATTGAATGATATTGAATCCTTAAACTAAATGCCCAAATGTAATGACCCCCATCTAGCTCACTGCACCAGTAGACAGGGTTAGCCTATAATTTCGACTTCCGTAGGCTAATGGAGGTGTTTAGGAAGTCATTCCAGGGACTTACTATTTATAGTAAGTCATGAGCCGAGTAGTTACTATTTTTGGTAGGGCAGTTGTGGGGGTCCTTGGCACAATATTCATGGTCTTGATATTACTAGAGCCTAAAACGATATAGTATAAGTCAAATTAAATATTTAACTTATATTATTTTATGAGGCTTTGATATACCTTTAAGTTATAAAGTGAAAGTTGTAACTTAAAGTTACATGCCTAGGGATGAGTGCCCCTCATGGTGAGGCAAGGGGTTGTTTTTAAATTAAAAATAATTAAAAATTCCCTCTCTTGGGCGTTGGGGTTTGCAGAGTAATAAAAGAGGAAATGAAGGCAAATTTGCCTTATGCTATGTTTGATGAAAATTACTCTCATATTGAGTTTGCCCGTGCATTGGGATTGAGCTTGGCTCTAGGGTTTTGAAGATCAATTTGCAGAGACGAAAACCTTTGCAGATTCGCCTTTCTTCGTGCATGAAAGATTGCATTAGGAGAGGATTAGAGGAGCTTCACTTAGGAGTTCCACTTTGTGCTTTCATTGACGGATTTTGGTTGAGATTTGGAGCTGAATGATCATATTTCATGGAGTTTGGGAATGCAGATGTGAGAATAGCTTCTGAAGAGCAAATTTGATAGTTATTGGTGTAATTTTGTGACTGAGATCCTTTCTTATTGCTGGCCGTACCATCCTCTCAGCAAGCCGTACATTTACTAGAGGTCGTACCACTTAGTGTGCATTGATTGGCGTGTTTTGTGGACATCTAATTGTGGTCGCCTTGGAGGAATAAGGATTTGTAGATTAAAACAGAGTTATTTCAGACTGTGATTTGTGCATTTGGTGTTGATATACACAACCATAGAGGTCGTACCATCATAGGTGGACGTGGGTATCATTGGTAGCCATTCTTCATCGATTAGTGATGTCTTTTGATCCAGATTTGGGCGTCCAATTCTCTATCTATTACTGCTGTTGACTGCAACACGAATTCTTTCATCCCTATGGAGTTGTAAGCACATTTCTATGGCCATTATTGCTAGTCCGGCTACAGCTCCGGGCGAAGTTGTAAACTGTGATATGGCTATGTACTCATAATTCATATTTTGGCTAAATACAATCTAGGTTGGTGTTATTTTGTTGATATCTCTTTTAGTTTTTCTGGGTTTGCAATATATCTTTCATATTCTATGTGTTGTATGCAAAACTGCACATGCAAACAAAACCCATAAAACCTTAAACAACAAAACATCAAAAAACAAAAAAAATCAGTCAGACAAACATATACAAAGGGGTGTATGTTACAGTGGTATTAGAGCAGAAAATCTTGCCATCCTGTGAGGTTAAATATGACATGTAGATGATAAAAATGAGACATGCGGCCTACAGATAGACATGATTTTAGACAAAGACTAGGAAAACGGAATTCACAGAGGACACAGGGAAGAGAGGTACCACAGATAGAAGAACTTGAGCATCCAGTACCCATAGTAGATCCATTTGAGTCAGATATAGAGGTTGCTGCTACCGAGGAAGATTCCCTAGTTTCACGAACAGACCCTTTTTCAGGTGAACTACCATCAATTACAAAATCTACAGGAGAAATGGGTGACAGGGAAGGTGAGGAACCTAGCATGCGCGAGATCTTGAGTGTGCTCACCAGGAGCTCGTTGGGTTTAGAAAGAGAATTGAGGGAGTCTTGATAGGAGTTGAGAGTATGATAGGCTGAGATAGCACATACCCTCGAACAGTTGCAAGATGGAAGGAATAACAGGGATAATCACCGTGACAAGAACAGGTACAATTAAGGTGACAGGAACAGAAATAATGACGGTGATAGAAATAGAAACAATGACGGTGATAGAAACAAAAACAATGACGGAGACAGGAATAGGAATAATGTGGGTGATCGACACAATGGTGATAGGAACTAGGGAAACAGGAATAATGGGGACAGGAACCAGGATGACAGATACAGGTTCAGAGATGATGAGGATGATGCCTCGGTGACTCATAGGAGGGCTTCACAGTTTACAGCAGGGGACAAACTTGGCATTCCGACCTTTGCTCCCAGGAACCAAGTTCCTGAACAGGATCCCACATAGGCTGAGTTTTAGAAGGAGATTTTGAGGGATTGGAGAGCTTCTAGTGCAGAGTTCAGGGTAGAGATGACCTTTGCAGACTACTCTGACATTAGGATAAAGAATAGACCTCGCAGGGGAGGTAGACCTCAGAACCAGGAGTTGCAAAAGAAAGTGAGCAAAATGACACTTCCCTACTTTGATGGATCGGGTAAGACCACTGCTAGAGCTTGGGTCCAGAAATTGGACAGCTACTTGCAGATTAGTCCCATGCCTGAGGAGGACGCCATTACTTATGTAGCTTTGCACTTGGAGGGAGTAGCACATAAGTGGTGGAACAACGGGAAGGTCACACTGGGTCACGATTAGATTACTTCATATGTGGAGTTTACAGCCAGACTGATCAACAGGGTTGATAAGGACCCAGAGTTACAGTTTAAGGAGTTGGCACAGCTGAGGCAGAGTGGTTCAGTTGACTCCTACATTTCTGAGTTCCAGGACCTATCTGTTATGGTCCCAGATATTTCTGAGCATAGATTGATTATTCTTTTCATTGATGGATTGTCAGACCCACTTCGTGGTTGGGTTAAGGGCTTTGACCTTGCTTCACTCCACGAGGCCATGAAGAAGGCCCAAGATATGGAGTCATTAGTGTGGAGGAGCAAATTTCAGTCTAAGGGATTTTCACACAGGAGGGATAAGGAGGAGAAGAGACCCTTCCATAAAGACATTGAGCAGCAAAAGGACAGGTCAAACAGGTTGACTGATGATCAACTTAATGAGTATAGGAGGAAGAAACTTTGCTTCCATTGCAAAGAACCATGGGATCCCTCGCATAAGTGTCTACACAAGGCTAAGGCCAAATTGATCGAGTACTATTCAGTTGAGGAGACTCAGTCAGATGCATCTGATTCAGAGTTAGATCAGCCTTCAGATCATGGAGATAGTGGAGATGAGAGAGCCTCACAGCACAGTGTTGGCAGTGGAGGTACTATTGCCTAGCTATCCAATTTCCAAAAGGTTGGTTCTTTCATGGTGCGTGGTGTACTCAGTGGACAATGCATTATTACCCTCATTGATACAAGAGCTACACATAATTTTATTGACGAGGGGTTAGTAGCTCGCAGGGGGTTGAAGACAGAGGAATTCGAAGGCTTCAAGGTAATGGTAGCCGACAGATTCAAAATGCAGTGCAATAGGAAGATATCAGGATTGAAGATCATCATGGGTGAGTATGAGTTGGTAGATGATTTCTATGTTGTTGGCATTGGGGATATAGATGTTGTACTTGGCATGCATTGGATGAGCCAGTTGGAGGAGTTCACCATGAATGTAAAGATGGAAATGAGATTTGAATTCAATGGGAAGAAAATATGCCTTAGAGGTATATCAGACGGTGGACCTCGAGTGATGTAGAGGCTTTTGAGACATGACAAGGTAAAGTGGGCAGCAGAGTGCCTTATTATGCTAGAGTCCTCACCATGGTAGGACAACTATCATCCTGATATTCAGAAGCTATTATCCAAGCACAGTAAGGTGTTTGGGGACATACCACCAGGAGTGCCTCCTGATAGAGGCATAGAGCATGTTATTGAGCTTGAGGATGTGACCAAGCCCATCATGATCACTCCTTATCGTCATTCGAAGAGGCTTAAGGATGGGATTGAAAAAACAATTATAGGAGCTATTGGAGATGGGACATATCCGGCCCAGTAAGAGCCCATTTGCTTCTGTAGTTGTACTTGTCAAAAAGAAGGATGGGACAATCAGGATGTGTATAGACTACAGGGCCTTAAACAAGAAAACTATTAAGAACAGGTACCCCATTTCGAGGATAGATGAGCTACATGGTGCCTGTTACTTTTCCAAAATTGACTTGAGGTCTGGATGCCACCAAATTTGTATGAGGGCTGAGGATGTAGAGAAGACAGCCTTCAGGTGTCATTACGGTCACTTCAAGTTTCTAGTGATGCCTTTCGGTTTAACCAATGCACCTGCGACTTTCTAGAGTTGTATGAATCAGATATTTAGACAGCAACTTCGGAAATTTGTTTTGATCTTCTTTGATGACATATTGATTTTCAGTAGGACATGGGAGGACCACATGAGACACCTTGAGGAGGTATTGAGCATATTGGAGAGTGAATCACTCTATGCCAAGGAATCGAAATGTGATTTTGGCATGACAAAGTTACTTTACCTTGGCCATATTATCAGTGCAGATGGTGTCAGGGTAGATCCAGATAAGATAAAGGCAATTGTTGATTGGCCCCCACCTACAAACCTCACACAGCTTAATGGTTTCTTTGGATTATGTGGCTTTTACAGGAGGTTTGTAAAAGCCTTCTCACAGGCAGTGGCATCTTTGACAGATTTGACAAAGGGAGCCTTTGTGTGGTCTGATTCAGCTTAGCAGTGCTTTGATCATTTCAAGCACTTAATGTCTACTTGCCCCGTGCTTGCGATTCCCAATTTCACCAAACCATTCGAGTTGCAGTGTGATGCTTCTGGAGAGGGAATAGGGGCAGTGCTTATGCAAGAAAAGCACCCGATAGCATTTGAAAGTAGGAAATTTCGAGGTGTTGAGAGGAGTTACTCGATGTATGACCGAGAGATGTTGGCCATAATGCATGCATTGGCCAAGTTTAGGCCTTATTTGGTTGGAGGCAAATTCATAATCAAAACAAATCATAATAGCATCAAATACTTTATGAACCAGAAGGATCTGAATGACAAACAACAAAAGTGGGTGAGCAAGTTACAGGCTTATGATTTTGACATCGAGTATGTCAAAGGCAAGAGGAACATAGTTGTAGATGCCTTATCACGTTGACCTCACTTATGCTTAGTTGGAGAGAGATGATTATAGCAGAGTATGTTAAGGACTCTTGGGCAACGAGAGTCATTGAGGGCACTAATACTGATGAGAGATACTCTGTGGTGAATGACTTGATTATATATAAGGATAGAATATTCTTGGTGCCTAATTCACAATTCAAACATAAGGTAATAAAAACTTTCCATGATACACCCATGGCTGGCCATCCTGGATTCTTCAAGACATACAAACAGATTCGGGAGAGGTTCACATGGAAAAGACTGAAGGATGAAGTGCAAAAGTATGTTTGCGAGTGTCCCATTTGCTAGCAAAATAAGCATGAGCATACCTTTCCTGCAGGTCTTTTACAACCTCTACCTATTCCCAATCAGAAATGGGAATGTATCTCCATGGACTTCATCACAGGGTTGCCTAAGGTGCAGGGGAAGGACTGTATATATGTGGTGGTCGATAGATTCACCAAATTTGCACATTTCTTTGCTATTTCAGCAACCTTTATAGTTGCTTAGGTGGCTGATTTGTTCTTCAGGAAGGTATTTAGGCTGCACGGGGTACCCAAAAGCATAGTCAATGACAGGGACAACAAGTTCCTGAGTATATTTTGGCAAGAGTTCTTCAGACTTTGTGGCATTGAGTTGACTCCTAGTACTAGTTACCACTTGCACACAGATGGCCAAACAGAGGTGGTGAACAAATGGTTGGAGGGGTACCTACGCAATTATGTGTTGGGGCAGCAGAAAGCTTGGATCAGATGGTTGCACCTAGGGGAGTACTGTTACAATACTACTCATCACATCTCTATTCAGATGACTCCTTTCAGGGCACTGTATGGTTATGATGTCCCATGCTTTACAGATCTCTTGCTTGGTGATAGTCGGGTGCCTAAGGCAAAGGATCTCTTACAGGACAGTCAGAACATCTTAAGAGAACTCAAGGAGAATATACAACAGGCATAGAATCGGCAAAAGTTGTATGCTGATCACCATCAAGTGGAGAGGAGATTTGAGGTTGGAGACATGGTGTATTTGAGGCTCCAACCCTACAGGCAGTCCACTCTCAAGAAGAGTGGAGCAGAGAAGTTGATACCCAGGTTTTATGGTCCATTCAGGATTATCAAAAGAGTGGGTGAAGTGGCATACGAGCTTGAGTTACCATCAGACAACATGATGCACAATGTGTTCCATGTTTCCAGGTTGAAGAAAGCTCTTGGCCACAAAATAATTCCTTCAACAGAGCTTCCACCATTGAATGAGGAAGGGAAATTGATCTTAGTACCAGAGGCTATCATTGACACCCGGGAGACATTTGAGGAAATGGGTTATCAGAGAGTACTTGGTCAAGTGGAAAAATTTACCAGTGGAAGATGCTACTTAGGAGGGTGAGCAGATATTGCAGCATCCAGAGTTGAGGTTGCTTGAGGACAAGCAATCTTGGAAAGGGCGGACTGTAATGTCCCCCATCTAGCTCATTGCACCAGGTCTTTAAGCATTCAATACAAACAAACTTAAAATCAAGCCTATCTTGTTGGTTCTTAAATTGTGGCACAAGGTGATTCAACTTTTACTCAAGGCGAGAGGTTTTTATGCTTTTTGAGTAAACAACCTAAGTCGCTATCAAATGCTCACTCTTTCTAGCTAAAGGCAAAGATTGAAAAGACATAAGTAAAACACAAGGACTGAATAAGTTTAAACACAAGGACGTGAACACTTTGGTAAATTGAATTAAGGAATTATGTACAAAGTCATAATCTCCAACTTTGAGTAAATTTGCAATACAAAACTTGCAAATTCACTAAAAGCAATTTAATTTACCTTGATAAACATACACAAGATGATATAAGTTAAACACGATAGTTGCATTCAAAGCTACAACAACCATCCTAACACTACTATAATACAAATCTTTCAATAAATGTCAAGCAATATTCAACTCATAAAAGCACAATAACATAGAACATCTCAACCATATTTCGAAAACTCGGACTCGAAGAGTACTCAGCAAGCCAAAAATTTCCGACTTGGAGAGTACTTGGCAAAAACTTGACAACTTAAAAAATACTTAAATTTTTTTAAAAAATTTAAATTTTTGAAAAAAACATAAATTTAATGCAAAATACAGCTAGAAAATGTACCAAATGAGTTTGGTTGGGGGTTTGGGGACAACGCCCCCAATGGGGTTGAGGGGCAGTGCCCAAATGAAGACCTTCAAGACCACACAGTCCTTCATGGCGCACACCATTTTCATAATTTTTTAAAAAGGCAAAAAACAATGCTTATAACACCAAAAAAGCAAAGTTTTGGAGTGTTTTTTTCCATGATTTTGATGTATTGCTGATACAAGTTAAGTATTTGAAAAAACTCGTCGAGTTTTTGGTGAGTCTCAGCGAGTACTTGCCAAAAACTCGGCGAGTTTTTCCATATACTTGGCAAAAAAAACTCGGAGTAGACATTGTGAGTACTCGTGGAGCACAAAATCTCACGAGTACTCAGCGACTCAAAGAGTACTCGGAGAGTTTGCAAACTATGATCTCAACAACAATTTAGAACCAAAATACACATTACTAAATTCTATTGATTGAATGATATTGAATCCTTAAACTAAATGCCCAAATGTAATGACCCCCATCTAGCTCACTGCACTAGTAGACAGGGTTAGCCTATAATTTGACTTCCGTAGGCTAATGGAGGTGTTTAGGAAGTCATTCCAGGGGCTTACTATTTATAGTAAGTCATGAGCCGAGCAGTTACTATTTTTGGCAGGGTAGTTGTGGGGGTCCTTGGCACAATATTCATGGTCTCGACATGACTAGAGCCTAAAACGATATAAGTCAAATTAAATATTTAACTTATATTATTTTATGAGGCTTTGATATAACTTTAAGTTATAAAGTGTTTATAAAGTGCAAGTTGTAACTTAAAGTTGCATGCCTAGGGACGAGCGCCCCTCATGGTGAGGCAAGGGATTGTTTTTAAATTAAAAATAATTAAAAATTCCCTCTCTTGGGTGTTGGGGTTTGGAGAGTAATAAAAGAGGAAAAGAAGGCTCATTTGCCTTATGCTATGTTTGATGAAAATTACTCTCATATTGAGTTTGCCCATGCATTGGGATTGAGCTTGGCTCTAGGGTTTTGAAGATCGATATGCAGAGACAAAAACCTTTGCAGATTCACCTTTCTTCGTGCATGAAAGATTGCATCAGGAGAGGATTAGAGGAGCTTCACTCAGGAGTTCCACTTTGTGCTTTCATTGATGGATTTTGGTTGAGATTTGGAGCTGAATGATCATATTTCATGGAGTTTGGGAATGCAGATGTGAGAACAGCTTCTGAAGAGCAGATTTGATAGTTATTGGTGTAATTTTGTGACTGAGATCCTTTCTTATTGCTGGCTGCACCATCCTCTCAGCAGGCCATACATTTGCTAGAGGCCTTAACACTTAGTGTGCATTGATTGGTGTGTTTTGTGGAGATATTTCCATCTGACTGTGGTCGCCTTGGAGGAATAAGGATTTGCTGATAAAAATAGAGTTATTTCAGACTGTGATTTGTGCATTTGGTGCTGATATACACAGCCATAGAGGTTGTACCATCATAGGTGGACGTGGGTATCATTGGTAGCCATTCTTCATCGATTAGTGATGTCTTTTGATCCAGATTTGGACGTCCAATTCTCTATCTATTACTGCTGCTGACTACAACACCAATTCTTTCATCCCTACAGAATTGTAAGCACATTTCTATGGCCATTATTGCTGGTCCGGCTACAGCATCCGGGCGAAGTTGTAAATTGTGATATGGGTATGTACTCATAATTCATATTTTGGCTAAATACAATTTGGGTTGGTGTTATTTTGTTGATATCTCTTTTAATTTTTTTGGGTTTGCAATATATCTTTCATATTCTATGTATTGTATGCAAAACCCATAAAACCCTAAACAACAAAACATCAAAAAACACAAAAAGAAATCAGTCAGACAAGCATATACAGAGGGGTGTATGTTACACCAAAGCACTTATTTATAATGTTTACAAAACTATTGCATGAAAAATAATAAAAAGCTAACTACAACTTTTACACTAACAATAGATTGCTTTCATGCAAAGCAAGCTTATTACATAATTATGTCTACAAATACAAAATCCTAACACGGAATCTTTAGATAGGCTTTTGATAAATGTAACTACAAACTAGCAATAGACCTATAAGGTTGACTAAAAATAGCGTATCTATAAATAACCACAAAAAATAGACTTCTTAGAATTCACTTATCTCCTCAAAAATAGTGAGAGGTATAAATAGCGCGGGCTAAAAATAGAAAACCGTAACATGCAGCTGAGGCGATGATTTTGATGAAGTTCACCTGCATGGTTCATGGCAAAGCTTTTGATGACACTCTGAAGCTCTGACATTCATCTTGATGCTCTAATATGAAAACCCTTCTTTGTTGATTTTGCATCAAAACCTAGCTCAAATATTGCATCCTTAAATGCTCTAAAAACTCCTTAGGGTTTGATAGCAGGTTGTCGTCTTATAATATCATGAAGAACAGCTCTGTACCCTCAAAAACCCATTACAAAATGAATATATTTGCTGTTCAAAGATTGATACATGCTCACAAATGTGGCTGCTATGATGACTTAAACTTTATACTGAAATTCTGTTATTTATAGACTGAAATCTCTGTTCACTGTGAATGTCCTCTGCAACTTCACTGAAATGATGATGAATACTATTGAAATCAAATGTTTTTGATAATGATTACTGCTGTATAGTGCTGCTACAAACCTCTTCAAAAGATATAAATTACTGCCAATATGACGAAAATATCTGCTGAATGGCACTGCCAACTTTGCTGCCAAACAATGAAGTCTGATGCAGAAATAATAAAGATGGAAATTTATTTCAACACAAACCACTGCCATTTCTGCCTTTGCTGCCCAAATATATATCTTGCTTTCCTGATTTCATCTTGTTGTTTAAAACCGAGTTTGTACATTGCTGGGCAGCGCTCTATAACTAGTTGAACTTCTGTTTTTGAAAGGCCATGACTGTTCATAAAAAAACATGACTCTTTAATCAGCATTGGCAAACCTTGACAACTTCTGTTGACCTATAACAGGTGCACCTATATGAATCTACACGCTTTTTAGTGAAACTTGTACTCTCCATTTATAGGCATGCACCTACATGTGTAGATTCATGTTTTCAAAACTTTAGTTTGTACACAAGGGGTTGAGCTTAATTGGTTGAAGCATTGAGTTCTCATTGTGGAGAGCCAAGTTCAAATCCCAAAGGGATGTCTAATAAGTGGATTTCTAAGTTGTGACTCTTGGTCTTCCATAAGTGATTTCTAGTGTGGTTGCTTGAAAGGAGTTTGTATTGGTCTCATGATTGTGCTCGTAAGAGCTTGTATTAGTCTCATGTTGATGTTCAGTTGAGCAGAATATTCGTAAACAATTAGCAATATAAAAAAAAACTTTAGTTTGTAATCACCTCTACTTGGCATGCACTAGATAACCAGCTATGCAAACTTTTGACTTTGAAAATTCATCTTTGTGGTCAAGGGCATGCACTTAGCATATAAAATAGGTTCATCTTTGGAAAATTTTGCTCACTTGTTATGCGGCATGCACCTTTTCATATGGCTTCGAATTTTTTATTCTGAAAAACTTGTACAAGCTCTTCGTGGCGTGCACTTTCTTTGTTAGACACAAGTTTTTGAAACATCAAAATGTACCTTCATTGTATTGGCACATGCCCAGTAATGGCATTGCAGGTTTGATTTTTTGAAAAGCTGGTTAACCCTTGTATGCAGCATGCTATGTTAAGGGACATAAGATTTTGATTTTGTATTCTCCTTTAGAGGTGCATGCACAAACATGCTATTGCATGGTTTGTCAAACATTGAAATTGTCAATCCCTTCATTCTAGTATGCGCCAATTACTTGGCCAATGCACGTTTTTGAAACTGAACACCCAAAATCTGTGATATCCTCTGGTTGATGCGCACTTCCATGTAACTCTGCAAGTTTTGATTGGAAAATTTGTGCTTTTCTTTATAATGGCTTGCTCCATTGTGTGCTGCAGTTTGAATATTTTTGAAAACAAGTTTCTCTAGCTTAAGGCGCGTGCTCTATGGTGCTGTCGCAGATTTTTGACCCTTTAAATTTGTCTTTATTCCATATGGTGCACCCTTTCTACACCATCTACATGTTAGCTTAAAACAAAATTACTCTTCCTTCATGCAACGCGTGGTTGTACATATGAAGAGCAAGATTTTGTGCCTTGATAATTCTGTCACCCCTTCATAAATTATCATCCATTCTCCTTGGTGGATTGTTTGAAAGCTATATCCTTTGATCTGCAAAGAAGTCGCTCCTAGGTAGAATGATATTCCCACCGCCAAAGAAGCCATTGGAAACAACTTGTTCTCAACAAGGATAGATGGAGTTTTCGATTTAAAAAAGGGCTTTTCACGATATTAAGTTACAGTTCCATTTTTCTGCAATTTATTATTGTTTTTTTAAGGGATGTTTTTTTGGCAAGTGGTATTATTGGGATGATGAGGGGCATTTCATCCCTGTCCTATCACAGACTATTGGTCTTTGTTTTAGCCAGTAGGAAGTTGTTATGTTTGTTTGTGCTTGGATAGTTTGCATCCTCCAATATCTAAAAATCTCGTTGCAAGGTATGGTTATTAACAGTCCAGTGCATGCACCTAAGGAAAAACATAAGCAGGTAGTTATTTTCATGTATGAAAACCCCCTTAATGAAATCTTGTATAGTGTGCATAATTGTGTATCTTGTCTATAGTTTTAATCTAGGTTTAGTTAGATCTCAAGGAGCTTCTCCCTCTAATTTGAAGAAGTTTTACCTCACATTGTTTTGTTTTGTCTTGTCTTGAAAAAGACAAATTAAAATGCTAACTATTAGGAAATGTGTCTCAACTGTGCATTCTAATGCTCAAATGCAAATTCCAGGGTATAGAGGTCATTTTTTGTAATGTCCCCTTTTTTCCGAGTGATCACCCATTGGAGTCGACTAGCCTATTTTATTCCTGTAGGCTAAAGTCAGGATTTGTAAGGGAATAATATCATTAATTAAATACTAAATAATCTTGAGTCAATTCGGATTATTTATATTTAATTAATAAAACTGGACCTAGTTGTAAAGTGAAATGACTTTACTATTTATGAGTGCCCTTGGTAAATAAAGAAAAGGGGAAAAAAAAAAGAAAATAAATTGCCAAAGGGAGGTTTGTCAAGAGGGAAGAGAAAATAAAATAAAATAAAATATATTGTCAAAGGGAGGTTGGCCATAAGGAGGTTTCAATTGAGGGCTATAAAAGGAGGATCAAGCAAGTCATTTCATGATTCGCATTCATATCTTTTCATTGGAGATTTTCTTTTGTGGCTGCAACTTTGGTTCAGTATATTCCAAGGACGAAAACCCTTAGGAATATTGGTGAATTGGACGAAAACCCAATTCCATCTTGGAGGTGGACTCATATGGAGTTCATATTTGCACTTCATTGGAGATTTGGAGGGAAAGAAGGAGCTTCAAAGACATTTGTTTCTGCAGAAACCCTAGGGCCAAATTGTGTGATTTGTGCCAAATACAATTTGGAAGAGTGAAAGATAAATTCAGATTTTCAGATCAGATTTGGAGCGCCATCTTTTGGAGTGTTTGAGCATTGATTGTTGCTAGGATTTCACCCTAGGTTGAGCACCGAGGACAATTTCATTTGTTGAGTGTGGGAGCCAAACCCTAGTTGTTGCCGCCTCTTGTGCATGCCATTCTTCATCATTATGGGAGTGTCGTGTCATGTCCCCAATTTTGAGCCAAAGAAAATGAAATCTTTAATTGCATTTTCCTAATTGATTTGTATGGAGTTAAGTCCAATCAAGCAAAAAGGGGATTCAAATTATAGGTCCAAGCTATAATAAGACCCAACGACCACAAGGAAGGTAAATGCAAATTATAACAAAGATCATGAAAGGGGTCATTTGCCTATTTGGATATAGGTCCAAGCTAAGGAAGATCAAGGGCATCGACTTGGAGGGAATTAAATTCAAATTTCAAAAATATTCTTCCAAAAGGATCTTCACACGAGGAACCCCAAACGGCTACATATGGGCGATTGACATAGGGAAGACCTATTTGAAGGTCTAAGTACATTCGCCCCCATGAGAAATGGGCCCCAACTAAGAAAAGAGAAATTTGAATTCAAAACATTGTGGAGGGAAAAGTTAAATTGTTATAAAAGAATCCAAACGGCTAGATTGGAAGCCCTCGGCCAAAGAGATATCTTCCACCAAAGTTCAGTGCTTAAGGAAATTCGGCCTAGCATCTAGAAGATGCATTCGCCTATGGAAAAAGACTCCAAATTCAAGGTATCAACGGTTAGAGAAGAAGGTTTGCAAAATAGTATCACATCATTCGCCTATTCCAAGGCATTTGGCCTAGATCAAGGAGAGAAGGGGGTTTCAAGGTGCTTTCACCCATGCAAGGGGTTTTGGCCAAGACAATGAAGTATCCCAAACAGCCCTTGACACATTCGCCAATGAAGATGTACATTCACTAAGAGGGGTTGATACATGTGAGGTCAAGGTTTGAAGATGCATGAGCTCAATGCCCTATGCAATAAACAATGCATTCAAGACATACTACCGATGCATTCGCCAAAGCAAAGGCTCATTCGCCTAGAGGGAGGGAAGCAAGCATCAAACTCCATGCAAGAGAAGGAGGAATAAATAGGGGACTTGGCCTCATTGCAAGACATGTCTGGATTTGGTATGATTTCTTCATTTTGTAAGCTTGTGAATTCCGATTCTCATGCTTTTCTTGCAAGGTGATGTGCCCTTGCACATAGGGTGATGACCCCCTATGCTTTATGAGGTGTTATTGTATCTAATTTCACCATTGATATTCAATTTGCAGGTATCAGGGATTATTGCAGGTATTGGACAAGCATTCTATCATAGTTACATCATTGGGAGGCATTGTAGGAGAGTTTGCATCAAGTATTTGCAAGATTTGGACAAGTTTCAGTTTCATATAACTCAGCAACAGTCATTGCAGCCACTTCCAAAGCTGCTACAGTCATACAAAGGGGTGGTACTCATTGCATAGGGGCACCACACTTCATTGTTGTCCCTTCTAGATCAATTGCTCAAGTTAAGAAGCCCATCGCTGGAGTATAGAAGAGGGTTCGGTGTCAAATATAGTCCTATTCGCCTTGCTGATTGAAAACAGTGACAACGGGCCTTTGCAACAGTCATATGCAGTCGGATTTCAATTACATTTAAGGGAGTAATAGATATCATAGAAGGCTGGGAACTATTCTGAATGATACCCTTTCAATTGGATTGTAATTTAGAAGTCATTTGTAATAACTTGGTAGTCTGATCTCATGTTTGAATGTGACTGTCATAAAAGACAGCGAATCAGTGTTTGTAATTGCATCAATTGAACAAGGGATAAGGCAATTGAAGTTGGCATTCCATTGAGTATATGTGTATTTGCGTGTTTTCATTTGACTAAGCTAATTGTTGCAAGTATTCTTAGCTAAGTGTGGATGTATTTTCAGTTAAGCCCAATAAGGGACATTACACGCCGCCTAGATGGAGGAATTCGCCCATCTAGGGTTTACTGATTGCCATCATTATTTGCCAATTTTGGTATGTATAAACCTATGTTTAGGTCGGATTTGTTTGGGCATGTTTGAGCCTATACATTTGATGTAATTTCAATTCAGAATATACTGATTTGTAGCAGCAGACTTTTATATTCAGAAATCAGAATTATAGATCATTTGTTTTGCATTTGAATGGTCATATCATGTGGTGAAATTCATGGTTGATGTTATCTTCATAAGGATACATATTTGGCATGTTTATTTGAGCATTTGGCACATGTATGTTCTCTGTCCACAATTATTTATAATTCAGAAATAAAAATCAGAATTCAGATCTAGGGTTTGAGAAGAAGAAAAATCAGAAATTTAGGACAGATCTGATTAGGGATCTTACATTTTTGGCCTTGACAATTACCAAAACAAGCTATAACCAGTTAAAGTGGGTTACAACAACGTAGATCTCTCTGAGATCTTCAATTTAAAAAAAAGGATCAATTAGGTTCTTGGATCAAAAGTTATGGCCTCTCAAAGTTAGGCTCCCACTTCAAAAGTTTAAGAGCATTTATGATACATAGGAGAGTTGAAAGAGGGAGTTACATATGTTGACCAAGAACATTCACCAACCTGTGACGCATCATTATGACTGTTATAAAGCATCTTTGGAGGGTTTGAATAAGACAAATTGGAGCGCCCAAATTGGGAGGATAACTTTGACATGTCATGACAAATATTTATAGGTCTACTCTTGGAATTTGACTAGGGGATTTGGGCATCACTTTTGGATGGTACTAGCTCATGGTTTTGTGATTCCTCTTTTGTGGTTTCATGTATTGGTTTCTCTATTTATTGGGTGCTTGGGATGGAGTTTTCTTAGTGTATTTTGTAGGTACTATTATGCTACTAGTATTACTCCAAATTTGAGTGTCGGTGTTATCTCTTGTGAAGGCTCCTTGCTTGGATTGTATTGTAATCGATATTGTTGTTGATTAATACATTGGATTGGAGTTTAGAGGTTGGATTTTTTCCTAAAAGGGTTTTCCTAGGGTACATCATTGTGTTATGGTGAATGATTTTATTGTGTTGTTTCTTTCCTACAAATTATTTTAGATTGTATTTTCTGTTCATCTCTCCTGTTAGATTAGTGTAGGAAATGTTTCCACACCTTAACTATCTTTCACTAACAATATTAAAATTGGCTCCTCCCTTCTTTTCAAAGAGTGCTGAATGGTTTTATAATCTCCTCCTAGATTGATAAGCTACTCAGAAGTGGATATAAGCTAATCTGATACAAGTCTCCAATACTAAACTTTAAAAGGCACAAAGAGATGGATATAAATTGGCACTACCAAGTGAATAAAGTAATTTTACGAGTGAACTTGGATATATTCAAAAAATATTTCTGCTTCAAACCTTTCTGTGAGTAATCTCCTCCAACTTGGTGTTTTTATGCTGATTATTGGTTTTAGTTAATGTGAGTGTCTATTGTAACTTGTAAGTACAGAAATTGGTTTCCTGGACAGCTTAACTTTTGGTTTGATCTGCTATTTATTGTCATCACGAAGTGTTGCCCACCAGTGCCTATAGAGAGGAAGTTTGAGAATTAGATGAGATGGCATTGGTTTGAGTGTGTCCCTCAAGAATCGGGTCCTCCAAGACTTGTTGTAATTGGATAGGAGTGATCTGAGGTCATTCTCCTGGAGTAATGAACTATTGTCCCTCTCAGGAGGACAACAGAAGGTTATTTCCTGTTTTTCCAGTACTTGAAAGGAATTCAAACTGTTCTCTATGATACATGAATGTTAGTAACCTTCAATTCTTTTTGTTGTTTCTTTCATATCAAATGAGCACAACTTAATCATTTCTCAGTGTTTTTTATTTCCTTATATGCAATAATTCAAGACCTTTAGCATCAAATCGGAGCAAGTCTAATAGACAATAAAATGAAGCCAAATTATATTTAATCTCTTGTACTTTGAGCAATAAAAATGGAAATTAAAGAAATGAAAGCAATGTACTGATGACTCTAAGGTCAGTCAAAAGTAATGCAATGTTGAAGCAAGTCATACTTACTCTCTAACTTATTCACAGAAATTAAACTTTATTTTACAAAAGGACTAGATGCTCTCTTTTTTCATATTTGTGTATATTTGAGTTTTATATTTTATATTTTTACCGAATCACAACACTTGTACCTGTTTGAGAAATAAAGAATTAACAAGATGAGTGAAATCCAAGTACAGGGCAGAGAGTTGTGTTCTTGTGCTAACTGCAGTATTTGTATGCACGTGTACTGTATAAGGTTGCCTAGATTTCTGGATATTCTTCATATGTCATCAGAGAAAACATGTATTAAAAGGCTAACTAAGTAACCAGGATGTCCATATTTCATTTCATGGTATATTCATTTGATTTGCTTGCATGATGGGAGAATTACTTCGAAAATCTATTTACAAGCAAAAATATAAATTCTATATGACTATTATGGAGAATTTGCTGAGCATAATTAATTTACTAAGGTGGACTCTCATTTATAGATATTTCTTAAGTGAATCTTCAACAGTCTGGACTCTGAACAATTTCTTTGCATAACTGTGGCGTGTATAAAATGTATGCAGGCAAAAACTGACAATGATAAGCCTGGTCTAGTAGCAATATTGCAAAAAGTCTTACAACTTTATGCTTCAAGGGTGCTCTCACAACGGAGCTATGCTAAGAAAGGTATTCAACACTGATCTCTAATCTAATTTGAATGATGGAAACAAGGTAGTTATGATAAGTTTTCAGACCATAAATCTGAAGAAATACATACTTTATCCCATATACACACACTTGCATGTGTGCTCATACACATGATAATGTATGTTTATTTCTCATTGTTTGGATGAAAACAATACATAAACAATATTTCTTTCAAAGTCGGATGAAGAGGTCCAAACCATTTTGCAATAGAATACTAGTACCTGATTGTTATGGATACTCTCTTCAACTTCATATATTCCGTAGTCATTTTTTTGGGCACTGTTCTACCTGAAATCCATACCCATTTTTGGTGCTTCATCTTTGCTTGTCAAAAACGAATATTTCATTGTAAATCTGTGAGTAACTAGAAATAGTCTCCTTGATTTGTGGATATCTTGCAGAACCAAACCCACATTTCTTAACTTCTAGTTACTGTTGTTCAAGTCATGGTACCATTCCATTTACAGTGTAAATCCCATATTTTGTTGTAAACCTCAGTAGCAAAAACTCCTTTTATGCCACCCGCCTACCTACCCCCAGGGAAAGATCTTCCCAAAGCTTCCACCATTAAGATGAAAAAAAAGGAAGACAGAGGGTCTCCCTGTCTAAGACCTCTTGTTGGTTCAAAAAAAACAGCAGGGCTGCTATTAATAAGAACTGAGAATTGTGGGCTTGAAATATAATTGAAAATCCATTCTCTCCATTCTAAGCTGAAACCAAACTTTTCCAGGACTTTGAGCAAAACATGTCAATTGACTCTATCATAGGCCTTACTGATATCCAACTTTATCAATGTTCTCTGTGATTTATTCTGAATAGCCAATTGAAGTACTCCATGAGAAATGATGATACCTTCAACAATGGCCCAATCTAAAACAGAATCACTTTGCTTAGGAGAAATAAGATCAGGCAAAAACTGCCTCAACCAAAGAGAGATTGGCTTAGAGATAATTTGATAAATAGTGTTTAACAAAGACATGGGGCAAAAATCAGCAAAGGTGGTAGGTGAAGAAGATTTAGAGATCAGATTCAAACAAGTGCAGATAAATCCTTGAGGATATTCCTGAGCTTTTTGGATTCTTCCACAGCCAAAAAAACCTTCTTTCCAACAATATTCGAAAAATGTTGAAAGAAGGTTGTTGGAAACCTGTCAAGGTCAGGGGCCTTATATTTGTTCAATTGAAAAAGGGCAAAACAAACTTCTTCTGAGAAGAGAGCCATGAGAGATTTATTATGATCAGCCAAGACCAGGGCAGGGATAAAACCTAACAACCTATTCTGATCAGACAGGTTGGATGCCTCCCTTCACCCGAAGAGACTTTCAAAGAAACTGATTGTCTCTTCCCTTATCTACAAAATCTTCTCCAACAGCCTTCCTGAACTAGAAGAGATAGAAGAAAGTCTATGCTTCTGTGTGCTTTGGTGGAGTTATGAAATGTTTTGTATTGTGATCACCCTCCCTGAGCTAGACCTCTCTTGATTTTTGTCTCCAAAATATCTCCTCCCTCTTCTAGACTTTAAATAATTTTGCCAACAAAGACATTTTCTATTATTAAGACTCCTATTGCCAATAGCATGTACAACCTCATTCAAAGAAGTCTATTCGGATTCAATCCAAGCTTTCTCATCAAAAATATTTTTTTGACTCTTAACGTTCCATTGACGAATACAAGCCTTCAAATGAATCAATTTTTTAGTCAGAGTAAACATCTTGGTCCCTTAAGTTTATGAACTCCCTTTAAGTTTATGAGCATTATTCCACCGATGCTTAACATTCTCCTCAAAACTTGGATCTTGAAGTCACTTCAGCTCAAATTCGCATTCAGCCAAGAGGACATGAGAAATCTATCCAATCTCTTAGCTATGTAGCTAAAATCCACTCTACTATTAGTTCAGGTGAACCTCCCTAATTTTGGTTTGATATCAATCAATGCTGAATTATTGACAAAAACAGAAAAATCCAATTGACACTATGTAACTCTGGAAATGTCCCCTCTTTTATTCTTAGAGCTCAAAATAGCATTCTACAAAAAAAGGAGACCAGAGAATTCCCAAACCTCTAAATACCCCAAAGCACTAACAAAAAGATCTTTCCACCAATTCTAGCTCTGATGCAACATCAAATTAGCCTCTCCCTCACTGAGTTATGTCTCTTGAAGAACAATAACATTTGCTTTTTGCAAAAGACCAAGCATTTTTGTTAGGGGCATTGAGGCCCCTAACATTCCACAAAAGGAGATTCATGGCTGAGAGGGAGGGAATTCTACCCTCTTAGTGTAGTTAGATTGGATAAAAGAGGTAATACTCTTTTGTTTACCTACTGAAAGTGACTTCAAAATCTTCTCCTTCCCAGATATCCTCCCTCGTTTTAGTTAGGGCCAACGCTTTGTACATTCAAGTTGACAAATAGAAAGACTCATAAATGAAAAACTTTGCTTCCTCATCGGAGCCTTCACAATTTGCCTCTAAATGTGAAACTAAAGGGACCTTTGCAGCAGGCTGTAATATAACACCCTAGATTTTTTTTGAAAATCAACACTAGTGAATGAAATGCAACAATCAAATTCTTCTGCACCTTCCTGATCACCTAGTTCCCGATACGGGCAAGGTGAGAGCATACAAGTGCTTTAGACTTTGCAATTAAAATATAGAACAACAAATAACAACTTCCACTTGTTTAGTGGGCATCCACTTATTCAATGGGAGTACCAAAAGGAAAACCATAGGCACATCCACTTATTCAGCGGGAAGCATTTACAATGAATCCACTTATTTAGTCGGGTGAGTAACATAAACAAGAAACTACCAATCGCACTGGTGGTACTACCATCCAGGGGTTACAATCACCCAATAATGAAATATAAATGTTTATCACAAATGATTGTAATCTGCAATATAAACAACTAATTCAAATTAAACATACTGCTACAACCTTTCACAGAAAGATAAATCTGATATAACTCTGTTGTAGCATGAAATCATGAAGTAGAAGCTTCAAAATACACCCAAATTGATACAAGGAATCATACCCACGTGAAGTACTGAAACTGCAGTTGATGTTGAGGCCCAAAATTCCACTGGAAACTCACAAACACATTGTCAAACTGATCTGAAATGTTCTAATATAAACTACAGCACTGAATAAACTACAATGTCAGCAATAATCCATGCACAAACTGCTGTTACACTACCCCCAAGTGACACCACTGAACAGATCATTGAAATTACTTCATACACTCACAAACTGCCCAGATCAAACTGTAATGCAATTAGTATCATTCAGAAATTCAGATCAGACTTTGCCTCTGCTGGTACAGCATGTACAACAGCTCAGAAAACACATAAAATATTCATAACTCTGTAAAAACACAAAATCTCATCTCCTAGACACTAGGAATGTCTTCCTATATGCTGGGAGGCACTTCTTGTCATAGAAAATGACCCATAAAGTGGGCGCTCAGCTCCTTGCACTCCCACATACCATATTCAATGGTACGACATCCTCTTGGTACGACCTCATTAGGGAGTGGTACGGCCTTTACCAAGCTTGTTCAACAATAATTTCAGGTCTATCTAGAAATGAATCCCCCACACAAATACTGGTATTTCTCACATGATTCATTCGCACACACAACACATATAATGCAAATTGAATCTGGTAATGCTATCTCTCTACTGCACACAATTTGGAATACACATTCATTCACAAAATTCATGAAAGCAACAAATAAACATCAAAACTAATCAAATCCATCGCAATACAACTGTGATCCCTAGATGAAATCACTACTATCAGCTAGAGAGGATCTTCCACCACCAAAATTGATCTTCTCCAAGAGGGCTTTCGTCCTCAAGAAGGCTTGGAAGAACACACAGGGTCAATCCGGCAGCATACCAATATGTAATCTTCAGCGTCACCCCAACAATGAGCTCTAAATCTCCTTATATAGGCACTTTTAGGTTATATATATATATATTAGCTTTTTACCAACTTCAATAATTCCCCCTTTTCCCATATCAAGGTGCTCACTTTAATGTTCCTAATCACATAAAAAATCACTTTACCTTTCCAATGAGCAATTACACTTAATTCATCATTAAATATTTTCAACTTTAGAAGACTTAAGTGAATTTAATAATTATGTAATGTCCCCTTCATTAGCCTAGTCAGCAAGGTGACCATTTAGCCTATTTTATTCCCATAGGCTAATTTGGAGTTGAATAAGGGAATAATATTTAATTAAATAAATTAAGTTGTCTCAATTCTCATATTTTATGGGCAACTTATATTTATTTATTATCTATTTGATAAAGTGACTTCGAAGGGGTTTCAACATGTTATATTATAAAGTCACTTTATATTGGGTTTAAGTGAAATATTAAAAAGGTGAATTTAATATTTTACCCTTCGGGAATATTCTATGGAAAATATAAAAGGGAGTTCAAAAGCTCATTTGTATTATGCTGAATATATTTTATTGGAGGAATTTGTGAGCTCTTGCTTGAGCAAACCCTAGAACGAAAACCCTAAGGGAAATTGGTTTCGATAGTGCAATATCTACCCTAGTTGGTTGCTGGTGGAATGGCACAGGTTTCACGTTGGTGCTTATTGATGGAGATTCGAGTTTGTGCTGAAGGAATTACTTTTACAAATTTATGAAGATTTGCAGGCAAATATATTTTTTTGTATTTCGAGGATATATATTTGTGCAGAGTTGATGGTATTGTAGGAATACTTGTGATAAATCCCATCACATGATTTTGGAAGGCATTGCAATGAAGGCGTTTGAGTTGATATTGGTTTAGGCTAGCCGCAACCCCAAACATCTAACTGTAGCATTAAAGCATGGATGTGAGGGAGGATGCAGCTCCTTTGGTGGACATGGCCCATCACACATAGCCACAACCCTTGAAATTAGGTGCGCTAAAGTCTAAGGAGGACGTGGGGGAGTTTTGGGGAACCATAGCCCCTTCTTCACATTGTCACAACTATTCACATATAACTGCAGCAGTATTGAGGCTTTGAGTAGGCACCAACAAGAGGGATGAGGACGTTTGAGCTGACCGCCCAACTTTGTCTTAGCTTATCATTCATTGTTACATTTTCTTGGGTATGTAAACAACCCCACCTGCTGTAGTTGCAATATAGTTTATTTCTGATTGTAGCTAGTAAGAACAATATTCAAATCTTTAATTTGAACAAGCTATTTCAATCTGCAAACTATTTGTATAAATGCCTACCGAGTGTCAATGCGCAAACAACATTATGTGGGCTTCATGTTGATGTAAAATCTATGCCAAACTATTCTTTATCATTCCCAATCAGAAATTTCAATTTATATGCATTTTGGTAAGTGTTTGACAAATTGTTTGCATAAGGGAAAAACATAAATTTTGTAGGTATTGAACAAAATCTAGGCAGGGGTTCTTACAAATTAAATAGCTCAATAACCCACCCAACTTGCGGAAAATCCCAAACTAAAGCGAATTGCAAAATAAACTATACCAACATGATCCTAAAGGTTTGGGATGAAGAATGATGCTAATTGGGTGACCTACTATAAATAGACAACTTCTCCAAGAAGTTTGGAGAACAAATCGAAAGTCTAAAAATGGTTTGAAAAACATCACTGTAATCCTGAACACCAATTGAGCTCAATGCCAAAAAAGGAATCAAAGAGAACTGAACCTGTGCTCTCCAAGAAACATGGAGTCCCTTAACCATACCAAATAGCCTACGAGAACTCAGGAAATAGGCTAATTATTCACGACTTGGCTAAGCGCCAATTGGGGACATTACACAGGCTCTATTGGCAAAACCTTTGACTCCTTGCAATTAAATTTATCATTCAACTTATTCTTAAGGATTGAAGCAATTTGTTGAGAGTCTTTGAGAATAAGTTCACTGTCTTGAAGCAACAATTTGTTGTGCTCTAACCTCTGAGATAAAAAACAAATAGGTCAAGTTTGCTTTAGTTATTTCATCTTTATGCAAAACCCCAAAGAATAAATTTTGTAGTGTTTATAGGAGCAGACTTATTTATTGTTTTAGATTTAGGAGTGGATTAAATCAAGGAGCTTCTGCAACAAATTTGAAGAGAGGATTTTCTCATTCATTGTTATGTTTTGTGTTGTCACAAAAGTGGCAAATTAAAACACCAACAAGTTCATCATTGACAATGTAGTAGGCGAACTTCTTATGGAAAAGTACCCCACATTGTTTTGGAGCTCATGTGTAACACATTGCATTAATTTAACCCTCGAGGACATTGGAAAATTCGATTGGGTTAAATCTATAGTAGAGAAAAGGAGATCCATCACCAAATTCATTTATAACTACACTAGAGTGTTGAGCATGATGAGAACATTCACTAAAGAAAAGGAGCTCATGAGACCAAGGGCAACAAGGTTTGCCACTAATTTATTGTCAATGCAAAGTTTATGTGCCCAAAAGGTGAACCTCGGATGCATGTTTGTTTCATCAGATTGGGTAGAGTACTCTTTTTCTAGTCATATGCATGGGATCACCATTTCACATCTTGTGTTTGATGATGCATTTTTGGATGGATGCATAAGAGATTGTGCAAATTTCAGCTCCCTTCGTTATAGTGCAAAGATTGGTTGAAAGGGAAAATTCCCCCATTGTGTATTTTTATGAGGCCATAGATAGGGCGAAGGAGATAATATGGTCCAAAATTCAGAATGATGAGAGGAGATTCATGTCAAATGAGGAGATCATTGATGCTAGATGGGATCACCAAATGTATTATCACATCATTCTACAAGCTACTTCTTGAATCCCTCTATCTATTATAGTCCATCATTCAAGAAGGATGGGAAAGTGAGTGTAGGGTTGTTCAAATGCATTTACACATTCTTTTATGATGCAGAGGAAATACGAGTAACCATACCAGAGTTACCATTATACAAGCAAGCAAAGGTCTTCTTCTCCGACATATGTGCAATGGAATCAAGACAGTAACACCAAATATTAATTTTTAAATTAATAATTTGCAATCTGATTTATGATACATTAAATGGAATTCAATCACTTGGCTTTATTAATAAATTTTGCTTTTGCAACTAGCCTAATTTTAGGGCAATGGTGGGAGCACTTGGCCATGAGGTCAAATCACTTCGATGGATGGCAATGCGAATTCTAACTCACCCATACAGTTCTTTTGCTTGTGAGTGTTCTTGGAATTTATTTGAGCATGTACACTAAGAAAAACAATCGATTGAGCCAACAATGGATGAATGATATGGTCTTTGTCCACCATAACCTTCATCTTCACTTGAAAATTTGAGGTTAGAAACTTTCCAATTATGACTTTCAGTAATTCTATTTGTGTAGCAAAGACTGGTAGATTGAGAACTTATGCATTCATTATTGCTAATCTCAGGTAGTGTTGAAGATGACTAACCAATTGATCTAGATTAGATTGATCCTGATTCAGAATGGATCATAGCTCGAGGAGGAGCCTACATTTAGTGAAGAGGATTTGGATATCCTAAATGAGGTTTTGGATGATCGTGATCATGCTCATTTGTACCAAATGATTGCAAACACATTGACTTCCTCTTCATATATCTAGTCATGGCTACCTTAGAGGCTATTTGAATTTTGTATTCTCCAATTTTGTTTTGTATGTGACTTATGAGTAATGAGTTTGACAATATGTACTCTAAGACTAAAAAATTTATACTTAATGACAATTTGAGAGCAATTGGCAACATTGGAATCTTTATTTGTGTCTTATAATTGATGTTTGGACTTTGTTTCTTTTTTTTATACGCTCTATTCGAAACAAAATAACATTTGCAATTTTGTTTCTTATTTTTATGAGTATTTTAGTGTTTTTTAATTTGTTGTGTTTTCCCATATTTTTTGAATTTTAAACTTGTATAATTTCTATTTACACATTCAATTGGTTGTGTCATACCCATGTAAGTGTAATATACTATAGTTTGGACTAAACCCTAACAACCCTAACCAAGACAAGTCATTAATATTTAGTCTTCGAACACTTATTGGAAGATTAAGTACAACTAAGTTTTGTAAAATCAATATTTATTTTCCCCCTTTCATCTCCACATGAGAGCTTACTTAAAGTGTGAGAATAAGTCCAAAATAATTCTTATAGTTTAGGATGCCCATACACCCTTTCTCTAAACAAAATAGTGGGTTTATCCCACATACGTAGCATATTTAAAATAATAGTTGTAAAACACTCTTGAGGGTGGTATAAAGTTGGAAATAATCTGCAAATACATTGTCATTAATAAGAGTAAAGAAACATACAAGCAAAGAGTATAGTTAAATGAGATGATATAATGATATGAACTTAATATGTGGAAAAATAAAATAAAATAGTATATGAGAGTAAATTTATACACAAATAAGCAACATAATAAGGGCAAGGAAAGTCAACGCAATAAGGAAGGAGGAATGAAATAGCTATAACTAATATAAATGGTAGTTGTAAAAGTATGTGATATCGACAATATATAAAAGAATGTATTGACTGAAAATGTAACATATCTTATAGGAAAGAAGAGCATGAGTCACAAAAAGAATTACTATCTCATATAATGCTACCTAATCAATATAATATAGATGAATTATATTGAAATGAAATTTTGTTATGAATAATATCTATTTAATTTTTAAATCTTGAGAGATATATTGTGAGGCCATGAACTATATACATATTTGTTAACCCTTAAAGGCATAGTTCAACTACTCAGCGAGTACTCGCAGCAAAATCCTAGGGTTGAATTATTGAAATAGTAACTCACAACTTGCTAAAAATGAAAACTTGCGAGTCTGAGTGTTGAACTCACGACCTGCAAAAATGAAAACACACGATTGTTGGTGTCCAACAATTAAAACTATTGAAAAACTTGTGATTGTTTACCTATGCATGATTTGTAGACTTCCCATAATACCTTCGCAACTCATGATTGTTTATAGTTTACCTGCACATAATGTGCAAACTTCCCACAATGCCTTCTTGACTTGCAACTATTTAGAATTTACTCGCACACAATTTGCAAACTTCCCATGATGCCCTCACAACTGCTTATAGTTTTGCAGTAATTTTAAATTGCAACTATTTATGCAAACTTCCCTTCATATGTTCATAGTTTTACAAAGTTGAAATTTACCTATGTTTACAATTTTACAGACTCGCAATTTACATAAGTTTTACAGAGTTGTGATTTACATATGTTTTGTGGTCACAATTTATAGTGGCAACCCTACCTATTTTGCATGAAATTGATGTTTTTTAAGGCAAGTTTTTTTTTTAACTTGTCGACTTTTGCCAAGTCAAAAAATTGGGGTATACCAAGTCCAAGTCAAGTTTGAATATGCAAATTATGCTTTAAGGAAAATTTTGTCCTTTAATGTTATCTTTTAAAAATTAGTTTATATCAACCAAATGGAATCCAAGAGATTGCTAAGTAGATTAGATGTATGATTTCATTTAAATAACTATACATAATAAATGGCTTGTGCATTATATAAATGAATTATATAATTATTAATACATTATGGGTGAATTTTAAAAGTTATGATTGTCTATGTCTAAGTGTGAAAAGAAACTCTGATTGACTAATTTTACTTAAATCATAAGTGAACTCCAAAGTCAATTAAGGAAATTAAAGGGATTATGGAATCTTAATTTACAAAACAAGCACCATAAGCCCTAATTTATTGATACATGAGAGCAAAGGAGTGTACAAGACTTTAATAGTTTCATTAGAAAGAAGAATGAAGTTGAGCCTAAAATATTAACTAGATAAAATGTATGTGCAAAAGACCAAATGGAGATATATTTAAATTTAAAATAGGAAAATCATAATATGGTGCCCTAATTTATTGATACATGAGAGTAAAGGAGTGTACAAGACTTTAATAGTTTCATTAGAAAGAAGAATGAAGTTGAGCCTAAAATATTAACTAGATAAAATGTGTGTACAAAAGACCAAATGGAGATATATTTAAATTTAAAATAGGTAAATCATAATATGGTGCCCTAATTTATTGATACATGAGAGCAAAGGAGTGTACAAGACTTTAATAGTTTCATTAGAAAAAAGAATGAAGTTGAGTCTAAAATATTAACTAGATAAAATGTGTGTACAAAAGACCAAATGGAGATATATTTAAATTTAAAATAGGTAAATCAGAATATGGTGTCAACCCCCTTGATATGGTATATTTGATGTAAGAGTTGACAATACATAAATTTGGAGTAGTAACCTAATATTAAGGAGCATTAAATAGATGGATTTTAGAAAATAGATTTTTTGTATGGTAAGAGGTTTTGTAAATTGAACACCATTTGTTATGGACTCTATTTAACTGATTATTGGGTTGAATTAACTAAGTATGATTGTGAGAGTTGATAAATAATATTTAAACCTAAGTGAGCAAAACTTAGTGCAATGATTCTAATTAGGCACTAATACATTAACGTTTGCCATTGTCAAGATATAATGAAGTAGAGATTACTAGATTAGCATAGCGTAACTTGGGAGCTGTTGTAGTAATCTATTTTAGTTATTAAATTTAAAATTATATATAAAATAGTCAAATGGTGGGATTGCATAAATTACCCTTATGTGTAGGATGAACAAATGCTTTGGGCGCATGTTGGGTGCACAGGGGCCTTCCTATGATGCCCTTGTAGGCGTGAGGGGTCCTGTTCGTCAGCCGCTACGGGTCAAAAATCAACCCTTTCCCTACTCTCACACCTCCCTATGGTGTTGTGCGGACATGAAGTCTTTGAAAATGAAGATCATTGTGCCAGGATTGGACTAGTCAGTAGGTTTAATGGTCTGTGGCCCGCTCTCCCTGATTTGAACAAGTGGATCTTGGAATCTTGGGGACCTATTATCTAGAGTGCTATTGATTTATACCCCTGTGCGAGGGGTTTCATCAATGCAGCCTTTGCTTCTGTTGAGGCTAGGGACTCAGTGCTTGATGGCAGGTTATGGATGTGGGAAGAGCACTCCCTTCTACTCAAATCTTGGTCTCCTTCATTTAATCCTATCACAAAACCTCTCAATGTTAAGCTAGTTTGGTTCAAGCTACCCAATTTGCCTCTCCAGTTCTGGGATGAGTGATGTTATGAGGCCATTGGCAATGCTATTGGTCGATATCTGAAGGTGGACAAAACTACAATTCTCATAGAACTCGGTAGTTATGCTCGTACTTTGGCAGATATTGATATCTCCAAAGCTCTTCATGGAGATATTGTATTGATGATGGAGGATAGGCCATGGTCCCAGCCGCTTGATTATGAGGGTTTACTCTTCCGATGCAGATGATGCTTCACTGTTGGACACTTGGCTTCAGATTGTTCCCACTCGCGTCACAAGGTTGGCGCGATGTGGTGGTAGAATGCTCAGGTTGAACACTTGACCATTAAAGACCTTGATTCACAGGTAGTGGGTTCTTCTCAAGATGACGAGTCTTCTTGAGAAGATGGTTCCTCTCCTTCGGCTCCCCCTAAGGCGAGGACCCATGTGTTTGGCATCTCTATGTCCTCAGAGGGGACTTGTTCTCTAGCTCCGGTTCAGGTTGTTATACCCCTTGAGATGCATCGTGATGGGATTCTCGATCCTGAATTTTCTTCGGACATAAGGCAATCTTTGGATCCCTTGGGCCTTCGGTCTCCCTCCTATCAGGAGACATCCCTGGTGGAGGCGACTTTAGAGGAGATCCCCTCTCCTAGATCTAAGGACCTTGTTAATGATGTAACCTGGATGATGGTCCAAAGAAGGAAAAATGGTATCCCTAAATCTGTGTATGATTCTCATTCAAGGGGTGAGGATCTCTAGGATTGGGTCGGGAGTTGCTTAGCTTTCTGATTCCTTTGTTGTTTGTTTTGTTAGTTTGTGGTTTTTTTCAACAGCGTGGCTGTTGGTTTGTTGTGTTTCGGCTACTCTTGATTGTTGTTTTTCTTTGTAAAAAGTTCCAAATCCTTTCAAAATATGTTTACCCTTTAATCAAAAACAAATTCTTTGGAAAGATACTTAAGAATTATGTGGCAAACAATTGATCAAAAAATCACTTTATCATGATCAACACAAATTGGTATAATTATATGAGAATTGAAGTTATCTTATAATGGTTAAATTTAAGTATGATTGGTTAAGGGATAGACTTTTGTTATTGAGGAAAAAGTGAAATTATTATGAGAAGAATGTCATGTTTTTGTGCATGAAAACATCTTGATACTATGAATGATGATTCCTTAATTGTGTTATTGATGGAATTTAATAATCATTATTGAAAATATCAATAGTAGAGAATTAAAGTTGAATAAGACCTTGTTTATTGTTATTGAAAATGACCACATGAGAACCCCATGTGAAAGCACTTGTTCGTGTATTTTTAAATATAAATTGAAATTGAGTCAACTTGATATTTGCAATTATTAAGGATGTTGATAGCACAATGTGGTTAACAATCAATGTACTAGTGCCTACGAATGTATATGAAGAAATAATATATGAAGAAGTAATAATGAATGCAGTTGTTAAGAGTAATTGTCATTAGTCAAATAGAAAATTTGTGAGTGTACCTTATAGACAAATTGAAATGGAAACAAATTTATTTCCTAGGGATGTTATAGTGAAACCAAACATAAATGATGGTAACTCACACCTAACCTTTCAAAAAAAATTTAAAAAAATTTAGTATGCATTTTGTTGAGTATCTAATGATCCTATAAGACGGGTTATCATAGTCTCCAACTATCTGGATGATGAGTTGTTAGATTGCTTGAATATGGAGAAACTTGATGAACTTCGGTTTTCTCCAAAGGAATGACTTGTGTACTGCTACTCATCTTCCTATGAAGATATAAGACTTCTTTAGGTTGTTATTTTCCATGGTAAGCATACAACATGAAGCTCTTTCCATTCTACCACAATATTTGTTTGCCCTCCTATAGAAAATTGCCTTTTGGTCATACTAATATGAGCTGCCAAAAACAACACTACAAATATCCACAAGAGAAACATCCACCACTATTTCATCAACAAATTTAGAACCAATTGAAAACTAAAATTTATATTGCTTACTAACAGTCGTATGAGCACTTCTTTGGTCCAACCCAAACTATAGGGTCTATAGTGTGTTGGAAAGTTTTTAGGCCAAGTTTATAAACCAAATTTTGAGCAATTAAGTTAGTTTGAGAAAATGAATCAAGTAATGTATCAACCTTAACACTAGTTACATGTATTATGATGTTAAACAATGCTTCTTTTGCCAACAAACCAACCTTTCTAGTAGCGCGAGAAAGCTGAGGTTCTACCTGTAAAATCAAATCGAACTTATAATCTCTGACTTGGATATCTTCTAAATGTTGGATATTTGTATTGCAGATTTAATTTATTACTTTCTTTTGTTTTAGCAGATGTAATTTCCACTTCTCATACACTTCTGATTTCTGTGTTGATCTGTGTTATTGCAGGGCAAAATGTTGATATATATATATTAGTAATGGTAGGAGTCACATCTGTGATAGACGTGACTCCTCAAGGAGTCACGTCTATCACAAGTGTGAATTCGTCATTTAGCGATTGCTAATCACCGTTTAAATGTAATCGGTGTTTATATCATTCGATCATGCTATATTCATGTTTATTTAACATAGCTTATATTCATGCGTTATCTGATCGAAGCTACAAACAACTCAACACTCCCTCTTAGCTCGAGAAGATAACAATATCACAATAATCTCTGTGAATATCAATTATCTAATCTGTAATGAATTGCTCAAAGTAATTTAATATCACATAACTCATGATACATAGCATCACCTACCTCGTGATACGTAGCATCACCTACCTCGTGATACTAAAGGATATACTATACTCGAGAATATTACATTCTCCTTATATATCCCAGTTATGGTATGTGCACTGACATTAAGTCACATAATGTCTACCATAACTTAATCATGATAATTCCATGATTCATACCAATATCAAGTCACATGATATCAGTCTAATGAACATTATAAGATCGTCACCTTATAATGTTAGGTACAAGTGTAGATTATCCAAAAGATCGTCACCTTTTAGAAATAAACACAGAATGGGTAGGCCCATAATGTCATAGAGTCACACATATGACACAAGATGTTTACACATTAAACATCTTTAATATATTAGTACAAATCAATTAGAATTTTACATTTCAATCATACCAAGATTTTTCCTGAAGTATTCAACTTTTACCTTGAGGAGTAGTTTGGTAAGAATATCTACAGTTTGATCTCCTGTACTGATATACTCCAACTGAATCACATTCCTTTCCATCATATCACGCACATAGTGATGAGGAATCTCAAGAGTCAATATGTTTAGATCTATCATGGAATACTGGATTCACGGATAGCTTAATACAGCTTTGATTGTCGCAGTGGATGCTAGTTGGTTTCAGAGGTTTACCAAATAATCCCACAAGCAGTTTTCTAAGCCATACTGCCTCTCTAGCAGCCATAGAAGCTGCAATGTATTCGGCTTCTGTAGAACTCTGAGCAACTGAAGACTGTTTTCTGTTGATCCACGATATCATTGCTGACCCTAAACTGAAACAACATCCGGAGGTGCTCTTCCGGTCAGTTACACTTCCAGCCCAATCTGAATCTGTGAATCCATGTAGATCTAAGTCAACCTTTTCATATTTTAAGTCATAATTTAGAGTACCTTGAAGGTATCTCATTATATGCTTCACAGCCACAAGATGTATCTCCTTGGGTTCACACATAAACTGACTTAAGGCATTTACAGCATAGCAAATATCAGGTCTGGTATTAACCAAATATATCAAGGATCCAATTATCTGTCTGTAAAGAGTGGGATCTGCCAACGGAGAATCTGCTGCTGCTTCCTTCAATTTATGAAGATTTGTTTCCATGGGGGTAGACATAGGTCTACATTCCATCATACCAAACCTTTTTAATATATCAATTGTGTACTTCCCTTGGTTTAGAATAATACAGTCTGATTTCTGCCATACTTCTAGTCCAAGGAAGTAGTGTAATAGACCTAAGTCCTTCATGTCAAATTCTGAAGCTAGATCTTTCTTACACTGATCAATAAGGTGATCTTCTCCTGTAATCAATTGATCATCAACATATAATATCAATATTAACATATCACCTTTGCTTTGTTTGAAGTAGAGATTTGGATCTGCATCATTCTTTGAGAAGCCTAATCTCAAGAGGTAACTGTCAATTCTTTCGTACCAGGCTCTGGGGGCCTGTTTAAGTCCATATAGAGCTTTCTTTAATTTACATACATGGGATCCTGCATTGTGAATCTCAAATCCTTCGGGTTGCTCTAAGTAAACCTCTTCTTCAATGGTTCCATTTAAGAAAGCAGTTTTTACATCCATTTGATGGACTTTCCACCCTTTGGCTGCTGCAATAGCTAGAACTGCCCTGACCGATGTATATCGAGCAACAGGAGCGAAGGTTTCGTCATAAGCAATTCCTTCCTTTTGTGAAAATCCTCTGGCTACAAATCTTGCTTTGTATTTCTCTATACTGCCATCTGCATCATGTTTGATTTTAAATAGCCATTTTGAAGAAACAACAGATTTCCCTTTTGGTCTAGGTACTATATCCCACACATCATTCTTCAGGATGGATTGATACTCCTCTGTCATGGCATCCTTCCATGCTTGGTGCTTAAGAGCTTCTATAGCACTAGAAGGTTCTGATTTAATGAATTCACTCATTAAAGCTACATAACTAGAGAATCTCTTAGGTCTTGTGCTTTCCCTAAAAGTCCCTAATGGAGCGACATAATTTTTAGCTTCTTCCATTGTTTTGGTGGCCCAGAGTGGTCTTTTCTTGGGATTTTCTAGTGATGTGATTTGTTCATGGTTTACATCTTCTTCAGTATACTTTGAAACTCAGGTGTAGGATCCTCTTCTATGCCTGAGTTGGAAGTTTGAATTTTTGTCTCGATATAATTTCTGGCTCTTTTGAAAGCTATGTCTTCCTCAAAAATCACATCTCTGCTTAGTTCAATCTGTCTTTGACCAGGTATATATATTTATAAGCTTTTGATGTTTGACTATAGCCTACAAAGATGCCTTTTTTCCCAGAAGATTCTAGCTTAGTTCTTTTCTCTTTGGGCACATGAATGTAAACAGGACAACCAAATATCCTTAAATGACTAATGTCTGGTTTTGTGCCAGTGAAGGCTTCTTCAGGAGTTTTGTCATCAATATGAGAGTGAGGACATCTGTTCTGTATATAGACAGCAGTACTAGATGCTTCTGCCCAAAGTGAAGTGTCTATATTCTGATCAAGTAATATAGCCCTAGCAGCTTCTACAATAGTTCTATTTTTTCTTTCTGCAACTCCATTTTGTTGAGGATTATAAGGTACAGTGAACTCCCTCTTAATCCCAGTGGTTTTACAAAAGTCTTTAAAAATGTCTGAAGTGTATTCAGTCCCATTATTTGTTCTTAAGGTTTTGATTTTTCTCCCGGAAGAGTTTTCAGTAATGGATTTGAATTCCTTAAATCTTTTAAGGATTTCTTGTGATTCTTTACATTGAAGAAAATAGATCCATGTCTTTCTGGAGAAGTCATCAACGAAGATTACATAGTATAGAAACCCACCTAAGGAGGGTACAGACATGGGTCCACATAAATCTGAGTGGACTAGTTCTAATACGTTATTTGTTTTGCTAGAACTATTTTGAAAGGACCCCTTTGTATTTTTCCCTAAGGCACACCCCTTGCATACCCCTGAATTGCATTGTTTGAGTTTGGGTAACCCTGTAACTAGTCTTTCCATGGAAGATAGGGCACGAAAATTTAGGTGTCCTAGTCTTCTATGCCATATTTCATTAGAGTCTGTAGTTTCATGAATTTGGGCTAGATTTGGTTCCGTACATAACTCGTACAAGTACCCTTGTCTATGACCTGTGGTTTTGGCTTTCTTAATAGTAGAATTCTTTGGCCATGCCAATACTTTGCTATCCATAAAGGTCACCCTTTATCCATTATCTTCAAGTGCAGATATGGAGACTAGATTTCTTTTGATGCCTGGGACAAACAATACTCCAGTAAGTTGGATGGAGATGCTAGTCTTTAATTTGAGGGTGCATGTGCCAACACCCTTGACTGGATGTACAGAGTTATCTCCAATTGTTACTTCTTCGTTAGTCTCTTCTACCATGGTGTCTAGTAGCTCCCTGAACCCTGTGATGTGTCTTGATGAACCACTATCTATAACCCAAGTGTTGGATTTATTTGTTACTTGGTTTGAAAGTGCAGAGTAGAATACATATTTCTCGGATTCATGCTCCTTTATTTTGGCATAAGATGCTTGTTGCTTGGTTCTGTCAGGACATCTAACTGCATAGTGTCCATATTGGTCACATCTGAAACATTGGATGCGAGAAATGTCTTTCTTGAATGAACCTTTCACGTGATGATATTTCCTCTTCTTGAAGTGTTTCTTCTTCTCTTTCTTGTGAGAGTTTGTATTTAGAACATGAAGATCTTCATCTATATTTTTCTGTTTTGACCCTTTCTTTGTCTGTCTAGATTCTTCTTGAAGACAGTCTGATCTTCCGCGGTCAAATTTTGGAAATTTAGACCTTGCACTAATGCCTTGAACAAATGTCTCCCAGGAATTTGGGAGACCATCTAGGGCAATAAGTGTTAGTTCCTTGCTTTCAATTTGGTACCCAAGTGTTGATAGTTGATCCCTTAGTGCAGATATTCTCATAAAGTATGCATTGATAGATTCTCCTTTGTTCATACTTATATGATTTATTTCTCTCTTTAAGGCTAAGGTTCTGCTGGAGTTATTAATTTCATAATTGCTTTCAAGTGACTTAAACATATGATATGCAGTCTCATGTTTTGTCAGAATTGGCACGATATGATCTCTAACTCCATCAACTATGATTTTCATGGGTTTGTCATTTCCTTCAATCCATGTCATTTTATCAGGATCATTTTCTAGCTCCGTTTTGTTTTCTCTCACAAATGAATCAACTTTATTTTCTTTTAGTATCATCATAATTCTGAATTTCCATGATGAGAAGTTATTTCCTCCTTCCAATCTGTCTTCGAATCGGATTGCTGCTGCCATTTGAGAAATGAGATGTATTAAATCTGAATTTCTCAAGTTCGATTTTCTACCCGGATTCTGTTTAACTTGGCTCTGATACCATGTAAAATCAAATCGAACTTATAATCTCTGACTTGGATATCTTCTAAATGTTGGATATTTGTATTGCAGATTTAATTTATTATTTTCTTTTGTTTTAGCAGATGCAATTTCCACTTCTCATACACTTCCAATTTTTGTGTTGATCTGTGTTATTGCAGGGCAAAATGTTGAGATATATATATATATATATATATATATATATATATATATATATATATATATATATTAGTAATGGTAGGAGTCACATCTGTGATAGACATGACTCCTCAAGGAGTCACGTCTATCACAGGGGTGAATTCATCATTTAGCGATTGCTAATCACCGTTTAAATGTAATCGGTGTTTATATCATTCGATCATGCTATATTCATGTTTATTTAACATAGCTTATATTCATGCGTTATCTGATCAAAGCTACAAACAACTCAACACTACCTCTAAGGTGCATCAAATTTCTTAACCCTATTAACCACTACATTATTTTCATGCACGGAGACAAAGTTTTTTCTTACCCTTCTTACCTTCTTATGAGGGTTCTTTTGAGGATGCAACTTCCAACAAGAAGACTCTTTATGATCATCCTTGCTACGGTGATCCCAATACACAGATTTCTTTTTAGAGCTCATGGAATTTATCTTTTTATTTTTGGTTTTTATTCCACATATCTTTGATGAGGATGGAAGACTATCTACCTTAAGATAATGAGCATGAACATGAGCACATACCTCATCTATAAGTAAAATAGACCTATAAAAATAACTATGAAAACCTTATATACATTTCATTTAGGACCTTAATTAAACACATATTTACCAAGTCTTATAATATTATTGAAAACGTTTAACAAATTTTTAATGAACTTTATTATTTAAATCAAACTTGTCAAATATTAATATTGAATATGTGTCTACCGACCTTTCATAAGTGTCTATGGATGCTATTGTTAATCTATAATAGATTACCTCTGAATACTTGCCGTGTAAATTCACTAGTAAGCTTGTAAAGGACTTTTCGAGAAGAGTGATTTCTTTCATAGATCTTATACATGTTTATTTATATATAATTTTTTTTTGTATTTTATGTTAGAGAAGACTAATGTGTTCAACCTAATGAACTGATATTTTCAAGTTATTGTCCTTTTAGGTGGGCAAACAATCAAGGCAGAAGAGTTTCTCGAGACAATAATCAAAGGTATTTTCGATGAGAACAAAGTTTAAAAGACACTTGTGTTTTATATTCCTTCAAACTAGGCACATTAGCTTAAAGACATAAAATGAAGAAAATGCATGCAATTACATATATTTTAGCTTTTAATTTTCAAGTGACCCATGTGAACTGTGAGAATATAATATCATCAAAATATGGAAATTTGGCTTGAAAATTATAATGCATCAAGTTGTGTTTTTCCCCTTAAATAGTTATTAAAGAATGTTGTGATTTCTCTTATTCTTATTCACAGCTTAACAATTTCCCTAAAGGAATTCTTAATTCGATAAAAGTTTTCTCAAGGGAATGGACCCCATTGTGGATCCTCCTCTATTTTCACATGAACATCTTGTAGTTAAGCTTCATGCTTATTATGGTTTTGCTTACAGCTGAGGAGGAAGACTGGAATCGATTATTGATTAATGGGCTGATTCTTGATGGTGGATCAACTATGTTAGAGGAGCTTAATGGTGTTATTCAAAAGCGAATAGAGCGAACATTGATGCGAACGGTAAGATGATATTGTGTTTTTTCCCGAGAGATTTTATAGCAGCCTCTGATATTGTGATACAATTTTATTTATTAATAAATATTTGATTTACAAATTTATATGTAGAAAATACATAGAAATAGCATTTAACTTGTGTTGTTTTCATTTACAGCTAAGTGGATCTTACCAGCAAAGGGTTCTCTGTGAGTATTTGAAAAAGATAAACTCAAGGGCTGAATATTTAGTTCAAGAATTTCAAAAGAGACAACCTTCATAGAGACAATAGACAAAATGTGTACTTATAATTAGTTGATACAAGTTTATTTTAATTATTTACTTTCCTTAAAAGAAAATTGGCAAAAAATGAAATGTTCAAGGCATTAAGCAGGCATCCAAATTTTATAAGTGGTTTAATGCTAATTGTTGAATGGTCTTGTAATTTAGGGAGGGAAGAAGGTTGGGATGGATTGTTTTTCATTTAAAAACTTTATAAAAGGAGGATAAATTAGAAAGTGATAGATAAATAGTTTAAAAGTGACTTTCCATTTAGTATGATCAGGCAAATTATTTACTTTTTTAACAAGTTTTAGTAGAGTTAGAGGGAGAAAAAAATCAGGACACTGTCATTATCAAAATGAATGGCTAAATATTATAGATAAAAGTGTGAACTAGGGCTCAATATCAAGCTTGCCTACAAGATGTATTCATTATCTAAAAAGTACATTAAAGATAAAGGATATTTCAAATTGAGAAGAGTTTGTTTGATTTCATGATGAATCCTTCCTTGTGTCTTTAGCAATAAAGTTAATACTTAGTACCATCAATAAATTGGAATTATAAAACTTCAAATACTGCTAAAAGATTGTTAAACTAATAAAATTGAAATTAGTTAAAACACAAAAGAATACTAAGATGAAAACTTAGGTGGAGTCAAGACTAGTGAGATGACTTAATACTAAGATAAAAAAACTTAAGTGGAATCAAGACTAGCGAGTTGATGACTTTTTGTCGTTAAGAATTAATAGATTGTGTAAAGACTTGTAATGTTTCTAGAAAGTGGAAGATTAACATTATATAGAGAATGAGGAGATATGCTATTAAGGACCAAGGAATTGGAGATTTTAGCCAAAAAAAAAAGTACAAGATCATGATTTTAGTAATTAAAAAGAACATATTGCTGGCTACTTATTAAATTGAAGACATAAGTGAGTTGAGGACATTAGCAAATAGGTGGCACTATTGTGATGACTTAGCAAATTAAGTAGTTCAAGAAACTAAGGACTTTAGTGAATTAAAGTTTTTAATGAATTTAATATTTTGGTTATTAGAGAAAGCACAAAATTATTACTACAATAATTAAATATGTTAGCAAGTGGACTTTAATGATTTGAAAACTTAAAAAAAACAAAGATTAGCAACTTGAGGACTACAATGTACTATTGTTGAAGTAAATCATAAGAAATAATGAATGGTACTCTCAACTAAGATGATGTTTTATATCACTACAAGATTCAAAGTAGTTTTGAGAGTTCAAATATTCATTAGGACTTTGCATGTTAAGAATTTATCGATTTGCGTTTTTAGCTTGAAAGGTTGTAAAAATGACATTGTTGATGTAGTTCATCTCAACACACACTTAAGATTATCTTGAAACACAACTTGGAAAATGTAATAACAAAATGATTTTGCCATTAACACATTGTTAGTTCTGTCATTAAAAAATAATAGGAATCAATTGATCTAATTAATTCATCAAATCAAATTTGAATATTTATCTCAACCTTAAGGTTCATCATAAAATGTAATATTAATTCATTATAATACTATTTTATGTTATTTTCTTTTTGATTGATTGAAAATTCTCAATGTAACTCAATAGTTTCTTATTTGAGAAACTATAAATTATTTATTTTTGCTAAGTTTACTTATGGTTAGGAACACTATTGAACTAGTAATCAATGGTGTAAAATTCATCGATGGCAACCATAAGGAGGCATATTTATGTACACAAAGAAATTGAAATGCCTAGATCCAAGGCCAAAAAAATAGCACCCCTAATAATTTATGTTTCATCTTTCATCTTCAAACTTTGCTTCTTAACAACAAGATCAATTCCAAAAATTTCTCAACTATTGTAAACAGTATATGCCAAGCAAGCATTGACGCCATCCTTTAGAGTTACCTTTTCTCATTTTATTGGTTCCACATCTTTTAAGTTATGATTTCTTTTAGATCCATCCAAATTAATGGCATTCCAAAGTTTCTCCCTTTTCATAATTGTGATAAGACCTTAATGTTCTATAAGGTCACCACCTATCTATTACAAGTGCCTATCACATCTTTTCTCTTCTTACTTAACCTTTTTTAACTAATAATTCCACATTAGCCTTTGAGGCTCATGACTATCGTTGGATTAGATTAGATCAATGGCTCATAGGATCTCTCACTCTTATAAGTTTGTTGGACTTAAATTCCCAAGGTAAAACCACTTGTACATTAAGAGGGGCCCACAATTCTTAAAAGTTATCTTTTTCTTTATTCGCTTTTTGGAGTAGTGTCCATTATTGCATGTAATCTAAGAACATGCCCTTGGAAGCTTTATTTGTATATTCATCTATTTTCAATTTCTAATGTGTATATGTATATACATATATGTGCAAGTGTACATGTGTGTGCACATACATATAGATACAAACATATTTATAGATACATATACATATGTACATACACATATACCGTATATTATATACATACAAATGTGTGTGTTTGTAACTATTTGTGTGTGTTAAATTGCCAATTAAAAATAATGAAGATGCAAAATGACATTTTTCATACTAGTAAATGCTATTTTAATTAGTTAATATTGACTTATTAATTGATTAGACTATGCAAATAAAATTACCTTTGTGCATGAGTCACACTTTAGATAGGTATGTTGCAAGGTGTGCACCCTTGGTCTCCTTGTGTTGTTTAGTGTAGCGCTTGGGTTCATGACAAGGCTTAACTACCTCCCATGGATTCATTAATTCTGGTGGTTGTATCGGGCATTAATAGGTTGATTTTTTGGTGTAACAGCAACTGTCTTTGCAACAAGGTATGTTTTTTTATTATAGGTCAACACCTAGGCATTATTCATGTTGACTTAAAACAAATACAATAATTGTAGTGACAATTGTGTGGTGACTTAGTCAACAAGTAGTCATTTGTTATTTGACTATGTCAATCATCCTCGATGTGAGTTTGATTGAAGACCAAGTTTTCTAATATTTACATTTAAATAATGATGACCAAACTAGGTTTATCGAATCCCAAAATAGACTGTCATAATGCAAACCAGGTCAATAATAAATCGAAGTAATCACAATTGCAATATACATCATTCCTGCCAAACACATTGTGCTATGTGTTGTGATAGTTCCTAAAAACTAATCTGTCATTTCCCTTATGTCCCACTGAGCACCTCTCACATGATACCCTATTTATGTATCTATTGAGCACACATAAACTTAGTGGGAACATAAAGAGCTAATACAATAGTAGTGAATCATAATCATAATTGACAAATAAGTATAATGTAGTTATATTAAATAAACTAGATAAATAATCCAATTAAATTCATTAATCATCATAACCAAATAAAAAATTATCGCAATCACCAATTAAAATAATAATTAGGTTTAACTATTAGGACCACGCGGTGTATACCTTACAAATCCTAATGTTATTGCAATATGTTGTGAATGTTGGGTCCTCATGGAATGGGACCCACACATGGAGGAAAATTCAAGATTCTTTGGTTGGCACCTTTTGCCACTTTGTCATTAGTCTTATAATGTTTGTAAGAAATCATTGGAAAGGGGGTTTACTAGTAGACTAGGAAAGGCATCTTTGACCAACTAAAAATAGTCATATGTAAGAGGTGTAAGTAAAATTATTACACCCACATGGAGCTCTTGGGAGTTACGCTTGATCCCTTTGACCTCATAGGGGTCAAAGTTCTTCATGAAAGTTATTTACTATTTTAAGAGGAGTAATTTATGGAGGGGGGTTCATGGGTTCATGTTGGACCATTTTGACCATGTGTTGGCTCATGGTTTTGAGCCTATGGTTTTCTAGGATCTTCTTTTCCTATAAATTGAGGGCTTGGGTTGGAGATTGTATGATAATTTGATTGCAGGGTTATGCTATTGGATTGACTCTAGAGTCAAAGATTAAAAACCTCCAATGAAGCACAAATACTCTACATTGTATTGTAATCCCTTTCAATTGATTAATAAATTGAGTGTGCTTTGTTGGTGGGACTTTTCCATGAAGATTTTCCCAAGGTATATCTTGTGTCATGTTGGACCATTACTTCATTTAAATTTGTGTAGATTTGTTTCTATTTACACAATTTCTCTCATTGGTTTAATGTGGATATAGTCTAGTTTCATTTGGTATCAAAACTAGCATAGCTTCAATAAGGTTATTCCACATGCAAAATGTCTGATTGAAGAATCTTTCATAATTTTACCATCTTTTTATGTCAACCTTCATTTTGGGTGTTGTTTTCTACTATTGGAAAGATATTCAATAGACCTATAACTTTTTATTATAACTTTTTAATAATTCTATACAAATTTGTCACATTTTTAACAAATTAAAAAGAAATCTTTCGACACAAATGAATCTAAAAAAATCCTTCAACACTAAAATGTGTCTTAAAGGAATTCTTTAATGCATTGTGGATTTAATGAGGTGAGTGGTTCTTCCATGTAACTCCATGTATTTTGAGCATTGGGAGAAGTGGCACATGGTTTCTATCATGGTTTTAAATACCAATGGGTGTTATTACTCAAGCCAAAATAAATTAGTGGCTTGGGTGAGTAATTTTACAGTCACAAGCTAAGAGAACATTGTTGGGGTGGTTGTATGTTCTAAGGAGTGAGAGGTGGTTGTTTTAGGAAGAGGTTTAGATTAATTAAGTGTATTTGTATAATTATTTTGGACTAATACATTACTAGATCATTCTTTGGTGTTGAATTTTTTTTTCAAAAGGGTTTCCCATGTTACATAATGTGTCAATCTTCTTATATTTCTTTTATTATTACTATTTTTCGTAGCAGTTTCAGTTTGATATCATTATTATTTATTATTTATTATTTATTATCAATCATTATGATTATATTTACATTATATTTTGTTGCTCCTAACCAAAGGATTAACTTGTATATTCAACATTTGGTATATGAGCTTATGTTGGATTGATCTTGTGTAGAAAGGGTGCTTTGGTTGGAGAGGGAGCAATTTATTTTTGTTGCGGGTCTAATCTAAAAATCAAATTTAATGGAAAGTTTGTCAAGAGTTGAGATAAAGAAGGTAAATGGCCAAAACCTTCAACTTTGGGGCTGAAATAGAGGATTTCTTAGAGGAAAGAGAGGAGTGGAGAGCAGTGACAAAGAAAGAAAATCCCATTGATATATTAGAGAAAGACTAGAAGAAATTTGGTAAAAGGCAAGGGGTACTATCAAGTTATGTCTTTCTAATTCTACTCTTCTAAATGTATTTGAAGAAATTAATGCTCATAATTTATTGGAAAAATGATAGGTGTTATCTATCAAATTAAGAGTCATATATTCATTAAAAATGAAAGATGGAGACTCAATAGTTGATAACCTAAATGTTGTTAATTTGATTGTGAGTTAACTAGGTTCAATTAGTGTTAAATTGGATGAAGAGGATAAATGTATTATTTTACTTTGCTCATTAACCAAATTGTGGGAAAATATAATTGTTGCTATTAGTGGAGGTGCCTCTAAGCCTAAGTTGGAAATACTCATTGCATTAGGAAGGAACTTAGAAGAAAATTCATGGAGGATCCTTCTAAAAGTGCTCTTTATGTAAGGAGTTCAGATAAAGAAAATGGGGGGTAAGAAAAGGGAGACATGAATAGATCTAAACCTAAAGAAAGATCTAAATCTCCCAGTAAGAGTAGAGTAAAATGTTGGAATTGTAGTAAAAAGGGTCACATTAAAAAGTGTAGATTTTCAAAAAAAAGTAGGAGACTCCTTTGCTAATAAATCCTCTAATGTTGATGTTAATGGTGATGTTTTTATGACTTTTGCTAAAATTGCTAATGATGCCTCATGGTCGATCAATTCAAATGTCTCCTTTCATATGAGTCTACATAAGGAGTGGTTCACATAGTACAAAGTATATGATGGTGGAGAGGTGTACCTAGATGACAACACTATATATAAGATTGTTGATCGGGGTAAAGTAACATTGCTACTTAGTCATAATTTAGTAAAGACATTGTTTGATGTATTACATATCCCTCGATTGGTCAGGAATCTTATTTCAATTTATAAGATGAATGAGTTTGTGTACATGTTGCTTTTTACAAGCAAGGTTGTAAAATGGTTAGGTGATCTTTGGTTTTTGCAAAGGGTGTTAGGCAGGGTAGCATGTTGAAGTTAGATGCTACTACATTATGTAACTCTACCATAAATTCTAATGTACATGTTGATATGTCAATGTTATGGCACCAAAGATTGGGCCACAAAGGTGATAAAGGCTTAAAAACACTACAAAATAATGGTATAGTTGTGGGCTTGTCTGATTATTCTCTTGACTTTTATTTATGTGAGCATTGTGTGTTTGGTAAACAAAACAAGGTTAAATTCTCATCTTTAAGTACTAGAGCAACAAGAATTTTAGAGTTAATTCATAGTGACATGTTCGGTCCAATAGTTGTGCAATCTCTTAGTAGATCTCTTTATTATGTGACCTTCATAGATGATTTCTTAAGAAAATTTTGGGTTTATTTTCTTAGGCATAAATCTAAAGTATTTGACAAATTTAAGGAATTTAAAGTGTTGTTAGAAATTCATAATTATTTTCTTAGGCACAAATCTAAAGAAATTGAAAAATTTAAGGAATTTAAAGTGTTGGTAGAAATTTGTAAGGAAAAGAAAATAAAACTTTAAGATCAGATAATGGGGGACATATTGCACTGAAGATTTTTATTAACATAATAGGATTGTAAAATAGAAAAATACTCCATATACTCGTCAACAATATGGGATAGCTAAGAGAATGAACAAAAAATTAATAAACAAAAGCTAGAAGTATGTTAAACAATGCTAATTTGGAACAAAATTTTTGGGTTGAATTTATTAGTACTGCTTACTATTTGAGAAATAGGTCTACTTCTACTCTTGTTAATCAAACACCATAGAAGGTGTGGATAGGAAACAAGCTTTTTATTGCATACTTGAAAGTATTTGGTTATGAGGCTTATATTCATGTTCCTAAGAAAAAATAGTCTAGGTTAGATTTCAAGTAGAAAAATTTATTTCCATTGGTTATGGTGAAAATTCAATAGTTATAATCTTTGGAATCCATTAACAAAGAATTTTGTTTACTCTAGAAATCTTTTTTTCATGAAAGAAATTATTTTTCCTAGATAGAAATAGCTAGAGGAAAAGAAAGATGATAAGATACACTTTGAATTAAAGAAAGAAGAATATGCATTTGAACATGAATAGGTTGGATAGAAAGAGGTTGGAGAACAAGAAGATTCAAAGAAAAGTTTAGAAAAAGAACTTGAAGAGTCCCTTACTCTATCACCTCTAAGAAGGTTCATAAAATAGCATAAACAAGTTGAAAGGTATACCCACTAGATTTGCAATTTATATTTGTGTTATCTTGTGTTAACGATGACCCTGGATCTATGAAAGAATATCTCTATTCAAAAGAGAAAATCTTGGAAATGATCCATGAAGGAAGAGATGATGGCTTTGGAAAAGTGTAAGATAGGATCTAGTAGGCTTTCCTAAAGGAAGAAAATCCATATGTTGCAAATGAGTGTTTAAAAAGAAATTCAACACAAATGGTAAATTGAAAAAATACAAGGCTAGACTGGTGGAAAAAGGTTATTTCTAGGTTGAAGGAATTGATTTTAGTGGAATTTGTTCTCCTATTGCAAAATTAAGTTCCATTAGGTTCCTACTTTCTATTGTTGTTGCTTTTGATTTTGAAGTAAATGGATGGGAAAACTACTTTCTTGCATGGGCATTTAGAAGAAGATATTTATATGTTACAATCAGAAAATTTGTGGTTAAGGGGAAACAAAACTCGATTTGTAAATTGAAAAGGTCTTTGCATGTTTTGAAATAGTCTCCTAAGATGTGGTACCAAAGTTTCATGCATATGTTTTGGATCTTGAGTTTGTTCGTAGCCAGGTTAATCATTATGTTTATTATAAAGAGGTTAATGATCATCTTCCAATCATTGTCTTGTATGTTGATGATATTTTTCTCATTGGAAACAATAAAGATATGATTAGCAAACTAAAATCTCAATTATCCAAAAAGTTTGATATGAAAAATAAAGGAGCTGCTAAATATATCTTAGGCATGGAAATTAAAAGGGACCATCCTAACAAGAAACTTTGTTAAATAATGTTTAAATGGTATTACATATGTTTAATATGCATGATAGTAAACCAATGTATGTACCCTATCTAGTTGGCACAAACTATCTTTGGAATATTGTTGTAAGTTTGATGAAGAGTTTGAAAACATGGATAATATTCATTATGCTAGTGATGTAGGAAGTCTCATATATGCAATGGTTTGTACTAGATTAGATATTGCCCAAGCAGTGGGAGTTTTGAGCAAATGTATATCTAACCCTGACAGAGAACATTGGACCTTTGCAAAAAGGGTATTCAAGTATTTGTGAGGAACTTTTGACTATTCTATTTGTTACCATGGAACATGTAATATGGGTAGGTTATTGGAAATGGAGTTCTTTGCTGATGCAGGCTATGTTACACATATATTTCCAATGGTTGTATTGTTTGTCATTGATGTCGACACTGTCACAAGGTTGCCATTGATGTCAACACTGTTATGAATGTGTAATAGTGTTCATAGTTGGATGTAATGCTCCTGAAGAAGATATATAGAGATACATTGAGATAGGAATTAGATGCATGTCATGCTCCTGAAGAAGATACATTGAGATGAGAATTGGAAGTTCATATCATGCCTTGTTCATTGCAAAATTGAGTATGAAGTTATATTCAAATGGGAATTAGAAGCACTAAGATATGTTGTATGCTCTCTTATACTGTCCCTAAGAATGCATGTGTTAATACAAAGAAGATTTAGCCTCTTGAAGTTGGTGATAGTCTGTGTTTCAGAATGACCACCTTTGAAGACTGTCTGGGAAATTGCTCAACATTTCCATCAATTTGGTTTTGGGCCTTTACGGATTGGAATATAGCTTAATATAATGACAAATCTTGCATATTCCAAGTTTTATGATGTTTGGACTACCGGAAATATGTTTTGCAAAAGATAGAGTGAAGACAATGTTGATTCTATGAAGACAGTCACTACATGGAAGCAAGATGCTCCGCATTCCTTCGCATTTGTAGATTTGGCTATGTGGTTCTGAAGGCATGTTAAGATTCCAATGAAGATGATAATTCTAGAGATTCAGATCATTTACCCTTCCATTGTGAAAGATGTGCATGATAGAGTACCAGCATATGTTCTGGCAGAGTAAGTCAGTGCTGAAGGTTTGTTGGAATGCTCCACATTCCTTCACAAATGAATGATTGCCCTTGCGGTTTTGAGGAGATGTTTCTAGATGTGTATTAAATGCTTCTTTTCAGTTTCAAGGTTCTTAGTGATTATGTGCCTCAGTTTTTCAAATGACAGTATGTTGCAATGTGTTCTGGATGACAGAGTGTTCTCAGAGTTAATGATTGAAGTTGTGCAGCATAATTCTTTGATGTGTAGTGGAAAAGGAGTGTTTGGGGATGTTTTATGAGTCATGTGGACTCATCTAGAAAAGTTTCATGAAGATCTTTCTTGTTTCCAGTATCGTATAAGGTTTTTCAAGTTGATGTGGTCGTTATACTTCAAGTCTTCATGCGTTCTCCTTAAAGCTGTCCTATTTCCAAATGAACGAAGTGTGTAGATGCAATTCCTTGGCATTTGAAGTTGTGAAGGATGTTTTGGACCTGTTTAAGCAAGTGTTTGGGTCCGCAAGTCTTGAATCTTCTGCTTGTGTAACATGTGGCTTCACTTAAGACCTATCTTCTACACGTTTCATATTGTGTGATGTCTGGCCTACTTGTAAATGTATTTTTCATATTGTATCTAGCCGACAAGCTATGTAATCAATGTAATATCATGTATAAATAGTGAATCAAATTGAGTGAGGAGAGTATGATTGCAAGTTGATGGAAAAGGTTCACAAACAGATAAAAAGTAGAATAAATGCATTATTGATGTGCGACTGAAGGAGAAAGAGTAGATGTTGTTGATACTATCCAGATTCATCTTGAAGACATATTTGTGATAGTGATCAAGTATAGAGTGTTCCCAACTGATGAGATCTTTAGAAGAAAGAGTGAGGAGGCATAACTGTAATCATTAAAGTGTGAGCTTCAATGTCAGTTTCCAGACAGTAGAAAAGTATGTCATATTATAATCTTTTGTAAGTGTGTTCTCATTTCAGGGAGTAGTAGCTTCCTTGGGAATGACCCTAAAATAAAGCCATCAGGAAGTAGAATCTTCCTTGGGAGTGACCCTAAATCAAAGTTACTTAGGGAGTAGCAGCTTCCTTGGGTTAAAGCCCCTAAAACAAAGTTATTATTTGAGCTTCATATATTGTGAGTTAATCCTCACTGTGGTTTTTCCCTTCTAGGGTTTTCCACATATATCTGGTGTTATGTGTTGATGTGCATTGTATTATTCTTTCATGTTGATATTGTGATGCTTAAGGTTTAATCTGCTCCGGACAAGTTGAAGTTGTTGAAATTGAAAATTGTTTAAATACCGATTCACCACCCTCTCTCAGTATTCTTGTGTGTCTAACAATTAGTATCAGAGGCAAGTTCCTCTGAGGGAAGATTAATCACTTGAGGAAGGTCCAGGATGGCACAAGGTGGATCCAGTGAGATACCTAGGTTTGATGGAACAAATTATGCTTTTTAGAAGCTAAGGATGGAAGCCTACATCAATTCTCTAGGGTGTGGAGTTTGAGATTATGTCAAGAAAGGTTACACTGTTCCTACTTCTATTCCTATAGATGTATATGAAATCAAGAAGTATGATTATAATGCCAAGGAAAAGTTTGCTATCATGAGTGGATCAATTGATTTAGAACTTTCAAAGGTGATGAGTTGTAGTCTTGCTCAAGAAGTTTGGGATAAACTTGAAACTATTTATGAAGGAGATAAGAAAGTAAAGCAAGCTAAGATGCAAAATATTCAAAAGCAGATTTGAAACCCTAAAGATGGCAAAGAATGAAAACATTGGTGGATTTATACTCTGGGTGAATGAAGTGTTCAATGTTATCACAGGCCTTGGTGGTACAATAAAAGATGATGAAGTTGTGGAGAAGGTTCTGAGATCTCTTCCCAAATCTTACAGTCATAAGGTATCTGCTATTGAGGAGACTGCAGACTTGGATACATACACTTTAGACCAATTGTTTGGTACCCTGACTACTTTTGAAATGAGAGTTTGACAGTGATATTCCAAAGAAAGAAGCTGCTTTCAAATCTAGTAAAAAGATAAAGGATGAAACTACCGACAAAGATGAAAGCCCTAATGATGTTGAATCAAAATTTGTAAGGACACTAAAGAAAGGATCTGACAAATATAAAGGTAAGTTACCCTTCAAATGTTTCAATTGTGGAAAGGTTGGTCACTTTGCTTCTAAATGTCCTCTTAAAGAAGTTAGGAGAAGTAACAAAAATAGTAAATTCAAAAGGAGTTTGTTTTCCATAGAAGATATTTGTTATTTAGAAGATGAGGATCATGATGATTCAAATGATGAAACACTTTTCTTGGTCATGAGTGTTGATGAAAAAAAGGATGATGTTGGAAAATGTGGAAAAATTGATACCTTGCAAATAGTCCAAAACAATGAAAGATCAATGGTTGTATGGATTGCCTTCCATGCAAAAGAAGAAACTAGAAAGCTTGGGTTATTGACAGTGGTTGTTCAAATCATATGACTGGTGACAAAGAGAAGTTTATCAGCCTTGAGAAATGGGATGGTGGAGCTATCAAGTTTGGATGTGATGAGTCAGCTCAAATCTGTGGAAAAGGTGTCATAGCTATTGATGGAAAGAACAGGGCTGAGGATGTTCTCTATGTCAAAGGATTATAGCACAATCTTCTCAATGTTAGTCAGATGTGCAAGAAAGGTTACAACCTTATTTTCATGCCAATGGTTGTGAAATTAGGAAGGCAAGATCTAGAAAGCTAGTTGCAAAAGGTATCAAGACAGGTGGTGATATTTATCACTTGAAAGAGGTAAATGGAAGAACATGTATGTTGGCTCAATCTAGTGAGTGTTGGTTGTGGCACAAAAGAATGGGACACAACAATTTTGATAATATGGTAAGAATCAGCGCTACTCATGCAGTGAGAGATATGCCTAAGATAATCAAGCCTGCAAACACAAGGAATGTCAAATGAGAAAGCAGACAAAGACAAGTTTTAAAAGCAAGGAGTATTCTTCTTCAAAGCCATTGGAGTTGATTCACACAGACCTATGTGGACCTACAAGAGTAAAGAGTCAACAAGGTGAAAGGTATTTTATGTTGCTCATTGATGACTATTCTAGAATGACTTGGGTTCCCTTTTTAAGAGAAAAATTGGATGCCCTTGATAAGTTTAAATTTTTCAAAGCTTTGGTTGAAAATGAAATGGATACTAAGATCAAATGTTTAAGGTTAGATAGAGGAGGTGAGTTTACTTCAAATGAATTTGAAAAGTTTTGTGAAGATCATGGTATTAGGAGGCATTTGTCTACTCCTAGAACCCCTCGGCAAAATGGGGTAGTGGAAAGGAAGAATAGGACTATGCAAGAAATGTTTAGGGAAATGTTGAAAGATGCAAATCTGCCTGATATATACTGGAAGGAAGCAATTCACACTGTTGTCTATCTAATTAACAGAGTGCAGTTAAGGGTCAATAGCACTAAGATCCCTTATGAGTTGTGGTATGGAAGACCTCCCACTATCAAATACTTCAAGATTTTTGGCAGCAAATGCTATATCAGTAGAGATGAAGAAGACCTATAAAAGTTTGATTCAAGGTGTGATGAAGGAATCTTTCTTGGTTACTCAACCAGAAGCAAGGCTTATAGATGTTACAACAAAAGGTTGGGAAAGATGATCGAAAGAACAAATGTCAAATTAGATGAAGACTTGTATTAGATCTCACAAGATTCAAAAGACACCATATCTGATATCTTTCCTTGCATTGAAGATAAAGAAGAAGTGAAAGAATAAAAGGAACAAGAACTAGAGCAGATGCCTAAGACCCCAGCAAAGTATGTTTAGAAGAATCACTCAACAGAACAGATCATTGGAGATAAGAATGAAGGTGTGCAAACAAGGAGAAGGTTTGCCAAGACACATGAGCAAGTAAACTTGAGTTTGTTATCAAAAGTAGAACTTAAGACCTTTGTTGAAGCCAACAAGGATGAGGGATGGATAAAAACCATGGAAGAAGAATTGTATCAGATTGCAAAGAATCAAACATGGGAGTTGGTTCCTAGACCATCAAACAAGAATATTATAGAACAAAATCGGTGTTTCAAAACAAACTAAATGAAGAAGGTGAAGTTGTAAGGAACAAAGCAAGACTAGTATGCAAAGGATACACTCAAGTAGAAGGCATTGATTTTGAGGAGACTTTTGCTCTAGTAGAAAGGATGGAGGCAATCAGAATGTTCCTTTCTCTTGCTGCTCATAAGAATTTCAAAGTATTTCAAATGGATGTCAAGTCAGTATTTCTAAATGGTGACCTAAAAGAAGTATACATTGAACAACCAAATGGTTTCTAGATATCAAAAGATCTAGACATGGTATGCAGACTCAAAGAGGCTTTGTATGGTCTCAAGCAAGCACCTAGGGCTTGGTATGCAAGATTAGACAAGTACTTACTTCAGCAAGGCTTCAAGAAAGGTACTACAAATAGTAATATTTATATAAAGGAAGAAGGAGACATGATTTTGATAGTTGCAGTATATGTTGATGACATCATCTTTGGTGGAGATGATGATATGTGTAAAAGGTTTGCACAGGAGACACAAAAATAGTTTGAGATGTCCATGATTGGTGAAATGTCTTTCTTCCTTGGACTTCAAATTTCCCAGCTGGATGGTGGTATCTTTATTTCTCAAGCTAAGTATGTCAAAGAATTGTTGAAGAAGTTTGGTATGGAGGATTCAAAACTAGTGAGTACTCCCATGGTCACTGGATGTCACTTAAGTAAAGATGATGAGTCTTTGGAGGTGGATCAGACTATCTATAGGTCTATGATTGGAGCATTGTTGTACTTGACTGCTTCTAGACTTGACATTATGCACGCAGTATGTGTGGTTGTTAGATATCAAGCCAAACCTAAGCAAACACATGAGAAGGAAGTAAAAAGGATATTTAGATACTTGAAAGGAACTCTAGACTATGGTCTATGGTATTCAAAAGGTAATGACTTTGATTTGAGTGCATACACTGATGTTGACTGGGCTAGTTGTGTTGATGATATAAGTACAAGTGGTGGTGCTTTCTTTCTAGGAAGAAGATTGGTTTCATGGTAGAGAAAGAAGCAATATTCAATGTCATTATCAAATACAGAGGCAAAGTATATTGCAACAGCCTCTTGCTATACACAAGTGTTGTGGATGAAGTAAACTCTGAAGGATATCAAGGTATTGTATGATAAGCCTATTCTTATTTTGTGTGACAATACAAGTGCTATCAATATTTCAAATAATCTAGTGATGCATTCTAGAACCATGCATATAGCAATCAAGTATCACTTTTTGAGAGAGAAGGTTGTAGATAAGGAAGTGAATTTGGAATATGTTCCAACAAAGGACCAAATTGTAGATATCTTTACAAAGGCTCTTGCAAAGGACGCCTTTGAGGATCTCCGACAGAAGTTAGGGGTAATTGTCCCTCCTTATTCTTGCTAAAGATGCATAGTGAAGCGTCTATCCAGGGGGGAGTTAATGTTATATCTTTGTTTCCTGGACTGATGATGGCTACCTCTCAGGGGAGCAGGTAGTGGTTGCTGATGATAGGGGGAGTTTGTTTTTATAACCTAAAAAATTATCAAATGTATGGTTGCTGATGAGATTATGGTAGTTACCCTTTGTCCTTGATGTCAAAGGGGTAGAAATGTGCAAGTATGTGTTTCCATCAATGCCAAAGGGGGAGATTGTTACACATATGGTTCCAATGGTTGTATTGTTTGTCATTGATGTCAACACTGTCACAAGGTTGTCATTGATATCAACACTATTATGAATGTGTAATAGTGTTCATAGTTGGATGTAATGCTCCTGAAGAAGATATATAGAGATACATTGAGATAGGAATTAGATGCATGTCATGCTCCTGAAGAAGATACATTGAGATGAGAATTGGAAGTTCATATCATGCCTTGTTCATTACAGAATTGAGTGTGAAGTTATATTCAGATGGGAATTAGAAGCATCAAGAAGACACATTAATATGGGAATTAGAAGCACTAAGATATGGTACTAATGGACTATGATATGTTGTATGCTCTCTTCTACTGTCCTTAAGAATGCATGTGTTAATACAAAGAAGATTTAGCCTCTAGAAGTTGGTGATAGTCTCTATTTCAAAATGACCACCTTTGAAGACTATCTGATAAATTGCTCAGCATTTCCATCAATTTGGTTTTGGGCCTTTGTAGATTGGAATATAGCTTAATATAATGACAAATCTTGCATATTCCAAGTTTTATGATGTTTGGACTACCGGAAGTATGTTTTACAAAAGATAGAGTGAAGACAAGGTTGATTCTGTGAAGATAGTCACTACATGGAAGCAGGATGCTCCTCATTCCTCCACATTTGCTTATGTGGTTCTGAAGGTATGTTAAGATTCTAGTGAAGATGATAATTCCAGAGATTCAAATCATTTACCCTTTCGTTGTGAAAGATGTGCATGATAGAGTACCGACATATGTTATGGCAAAGTAAGTCAGTGTTGAAGGTTTGTTGGAATGCTCCGCATTCCTCTATAAATGAATCCCTTGTAGTTTTGAGGACATGTTTCTAGATGTGTATTATATGCTTCTTTTCAGTTTCAAGGTTCTTGGAGGTCCATGCCTCAATTTTTCAAATGACAACATGTTGCAGTGTGTTCCGGATGACAGAGTGTTCTCAGATTTAATGATTGAAGTTGTGCGACACAATTCTTTGATGTGTAGTCACAAAGGAGTGTTTGGGGATGTTTTATGAGTCATGTGGACTCATATGGATAATTTTTACGAAGATATTTCTTGTTTCCAGTATCGCACAAGGTTTTTCAAGTTGATGTGGTCGTTATACTTCAAGTCTTCATGTGTTCTCCTTAAAGTTGTCCTATTTCCAAATGAGTAGTGTATGGATGTAATTCCTTGGTGTTTGAAGCTATGAAGGATGTTTTGGACCTAGTTAAGCAAGTGTTGGGGTCCGCAAGGCTTGGATCTTCTACTAATGTAACGTGTGGCTTCACTTAGGACCTATCTTCTACACGTTTCATATTGTGTGTTGTCTGGCTGACTTGTAAATGTATTTTTCATATTGTATCTGGCCAACAAGCTATGTAATCAATGTATTATCATGTATACATAGTGAATCAAATTGAGTGAGGAGAGTATGATTGCAAGTTGATGGAAAAGTTTCACAAACTGATAAAAAGCGGAATAAATGCATTATTGATGTGCGACTGAAGGAGAAAGAGAAAATGTTGTTGATGCTATTCGGATTCATCTTGAAGACATATTTATGACAGTGGTCAAGTATAGAGTATGCCTAACTAATCATATCTTCAGAAGAAAGGGTGAGGAGGCAGAAGTGCAATCATCAAAAGTGTGAGCTTCAATGTCAATTTTTAGACAGTAGAAAAAACTGTCATACTGTAATCTTTTGTAAGTGTGTTCTGATTTGAGGGAGTAGTAGCTTCCTTGGGAGTGACCCTAAATCAAAGTTACTTATGGAGTAGTAGCTTCCTTGGGTTAAAGCCCCTAAAACAAAGTTATTAATTGAGCTTCATATATTGTGAGTTAATCCTCACCGTTGTTTTTCCCTTCTAAGGTTTTCCACGTATATCTGGTTTTATGTGTTGATGTGCATTGTGTTATTCTTTCATGTTGATATTGTGATGCTTAAGGTTTAATCTTCTCTGGATAAGTTGAAGTTGTTCAAATTGAAAATTGTTTAAATACTGATTCACCCCCCCTCTTAGTATTTTTATATGTCTAACAGACTAAACCAAAGACTTAAATTAACAGGAGGTTAACTAGTGGCTATGTATTTTCTCTCTTTAGGGGAGTTGTTAGTTAGATGAGTAAGAGGTGACAAGTTGTTGCTCTTTCTATTACTAAGGCAAAATATATGTCTGCTACACATGCTTGTAAAGAAGTAGTGTGGTGTAAAGATTGTGCTTGGATATTGGTTTTTCAAACATGACAGTTAAGCTTAGTTGTGACAGCTAGAGTGCCACCTAATTGGATAAGAATCGTACTTTTAATGCTCATGTGAAGCATATTGATGTACAATATCACTTTGTTTAGGATATGGTAGAAGGCAAGATATGGTAGAAGGAGGAAGGTCATGATGCAAAAGGTTAACACTTTGATGAACACTATAAATTCACTCACTAAGTTAGTGAGCATGGATAAGTTTGTTTGGTGTAAGACAGCTATAGGGATTTCTCCCATTCGCACTTATCCTATTTTCTATGCTTATGTTCTTGCAATTTATACAAGTGGAGGAATGTTAGGACTAAGTGTGTTGTGCACTTTGCAAGTCCTAGTTATAATATTGTGATATTATTGTAATATTAGACTTGTAGGAACTTATAAGCTCAAGATCCAAGTTTAATATTGCAATAATATAATGTTTTTTATATTGATAAAAGAATATTTTTGAAAGGGCTTAGACCCTTTTATAGAGAAATGACCAAGAGGCGAGAGGAATAAGTTCCATGAGAAATAGAACCAACAATACAACCAAGACCAACAAGATCAAGGATAAAGCAACAACAGAGTGATGACCACCAAAAAGTCATACGAGAAAATAGTTGTAGGAAAATAGCCTCAACAATACAACAACCAAAGGTCAACAACCTACACAATGACTGACCCCATCCTAGAAAACCGCACACCTGAAGCTTGGGGCTAAGAAACCAAAACTAATTTTGGAAGGCATCTCTTCCTTCTTTGAATGATTGTCCAAGGTGCATCATTGTTAAAATCTTTAAACCAAGGTGAAAGAAGAGGGAGCTCCTCTATTGTCACCTCAACTCAAGTCACCTCCCTCGAAGGGGAAGAAGGGTAAATTGAAGATGTTAGAAGCTGCACAGAAATTGTCGGTAAAGTTTGATCAAGCCCCCCCCCCCCACAATTCACTAAGATGACACAAGGATCTATTAAAGAGGCAGATTGAACTTGATCAGAATAAGGATCCCTAGTAAGAGCCAAAGATAAACCTAGAACCGTAACCTCCCTATGGGGAGCCACCTCAAGAGCCATAGGGGCCATACTAATATCCACTACAATGGGGCTAGAAGGCTCATCATCCTCAAAATCAATAGTTAAATGTTCAAGGAGGGTATTCTATGACCACATAGTTGAGCCCGCATTCCTGCAGTGAGTACATGGACAACCTAAGGTAAGATAACCAGTAGCAAAGCATCATCCTCAACAAAAGGAGATACCCTTGTAGTCAAGCAACTGAGTCCATGGCCTATCCTCCACCATAAGGATGACCTCCCTAGGAAGAGACTTGGAGGTGTCAATGTCCACCAGAAGATGAGCATAGGTAGAGTGGCTAGTGTTATAAGTGGATGAATCCACCTTCATAAATTGGCCGATAGCATTGCCAACACCCTCAAAGCAAGAATCTTCCCAGAATTGGAATATTATTGCCAACATTGTAATAATATAATATTGTATGCATGTAAATAGATCTCTTATGGACCCATAAGATTCCTTCAGACACTTGGAAAAAATTGTAAGAGTATTTATGATGCCTTGTAAGAGAAATCAGTGGGTTGACAAGTCTAATAAAAGATGCTTCTCTATTATGGAAAAGTGAAGAGTCATATAAATCTTTTAGTGCATAATGGCCTTAATATGGTGAGTAGCTCTTGTATGTAAGTCCTCTGTAATGAATGCCTATCCGCTACCTTAACAAATATTAACTAGATTCACTACAATTTTTTTTTAATAATTACATCAATGTACCATCACAATAATAAGATTGAGAAAGAATTAATCCAATTCCACAATTCATAAACAATGAATATTAGAATTAAATTCAAAAGCAATTTTAAAGCACTTATAAATTGCACCATCATCTTGATGCTATGAAATACAATTATGCAAGTAATCATTATTACAATAATATCAATGGTGTACAATATGTACATGACTGAATCATCAAAATTCTCTGTGTATATAACCAAGTCTTTGGCATAATTAGTTTCAAGAGGGAGAGCATCACCCAAGTTCTTTACCTCCAACCACAGACCGGGGGTCCCCCACACACCTTCCACCTAGAAGTGGCCCTACCCTTCACAAGGGAAGTGGATTAAGAAATCAACAAGATACAACATGCCTTCTGAGAACTAGTGTTGTGTCCATTACAAATAATCCATTATACAACTCTAGATCCCTCTAGCTGAGTATAATTTGTATCGACTATTATGTAATACTAATGAGATGCTGTGAATCGACAATGCAAGTAGTGATTTTGCATTACTTTGGCCAAAGATTCTAAAATCAAACACATTCCTAAAACGGATATGCCTGTCTTATGTTCACACACCTCTATCTCAAATTGGTAAACACATATTGTCATAACATATATGAGTGATCACAAGTGTATATTCTAAACTCAAGTACATATACTCAATCAAAAAACTAAACATATTCTAGGCTTGGCTAGGTAAACAATAAAGTTTAACTCCAACTATATTTCCAACTGGTCAAGTTTAGAATAGAGATCAAGTAGATAGTTTAACATTGTCACTAAATTGCTATGCAAACTTACATTCTCAGCATCATACTCAAAAGATAGTTGTCTTCAAATTAAACAATTATAAACAAAGGAAACTATCTCATATATAAAATATTGATAATTCAGAGTTACTTACTCCCTGCTAATCTTAACTCTAAGCAGAGGTAACTCACAAATATTCACAACCATATCTAAATATCATTGATCGGAATTTAAATAAAAATAAGTTCTTATGAACTATATCATTTTCAACAAAATAGAATATAATTAAAGGAACTCAAGTTCACCACTGCTCTATATGAGCTTGTATCGTAAATATGTAAATCAATGAAAATGATTCCTTTAATTTGTATGAGGATGTATATTTATAAATGCCTATATGTAACATACATATAATCATTTATAAATTTACATTAGTTTAATAGCATTATGACTGCATAAGGTTAACATTAGATTTCAAAGAAAAACCACCTCAGTATCTCATTTCATAGGTTACTCTGTTTAAGTATAGAATAGCTTAGTGAAAATGGATTCCTTCCAAGAACCTTTATTTTCCATAGTCACATATGACTTATAACACCACTAGTTAAAAATAAACATTGTGAAGTTCACTAATATACCCCTAATCACGACTCAAGGTCATCATCTTTTAAATCATAAAGGTTCCACAGTTGAATCTTATAGATTCTTCATAGTTTAAGGATAATGATCTTTTGATTTAAAAACTCCAAATTTAATCAACCAAAAAACTAAATTCATCATAGTTGTCACAAAGAGATGTGAACAACCTCTTATAATATTAACATTATAACTGTGATTACATCCATCACAGTCCAAACATAATAAAGTGTTTTGTCTTTGACAAAACAACTTTATAGCTATAGATACATTCACATAGTCATCACAGAGATGTAGACAATCTCATTCCTCACTAACATGGTAACTGAAGATACATTTATCTCCTTTGACACATAGATGTGTCTTAATCTCTTATAAAAATAACTTATAACTATGGATATCCTCAACACAGTCAACACAAAGATGAACAATCTCATACAACAATATTAATCTGGGTATACATTTAACACAATCAACATAGAGATGAACAATCTCATACAACAATATTAATCTAGGTAAACATTTATACATCATTACCAATAGAACTACGGGTTCATTCGACATAGTCGATACCCAAATTGGTTCTAATATAAACAATTTAGTCTATTCAAGATGACATGCAATAGTTTGAGTAAATCGACACACTCAAAGCCACAATGTCCTCTTACTCAAGAGGATTCAAGGCTACATAAAATAAACCCATATTTAAATAAAATAATTATTCATTAATAGTGATGAAGTTTGCCCAACCCGAGGCTCAAAATGATAAAACCGAATTTATTCTTCAAAATTCCTTTTGATTTTCTAAACATGAATCACACTGGTTTGAAATTAAAACCCTTACTAAAATGTAACCGAGTTATACAACAACAATTTTTGAACTCTTATGAATAAACACCTTCGAGCCTAATCATGGATATAACTTAACAATTTAAACAAAAAAAAAATTAGAAAAGAATAACATACTGACACTAAATAAATCACTTCACACTTGCAGAGATTCCCCTTTAGTGCCCCCTCTTCCTTCTTTTTTGTTTTCTCCCTCTATTCTTCACTCTACCTCCTTGCATTATCCGTTAGAGCACCCAAAACTACCAGAAATCCCTCAAATTTTACTAGATTCCTACCTCTAATCTCTCCACCACTCTACCCCTCTTCTCCACTCAAAACTAAAGTGAGTTGGGCATTGAATAGGATACGATGGGGTGTCCTCCCACTCCCATCCATATTCCACTCACACCAAAAATGCATTAAATGTAGATTAAATTCTCTTTAACTCTTAAGATTTGAAAATTCAAATCTTTATAACAATAAATTAAACACTATTGTGTTATTAAGAAAAAACATATTTATAACCATACATATATATGTATATATGTATGTATGTATATATATGAGTCTATACACACACACACACATATCTTTACTTCTCAAACAAACGACAAATCTAAAGCACAAGATCATCCTCATAGATTTGAAGAAAACCAAAACATATATATGAGTCTATCCACACACACACACACACATATACTTATCAAACAAATAATAAATCTAAAGCAAAAGATCATCCTCATAGATTTGAAGAAAACCAAAACAAAAAATCATCTATGACAAGGTTCACTCTAAGCCTAATCAAGAAACTGACTACATTATCAAACCATGACAATGTTACTAAGTAAGATATTGATTAACTCATGACACCAAAAAGGTATCCAAACACATAGAAATGACATGTTACTTGTGTGTGTGAGAGTGTTCTCAAGGCATGTCATCCTGTCAATTTACCTGATCCAATTCTGTCTCTCTGGTGATACTCTCCCTCCTCATATGGGAGGGGAAAACACTAATTTTTTGCATCCACCTCATATGCAATCACAGTAGTTAGTCCATTAACCACATCAAAAATAACATGAAATACATGTTTAATCAATCAAAAATCATGACGTAATTCCTTTATCTTCATTATAAAATTATATCCTTTTCTACATAATCATAAATCAAGGTAAATCTATCTCATCAGATTCATTTTCCAACACAGCATGATAGTAATAATTTGTAATGCATAATCAAAGCATCTAACTAATAATTAGTTTAAAATAACATAATTAAGCTATCCAAAAATGGGGTGTGACATTCTCCACCCATGTTGAGCATTGGGACAAGTGGCATGCAGTTTCTATCATGGTTTTGAATACCATCAGTGGTATTTCTCAAGCTAAAACCTATATGAATTGGAGTCTTGGGTGAGTAGTTTTATATTCAGAAGTTGAGAGAATATTGTTGGGTCGCTCGTATGCTCTAAGGAGTGAGAGGTTATTGCAAGAAGACATTTAGATCATATGAGTATATTTATATATTCATTTTGGATTAATACATTGCTAGATCATTCTTTGGTGGTGAGTTTTCTTTTCAAAAGGGTTTCTCCCATTGCATACTATATCAATCTTCTTATGTGTTTTTATTATTGCTATTTCTTGCATCATTTTTAGTTTGATATAATTATTATTTATTATTATCCATTAATAGTATATTTATATTATACTTTAGTGTTCCTAACCAAAGGATTAACCTATACATTAAACAAGTATGCTCCACATATCTAATATCATGTCGCATGCAATCTAGGAAAATCAAGGATGATGTGTCACCTATTTTCTAATCACACGAATTCTCATTCTCAATGTTTTCTATAATTCATACACTTATGTATTTATCCTTATTCTACCATTGAATATAAGTAGCATTTTTGTTAATGATGTGCTATAGCACATGCTCTACCTACAACTTAGCATTGGACCATACATGTACAATATTTGGCATCAGCTCCTCCATAAGAAACACTACCATATGTGCACAACACCTAGTAGGCCCAACATCATAGGGAATGGTTTCATACAAGTTGGACACTTGGCACCATATGCATCCAACACATGGTAGTGTCTCACATCACATGTAATCCCGCCATATAGGTTTGATACTTGGCAACATCGTATCCACACATGTCACATGACCATATGCACTGAACAAATGTCAGCATAGATGTGGCACTCAACTATTGGCCTTCACCTATAAATACTAGGACTAAACATCTTGTACAAAGGGAGCCATCAGAGCATCCAACTTGGTAGTACAAAACTCTAGTCTAGTGATTCAAGCACTCAAGGTAGACATCAACATAATTTGCATAGCTAACATCATGTCTCACACAATCTAGGCAAATAAAGGAAGATGTGTCACCCCTTTCTATCATGGGAATTCTCATTCTCAATCTTTTCTATAATTCATACACTTATGTATTTATCCATATTTTACCATTGAATAGAAGTAGCATTTTTACCAATCATGTGCTCTCTAAATGTGTTATGGTTTTTCACATCTTGTCTTCCAAGTTCATTTGTACATTTTATAATTTATAATACTATTTTGGCAATTCTAATCATTTAGATATGTTATAGATTATCCTTTGAGTGTCTCTTAGGATCAAGTCAAATCACTGCACTTGATGTTGAACCAAAAGTTTAGGTTGGACCTAATGAGGAGGTTGGTTTAGAGGAATTAGAAGAAGAAGAAGAAGAAGAAGAAGAAGAAGAAGAAGAAGAAGTTCATACCTCAATTGTGAAGAGGTCCACTAGGCAAAAGAAGCAACCAAAAACATATAGCCCACCTGATTTGTCACAACCCTGTTTCTAACTACATTATTAATCTTAATTAAACATGTACCAATAGTGCTACACGACTAATTTAAATAGTTATTTAATTTGAATACATGAACTTAAAGTAATTAATTATATTATTCATTTAGATTATATTGTGTGGATAAACCTAAATAATTTGATTACAATATTTACCTTGATAATGTTCAAAATCTTATTAGGAAAATATAAATATTTGTTCTAGAAACAAAATTTAAATTTAAAAAGGATTTATTAAAGTAATTATTTCATTTTTTGTTAACGGGATAAAGGACGATTTTAAAATGTGTGTGTGTGTGTGTGTGGAAGTAAACATAATTATAGGTGATGTGTAAGTGGATGTGAGAGTCAACTCTAATGCATGAGAATTTTAGAGTAAATTGTGGATCTAAGATTTATTATAACTAGAGTGAAGTATGCATGCAAAAGAAAGGATTATGGAAAAATAAATTAATGCTAACAAAAGAAGAGAAGAAAGGTTTTTTTAGTAGGTGAATAATTTTTGGATGGGAAGGAAAGTTTTATAAAAGGGGAAAAAAAGAGAGGAGGATGACAAGTATTTTTTTAAAAACACGTGTTCTGAAGAGTTAATAGTTGCAATGAGAAAGATTCAGCCTATAGGAAGAAAGATTTGAGTTGTGGGAAGGTATGAGCTATAGGAAGGGTTCTCTAGAGGGAATTAGAAACTAGAAAATGTACAAATTTAAGACTGTTTGTTAACCTATGTGCAATAAATTTAAAACTAGTATATTCAAAAGTATGTTACATTATTTTGTGCTCCTATTTGTTTTAGATATATTAAGTAACATAACAAAAGGAGACCTTTCTCACACCTCATTTCAGTGGTTAAATAATTATATTCTTTACTGGTTGTATTTTCTACCTCACATATTTTATATGTACTCACTCACCTTGCATGGTTTTTCATGTCATTGTGATCTTTTGGTTTATGCACGTTGGTCATTACCATTATTGTCTTGTGAGCATTTTACATGCCTTCTCTCATTCATTGAAGTACTCTATTCCTTTATTTTAGTTTTAGGATCATATGTTGAATATTGTTCTTGTGATTATCCTTGCGCTAGGTCTCAATAATTCTTACTTTTTGAAAAATATAACATGGTATGAGATCCATGGTGTTTAGGATAGATCACTTTATTTCTTGATTTTAGAGATATATTAGTTTTCATATTTTTGGGTGTGAGCTATTTTTTGGTAATTTGTGTAACATTTTTAGCTACACCACTATGTCCAAAAGGCTTGAGAATGTTGGTCTAGGCTTTTATTTAACTCAAATCAAATTCTTGGAAGCTAATCTATAATTGAAGTTTTCCCATGTTTGTTTGCTTGGGGTTTACAATTTCTCATTTTTTAGGACATTGAGTGTGTCATTGTACACAGCAATGCAAAAGTCACTAAAATTGACTATAATTTTATCGATTTGTGGTTTGGAGGGGTCCTTTTTTTCTAAACACTATTTGTGAGGATCATATGATCCATACCTATGCATAGGGGTCTTTTTGGGTAGTTGATGCCTCCCCTAGCTACACCACCCTCTATTACAACTACCACTAAGCAATGTCTCCCCAAAGGGCTTCACCTTTAGAAAGTGTTGTACCAGTTGGACCACCACCAGGTAGTGTCTTCCCCTATCGTACCACCACTAATTGTCACCACACCCAATTGACACCTCCCCCAAATGCTCCCTATACATCTATGCATGTCATGGGTTTCATTGATGCAAGGAATGTATGCATTCATAGGGTAACATACCATTTTGTACCTACCATGCCAATGACCTACACAAGGAATACTTTACACATAGGACTAGCTTATTGATTGTTGGCTACTAACATCACTTACTAGATAGACCTACCACATCATCCATATGACCTACCACATGTACTTTCTATGTCATCATATAACTTGCTAACTATACCTACCACATCACTATACAACTATCACCTATGACTTGTTAAAGTCATCATTACTGACTATACCTACTTATTCATATGGATTGTTGACATTATCCTTTTTCTTGGCTTGGTGGAGGCACCCTACACCATTAGAGATTTTCATTTCGCACACTAACTTCAACAAGCCATATTTTGGTCATCTGGAGGCCTACTTAGGTGCATTTTTATTATGGCTATTTTCATTAGCTACATGTTGATGTTGCTAGTTTTTAAATTTGATGTTGCTATCTTCTAAAATTTGAGTCTTATTATCTTTCTCAGCAATCCTAATTTTTGGAACTTGTAATACCCATAACCTTCTCACACAAGCTCATTTTTAACCCTATTTTATTAAGTTGATATTTTTTTGAGCTCTATGCAATAATGTAGTTTACTTGTTCCTATTCTATAGGAAAATTGTACTTTTAGCATATTTGTCCATTTTGGACTCTATAAACTCAAACTTTGCATATTTTTACTTTTAGCATATGAATGTTTTTAAGATCAAGGAAGAAGATAAGGATTTGTAGAGTATAAAAATACATACTCTTAACACTTTTCCACTATTATTTTATATCACTTTTGGTCAATGACTTGGATGTATGATTATAGCACACAATTTGACTATTTTGATGCATTCATTAACCTATGACTAATCCATCCCTTAGATATACACATTTCTCTATTAATAGCCTTTCTGACCTAAGTCCCAATAGTTTGATCACCTTAGACAAGATCATAATTGTGATCCTATGATCACCGACATAATAGCTTCCCCAACATTCAAAATTTAAATTTCTACATATTCAAGGTTAACATTCTTGAGAGTTGACCATTACTCATCAATGTGGGTGCCAAAATATTTAAATTTTACATATATGGTTATGTATTTAAGGACATCATCCTAGGACACTTTAACATCATCAAACCATAAGACATCCCCAGATAACAATTCACAAAAAGCATCAAATGCATTTCTCCTCTTGCAAGTTTATGAAACAACCTTTATTCACATTAATGATAATCAAGTCTTAACATTCAATCAAGAAACATCCATTTTTAAAGCATATTTTGAGTACACTCCCTAATATAGTCACATTTGGCTCAACAATCAACTTCACAACATTCAATGTCATGCTACATTAACATTCATTTCCACCCACCCATTTCTTTTATTTTTACTTTTAATTTGGTCTCATGGCTTGAATGAGGTACAAGGAAGTCTTAAATTTCAATCCTTGCACAAGTCATGCAATGCTCTTTAGCACCACCATTGTTTTCCTTAATTTAGATACCATCAGGTGAATAGGTGTTGCATGTACAAATACGTAATTATGCTTAGGACAAGGTTATAGAAATCAAAACAAGATTGCACCATTTGATAGTATTGTCATCCTGATTTTGTCAGAGACAATTAGTGTCTTGGGTTTCATTTATCTTTGATTTTTTATCCAATTTCTAGTCACATAATTTAGTTTACAACCTTTTTTCATAATGTCATATTACTTGATGTTCATATTGCAAGGTATGGAACCCTAGTCTATCTTATTTCAGTTTTAGGATATGTTTAATTACAATCTAAATTAGCATTAGTTAATCTATTATCAGACTCAACTTCTTATATCTATAGTATAATTTACTTTTAATTGATTTTTTTCATTTAGAGACTATTAGGTATTTTGAAGGGTGTGTTTTTATTTCTCTTCATTTTTTTGAACCCATAATTTCCACTCCTAGACTTTAGGGTTATATTTTTTTATTTTTTTCTAAGTTTCATATCTATATCATCTTATTTTTACCATTATCTTCATATTCATTTTCTCATTGTGATCTTAGTGTCCCACTTAAGGTTTGCCTCTTAGTTGATTGTCACCTATTAGACCCCCATTGTTTGTGCCTTATTGTTAACTATTTAACCATGGCTTGCAATCAACCCTTGTCCTTGAAATGCATTCCTACACACCTCAAAGACCTTAAGATTTCTTCAAAGGTTGTTGCAAAAATTCCTTTTGCCTTTGAAGATATTATACTTTTATCAAATTGACGGTGCTCCATGTTCCAAGGTTACATTGGCTCAACATGTTGCTAACTTTTCATCTTTCCTAGAACTTGCTCGTGGCTCTCCTTTTGGGGGAGAAGGTTTTCCTTCATTTGTTTTTGATATTCACAATGGTCATACTCCACACGTGATATTTTATAAGGATGCATCAAGTGATGGTGATGTTCCACCTGGTTTGACTACACATGATGCTACTTTGCTTGATGATGTTGATATCCCTCACATGGCTCATGATAGTCCTTCTCTATCTAATTTGGCTCATGATCTCTTCATGATTTATTAAGGATCTTAGTGACACTTGCTTGGTTTATAAACATCCATTGTCCTTTTCTTCACATGATATTAGTGATGGCTTATTGCTACATGATAGATTGCCTCGTGTGATTTCAACTCTTAGTAAAGATTTGATTATTGATGGCTTAATATTAAAAAATATGTTAGTGTAAGTTATTATTTCATTTCATTTAGTTGTTATGTCTTTTTCCTACACTTATATTTAGTTTGCTTATGTTATTAGGAGCAAATCATGGAGTGAGGTGTCGACATCTTCCACAAGAGTTAATACTCCTTCCTATTTTGGGATATTGAGTAGTTATATTCCTTATTGGTTGTATTTGCCAACTCACATATTTTATATAGACTCACTCATCTTGCATGGTTTTGCATTTTGTTGTTAACTTTTAGTTTATACATATTTCCTATTACCATTGTTATCTTGTAAGCATTTTGCATGCCTTGTCTCCTTCATTTAAACTATTTATTCCTCTAGTTTGGTTTTATGATAATATGTCGAATAGTGTTCTTGTGATTATCCTTGCACTAGGTCAAGTAGTAGTTCTTTCTTTTTAAAAAATTTAACATGATATGAGAGCCATAGTGTTTAGGATAGGTCACCTTGTTTCTTGATTTTAGAGAGATCTTGGTTTTCATATTTTTTGGTGTGAGCTATTTTTTAATAATCTATGCAACATTCTTAGCTACACCATTGTCTTTGAAAGGCTTGAGAAATTTTATCTAGACTTTTTTTACTCAAATTACATTTTTGGGAAGCTAATCCATAATTAGAGTTTTTTTGTGTTTATTTGTTTGGGTTTTACAATTTGCTCAATTTTTAGAACATCCTAGACAAAATTTGAGTGTGTCATTTCACTCAACAATGCAAAAATCACTAAAATCAACTATAAATTTGTAAAAATTTGAGTTCATAAGCTATAGGGGACTTTTTTTTTCCTCAACACTATTCAAGAGGGTTGTATGGTTTGTTCCCATGTGTAGATGTCTTTTTGAGCAATTTGCACCTCACCAACTATGTCACCCTCTGTTACAACACCAACAAGCAATGCCTCCCACAAGACCTTCACTAGAAAGTATCATTCTTTGAGTTAGGTCACCACCAGGTAAAACCTTCCTCTATCACACAACCACTAGTTTCCACCACACCCAATCGTTACCTCCCCTAGATACTCCCTGCATACTTGCACATATCATGGATTCTACTAAGGCCAACAACATATGCATGCACATAGTAGCATACCTTGTTGTCCTTGCCATGTCAACATCCTGCACAAAGAATCTTTAACCCACATGACTGACCTATTAACTATTGACTACTAACATCACCTACCACATGGACTTGACATGTCATCCATATGACCTACCATAATTACCAGTCATGTCATTATACAACCTACATCTTATACTTTCAATATCAACTATAAACTATCACCTATGATTGTTGAAGTCATCATTACTGACTTCATCTATATGTATTGCTAACATCATCTTTTTTCTTGGATTAGTAGAGGCACCCTACTTTTTTGGAGTTTTCCATTATATACTCCAGCTTCAACAAGCCATATCTTGGTCATTTGAAGGCCTATTTAGGTGCAATTTTTTATTATGGCTACTTTTTTCTAGCTACATATTTGTATGGTTAGTTTTTGAATTTAATGCTCCCATATTCCAAAATTTAAGTTTTATTAGGAATATTATTTAACAATCTTACTTTTTGGAACTTGTAATGCTCATAATTTTCTTGTATTGGCTCATTTTTTAGCCATGTTTTTTAAGTTGATATTTTTTCAATCTCTATGTAATAGTGTATTTTGTTTATTCCTATTCTATAGAAAAATTGCACTTCTAGCAAATTTGTCCATTTTAGACAATATAAACTCAAACTTTGCATTATAAACATGCTAAGATAAAGTGTTAAACTCAATAATTATCGTGGGTCATTGCACCAGTTAATAACAAGGGGTTTCACTTGTGTCTACTTATTCTTCTACTCTTGTGCACTTTATTTCTACTTGAGAGATTAGTTGCCAATGCCTCCTCTTGCACCATATAATTATTTTGAACATGAAAATCTAAAATATTGATATTGTTGAGAAGAAAAGGGTTGTTTAGAGTAACTATGGGTACAAAGGTAGAACCAACAATAGTTGTACAAAAGATTAAATGAGAAAACAAATTGATGAGGCCTAGGGGTTTCTATGTTTGGCTATATCTCTATATTTCATATTGAGTCCTTGAATACAACTAATGAAATTTAGAGTACACTATAAATATAATTTGGGCAATATGATACAATCAGAGGTCATCTCTTGGATAATGAGCTCATCAGTATTAACCCTTATAACTTTGGCACTATACAGAACTTCTTCACACACTTTGAAACCTTGAGATTGTAGTTTTTTTGGTAGCCTACTTGGAACCCCTACGAAACTTTACCTATAATCAGCTCTTTCTAGTCATGTTGTTAATGTTAACTAAGTTTCTCCCTTATAAAGTTGCAAAATGTTTGTCTCAATATAATTTTTCAACTATCCATGTAGATTGTTTGAGGTTACATTGTGCCAAGTGGAAGATGAAGAAATTCTTGGCTATGGGAAATGCATGTATAAGATGGGAGGTGAATAAGTTCTTCAACTAATGATCTGCTCCAACATTGAGAAGAAAAGAAGGAATGGTTAAAGACTTGGACCCTAATACCCGATCAACAAAATGACTATGTAAACTCCATTCAAGTGATACATCAACTTAAGGAAAACCTAGTAAAAAATGGGAATAAGGAGAAAATGCATTCAATTGAAGGAAAAGTTGCTCTTTACTAGTGGCAATGCCAGACTAGAATTCCAATCAAGATGGCAATGAGACAAGGAAACAACAAAAGAGAATGAAAGAGAATAAGGTAGTGAATTTCATACCTTTCTAAAGTGGCAAAGCTAGAAGAAATAATACCGATATGGTCAACACTTAAGTCATTCATGCCAAGTAAAGAGATGAGTTAAAAATGTAAGCAAATCACACTTTTTCCATGGAATTACCATTCTAAAAGTGTGACTTTAGATAGTGGAAAGAGATGACCAAAAGTGTAATCAGCATAAAGACAAGTTCAAACAAAAACTAAGTTACATTTTCTCATAGGTAACACCATCCCCAAACGGTAATTGGCAAACAAGTAGCTAAAGCATGCCAAACATGAGAGGAAGTTTTAAGTTATTAGAAAATCACACTTTTGGAGTGGCAATGCCACTCAAAAGTTATGACAAAAGGTTATAAAAGTGGCAAACATATTAGTGATCCATGATAGTCTAAAGAAAGATCAAACTTAAATGAATGTTACACATTTTTAGTGGCATAACTAGAAGAAAAGCACATCAAAGGTGGTGATGGCATGACAAAATTGCAATAATGAACAAAGAAGTGGCTAATGTTTGATGAAATCATAACCAACATATAAAGATAAATTAGTTTAAGTGAAACATGCTTTTACAATGGTTGAACCAATCTAAAAACACATTCAAGGTGACAAGTGATGAGTGAAATAATGATTTAGTTAAGTGGCAAGACAATCATAAAAGTGTGAATGGAGAAGAAGTTAAAAAACATAAAAGTGGTCATAAATGTTGGTATAACACCAAAAAATTGTGACTTAGCTTGCAATCATATCTTTAAACTTTGTTGATCAAAAATAAATCTAAAACATAAGGAAAATCACACTTTTTAAGTGGCATTACCACCGAAAAAGCATGACTAAGGAGGTTAAGTCATTCAATATCAACATCAATGTCTAGTTTGGAGTTAAAGCAAAATTAAACACTTAAAGAATGATGCCATCATATCTCATATGACACATTTGGAGAAGAAAGCAAATTAATTTAGGGAAGAGCCTATTTTGGTCAACTTGTAGTGTTTTGTTTCCTCTTTGCAATGGATAGAGATTGGGTTGCTTTAAATTGGAGCTTTAAAGATATTATTTTATTATTTGACCCCTAAAAGCTTCTCTTAGAGCGCTTATAAATATGTTCCTTGAGCACATAAAATGTAATGGGAGTTGATGTGAGACTTATGCTACAAAATTTGTCATCGAAGTTATTGTATTTTCATGAAATTTAATGAATATTAGTGGAACTTGGCCTTACACTACAAAAGCTATTATTCAATCAATGACATTGTAAATGTGATTGCATGCTTGCCATTTCAAGGAGTAATTTGACAATTTGATTGTTTTGAGTCACACTTTGTATGAGGTGAAATTTGTCTATTTAAATCGTACCTTTGAATGTAATTTAATTATTTCCTTAATTAAATTGTGTGATGTTTGCTTGTCTAATTCTTTCTTTTTGATGTATATTTACGAGAGTTTGATTACACTAGTAGTCTGAATTCATCTGTGTTTTTCCTTTAAATTCATACCATAGCTAAATGTTAGTAACTACTTTAGTCAGTGTAAAGTTATCTTCATTTGTGCTTGATAGTTTATCCTCCTTAAATCTAGAACTATTTGTGTAGGCCTTGAATGTTGACAATTTGACACTTGCATCTGAGGCAAAAAGATAGTCATTTAGATATTTACATTTATAGAAAACCCCCATGAAATCTTGTATATTGTGCATACTTGTAATTTTTGTTATTTTAGGTTTAGTTAGATCTCAAGGAGCTCCCCCTTATCATTTGTGTAATGCCTCACAATTACATGTAAAAGCCATAAAACCAACTCAAAAGCAAATGAAGTGAAATGAAATAAATAATCCACCTAAATACAACTTCCAAAAGATAAAAAGGAGTGTAATTAATCCACTTAATTACAATATCAAGATAAACAATAATTTCATCAATAAGTTTCAATAGAGTCAATAAATCTTCATAAATAAGGATCCATAAGAATCATTAAATCTTGCAAAAAGATAATCTCATCAATATAAATCAATAAAGTCATTTAAATCTTACAACTTACATGCTCATCATATACATAAATCCATTGTCAAGCATGCCATAATACATCCAATCAAGTACAATAATCATGTACAACAAGAATAATGAATCAATACGCTCATCAGTGACACGAACCAAGTGGTCCACCACTTGCGAGCCGATAGACGGGAACATGGCCCAGGTGCTTTTCCACCCAACCATGAAGTATTTACATTTCCCTGGATACCTTCATGAAATGAAGGAAACTCAGGCCTGCATGATATGTCTAGCTACCTGGAAACAGCTGGCAGGAGGGAACACCTGATGCAACCCTGATGTCTAAATGTGTAATTCTAAATAATGAAAAGCATATTGTCTCACAACAGGATGTGGCAAAGATGTAAATAAATAAGTTTTCTATACAATAAAACATCTATTTCAATGTCATCTCGATTAGATCTAATCCTTTAAATAGTAACCTGGTTCAATTCCCAAAAAGAGGAAAAGCCATCTTTGAAAATCCACATTCGGCATCCTAGTTCGAAAAGTAACCCAAACACATTCCTAGATAAAAATCTACTTCTTTCCCCAAGAAACCAATAAGCAAATAAATCAATAAACAATTAAATAAATGAATAAATTGAAATCACTTATGACCACCTCTAATCCCTTTCCCATGCATTAATAAAGAAAACACACTTTTCGATGAAGCAGAAATGAAGATCATCATGAATCCTTTTTAAAAGCAATAATCTAATTATATACTCAATTCATATTCCATGTTTCAAATAGATTATAGAACCTATTGATTTTACTTCACATCCAAATGTTGTTTCATAATCCAAATAAAATCAAATGTTGATGTTTGACTACTCCACTCTCATATGATGAGGTTTCATGCATACTTATGTCAAATAATATTACTATCTTTCCTCAAGATCAACAGAATAATAGAATAAAACAATTAATATTCTTCTATAAATCATTTCAAATTCCTTTCCCAAAACACCAATCAAGGAAAACACACTTTCCAAGCAATAATTCCTCATTTCCATACACAATTGCATTCACAAGTTTATCAATTTGATATAATTGCTTATTCATTATTCAATCATATTTTTGCAATATCATATGCAATCTAGTTATTATTATCCATTATTCCATCATAATTTCCCATTATCAAATGAAATCTAGCTAATATTAATATCAATTTATTTAATCATAATTCCTCAAAAATCATATGCAATCTAACTATTATTGTTATTTGCTATCAAATTTGTGATGAAAATTCATAAAAACATAATTTAAACTTCCTGTTGTTGTAGCAAATTTAAATACAGAAAATTTAAACAGCTTCCTATTATTCTATTATTTTTTGTTCTCAATAATAGGAACTGCAAAAAATAAAGAAAAATAAAATAAAACAGTGAATACACAGCTTACTATTATTTTCTGGAAATGTAAAGGAAAATACACTAAAAAATAGTCCATAATAGGAACTAGGTTTTGTCTACCCTTTTGTAAATTTTTGAGAGTTTAAAATAATGGGTCGATTTTCTAATCAAATAGAAAGTTTTAATCAGCAAAAATAAAAGAAATACAATCTTAAATAGGTCTGCAAGGGATGTTTATGGCAATCGTATGAAGATTTTATCATTGGTTTTAATAGCTTCTGTTCAATCTTAATAATCAAAAATCTGGGAATAATGATTTTGTTTTAGGTAGATTAAACAATAGTGAAAATATGATTTAAAGCCACATTCAGCCAAGAAGGAATAGCCAATGCTTACACCATCATACATCTGTAATCTCTAATTATTTCTGCAACCTCCAAACATGATTTAAAGAAGGCAAAAACATAATAAAAATTTGGTAAAAGTAAGGTGATTGTTGATGGAGTTTGAAGTTGTTGCTGCTGATAAAATCAAGTTCTTTTCTACTCAAAATCGCCTTCTTCTTGCTGCAGATCGTGGGTTCCTGTTGTTGCAATTCTTGGTGTTTTTTTTTGCTGCCAAGAAGTCTTCTTTTAACAAAAAATCTCCTCACTTATTTTTGGCGACCATGAATTAGGTTTAGAAACTGAATATTTTAGAATTTATAACTGAAGTAATATTCCCTTTGCATGATAATTCGACCAATGATATTTGAGCAAAAATGCTATTAAAACAATTAATAATATATTTTGTGCAGTTTACTGATATGCAATGCAAAATTGGCTTGCATAACAGGAAGCTATTGTTTAAATTCTTTTTTATTTATTTATACAAAATATCTAATTATAATAACACTATAATTAATATTTATTTAATTATTTAACTAATACATATCTATTTTAATAAATCAAGAAGTAAATAAAAATAATAATACAATAATATAAATACCTCTAATTATAATTTATTATAATTTAATTAATTCTACTTTGCATATTGTCTTCCAAACATCTAAAATTAGGTAAATAAAGACAATATTTATCATTTATTTAATAAAATACAAATAACATATATATATATATATATATATATATATATATATATATATATATATATATATTCTTTACTCAAATTGCAATACCTATTTTAATCACAATTCGAAAAAGACATTAAATTAAATAATGCATTTAATATAAACTATTATAGCAATTTAAACACAATATTTTCTAATTATTTAAATCATCAATCACACTTATTTATTTTATTATTTAAATAATTTAAACACACTGTTTATTTAAATACCATAAAATAAACTATTTAAAACCAACCATTTAAAATAACTTATTTTAAATTTAATCGAAAGAACTTTTAATATTTATAATTAAATCATGCACTCGAAAATGATTTACTGTCGCAATTAAAATACAATATTCTAAGTATCTAACCATTCACCACATTTATTATCCACACAATGATGCATAAAATAAGCCATTCAATAATGCAACATGAAGCTACATGAATGTGTGATTGCATTGGAGTTAACCATCCCAAACAGCTCTTGCCAAGTGGCTAGAACACCTCTACCTCAACCATGTTCTCATCTTTGACGAGTACCTACATTCATTTGCACTTAACTCGACGTCAATAGGTTAGTGTCTATAAAAACATAGCCAAAGAAAATCATTGTAATCACATCGATAATATTTAGCATTTAAATCAATTTTCCAATTTTTGCATATCTAATTCCATGCTAATTATCTTCATACATATAAAATTACTTAAAGTAAAAGTCAATCACATCATTGTTCACTAATCAAGGATAATTAATATAGTCCATAAAAATGAGACGTGACAATTTGAAGAAAAGTTCTCCTATACACATTGTTCAGGTTTGTGTTATCTAGAAATAGATAAATTAAAGCACTAACAAGTTGAAACAATCTGGGATTAAGAAAGAATACACTCAGTTGATTCTTTGTATACTCTCTAAAGTTGGTCTAGATTAAGTAGTTTTTGTTTCTACCTTTTATGCCACTTAGGGTGCTATTTAGATGCATTTACTATGCTATCTCTTAATGATTTTGCTATCACACTCACTAGGGAGCACGATAAGCTCATTCCAATGGGTACTCTAAAATATTCTATCAGATGTGTTGGTTGTAAACTAGGACACAAAAGAACAAAAGGTTTCTAGCAACAAGGAAATAAAGAAAAATAAGGACAAAAAATAGAATGCATAGAAAAAGGATTATAAATCTTCCACTGCTTCCAAAGAAACATCTAAGACCTCCTCTTCAAAAGGTGAAAGACAAAATAACGAAAGGTCAAATGTTATAAGAGACCTAGTCATGATGACCACAAATGTATAAAGAAGTGGATTAATCACTTGACACATATTCTTGACAAGAATAACATCAATGTTCCTAAGTCGATCAAAAAAAGTTCATCAAATGAGGTGTATGTTGGCTCCCAAAGTTGCAGCCCCATATTCCTAGAGTGTCAACCAATCCTCAAGGGTAAGGACTTGTCATCAAGAGGAAAGGGTAGAGACTTATCAATAGAATATGAACAACTAAAGTCCAATTCTTGAGAGTGGATGATATCTCCTTTACCTTGGGCTTAGTTAAACCCACGAGGGTGCTCCTAGAGGTGTCCTAAACATGACAATTAAAGAGAAATGATGCATCAAGATTGAAGCAACTAGTAGCTACACCCAATGCGTGATAGACACCAAGATTTGTCACTAAATCTACAACATAATAGATACTTGAAAAACCTTTCATTAAGTCGATAACAAACAATGTATGAGATAGAAAATACCATTTACTCATCCCAAAGGATTCTCTCAATCTCAAACCTCACTTCAATGCATGGCCACATGGTAAAACCACAATGCATACTCCTCTATGGATGTTAATTGAATGGATCACAAATGGCATATATTGCTAAAGCAATGAGATGTGTATTGTAGATAGAAAAACCTAATGCTACACTAATAATATATGACTTTAAAATAAGTTTTAATAAAAGGTTGACTAATTAGCCTTATATACCAGTGTCTATTCCATGGGGAAACAAAGTTAGACCTTTCAAAAGTGGAAGAAAACCTCCATAAAGTTGAAATAGATTCTAGTGTGCACACATGTACAACCATACTGATAGGAGACTCTACATATCAAGTCATGCTTACACATTCATTATTGAATTGAAAGAACTTGTATGCATTAAGGAAAGGGTTGTTGCAAGAATCTCTTACAACAATTTATGACCCTTTCAAGTAAACCAAACTTTATGGAAAATAGATCAACAAATGTGATTTGAGAAGCTTTATGGCATCAAACTTACTAAGGAATACAAGCTTATAATGGAGACACTAATCAAGACAAGAATCATGCATATATTGAAACAATCCTATAACCTACACATACATCAACTTGACTTCACAGAATCTAAACTTGCATTGATTGAATCCCAAAGGTATACATTGGCACAACTATGTAGGAAATTGTCTCAAGAGACCAACCCAAAATACATCTTACAAACTTAAATATATAGCATTCAATTACATTTTTTTGCCTTGAGGGAATAGGATATCCACCAGATCAGCACTCATACATTTTCACCAGCCCATAGGACTATATTAAATCCCCTCTTATTATCAACATGTCTTATTAGAGATATGACTACACTAGGGAGAGAGAAGAACCATCTTGGGTCACAAATAAGGTCCACTAAGGAAAGGAGATCATTTACCAACTGCACAATTCACCCATAATTAGGAGGTAGTATTAAAGGATACAAATCTATGTCTTCAAGCATTAAATTCACTCCATACAACCATCTTATCCTTGTAGAAAATCATATCACATGTTAGTTCAAGCATCTCCATCAATTGGAATCATCATCTCGAGGCTCATAAATGAGCATGGGCTAACCACATGCAAGAGTAGTCAAAGAGAATCCACCAACCCATGTCAGGCTCAACATTATGCCCCAAACATTAAGGTCAAAGATACTTGCAATAAGGGAAAGGACAAGCACATGCACATGTAGCAATTTCAAGCCAAGGCTCATAAATGAGCATGGGCTAACCACATGCAAGAGTAGTCAAAGAGAATCCACCAACCCATGTCATCTCAACATAATTCCCCAAACAAGGTCAAAGATACTTACAACAAAGGAAAGGACAAGCACATGCACATGTAGTAATTTCAAGTTTATTAGTGCACTACAGTAGATCATAAGGAGGATGTAGGCATATTTGAAAAATTCTCTCTAAAAAGTGCTTCTTGTGTAATACACATACTCCTAAAGAATAATATTTCCCCTACAAGCATACACAACATCCTCAGCAAGAAGGCCACAACCACAAGCAATAAGACAGTAACTAGTCACCACCATTGAGCTATGAGTTTCCTTACATAGATAGCCAAGGGCTATTATGTAGGTAAGAAGAATAAATCTTAAATCATTAGGGCATGACCTATGCATATATATATAGTCACAATGAGAACCATATATACCACCATTGGTCAAGGGCATCACCCATAGGACACAAGGAGATACTCACAAATTGATATGGCCTATCAATAGGCTCCTCAAGCCCATCACTACACTATAGAGACAAGAAGACCAGTGGTTATGTCATTTGGATGGCTTAAATACTATATAGGCATAGGCACCTATTAAAACATTTGAGGTCCACTTAAAAGAAGAAACCATGATGATGCTTGAGAATAACCATTTTGATCCATGGTTTGAGTGAAGTCACATGGCCAAGAGGAGGATAAAATAAGATGTAGTGAAAGGTCAAATGAAGTCTCCAAGGAGATTAGACCCCACTAAGGATAACATGTGGTACCAATAGTAAGTTACACCCAAAAAACATAAGTCACCTCGATATAACCTTGGGACTATTTTCACCAAAGGGTGACACATGGTAGGCAACAACTCATTGGAGGATCTAAGTAAACCATCATAAGCATAGTATAGAGTATTAATCAAAGACAACCAAGACACACAAAGCACAAAGTCGGTAGGGTCAATGCAATGGAACAAATTGATTAATCAATTCCAAGGCATGTGGGATCAATGTGTATGTGAACAACTTGGAGGCTACCACATTAGCCAACATGAACAATTGGGACCAATGCCAAATAAAAACCTTTACCACACTTACATATAAAACATTGACATAAGCTCTTTGATCATACTCAACATAGAGCTACACAAGTATGGAGGCTTAAGATTGACAATACTAAAAACAATGCTAACTGTTATCCTATTTTGGCTTTCTAGCCAAATAGTCTAAGTAATCCTATAATCTGGTGTTTTCCCTCTCTGGTAAGAAGGCCAATGGTTTAAACCCTTCTCAAACCTCGTAGGGTTTCTATTGTTTCCCCATGAACCCCTAGGTTTTATAGTTTCTTTACTTTATGTTATAATTCATCGTTGACTGTCTAGCCCAGGTCACCGGTCACTTAAGTTATAACTCTAAGTCCTTTATGTCATGAAGCAACCGGCCCCACATCCTAAGGTTACCTTCTATCGCCCATCAACTTCATTTCCTTAAGTCCTAAGTCTTTCGGGGCCCGCAGTGACACATGGCAATATTTCACGAGCCCGCAGACCATCTATGATGACATCTCATACCTTTCGCGGGGCTATGAAATGCAGACAGCTGTAAAGTAAGTGTAGTGGGGCCCCAGCTTTGAGGATCCAATGGCAGCGCATAGGCACAGAAGAATCTTAGCAAAGGGAAAGATCCTCCACACGGCTACAAGATCATGACATGTGTCTTGCTTCAAAGGTAAGAGTAAAGGTATATGAAAGGGGGTCATGTGGCATCTTTCCAGGTCATAGAGCTCAAAGGAAACAAATTTTTGGATGGAGGCTCTGGAATGCTACCGTTGCCTACCACGTGGCAGTGTGTCGCAGCCTGCAGGTTGTTGAAGGTGATGTCACTTTCCTTATGCCCAGCTCTGGAATGAGGACACATGTCAAGCATATCGAGGGCCCATGGCCGTATGATCGATGATTCTGTCAGGTGAAGGAGATAGCGCCAAGTGACAGATGAAGGAAGGGCTGCGGTGAAGCTGAAGATCAACGATATCGCAGGCAAGCAAGGGAATCCTACTAGAGGTAAAGATCTGCCGCAATGTCACAAAATGGTGACACGTGGATTCCTCTTGAGAAAGGAATGAAGGCATATATAAAGGAGGTCCACGTTGAGGCTTAACGCACTTGTGCAAAGCCAAAAGGTAGTGGCCCACTTCTTTCTACACGACTATGATGGGGTGACATGTGGCGAATCGGTGCCCCTCCTCAGTGAAGAATCAAAAGAAGCCTTAGCGGCCATCGATATCTTAATGCAGATCTCATCTAATAGTCTGGGTTTAAAAGAAAGACTACCATCCATCCCAATGGCACAAAAAATGTAGACTCGGCTAATAGGGAAAATAGAGGCCTATTATTCAAGATTTTTAAAGCTGATAAAGCATAGTTTAAGAGGGTTCAAATTTTTAAAGTGTTGTAAAATATTTTCTCAGGGGTTTTTGTCTTATCTACCATCAACAGGATCTGATCTTCTCAGCTACCCCTTAACAGATATTCACTGCATTGATTGTTGCAGATCAATGAACCAACTACTTGCATTGAAGAATAGAAAATATCTTTCATCTGCCCAAGTCTTCAGATATTTCTTGCAATAAATTTTTGCAGGCCTACATCACTATAGAGAGATATTTTCTGACAGAGCCCGTGGGATGTTTTATTGTAACCTAATTAGGTCATTTGGAATCAAATGCTATATATGCATGAATGCAAGATGTAAAAAAGGATGGAAAATAGTTGGATATTCAGATGCCTCTATATTCCAAACAGAACTTCTTCTGCTGTAACTGTGCCTCTTGATCAATACAAATGATGTTTTACTTTTCCATGTTTTGTTAACTCTGTGTAGTCTTAGAATTGGTTATTGTTTGTGAATGTTTAATTCCTGGCAATTTATTCTCTACCTCTGTTAGAATCTTCATGATCTATGTAAGTTTATTAGTTGTATTTATTTATTTGTGCATCTCTACTCTGTGAATGTTCTTTATTCAAACCTGGTGTATCACCTCCCTTTACTTTAAGTTTTACTCCCTCTTCCTATTTTCCTAAATAGGTGGATAGATTAGGTTTAGTCTTAGGATTGCTAAATCTCTCATTCAGCGAAGGAATTAGCCTCTCTCTAGAGATTCAGCCTCCCTGTAGCGTCCCACACCTGGAGGTCGTCTCAATGTTTCATTAGATTGTTAGAGCCCTAAAAGCCTTCAACACTAGGTGCAAATCTATGTGACAACAGTTTCTGGCATGCCTAGTGGGACAAGCTTGATGAGATTTATCATTTGTTGAAGGATTTGGTGTGTTCTTTAGTGCATCTCGCTATTTAGGGCAATCTTCAAACACCATGGCAACTCTGCTGAACAAATCTACTGGTGCAGCTAGTCCAAGCACTTGAAGAACTCAAAGGATCAAGATTTTGGTGGTTTACCTGATCTACTATTTCAAAAGCATCTCAATCACCTGGCAACTCTCTTCTAGGTATGTATCTAGTTTCTCTCTAGTTACAAACCTATTTTGCTCTAATTCAGACATTTTTACGATTGTCTAGCTTTTCAATGCTTTGAAATGTCAAATTATTATGGGAATCATGGCTATTCCCCTTCCCCTGATCCAAGCATAGGCTATTGGCCCCCATATCAGCAATATCAAACCCTAAATGCCTCTAATGTTATGCCATATGCCCCTATTGTAGCAAAATATTAGCATCCTCATGATGCTTATCTCCCTCCCACCCCAGCTCAATCTTCTTGTCAGCTAAATAATGCCCATTATCAACCCCAAGAAGATCACCTCAAGCTACTAGAGCGTAGGGAGCATTTGGATGCCATCAAAAGAGATATGGGGTACAGTCTACCATAGGAACCCTTTGTTTTTAATATGAAAAATGAGGGTGATGTGATGGAGATACTCCGAGGGTTCCAACAGGATTTGGAGGAAATTCAAAGGGCCAAGGAGTATAACGGACGACAAGAGGAGATTGCTTATCAAGCTCATATTCATCAACAACAAATGGAGGCAGAGGAAAAGGCTCACATAGAGCAAATCAAGAGACATCTCGCAACCTTATCTAAGGATCAGTTAAGGCAAATGCTTGCTGATGTAGATAGGTGTGAAGCTTTGGCGGCCACCTCCATTCCCAATTTCAGATAGCCTCTCCCTCCTGCACAAGTTCAGTCTGCTGCAGAAGCAACTCCCAAATTCAAAATCCTAAGCTTTAGGTAGGATTCCCCCTCTAGGCCTCCAGAACCACCTCCCAATTTTAAAATTCCAAGTTTTAGAGGCCCATAGCCTTCACAGAGGTCTGTTCCCACATCAAGTCAGCCTTTTCCCCCTCAGAGGAATCTTCTTCAAGAGGCCCTTTTAGCCCATATTTCATGTCAACCCCCTTGTCCTAGCCCCAAAGTGGAAGACAGACTAGTTTTCTGGTGAGATGTTGGGTTTTATTAGCCACAAAGGGAAATAATTGAGGTTGTTGTGAAGCAGCCAGCTATTAGTGAGACTCCCTGCACTAGTAAGACAAAAAGCTCAGACTTGCTACTAGAAAAAATAAGCCAAATTAGATGGAGCAGTAGTGCGTTGAGCATGAGATTAATGCTAATTCAAGTGTAGGGTTGAGTCCTCTTGACATTGGCTCTTTTGAGGAGTTTTCCCATTCTATGACCAAGATGAATGAAATACAGATGCAAAGGAGGCTTGGTGAAGATTCCCAGTTGCAAAGACAACTCAAGCAAAATCCAGTGGAGCCATAACTGAAGGATGAGGGCATTGTGGAGGAGGTTGTTGTAGAGTTTACTCTAAAGGTGGATGGGGGGCCACTCCATTAATGAACTACCCAACCACTTTGAAAATGAAGAAGGCATGCAAATGCCAGTGTTAGCTACAGTTCTGAAGTAGCGTGAGGATACTAAAACTGATGATAGGTTGCTGGAATGTGAAGCCAAACATGATAATAAGGATCTAGCTCATGAAAAGGAGCATGCAAGCAGCCCTATTCTGGAAAGCGTAGAGGTTAAGATAGCCAGGGTGGATCTTCTCATTCCTATGTGCCTTGAAGAGCTAGAAGACCTCTTTTAGGATGAGATAGATCTTTTCTACTCAAGATGTGACATCAAGCCAACATCCCCTGAGGAGGAACATCATGAGCAGTATCTTGATCCATGGGTGGAGCCAGCCATATTTCCACATGAGCCATAGGAGCTAGAGCATTCAGACCAGCATCAAGAGAAAGAATTAGATCAGAGACATGAGATCAACCCTGTTGATTTGCATGTCATTTCAAGGGGATGCCCTATCAGGCATCTAGCCCAACTAGAGACACATCGAGAAGAGTCACCACTTGTCATGCTTGCCTCTAAGCATGAAGTTGAGCATCAAAATGAGTGGGATCATCCCATTTATTCACCTCTTGGTAGCATCATCAATAATTAATCCAGGTGGATAGGTGAGTTTATCTCCATTCTGGGGGAGGTGTTTCATCAATTTGTCATATGCCCATCCCTCCCTCACCTCTTTTTAACCGCCCACAAACATGGAAAGCATTATAAGTTGTTGAGAAAAGGCAATTATTTTGAAGAACCAGTTAATGGCTTTGTTTAAGGTCAGTTTTGGTTGGTTAGTTTAGGAGTAGCTTAGTTTTGTTTCTATTTTAGTCTTCCCTTCAATAAGTGCCCTTGCACTCTACTGTATTTTCATTAGGAGGGTACATGCTTTCTTATTTTGTTTTTCCTTGGTGGTATGCCCAGTTGTTCCATCTCCTCTATTCTTGTTGTAGTCTCTTTTGACCCCATGCCCAATGGATGTTTAACTCCACTGATATAACTGTTTAGCAGGCAAACATCCCCGAGAGGTCACAAAAATGTTATCCTATTTTGCCTTTCTAGCCAAATAGTCTAAGCAATCCTAAAATCTGGTGTTTTCCCTCTCTAGTAAGAAGGCCAATGGTTTAAACCCTGCTCGGACCTCTTAGGGTTTCCATTGTTTTCCCTATAAACCCCTAGGTTTTATAGTTGCTTTACTTTATGTTATAATTTGTCGTTGACTGTCTAGCCCAGGTCGCCAGTCACTTAAGTTATAACTCTAAGTCCTTTATGTCATGAAGGAACCAGCCCCACATCCTAAGGTTACCTTCTATCACCCATCAACTTCATTTCCTTAAGTTCTAACTCTTTTGGGGCCCGCAGTGCCACATGGCAGTATTTCATGAGCCCGCAGACCATCTATGATGATGTCTCATACCTTCTACAGGGTTGCAAAATGCAGATAGCTGTACGGCCCCAGCTTTGAGGATCCAACGACAACGCATAGGTGCAAAAGAATCTTAGCAAAGGGAAGGATTCTCTACGTGGCCATGAGATCATGACATGTGTCCTACTTCAAAGGTAAGAGTAAAGGTATATGAAAGGGGGACACACGATAGCTTTCTGGGTCGCAGAGCTCAAAGGAAAAAAAATTCAGATGGAGGCCCCAAAATGCTACCATTCCCTACCACGTGGAAGTGTGTCGCAACCTACAAACTGTTGAAGGTGATGTCACTTTCCTTCCACCTGGCTCTGAAATGAGGACACGTGTCAATCATATCAGGGGCCCATGGCCATATGATCGATGATTCCATCGGGTGAAGGAGATCACGCCAGGTGTCAAATGAAGGAAGGGTTGTAGTGAAGCTGAAGATCAACAATATCACAAGTGTGCAAGGGAATCCTGCCAGAAGATCTGCTACGACATTGTGAAATGGTGACACGTGGCCTCCTCTTGAGAAAGGAATGAAGGCATATATAAAGGAGGTCCACGTGGAGGCTTAGCGCACTTGCACAGAGCCAAAAGGTAGTGGCCCACTTCTTTCTACGTGGTTGCGATGGGGTGATGCGTGGCCAATTAGTGCCCCTCCTTAGTGAAATATCAAAAGAAGCATTGGCAGTCATCGATCTCTTAATGAAGATCTCATCTAACAGTCTAGGTTTAAAAGAAAGACTACCAGGCATCCCGATGGCGGCAAAAATACAGACTCGGCTAACAGAGAAAATAGAGGCCGATTATTCAAGATTTTCAAAGATGATAAAGCATAGTTTCAAAGGGTTTGAATTTTTAAAGTTTTGTAAAAGCTTTTCTTGGGGGGTTTTGTCCTATCTACCATCAACAGGATCCGATCTTCTCAATTGTTCGTAAACAAATATTCACTGCATTGATTGTTGCAGATCAATGAACCAACTACTCGCATTGAAGAAGAGAAAATATCTTTTATCTGCCTAGGTCTTTAGATATTTCCTGTAATAAATTCTTGCAGACCTACATCACTTCTAGAGAGATATTTTCTGACAGAGCCCATGGGGCATTTTATTGTAACCTAGTTAGGTCATTTGGAATCATATGTTATATATGCATGAATGTAAGATGGAAAAAAGGTTGGAAAATAGTTGGATATTTGGATGCATCTGTATTCCAAACAGAACTTCCTCTATTGTAACTATGCCTCTTGATCAATACAAATGATGTTTTACTTTTCCATGTTATTTTAACTCTGTGTAGTCTTAGAATTGGTTGTTGTTTGTGAATGTTTAATTCCTAGCAATCCATTCTCTACCTCTGTTAGAATCTGCATGATCTATGTAAGTTTATTAGTTGTACTTATTTATTTGTGCATCTCTATTCTATGAATGTTCTTTATTCAAACCTAGTGTATCACCTTCCTTTACTTTTACTTTTACTTCCTCTTCCCCTTTTCCTAAACAAGTGGATAGATTAGGTTTAGTCTTAGGATCGTTGAATCCCTCATTTAGCGAAGGAACCAGCCTCTCTCTAGAGATTCAGCCTCCCTGTAGGGTCCCACACCTGGAGATCATCTCAATGTTTCACTAGATTGTGGGATCCCTAGAAGCCTTCAACACTGGGTGCAAATCTATGTGAAAACACTAACATAGGCTCTAGTTGGGGATGAGTACCCCTAATGAGTATTGTATGAACCCATGAACTCTAGGGCATAGACCAAAAATAGAAAGAGGGAAAGGGAAAAGGATACACAAAGGGACAAAGACAAGTATGTACAAGCATGCCACAAGACAACACAAAAATAAAACACCCTAAAACATAAATATCAAAACCAACACCCTACATCCACTGGCACACATGTTCTAATGATATTCTAATCTATAAGGTTGCAAATAAACATCTAGAGACAAGTTGAAAGTCAAGACCTACAAGGAAAACCTATAGCACAAGACTGTAAAAAACTTGTAGGATGCCCTTTCCCTCTATCAAAAATAATATTTAAGAAGGGGTTTCCTTCTCTTGACTTGAAAATGTCTCCCACACTCAATTACAACATCACATATATCTATTACCTTTATTAGGCAATAACATGATTCCAATACTTAATGAATGATCACAAGGTTAAACATGATGAACTCCATAATTTCCCAAGAACCCATGGTAGCAAGGAGATGAGCCAAGTATCAAAAAACTATCAACATAAGATATATCTAATACCCAAGCATGAATATGGTTCCAATATTTAATGAATGGCCACAAGGTTGAAAATGATGAAATCCATAATTTCCCAACAACCCATGGCAACAAGGAGATGATCCAAGTATCAACAAACTATAATGCATGTCACTCAATTACATGGTAGCATATGACGTCTCATGTGTGACTAGATCATCAACGGTATCAAAGAACATATGTGGACATAGGCTACTAGTACCACAGATGCAAGGTCATTATACCCAAAAGCCTTCCCTTATGTATCAAAGCCAAAAGAAAAGAAAAGAAACTCACATCTCAAAGAAAAAGGCTTTAATTGCACTCTTGATTTGCATCCAACATTTTTCATAGGTACCAAACTAAAAGTTTCAAACTCATGCACAAAATCAGTTTGGAGTGCAATATGTTAATTTTTAAACTCATTCAAATGTGGTAGCTCAAGGCCCATTTCATATGCATTCATGTTCCACATAAAATATGCAACCTCAGGCATACCATGTTGAGCCACAATGTCCATGTCAACAATTCCATCAAAAGACTACAACCCACTACCATCTTCACCTACATGTTGGCCCCAAGATAAAACTACAAGCTTAGATGTGATACAATCATCCTTGAGAAAACCCACATACCTTCATCAAAATTAAAGGTTTCTAATTCTCTTGTGTAGACATCTAATTCATTATTAGCTAGCAGCTAGCACATGACCTTATCAACAATGTTGATATACTTTCCAATGTCTGAATCATGAGCATGAATCAATCCATAATTCAAACCACTAGTATAGAGGTCAATTCTAGGAGACACCTTAAGTGAAGGTTCATGATCTTCAAATTACCTTGTTTTAATTTCTGTGTTGCTAAATGTTGTGATATAAACACTATTATAATCTAACCTATAATATCATTTCTCCTCATGAAGACAATTACCTATATTCCCCATAAGACAAGTAAGATCATCAGAAATTTACTACCTCATGGGGTTAAACTAAGAGCATGCATAAGATTTATCAACTATATAGTGAAGTGTGCTCATATCGGTTTATAAGGTAAAATAGACTTGATAACCTTAGTGATGTTAACATGACTATCCTCATAGCCAGTCTCATCTAGTTGCATGCCAATGTCTACATAGTCATTCTCATTAGCACATTTATCACTAGGTATAGCCCCAATCAACTCATTCTAATGTGCATAAATATATGTATTAAGGACCTCACTATTAGCAACATCAATGGAAATGAAACATGGAAGCACATCAAACACATAGTTGAGTTCTTGCTCCCCTACATGGCCATTTGAGTGCACACCATTAACATTAGTAGTCATAAGGATTGACTCACTTGACTAAACATGTATGTATACAGGGTAAGTGCACAAAGATGAGGGACCAAAATGGGGTCTTAAGATGCCAAATTTTTTCTGAAATCAAGAAGCATTGATGTTGGATGAGAAATTGAAGATAGCTACACTCAAATTTTGAAGATGGAACAAAAACAAGAGTCATAGTGCTCCGAATCTAGTTTCTAAACTACTATTTTTTTCCAAAAATGCTTGAGATTAAGGGGTTCAAAAAAGGGGAGCACACAAATTGGTCATGTTTTTCTCAAAAAAACATAACATAGCGTCTAATGTGCTCCCCCTAAAATGTTAACCTTTTTTTTAGTATTTCAATCATCACTCCAGTGAGAAATTAGCTAACACCATGTAGTTTATCCCTAATTTTTCTGATAATTTTTTCATGAATAATTTTTTTTTAGTAATTTTTAAAGTGGACACATCTTGAAAAATAGAAATTTGAGTGTGCTCCCCCCTAAAATGTTTGAAAACTAATCAAAAATTGAAAATTTTTTTTGAATACGTGTAGAATGGAGTCTATTTTCTAAAAATGTAACTTATTTCAAATTTTGATGAACAGTTAAAAAAAGTCAAAAATACTAGACACTGGTTTTTGACAAAAAATGGACACACTAACAAAAGAAATTCAAGATGAAACCCTTAACGTACTCAAAATGTGAAAAAAAAATGGTTTGATAGCTAACAGAGAGCTTAAGATTATGGTGGTATTTTTTTGAGTTTTAATTGAAAAAAGTGTCATCCTGATGGGGAGCATGCTCCAAATTATCTCCAAATTTTGCTAAAAACTGATAAAAATATGTCAAAGAAAGTTGAGCATAATGCAAGTGTGTTATAACACGATCGCATTATGCTAAACATAACTAGCTATACACATGCCAATTGCATTTGCTTGAAATTTTCTAAATCCTTTTCAACAAATCCATTTTTTGCATCTCTTGCAATCATTGCATTCCATTACAGAACATCTCTTTGAGGTGTTATGTCATACAATTGACATGCCTTGTCTATGATTCCACACTTTACATACATGTCTACAAGGGCAGTTGCACTTCCTATCGCCTCTCTCACTCTCTACTTCCCTCCTCTCTCTATGTCCTACCCTCTCTCTGAGTCTCTGCTTCCCTCCCCTCTCTACCTCCTACCTTCTCTCTCACTCTCTTCTTCCCTCCCCTCTCTACCTTCTACCCTCTCTCTCACTCTCTACTTCCCTCCCCTATCTACCTCCTACCCTATTTCTGAGTCTTTACTTCCCTCACCTCTCTACCTCGTATCTTCTCTCTCACTCTCTTCTCCCCCCCTTTCTACCTCCTACCCTCTCTATCACTTTCTACTTGCCTCCCCTATTTACCTCCTATCCTCTCTCTCAGTCTCTGCTTCCCTCCCCTATCTAGCTCCTACCCTCTCTCTCTCTTCTTCCTTCCCATGTCTACCTCCTACAGTCCTCTCCCACTCTCTACTTCCCTCCCATCTCTACCTCCTATCCTCTCTCTCACTCTCTACTTCCCTCCCCTGTCTACCTCTCCTCATCATTCTTCCCATCTAATGAAATTTCATAAATTATCTTGTTTCCATTTCATCATCCCAATTTATATCCTCATCCCTCTTTGTGTGTCCTAGTTTTCTTGTTTCCATATTCTTTGTCGACATGGGAGAGGAGAGGGAGGAAGAAGCAGAGAGGATGGAGATGGAGGGGAGAGAGAGGAGAGAGATAGGGTGATAAGGAGAGAGAGAGAGAGAGTCCTAGTTTTCTTGTTTTGGAGAGAGAGAGGGTTGGTCGGGTTTATGAGTTTAGGGTTGCTTAAGTTTAGGGTTTAGTGGAATTATTTAGGGTTTAGGGGTTTAGGGTTGCTCAGATTTATGGTTTAAGGGTTAGATTTTAGGGGTATTATTTAGGGTTTAGGGGTTTTGGGAGAGAGAGAGGTTTAGGGTTGCTCAGGTTAAGGGGCATATTTAGGATTTATGAGTTTAGGGTTGCTCAGACCTTTAGGGGTAAATTATTTAGGGTTTATGAGTTTCTAGTGTTGCTCAAGTTTAGGGTTTAGAGGTTAGGGTTAAAGGGAAATTATTTTATAATTTCCTTCCAATCCTCCTAATCCTAATGCATTAGTCCACCCATCTCCTAATCCATCAATCCCTCTCATCCATCCACCATATAACTCACCATCTAATCCACCATTAAACATCCTAAGCTCTAATCCATCAACCCATGAACACTTGAAAATTTTTCTCCAAAGACTCTTTACTAAATCCAAAAATAAAAGCAAAGATATGGAGCCATCCAAATCCACTGATCCAATTTCATCCCCCTCTAACACTCCCAATCCTAATCCATTCGGGCCTCCTATATCCATTCACTCGATCCTAATCCTAACCCCACAACATCTTCCATCATTATCCATCAACTATATGCATATCCTAGTCCATCAACCCATGAAGCCATGAAGGATGTGACCCAAGGACTATTAGCAAGGAATCTAAGAACATCATGTACTCAAATTTCTATCCTTGAGCCTAACAAAGAACCTCCTAATAACATGTCTACCACTCCAACACCATCATCCACTCCTATGTCTATCCATTTCATTGAATAGTCTCCTAGGTCATAAGTCCAATTCAAACCCCATCATGTAGCCATGTTGTCAAACATCCAAAGATTATTGATCCCATCCAAGAACCCATCACATCCATCTAAGAAACCCAATAGCTATGTTAAGAGCCTAGGCCAAAGCATGTGGAAACACCAACCACCCATCCTAATCAAAATCTAAACATCCCATCTAATCCCATCTCGGTTCCCTTATGATCTCACGGTCAACCCCTCTGTACATTGATTCCATCATCGATCCTCCAACATCTCCTAGTGAACCCCCATCACCACCTCTTACTCCCCAATCCAATGAATATCAATGCATCCCCAATTACCCTATCCATATCTAATATGGTGCTATCCATGCTTATCCTCCCTATGATCAAGATCTTATCCATTAGCAATTAATCCACATCACTCCTATCCATCATCCCATTAGCCCTATCCATCATCACGTGCTAGTCCTATTCATTATCCATCAATATCCCATGATGAGACACTCGGTCCCAAAGAAAAGATAGATAATCAAACAAATAACTTGGATCCTATCAAATCACATCCCAATGAGGATAATGATTTAATCAAGATCCAAGAATTCTACATCCATTTCCCATTGATCCTCCATCATCCCCTATCGAACTATATGTTTAGGTGTTTAGCTTGGTTGCTTGAGTTTAGGGTTTAGGGGTCAGGGGCATTATTTGAGGTTTACATGAGTTTAGGGTTGCTCAAGTAAATAGGGTTTAGGGTTTAGGGTTAGGGTTTAGGGGAATTATTTAGGATTTAGGAGTTTAGGGATGCTCGAGTTTAGGGTTTAGGGTTTAGGGGTTAGGGGTTTAGGGTTGCTCAAGTTTAGGGGTTAGGGTTTAGGGTTTAGAGAGAGATAGAGCGAGTGGACTAATAGAGATTGGGAGAGATAGGGAGATAGAGGTTTAGGGTTGCTTCCAGGTTTTATGGTTTAGGGGTTAGGGGTTTAGGGGTTTAGGGTTGCTCCTTTTTAGGGTTTAGGGGTTAGGGGTTAGGGTTTAGGGGCATTATTTAGGGTTTATGGTTTAGGGGTTAGGGGTTAAGGTTTAGAGTTTTAGATTTATGGTTTAGGTAGAGAGGAGAATAGGGAGATATAGAGGAGACCAAGCCTGGGAGAGATATCTCTGTCTCCTCTATCCCTCTCTCTAACTATACCTACCTCTCTATCTCTCTCTACCCCTATCTCTCTATCTTTCTCTCTCTTTCGATCCCCCCTCTCTAACTCTACCTTTCTATCTCTCCCTCCCTCACTATATCACTCCCCCTCTCTATCACTCTCCTAATCTCTCTACCTCAAATCTATCTCCCTATGTCTCTCAAAGTTGTATCTCTTGATCTCTTTCCCTATCTCTATCTCTCTAGACATATGGATCCCTATCTCTTAATCTATCCCTCGCTACCTCTCTCTCTTCCTCTCTATCTCTCTCCCCATCCCTCTACCTCTTGAAATCTCTCTCCCTATGTCTCTAGACATCTCTCCATCTATTTCCCTATCTCTATCTATCCGCATAACCCTATCTCTTAATATATCCCTCTCTACCTCTCTCTGTATTTCCCTATCTATCTCTCCCTTGCTAGATCTATCTCCTATTTCTCCCTCTATAGACCCCTTTGTCTATCTCAATACCCCTCTCTCCCTCTCCCCGTCTCTATCTCCACCTATCCCTCTCTATCTCTCTATTTGCCCCTCTTTCTATATTTTTTCCTTTCTCTAAATCTATCTCTATCTCTCCATCTCTTTCTGGATGTCCCTAGGCTCTCTCCCTATCCATGTCCATGTCCCTCTCTATCTCTCCATGTTTCCCGGTCTCTCTATCTCTCTCTATTTATCCAAGTCTCCGCCTCCCCCTTTCTATGTCTCCCTCCCTCTCTATATACATCCCTTTCTATCTACCTATTTCTCCCTTTATCTCTTTATTTATCTATATCTCTCTCCCTTGCATTCCAAGGGGTTGACAGAGAATGGGAGAGAGATATAGAGAAAGAGAGGAAGATAGAGTTGTAGAGAGGGAGGATAGAGAAATAAAGAGAGAGAGAGACTCTCCCATGTAGATACAAGGTTACATTTGTCCCTCCTAGTATAGACAAGTTCTATTTCATGAACCACATGGATATTTGAGTCTAGGGATACTCTTGGACCATCACTTGATTACCTATTTGATGCACTACATGCATAGTTACAATATATTTTATGTGAGAGCATGACATCCTAGACCATGATTTTGGCACCAACATTGAGAAGGTTATGATTTTTGCATGCATGAAGCTTTATGTTTTCATGCTTCCTAGAACACGCTCGCGTTATAATGCGAGCGTGTTATAACACGCTAGCATTATGGGAAGCATGAAAAATGGGAAAAAAGCATGTGGGATCCATGTTTCAGACCCCACATGACTGTTATTCCTACTTTTCATGTAGTATATCGAACAAGAAAATGCTTTTCATGTTGTTTGACATATTGAGAATCATTTTTAGATCAATCCACCATCTTTTTTGTTTTTTCAACGTAGAAGAACTAATTTTGCATGTTTTTGGAGAAAAATTGATTATTTAAACTAAAAGTTTCATGTTTCATGTGTGATATTGTTTCAAAGCTAATTACCATTGATATATATATTGAATTTGATGATATATGTTTGTTTTTTCCATAAATTTCACTAATCGTATTCTAGAGTTATATAGAATTCATAATCAAACTTGCGAAAAAGAAGAATTTGATAATTTTGAAGCCTTTTGGAGAATTGGTCAACTGCAATATCAAATTCTAAGGTATGTTCAACTTATATCCACTTTAATTCACATATATATGTTCTTATGTTCTTTATGTCTTTATATCTTTATGTCCTTATGTTCTTTATGTTCTTTATGTTCTTTATGTTCTATGATATATATGTGTCTAGGTATATCAGTTAGTTCAGTCAAAGAGACTCCAAATTCCTCATGTTTCCACCTTGTTTCATCCCTTCATGCCTTCATTTCACCTATTTTCACCTATACAAGAGAAAAATAATATCAAATACTTCATAAAATAATTTTAGTGAACAATTGTTTGTCATACTCATATTCATGATCAATGGAGCCAAAATTGATTCTGGAAGACTCTTAATTTTTTCCCTAGGATGATATAGAAGGATTTATTCCTTAATATGCATAATGATTCATTCAATAGAACCATGTAATGGCTTGAATCTTAGACTATCCTATGCCCCCTATTATTACAATCCTACTTGTCTCTATTGATCATTTAGACATAATTGTTAGGTGTCATTTTGATAACTTCTTCATGCATGTTTCATAGTATGAATTCTCTTGGAGAAGGTTGGAGTATGTGGAGACCTCTTTAGTGTCTTGGGATAGGACATTCCTTATGCACCTATTCATCATGATTTGTATGCACATGACACAACAATATTTCAAAATTTCCTAATTGTCCTTTCTTAGCACATGATAGTGGTTACCTTGATCAACTATATACCTTTCAATACCCTAAATTACAGAGATTAGTTTAATGATTTTTATGACAGTCCTAGGTATGGATACCCTAAAGAAGTTAAGGACCATACTCTTTGACCATCTTGGATTGTAATAATCCCTCTCGCTACATATGCAGTTTCTTTAAGGGTTTTAGGGCCTTTAGTAATGTTGTACAGTCCTCACTTAGGAATTTGACAACTTGGGAGACCTTTGTATATGAGTGTCCTAATGGCTTGGGTAGTCTTTGATTATTTTGGATTGTGATAGTCCCTTCTTGACTTGTTCATGACTATATAAGACAACAAAATACCTCTCCATCTACCCTTTCCATTGCCATCAAAACATTTCCTTCTTCCTATGAAAGAATCCTATTGTTATGGTACCATTTGGATGACCTTATCATGACATTATCTTGACTAATAATAGCCCTTGTTATTGTTTTCATGTGAATAATCCTCCATGAAACCCTCATGTAACTTGTTGAAATTGTGAAGACATATTGACCTAACTTGCAACCATAGAAAGAGTCATTAGACTTGTCATGAAACTATGTTAATCGAAGAAACTACATATGAAATAAGGCTCTTAAATCCTTAGGAAGACAAGGATCTTGAGGGGCATAATTAGTAATAGTCCTATGGCACTTTGCAAGACAATCCTCATGGAAGAAGAGTTAAATTAGTGACTGTCCAATATATTAGTGACTGTCGAATAGTACAATCATTAGTGACTGTCCATATTATGATAGGGTCATAATTTAGGTTGTTGGGCAAGTTTTGAAGGACTGTCTTCATGTTATTAAAGTTACAAAGTGTGGTCATCAGTGCAAATGTGGTTATAAGCCTTTGAAATTGTCATTTCTCAAAGCTAATCAGTCATTTATGATTGTTATAAATAGCACAGTCATGTTTTAAAATTGAAAATCATATGCTATAGATCTAGGGGATTGTCATCATGGGGGTTTTATTATCTTCATGGGATTGATTATTGATCCAATGCTTGAGAATTTTCCCAATAAGACCTAATGTGCATGTTTCTTTCTATGACAATGGAAGAGGGTTTGCCACTCAGCAAGAACACACATCATTCATTTTACAAAAGGACTATTATACAAAAGAGTTACCCAACCACCTTGTGAGAGTCATGTTACTAATTAGTTATAGCATTCATAGCATAGAAAATGGTCCAAGCTCATATCATTGAGTTGAATAAGCTATCCTTGTGCAAACTTTAAAGGTGCTAGTATGCAAAATACCATGTAGACTGCCCTAGAAGACTGTCACAAATAAATCAACAATAGGGCTATCATAGGTTTAGAGGCTCAAAAGATGACATGGTAGACTTGCCTTGGGACTCAAAAGATCTTAAAAATGATCTTGGACACTTCTATGTGGTGATGACCCAACCATACAACAACTCGTTGGCTCACAACTTCTTGTATTTCTTCTCCTAGTAGAGACAACTTCATTGGATTAAGAATCAACAAGAACAAATGGTTTTTAACACTTAACCACTGATGTGGAAAACCTTATACCTTGCATACAAGTGATTTCAAGGAGATTTCAAGGTCTACACACCAAAAAGGTTCACACTAGACTAGTCACGGTTTGAGGGCTTTAATGTCTCATGCAATCTACTTGGGACAATCTTGACATTTTATCCAATAATTGCCAAGAAAGCTCAAAAAACTCCTTGAACAGGTTTGTAAGACCTTCTTACACATCCTCCACACCTTCTCCTATCACAAAACACTCTGATCTTGATTTTATAGCATTCAAACTACCCTTCACAACCCTCACAGTTTGATACATTCAGAATATCAGACTTATTATCCATTAGAAGCACATGCAACCTTCACCTTGGGGCCCTGCAAGCTTGGAAGAAGATAAAATACATATACACAGGCCTCACCACCCATCGTAGAGATTTTCCACTAGTGGGAGACTAATTTACAACATTTTTTTGTGTTCACTGATTACCCTAGTTATAAGGCATCCATGGCATCATTTCCATCTTGGAAGACTACTTGCATCCCGAAACGACTGAGACACTTGGCACATGAAATGCTCCCCTAGCATTTACCTGCCCACCCTAATGTGTTGGTGAAGTCCATTCGAGCCCATGACCTATGGAATGCAAAATGTCACTCCTAGCACCTTTCCACTGCATGAAACTGAAGCATTTTACAAGAATGTGTTTGATTTCGGCACGGTCAAATGAATTGGATTTGACCAAAACTAAGAGAGGTTATTGTGGAAGGACCCCATGTGCACCTATAGGTCCAAATGGAATGTTCCCAACTACCACAAATTCTGAGAACTGCTCTGTCAAAGTTTGGTAATTTTTCTGTCTTAGGGATCTAGTAGCCTGCTGTCCCGAACGATTGGCTTGGCACATGAAATGAGACCTCCCCTGGCATTTACCCACCCACCCTGATGCATTGGTGAAGTACGTTTGATCCCACGACCTATGGAATGCAAAATGTCACTCCTAGCACCTTTCCACTGCATGAAACTGAAGCATTTTGCAAGAATGCATTTGATTTTGGCACAGTCAAAGGACTAGAGTTGACCAAAACTGAGAGAGGTTATTGTGGACAGACCCCATGTGCACCTATAGGTCCAAATGGAATGTTCCCAGCTACCACAAATTTTGAGAACTATTCCATCAAAGTTTGGCAGTTTTTTTGTCTTAAGGATCTTAAGGGACTTTGTCAGTAGCCTAATGCCTTGAACAATTGGGGTGCTTGGCACACAAAACAAGACCTCCCTTAGCATTTAACCACCCACCCCAACATGTTAGTGAAGTCCGTTCGGCCCCACAACCTATGGAATGCAAAATGTCACTCCTAGCCCTAAGGATTCAATCAAGTAGTCCTTAGGTTGATATGATTGATCCATTATTGTATTGACTGTGACAGCCATGATGATCCATTGTTGTATTTACATGGTGATTAACCTATTTGTGTGATTAACCTCACTCAATGCATGTGAGAGGAGAATCATTATAAAATACAAGAATGTCATTAGTAGGAGGTAAGATTATATCATCAATGCATGTCCTACAAGGTGCATCACAAGGCCTAGATCATTAGTATGTATGTGCTCACCACTATCCATATGATCGTCATTAGGCTTACTATGAAAATGGAGTATGAAGAAGAATAAACAATATCAAATCACAATGAACTATTTCATCATCTATAGGTATATCATGCAAAGGTGTGTTGGGTGAGTGATATTTTAGTGTATTTTTGAGATCTCTTGTGTTGGGTGAGTGATATCTGCAAGGGGAGTATTTAGACATGTTAGATATGTCCAATTACACCTTGCCTATCAATATTAGGGCTTGATCAATCCATTTGGTCTTTACTGTTACAAAATAGTCCCTAAAATAGGCCTAATTTGACTGTAACAGTCCAAGTTTTAAAATACTAAATTGTTTAGAATTAGAAGATGAAGTTTTCTAGGGATTCAAAAGGTCATGTAAGTTGATTTGTTTGATTTTGGACAATGGGGCAGCCTAGTCTTTATCTAACACTTATGCTAGTAGCCTAGTCCACTAGGGAGCAACCTAGTCTAGAGAGTTTCTATTAGATGTAAAATTATCAACATGTAGTGGAAGATGTGAAACCAACTAAAAACTAGAAGTCATAAAAGCCTTTATAAGAAATAATGAAAAGGAAAGTAAATGGACAGTCATAGGAAGCTAGTCAAGGACTGCCATAGTTTTAGGGGTAGTTATGGAGTTATTTCTTGTTTGAAACCCTCATGAAAATGGTACTATATGTAGATATAGGATATCTTTAGTTATGCATACCTAAAAGAAGGACATGTAGTGCCAAAAATTTCACCATGATGCAAGAGATAGTTTTGATGTCATACATCTTAAGGCTTAAACTATTGATCAAAACTCCTAGCATGAACTCAAGTTTTCAAAAGGACTTCATCACTAGTCTTGGATCACATATAGAGACCTAAAGTTAACTATCATTATTGCAAACAGGGTATAGACAACCATCAAAGCATAAAGGATATAGGAATGTTGCTAGATGTTGTAATTGCAACTGCCCTTGTAGACATGTATACAAAGTGTGGAAGCATAGACAAGGCACGTGGACTGTTTGATACAACACCTCAAAGCATAAAGGATATAGGAATTTTTCTAGATGTTGTAATTGTTGCTGCCCTTGTAGACATGTATGCAAAGTGTGGAAGCATAGACAAGGCACATGGACAGTTTGACCTAACACCTAAAAGCATAAAGGATACCAGAATTTTGTTAGATATTGTATTTACAGTTGCTCTTGTAGACATGTATGTAAAGTGTGGAAGCATAGACAAGGCATGTCAATTGTTTGACCTAACACCTCAAAGATATCTTCTATCACGGAATACAATGATTTCAAGATATGCAAAAAATGGATTTGTTGAAAAGGCTTTAGAAACTTTCAAGCAAATGCAATTGGCATGTGTAAAGCTAAATTCCACAACCTTTTCCAGCATCCTCCAATTAGGATCTTTGGAACATGGTGTGGACAACCATCAAAGCATAAAGGATATAGGAATTTTGCTAGATGTTGTAATTGTTTCTGCCCTTGTAGACATGTATGCAAAGTGTGGAAGAATAGACAAGGCACGTGGACTATTTGATCATACAACACCACAAAGAGATGTCCTCTCATGGGATGTAATGATTGCAAGATATGCAAAAAATGGATTTGTTGAAAAGACTTTAGAAACTTTCAAGTAAATGCAATTGGCATGTGTAAATCCAAATTCCACAACCTTTGTCAACATCCTCCCTATCTGTACACCAAAATAGAATGTTTGGAATAGCATATGGATAGCCATCAAAGCATAAAGGATATAGGAAATTTGTCGCATGCTGTAATTGCAGCTACTCGTGTAGACATGTATGTAAAGTGTGGAAGCATAGACAACGCACGTGAACTATTTGGCATGATGCCCCAAAGAAATGTCACCTCATTGAATGCAATGATTGCAAGATATGAACAAAATGGATTTTTTGATAAGGCTTTAGAAACTTTCAAGAAGATGCGATTGGCCAGTGTAAAGCAAAATTCCACAACCTTAGCCAATATCCTCCTTGCCTATGCCAAAATGGACATCCATCAAAGGATAAAACATATGGGAATTTTGTTAGATGTTGTAGTTTCAACTGCCCTCAGAGACATGTATGCAAAGTGTGGAAGCATAGACAAGGCATGTGAACTATTTGGCATGATGCCTCAAAGAAATGTCGCCTCATGGAATGCAATGATTGGAAGATATGAACATTTGATGGATTTTTTGATAAGCCTTTAGAAAGTTTCAAGAAAATGCAATTGGCAAGTGTAAAGCCAAATTCCAAAAACCTTAGAAGTGATATCTTTGGAACATGATCTAGACATCCATCAAAGCATAAAGGATATAAGAATTTTATCAAATGTTGTAGTTGTAAGTACCCTGCAAGACATGTATGAAAAGTGTGGAAGCATATACAACGAACGTGAAATGTTTGACACGATGCCTCAAAGAAATGTTGTCTCATGGAATGTAATGATTGCAAATATGCACAAAATGGATTTTTCATAAGGCCTTAAAAACTCTCAAGCAAATGCACAAAAGCAAATTTTAACCAAACGCAAAATTTGGCAAGTCTAAAACCAAATTGCAAAACCTTATCTAACTTCCTCCTTGCCTATGCCAGAATGGGATCTAGGGAACATGGTGTGGACAACCATCAAAGCATAAATGATATAGGAATTTTGTTACATGTATTGTATTTGCAGCTACCTTGTAGACATGTATGGAAAGTGTGCAAGCATAGACAAGGCACATGAACTGTTTGAAATGATGCCTCAAAGAAATGCACAGTCCCACAGAATGCAATGATTGCAAGATATGCACAAAATGGATTATTTGAAAATGATTTATAAACTTTCAAGAAAATGAAATTAGCACATGTAAAATGAAATTCCTGTAAGGATAATTGATCATCATATTAAATATTTAATATAAACTATCATATACATAATGTCATGAAAATAACATCTAGTTTACATACAAATCCATATAGGCATGTCCAAACAAAGCCATACAGGCATATATACAAAAATATGCATCGATAACATATAAAAGTATGTATACAAATCCATCTAGGCATACAAAAAATATCCCAAAAACTAGTTTCCTATGGACTTTTATGAAATAATCGGTGGCCCTTGCTTGACCGTGAAGATGGAGAGCCAATCTGTGACTCATTCTCTCTCTGCTGTCAAGTAGACCTCTTCGACAAAAGTTCATCCAAATCCACTTGTTAATACAATCAAACAATATGCACATTACTATAGAAAATGTACATGAAATATATAACATCACATATGTAATCGATCGCTTACCGTCATCCGATGATCACTCTCCACCATCTTTTCTCAAGCTTCTTTGTCTGTAGTCGAACAGGCTGGAGTTGTGACCTCCTGTGAGAAGCATTAAGAAGCAAAATTGACTAAACATAAATATCTTTTGTGTACATCAAATGACATGAGATAAAACAAGAAATACAAAATTATTACATTTTCATGTTATTGGCTCATACCTCGGTCAAAGGATTTGAAGACATCATGGCTGTAGTAATGCATATTTGCACTGACTCACAAAGATGAGGAGTGCCCACATTCAACATCTAAAAATCAAGTTCAAGATTATTTGACCAAAATAAATACATAACATTATTTTAAAAATGCATAATGATTAGAAATGGTTAAATTTACCTCATTAAAAGTGGTGGATTTGTGTCCAGGGGACCAAGGAAACTATGGAGGTGTCTGTGACTATTGAAATCATCAAATTGTCACAAAATAATATTACCATTGACATATCTACAATAATTATGATCATGTGATAAATTACATACCTGCTGACTTGACCTCTTCTCATAACCTGCCAATGGATGGCTAACAGAGACAGGATGAAGACTTTGACCTTGGAATTTCATTGTGCAAACAACTACATACATTATTTTTTACTTATAATATAGATAGTCATATAAACTTAATTACAAATTTCAAATAACAATATATTAAATCAAGATGAAACTTGTAAAAAATTACCTGAGAGTCAATACCAAATGTAGTCTGTAATATATCATCGGTGAGAACAATCTCATCCAATATGGATGTCTCCATCATTGGATGTTGTTCCTACATTACAGCATCTTGCTGAGGGTCATGTCGTGAGTCCTGCATCCCATAATCACATAGGTTCCCACATGAACTGCACAAATGTGGGGACAAATGATGCCTACTTCTCTCACCCTCATCAGCCTGGGTAAGATCGGCATGCTGTGATAGAGATGGGGTGAGAGTAGTCAATGAATGTAATGTCTCCACCTCAACACTCTCCTTTAAATTTGAAGGGAGTGACCTATGTTCTGGCCTCAACAGGGGTACAGGCACACTGTTTTGATCTCACTAAGGCCCCTCTCTATCTTGGGCAGAGCCACCAACTCTACCATGGAACTCACAAATGTCAAAATAATTGGGAACCTTCTTGAGGATGAACTTGCAATAGAGTTTCCTCAAGAAATATTGTGGTACCTCATCATTGTTGCATGGGCACTCATCGAAGACCATATACCATCTGTCCCAAAAATTTGGGATATTTCTTCATTCCTACACCAATGAATAGGAAACCGTTTGCAACTTTCTTCTAATCTTTGGCTGGTTTTAGGATTAATAAAGTGTGCACATAATTGAGATTTTATAATTTTTTTCATTCTTGACTTGTTCATATGACAACTTGTTGGCATAATATTGTTGACACCTCTCCCTATAGTCTTGGAATTCGGTGATTTGTTTTGTCACTGAATCGGTGTGGGAAACAATCTCCTCTAGTGACTTTGCAAGCGCCCTCCTATGATCAGTGCTTGTACTTGGATTGTTTAGCGTTTGAATAACAGTTTGAAGATGTTTCTTGTTTTCTTCTATTATCCATAGGTAGTTTTCTTGACTATTCCTTACATTGTGAGGACGTGAAGGTGGGTTTTGAGGGTTTGGAGAGTTTGGAGGATTTTGGGGGTTGTTTTCACCCTCCTCGGCTGGATTTGGGTTTTCTCTTGCCCCAATAATTGTAAATGCAATATAAAAACAAATCAAACATTGAAAAACTCAAAAATTCTTCTCAAACTAACAAAAATCAGTCAAACCCTACCTTCTTCCTATGCTAGACCCTCCAAATTTGCTTGACGACACCTTTGGCGGTGAGGTGGCATCATGAATTTGTCATTTTCTCTCTTGCACTCACTTGGAGAGGCTTCCCTTCAATGTGATTGTGCTTTGAACTGTGTTTTTTTGTTGCTAAACTCTCAATGGTCGCAGATGTATGATTAGAAATGGCTTTTTTTGCTTTTAAGAAAACCAAAATGCAAGTGTGTTATAATGCGCTTGTGTTTTTTTACTTTTGGACAAAAAAGTCCCATGATGGTGACTTTTTGGTCCCCCATCTCTTTGCATATACCCTACACCCTCTTCTTTATATGTGGGGCTGCTATAAAACATAGGATCACATACCTTAGCCTCCTCATCATAGAAAGCATTACCATCCTCAAAGGAATCAAAGCATAGAAGTATCCCAAGACAAGAACCACATTTTTTTTCTCAAATTAACTACCTACATGCACATTATCAACTTTCATATTTTCAAGGATTGACTTTTCTGACTAAAGATAAGTGTATACATTATCCTCATCATTTACACAATTGTCATATGATGCAACATCACCCTTTTTAGCCTATTTTGAACATACATTAGCAACATGGTTCCCATAAGCATCATCCATACAAGTGGAATCATCAATAGGATCCTTTGAAACTATAGAATTGTTATTATTAGCATCAAGGGATGTCACATCTATTACATATGAAGCCTCAACAATTTGCCCACTCAAGGGTTTGATCCAGATTCTTAGGCTTGAATTCAAGTGGAAGCAGGCTTGCCCTAGGATGAAAGGAGTCACAAAACATATCAATACATACCTTCTTTTCAAGCTTCTAAGTTTCAAGGATACAAGATAAGATAGCTACAAGCCTTTGATAAAAAATTTAGACCAACACATTTTCTTACATTTTGATGCTTTCTAGTTTTTCAACATGAGGGAAAGGGTCAATACTAGAATTGTATTACTCATTAAAGGTTACAATGAGTTCCTCCTATGTAGAAAAATGATAATCTAGGAAACTATTTAACCATTCATATCCACTCCCAATCAATGACCTAGCAAATAATCTCATCCTCATACTAAAATTCTTCCATGAAGTCTGCAAATGCTTGCACATGTGATTCCCCTTGTCATGCATTTTGCCCATTAAACCTAGGCATTTGATTGTAGACCTCATTAGGCATGAAACAAAATCCATTGGTTGCCTATGATAAATCTATTTGCACATATTCATTGGCAAGGGGATATTGGGAACCTTTGTCATTTGATTATCTTTGGTAGTAGGTTGGGATTTGGGCTACAACCTAGACTCAAGCATCTTAATCTAAGACAAACATGTTTTCTTTTTATGAAAGAAACTTTGTCTCATCAAAGAGGGGAGAAGAATACTATGTACCTTTGTTCACCAACTACTAAAAACACTTGAGATGCTCCTTTAATTCACCATAGTAGGCTGGTAGCAGTAGCAACAAACTCGATTCTTGATAGTAGAGTTGCCACCTCAAAATTAAGGACAACCTTGAAGCTCCAACAAATCTTCAAGAACTAAAATGTATCTTCAGGTTCACTCTAGCAATAGAATCTTCATGTGTATTATGGCATGAATGGTTTTGGTGTCTAAACCACTACTATATACAGTAGCTAAGCAAATAGGGCATGGTTACAAGTTTGCCACGCCTGCTTTTCTAATAGAGTTTGCTAGGGATACATCTTGGAGAAACATTCAAAGAGAATTTCAACAAGGTCAAGGTATGGAAGGATCTACTTAGATTCTAGAGTTGATCTATAGTGACTCATCTAGTCCACTTCTACATCCTTCATTTAAAAAGGCTAGATACATCTTCACCTTCATTGATGAATTTTCCACGTATATATGCATTTACTTTCTTTAGTAGAATGTTGAGGTATTTGAGAATTTTTAGGATTTCAAATCACTTGTGAACAAACAAACTAGGATAGCCACTAGGGTTCTATGTACTAATAACAATGGTTAGAATTTCAATCATTATTTTGACCAATTTTATAATTTAGTATAAATAAATAAAATCATTTTTGTGTGGTATTTTGTTTGTTTAAATTTTATGAATATTTCCTTATTTACCTTGAGAAAAACTAGATGTGAAAAGTGTTTTTGCTATTATTTTATGACAGACAATGTTGAAAATGTTTACCCTTATCCAAAATGTGTCTTAGCCTATTAAACTATGTTTACTTAAGGTAAAGCAATGAGTTGAAAATTGAAAATTAAAATAAAAGAAAGTAGAACAGAAAATGGAAATGAATATCAAAATAGAAAATAACAAGTCACGAGAAACCAAGAGATCAAATCTAGAATCTCACTAGCTCAGATACTAGTGTGCCTAGAATATCATCTAATACATGAGTTGTGGTCTAATTTGTGTATTTTCATCCCAAAATGGTGGAAAATTAAAGTTTGTTTCCATAAGTTGTGTTCCCTACACACCAGTAGACAAAGACACATGTCAAAATATTCTGGGAACTAACAAAAAGGCATAGAAATGACAAAATCTAGTCTAATGCAACTCAATTTAAAATACAATGGTGAAAGAACAAAAGAGGAAAAGGAATAGTAAACCTTCGTATGTTTGAAAAGCCCAAATAATTGTTTTGGGTAGAGAAAATTGTTGGGACTACTTAAGAGCTTTCCATCAATGATCAAGCCCCTTTTTTAGCCTTTTGGATTCCACGGGTAGTTAATAAATTGGAGATTATGTGTGCACTTAAGCTTATGTGCATCTAAACTTAAGAACAACCATATTAAAAATAAATCTATAAGTATTGAAATCCTAGATCTAAAAGGATCAATACCCTAGTGTGTGTATACTTGAAGAATACATGGAAATGAAGCCTTCAAGATGCCAACAATGGTACAACAAACATAAGAAGACTCACAAAAAAGAAATAGTGACAACGTTCCAATGTTATTTGAAATGAAGAGTTGGAAAGATACATAAGAATAAGTCATGGGAACAAACAATATCACCTAGTTATGTATGGATATACTCCTCAAAGTAATGTGTTTGAGTTGTATTAGGTTGTAAACAAGAGAATCAACCCCTATGAATTCTCACGAATGGAACCAAGGAGTATAGAGTGATGCTCATGAAACTATATTCAACGATGCTACACAAAAATGATGTAGGTGCTCAAGAGGGTGCTATAAAATTCTTAGCAAAAAATATGTGAATGCAAAAGGATATTCAAAAATTAGTTGTTAGGGAAGATGAAGATGCATGCAAGAGTGAACTAGCTTTTTAGATTCATCTAACAAATCAAACGTCTATTTTTCTACATGTTCAAAAATTGAAAGGTGGCAAGTTTCATGAGAAATCGTGACTATACAATAATGTTGTCAAAGGACAACAATGCTCTTGCATAGATGTCTGCACCTCCATGTTGTCATCCTAGTACAATGAGGACAGAGATGATGCAAAATGAACACATGACATCAATATAATATAGGAAACATACATAACTAACTAGAAAAGACAAGAACACACCAAGCCCACATTGGCACCAAGGGTGGGGAAAAGGCTAGGATAGGATTAAATGGACCTAAAAATAGGCTAGGGGAGATATACACTAAAATGAGGTCAAACCGAAATGCCAAAATTGTATGTATGCAATTTTTGACCTTATATCATGCCCCCACTTTAGCAGGCTTGTACTAATAGGTGATAAGCTACATTGAAGTACTAAAAAGAAAAATATTGAAAGTAATAACTATGTATACTAAAACTAGAATAAAACATGGAGAAAGCAATGCAAACAAACTCATATTCTAAACTTGCATACACCTTTGTTTGAGAAAAGAAAGAGTAAATAAACATTAAGAGAACACAATAAATCCCTCACCAACACCCTCTTTGATAGCTTGAATATGCTGAGGATGTTTTTGATGAAGAGATTTTGATATGTGCTTGCTCTTGCCAATATGTGGGCAACATATACTTGCTTGACTTCCACACACCTATGATGTGATGTGCTTGAGAGTGGTCTCTTAATAGATATTTTATGGGAATGTGAACAGTTTAGATTAGATCTTGGATTGGAGGGTCAGGATTGATTATCTTACAAGGTAAGTTAATGATGAAGAGTTGAGATTGACCCAAATGCATGGGGAATTGAGATCTCACAAGTGGTGGCTTGGGATAAGTGCAAGTGAATGAAACAAGATTGAGGGAGATGGATGGTCATGATTACCTTATTTTGAATGAAGGGTGGAGATGCAAAAGAGAATTTTTAGATTTCAGTGGAGGTTGATTTTCACTTTATTTTTTAAATAAAGTGGTGGAGGAATGTATAATAATTAATTAATTAAATAACTTGATTCATTTAATTAACTAGTGGAAGAAGATTAGCTTGATTAATTAAATAATCTAACTTATTTAATTAATTGATGTTGAGTGGAGCTTTAGTTTAATTAAAAATTATTATTTATTTATTTAATCTATGGAGGAATGTTGGAGAGTGAATTAATTTAATTAATAAATAAATACAATAGTTTAGTTAATTAGTGACGAAACGTTAGAAGAAAAGATAATTTAATTAATTAATAGATGAAGAAATGTTGTTGGGTTAGATGATGTGGTGACAGTGTTAGGTTAAAATGTGGGAGTGTATTTTAAGTGTTTAAAGTAAAATTAAAATGATTCATTGTAATTCTTTCAGTGAGGGAGTCATCCCCCAAGCTAGGAATTTGCAAACCTGATGCAGGAGCATCCAAGGTGTAAGAGCAATCTTGCATCACCCAAAAATATTGTTTCTTTTTCAATAAAGGCTAAAATTGGTAGGGTTACTATTTTTAGTAAGTTCGCATTTGTGCATGTATGGACATAAAATCTTACACATACCTCTAGAATGCTGAAATAAAGCCAATTGTGAAGAAATCACTTCAATATCATTTGTCATTTGTGGGATATTAATATTTCATTTTTCAAAATCTTGATAAAATATTCAAAGTCAAATTTGAGGCACTTAGAGGCTCCGGATGGGCCCGAAAATTGGCCAAAAATCAAAATGTACCCGTCTTTTGGAGAGCTTTCTAATGATATATTATGATTGAAAATCCAACGATCGAATCTAAAGTTATGATCCCACAAAGTTGTACTACCAAAATTTTTAAAAAATGAAAATATCTTCTTGGCGGGAGTTACAATTTCTAGAATATTCTAGGGCGATTACACATTCTAGATAAAGGAGGCGAATCGGGGTTATAAGGGGGATAGTAGTGCAAATGGTGGCTCGGGCTTGCAGATTTTTGTAATTAGAAAGCCCATGTAGTTGTAGCTTGAAAATTTTCTGACTATTGTAATGTCATTACATTGAGATAATAGAAAGCATGTGTTTCTTTCTTGCATTTGTTGTGTTATTATATGTTATTGTTGTGTGTTTGGGTTGGTAAGGGGAGTACCTTTCATCAAAACCTCATGTTAGACAAACAAACACCTACAAGACAAACAATGTCAGAACATAAAACCTACAAAACAAATATATTGGAAAGACATAACTTGTTGCACAAATGTGTTAGCAAATCATATATAGGATCACATATTAAAAAAAACTATACAACACTTAAACAAAAGGAAACTAAGAAGAACATGCAAAGATACAAAGAAAACAAATCAAGCATTTCCTAGCATGTTACGTTGCTAGAAAATCAAAAGACATAATCCCAACATGCTCTATTGTCAAGAAAATGTAAGATATAGTTCAAGGTCTAGCATACCCTATTGTTAGGAACCATATAATACTTTCATGAATCACATGTACTAGCATACTCTATTGCTAGGTGATTTAGAAAGAGAATAAAAAGTAGTTAATATGAGTCACATGCACTAGTTATTGTGTTGCTAGATGGCTCATATGCAAATACAATACTAGGAATTACATTTGCTAGCGTACTTTGTTGCTAGATGGCTCATATATGCAAATACAATACTAGGAATTACATGTACTAGCATACTTTATTTCTAGGTAATCCTAGTAAGGGTGGCTAAATCCAAGAAACTCTTTTTACTTGGGGTCACAAACTAACAATGTGTGTGTGTGTGTGTTTGCACATGTGAATGTGGATATATGCCCACCTTAAAGTAATTGCATAATTAAAGGTATGCAATTAATTTTTAAGTAGAAAAGGATAATGGAAAAAGAACCTTTAGGAAACATATATAAAATGATATACCCCCAAAGTGAGATGATGTTGCTAGAAAAAGAAACTTGGGACACCTAAAACTATGTGTCAAGTAATAACATAGGCAAAAACAAAGGTAATGTCACATAGAAATCAACATCTCATGAAGACACACAAAGGGATCTATATGTCTGGGGTCAATATATGTTTAGGAATGAATAATCAAGGAATAGGGATGGAATTGTCATCATTCCCCAAGCATATAGAACTACAAGCACAAAGGAAGAAGATACGTGGAAAACAAAGAAAGAAAAATAAAATTTTGGGTCGGAATAAAAGAGACCTAAATGTCTTGATGCTTTGCATCATCCCCAAAATGTAATGAAAATAGAATATAAAACATATAGAAGGAAAGTAAATACAAATAGATGAATTAAACAACATTTTGTTCCTCCTATATCTATATACCTACAAGGGTAGCATGGGTCCTCCAAGGGGAACTAACATATATTAACAATTATACAAGCACATAGGGGTACATAGGAAAACACACCAAGCATACATGCTATCTAAGAAGAAAATATAAACAAATATATACTCGGTACAAATGTGGAATATCTACATTTCAAACTCCATATCCAACAAATTGTCCTTTTCCCACTTATGATTGGGTGGGGGTGAAGTACCATTAGGTGGCTTAGAAGCCAATAAAGGTAAAGTAGTAGACTAAAAATAAATAAAAAAGGGACACTATAAACATGGGAGGAGCAGTGTCCTCCTGAATGTCCATCGAGGGGGCAATAGTTAGAGATTGGGTGAATATCTATGGCAATTTTAAAACATCAACCACCAAATCAAAAAGATACCCATCGGCTTGATAGAAAAATAACTTGGGTGGAGAATAAAGCACAATGCTCTAATACTCTATACTACCAAAGACGTGACAGGACCAATATCAAGACCTTGTGGGGGAGAATCCATCTCCACTATAGGGGGAATATATGCATAAGGGCTTAGAGAGGGAGAAGGAGGTGTTAGTTTGGATTTAGATCAGTGGAAGGGTGGTATGGAGTAATGTTCAAACTTTCGTTTAGCGAGTGGGGAGTGTAGACACCCAAAATTGTCCCAAATTTGTGTATGTCTTGCAACACCTTGTTAAAATATTATCCTAGACACCATGTAGCATTTTGTCCAAAAACCCACTCTTAATTCCACTAATCCATTAGCCAAATAATTAAATAAATTTTATTTATTTAATTAGAATCCCATCTTAATCCCATCCTTCTCCTACTTAGCCAATTAATTAAATAAATTTTATTTATTTAATTAATTTCCACATCATATCCCAATTAATTCAAATATTTTATTTGAATTAAGTTCCCCACTATCCAATTAATTAAATAAATTTTATTTATTTAATTAATATCCAACTCATATCCCAACTAATTCAAATATTTTATTTGAAATAAGTTCTCATCATAAGCCGACTTTCCAATTAATTAAATAAATTTTATTTATTTAATTAATTTATCTTATCATTTAGCCGACATGTGTGCCTCTTTCATTTAAAAAGATAAGTGGTACTACAGCCTTTTATTTAATATCTTTTATATGTAGTACTTTTTATGTACACAAGCACACATGAGCCCTATCCTCCTTGACACTTGTTAAATGACTACAACTCCCTTGAAGAGTGGGATAACCAAATCAATCCTAGTCGTCCACATCAATCACTTAGCTTTTTAATCTCAACCATCCATCTAAACCAAGCCTTTTCCTATAAACCAAACCCCTCACAAGCCATTAGCATGCATTGAGCTTCAAGTACTATTATTCTGCCAAATTATCATTAGCATGCATTGATCCTCAAGTATCCACATGCTGTTGAAATATCATTATAGCCTTTGCATCCTTCATCTATGATTCATTCTATCCTCCTCATCTTAATGTTATGCTGCAGAAGTGAACACCCAACATTCTTTCAACAATAATCCTTCAAAATCTTGCATGCTCATGCGAGGTGGAGAAGAGCAATGGAGATAAATCAAGCATAGCATGGAGATCGGTTTGCATTTACATTTGTTACTTTAATTTTCATGTTGTCTTGTGCTTCATTGTGCATTGCTAGGGTTTTTATCATTGCTGATTATTCATTTACCCTGATTTGCAATTTTACCCTAACATACATTTGGCACGCCTGGTGGGACTCACTTCGCTTGATCTTTTTTGCAGGTTTTTGTAGTAAAAATTTGCATTCATATAACCCCCATTGTTGAGTTTTGCAGGTTTAATTAACTTTTTGTTGCAGATCTGCTGTTTTTTCGACAAAACCCTAGGTTTTAAAGATTTCATCATATCTTCCAAACGGCTTCGAATTTTTCTATAAGATTTTAGCAGAAGTTTGTCCATGATATAAGGAAGCTACAGCAGAAAAATTTTGGGTTTATCGTGATTTTTGCGGGATTTATCATGTTTTTAGGTTTTTTCATAAAATCGCAAGTCTAGGCGCAAATCAGAGAATTTTTTAGAAATTTTTACATTTCTGGAAAGCTCTCAAAATTTTAATGGGGATCTCTATTTTACAGATTTAATTTGCAGGTCGTTTACAGTGCAAAAAAATCAGATCTTTGCCGACTTTACTGTTTTCATAAATCCGTATTTCTGGGCGCAAATCAAGGAATTTTTCTGATTTCTTTACATTTTTGGAAAGCTCTCTGAAAATTAATGGGGGTCTCTTCTTTGATTTTTAATTTTCGAACCAAAAATATATCGAAACAATCAAATCTAATTCGGCTATGCATCTAAAATTATAATTTTCCTTGCCTGATGAGCCTATTTTTTATGCCTGCATTATAATATCATTTTTTTATGTTGTAGGTGATCATAAGGAGCTGGAGCAACATTGACATCAACATCTACAGCAATTTGGATAGCGAATTAACCAGGTGCAATCATTTCATTTCTAATCTTCTAATCATTGTTTGCAAACACATTTGGATTTTGGGCATAAAATGAACAATTGTTTGCAAATTCACATCAAAACATTGGGCTAAAACAAACCATTGTCTTTCATCACATTTAGATTTGGGCTTTAAAACAAACAAGTGCTTGCATTGTCTTCCACACATTTAACTTCTAAGGTTAATGAACCCCATGCGAGTGTGACCAAGTAAATGTGTATGCTCTCTCCTCGCGTCCCAACACGAACTTGGAGATCAAAAACATTTACTTGTGTTGCTTTTGTTTAGCCTTAGAGAGGCCTGCCTTGGTATCCACCCCAAGGGAACGACCTCAAGTAGTACTTTCATCCGGTCCGCTATAAAAATTAGAGGATAAGGCGAAAGCCAAGTCTAACCGGTATTAGCGCTCACCATACAGTGCTAACTCGAAAGGAGGTGTACCTTTGTGTATATTAAAACTCCTAGTAGGGTTAGTTAAAGTCTTAAGTGGCTTGCTGGATGCTCGTGGGGTGCCGGTCCCCCGGATTTTCACTAGAACCTCCTTGTGATAGTGGCCTTGCCTTAACTAGGACTTGTTGAATTGTCTTCACGTGCTTGCTTAACCATCATCACATTCTTTCAAACTAACAACTTACTTATGTGTCTTGCGTGAGTGATTCATGTGTGTATATGCATAATCATTTGTTTGAATATTGCCACATCAAGCTCTAAACACCCAAACACATAAAAACAAGTCATCCTACACATTCTTCCAATAACATTCAAACCCAATCACTTTCATCCCAAACATAGCCTAGTCATCATCCAAACAATCCACATCATCATCAAAATCTCTAAACAAGCACTTACTAAAAAGACTTAAGACAAACACTTGGTGACAACATGTCTACACTAGAGGACCTAGAAATCAAATTCCAAAGATTCCTCTAAAATCTTTATCAAGGATCACAACCCCTAAACCAAAACGCCATTGAAATATTACAATTCTTCATCCAAAGAGCTCAACCCCATGCAAGCCAATCACCTCAACTGCAACACTTTGTAGCCCAAGTCCAACATCTTTTAGCCACTAATCAAGCTCAACAAGTACAACAATCCTTAGCCATTCACTATCAACCTAATCCACCTTATAGCCACAGGTCATATCCATCCACTTCCTATCAACTTAATCCACCTATCCACCAAGTCAATACCACATCAACCTATGAACATCCACCTCAAGCTTATCCAATCCCTCATGCCATCATTCCAATGCACTATCAAGCCCATCCAGAAGGCAATCAAGTGATATTACAAGAACAACATGTAAGTCCAAATAGCCCTTTGTACATAAATCAAGCACGTCCAAGTACACCTTTTCAACAAGACTATCAAGCACCATTGATAGACCTAAGTCCACACCTGCAACAAGAAACAAATGCAAATCCCAATGGCCCCTTGTACATAAATCAAACAAGCCCAAGTTATCCTATGCAAGATCCAATAACCTTTGATAAGGGAGATACCAATCTAGAGTGGCCTTCATCATCTAATCACACACCAATACATGAGCCAACTAATCCTATCCCAACACCACCATGTGATCCTATTCCTAGTCCATTGGTCCATCAACCCTCCAAATCACCAAGCCCTTCATTACCTTCCTCGCCATGTCATTCTAATCCTTCACCAAAGGATGCGGCTGAGATCGTTTTACAAAGAATGCTTGAAGCAAATCTCATTGAACTTCCCCCCATCAACCCATGTGAAGAAAGTCCATATGATGAACATGATTATTGTGCGTACCATAGGACCAAAGGCCATAATACAAATCAATGCCCAATATTTGTCCCAATTGTTTATAAGGTGTACCTACCTATAATGGGAAAACATATCACATCATCCCAATGCCATGTGTCACCCCCATCTAGTCCACATCCTAATCCATCAAACTCCATTATCCTTCCATCCAATCAAAATCCTAGTCCTACGCTTACAACATCATCCTCTATTATTGCCCATCCATTATATTTCCCATCCACTCATACCCTTGCGAAGGATGTGATCCATTAGCTACTAGCTAGGAATAAACTATCTCCATGTCAAACACCCATTCATGAGCCTACTAAAGAACTTCCAAAGGTCATGTCCAATCATATAATCCCATCATGTGGTCCACCTATCCTTGAGCCTATCCAAGAGCCTTCCATTAACATACCTAGCCCTTCAAGCCCATCATGTGACCTACAAGACATCAAGCCTATTCAAGAGTCTCTTATTGTGAATCCAAGTCAAGAGTCATCATGTTTTCATGTTGTTGACCAAGAGTCATCTACCTCCATTCAAGCAACCCAAGAGGTATGTCAAAGGTTTAATCCTAAACATGTGGAAACATTAAGCCCTAGTCCAACTCAAGATCAAAACACTTTCATTCAACCTATCCATAACATGTACCTTCTCTATGATCAAGATGATACCTATGAAAAAGCTATCCATGAGCACCTTGATCCTATCCATAATCCTATATCTATCCATGAGCAAGATATCCAAATTGCTCCTAGTCATCTACCATCTAGCCCTATTCATAATGAGCAAACATCCACTTATCATGATGAGATACTTGTCCCCCAAGTAAGCACAGAAGATCAAACAACTAGCTTGGATCTTAGCGAACATAATCAAGATCCTAATGATCATCCTTCCACATCCACCATCGATTCCACTTCAAATCCACCATCATGTCCACTTGGTCTTACCAGCTTCCTCCATGAATGTTCTTCCTTAGGACAACAAAGACCTTTATCTACTTCATCTTCTCCATCCAATAAAGAGTTCAAGTCTAATGTTCAAAGCACACCAAGTCCTATAGTCAATCGCATACTCCAAAACATGAACTACCAAGGCAAAGGTCTAGGCCTTCCCAAACAAGTTATTTTGGAGCCAAACCATGTCAAAGTTCCTCCATGCTCATATGACCTTGGATACACACTCCAAGGTAAACCCTCTAAATATGTTGGTAATTACTTCATGCATCCTAAACCTACGACTTTCCATCACACCCCCCATCATCTACCCAAAACATATGTAGCCATTTCACCTCCATCATCCTATAAATGTCAAAAGCATGTGACCATACACCTTCCACCATCCACCTTGCCTCCACTTTTACCAACTCCAAATATCTCTCCATCCACCTTGCCACCATTGCTTCCAACACCTAATTATCCACATATCATTCATAAGTATCCTTACATCCCTAATCCTGGCCAACAAAAGCACACATCGTATAAGCATAAAGCTTCCAATCATTCCATCCACTCCACCCACCCCATGGGATTCCAAAATAAACATTTGGATGCCTTTACTTCTAAAGCCAAAAATCCAACTAAAACTCCTAAGGACCCTCATGCCTTAGGGTATCAATGTGAAAAGTCTCTAAATCATCCATCTTCTAAGCAAAGTACATTCAAAAAGCTATCCAAGCCCATACCTCCAAAAGCAAAGCCCAAAAGCAAAATGGTTTGGGTTCCTAAGCAAATATCTAGCAAATCAAATGAGGCATCCTCCTCTGCATCTCAAGAATCCCAACCACCTATATCCATCCAAAAGCCTACGTCCATCCAAAACTTCCATTCCCTTCAAAACTCCCACAAGCAAAACAAAAGCACTAAAAATACTAAATCTATGTGGGTTCCTAAATCACTTCATCACCCATCTCCTAAGAAAACATCCCCATTGCTTCCTACACCACCATCCAATCAAAAGCTTCAATGTTTATCACGGTGTGTGCAACTATTGGTCATAGCTCCCTTCCATTCCAAAACATTCACACATGCCTACATCTCCCCATCTTCTATCCATTATCCTACATATCTCCCCCATGCTAACCCTATGGTCCATGCTTTGGCATAAACTTTTCATCCATATTCATTCCATAAGCCTATATAAATCCACACCATAAGCTACTAGCCTACCCTACCATAATTCTACATCATAATCCATTATCTACCTAATCCATCTCCCATCCATGCAATCCCTTATCAACATCTATGAGCATAATGACATGGTCCATGAGACAACATCCATCTCTAATGGGGCACTATCAACCTTCATAGCACTAGCCACTTGAGTCCCTCCTATCCATTACCATGGTGAAAACCTGGCAAACAGGTGCCATGTGTAATTGTCAACCCATCTAAAAAGCAAAAAAAAAAATTTAAAATAAAAAAAAATCAAAAAAGTAAAGAGAAAGCCCTTCGTCCAATGGTGAAAACCTGGTAAACAGGCACCTTGGATAAGTACCATGATGAAAACCTGGTAAACAGGTGTCATGTGTAGGTTGATCTTCGATGTCACTTACACTTGGGGGCACATTGTCTCATCCATCCTATCATACCAACCTGTCATTTTCATCCTATCCTATCCTACCATTACCATTACCATACCATCCTACCATCCTTAGCCATTACATAAACATGCCTATCCTATTGAACCCATTTATCCATCCTTCTGCCTTTTGATTTTGATGAAGACATAGGGGCAAAATGTTGAAACATGTTGGGATATTTCTTGACATACCTTCTTTCCAAACCAAGTCATATCCATTGACCATTTATCCATCCTATTCAAACTCATCCATCATGTCATCCTATTGTCATAAGCATTGTCATGTAAAAATCCTAAGCATTACCACCTAGAATGGGGCAAGTTCCTCCTATGCAACATAGCCTTTGAAGATCACATCCTAGCTCCCTTATGATCCATCCAATATGGTGTATCCTTATCACGAGCTTTCCATCTTATAGCTTATCCCCATCCATTTATCAGGAAGCTTTCCACTATAGCCTACCTATCCATTTATCATGACGCAAGCATCTATCCCTTATATGGCCTATCCTCTTATCTATCCATCTATCATGAGGCTTTCATCCCATTTACTATGAGCCCATCCTTTTATCCTACATCTTTGCACCTAGACTTGGTTTTTCTCCCTTGTCATTGGTATCAAGCACAAAGGCTACCCAAATTGTAAATCCATTGACATTCAAAACACAAAAAAAATCTAAATATTTCAAAACATCCAAACAAAAATCAATATCCAACGAAAATCCAAGCAATAAAACCAATCACATCATCCAAAACAATCCACTCCATCAACATTAAATCAAAATCAAATCATCATCATCATCATCAATTCTTCTTATCAATAACATTCATTCATCCATTTCAATCAATCACTTCTTCCAATCATATCAATCCAATCAATCTAAGCAAAGATCTTAAATCTAAGTCACACTAATCCATATCAAGCAAGCCAATCAATCAAGGAACATTATCCAATCAAATCAACCGGTTTTGATCCTAATCTTGTCATGAGCCAAATCAATCATCATCAATGGGATATAGCGTTCCCACATCCTTGTGTTGATCTAGGGATATATCTTTCCCCGCAATGACAACACTATCTATCATCATTAATCAAACAATCAATTATTGGTTTATGACTTGACAAGGGCAATACCTTGTTCATTTTACATCCTTTGAGCACACTGAGAACACTTGCTTATGCTTAGATTGAATGGACACTCTAATCATCACACCATGACTATCGTTATTCAAAACAATCCAATCATCAAAACAATCAACCCAGCAATAGCAACCATCACAACCAAAGCACATCAAGCCAACCATCAAAACAAATCCTATGAATCATCAACATCAACACCAAAGAAAATCAACTCAAAGCACATCAATCCAATCATCAAAACAAGTCCTATCAATCATTAGCATCAACACTAAAGCAAATCAACTTAATCAAATCCAATCACTTCAGCAAATCAAAAGCAACTCAATCCACCACAAATCATCCATCCTTCATCAAATCAATCTAATCAACATTTCATCATCTTCCAACCATTCCAAACAATGATCCAAGTGCAAGCCCATCCTTAATCCATACCAATCAAGTTAATCAATCAAGCCAATTTATCCAAGCTCAATCAATGGTCTTGATCCTAGCCTTGTTGCAAATCAAAGCAATCAGCCAATCAGCGAACCGACTCAGCAAACAACCTTGTGTTGATCTAGGGATATAGCTTTCCCCACAATGACAACACTCTCAACTATCAACAATCAACAATTAATCATTGGTTTACAGCTTGACAGGGGCAATACCTTGTTTCTTTTTGTATCATTTGTGCATGCTTGCTTTCTTGCTTGTGTGTGTTATTATTTTATCTTGCATTTGTATCACATCCACATCTCTCTAGCTAATATTCATATCTTGTATCCAGACAAGGTTGTATTACGCTGGAGCACAAGACACATCGTCACCCTGGTCCTTATACCTTGGTGCATAACGTCTAGTGCTATATCAAACATCATGGTTGCTCACTTTCATTGCAGCATAACTCATCTTCATTTCTTCTATCTACCCCCTTATCTTTCATAGTCTAAGCCATTTCTTTTCGAGAGCCTACCCGTGTTTGTCCAACCCGCCTAACCTCTCGAGGGGGCATCATCATCCTATCTTTCCATCATCATCCCATTTCATCATCATCATCATCATCATCATGTTTCTCTATCCATACCTTAACTTCTTTGAAATGATGTTACTCAACATAAATCTTATCATCTCGAACATCATCTCAAAGAGGGGCAAAATGTAGACACCCAAAATTGTCCCAAATTTGTGTATGTCTTGCAACACCTTGTTAAAATATTATCCTAGACACCATGTAGCATTTTGTCCAAAAACCCACTCTTAATCCCACTAATCCATTAGCCAAATAATTAAATAAATTTTATTTATTTAATTAGAATCCCATCTTAATCCCATCCTTATCCTACTTAGCCAATTAATTAAATAAATTTTATTTATTTAATTAATTTCCACATCATATCCCAATTAATTCAAATATTTTATTTGAATTAAGTTCCCCACTATCCAATTAATTAAATAAATTTTATTTATTTAATTAATACCCAACTCATATCCCAACTAATTCAAATATTTTATTTGAAATAAGTTCTCATCATAAGCTGACTTTCCAATTAATTAAATAAATTTTATTTATTTAATTAATTTATCTTATCATTTAGCCGACATGTGTGCCTCTTTCATTTAAAAAGATAAGTGGTACTACAGCCTTTTATTTAATATCTTTTATATGTAGTACTTTTTATGTACACAAGCACACATGAGCCCTATCCTCCTTGACACTTGTCAAATGACTACAACTCCCTTGAAGAGTGGGATAACCAAATCAATCCTAGCCGTCCACATCAATCACTTAGCTTTTTAATCTCAACCATCCATTTAAACCAAGCCTTTTCCTATAAACCAAACCCCTCACAAGCCATTAGCATGCATTGAGCTTCAAGTACTATTATTCTGCCAAATTATCATTAGCATGCATTGATCCTCAAGTATCCACATGCTGTTGAAATATCATTATAGCCTTTGCATCCTTCATCTATGATTCATTCTATCCTCCTCATCTTAATGTTATGCTGCAGAAGTGAACACCCAACATTCTTTCAACAATAATCCTTCAAAATCTTGCATGCTCATGCGAGGTGGAGAAGAGCAATGGAGATAAATCAAGCATAGCGTGGAGATCGGTTTGCATTTACATTTGTTACTTTAATTTTCATGTTGTCTTGTGCTTCATTGTGCATTGCTAGGGTTTTTATCATTGCTGATTATTCATTTACCCTGATTTGCAATTTTACCCTAACAGGGAGGTATAATAATATCAAGGGAAGAAGGTTTTAATTCAAGAAAAATTTGATGGTGAGCACAAGTAAATGGAACTAAGGATGCCAAGGTAGCACTAGAGATGATGCTAACATTGGGAAGGTTGAGGGGTTCAAATAATGGGGGAATATTAGGAAGTTGTGGAATTAGTGGAGGCTCAGTAGACAGCCAAAAACACCTCAATTATTTTGGGCTTCTTTTAAGCAAGTTTCTCTTGATGTTCTTGAGGTGGGTCTAAAGGAGGTGGGTTTTTAGTAGTTTGGGGAGTAGACCAATGATTATTCTTGCAAGATCTACCCATTTCGTCTACAACTAGTTTAAGAAGTAGGAGGCAGATCCTATTCATTTGTTTACCTTTATCATTTAGGGGTGCAGGAAGACCAGAAGTGGTGGAAGGAGGAATAGAAACAATAGGTGAAGCAAATGATGTAGGAGGTATGGATGTATTCGATGGAGTGGAAGAAGTAACGAGAGGAATACTTCTACTAATGACATACTTCTGATAGAATTTGAATAAGAAATTATTACATGGTTGGGGTGCACCAAAAGGACTAGGCTAGAAGTAGTCAAGAGAGAAGTTACCTCGGATGGCAAGTGGTTGATACTTACTATGTGGGATAGTGTGAACAATTTCATTATGATAAAACTTCAAGCATTTATGTATAACAAAAGGGATGGATTTCATTGCATTGAGCCAAGGATGACCCTAGAGGATGCAATAATGGTTAGCTGTAGGAATAACATGACAAAGAACATCCAAGAATTTTGGTCCAACCTGGATGAGAAAATAATAGAACTAAGAGTTGGTATGGAAAGGCTTGCATGCATGTGTAAAGAGATGTCAAAAGAAGAATACGAATCTTTGTGCATCTTTAGATTGAAGTATATGAATTCCTCAGTAACTATGTTGACCAAGCTCATAAGGTCCACTAGAACTTCATAAATAGTTTTATGTTGAACTAGTGCCTTGATATACAAAGGGACATCATAGACACCAATGGGCATGTATATGTAGGAGAGAAACTAATGGTGGGTTCAGGAATAAGCTTAGCACAAGAAGTGGATGGCTAAAAATATTTTGCACCCACCATCTAGAAGAATGGAGGAATGTCAGAAGATGGATTTGCATGAGTCTTATGTGAGGAAGGCACAATATCAGAAGCTAGAATAAAAGAGTGTGAGGTAGTTGGATCAACATAGTTAGTAGTGAAATGTTGTGGGAATGGATTGGTGTAAATTTGGATTTTATTTGGTGAAGTGATAAATTTATTTCCTCTATCATTAACGCCTACAACTTGTATGATGTTAGTGTCAATCAAGTCTTGAATTAGGTGTTGCGGGCACATGTGTACTTTTTTAGTATCATGGCCTGGGATGTGGTGGTACTAATATAAGGCCTTAAAGTCATAAGTTTTAGGGAGAGAAAAGTTGGTATCAAGTGGGCAGATTGGTGGTAATTGAATAAGATTATTAGAAAGAAGCTATTGTAGAATGGTTTGAAGAGGGTCACCCAACTCTATAAATTGATGATTATGTTATGAACACACAAATATCACCAATGTTGAAGATGTGGCAATATTCACGTGGTTGACAATGAGGGTAGTTTGATGTTTTTGCGAAAAGAAATTATTGTTCTTTTTTATATCAATAATTATGTAATGTAGAGGGCCCTAACTAAGAGGGGGGAGAACTGAAGACGGACAAAGGAAGGGACTTGAATTGGCTCGCCATATATTGATAGTCTCTCAAGGTAGTACACAATTGTGGGAACAAAGAATATAGCATAACAAGGATCTTATCGTGAATACGATGTTGAAGATTCTTGATAAAGACTCACTACATATCATAATCTAAAATAGGATACAAAATTTGAGAAAATAGAGATTACTGTCAAAAGATGAATTTGGTGAATTTTTCATTAGAACCATGTTTGCACTGAACCAAGTTCATAAAAGTGACCTAGGGGACAATTTACACTTGAAAATGTTATAGAAATAGAGAAATAAGTAGGTCAAAGGAGTGAACAAAGTGATTAGGTAATGAGAAAAACAAATCCAAGGAGGTATCCTTGAGATACTGTAGGAATAGTTTTGCTAGCAATTCGTCATCAAAAATGAAATCACTACAAAGAGTAGCAAAAGTAGAGACATGTTTACAAGTCCCCTTTACCATTATACTTGTCAAATCAGGGGACCTCAAAATTAGCAGGCAGAGGGGTAGCAAGAATCTCTAGAGAGAGCGGACTACAACGATAATATTGTGGGGTCATGAGATGCAATGTAGAAGAGATGGAAGCAAGCTATTATTGGAGGTTGTACATGTTTTGCATTGATTGGTTAATCACAAGGTCGATGGCATGGATAGTGATAGTGCTAGAAGGAGTGATATGAATGGTGGTAACAATGGTAGAAATGGTAGGAGTAAGAGCAGGGACAGTGAAGAGTTGAGAGTGTCGGGGTTAGGATGTACTAATGAGCTGAGCCACAAAGGTAAAGGTTAGAGGTTGTGAAAGAGGGATGAATTCAACCAAAAATAGGGTTGCAAATGTTAGAATATGAAGAGGTACCTATGTTAGTAGGCAAAATAGTAGAAGTGACAACATGTGTAGAATTGGATATGTGTGTGTTTAGTGTAGATAGAGAATCAGGAATCTAGGTTCAAGTTAGATTGGAATGGGATTACCCAATTTGATCAATGGATGTCAAAGGGAAGGGAGCATGGTGGTTCACAATGAGGCCCACAGCTTGCAATAAATCCAAACCCTCATAATGATGGAGAAGTATTATGCACATTATGTCCATAATAGGGCCAGTGACATGTTTAGTGGTAGTATGAGTAGAGATGCAATCCTAAAATTTAGCCAAATGGCGATCAACCCTATGTGTTATTTCATAGTCTCCTACACAAAGAGTGGACTCATGATCAAATCCCTCCATATGTTGGAAATGAGCTAGTGGAGAGGTAGGTAGGCGTAGAGTAGTAGAAGGCCACTTAGAATGATAGGTAGAGAAGTTAGTAGTAGAAGTGATAGATGTAGAAGAATATATGTTAATTTGAATACTCATTCACACGTATCAAGAAGAGAATGATGACTGGATGGTAAAACTAATAAAATAAATAGAAATGTGGATTTTCAGCACACAAGATGTAGAAAAGGGTGAACGCATTGATATAATGTGTCAGATTCGTCAAAATGGAAATAAAGAAAATAGTTTTTGTGTGGTATTTTGTTTGTTTAAATTTTATGACTATTTCCTTTTTTACCTTTAAGACTAAATGTGAAAAGTGTTTTTCTACTATTTTATAATAGAAAATGTTGAAACTGTTTAGCATTATCCAAAATGTGCCTTAGCCTATTAAACTATTTTTACTTAAGCTAAAAACAATGAGCTAGTAATTGAAAACTGAAATAACAAAAAGTAGAAAAGTAGAAAATGGAAATGAATATCAGAGCTTAAAACAAGCCACATCCTAGAACCTAGAGATCAAAACTAGAAGCTCACTAGCTTAGATGCTAGTGTACCTATGTTGTCATCTGATACACACCTTATCGTCATATTTGTGCATTGTCATCCCACAATGGTGGAATATTAATGTTTGTTTCCGAAATCAATTTTCCCTACACATCAATAGACAAAAACACATAACATAATATTCTAGGGAGTAACAGAAAGACACAAAAATAAAAAAATCTAGTCTAATGCAACTCAACCCAAAATGAAATAATGAAAGTACAAAAGAGGAAAAGGAATAACAAACCTCCATGCAATTAGAGAGCTATAAATACTTGTTTTAGGGTAGATAAAATTGTTGGGACTACTTAGAAGCTTACCATGAATGTTCAAGCCCCTTGTTTAGCCTTTCATTTTCCATGGGCAATTAATGAAATGAGGGAAAATTGGAGATTATGTGTGCACTTAAGCTTATGCACATCTAAACTTAAGAACAACAATATTAAAAATGAATATATAACTATTGAAATTCTAGGTCTATAAGGATCAATACCCTTGTGTGCATATACTTGAAGAATAGATGGAAATGAATCCCTCAAGGTGCCAACAATGGTGTAGCAAATAGAAGAAGACTCGCAAGAAAGAAATAGTGACAATGTTGCAATGTTTTTTGAAATGAAGAGCTAGAAAGATACACAAGAATAAATCACAAAACAAACAATATCACCTATTATGTATGAAGAGGCTCCTCCAATTAATGCATTGGAGTTGCAGTAGGCTTGCAAACAAAAGTATCAATGTTTATGAGTGTTCATGCACGCAACCAAGGAGTAGAGAGTAATGCTCATGAAATTATGTTCAAGGATGCTACATGAAAATGTTGTAGGTACTCAAGAGGGTGATGTAAAATTCTTAGTAGTAATTTTGTAAATACAATAGGATATTCAAAAATTAGTTGTTAGGGAAGATGGAGAGGCATTAAAGAGTGAACTAGCTATTGAGACTTGTCTAAGGGATCAAACAGTCATTTTTCTTAAATGTTCAAAAGTTGAAAGGTGCTAGGTTTTGTGAGAAATGATGATTATATTATATTTCTATCAGAGGATGACAACAGACTAACATTACCACCCTAGCATAGTGAGGCCAAACATGATGTAGAATGAATAAATGATGTCAACTTAACACATTAAACAAACAAAACTAACTAGAAACAACAAGAACACATAGAAACATCAAGCCCAAGTTGGCACCAAGGGTGGGGTGAAGGATAGGAGAGGGATGAATGGACCTAAAAACATGCTAGGGGAGATGGACATTAAAATGAGGTCAAATTGTAATGTTGAAATTGTAGGGTACACAAGTTTTAACCTTAAATTTAGAGAGGATTGATTTGCATTGTACAATTTTATATAGTCCTTAGTAGAAAGGTGTAGTAGGGTGTAAGAATGATTTTTTAAGGAAATGGCTATTTTCATGATTCACTCTAGGTATCTTACACCACGGTATTGGGGAGAAGTCATTAATTGTGTGAGTTATATCCAAAATCTATTCCTCGGAAAGCCTTGAAGGGAGTCACTCCTTTCAAAGCTTGGACCTGTTAGGATCCCATTGTGAAATATTTTAGGATTTGGAGTTCTCTAGTTGTTATTCCCTTAAAATTCATCTTCCTAAGTGTAATACTTGATTAAGCACTTGTGGCATGCTTAACTTTAATATTTTCATTTATTAGCTCTAGTTAATTTCTTAGGCCAACCTAACTAGAATTAAAGGGGTATGTCCCTACCTTGTTATCTCCATAAATAAGGAAGAGAAAATCTCTTCCAAATCATCATAAGTTGTATTGGGTCCCAAAACCATAGGTCCAAAATCTTAGAGCATATCTCCACCTTCTAGGCTAGGGATATCATGAAGAAGGTGAGAAAGAGGCTCATCCACAAATTAAGGATGGTTAAGGTCAATTAACGAGAGTCGGTATGCTCTCCTGCACTTCAAGCTCTGCTAGACCTAGGAGGGTATCCCTAGAGGTATCAAATGAAACACAAACAAATAATCACAACCATACCTAATGTACACTTGACCCCTATATTTTTCACTAGGCCAAGACAAACTAGATACATAAACCTCTAATTAAATTGGTTACTAAACCATGTAGATGCACCAACAAATGATAACAACATTAAGTCCCTTGAGATGAATCCATTTAATCTCCCTTACACAATTTATAGGGTGCAGGCATGCAAGAACATGATTCACATATTGCTTGAACAACTTTATATTGCTTAAGATTAATCCCTAGTTATAATATTAAATCATGAACAACATGTAAAACCTAATCTACTCATAATCCTACTCTTATATCTAACCCTGGGATAGAGGATGATATGTGAAAGGTGTTTGATCCTTCACCAATGTGGACCAGTGCCTACTCCATTAAGCAATAGAGTCATGAATAGTAAAGAGGAAGGAAATACATGTAGCAGAGGATCAATAGAACTAGATATATATTCACATACACATCACAAATTGAATCCCATATGATGGACATTCTTAATAATCTAGAAAAGAACTTCAATCATCCATATGTAACAAGGAGTGACTAATACAAAGGCTTTGTATTAATTTAAATGCTATCACACATTATCAAACCTCAATTACAATCATACCAGCAAATGTGGCAAGAGGGGATGAGTAACTAAGTTCAAACATCCCCCTAAATAATTACAATCTCCCAAGGAGACATACCATTACATGCAAATTCCCTTTACAACTCATTCATATGATGTGCTAAATACATTCCTTCATTCACGAACAAGACTGACTTTGTTTAATGCCCTAGATTCACCTTGAAACACTTGCAGACCAAAAAATTGGCTCAACAACCAACCCCAATAACATCTTTTTTCATGAATATATAGCATTATATTCCATTGTTGTAGTTTGGTTGAAAATCATCTACCCCACCTACCTCTGTACTTGTTGCATTAAACCATACCTACCTCCCACCTGCTTGTTCTGGGCATTAATGGCCTTCTAGGTTGTAGACAGATATTTGAACTTGGGAACCCATGAAAAACATGTTATATGCACTAAGAAATACTTTGTCACAGTTTTGGGAACTTGTTGAACTTTTTAAAAATTTTCAGCAATTTGGGAGGTTTGTGAACCTCACAAATTGTTTAAAACCATTTCATGCTCTTCTCTTAATTCTCCCTTTCGATATTTCACCACTTTGTTGAACCAATGAACTTGCAAACTTGTCAAAACGTATCATTCTCTCTTATCATTTCAGTTATTCAGTGAGTTCATGGACCTACAAACTCACCAAAAACTTGCTTCTTTTTCTTCTTCATTTGTCATCCTCACCCTTCATTTTCAACATTTCGACAAGTTCATGAAATAACAAACTTGCTAAAAAGTATTCTCTTTAACTTTTCTTCTTTTCTCCTTTTTATCCTTCTTTCTTCTTTGGCATTTCGATGAAACGATGAACTCATGAACTCATTTGGCAAGTTCGTAGGTTCATGAATTGGGCAAACTCTCAAAAAGTAAGGCTTTTGGGCTTTTGGGTTTCTAGGGGATTAACAGACCTGTGGACATAGGAAAGGGTCAAGATCAAGAACAAGATCAAGTACAGGACAAGGAAGAGGAAAGACAAATGTTTGAGGTTTCTAGAGGAACCAGGGATTGGTAGAAAGGGATGCAGGCAAGACCAAGATCTGGGGTCTGGGAGGGACAAGGGATTGAAAAGGGAGCATAATAAAGGATGGAAACTAGGGTCCAAGAAGGATCAAGGACTAGAGACTGAGAAAAGGAGGGAGCCCAGGAAACTGAGGAAGCCCAACACCAAAATTGAAGCATGGGAAACTGGGAAAGAAGGAAACCCAGGGACATGAGGACAAGGTTCCAAGGTCCCAAGGACTCTTAGGAACTTGAAAACCTGCAAAGGAAAGAAAAGCATGAGCAAGGCCCAGCACTTAGAAATTTTTAGGGATAATGATGTTGACGCCACTAGCATGAACATAGGGACTAGAAGGGAATGCACCATCAGGTTTTGGGATTTTAAAGGGACCAGGGACCAAAGGACCAAAAGGCCATGGGTGATGAAAATTCCCAAGCCCAAAACATCCCACAGTCCTTGCAAAACCTAAAAACCTAAGTGGGACAAAAATACAAAGGAAATTCCCCATACTTGGATTTTTCTTTGAATTTTTTATGATGTCAGCATATGAAGGGCACGTGGGGAGGCCAAAGAACAATCACCAGGGTGAAGAATTAACAAAGGTATACCCATTGAAGGCTTCTCTAATTGAATATTAGTGATGGGCTATACATGACAACTGTAATAGGAGGGACACCATATTTGGGATTTTTGGGGAAATTTGGGCACAACGAATATGGGTCTTAATAGTGGCTCTAGTTGGGGATGTGTGCCTCTTACAAGTGCAGTGAGGATCCAATTATCTCTAGGAAGCACACCAAAAAGAAAAACAGAATACAACAGGGGGAAAGCAACCAACATATGTATAGGGAAACACACAATGAATGTGTATACAACAAACACATAACCAATAGCATGGAAGTGCACAAACACTAAAAGGATGGCTGTGAAAAAAAAAATTAACATAATATAGGCCAACCCTACAAAATATGAATGGGGCTACTTGCATTTGTCGAATACAAGATAAATGAACAAGTTTATCTCCCTCAGTCTAATACTATCTTTATCACCCATCTGCAACAAATTATGATTGTTTCCAAGATGTACCATTCTACACCTAATGATCATGAAGTGAAAACTAGCTCCACCATCAACATCACCATAGGGAAACCATAATAAATATGTGTAGGAACTATCCCACACAGCATCATGCACGTTCATACCAATAGGGGATGAGAAAATAAGAATCAGGTCAACATCAAGAGACATGGATGGAAGCAAACATCCGCCCACACATACAACATCATGATACCTACTAACCTCATCTGAATCAAGGTAAAAGGAGAACACCTCCAATTCACATGACAAAAAAAGTACCTAACTGTAACCCTGCTCAACATAAGGAAAAAAATCATCTTGCATCCCAAATTGGAATGCCTCAATCTTAGGTACACCATCAAGTTGGGATGCAACATGTTGATCTTTAGGCATACACATTCCTTGCTTCTCATTTACATAAATGTCCCACTCAAAGGAGTCAACCTCTACTAGAGAACCAACACCTTCAAGAGTCAGTGAACATCCAACATCAAAGTAAATAGATTCATATTCATTTGCATCTCCACCAAACCCTTGAACACAACTTTCATATGTGCTGATATAATATTCAATATTTGAATCATAAGAATGATTCAAGATATAATCTAAACTATTAGCACAACTATCAACACCATGAGACACTTCATATGAAGAACCAAGTTATTCCAATTGTCCCACTATTTGGAGCTCATTTTGGCAACTTGTTGTGTCATATTCACTATTGCAAACTGACTACTGACACATTTCTTCTTCCTCGTTTATTCTTTTATAATTTCTTTATGGAATGTTTGAAGCACAATATACATGGAGAAGACAACAACCTTGCACCAAAGAATTAGATTCTTGTATGCATCCACATGATCGCCATCTCCACATTCATCAAGGGCAAGTTCTTAAAACTAAAAACTATTGCTTGCACTAACACTTATCTCAAATCGGTTATTATCAAGTGCAGGCACATCCATATCAAGCTCATGCAAATAAACATAAACTTCTTCATCATCATCAACAGGAACAAATGAGGACAGCATATCAAACAAGAAACTTGTTTCTTGACCACCTTAAATATCACTTTCATGTGCACACATAACATAATCACCTTCACAAGATGATCCACTTGACTGCTCACTTGTGCACACAACATCCTCATTGTCCATTAGGCCACATGCCTCAACATCAAGCTGGAAATCATCATTGGTTTCATCATTGTCATCTTCAGCTGATGACCTATCCAACTGAAGGTAGGTACATACACTGTCATCATCATTTACATCGCTATCATACAAAGCACCACCTTCATCTTCTACCCTTCTAACTACACATTCATCATGATTTGATGTTGTACTCATCTGATTAGTTGTATCCACATCATTACTGCTCACATTAGCCTATTAATTACTAACAACACTTGTATTTGCAAATTACAACTCTACTATATAATCATTCTTTACCTTTTCCATGTAGTCTAGGCATAAATAGGCATGTTGCATGTTCATTAGTTTCATATCCTTCTGCACTGAACTTAGACCAGCTTCATAAGCTCCAAAGAACATGTCAATGTAAGAAAGTGTGTTCGGTTTGAAATCATTTGAAACTTTGGAAAGAGAGATTGCAAACCTATGACTGAATTCCATACTAGACTCTCCCTCTTGTCTTCTAATTTTTTCCAATTCCTTGACAAGAACAGCAAGGTCTAAACCTTTTGTAAATTCTTCTTCAAATGTAGCCACAAGTTTATTCCAAGAGCTAAACGACTACCCTAGAAAACTTTCAATCTAATTCCTTCCTTTCTGCATAAGGACCTAACAAAAAATCTCGTGTACATGTCTTCAACTTCAAATTGAAATTGTTTCATAAAATCTAAAAAATCATCGACATGTGTGTCTCCTTCCCAAAGATTAGACCCATCAAAGATAGGCATCTAATTGTAGACCTTGGTTAGCATGTTTTGCATTTTGTAGTCAACCCAAGAGAGGTCCAACTATTTGTAAATTATGTCTCTGGGAATGACAGGGGATTGAGCAACTTGATCTTTGATAGTAGCAGGGAGTGCATTAGATTGTGCCCTATACTCAAGCAACCTAATATGATCTTCAATTTATTTTTCTTGCTTCAACATGGACTCTAGCAACTAGCTTTATTTTTTAATTCATACTATTACCTAACAAATTCATTCTGACTTAGCATGGGTGCATATAATTTTGCTCTTATATAAGGTCCAAGCCATGACTAGAAGATGCATTACTAGAATGGTCATAGGCACTAGTTCTAATGCAGTTTCTAGGATTTGAAATATAAGAGGATATATATAATATCCCTAGAGTAATCATATCCATACCTAGAAGCCTTGACTAAAACATTCTACAATACTGGGAAGAAAATAGAGGCATTACAAATGATGTTTCTTTACCAAGAAAAAAACTTTATCTCAAGGGTAGGAAGAAAAACCATGTACCTTTATTTCCAACTGTTGCACATTTGAAATGTGTTCTTGACTCACCAACAGCAAATACATTGCAGCAGCAACTAACTTTATTTTTCTGACAACAAAGTTTCCACCTCTTTCAAAGAGGAAATCCTTGAAGCACAACTGATCTTCAAGGCCACAAATTTATTCTAGGTTCAACTCACAAATAGAGTCTTCAATAATTTTGAACCCAACAATCTCTTAAGTTGGTAGCTTGTCAAATTACACCAACCAAGACTTGTCCCTAGCAATGGTGTCATTCTATTGGGTCCCAAAACTGCAGGTCCAAAATCATAGAGCATATCTCCACCTTCTAGGCTAGGGGTGTCATCAAGAAGGTGAGAAAGAGGCTCATCCACAGATTAAGGATGGTTAATTCCAACTGACGAGAGTGGGTATACTCTCCTGTACTTTGGACTTTTCTAGACCCATGAGGGTATCCTATAGGTATCAAATAAAACACAAACAAATAATCACAGCCATAGCCAATATACACTTGACCCCTATATTTGTCACTAGGCCAAGATGGACTAGTTGCATAAACCTCTAATTAAGTTGATTACTACACCCTATAGATGCACTAACAAATGATAACATCATCATATCCCTTGAGATGAATCCATTTATCCTCTCTTACACAATTTACAAAGTGCATGCATGCAAGAACATGATTCACAAATGATTTGAACAATTTTATATTACTTAAGATTAATCCCTCATTATAATATTGAATCATGAACAGCATGTAAAACCTAATCTACTCCTAATCCTACTCCTAAAACTAACTAGGACAGAGGGTGATATATGAAATATGTTTGATCCTTCACCAATGTGGACCGGTGCCTACTCCATTGGACAATAGAGTCATGAACAACAAAGAGGAAGGAAATACATGTAGTAGAGGATCAACAAAACCAGATGATGGACATACACATCACAAATTGAAGCCCATATGATGGACATACTTAATAATCTAGAAAATAACTACAATGATCCATATTCAAATACACATACACATTACAAATTGAATCCCATATGATGGACATACTTAATAATCCAGAAAAGAAATGCAATGATTCATGTGCAACAAGGAGTGACTAATACAAATGCTTTGTATTAATCTAAATGATGTCACGCATTATCAAACCCATCACACCCTAATTTTGGACAACTTAATTATGTTACTTTATGTTAAGTGGTAAAAGGAGATGAATGCATGCATATACAAACAAGATCAAAACCCTCTTCCACAATAACATTCAAGGACAAGATTGAGCTAAACCACAACCTAGAAGAAGGTGGACTCAGCTATAGATCTTGTGCTCCTAATTTGCTATAAAAAGATGATATTTAGCCAAGCCTTTTATCAAACCCTAGGTTAAGTATGAGTGAAACCCTAGTTATGAGATAATCATCTTGAAATAGACAAACAACAACAGTAACCTAGAATCTAAAAGTACAAAGATGATCAGTGAGATAGCAAAACTTGTCTTCCAAAAGCAGAGGTGTCAAAGGACAAATTCAACAACTACCCAAATCCAAAAGTGAGAATTTTTTAGAGGTTGAAACTAAGAAGAGACTATAATTGATGCTCAAAAGCTAGATCTAGAGCCTAAAATCCCAGTAGACTAGGGCGGCAACCACCCAAGTCTTTCTGGAGAGATATTCTGAAGCTATTTCTAGATCTTGAAACCTTGATTCCTACACTGCCTTCTTGTAGCTTCACTTCCCCCCAAAACCTGTACCTATAACCTGCACAAAAGATGACAAGAGAAGGGTTTGGGGTTGTGGTGTTTAGGGATTTGCCTCAATCAAATCCCAGGATAGCATTCAAGCTTCCCAACACGATTGTTAGAGAGACTGTGCCCTTGTAGGGCAAAGGCTAAAGATAAACCAAATGATGACGTGATTCAAATTATTCAAATATAAATGATGTCACCTCAAAGGTGAAGTCCTTATGAGGATGAAGATTCTTCAACTCATAAGGAGATGGATGATAATGCCAAATCTACAATAAACACACACAATACAACACAAATTTGCAGCAAAAACACAATGAATGCCTTGAATGCTCTTTGCTCCAATATCATAAGTTCACCATATCCATCTCTAGTGACAAATGAAGTCAAAACATACTTATATATGCTTTCCTGCTAACATTCACGAAATTAAATCAAAAAAGCCGACAAAGAGGAACATTTTTAAAGGTCCTAGACTGACATAACATTAATTCACCCTGACCAATCAGAGAGGACTTGGGTAGTTGGTGCCTAAGTCCAAGGGCCCAATTTAGGTTAGGGATAAGTTAAATGAAGGGCCCAAGGTCCCAAATTCACATGGGTGTCAAGCTTTTTTCTCAGGATGATCAATTTTAATGCATAGTGAGATACATGGGACCTAGGAGCTAAACTAGGAGGTAAAAAGGCATGTGTCCACTTTTTACTCCATAACACTTTAAACTAATAATTAGTTAGATTCTTTGATTATGCATTATGAATTATGATTATTATGCTATGTTGGCAAATGAATCTGATGAGATAGATTTACCTTGATATATGATTATGCAGAAAAGGATATAATTTTCTAATGAAGATAAAGGGATTACTTCATGATTTTTGATTGATTAATATTTATTTCATGTTATTCATGATATGGTTAATGGACTAACTAGACTGTGATTTCAAATGAGATGGATGCAGGAAATTAGTTTTTCCCCCTCCCAGACGAGGAGGGAGAGTATCACTAGAGAGATGGAATTGGATCTAGTAAATGGATGGATAACATACCTTAAGAACTCTCACACACAACACAGACACAAGTAATGTGTCATTTCTATGTGTTTAGATACCTTTTTGGTGTCATGGTTTAGTCAGTACCTTGCTTAATAACATTGTCATAGTTTGATGATGTAGTTGGTTTCTTGATCAGGCTTAGAGTGAACCTTGTTTTAGTTGATCTATTATTTATTTTTCTTCAAGTCAGTGAGGATGATTTTGTGCTTCATATTTGTCATTTGCTTGAGAATTGTATATATAGAATATGTGTATTCACATTGATAAGCATAAGTATATGTGTGTATGTGTGTGTGTGTGTGAATACACATATTCTAATAGAACTCTATATATACATACATACACATATACATATATAAGTATGGTTATATGTATGTAATTACTTATTAACACAATAGTGTTTAATTTTTTTGTTTTAAAGATTTGAATTTTCAAATCTTAAGAGCTTGCTCCATGAAGTGGAGTTAGAGACCCTCTAATCTACATTTATTGCATTTTGTGTGAGTGGATTGTGGATGGGAGTGCAAGGACACCCCCATCGTATCCTCTTCAATGCTATCTTACTTCAGTTTTGTGTTGAAAGAGGGGCAGAGTGGATGGAGATATTAGAGGCAGGAATCTAGTGAATTGGGGGGATTTCTATTAGTGTTGTTTTTTCTTGAACTGATAATGCCACGAGGGTATAGTTAAAGGGGCAAGGAAAAAATAGAGAAAGAAAAAAAAGAAAGGGGGTGCCGAAGTCAATGTCTCTGCAAGTGTAAAGTGATACTTCAATATTTGATATGTTATTATTTTCTGTATTGCCTTGTTCAATAGATAAGTTAAAGCCAAGATTAGGCTTGAGGGTTTTATTGATAAGAGTTTAAAATAATTGATGTTTATCTCTATTATTTTATTTTTGAATAAAACCTTTGTGATTCAAGAATGGAAAACCAAAGGTTTCATGGATAAAACTATCTTTGTAAAATTATGCATGATGAGAAGAAAACATATCACTTCTTATCTCTCCAATTTACAATTGCCTAATTTACATGATTTGAGCACAAATAGGACTTAGAAGAAAATAAAAATCCCCCTATACCTCCACATGCACTAAGGAGAAAACATTAATCCTCTCTCTGCAAGATAAAATCCTTAAGTCATCATATGCATTTTAATATCTTTATGCATAAAATAGTATACATCGATATCCTTATGACTCCCTTTAATGCCCTTGTGCATACACATATCATTATATCTTGAGATCACCTTATATCTCCATGTACAATTTCAATATCAAGAAATCCTTATAACTCCATGCATCATGCATCAAAAATTGCACCATTATATATGCTTACCATGTCTGCCACCTTGTAAACTCCATGCTCTATCTTCATGCATATCATGTCTAAAATCAATACCCCTTTGACCTTGTCGGCCACTATGCATAATCAGGAAGGATCTTTGATCTTTGAATGTTCGCAAAAAATGATAAGGAAACTTCGACTAGCATGAGTTTCATATGAATCTGCATTGACCATGCTATTTTGTTGACCACAAGGGAATTTAAATAACATAAGGCATGAAGCCTTGCTTTTTCATCATACCGACCCTTTTTGACTTAATAAAAATCAAGCCTCAACAATGATGGTCCGCCATTCCATATCATGATGGCTAGGGAATCTTCAAGACTAAAGTCTTGACCACGGGCATTTTGGATAAGGTAATTGATTTTTTGTCTTTTGTGAAGTCAAAAAACATGAGAGAAAGAACCTTCAAACAAAAGCAATAGAGAACCCTAAAAGTTGACTTCATTCTTCATTTGGCATTTTCCTTCATTTTCTCTACAACTGTATTCTATCGGTTACGGTTTGAATGTTTCAAGCATATCTCTCTGGCTTTCACTCCCATTCTGGTCTTCTCTTGGTTGAATCCTCGAAACTCTGCACGAAAGAAACAAGGTAACATTTGTTTTGAGTTTCATATGAGGCATTTTTGTTGACATATGCAACTTCTTTCTCCTTTCATGGCTACGGCTTCTTTCTCCTTTGATGGCTATCTTAATACTTTGCACATTCTTTAACAACACTCCTTCTTGTGTCTCTGCATCTTTATCTTTTGCAACTATCACCTGTATTTGAAAGTTTGATAAAAAAGAGGCCACGGATAGGTGTCTCTTCCTGCCAGAAAACAAGGCAAGCACTTGTTTCTTGTCTCTCTTGTAGCTTCATTTGTCTTTTTGTAACTGAAGAATGACAAGGGTCTTTATTTGAAATGGGTATTGCATTTTCTTATAGAAAATGATATATCTCCCTTAGTTGTGCCTGTATACATCTCTTTTCATCCTTTACTTGTCTGTAGTGTAGAAACTTTGAGGGTTTTTTTATTTTATGCCAAGGGTTTTGTCTTTTTTGCACCTACAAAGCCTCCATTTTACTATGGATGTGCTCCATCTGTATGTAGACACCAAAAATATGAAAACCCTTCTCACTGTCACAGCCACTCCTATAATATCCATTTTGTTCTCTTTTTAACTATAAGTACAGAAAAAGAAACAAGGGTTTTTCATGTACATATGGGTATTCAATTTTTTGCATGAAAATATCTTCTTCTGGCATGTTTATGGTAGTAGATATATTTTATCACTTTCCTTTGACTATAAGTGCAAGATGGCACTAGGGTTTGAATTTCCTGAAAAGACCTTCCTCTTTTTGCAGATGGGTATACATTTTTAACATGAAAATGTGCTTCCTGCTCACAGCTATGGCATCTCCTTCTCTTCTCTAGCAACTTCCTTGACTGTATTTTATCTATAGGTAAAGAGGTACTAGGGTTTGAAAGTATCAATAGATGAAATTTTACTTTGTTTTGCACAGAACTTTCTCCTCCTTTTCATTGTGACTATCATAGTTAGATGATGATGCATTTACCTTATCTACCTTCCACTGTAGCTCCTAGGCATCATATGTTAAAAAGATTTTGACATTTAAAAAGTATGATTGTTGTTTCTTTATCTCCATCTTGTAACTTAAAACTTTGATACTCTTGTAGCACACACTTTGAAGTTTCAAATGGCTCTTTTAGCCTATTTGCATGTCGTATATCTTCTTTGCTTGCTAACTATAGGATGATTGATCATTTGTCATGTGTGATTGTGGGATCATCCCCTGACTGTCCTTGTGTATGCTGCTCTTGATTGCCTTTGTTGCATTTGGGTCCTTGTAGCATTCATATCATGTTCTAATCTCTCCTTCGCTATCTGTGTTCCTTGGTCCATCTGAATTCATATGATGTTAGCCCCTTTCTCATTACAAGGTATGAATGTTTGATAAATGTGGTAACAAGTCTAAAAATCTGTAGCATATAGTTTTTATCTTTAACTATTTTCTGAAAGTTGAGGCTCCTCTATTTGTATCTATTTATTTGATTGTTCATCAGCATCTGCTTCTTTAGCTTTGGCAAGTTCCATGAGAAATGTTGTCTTATGTATGTGATTGTGGAATCATTGTTTTCTTTATTTACATCTATCTGTGGCATCTTTTAGATACTCCTTCTAGCTGCCTCTGTGCATGCTCACTGCTTATCTCATTAATTTGGGTCTTATAGTAGCATACATATCATGTTTTTCTCTTCTCCTTCAGTCCTTGTGCCTCTGTCAATCATCATCACTGTAGCATATAGTTTTTATCTTCAACATTGATGTGGTATTCTCTTTCAAGAATGTTCTACTCTTGTTTAATTCTTGCAAGATATCTCTCCTTCTGGCATTTATTGATCGTAGCATGATGTCTTTTCTGATTCCAAGGCATATGAGATAAGGTTGTTTCTCCAGTACAATACAGTGATGAGATTGGGATTGTGCTATGATTTCCATGTGTCACTTGAATGTTTGAATGTTGAACATTTGATTAAATTGGGACTGTGGCAGCTACTTGGGAATATAGGCTCTCTTTGATGACTTAAACATATGGAATTTTGACTTGGTTGTTTTCATCTTGAAAGCTATGACCTAATTGTTCCATATATACTGTTTCATTTTCTTTTCATTAGGCACATTAATCTAAACACTTGTAGCATATCCTTGTACTATGAATGCACTCTATCAGTTGTTCTTATTACTTGTGATGAAATAAATACATGTATTCACAATGATTCTATACTTCAGATGGCTCCTGCAGCTTGGATATTCTTTTGTAACTGTAATCTAATTTTTGCACTTTGTCTTTGTTAACTTGACTCAGTCATGTTAATCTGATTTTCTCCAATCAACTGTAATAATGTCATGATGACATAACTTTTCTGTAAGTTGATTAGATGATGCATGATATAGCTTGGAATGATGCATCTTGTCTTTTCTGATATTCTTTTCAAAAAATGAAAAGAAACATGCTAGGCTCAAACCCCTGTGGGAGCCACATTTAATCCACATGTTTATTTGTCTTCAAATAAGCAACAAAACTTGTCATATACCTACATAGTGAACAAACAAGTTAGCATAAAAATGTACCTAATAGTATTGATTGATCTTCTTCATGGCTTCTTCCTAATTTGTGTCACTTATCTGATCTAATCTCTCATCTAAATGTATGGTATGATAAGTAGATGTTTCTATTTGATAAAAGCATGTGATAACTTTAAACATTCGGAGCACTAACAGGGTTGTCCCCAAAATTTTGCAGGTTCAACTGATGATGGAGTTGAAGTGAAGACTGAAGACTGAAGACTGGCATCAACAAACAACCTTCTTTCTCAGGCAATGATGGATGTTTCAATTTATCATGTGTTCATTTCTCTTCCTTTTATCAAACAGATGCATAGCTTGCATGTCTGCAATTGCTCAGTCTAGTTACTCCCACGGCTTGTGTGGGACACATTTGAACACTTCTTTTAAACAAGATCAGTTAATTTCTCTTATGCATATGATGTATATATATTTCCTTTTCAATCAATGCATGAGATAAAGTAACAGATACTTGACTGTATGTTCAAAACATGACATGAAATAATAGTTCAATAAATATCTTTCCTTTTTCCTTTCAAAACTAATTAACTAAATAATCAATCTAACTTATAACTCTTGAAAGATCAAACTGTGCTAGATCAACTGTATTTCTTGAATCTTTGATTTCTTGACAATCTTATTCTCTTGTCATAATAACTCATCAGTTTTGATTGAACTGATGGGTTATCCTTGCAACTGGATATACTTCTTTGCTTTTGTTAAGATGCCAATAGTTCAATAAATGCGTAACTTTGAAGTTTTCTTTTATTCCTTCTAACCAATGCACTTAGGTCCAACTAATTTTAAGCGTGAACAAAAAATTAGTAACATTTCGGGTGGCCTCTCAAGGGTGTTTGCTTGCTAAACAGCTTAGAACCAGTAGCCTTTGCAACTCCATTGGGCATAGAGTCTTTTCTATCCTGAACATAGAGAACTTTTGTAACTCACACTAACTGAACTTTTGTAACTCACACTAACTGTTGAGTTTTTTCTTTAGCATCTTTCAAAGCAACTGCTTCGGTCCACTTAGTGAAATAATCAGTAGTAGTTAAAATCCACTTGTGTCCTTGGCTTGAGGGTGGATTAATAGGACCAATGAAGTCCAGTCCCCACTTGCCAAATGGTTGTTCCACTTGAATTGGATACAAGGGCATTGATGTCAGTCTTTGTTTACCTGCAAAAACTGGACAGTTTAGATATTTCTTTACCCATTCATGAGCATCTTTGAACATGTCAGGCCAATAGTAACTAGCTCTAATAAATTTCAGAGTTGTTGTTCTAGCTACAAAATGACCTCCAGCAAGTCCATCATGAAATTCTTCTAGAATCCTTTGAGTTTGATCTGGTTGTACACATCTCAACAAAACATTGTTAAAGTCTCTTTTGTATAGAATCCCATCAATTATAGCATAAGGGATTGTATGTAATCTGTAATATCTTCTTTTAGATCTGTCCAAGCCCTGTGGACAATCACCAGTGTGCAGATAATGAATCATATCACGCACCCAACTTGTAGGGGGTCTGGGACAGCAGCTCTTTCATTATTTTTAAGCACTGTCTCAGCTTCTCCTTCAAGTTCTTTGTTGTATCCTTCATTTTTTGCAAGTTTTTCACACAACCCTTTGCCTCGGACCAGCTTGGTGACCTTAATTTGTATGTCATATTCCATGACCTTGGTTATCCACCCTACTCTCTTATCATTTAAATCCTTACTAAGCAAAAATTCTTTCATTGTGGGGTGAGCAACCATTAACTGAATTCTATTATTTGACAGCATATGTTTGAATTTCTTCAGGCTCCTGATAATAGCTAATACATGATTTTCAACAAAAGAATATCTTGCCTCATAGTCATGCAGAACTTGGCTGAAAAATACCACAGGTTGTTCCATTCCTTCATTGTTTTGCTGACAAAGCATAGCTGATATAGTATCCACACTGCCAAATGCATATAAAATGAAGTCTTTATCAAAGTTTGGATTTATTAGAGTGGGAGAAGCAACAAGTGCCTCCTTTATTTCTTCAAATCTTTGCTTTCCTTCTTTGGTCCAACTGAAAGGAATATTCTTCTTCAACATTGTTGTAAGAGGTTGTAATAGTACTACTATGTTAGGAATAAACCTTCTTACAAAGTTAATCCTTCCCAAAAAGCTCTATAAGCCTTTCTTGTGTGTAGGAAGAGGCAATGCCAATATTGCAGTGATTCATTCAGGATCAATTGATATTCCATCTTTAGACATAATGTGTCCTAACAGTTTGCCTTCATAAACAGAGAAAATACTCTTCTTTGGGTTTAGTGATACCCCAAATTCTCTACATCTTTCAAAGATTAGTCTTAAATGATGAAAATGATCTTCAGCTTTTTTAGAAAAAATAGTCACATCATCTAAGTATACAAGCACAATTTTATTAATCAAACCTTGAAAAACCATATCCATTGCTCTTTGAAATGTTGTACCTGCATTTGATAAGTCGAATGGCATCTTTCTATATGCTAGTGTGCCCCATTTTGTAGTAAAAGTTGTCTTGTACTGATCTTCTTCTTTTACAAGAATTTGGTTATAACCTGAATAACCATCCAATAAAGAGAATATTTTTGATCCAGAAACAACCTACAATATATGTTCCATAGATGGTAAAGGATAATGATCCTTTAAAGATGTTTTGTTTAAATCTCAGAAATCAACACATAATCTGATTTCTCCATTCTTTTTTCTAACAGGAACTAAGTTAGAAACCCATGAAGTATGTTTGATAGGAAAAAAGATACTACCTTCAATGAGTTTATTGAGTTCTATCTTCATAAGCACTTCCAGCTTAGGATTCAGTGGCCTTTGCTTCCGTCTGATAGGTTTAACTTTGGGTTCCAGCTCTATTATGTGTTGAGCTAACTCAGGGTTGAAACCTTTTAGATCTCCATATTCTCATGCAAAAATGTCACTAAACTCTTGACAAAGATGGATGAATGCTTGTTGTTCTTCTTTTGTACATATCTTTCCTAGCTTGAGCAACTTTCCTTTAAAGATCTCAATGGGTTCATAATGCTCTTGCTTTACTGACAAGTTGACCTTGTCTTTTCTTACCCGATCATCAGTATTAAAGATAGATTCCAAGGTGACTAAGCCCTTAGGTAGCTTGTTTGATCTTAACTAAAGTATTTGATCATCATATTGTTGTACAAATTTTTGTTGATTACCTGCAGAAAATTCAGCCTCTTCCATTAAGAAATTTACAATCTGTTCATCACTGTCAAACACTTGCCAACTGACATTATTATCTGGGACTGATGGTCTAACAACAACTTTGACATATAAAGGAGAGTGAATATTCTTCATTTCAATAGGAATATCATATTCATCTCTTATGTCAGCTTGTTTGTTATCAGTTCTAGGTATAGATATCAGATTAAATGCATCAAACTCTTCTATCATGTCCCAAACTCTATGTTTATATAACTTTAGTAAGTCATTTTTTGTAGCAGCAAGGTTTTTGACTTGTTTAACAACTAGCTCACTGTCTCCAAAAACTTTTAAACACTTGATTTTTCTTTTTCTTGCCCATTCTAGCCCATGAACTAAAGCTTCTTATTTAGTTGAGTTGTTAGAACAGCTGAAAGAAAATCTGAAAGATGAATAATATTTCTCACCTGTGGGAGAAACTAAAATAACCCCTCCTCCAGCTCCTAACTTGTTTCTAGAACCGTCAAAATATAGTTCCCAAACATCATTTTTAGATTCTATAGTTTGTTGTTTTTCTTCTTTAATCAGATTTGGAATAAATGTATTATTCTCTTGAATCATATACACACCAAGGCCTATCTCTTCCATTTGTTCAAATGGTTGTTTCATGGTTCTCTTCTACCCATTGATCTAAAACCATATCTGGAATTCCTTCTAAAGGAGTATTTGGGTCTTGGATAGGAATCAGATCCTCTTGATCAAAAATGGAAAGATTGCCATTTATGGAACTGGGTGTGTAACGTTCTAGGTGATCTTTGGCTAATGGTTTAGATTTGATTGTAACCTTGGTTCCATATCTAGTTCTGAAGAATAAATGTGTCCAATCAGATGATAAATACCCTCCTAACCTTGCTGTAAAATCTCTAGATAAACAAATAGCAAAGGTAGGTGGTAGATCAATGACATAAATGTCCTGGTATATAACAAATTTTGGATAGGCATGCAAAGTAAGGCCTAAATTTTTGAACATTCCAACTATACTCACTTCAATTCCATCCATTTGTACAACACCTCTAACAATAGGTTCATATTTCAGACCTAACTTATCAGCTAGCTGTTTTGGCATAACCGAGCTGTTGGCTCCTGAATCTATCATGCAATTATGTACTAAAGTCATCTACAATCAAAGTGATATAAAATGGTGGAGGTTTGCCTACTGGTTCAAGTTGTTCTACTCTTTTTTCTGCCTCATTTGTAATCATAATCTGAGGTTGATGTGATTTTTGTACTTCATTTGACAAAGGCAACTGAGATAATGCATTTTGTAACAAATCTTTTTGTCCTGGAATGTGTAAAGCATCTAAAATAGACATGCTTACTATTGTCTTTTTTATATGATCTAAAATATTAAATGCAGGACCACTAACCTTTTGCTATACTTTCAGGACAACAACCTCTAGTTGGTCTTTAGCTGGCTGTTTATTTTCTACAGTTGGTTGCCTTGATAAAATATGCAAATCCTTTGATGTAGAAGCTTGATTTTGTTCATTCTAAGTTGTAGAAATTGTATTTTTTCCTTTATCAGCTTGATGTTTGCTAGTATCAGCTTGCTGATTTGCAGTTCCAGCCCATTGTTGCAAGTCAATAGCTCTCTTTTTTTATCTTGTTTTTGCTACAATATTAGTAAAAGATTGCTTTTGACCTAGCAACTGATTTACACCACAAAATTTATTATCCTGCCAATTCATTAAAGCCACATCTGGATTAACATACCGAGTCTGAATATCCAGCTGGTTGTTTACATCACTTATTGAATTTTCAGCAACAACATAGTTATTCTGTACCATCAAAGATTGACTTACTATCCCATTTGGGCAAGTGGCTCGATTATGAGGCTGATTACAGGGGTAACACCATGCATAATCCTGAACCATGTTATTCTGTATAGGCACTATTTCTTTTGATATACTAACAACATTTGGATTATACTGTTGATTTGGTCTATTGTTGTAATTTCTCCTTTGACCCTGATAATCTACCTGATAACTAGGTCTATTTGCTTGGTAATAGGCTGCTTGGTAAGATCTATTATTCTAGTTTGTTTGAATTTTTAGACTTACTAGATCATTGCTCACATTCTGCAGTATTTATGTTATACTTTGCTGGTTTTTTTTCAACTCTTGAAATTCAAAATGAATGGGATATGTACTATTCTTTGCATTTGCTTGATAACCAAAAGATGGTATTGATGAAATATGTGGGGATGAAATTGAAATTAAAGGTTGTATATATGGAAAAATTGGCATTGGAGGCCTAGGTACTATTTTACCAACTTGTATTAAATTAATTTATGCTCTTATTGCAATATCAAAAGCAGTTGGTAAAGTTACCCCTCCCATAGATTATATCATAACAACAATATCATAATTTAATGCCCTCAAATAATACAAAAAAGCATGCTCTGGTGATGGTTTCACTATTTTAGGTATTCTATTCCATGTTTTCTAAAATCTGAAATTAAAATCTATTATTTGCTCTTGTGGAGCTCTCTTAATGGTGGTCATTTGTTTAACTAATGATAAATGATCAGATTTATCCTGAAATTACCTATTCAAAGTAGCACCTAACTCATCCCAAGATCTAATTGAATTAACTCTTAAGCCTCTAAACCATTGAAGAGCTTTACCTTTTAGTGATGCTGCCAATAGCCCGATTACAATGTTCTCCTCAGTGATGTGGTAAATAGAACACAAAGAAGCCACATCTCTGATATGTTCAATGGGTGTAGTCCCATCTTCTCCTATGAAACTTGGTAAAATTTTCAACGCAACCATCGGTATGTCATCATGCTAATTCAGATTCAAAGTGTTGCCTCCATTAAATGAAACAAAAGGCTAATTTTGAGGTGGTGGTGGATTTCTTCCGCCTCTGACTCATCCGGGAGGTGGTAATACTCCTCTAGCTCCTTCACCATGTGGAATAGGTCCTCCTCCTCCTCCTAGTAAAGACATTGGAGTAGGTAGAATTTGAGCTGGTGTTTAGACTGAAACTACTTGAAATATTTCTTGTAACATAGGTTCTTCTTCCGTAAACTTGAGAAGAAGAAGTTCCTCTTGGAAAATAGGAATCTGCTCTCTTGGGCTTCCCGGTGGAGAACTATGAAACTCTGATGATGAACTTGCAAATAATGGATTCTGGTGTGAAGAAAACTATGGATGTGTACTTGGTAGATTTGAAACAACTGATAAATCTGCAGTATTGAATTCTTTATCTACTTTTATTCTCCTCTTTGGTGGAGATAACTGCTTATGCCTCTTCTCACAATCTTTACTTGACCTTGTTTGATATTTTTTCATAGGCTGCAAGATCAAATCTGTAAAACCAAAGTATGAGAATCGCTAGGTACTTGATAATGAACCTCGAAAAGGCTGAAATTTTGTTGTTCATACCAAAAATAGAAAAAGAAAATAAGTTTTTTTGAACTAAGAATTAGTTCAAGGTCCCACCGAGCATGCCAAAAACTGTTATCACTAGGAATTTCACCTGTATGCAAGGCTAGTAAAGCTCTGCAATTTCATGTAACATGGGACTAATTTCAAGTTGTGGGTGCCCTATAATGAAATTAGACCTCCAGATTATGGGCTGGTTCCCTTCAAATGTTCTATTGAGATGTATGTTTTTACTATTTTGGAAAAGGGAAGAAAGAAACTATGTGAATATAAAAAGGTAAAATTTGGTGATGCACCTGAATTAGATAAAAATATGCAATTTGATCCACAATATAAGTCAGAAATCTGACTTTCACACAATCGAAACTTGGCATAAATATCACAAAAGTGATTATAAGGAAGGTTTGAAAACAGGGTTTCTATGAAGGAAATGATTTTTCACAACACAAAAAGACTATTTATGGTTAACACAACCTAAGACCTGTGATGATTATATGCTTAATGCTACAAGCAAGGAAGTGAGACAATAATTTTAAAGGTTTAATGATAAAAAAATAGCAAAATTTCATCAAAATTACTTAAAAATTAGCACTAAATGGAGAGGTAATTTAACTGATCTCAAATAAACAAAGGAAAACTCTGCAAAGAAGACAAAAATATAACCTGTAACCTGTCGATCTCTCAATAAAACTGTAAAAAATGAGCTACAAGAATTCTCCAATCTGTCTGAATCAGAATGAGAATCAAGAACTAGCAAAAACAAACTCTTGCTTTACAATATATAGGTTTGCTCTCTCAAAGAGGCATGCAAAAATATGAACTTGCAGATAAATGCATCTAAAAATAATCACTCCCAAGAAACCTCCAAAATCCTCAAAATTAGGGTCTAAAACTACAACAAATTGAGCAAAAATAGCTCCAATTTGGGCCTCTCCATATGCTTGACCAAAAAGTTGACCAAGAACCCTAAAAATACTCCTAAAATTGTGCAAAAACCTCCTATGTGGCCTAGTTAACTCAACTAATCAATTTTCATGAGTTTGCATGAGCAAAATTGATTGTGAGTAAATAATAAAGTAATAAAAATAATTACTTTATTATTGGTTACAACTTGTTCTAATTTTGATTTTACAATTTGTGGAAAATAATAAAGTAATTTAGAAAATATTACTTTATTATTTATTTACAATTAATATCTTTGTAAAATCATGCATGATGAGAAGAAAACATATCACTCCTTATCTCTCCAATTTACAGTTGCCTAATTTGCATGATTTGAGCACAAATAGGACTTAGAAGAAAATAAAAATCCCCCTATACCTCCACATGCACCAAGGAGAAAACATTAATCCTCTCTCTGCAAGATAAAATCCTTAAGTAATCCTATGCATTTTAATATCTTTATACATAAAACAGTATACATTGATATCCTTATGACTCCCTTTGATGCCCTAGTGCATACACATATCATTATATCTTGAGATCACCTTATATCTCCATGTACAATTTCAATATCAAGAAAGCCTTATAACTCCATGCATCATGCATCAAAAATTGCACCATTATATATACTTACCATGTTTGCCACCTTGTAAACTCCATGCTCTGTCTTCATGCATATTATGTCTAAAAATAATACCCCTTTGACCTTGTTGACCACTATGCATAATCAAGAAGGATCTTTGATCTTTGATCTTTGAATGTTTGCCAAAAATGATAAGGAAACTTCGACTAGCATGAGTTTCATATGAATCTGCATTGACCATGCTATTTTGTCGACCACAAGGGAATTTAAATAACATAAGGCATGAAGCCTTGCCTTTTCATCATACCGACCCTTTTTGACTTAATAAAAATCAAGCCTCAACAATGTTGGTCAGCCACTCCATATCATGATGGCTAGGGAATCTGCAAGACTAAAGTCTTGGCCACGGGCATTTTGGATAAGGTAATTGATTTTTTGTCTTTTGTGAAGTAAAAAGACATAAGAGAAAGAACCTTCGAACAAAAGCAATAGAGAACCCTAAAAGTTGACTTCATTCTTCATTTGGCATTTTCCTTCATTACTCTACAACTATATTCTGCTAGTTAGGGTTTGAATGTTTCAAGCATATCTCTCTAGCTTTCGCTCTCGTTCTAGTCTTCTCTTGGTCGAATCCTCAGAACTATGCATGCAAGAAAAAAGGTAACATTTGTTTTGAGTTTCATATGAGGCATTTTTGTTGACATATGTAGCTTCTTTCTCCTTTCATGGCTGCGGCTTCTTTCTCCTTTGATGGCTATCTTAATACTTTGCACATTCTTTAAAAACACTCCTTGTGTCTCTGCATCTTTATCTTTTGCAACTGTCACCTGTATTTGAAAGTTTGATAAAAAAGAGGCCACAGATAGGTGTCTCTTCCTGCCAGAAAACAAGGTAAGCACTTGTTTCTTGTCTCTCTTGTAGCTTCATTTGTCTTTTTGTAACTGAAGAATGACAAGGGTCTTTATTTGTAATGGGTATTGCATTTTCTTGTAGAAAATGATATATCTCCTTTAGTTGTACCTGTATACATCTCTTTTCATCCTTTACTTGTCTGTAGTGTAGAAACTTTGAGGGTTTTTTGATTTTATGACAAGGGTTTTGTCTTTTTTGCACCTACAAAGCCTCCATTTTTCTACGGATGTGCTCCATCTGTATGTAGACACCAAAAATATGAAAAACTATCGAGGGTTTCAATCTTCCTTGCATGAAAACCCTTCTCATTGTCATGGCCACTCCTATAATATCCACTGTGTTTTCTTTTTTACTGTAAGGGTAGAAAAAGAAACAAGGGTTTTTCATGTATAAATGGGTATTCAATTTTTTGAATGAAAATATCTTCTTCTAGCACAGCTATGGCAGTAGATGTATTTTATCACTTTCCTTTGATTGTAAGTGCAAGATGGCACTAGGGTTTGAGTTTCTTGAAAAGACCCTCTTTTTGCATAGGGGTGTACATTTTTAACATGAAAATGTGCTTCCTTCTCATGGCTATGACATCTCCTTCTCTGCTCTAGCAACTTCCTTGACTGTATTTTATCTATAGGTAAAGAGGTACTAGGGTTTGAAAGTATCAATAAATGAAATTTCACTTTGTTTTGCACAAGACTTTCTCCTCCTTTTCATTGTGACTATCATAGTCAGATGATGATGATGCATTTACCTTATCTGTCTTCCACTGTAGCTCCTAGGCATCATATGATAACAAGATCTTGACGTTCAAAAAGTATGATTGTTGTTTCTTTATCACCATCTTGTAACTTAAAACTTTGATACTACTATAGCACACACTCTGAAGTTTCAAATGGCTCTTTTAGCCTATTTGCATGTCATATATCTTCTTTGCTTGCTAATTGTAGGATGATTGATCATTTGTCATGTGTGACTGTGGGATCATCCCCTGACTTTCCTTGTGTATGTTGCTCCTAACTGCCTTTGTTGCATTTGGGTCCTTGTAGCATTCATATCATGTTCTAATCTCTCCTTTGTTGTCTGTGTTCCTTGGTCCATCTGAATTCATATGATATTAGCTCCTTTCTCATTAGAAAGTATGAATGTTTGATAGATGTGGCAACAAGTCTAAAAATTTGTAGCATATAGTTTTTATCTTCAACTATTTTCTGAAAGTTGAGGCTCCTCTATTTGTATCTATTTATTTGACTATTCATCAGGATCTGCTTCTTTAGCTTTGGCAAGTTCCATGAGAAATGTTGTCTTATGTATGTAATTGTGGAATCACTATTTTCTTTATTTACATCTGTCTGTGGCATCTTTTAGATACTCCTTCTAGCTGCCTCTATGCATGCTCACTGCTTATCTTATTTATTTGGGTCTTATAGTAGCATACATATCATTCTTTTCTAGATATCATGTTTTTCTCTTCTCCTTCAGTCCTTGTGCCTTTGTCAATCATCATCACTATAGCATATAGTTTATATCTTCATCATTGATGTGGTATTCTCTTTCAAGAATGTTCTACTCTTGTTTAATTCTTGCAAGATATCTCTCCTTCTGGAATTTACTGATTGTAGCATGATGTCTTTTCTAATTCCAAGGCATATGAGATAAGGCTATTTATCCAGTACAATACAATGATGAGATTGGGATTATGCTATGATTTCTAGTGTCACTTGAATGTCTGAATGTTGAACATTTGATTAAATTGGGACTGTGACAGCCACCTAGGAATATAGGCTCTCTTTGATGACTTAAACATATGAAATTTTGACTGGGTTGTTTTCATCTTGAAAGCTATGACCTATTTGTTCCATATATACTATTTCATTTTCTTTTCATCAAGCACATTAATCTGAGCACTTGTAGCATATCCTTGTACTATGAATGCACTCTGTCAGTTGTTCTTATTACTTGTGATGAAATAAATACAGGTATTCACAATGATTCTATACTTCAAATGGCTCTTGTATCCTGGATATTCTTTTGTAACTGTAATCTGATTTCTGCACTTTGTCTTTGTTAACTTGACTCAGTTATGTTAATCTGATTTGCTCCAATCAACTGTAATAATGTCATGATGACATAACTTTTCTGCAAGTTGATTAGATGATGCATGATATAGCTTGGAATGATGCATCCTGTCTTTTCTAATACTCTTTTCAAAAAATGAAAAGAAACATGTTGGGCTCAAACCCTTATGGGACCCACATTTAATCCACATGTTTATTTGTCTTCAAATCAGCAACAAAATGTGTCCTATACCTGCACAGTGAACAAACAAGTTAGCATAAAAATGTACCTAATAGTATTGATTGATCTTCTTCATGGCTTCTTCCTGATTTGTGTCACTTATCTGATCTGATCTCTCATCTAAAAGCATGATATGATAAGTAGATGTTTCTATTTGATAAAAGCATGTGATAACTTTACACATCCGGAGCACTAACAGGGTTGTCCCCAAAATTTTGCAGGTTCAACTGATGATGGAGTTGAAGTGAAGACCGAAGACTGAAGACTAGCATCAACAAACAACCTTCTTGCTCAGACAATGATGGATGTTTCAATTTATCATGTGTTCATTTCTTTTCCTTTTATCAAACAAATGCATAGCTTGCATGTCTACAATTGTTCAGTCTAGTTACTCCCACGGCTTGTGTGGGACACATTTGAACACTTCTTTTAAACATGATCAGTTAATTTCTCTTATGCATATGATGTATATGTATTTACTTTTTGATCAATGCATGAGATAAAGTAACAGATACTTGAATGTATGTTCAAAACATGACATGAAATAACAATTCAATAAATATCGTTCCTTTTTCCTTTCAAAACTGATTAATTAAATAGTCAATCTAACTTATAACTCCTAAAAGACCAAACTGTGCTAGATCAACTGTATTTCTTGAATCTTTTATTTCTTGACAATCTTATTCTCTTGTCATGATAACTCATCAGTTTTGATTGGACTGATGGGTTATCCTGGCAACTGGATATCATTCTCTGCTTTTGTCAAGATGTCAATAGTTCAATAAATGCATAACTTTGAAGTTTTCTTTTATTCCTTCTGAACAATGTACTTAGGTCCAACTAATTTTAAGTGTGAACAAAAAATTATTAACAATTGTTTTTGACAGAGAATTGACACCTCTCTGTGTGTTGAATGTGATAATGTATTCAAATTTATATAGATTTATTGTTAGAGGATAAGTATTTCTTTGAGTGTTCGACTGTGATGAATAAAAACCATAGTTGTATTGTTGTTAAATAGAGACTAATCAATTCTCTGTGTGTCAAACTTTTTGAGTATTTTCTTAGACATTTTTAGAATACAAAGTTAAGGAATAGGAGATGTATCTTATCCTTGAGTGAAAGTGGTGTAAATATTAGACTTCAGTTATATAAGCTTAAGTTCTTTGAAATGTGAAAAAATGTTATTTTAAGTTATCAAGAACTTTGTGGACCGACTGTTGAACTATTGTTATTGATACTGAGACGTAACAGGGTGTATTATAATGAATTTCACTATTTTTATCTTATAGTGTTAAATCATAATTTCCTATAGGGTAATATGATTCTTGGATGGAATCAATTATTCTTTAAAACTAGTTCATATTCAAACAGGGCACCTCGAGAATGAGTTAATGAAGTGACTCTTATTTAAATAAATTCTTGTTGATTTTATAATAGACAGTGTGATATATACTTATGTTTATTTATAAATGAATATATGCAATTGCATATATGCATTTATAAATATACATACATTTTTAAATTATAAGGATTACTTCCTGTGTCATATGTAAAGCAAGCTCAGATAGAGCTGCATGGAATTACTGAGTTCCATTAATTATGTTATTGATTTGTTGAAAAGATATAGTTTGTAAGAACTTATTTTATTCAAATTCTAATTAACAATCTTTAAATATGGTTATGGTATATGTTAGTTACCTCTGCTTAGAGTTAAGGATGGCAGGGAGTAAGTAACTCTGATTTTTGTCATTATTTTTCGTATGGAATAGTTTCCTTTGTATATAATTGATGAATTTATAAAGACAAGATTGTCTTTTGAGTATGACGTTGGAAATGCAAGTTTGCACAATAGTAGAGTGATAGTGTTAAACTATATACCGGAACTCTATTATAAACTTGACTGGTTGGAAATGTAGTTGGAGTTAAACTTTATTGTTCATCTAGCCAAGCCTAGAATAGGTTCATTATTTTGATTAAGTTTATATCCTTGAGTTTAGAATATACACTTGTGATCACTCATATATGTTATGATAGTATGTGTTACCAATTTGAGATAGAGGTGTGTGAACATATGACATGCATATCCGTTTAAGGAATGTGTTTAATTTTTAGAATCTTTGGCCAAAGTAATGCAAAATCACTACTTGCATTATCATTTCACAATGTCTCATTAGTATTGCATAACAGTCGGTACAAATTATACCCAGCTAGAGGGAATCTAGAGTTGTATAATGGATTGTTTGTAATAGGAACATCACTAGTTCTTAGAAGGCATGTTGGATCTTGTTGATTTCCTAATCCACTTCCCTCATAAAGGGTAAGGCCACTTCTAGGTGGAAGGTGTGTGGGGGACCACCAGTTTGTGGTTGGAAGTAAAGCACTCAGGTGATGCTCTCCCTCTTGCAATTTGTTATGCTGAAGACTTGGTTATATACACATCAAGATTTGATGATTCAGCCATATACATATTGTATACCATTGATATTATTGTAATAATGATTACTTGTATAATTGTACTTTATAGCATCAAGATGGTTATGCGATTTGTAATAAGTGATTTATGAATGTAAAATTGTTATTCACTGATTATGAAATGTAGAATTTGGAATAATTCTTTCTCAACCTTATTATTGTGAGATGATATAATGGTTAAATGATGTAATTATTTAAAAAAAGTGGTAGTGAATCTAGTTAAGATTTGTTTAAGTTAGTGGATAGGCATTTGTTACACGGGGTATCAGAGCAAGATTTGAACACTCAGGCCTATAAGCTTGCTTTGTAAGAAGCTATTATAGATGGATAACGTTGTGTTTATCAAACCTAACCTTGTAATGTTGTTCTTTGAACGTAGAAATGGGAAGGTCAAAAATGAAGAAAAAGAGTAGAAATAGCAAGAAATCTAAATGACCCCAAACCAAAATTAAAACTAAAATAAATTTGAGTTATGAAGGGGAAGCCTGGCTCTCTAACTCATAAACACTTGCTACTACCCTTGAACAAATTAAGCTGGAGAAGGAAAAATGTATGAAACCTCCATCAACTGAGATAATTACTTTTGAGATTAAGCCTGGCAATAAACCTTCGATGAATCGTGACATGACTTTTGGGTGTGGGAAAAATGACCGATTATAGGCAAAGATGTGATAGGAGAGTACCTGTGCATAAATCTCACCTCCAAGTTTGTGTTGTTAGACTCAGATGGAGAGGAATAACCCAAAGAGATTCCTCTATCTAATAGTGATTTGTAAATTTTGAAATCATGTTAGACCTTATTAAAATAAGGATGTATAAATCCACTAAGATAAATGAAATCATTTTTGTCTTGATATTTGAGTGTGTTGATCTTTTATGTGGAATTATTGAATTTCTAGCTTTGATGTAATCCTTTACAATTTAGAATTTTCACATTCTAACACAACAAAAACTTATAACTAATGAACCATAATGACTTACTAGGTGCACTATGGTTTGAATGAGAATGAATCCTAGAGGTATTCAAAATGGTTCTGGTCCAGCTGGGGAAGATCCTGCAGCCAAGTTGGATCAAATCCTTGCCCTTCTAAACGAAACTAAGGAAAGGTTAGGAGCCTTTGAACAAGACATTAGAGGGGTCAATAACCAAGAAGAAAGTGAAGAACACAAAGAAGAAAATAGTTTCCATGAAGGATAAGATGAACTTGAAGAAAACCCTAAGAATCAAGAAGAACATTTAAGACAAGTAGATGCAAGAATTCAGTTGACCAATGAATTGGCAAAAGATATGAAGAAAATAAACCCACCAAATTTTGATGGCACTATATTGGGTGATGGATTAGAAGCATGGCTCACTAATATGGAAAAGTATTTCAAGATAAGAAAGTATTCTGAAATAACCAAGGTTGTATGGGGAGCATACCAATTGGTCGATGAAGCATCTTCTTCATGGATGAACAAGAAAATAGAATTAGGATTGAGTTCCATGAGAGTATCATGGGATAAATTTATGACAATTTTTAGGTAGAGATGGCTGCCTCAGCAATATTTCAATAAAAATTAGCTGATTTTCAGAACTTGTGTTAGGGTGTCATGACAACAGCTAAGTATTGGGAAAAGTTTACAAGATTATTGAAGTATGTGCCTTATTACCAAAAAGATGAATGTTTCCATATAAGGAAATTCATTATGGGGTTGAATGCACAAATTGGTGGAGACGTGGACGTGCATGGTCTAACAACTATGGATTAAGTGTTTGAGAAGGCAATTAAACAAGAACAAAAATTGAAGTCCATTTCAACTTTTTGGGATAAGTCTTGAAAGAGATTTGGATGGTCCCAATCTTCACCGTCATTTAAGAAAAGAACTAGAACTAGGATTCTAATCCCAAGTCCAATGGAAAAGGATCTAAGAGTAATAGAAATGAATCCCGGAATGGAAAGAAAAATAATGAAAATAAGAAAAGTGGGAACAAGAATGACCGTGCTCTGGAAAAGAAAGGACCTCTTAGTGGATGTTTTAATTGCGGAGGTTATCATTATGCAAATCAATGTCTCAATAAGGAACAAGGAAACAAGTTCTAGAATTACTCTCTACCTTCACAACAAACAACTTTTCAACAAAGGATTCATGCAGCCCTGGACAATCGTCAAGATGAGTATCAGATCATGCCCATTAAAACTACAGGTATTTTGTTTAGAACACCAATCTCTATTTTAATTGATATTGGTGCTACTAAAAGTTTTATCACACCTAGAATACTAAGTAGAATTCCTAAACGAACTAGTTTTATGGCAAAACCTTGGTCAGTTGAATATGTAAACCACTCTAGAGCTCAGGTAGAGCAGTGTCTATTTGAGACTAAGATAAATTTACCCATATTCTCAATAAAGGTTAACTTGTATGTAGCGCATTTTGGATCCTATGATGTTATTATAGGTTTGAATTGGTTGTAGCGCCACATAACCAAAGTAGATTGTTTTGACAAGATGGTTTAATGCCTAGATGACTTAGGAAATCTAGTATCAATTCAAGGAGTCAAACATAAGATCAAAATTAGTTCAATATCGGCAATGCAACTCAAAATAGCAAAGAGGAAAGGATGTCAACTTTTTGCAATCAAGATGGATCAAGTTGAAGAAACCAAACCATCTATTCAGGACTACCTCTTTCTTAATGAATTTCAGGATGTATTTCCTGATGAATTGTCGATTTTACCACCTAAGAGAGCCTTTGATTTCTCAATAGACATTATACTAGGTTTTGACCTAGTATCTAAGGCTCCTTATAGAATGACAACCATAGAATTGATGGATCTGAAATCCTAGTTACAATAACTATTATCTAAGGGATTAATTAGACCCAGTGTGTCACGGCCTTGGGTAGTGCTAGTGATTTTTGTCAAGAAGGACGGAACCTTGCATTTGTGTATAGATTATCATATGCTTAACAAAGCAACAATAAAGAGTGAGTATCCCTTACCTCATATAGATGATATTTTTGATCAAATATGTGGATCAACAGTATTCTCCAAAATTGACCTAAGAATAGAATATCATCAATTAAGGATTAAAGATGAAGGCATTCATAAAACAATATTAAAGACAAGATATGGGCATTACAAATTTATAATCTTACCTTTCGGTTTGACCAATGTGCCTACTACATTTATGAATCTGATGAATAGTGTCTTCAAAGATTGTTTAGGTAATTTTGTCTGTGTCTTCTTGGATGATATTTTAATTTACTCCAAGAATGAAGAAGAGTGTGCTTAGCATCTAAGATTTGTTTTACAATGATTGAGAGAGCATAAGTTGTATGGTAAATTGTCAAAGTGTATTTTTTTCCAGAAGAAAGCGCAGTATTTAGGACATATTATTTCATCTAAAGGGATTGTTGTGGATCCTTCAAAGATCAAAGCAATTATGGAGTAGCCAGTGCCCACAAATGTGCCTAAGGTGCGTAGTTTTATGGGATTAGTTGGATATTATAGAAAGTTTGTATTAAACTTTTCTAAAATTGCAAACCCTATTACAACACTCTAGAGGAAAGGAAAAAGGTTTGAGTGTACAGAAAAGTGTGAAGAAGCTTTTCATATTCTCAAGAAAAAGTTGACTTCTGCTCCAATTCTTAGAGTTCCAAACCCATAAGGTTATTTTGTAGTTATAACATAGACATCAAGTGAGTGATTGGGTGGTGTACTCATGCAAGGACAAGTTGTAGCATACGAGTCTAGGAAATTGCATCCTTGTGAGTTAAAGTATGCTCCGCATGATTTAGAACTAGCTACAAGTATGCATGTATTGCAAGTGTGGAGACATTATCTGATGGGTAAACACTTTGAACTTAAGTCAGATAATCAAGGACTTAAGTACATTTTTACTCAACCAAACCTTAATGCATGACAAAGACGGTGGTTGGAGATATTATTAGATTATAATTTTGATATTAGATTCATAAAAGGAAAAGAGAATTGAGTATCCGATGCTCCCAATCGAAGAAGGTATATTACGGCAATGACCACCATTCATTCAACCTTACGAGAGAAAGTAAGAAAGAATTCTTTAGGAGACAAATTCTATGAGCAAGTTAGAAATGCATTGTCTAAAAATCCTCAAGATACCAGGTATGAAGGGTTTGCTTTTGAATCAAATGGATTATTAAGGTATAAAAATAGAATGTATATTCCAAAACAAGGTGGGTTGAGAGATATCGTGTTGAAAGAGGTTCATTGTGCACCCTACTTAGGCTATCCTGGAGTGGCAAAGTTGTTGGAAGATTTAGAACCACTCTACTTTTGGAAAGGTATGAATCAAAATGTTGTTAGTTTTGTAGCAAGATGTTTAGAGTGGTGATAGCACGCTCCCATAAAGCATGCACAAATACCCCATTCATTTATGAAGTGAGAACCATGTCTTTGCATAAACAAAAGACTACAACAGACCTTCTGTCATTAAGTAACAGAAACTTTGATAGCAACATAAAAGATTAAACAAAATCATTCATCCAATTAAGATTCACCACAACGTCACAAAGGCTACAGGAGCTTAGGTTCCATACAATGATTCAATGATAATAGAAAATACTATTTTAGCTCTAACATGCTACAAGAACAGTCACTATCAGGCTATAGAATCATAAAGAACAAACACATAAAATTTCATTTCATGCAACTAAATCGGCCTCCATTAAAAAAAAACAAAAAAAACTCATCCATTCAATGACTTATCCTTATGTTGGCCTGTCGGTCCCTATCTACCTTATTCTTCTTTCTAGCTTTTAGACTATTTGGCCTTGGGCCACATTTGATCTCCTCCTCTCAGATTTAGCTATCCTTTCTATTACTGCCCAATTCCTTCAACATCAGCCTCTTTACATTCAACTCTATTCCCTTATTTTACTCAGTCTATCTCCACGGCCTTTCCTTCTTCATTCTAGCCATAAAGCATGCACAAATACCTCATTCATCTGTTAAGTGAGAACCCTATTTTTGCATAAACAAAAGACTACAACAAACCTTCTGTCATTAAGTAACAAGAACTTGGACAGAAACATAAAAGATTAAACAAAGTCATTCATGCAATTAAGATTCACCACAACGTCACAAAGGCAACAGAAGCCTACGTTCCATACAATGATTCAATGATAATAGAAAATACTATTTCAGCTCTAACATGCTACAAGAACAATCACTATCAGGCTACAAAATCATAAATAACAAAGACATAAACTTTCATTTCATGTAGCTGAATCGGCCTCCATTACAAGACAACAAAAAAAAACCTCATCCATTCAATGACTTATCCTTATGTCAGCTGTCATTCCCTATCTACCTTATTCTTCTTTCTAGCTTTTAGACTATTTGGCCTTGGGCCACATTCGATCTCCTCCTCTCAGCTTTAGCTATCCTTTCTATTACTACCCGATTTCTTCAACGCCAGCCTCTTTACATTCGACTCTATTCCCTTATTTTACTCAGTCTATCTTCATGGCCTTTCCTTCTTCATTCTAGCCATCCTTGCTATTACTTCAGCCTCACCATTAATGGTCGTTCACTGTTCATCGACTATGTCTGCAAAACTATCGGCCTTCCTTTCTAATTTGGCCAATCTCTCATTGATCGCCTTAGCAAATGCTCGGTTCTTTTCATTATTTCTTCTAATCCATTATAGACCTTGCGGCCTTTTCCTACCTTGACCCCTTTCTCTTCTCTGCACAGCCTCTTCTTGATTCTGACGTTGGGCTTTTTGTCTGTCGATGCCCTCCTTATATCGGCCACCTTTCATCAGCATTCATATTTTGCCAGTTATCAATTATTGGCCTTACGGCCTGCTTCTCCCTCTTCCTCTAGTCCAAAATGACCTCCTTCTTATCAATCTCCCCATTCTCTGTATGATTAGTAATTATATGCCTGTATTGCCATGATCTGCCACACACATCCACTCTCCCAGTCTATTTTCAGCCTTTGCCTTATTCCACTGACCACCATTAGCCACTAATTGTTACTCCTTGTTTAGATAGAGAATCTTTCTTTATGACACCACTCACTCTTCTACAGCATGCTGTTGTACTTTCTAATTTTAACCAGTTGCTGATGCAGAGCATCTAGGACAGCAATCTCATAGTTCAAAACTTCAAATGGAATTGTTCTCTAGGTTCACTATTTTACTAGAGGTTCACTCTCTTACCCATGAAGGGCTTCAACACAATCACTACCTTGTTCTTGACATGCAACATGAGGGAGGACTCCAAGACACCTTCCAAGATGCCAAACTCCATCTAACATCCCTTCAACTCCTCTACACAGGACTGCAGGACAACAATCTTCACTATGTTCTTCATAGACTGTCATAATCTCACTACTCCATGAGGAAAGACAGTCACCCTAGCCTCCTTGCAATGATCTCTATTGAGACACATTCAATATTGTACAATATGCCAATTTATAACATTCACACATACCTAATGCCTTCATAGACAAAGCAATACTAAACCAAACTTACCAAGTTTCTTCCTTGTGGTGACTGTTGTCCTTCTCTTCTTCATATACTTGACTCTTGATGGACCATCTCCATGCAAACTCCACTCTACCCCATCCTCCTGCCCTCTATCCTTCACAAGCCTTATCACTAACTATGATACAACCCATTCCATTGAGAAAAGATAGAAAAATGTCAATGGAATGGGCAAAAATCCATCGGACTGTCAAAAGAAACCCTAAACTAGGTTTTCAAACCTACTTTCAGAGGAAGGAGAAATGCAGAGCTATGCAAGCGTGTCAAGAGCCCAAACAAGTTGCAAATGATAAGTAATTCAACCACCTAAACAACCATCACAGACTCCAATCTCTACATAGCCGTACAGGTACGGACAACACAGGAAAATAGCGATTTACTAACTGTCACAGCAGGTTTCAAATAGTTTAAGGCATAACAAAGATTTCTCCCTCCAAGTTTAATGTCAAGACCTCCAACAAGATTCAATGCAAAGCTATCTCAGTACTCTATCCATCCATTATACCCTTGTGCCATGAAAATTCCGTACAGGCACGGGTACGACCTGATAACAACATAAAAAAAGAAAAAAGCAGCAAAAGGCAGAAAACAGTGTCTTTTTTTGTTATTTCTTCCAAAACCTTCAAATGAATATTTGCAATCCCTTCATCATTGGCTTAAAACAAGCCTCATACATTGCAAGAAATGGCTGGGGTCTGTTAGGTCTCAAAAATGCAAGTTGCTAATCCTAAGAGGATGCCATGCTCTATGTTTGGATTTGCAACGTTTTTGAACTAACTTGTTGAAATCAACCTTCAAGGTTTGATGATTTCCTACACTTTAGGTCCTGCTACACCTAGGTGGGTGAACCTTGAAATATTAAAGCAGTCTGAGTGTGGATGAGTGGACTAACTAGATCTATCTACAATGGCATAGGATGTAAGATAGATGAAAAAGAAGCTGACTACTTAATTCTATGTATAATGTTTAATAAATGATTGGCAGAAATTGTATAAGCAATATCAAGGTAAAAGGTTTTAAATAATGAGTTGAATGAGACCAGTGCCTTGTTGGGTAACAGAGTCAATTTGAAGGACCTAGACCAGTAGTTTCTTAATGGTAATAATTCTAATTGCTTGGCACAGCTTTGGTTTATAGCTTGTATAAACGTGCAAGAAAGTGATTGACAAACTATTCTTAGCAATCCCACCAATATAATCAATTATCTTATAATTCACCAGAAGGTATTTTAATCCTTACTTGAAGGAACCAAATGAAATGAATGGGCAAGATTAACAGATAATATTTTCTGGAGACAGAATGGTAATCCTAACTATATGGCTCTACTTAGTAATCCCAACTTACTACTCCCAGGCTATTGCAACTAAATTAGAAGGGTTTAATTCCTTAGATGGACACCAACCAAATTAATCACACAGATACAGCAAGTGTGTAATGACAGATTAACTATATACTTGATATCTTAATCTGAATAACAAGGGAATGCAAAAATGGAGACAGCCACACAATTGAATATTTTCAACAAACAACTGATACCAAAATAGAAACACTGAATCAGAGAACTTCAAATTTCTTCTTCAAATAAAATATGCATCATAGTCACTTTGAGACATTGTATATTATGTATATATGAATATCTTCTACTGCTGATGATCATTTCAGCATCGATTGTTTAAACTTATATAGATATTTCTACGAAGAGATACAACTCTTCAATAAGTCTTTTGGGAACTTAACAAGTATTAACAACAATTACATAAGTGTAATTAGGCTCTATTCAGCCATAAATAAACTTTAGCCAGATGATCTAGGTACTCTTGATCACGGTGAGAATCAGTAAGCTCGATAGCACTTCTGGTAATTACATCAAGAGTAACCATCTCCTCCAATTGTTTGCAAGCTTCTTTAGATGCAGAGGCTTTATCTTTCAGAGCTCCTGTGGCTTTGTGTAATATAACCTGACAATCAACAGTCCATTCTTCTTTGCTCTTCACCTCTCCGTTATCTTTGAATATCCAGGGCACTCCTGCGCCTGAGGCATCAGTCCCTTCCTTAGCATCAGCTTTAAGTTTGTCATAATAATTCTGGTGCTGTTTGAACAATGCTCTTGCATCAGAGATATCTGTACCATCAGTGGCACTTCTATTTTGTAACTCAATCATCTTCTCCTGTATCCTCTTGTCAAGCCTCTCATGTTCTTTGACTGCTTTATGATTTTCTGAGTAGTTATCCCAAAACTGGTTTAACCACCGTACCATATTTGCATACCTGCTCTGCAGTACTGTAACAAATGCGTCTATCTGAATTTGTGCAGCCTGATCAGGGGATATTACTTGACTACCTTGTGAGCTCTCACCCTGAGATATTCTTTTTGTGGATTGGCCAAAGGTACTCTTAACAGCATCCTTCAAATAATCATTTTCTTTTGTTAATCTCTCACAATTCAGTTTATAAGAATCTCTTTCTTTGATCAGCATCTAAGCTTGTGCTTTATTTAACTTTGCAACATTGATACCAATGTCTGTAGTAATTATAGGGTCAGTCTCACCTGCTCTAAAAGTCATAACATGGCCAAAAGTTTTTTCAGTGTCTATGATGGCCGTCTTCTTATGGGGAGGATACAACGCCCATATCATCAAAGAATTTTCATCATTATTGTATCTAGTCCCCATATATACTTCATTAACTCCTTCTGGAGTAAGCTTATACTTGTCATTAGCACTATTCAAAAAGCTATCAAAAACCAAAGCAGAATTTAAATCTAAACCAGGAAAAATCATAACCCCTACATCCTTGAGCAACTATCTACCCTTGCTAGGTGTCATGTCTTTCATTTCTTTATCCACTATTTCCTTCAACATATCTAATAACTATTTTTCATTATCAGCAGAAACATCATCTACCGACTCTCTAATTTCTTTTCCCTTGTATTTATACAGGAATGATTTAAATTCTTTTGACTGAATGAATGTATCATCTGAAACAAAAGAATCATAAGCCTTTTGGCGTGGATCTTCATCAGCAGACCCCTCCTCATCATGTATCACAACTGGAGGCTGATATTGTTGCATTTTTCTTTTAGACATTTCTATTGTCTTATCTTGTGGCTGCTCTTGCTCAGTCAATTCTTCCTCTTCAGAGGATACCACTTCAACTTCTGCCAACTGCTTTTTCTTTTCATTTAAATCTCTGTTATATTTTTCTACCACCAAGTCGACTTCAGCCTCTTCCAAATTTCTAATGACATCATCATGTGGATAATGTATGTGCATGTATCCACTGAGATTTTGTTTTCTTCTTGCAGAGTCAATGAAACCTTCAGGGTCAAACCCTTTCCTCACCTCAGCAGTCACCATGTTATAATGCATTAGTTTATCCAAAATGAGATTGTATCCTTCTTTTGAAACCACAGTAAAATCACCAAAACACAAAGTGCTGGGCATGAATGATTGTTTATCATGCGAACTTAGATGCATCACATTCGAACAATGCATTTGCCTAATTATTTCTAAATATGCAAGTCTGTCAGGGACAGTTTTAGGCAATATAAATGGAGTATCCTCAAATCCATAAACTCTGATCATAGTGGCATCCTCAAAGCAGTACCAGTCTCCCCAATTATGAGTGACAGTAGGGGGACCACCAAAATCTTTAGGTCTGAGGAACCTTTTTATTTCATTCGAAAGTGAATATTCACAGGGATGGCTGAAATACCTATATAGCACTTTAACACAATGCTCTTCAAATTGAGCATAGCTAGAGTTGGCATACCTGCTATCCCAGATTCTGGTCCACATCTGTACAGGTATCTTTTCCCCTTTCTTATCCGTAGCAACAACTTGAAACTCACTTGGCCACAATCCTACTTCTTGGCCATAGTATAACACCATATGCATAAGCATCGAGTAATGCTCAAAAGAGCATGCTGGAGCATTGTTTTTTATTGCAGATAGACCAGAGTCTATTCTAGTAGCAACATAGGAAGCATAATCAAATTGTCTGGCATTGTGACATTGAATATCAGAGGCTATGACCATCAGAGGAATAGTCATGAACTCAGGGACTTCTGAGCCAAGGACTTGGCCTACAGAATAGTAAGTATATTGAATGTATGGTTCAAAAATGGCTACATGAAAGGGAGGGCCATCATTCTCAGTCAAGGGTATCACTTCTCCTTCAATCCTGGGCCTATGAATGGGTAACCTCCATCCATTGTAGGTTGTATCCATTCTCCAATACTCTTTATCCAAATCTTCATAAACAATAGGGACAGTGCACAAATCATCTAAATCATACACCTCACAAATAGCATTTTTTGACAGGTGTACAATTGGTTCTCCTTGAGGGTTGCAGATAGCTTTCAGGCCTGAATTGTAATGTCTGGCTAGCAGTTGAAGGAGTTCTACATTCAAGAATACATTAGGTACAACCAGTTTGCCCAAATTCATGTGCCATGGGTTTGACACAGGAGCATTTCTAAACCGTCTATTATAGTGAAATTTGAAAAGCTCATACCCCCGAATTGGGGTCCAGATATCTCCCAGGTGTTTATGTTTATCTTCCAGTTTTTCTACTTCTGCTCTGAGTTGGGCAGACCTCCTGGCCTTGGGAGTTGACCCAGGCAATTGATCAATTAGGTCCTGATTTAACTTTCTATCTTTCACTTTCTCTTGAAGGGTTTGATCAGTTTTTTGTTTTTTAGGCTTACTGGTTTCCCCTTGTGACTTTCTTCCTTTTCCCTTTCCCGGAGTTTCCATTTTAAAACTTTTGGCAAGAAATTCAAATACAGGCAATATAATGGTTTGTGTAGGTGTACCTGTTGTTCGGTGACTGGAATTGGAAGCCTCTGCTTTTGCCCTAAGAATTCCTCTGTATTCTCCTCTCGGACGGTTTTTTGCAATTATAGTGATCGTATGAATTTAGTAATCGTTTGCATTAATCACCTGATCAATTCAATGTTCATCGCTGTGAAGTGTCACATCGCCATAACTCTGGTTATCGGCGTGATTTTTGAAATGTCTGGGCGACCTCAACGTTTTTTATGGCGCGAACAGTCAATCGGCGTGACCCCTTGATTATATTCCCGACGCTATGTAATGTCATATTTTAAGTGGGCGCGGCCATCGGCATGACTTCTCTCATCGCCAAGTATTTTAGATCTCTCTGCGATATAGCAAGTCCCACCGATATGATTTGCTTATCAGGATGATTAATACTATCGGGGTAATAAATTTATGTTCTCCCGATCTTTATTGTCTCGTCGATAGTCATTTTCATATATGGACTTTATCTTTATCGGAATGACATACACTATCGGGATAGCTAAATCAAGATATCCCGATCCAAATCATCTCCCCAATGGCCCTTTTTATATCCTTCATCGGTCAGAGTATGTTGAAGTGCTACCGATGCCTTTTGATCGCCGTGACTTGTGAATCGGCGAGACCTAATTCCCTTATCCCGATATGCTGAGTTATCCCGATAGATGTGTATCACTGTGAGTCTCGCCGAAAGCTTTCTTATCGCTAAGACTCTAACCATCAGAAGCTTGGCTGTTTGCTATCCCGATAGTTTATTTCTCGCCGATGACTATTTGCTTTGTTACCCCCACAGGATGTTCGGTGAGACTCCCGCCAAAATGCTTCATCGGTATGATATATACCGTCGGGGCAACTTTTAAAAGGTTATCCGATAGATATTTGTCATATCGATCGGCATGACCACTTGCCTTTCTTGCCGATGTAATGTCATCAGCATTACTCACTCCATCGGTGACTTCCATAATTATTCTTCCGATCTCTATTCTCATGCCGATGGTTGTTTTCAAACGATTCCTTATGTATCGGTGTAAGCAACACAACCTCTTGCCGATGGATTGATTTTGATGAAATTTGGCACTGCTCATCCATATACACCTTGTGAGAAAAAAAAAATTTATTATGGTCTTTTTGGGATATTCTTCAGGTTTTATTCAAATATGATGGGGTAAGGAGATAGTAAAAATTTCAAATTTTTATTGTGCTAACAGGTTCGACCAAAACTGCCTGACCATCGGGCTTCTTCATGATTTGTAACTGTAGTAACAAGACTATTTTAAGAAACTGTCCATTCTTGGACTGTATTTCTAGTTTTTATGGTTTAAATGTTTTTTTGACACTTGGATTAAACTTTGGACAAGGTCATAACTCACCCTTCCAACTTTTGACATGCCTCTAAAGGCTACAAACTTTAAAACTTAAATGATTAACCTATAAAAACTTAAATGACTCTTTCAAACTACCTATGACTACAAGACTGTCCTACCTAGGACTAATAATATAACCATAGAAGATTCTAGTTATTTGGACATAGTCCATTACAACATGGCTTTCAAGCCTCATAACAACATTAAGATGGTCTCAAAGACCTCATTGAACAAAACAAGACAACTTGAACATTAACCAAAACTTAAACATCTAGGTGCTCCTGCACCAGTTGCGACAAAGAATCTCAAAACAATTGAATTAACTATTCAAAGGGGCATATCTCCAAAATAGCAATGGAAACTCCTTACTACCAGTCTTCCCACTCTTGCCCAATGTAACTATTTTTTAGCAATAATCACCATCTTCTCCATTTATTTGACTTTCTAGAGACTAATAATAAATCATTATTGTTCATGTTGCTTTGGCAATAGGACCTTCCTTCATGCTTCCTGTCATTCGACCCAAAAATCAAATGCCAACAATAATTTTTGAAAGTTAATAAGATACCCTGCATCAAACTTCCTAGGGTACAAAGATCATGTGCTCCTGCACATGTGGTCCTCTCCAAACTTAATCAAATCATTTCTTCCGCTTCTTCCATAATTTCTCTATCTCATATGTGTTGTTCTTTGAAAATTTTTGTGCAACACTGTGAGCTACTCTCACATGACTGTCTACATCACTTATGGTCCACCTCCATTCTCAAATTCTTCTTTGATTGACCCTAAACAAATCATAATTAAATGGAAAAATTATAACATCGCCCCTTGCATTGTCAATACTTACCATTCCTATATCATCCTCAATTTGTTCATCTATCATATCTTTCATCCATTCTTTCCCCATGGCCATTTGTTGCAACAAAGTATTTTCAGACTCATTCTTTATCATCTTACTCTTTAAATCTGCAAGATCTTCAATCTTTATTTTGGCAACCACTTCTGTACCATTGTCTTCAATCCCCTCTGTTGTCCTACTTATGCTCAAACCTTTAATCTTTGCATTCCATTCTTGTTCAATGGCTGCCAACTGCTTCCACAAATCTTCTTCAGCATTTTCTATTGTTGCTCCATCTTCTGATCTTATCTCTTCTTGGCTTTCATTCTTCTTTGGTTTGCCTTCTTCTGGAACTATAGCTGCTCCATCATCTTCTTCCTCTGTAGCTACTTGTCAGGCCAAATCTATATCTTCATGTTTTGCAACATATACCTCTGTTGTCTTCTTTTTCCATGCAACTCTTCCATTCCACTTTTCCTCTTTTCTGTCATACCTACATCTTTCAATTTGCCTTTGTCTACATTCTTGTTTCATCAAATATCTATTCCTCCTTATCTATTTTTCATCTAATAATCTCCTCATATTTTCCTCATTATTATGAATTTCATACAAAGCATCATCAACATAAAAATCAGATTTCTTTTCTCTTACCTTACATACACTTTGCTTCTCTTGTTGCAATTTTACTGTATGCTCCTTCTCGTTCTTGCCATCCTCTATGGGATTCATCATGCTTCCAATTTCTTGGGGCTAGTTCTTTTCTTCATGTTTCCAACTCATTGTCCTTCCTACAACACATTTGTTTGTTGTTACTTGCCTTACCACCCACACTTTATCACTAGATTGTTGTCCTTTCCTTGCTGCACTTGTACTTCTCTTCACTTTCTCTACTTTCATCCACAAATCATTTTCTCTAGGCCTCTTTGCTGGCCAACTCAACCTTACATCAAATTGCCACTTATTCATCTACACATCTCTCTTTCTATGCACTTGCTTGTTAGCATTAACACAATCAAAAGTATTTACTTCTTTACAACTTAACTATTGCCTTTCATCAATTTTTTTCCTTTGCCAATATGGTACTATATAATCATGATCTATTTTCTCCTCTCTGTCTTGTACATTCACATTCCTATGTCTTCTTGCATAATCAAAATTACTACCAAAATTCATTTTTACCTTTTCATCAATCTGTTGTCTCAATTTGCTTATATTCTTGGCTTCATATCTTGCAACCTCTTTCTCTTTATAGGCTTTCTTCTTTTCTTTATCAGCCCTCTTTTCATCTTCAGGTACCTTGCATTGTACCGCTTCTACAAACTGTCTTCTTTTATCTTTTGCTGCAACTTGTATTCCTTCCTTAACAACTTTTCTATCTGTGTTCTTATCTTTCATTCATGATTAAAAATAACCATTTTACCTTCATTTTCTTGTGCAAGGACCTACTATCCCAAATTGCTCTTCACCTTGATTTCCTGGCTTGCTAACCTTTCTTCTTCATAATCATCTTATGCTACTGTTGCAACATCTTCACATGCATTATAAAAATCTATGGTTTCCTCTTCATCTCTGTCATCAAACTAAAAATTTTCAGCATCAATCTCTTCTTCATTTTTAGGTATTCTACAACCTTCCTCTGCTACAACCTTCTCTAGACACACTGCTGCAAACTCTTCTTAACATGTTGTTGCTATCAATCTCTTCTCATCTTTATTTCTTTCTTTAGGAGCTATTCTTTCCCCATCTTTCATCATCATCAAGGTCTCATTCTCAACCTTCTTCATCACTTTCTTTATACCTACATACAAATTTGCAAACATAACATTAGCAAATAAAATGAGAGACCATAGTGTCTCCATTAATGCCCTTTTCATGGACATTCTTCCTTTTTAATTTCTCTTTTTCTCAAGTGCTACCTGTTGTACCTTTTCCTCTTTCTCTTTTCTTATGTTCTCTTCAATGAGAACTCTCTTGACCTCTTTCATTTTATGTTGCTCCAATGGCAACTCTCTGTTGTCCCAACTTCTATGGGCACTCTTTTTATCCTTCTCTTATCTTCTCAAGGCATTTATCTTTTGCCTTTTTCTTTTCTCAGCAATCTCTTTTACTAGCCATTTTGCTTTCTTACTCATTGGCCAAACCCAATAATATCCTTGGTCTTATTTTTCATACCATTATTTTACCAACATCAGATCCCTCTTCAACTCTGCCAATTCTCTTTTGAATTCTGCATCTGTCATCCTTTTGCCTTCTTTTCTTTTGTCTCTTTTGTGAGACTCTCTTTCTCCATTTGCTTATGCATTATTCTATCTTCTTTCATCTTCCAATCACCTCACTAGGGCTTCCTTCTTTTCAATCTACCCTGTCAATCAACCACAAAACTACAACAAATAACACATTCCGTATTCATACTCAGATCATTCTGTGCTCTGATACCAATCTAATAGCATGCTCCCATAAAGCATGCACAAATACCCCATTCATCTATTAAGTGAGAACCATGTCTTTGCATAAACAAAAGACTACAATAGACCTTTTGTCATTAAGTAACAAGAACTTGGACAGCAACATAAAAGATTAAATAAAGGCATTCACGCAATTAAGATTCACCACAACGTCACAAAGGTAACAGGAGCCTAGGTTCCATACAATGATTCAATGATAATAGAAAATACTATTTCAGCTCTAACATGCTATAGGAACAGTCACTATCAGGCTACAGAATCATAAAGAACAAAGACAAACTTTCATTTCATGCAGCTGAATCGACCTCCATTACAACACAACAACAAAAAACCTCATCCATTCAATGACTTATCCTTATGTCGGTCTGTCGATCCCTATTTGCCTTATTCTTCTTTCTAGCTTTTAGACTATTTGGCCTTGGGCCACATTCGATCTCCTCCTCTCGGCTTTAGCTATCCTTTCTATTACTACCTAATTTCTTCAACATCAACCTCTTTACATTTACCTCTATTCCCTTATTTTACTCGATCTATCTCCACATCCTTTCCTTCTTCATTCTAGCCATCCTTTCTATTAATTCGGACTCACCATTAATGGTCGTTCACTGTTCATCGACTATCTCTGCAAAACTATCAGCTTTCCTTTCTAATTTGGCCAATCTCTCATCAATCGCCTTAGCAAATGCTTGGTTCTTTTCATTATTTCTTCTAATCCATTATAGACCTTGCGGCCTTTTCCTGCCTTAACCCCTTTCTCTTCTCTACACGACCTCTTCTTGATTCTGATATTGGACTTTCTGTCTATCAATGCCCTCCTTATATCAACCACCTTTCATCAGCATTCATATTTTGCCAATTATCGATTATTGGCCTTAATGCCTGCTTTGCCCTCTTCCTCCAGTCCAAAACAACCTCCTTCTTATTGGTCTCCCCATTCTCTGCACGATTAGTAATTATATTCTCGTATTGCCATGATCTGCCACACACATCCACTCTCCCAGTCTAATTTCAGCCTCTTTGCCTTATTCCACTGACCACCATTAGCCACTAACTATTACTCCTTGTTTAGATAGAGAATCTTTCTTAATGACACCACTCACTCTTCTGCTGCATGCTGTTGTACTTTCTAATTTAACCAGTTGCTACAAAGAATCTCAAAACAATTGAATTAACTATTCAAATGGTCATATCTCCAAAATATCAATGGAAACTCCTTACTACTAGTCTTCCCACTCTTTCCCAATGTAACTGATTTTTAGCAATAATCACCATCTTCTCCATTTATTTGACTTTCTAGAAATTAATAATCAATCATTGTTGTTCCTGTCGCTTTGGTGACAGAAGCTTCCTTCATGCTTTCTATCATTCAACCCAAAAATCAAATGCTAACAATATTTTTTGAAAGTTAATAAGATGCCCCTACATCAATTGGCAGCGAGTTAAGGCTAAGCACCAACATCCAATAGGATTTTTATATCCTTGTGAGGTACCAAAATGGAAATGGTGGGTTATTAGCATGGATTCTGTCCAAGGCTTACCAATGTCAAAGAACCACCATGATACAATCCTTGTAGTAGTGGATAAGATCACTAAAGTAGCTCACTTCATCCCAGAAAACCTTACTGATGGTGCAACAATTTTGGCAAGAAGATTTGTTCAAGAGATCCTTAGATTATAAGTAGTTCTAGAGAAAATAATCTCAAATAGAGATGCACAGATGACCTCGAGGTTTTGGCAAACCTTATTTTTAGTGCTAGGAACTAAATTGAACATTAGTTCATCTTATCATCCAGAAACGAATGGTCAAACTGAAAGATTAAACTAGTTCTTGGGAGATTTGTTGAGGATGTATTGCATGGATTAGCAATACAAGTGGGAGGAATATCTTCCATTAGTTGAATTTCTTATAACAACTCCTACCATTCCTCTATCAAAATGGCTCCTTTTGAATCATTATATGGCATGAAATGTAGAACTCCTATAAGTTGGGATAAACTAGAAGATAGGATTAGCATTGGGCTAGAAATGCATATTGAAATGGAAGAACAAGTCAAACTAATCAGAAAAAGGTTAGCAGAAGCAGATGATAGACAGAAGAGTTATGTTGATTCCAAGCAGATTCCATGATAGTTTTCAATTGGTTAAAGTATTACTAACACTTAAACCACATAAGAGCTCAATTAAGTTTGGAAAATCAACCAAATTATTGCCTAGATATGTGGGTCCTTTTGAGATCCTTGAAGTGATCAACCCAATTGCTTACAAAATTGCTCTACCACTTGCTCTTGCTCATACGCATAATGTTTTTCATGTGTCTTATCTAAAAAAGTATGTGTCAAAATTTAATCATATTCTTGATTGGAATGCTCTTCAGGTTCAGGATCTAGGAGTGGTCACGATCGAGCCTCTCAAAGTACTCAAGATTTGCAAGCTCCACTTGCGTAATAAAGAGGTCGCTTAATGCAAGGTCCAGTAGGACCAATATTCTGAGGATAGTGCCACTTGGGAAGACTATGAAGAATTCCATCAGAAATTTCCTCATCTCTTTGAATAAATTATTTTATATAAACTTATTAAACTTTGTTTAAGCTTTTTTAAAACTAAGTCATTGAGGACGATGATCTTTAAGGGAAAGGAGGTGTCACACCTCATTTTTGGACAACTTAATTATGTTACTTTAAACAAATCATTAGTTAGATGCTTTGATTATGCATTATGAATTATGATTTTTATGCTATGTTGGCAAATGAATCTGATGAGATAGATTTACCTTGATATATGATTATGCAGAAAAGGATATAATTTTCTAATTAAGATAAAGGGATTACTTCATGATTTTTGATTGATTAATATTTATTTCCCATTACTCATGATGTGGTTAATGGACTAACTACTATGATTTCAAATGAGGTGGATGCAAGAAATTAGTTTATCCCCCTCCCAGACAAGGAGGGAGAGTATCACCGAAGAGATGGAATTGGATCATGTAAATGGACAGGATAACATGCCTTGAGAACTCACACACACACACACACATAAGTAATGTGTCATTTCTATGTGTTTGGATACCTTTTTTGTGTCATGGTTTAGTCAATACCTTACTTAGTAACATTGTCATAGTTTGATGATGTAGTTGGTTTCTTGATTAGGCTTTGAGTGAACCTTGTTTAAGTTGATCTTTTGTTTTGTTTTTCTTCAAGTTGGTGAGGATAATTTTGTGCTTCAGATTTGTCATTTGCTTGAGTATGAACTCACTAAAAATTTGTTTCCTTTTCTTCTTAATTTTCCATCCTCACTCTTCATTTTTAGTGTTTCGACAAGTTCATAAACTCATGAACTTGCTAAAAAGTATTCTCTTTGACTTTTCTTATTTTCTTCTTATCGTCCTTCTTTCTTCTTCAACATTTTGGTGCAATGATGAACTCACAAACTCATTCAGCAAGTTCACAAATTTGTGAACTTGTCGAAAGGCAAGGCTTTCAGGTTTCTAGGGGATGAACGGAGCTGTGGACACAAGAAAGGGTTGGGACTAGAAATGAGATTCGCTACAGGATAGGGAAGAGGAACGACGGAAGTTTGAGGTTTGAGTGAACTTGGGAACCAAGGTTTTGGAGGAATCAGGGATCGATGGATGAGGATGTGGGGAAGGCCAAGATCCAGGGTCCAAGAGGGACATGGGATCAATAAGGGGAGCACGGTGAAGGCTAGGAACCAAGGTTCGAGAAGGATCAAGGACCAAGGATCGAGAAAAGGAGTGAACCTAGGAAACTGAGGAAGCTCAGTACCAAAAGAAAAGCATAGAAAACTAAGAAAGAGGAGAACCAGGGACACAAGGATAAGGTCCCAAGAACCCCTCAAGAACCCAAAATCCTGTAAAGGCAAGAAAAGAACGAACAGGGCCCAACACTTAGAAATTTTTAGGGATAATGATGTTGACATCACCACCACAAACACAAGGGCTATGAAGGAATGCACTGTCAGGATTCAAGGTTTTAGAGAAACTAGGGACCAAAGGACCAAAAGGTGCGAGCGATGAAAATTCCTAGGCTTGAAGCATCCCATAGCCCCTAAGAAACACTAAAACCCAGGAGGGGCCAAAATACAAAGAGACTTGGATTTTTCTTAGAATTTTTTTGATGTCAGTATATGAATGGTACATGGAGAGGATAAAGAACAATCACCAAGGTGAAAATTTAAGAAAGGTATACCCATTGAAGGCTTCTCTAATTGGATATCAATGATGGGCTATACATGACAACTACAACAGGAGGCGCACCAAATTTGGGATTTTTTAGAAAATTTAGGCACAACAAATCTACATCCCAACAAGTTGTAAGATTGAACTCATATTCGCATATTTTAATTTTGGATGTCACCCCCTTGAAGTGGTCTAATATTTTATTGATTTTTGCATTTATTTTCAAGAAATATCCTAACAAGTGGTATCAAAGTAGCGATTTGGGCCAAGAATTTTATTTTCATCATAACTTACAAACTATTGCAAATTGGAATGATTTTTTAGAGTTTTGAGTATTATATCCAAGGAAGATACATTACAAATTTTATCTTGATGTGATGGTTTTTTAGTGAGTTATTGTGCTTTTATAAATTTTCATTAATTTCCAGTAAAAGAAACAATATTTGAAAAGTTTTAGATTTGCTTACATTTTTGGAAGGATCACGAAAATCAGGTACCATCAATTCTTATTAGTTTTTAACTAGAGGAAAATCCATTATAAAATCTAGTGGCCAAAGTTTGTTCAAAGGAGGGAAATCAGATTAAGTTATTGTTCATGTTTTGAATTTTTATGATCACAACTCGCATCATATACTTTTCTCTCCTACCTAATAAAAAATCTAGAGTTCAATAGACAAACACATTAGAAACCATATTATCTTTTAGATTAGAAAACTTTCCTACAAATACTGACTCTAGTGACTATCTTTACTGTCCACCGCCTAAAATAAAGGGGAAATTCCACTAAGATGTGAAATAGTGATAAATTTTATCAAAGATAATTTGTTTGAACCATTTGCAACATCTTTAAATGAGGGTTTAGATAGTTTTAAACAAGAACTATTGTCAAAATTTAAGCCCCAATCAAACACATTAGTGGGTACAACTCCAATTGACAAAATCAAGGAATAGGGCAACATTTTCAAGGTTCAAAATGGAACCTACCCAAAAAATCCATTTGTAAGTTTGATGGTATAGATGTAACTTCAATGATAAGTTTCATGGAATAATTTTTTAAGCTTCATAATATACTAGAGAATGCAATGGTTGACAAAGTCTCAATACATTTAGAACCTAAACCTTATCATTGGTACCAATGGATGATAAGTGACAAGAAAGGGCGTGTACTTAGTTGGAAATAATTTACTAATAACTTAGCAAACCACTATGAGTAACCATGGAAGGGAAGCTATTTCACCCAACTAACAAATTTGAAACAAATAGGATCTATAGCCGAATATAATGTTGACTATATTGGATTAGCAATACAAATGTAGGATGTGACACCTTATCAGAGGCTACAATTCTATATCAATGGACTTAATGACTGAATTAAGCATGATTTTTGTTGGAACCTTGTATAGTTAGGAAATTTATGTAATAGGCACTGCATATTGAGTAACAAAACTTTGCCACCAAAAGATCCATGCAAGGTCAAAACATGAGATGGAGAGATAGAAATGTGACTAATCCTATTGACAAAAATGTGGCAAACTAATTTAATCAAAGGAAATTACTAAGCTCTCTTGTCAACAAGAGGTAGAGAAAAGAGAAAAAGGTTTATGTTGGCATTGTGATAGCAAATGGTTGAGAGGTCATAAGTGTGCTAATAATGAGAAAATATTGATGATTATTGAAAATGAGGTTGAAGAAGAGGGATAAGTAGCTACGTAAGAACCAAATGAAGAACTTTTGAGCATGGAAATTCTAAAGATGAAGAAAGTCATACTATATCCCTACATGCATTGAATAGATAAGCACACCACAAACAATTAAAGTGGTTGGTTACATTAAAAAGTGAGGTGATAGTGTTGGTTGATATAGGTAGTGCACACAACTTCATTGATAGAAAATTGGCTAACGAGCTCAATTATTTCATGTATCCAATATCTAATTTTTAAGTCATGATAGCTGATGGGAAACAACTCTTTTGTGGTGGTAAATGCCATTATAGAAGTTAAATCTAGACTATGGCCTACTTTTACCTCATATTGGAGTATGAATGAAAGGTAAAAAAATAATGCAAACTTAGAAAAGCATTATACTTTACATGATTTTTTTATAGCTCCAAGGTGATGTGTTGATGTAGTGGTATGTTGAGTTGCTCTTTGGGTCCCCAATATGACAGCATATAGTTGCAAATTTTCTCATGAGGACATGCTTGAGGGCATAAATTTATAGAGTTGAGAGGATACAAATGGAGGTCTAGGTTTTGTTTGAAATGAATGGCTAGGATTTGATGAGAAGATTTTTTAATTTGAAATTGAGAGGGAAGTGGCAATAAATGTAGGTGGTTGGTAAATGGAGGGTCAAGATTACATTGATTAAGTGAATGGCTAGGACTGAAAGTTAATTTGAGTTTGGCTTGAAGGTAGTTGGGGATTGAATGGATAGGATTTGATTAATTAGATTGATGGATAGGATTAAATATTAGTTAGACTTAGGATTGATGAAGTGGAATATAAAATTTGTTATTTAAGAATTTGTACTTGGGAATAGATGCTAAAATTAATTTGGTTAAATGGATGGTCAAGATGCAAAGTTAATTTGCATTTGGATTGAGGGAATTTTAAGTTAGAGGAAATGATGATGTAGATTTTTGGATTTGATGGAGGAGAGTAAATATTTTTATTTTTAAATGGTAGAGGATGAAGGACATTAGATTAGTTAATTAAATAAACTAGTTTATTTAATTATCTAACATTGGAATAGACTAATTAAAAATAAAATTTATTTAATTAGTTGATGGGAAAGGGATAACCTAATTAATTAAATAATTTATTTAATTAATTAGAGTTGGAGGAATTGAGATTAATTAAAATGCATGTGTAGATTTTAGGTGTCTATAGCCATCATATAAAACTCTCAATGGAAAACTATCAACTAGATTTAAAAATGCTTTCCATCCCAATTGGGGGAGCATATGTAGTTTTGGGAGTATGGTGGCTTAAATAGTTGGTGTTGGGTCCCAAAATAGCTAATCCAAATCCCTAAAACACTTATTCAAACTCTGAGGCTAGGGATGTCATCAATGAGGTGAAAGAGGGTTCATCAACATGATGAAGGTGATTAAGGGCCAATTGGTAGGAGTGGGTAATATCCTCTTCACTTTTGGTTCAACTAGACCATGGAGGGTATTCCAAGAGGAGTCCCTATGTAGAGATTAACTATCATGAAAAAGATATATTGGGCAATGACAAGGGCAGTGATACCCGAAATGTTGTTCTAAACCCTATATTGTCACTGCTGTAGACAAATGCTCATTTCCTTGAATAACCTCTCTTTTAAGTTGAAAATAGAATCATTGCAATAGTGAAAGATGTGGGTATACATGTAGGTTCTAAAAAGATAAAACACAGCTATCTAACAAAAGATATATCTTGGCTTTCACACAAAACAAGGATGCATACAAAATGTAACTACACTTGATGTATTGTTTTAATGTTGTAATGGAGTGTACATGATCACATGCCTCTTAGATCAATGCCTATCCAATAGGCTGCAAAGTCTCACATTTATCAAACGAGAACGGTCACAAAGGGGTATATGACTACCTATCTGATGGATTCAAATACATAGAACTTAATAACAAACCATAAAAATACTTATTTATCCAACACCATACAACATTCATCCATATGTAACTCTGAAATGACCATTTACAAAGCTTGAAATGAATTAAGAACTGTCACATTCATTCAAATTAGAAATTACAATCATACCACAAAATGTCGCAAGAGAAAACCCTAACTGCATTGGAGGTTTTCCTGAAAAAACACTTACAACAGTGGAGAAAAATAAAGATTGATATCAAAATTATAATATAATCCACATACACATTTACAACTACTTCTTGAAGAACAGAAATTGAACATCGATTGTATCCCTAGTTACACTTGGATGCCTAGCACCTAGAGAGAGAAATTCTGCCCAAAATGACCAACCCTTAAATGAGTTTCAATATTCTATTTATAGCCTTCACAACTTAGATCTGAGGGTGGAATGGGCGGGAAAACCCTAACAACCCCACCAACTGCAATAAATATATCATTTTCAACCACCCATTTTGCATTAATGGTGACCTTCCATGGTTTTGCATCATTCTGGGAGTTGTATGGAATTATCACTTTTCATTTTCATGTCCTTTTAGCGAATTACAAGAATTCAAGGGGGTACTAGATGGGGGAGTTTTGGGGGGTTCCGGACATTGTGAAACTTCAAGGGGATCTAGGACATATTTGGACCTACATGAAATCTCTGTTGGAACTTCGCAGAAGACAAGGAAAGGAAGGTTGCTAAAACTTTAAGGGGGGTCAAGAAGTGGAGATGTAAGGGGTATCAGAACACATCCTAATGGGCTAGAAATCAATGCAAGGAGAAGGAATGAAAATCTAGTGGAAGGATAATGATATGCAAGATGGGAAGAAGTTTGGAGGAGGACAGGATATGTCCTGAACAAGGATGAAGACCCACCAAGATGGGCATGAAGAGTGGGTGGAGGAATGAAGGTGGATAGGAGGCAAAAATTCCAAGAGATGCAAAAAACTGGATCTGGAAGGGAGACAAGGATATATCTTGACCCATGGGAAAGTTTTGCAACGTCCTGATGGGTGAAAACTTCCACCAAAAATAGGAGAAGGAAAAGTGAAACTTTTGGGGGGACATGGAAATGTCCTAACATGTCAAGAAACTCTGCCAAGGGGAAAAAAGGAAGAAAGCAAAAGTTTCAGGGTGTTGTGGAAATGTCCTGAAATAGGCTAAAGCTCCACCAAAGAAGGTTGAAGGAGGAAAGCAGGACTTCTAGGGGGAATGGGATATATCCAGAACCATAGGAAAGTTCTGCAATGTCCAGGAGGGGGTCAACATTTTTTGCAAAGGCTAAAAACACTTAAGAGACTCAGGACATACATGAAATATAACATTTAAGTATAAGTGACATTTATCTTCTTAATTTTACTTTCTTATACTTTAAGTTATATTTCATGTATATAGTTTAAGGATGTTTGAGAGTGGTTTCATATCTCTAGGAGTTAAAATGCAAATTCTAGGATTTGGAGGATCTCATAGATTTCAGACTTAGTCAAATTTCAAGGGAGACAACACTAGACACTAGACAACACTAGACACAAAATGAGGTGAATATATAGCAACCTCTTGGGAAAATTTTGATGAATTTGGCATGATGTTGTAAATACTAGGCTTGAAAATAGGAGTCCCAACAATTGGGAATGGTTTACCTCAATTTACAAGACCTATTAATGGTTTTCAATACAAATGGAGAAAAGTATAAACTTGTAGGAATTTGGCATGATGTTGTAAATACTAGGCTTGAAAATAGGAGTCCCAACAATTGGGAATGGTTTACCTCAATTTACAGGACCTATTAATGGTTTTCAATACAAATGGAGAAAAGTATAAACTTGTAGGAATGCAATCACCACAAGCCAAATTATCATCTCTCATATGATGGAGAAATTATTTAAGAAAGGTTCTTATGGCATATTGGCATAATTACAATTTTTAGAAGCCTAAGAAATAAAATCTTAGGATCATCTAGAGCTTCAAGAGATCATTCAACACCATCATATTTTCAAGAACTGAAAGGTCTATCTCTATTCAAAAACCATGATCATGTCATTGAATTAATACTAGGAAGTATTCCTCCTAACATTAGATTATACCACTATCCATATGAATAGAAGTCAAAAATACAAAAATTAGTTAAGGAAAAGTTGAATTCAAGCATTACTCATCCTAGCATAAGTGTTTATTTATCTCCAATGGTTATGGTTTAAAAGAAGGATGAGTCATGGAGAATGTGCTCAAATTGCAAAGGGCTCAACAAGAGCACTCTCAAATATAAGTTTCTTACTCTTATTATTGATGAATTATTAGACGAAAATTGAATGGTGTATTTTTGTTAGAAGAAGGTGTTGTCTTGTGCACCTTTCACAAAAATAAATATTTTAATTATGTAAGATATATATTTACTTGTGGTGCATGATAAGGGTCATTGTTGATACTTATCAGCCATGGAGTTTATGGTAGAAAATAGGAAATGTGGCAAATTTATTCTATGTTCAGGGTTGTTTAGACCATGTCTTAGATAAATAAGAATCTTCATTATTGGCCCTAAAACAATGGAAAATTGCCCATCACAAGTGAAATATTTCATCAACCAAGTAGTTAAGGATTGTCGTGGGTGAGGGAGACAGGTATGGAGGATTCCCTTAACTTCCCTTTTACTTACATGTGTTTCAATTTCATGCTCATTACCAATAGAGGAATTCTTTATCAAATCATAATACAAAGTTTTGATATGGTAAAACCTCTCACCTTCCTCTAAAATGCTTGGGATAGAGTTGATAATGGAGGAAGACACTTGAATGGTAACCCCCCTAAATTTACTTTTGTCCTCTTGAAGATTTGCAATGAATTCTTCAACAATTTCTTCTTGGAAGCCCTCAAATGTATTCATAAATGTTAACCACCCTGCATTTCTAAGGATATTGGTTGATTCTTGGTCATCCAGAAGCTTTTGGGCTGACTTTGGCTCTAACTTCTTCTTGATGCCCATGTTGTAACGTGATGTTCAATGCAACATAGAGACTGCAATCTAACCTTAGCTTTAAATTCTCAACTTTTAAAACCCTTAGCACTGAATTTCTGGACTTCTATAACCTTTACTTTAAATTTTGAACTTCTAAAACCCTTAGCTCAAAATTTGTGAACTTTTGATGGTGGTCAACAAGAATGAGTTAGCATTATTAATTTGGTTACTTGCTCCTTGGGGTTTCAAAGCTACGGAGGTAGTTATGTTCACATGAGGGAAATGATAGTGTTAAAAATAGAAAGTAAAGATAGGTACCTTTACTCGAGGGAGTTATGTCACTCCGGAGGTGTGTTTATGAGGTGACACACATTCAATCAATGTGGTAGGTTTTTGAGTTTACTTGGGAAAGTACGACAACGTAGGGAATTTTTTTTGGTACAAAAACAACTGATAAATTCCTAATTAATGAGTTAAAGCGAGAGTAATACCTGCATTCACTGTTGTAATATTTAGGTGTCATGTGAGAAGTTTGTGTTGCAGCATTAGAAAGATGTGGTGTGACTGCTTCATTACCTCATAGCCTTTGACATGACATTCCATGATATTCACAGCAAGTGATGTGAAAGATTCGTAGTAGGTGATATGAAAGGTCCACAATTGCATCATGTTGATTTGAAAATCTCCCATCGTTAACAATTGGTGTCATGATTGGCTGCCTACATTAGCTGAATGATTGGAAAAGACCACTGACGGCTAAGTGACTGTTGTATTGATGATGTATTCACTTTTTGAGAATGATGCAAATGAGTCATAAGAGGATAATGACGTCATTCACATCATTTCCAAATGTCCTTTGAGAAATTCAGAGTGTGAGTGTTGGAGGTGTTGAATTGCCTTGTAAGATGAGCATTGGAAATGAGCATTGGAGATGAACATCAGAGATGCTCCTAGTTGATTCCTACATGAAGAAAAGAACTAACATTTTCTAGTTTTCAACTCTTTCTTTTATTTTTTGGAGAAGTACTGTCATTTTACTAGTTTTCAATCCATTTCATTATTATTTTGGAGAAGGACCGACATTTTATTGGTTTTCAATCCCTCTCATGTTTTTTATTTTTTTATTTTTTATAATTGTTCAACTATCATTCTAGCAAAAGAGCTTTACCTCTTTTACATAACATAAGTCTGGTTGTGGAAAATTTTTGAAAAACTCTTCCTTGGTGGATGGATGTTGGTAAAGATGAAGTCTATGTCCATTCACCAGAAATGTATTTTCTTCACCATCAATTGGTGATAGTAGAGCTATCCCATTGTCATAAACTTCTTTGATCTCATGTGGTCCCATCCAGTGTGTCTCCAACTTGCCCTTGAATTCTTTGAACTTGGAATCATATAATAGAACCCAGTCTCCCCCTTGAAATTTCATCTCCTTAATGCGTTGATCGTGACATTGCTTCCTCTGCTACTGAATTGACTCCATTCTAATCTCATCCATCTCATTTAGCTATAAGATTCAGTCCTATTGTGTAATAGTTAATGGAAGGCCAATGTCCATGGAAGTCCTAAGTGTCTGAAGCTCAAATTCTATGGGCAAGATTGGTTTCTTACCATAGACAAGTTCATAGGGAGAGAACCCTGTAGTTGACTTCCAAGTAGTGTCATAGGCCCATACAACTTCATACAACCTATTTGCCCAATCTTTCCTATTCATTGCTACTGTCTTTGTCATTATACTTTCAAATTCTCTACTTGTCACCTCCAATTGTCCATTAGCTTGGGGATGATATGGTGAGGACTTCCTATGCTTAATCTGGTAGAGGTCTGTGAATGCTTGTATTACTTGAGAGGTAAACTATGGGCCTCTAACTAAAACTATAATTCTTGGGGCTCCAAACCTTAAGAAGATTTTGTTGTACAAGAAATCAACAACCTTCTCTTCCCTTACAAACTGTAATGCCTTAAATTTTTCCCATTTAGTGACATAATCAATACACACCAACATATAATCCTTTCCTACAAATGCTAGCGATATTGGGCCAACAAAATCCATACCCCACTACTCAAATGATTCTAATATTATTTGAGGATGTAAGGACATTTCATTTATGAGTGTAGGCTATCCCATTCTTTGACGTTGATCACATTGCCTCACATATTTCTTCACATATTTATGAAGGGATGGCCAATAATATCTAGCTCCTAGAACTTTTTGGATTGTCCTTTGTGAGGAGCAATGTCCTCTTGTGGTTTCATCATGACAAGCTCTCAACACATCAAAAATTGCATCATCTCTTAGACAATTGCGCATGACAAAATCAAGCCCACATTTAAACAATAAATCATTTAACCATTTATAGAATAAACTCTCCTTTACCAATCTCTTCTTGTGTTTGGAGGTGAAATGTGAGGGAAACAAACCTGTAACTAGGAAATTGGCTATATCAGCAAACCATGGAGTACTGGAAGAAATAGAAAATAGATGTTCATCAGGGAAACCATCTTCCATGGGTTGATTTTCTCCACCTATATGCAGTCTAGACAGAAAATTAGCAACTAAATTGAATTTTGTTGGATTATCAATGATGGTGTTATCAAATACTTGCAATAACAATAACCATCTTATAATTCTTACACCTACAACTAGTTTGTTCATCAGATATAATGGTTACATGGTCAATGTGTACAACAATTTTATATCCTATGATGTAATGTATGAATTTGTTAATGGCATAGATCACAGCTAGGTATTATTTTTTTTGTAGTGTAATTTTTTTAGTACGGGTAAGATTCTTACTTATGTAATAAATTGCATACATACCTTCTCTTCTTTCTATCCTAGGACTGCTCCAATTGACTCTTTTAAGGCATCTATGTAGATCATATGAACTGGCAGATTCTAAATAGGTCCCCTCAAAATAGGAGTGATTGTCAATTTTTCTTTTATGGTTTCAAATGCTTTTTGGCAATCTTCTGTCTAGTGGAATTTAGTGTCCTTTGTTAAGAGGGAAAACATTGGGGCAAGTATTCTGCTAAAATTTTCTATGAATCTTCTATAGTAACCTGCATGACCTAAGAAGCTCCTAACATCAGTCTAATTTTTAGGTGTAGGTAGTTGTTTAATCACTTCCACCTTGTTGGTATCCACTTTAATTCCCTCCACAGAAATGTGGTGCCTAAGAACAATACCCTATTCCACCATCATGAAACACTTTTCATGGCTTAATGACAAATGATGTTTTTCACAGCATTCTAAGACTTTTTCTAGATCTTGGAGGGCTTCTTCAAATGTGTTTCCATAAACAGTAAAGTCATCCATATAAACCTCCATGCACTCATTGGATAACTCAGCAAAGATAGCTAAAATAACCCTTTGAAAAGTAGTTGGAGCATTACACAAGCCGAATGGGAGGACTCTATATGAAAAAGTGTCCCATGAGCAAGTGAATGTGGTCTTGTTTTGGTCTTCTAGTGCCACTTGAATATGATTATACCCACTGAACCCATCCAGAAATGCAAAGTACTTTTTCCTTGCTAGGTTATCTAAAACTTGATCAATGAATGGTAAAGGAAAATAGTCTTTTTAGTGGCCTTGTTTAGTTCTCTATAGTCTACACATATTCTCCACTTCCCATTTTTCTTAGGGACTATGACTAAAGGAGATACCCACTAATTGTCAAAGATGGGGTAAATGAAACCTGCTTGTAGCAGTTTCTCTATTTATGTTTTTACTAGCTCCTTCAGTGCTGGGTTCAGTCTCCTTTGAGGTTGTCTAACTGGTTTAACATCTTTAGTGTAGATATGATGGGTGTAGATCTTAGGGTGGATGTCTTTCATGTCCCCATATTCCCAAGAAAAAGTTGTAATATGGGATACCAAAAGATTAATGAGTTATGCCTCTTGTTATCTAGTTAGCTGGTGTTGATGTTTAATGTTTTCCCAATAAAACCATGACCTTCTTTGTATCCTGATCAATGGATTGAACTATTCTATGCTCATTTTTCATTGTGTTTAGAGCACAAGACTGTGGTAGTAACATGTGGAAGGTAGCAATATCACTGTAGAAGGTTTCACCATAGGGTATAACATTTTCCAAAGAACAATGAGCAACTGTTGAAAATTCCCTTCTTGGATCATCAGTAAAATTCATCACATTGCTATCTATGATGATATGAGTAATGTCTTCATGAGTGTCAACATATATATATCTTCACTTAAGTCCCCCAAGTGTTCAGTGATGGTCACCATAGCCAAAGAGGAACTAGTTTCTAGGTTATTGAGTACATCAATCCAGACTTTTCCTGAATATTTCATAGAGGGCTTAGCTGGAGGATATAGAGAGATTTTTTTCATGTCTATACCATTTGATATGACCATATCCCTATTGAACACACAGAAGTACTGAGGGGGGAGAATCAGTACTTAATCAAATTCTTTTTCTTCCAATACCATTCAATCAAATGTAAACATTTAAACCATGATAAACAAAGAGAACACATAAACACACAACCATAACACCAGATTTACGTGGAAAACCCTAGAAGGGAAAACCACAGTGAGCAAGCTACTTGGATCTACTGTCCAAATCCAACCTTAAAAATAAAAATAGGATTACATTAACATTTATGGGCTACAACCCAAAGGAAGCTGCAACTCCCTAAAGTGCTACAACACTTGCAAATTTTACAAAAGAGGCTTCAACCTCTACAATAAAATACTTATCTGACTCAAATGATTCTTTCACCAAAATTGACAGCTTCAGCCTTCTACTAACCTTTCCAAACTCTGCATAAATATTTCACCTCTACATAATCATAATATCAAGCTCTGCAACATCAAAATACCTTCAGATACACTTCTCCATCATCACAACATCACTTTTTCACACAAAATTAATGCTATTACACAATACACATCACATTTTTCATTCAACAACTTTTATCTTACATTTATATCCTTTGCAAGCTTCAAAAACTTTCTCCTTTGTCAGCCAAGATGAAACGTGAAACATGAAATGTGCAACGGCCACAACAGTCGGCTCCCAAACATTTGTAGTAAGTATAAATCCAATGCGGTTCAAAAACAAGATTTAATTAGGACCTAATTTACCTTACCACATTCTTCCATGTTGGCGCACACTTCCAAGCTCACGGCATAATCATCATCATATACCCAGTCGGACCAGTAAACACTTATCCTTCCTTGCATTTAGCTCCAGACCTAAAGCGATGTCAAAGGAAACAACATTACATCATGCGGACCACTCAAAAGGCATTTTATGACTTGTAAATCATCCCTATACACTCCTTTTCTCATTTTAGGCTATTTCATGATGGTACAAACATTTTAACTCTAATTCTAGTGTCCTTAACATACTTTGCTTATACAGTCTTGAAGTAAAACAATGAAAATCATACTTGCAGTAAACACAACCATTTGAAACTTAAACTATGCATACTAACCAGCCATATGAGTTTATCATTCAATCAGCAAGGCCAAATGCCAGTGTGTAGTGAACTACGGTGGCATCTACTATCTCCCTCTACTTACCTTAACTAGCAACAAGACATGTCTTCACATAGCTGACTCTAGAGACACTTCTGTGGTACATATTATTGCTTAAAACTTGAAACATGCATACTTTTTACTCATCTACCTGTCCTCCAAAATGCAATGTCAAATCTTCATCATGTGAAGCAATATTCTATCTCTCTGTGACTGCACTTACCCTATTTCATTACTACATTCACTCTTCTGACTAGAAAAAAAAAATTATGGTAGACTCCATGATCTCAAATTTGAACCATACATTCCTTGGGCTTATATCTTCAAATGCGGTACATTCTTTTGAGTATGTGACACCTTTCCTGACTGAACCAACACTTAGACAACACATATGCAAACAATCCCTAGTTCTACAGTCAATTGATGTTGCTGCAGTAGCCAGCCATGGTCTTCCCAAGATCAAGGGGTAAATAGTTTTCTAATTTCTTGGTTCCAAGATCAGGAAATCTATAAGAAATTATCATGATTCCACTATGTCCAATACATATATTAACACTCCATTTGGGATTGCTACTAACTGATCAGCTAATTTTAAAATTGTGGAAGTGGCCTAAATACCTATAAGAGCTAGTTTGTCTAAAGTGTGAATTGTCATGACATTGATTGTTGCTCCCAAGTCAACCAACACGTTTGATATTTCTACCCCTAAGATATAGACTGTAATGATAGGGTTACCAAGGTCATTGTACTTATGGAGGAGCATTTCACCAACCAGCAAGTCAACAACCTTACCTTCCACCTAGATAGTTTTGGGAAAAATCTTCTTTCTACCCTAGGTTTTGACACAATTTTGTTTAATAAACTAGTTGAGTTTTGGGACATCCCTAATGGCTTGAAGGAGTGGGATTTCAATGTTTAACTATCTAATTTCTTGCAGCAATTTAGACTTGGTGATAGGTTGAATTTTTGTGGATGGAATTTATTTTTGAGGAGTAGTTTGTTTGAGTTGTTCAAGGAATGGTGCCTATTTTTTAGTCTTCGTAGTAGCTCCAGAGTGTATCTCTAGAGGAACTCCAAAGATACCCACTGGTTATTTTCTAAGCACTCTATTGAAATTAATCTCCTCTTGGGGTTGTGTGAAAGAATCTGAAGATTCTAGTTCATCTGTAATTTCAACAATCACAGGAGGAGATGATCTTGGTAAAGCCTTTACTCAACGTAGGTGGAGATTGTTTAAATGAATAGCATTTATTCTAGCCATATTTTCCTGATCAGTTAGGTAAACTCTTGCTCCTTGTTTATTGTGTTTGGGATTTGCTATAGGTTGAGCAGGTAGGGATGGCTAATTAATTGGTTCATTTTGGGACTAATTTAGTGTATTTGTTGGACCAGTTAAGAGCCCTTGTTGTTGATTTAGAAAATGCCTTTGATGTCCTTGGAATGACTAGTTATAACCTTGTTGAGGACCCCACTACTAATGCATGTTATGTGGTCCAAACTAGGGTTGAAATTGCTATGGTCACTGTTGGTTAGGCCATGGTTGATTCGGCCACTGTTGGTTTGTCCATTGTTGGCTTTGCTAGTCTTGATTTTGCCAATCTTATGGTCCCCATTGAGGCGGGTTTATAGGACCATTCCATTGTGAATTCCATTGATTAACTCCCCAATTTGGTGGGCCTCTATAAGAGGATTGGTTTTAATATTGGTTGTATGGAAAGTTACCAGGTTGTTTTTGTCCAATATAGTTCAACTCCTCTTCTATCTGAGCTTTTTTCTTTGTTAACTTTTTCAAAGGTAGGATTTGGTCACAATGATTGGTAGGATGGTTTTATCATAGATCTAAAAAAAATTAGTTTTGTCTAAAGGACATTCATACAGGAGATGTTTGTTCTTACATCTTGGACAATAGATAGATAGTAGTTCAATTGTTTTGTTCTTCACTTGAATCTCATCTAAAGTAGTGTTTATTTGAACTAAAATGTTTGTCTTTAGATTGGCAATTTCTTTCATTAACTGTCATATTTCATTTTTTCCCTTCAGAGACCTTGGTGCTCTAACTCCATCATGTGTCCTTGAATAGTTCCTACATATCTCCTCAATTAATGGCATGTCCAGCTTGTTTATATTCTCGTTACCCATCAGATCCAATGCTTGTTTTGATTCTTTATCTAACCCTCTCAAGAATAAAGCTTTAGCCAGATTATGTTCCAAAGGATTGCCATATCTTTGAAGGGAGAAGTTGAATCTATTCAAATAGTCCTCTGAGATTTCTTCATCCTTTTGCTCTATTCTAAAAATCTCTTCCTTTCTATCACTTATTTTGTAGTAATCTTAATACTTGTCCAAGAATGTAGTCTCCATCTGATCCCATGAATGTATGAAATTAGGAATTAATCCCATGAATGTATGGAATTAGCAATTAATCTCATAAACCATCTCATGGAAGAGTCTTTAAGTGTGGAGGGAAATAATTGCAGTGTTTGATTATCTAAACCGTAATCATAAGTTTGACACAACATTTTGAATTCAAAGAGGAATTGATCTGGATCCTCTGAAGGAATTCCTCTAAAGGTTTGAAGTACTAATAAAGAAATGTTCTTCATAGAGGCATTATCCTTAGGATCTAGGACTATAGGATAAGAAAAAGTCCTTCATGGAGTTCTTTCTCCCATAGGATCTGGTTGTTCATGATTATCTTTCATGGCTAATGGTTCTATTTGATTTTCTTTGGGGGGTGTTTATTCTTGAAGATATGTTTGGGTTTGCCCTTGTTTTTCCTACAAGCGTTGGAGGTATTCTAACAGTCTATGATAATTAGGAGATGTAGGAATGTCTGGATGTGGTGATATTTTTAAGGTGTTAAATGAGTTGTTTTCCTTATTAATACTTTCATGTTGTTCCCCACTACTTTCACCTATAGTCTAAGTTTGGGGTTTCTCCTTTTTGATAAACGTACCTTGTGAATCTCTTGGCATAACCATGCAAATCTATTCTAATCCTATTCTAGGAACTGCTAACTAGAGTTTTTACTAACACTGATCCCTAGAAACGACTCCGAAAATGATAAGGGTCATTGTACCTTGCATTCAATTAGAATGATTGTCTAAATTATCAAATCCAAGGCAGTGTCCATGGTTGTCTACAGTAGAAACTTCTAATCAGTAGTCCCAAAACTACTTCCTAGAAACCAAAACCTACTCATCTATTCACAATCATTCATTTAACTACTTTTCTGTAAGAAATCTTATCTAAGAATCTAAAACTTTATAATTGCTGAAGAAAAACCTACTTTATCAAAAAATTGAGAAAATAGTAAATAGAATGAAACAATAAATTCATCTAAAGATTAAAGTAGTGAACTTAACTAAGCAATTTTAGAATTTATCAAAGCAAGAAAATTAATTACTAAATACCAGTCTCTACTCCTTTAATGGGAGTGGGCCCTTGCTCCACACCTTTAGAGGAAAGACCAACTTAATGCTTCAGATCACAAAAATAGAACTATCTGCTTTTTTATTTATGATCTTTCAAAAATAGAGTATGCTTAACAAAATAGAGTATCTTCTCTTTTTTCAAAATTAATCTATATAATGTTCTATAGCTTCCATCCATATATATATATTAGATATATTTTTCTGGTAAAAATATCTTTGGAGTTATTCTTCTACTCCTAGTTCTATACCAGATACAAAACATTTATTCAGCGTCTTTAACATACAACTATCAATTCTAAAAAGAATCATACAAAATAAAAAAATTATTAAAGTGACACTAAAGGTGGCACTTAAAATGAGAGTTCAACTTTGAGTTCAAACAAGCCATGGAGGCCACTGATAAAAAGGAAATAACTTAAACAATAGTTTATCAAAGATCATTTAACGATCACTTTTCTCTAGCAGGTTCAGTAGTGTTAGGAACAACAATCATCTTATTTCTCAAGATTTTAGGTAGAAGAATGAGTTGGCATGCCATACTACAGTCTCCTCCAGCTTCTTCGATGTCTTCTGCAGAACTCCGGAGTGTTGAGAGCATCTCCAGAGCTTTTGTAACAGTTCTGCTACGGAGCTCCAGAGTTGACATAAGCATCTCTGGAGCCTCCTAAAGACCTTAATCTTCATAGTGAAAGGATTCCTGCACTCAAAAAGTTATTCCTACATATTTATGTTAGTCAAAACTCATAATATGAAACCATTTAATCCCAACAGTTGCTGCACTATTACATCTACATTTAACAGAACTAAATAATGTTTCTTAACAATCCTTAAGGTACAAATCAAAGGATGCAATGGTTTTTAGGATAGAAAAGAGAGATATAATTTCATGTTTTGGTTAAATCTACCTGGCACTCACCGATGCATCTTTAGTGATGTTTTTAGCCACATTAAATATTTATTTGCATGCACATAAAGTTGTATTGCAACATTGGTTAGATATTTTAACGTGTGGAACACATAAGATAAATATTTAATATTTGTGGTAAACATTTAATTTTGGGGTCAATGGTTTTGTGCTCTCATGGTTTTGAGACACATAGTTTTGCCAATACCACAGTTGTATTATGTGAGTTTGATTCTATAAAAGCAAGCATATGTTTAGTGGTTGGGTTAGCTATCATTTTAGAGTTGGTTGTCAATTGTATTGAGCTCTCCTATAAGTGTATATGTGAAGCATGGCATGGGATGTGTGGTTGTATGGTTACCATTATGCTTGGACACATGGATAATGCATTGGAGGAGCTTGATGTTTTAGAAGTGCTCATGAAAACTATGTAAGTGTATTGTAATGGTGTTTCCATTGTTGAATAATAAATTGAGTGTGGGTGCTTTTGGAAGCTGAGTTTTTCCCTCTTGAAGGTTTTTCTAGAGTATATCTTATGTTATGTCTTTGATCTTTGCATTATGGTTATTCTATAAGGTTGCATGCATGCTTTTCACTAATAGGCTTATGTAATAAATGGTCTAATCAACCTAGTAATTTCCTAACAAGTGGTATCAGATCTATGGTTATGGTTGAGGGAGGTGAGACTTCCCTAGTTTTGTTTAACCCTTGTTTGAGTAGATCTAGTGCAAAGTTGAAGTCACAGTAATACTAGAGGGATTTAAGACATTTCATGGTATAAGGTGTTTTGTGCAAGTTGTCGAAATTATAGATTTACAAATTTGTGGTTATTGTTATAGATCTAGGGTTTGAAAAAGATTTGATAAAAAGGTTTTTTTTGGTGTTCAATATGATGGTTTTATGATGTTACAAAAATGACCTCTTGGAACAAAATAGACCTTTTCATTAGATCTAGGAGGCCCAAAACATGAAGATTGATATAAAATTTGATATATTTTGGCCCTTAGGGCCTAATGCAAAAAAATGATCAATGACCCCCTATGTTCAATTATATGGTCGTATAGCATATGGATTAACAAAAAAATTAAAAATAAATAAAGAAAATGAAGAAAATTTCTTGTGTAGAGAATCATATATATAGGGTACAAGGTCAACAAACCCCTTGTTAGAAATGAAGGTAAACAACTATCAATGGAAAAGTGATAACAACTGTAATATAGATATTTAACTATGCAAAACCAAAATGGAGATGGTATGAAATCAACACAAAGAAATAAAAAAATAGAAGATCAAACATATAACATAGTATTTACGTGGAGAAACCCTTTTGGCAAAAAACTCCACACAAGAAGAGATGCACCAGTCTGTATTAACCTCAATAGAGTGTACAATACAACACTATCAATCTCCTCTTCAATCTTCAATCCTGTAGTACTTGTAATACTCAATTACAGCCATAATACATGCCCTCATTAAAAGAGTTTTTCCTTCTAGGGCAGAAAACCTTAACATAACATCTACCATCATATCTACGACCTAATGATGAACAGTCCAAATTGACTACGAAATTACAATATTTTACAAGGCAATTCTCTAAAAAAAATCTCTTCAGGGGGGCCGCACCCCTAGACCCCCATTGAAAGTAGTGGGGGTGAATCCCCCCACACCCCCCGTCAACTACAAGGATCCAAAATGCAGCTGAAACAAGATTTATGCTTGGTGAATAGATCTTCCCCTATGAATGATTTACGTACAATATTAGGAGTAATTAATTACATAGGATTTATAAGGTTGATGGCACCTTAATCCTAACATCCTCCCACTTGACATCATACATTGTAAATACATCCATAGGAAAACATAAAACAAATTAACACTAGGAACAAGGCCTATGGCCTCCCTCCACCATGTAAACTTATTTGCACTCACAGGTTTAGTAAGTGAATCTACAATATTTGTTGCAAGTATGTGCAGTTGGTGTTGTCATTGATGTCAACAAGCTTGTATTGTCATTGGTGTCAACTGTGTGAGTAAGAAATGGTGCAAGAGTATGAGTATGTGTGAGTAAGAAATGGTGCAAGAGTATGAGTAGTTAGTGTTGAGTGGATATTGTCTATGATAATGAGGTTGGTTGAGCAGATGCAATGGTATGAGCTATTTGGTTGAGCTACTTTCATGAAGATGATTTGGTTTCTCTCAAGAGGTGTTGAACATGTTAAGAATATGTTTTTGTTGATTGGTTTCCAAGTGCTTTTGAGAAAATTTGATTAATAAAGGAAACAGTGTGTTGAAGTGGCATTTTGGTTTACAGAGTAGTGTTTTGGTTTTGCTCCACATTTCCTCTATGTTGAAGATCTATCTTTACGGTTTGGATATGTTGTTCAAAGGTGTTAAGAGATGTTATATAACATATTTGGTGCTCTGGTTCAAGGTGCAGAGGAAGTTGTGTTCACCAATGTATGGACTGTGTTTCTAAGCTTTGCAAAGGTGTCTGGGAGAAACTGTTTTGCTCTGCATTTCTCCGCAGATTTGTTTCTGACTTTGCAGTTCTGGATTTGTGCTTATAATGCTTATATATTGCTTTAGTTCAATTTGTTCATGGTTTTGTGCTCCACAAGTTGATTTCTTGAGTTACAGTATATGATAGAGTTGTTTGAGTGCTCCAGTGTGAACTTTAGTTAGGTGAAAGTTGTTACGGAGGAATTTGTTGGATGTCAGGATGTTTCAGGATGTTTGTGGAATACTCTAGACTGTGTTGAAGCCTTTCATGTGGTCCATGATTCATTTTGGGTTTGAGGAAATGTCTACTTAAAAGTTCATTGTGTTAACACAGGTTTGGCCGACCTTGGGTGTTTACACTAATTGTGGAGTTGCTTTGGTGATTGTGGTAGCATGGAGTAGCGTGCTTAGATGAATTTAGATCCAAGATAAGGTGTGTTGTGGTCCACCTTCATTCCTTTCCACCGCATGAATGTTTAGGTCCAGACCTAATTTGAATTTTTAGGGTTACGGTGATTTGTCGACCTTGGAGAATGCGTTCAAGGTTGAAGACGATATAAATAAGTATTAATGGATCATGATCAAGTGTGCGTGCAATGAGAGTGATGTGAATAATAATGTGGATGAATGTGTGGTATAGTACAAGCTTTTCATGTGTTAGATTACTAGATGCAGTGAGCAGAAGGTGTCTACAATTCTTTAGTATGACTGTGAAGGTGTTGATGGTGTTACGATGGAACTCCTTGTTGCATTGAAATAGATTTCTCCTTGTAACAATATTCTCTTTCCGGCATAAGATATCAATTAAATGCAAATAAAGATTAAACAGAGGAATAGAAATACACAGAAATAATACCAGTGAGAGACAAGTTTAAACATGGTTCACCCAAACTCAGGCTACATCCACCAAACAGAGAGTCCAATATTATTATCCAGTAAATCAAACTGATTACAACCAACAATCCCTGCAACTCAATACCGCTGCAAATGCTACAATACAATATCAACAAAAACCCTAACCCTTAGCTGCTTTTATCAAGCCTTATGTCGGTTACAAAAATAGGGTTTTTTATGTCAGCTAATAGAAAAATAACTCCCAATGCCTTTATAGAATAATAGGCAATTTTTGCTTCGGGGGCGCTGCCCCCATTAACCTCCAGACCCCCACCGTGGGCTCCACCCCTGAGCCCCAGAAGAGGGGCTCTACCCCCTGTACTCCCCTGTTAAATAATTTGGGGGGGGGAAACTGCACTGATAAAAGTGGGGAAAATTTAACCTCCAAGTCTGATTAGGCTCCATATAACAACAATCTCCCACTTGGAGACTGATCATAACACCACTAACCCTGTAGCTCCCACTGGAAATAAGCACCCTGGACTTTGCTATTCTAATTTTGTTGTTTTCAGTCTTCAAGACCAACTGAAGCTAAAGAGGAACTCAGCTTCTCCCTTGTCACTGCCTTTGTAAACATATCTGCTGGATTTTCATCTGTATGTATCTTTTCCAGCCGTAACTGCCCATCATTCAAAATTGATCGAATGAAGTGATACCTCAACTGTATATGTTTAGTCTTTGAATGCAAGGCAGAATTCTTTGCAAGATGTATGGCAATCTAGCTGTCCATAAACAAATAACCATTAGCTTATTGTTTTCCCAATTCTTCCATGAAATATTGCAGCCATATCATCTCCTTGCTTGCCTCTGTTGCAGCTACATACTCTATCTTTGTGGTGGATAAAGAAATCACCTTTTGCAATCGTGAGATCCAACTCACCACTGTCCCACCTACAGTAAAGAAATAACCTGTAGTACTCCACCTGGTATCAATATTCCTTGCCAAATCTAAGTCTACATAACCTGCTAAATCAGTATTAGAGCCCCTAAAACATAAGTGTTTATTGGATGTAACTCTCAAATATCTGAGAATCTATTTTACTGCATTCCAATGCTCCAATCCATGATGACTCATATACCTGATTACGACTCTTACAGCATGTGCAATATCTAGTCTCGTGCATACCATGGCATACATTAAACTTCCTACAACTAAAGCATATGGTACCTTGGACATTTTTTCTTCCTCCTTTGGTGTCTTAGGACACATCTCCTTAGTCAATTTCAAATGACCAGGCAAAGGTGTGCTGACAGCTTTTGCATTCTCCATATGGAATCTCTGCAACACTTTTTTAATATAATCAGCCTGAGATAGAGTCAATTTTTCGTTCTTCCTATCTCTACAAATTTTCATACCAAGGATTTGTTTTGCTACCCCCAAATTCTTCATAGCAAATGATTGTGCTAACTGCTATTTTAACTCTCTTATGTGATCCATGTTAGACCCCACTACAAGCATGTCATCAACATATAAACATAAAATAATGTAGCTCTCATTATCCAACCTCTTAAAATAAACACAATGGTCAGAATTACACCATCTATAGCCTTGCTTAGCCATAAAACTATCAAATTTTAAGTACCATTGCCGAGGTGCTTGTTTCAGGCCATACAAACTCTTCTTCAATCTACACACTAGTTTCTCCTTACCTTTGACCTCAAATCTTTGGGGTTGTTCCATGTATATCTCCTCCTCCAAATCACCATGGAGAAAGGCAGTTTTCACATCTAGTTGTTCCAAATGCAAATCTTCAGCAGCCACAATACTTAAAACAGTACGACTAGAAGTCATCTTGACAATCGAAGAAAATATCTCATCAAAATCAATGCCCTTTTTTCTGTGCAAATCCTTTTACAACTAGCTTGGATTTAAATCTTTTCTTACCTCCATCTTCCCCTTTCAGCCTATAAACCCATTTGTTTGGTAAAGCCTTTTTACCTGCAAGTAACTTACATAATTCCCAAGTCTGATTTTTCAGCAAGGAGTCCATTTCTTCTTTCATTGCAAGCTCCCACTGAACCTATGTATCCACCTGCATAGCTTCATCATACCCTTCCGGTTCACTAGCATTTGTTAACAAAATAGAATACAAAGAGGGAGAAAACCTTTCAGGAGGTCTACTTAGCCTTGTTGACCGTCTAACATTCACTGGAGTTTGTGGTATTTCTTGTTGTTGTTGTGGAGCATGAGGAACCACTGGAACATCACTATTTGGAGTACCATCCAGCACCACATAATCCTTTTCTTTCTTCTCATGCTGCTATAACTAATCTTTGTACAACACCTTCTCATTGAATATAACATCCCTGCTTCTCACAATTTTCTAATTTTCAAAATCTCAAAGCCTATAACCAAATTCATCATTGCCATATCCAACAAAAGTACATTTTTTGATTTTGCATCCAGCTTGGTTCTATTTCCATAATCTACATGTGCAAATGTTTCACATCCAAAGGTTTTGAGAAAAGAATAACTCACCTTCTTACCTATCCATGCTTCCTCTGGAATATTGCAGCCCAAAGGAACTGAAGGACCTCTGTTAATTAAATATACAACAGTGTTGACAACCTCTGCCCGCATGTTTAAAGGCAAACAAAAAGAGAGTTAGTTTTCTCAAGGATGGGAAGCAAAAGAAAGATGAAAAAAAATTGGAAGGTTTCAAAAGGTGCCTTAATAGTAGCCCAAAGGAATTGAAGGACCTCTGTTAATTAAATATACAGCAGTGTTGACAGCCTCTTCCCCTCCTTGAGAAAATTGACTCTCTTTTGTTTGTCATACACACAACTTTCATAGAAATCCATATTAATACATTTTAGACCTGGTAAAAATTTCTTAGAATTAAGTACCTTCATACCTTTTTCACTCATATTCCCAAGTCTGTTATGCCACAGTGTTGTCTCAGAACTTGTAGCAACTATTTCAGTCTCTTCTTGCGAACCTGTAGCAATTGTTCATGAACCTGTTTGTTTTTTCTCTGCAATAGCTAAAGTAGAAGGAATAGTATGACCTATACAAAGATATAAGGTGCCTACTTTCACACCTTTTTCTACTATTAAGGCACCTTTTGAAACCTTCCAATTTTTATCAGTAAATGTAACAATGCAACCTTCTTCAGCTAGCTGCCCTGCTGAAATTAAATTCCTACTCAGCCTTAGAACGTGCTTTACCTCTTGTAGTAGCCAATGATTCCCATTCTATAACTTAATCTTGATTCTTCCCTTTCCAACAATCTGACAAGGTTCATTATCTCCCAAATAAACTAGCCCAAAATCCCCTCAAACATAATCAAGAAAATAACGTCTATGGGGTGTAGCATGAAATGAGGCCCCTCAATCTAAAACCCATGAATCATCAACATTATCTAGGGAAAGAATCAAAGCATCATCTTTAGATTTATTACTTACCACATTTGCCTCCTTATTTCCTTCTTATTTGTCTCCTTTATTCTTCCAAGACCAACAATCTTTCTTCAGATGACCTAGTTTCCCACAGTACCAGCAATCCTTCTATCCTCTAGATTGGGACCTCTTTTCCTTTGATTTTCCTCGTGACTTCCCATGACCTCTAGAACATTTTCCTCTCCTTAGATCTATCCTTGCTTTCTGCATTCAAAACACTACCTGATGTGGACCCTCCTGAGTTTTTCTGTCCCATTTCCTCGCTAAGGATAACACCAACAACATCATCAAATTTTAAAGTGTTTGAACCAAAGACAGTTACTTACAGCCATTACCAAGCTATTCCAACTTTCTAGCAAAGAACATAAAACCAAGAGAGCCCTCACCTCTTCATCAAATTTCACTTTTATAGAAGTTAACTGACTAACAATCGTATTAAACTCATTTAAATGATCTCTCATAGATCCACCTTCAATCATTTTTAGATTAAACAAACGCTTCATGAGAAATACCTTATTTGAGGCTGAGGGTTTTTCATACAATTTAGCCAAAGCTTTCATTAGTTCACTTGGTGTCTTTGCTTCTATTATATTGAATGCCACAGATGGTGCCAGGCACAACCGAATGGTTCCCAGTGCCTTTCTGTCTTGAAGTTCCCAATCCTCATCCATCATTCCTGTCAGTTTCTTCGATACTCCTTCCAATGGCCTCCATAAATCCTTCTAGTAGAGGTAATCCTCCATCTGCATTTTCTATAACTGATAGTTTTGCCCATTAAATTTATCGACCTTCAATTTAACCTCGTCCGCCATTGCTCCCACTCAACCATGAGACCTTCCTGCAGATGATAATCAAACACAACCCACTCTGATACCACTTGTTAGGGATAGCTAGCAAAAGATATCAATTAAATGCAAATAAAGATTAAACAAAGGAATGGAAATACACAAAAATAATAGTGAGAGACAAGTTTTAACGTGGTTCACCCAAAATTGAGTTACATCCACCAAATAGAGAGTCCAATATTATTATCTAGTAAATCAAACTGATTACAACCAGCAATCCCTGCAACTCAATACCACTACAAATGCTACAATACAATATCAATAGAAACTCTAACCCTTAGATGCTTTTATCAAGCCTTATGTCAGTTACAAAAATAGATTTTTTTTATGCTGGCTAATAGAAAAATAACTTCTGACGCCTTTATAAAATAATAGGCAATTTTTACTTCGGGGGCAGCATCCCCCAGACCCCCACCGTGGGATCCGCCCCCGAGCCCCCACCGGGGGAATAAGCCCCCCGGGCCCCACAGGAGGGGCTCTATCCCCCCTGCACTCCCCCGTTAAATAATTTGTAGGGGAAACCACGCCAATAAAAGTGGGGAAAATTTAACCTCTGAGTCTAATTAGGCTCCATTTAACAATAGTCTACAATTCTTTAGTGTGACTGTGAAGGTGTTGATGGTGTTGCGGTGGAACTCCTTGTTGCATTGAAATAGATTTCTCCTTGTAACAATCTTCTCTTTCTTCTTCTCTATTCTAGCAGTGAGCCTTTCTTTTGGGTAGTGAGCCTATTGTTTTTTGATATTGATACTACTTCATATTGTGAGCTAATCCTCGCCGTGGTTTTTCCCTTCTTGGGTTTTCCACGTAAATTTGGTGTTATCTTATGTTTGTTGTTGAGTTGATTCAGTTTCTATTATTTACTTTCATGCTTAATCATCATAATAGTTTAAGGGTTAATTGAATTGATGTGGATCTAAATGTGTTTGAGGGTTTTGGAATTGTAAGTTACAACTGATTCACCCTCCCTCTCAATTGTATTGTGCATTCAACAATTGGTATCAGAGCAAGGTTCCTTGGAAGAGAGCTTAACTACTTGAGGTAGATCTAGGATGGCGCACAAGAAGGATGTTCCTTTGTTTGATAGAACGGATTATGCTTTCTAGAAAATAAGGATGGAAGGTTATCTGATTTCTCTTGGATATGAGATCTTGAAGGCTGTTGAGACTGAATACACTATACTAGAAAATGGTCCAAGTACTGTAAATGAGATCAAGGCCTATGAAACCAATGGTAAAGTAAGGTATGCTCTTTTAAGTGGTCTTACGAACTCTGAGTTAGTGAAAGTTATGAATTTGAAAATTACTACTGAAATCTGGAAAAAGTTACAAAGTATGTATGAAGGAGATGATAAGGTCAAGCAAGTTAAAATACAAAATTTGAAGCTCATGTTTGAGACCATGTGAATGTCTAAAGATGAAAATGTGATAGGTAAAAATCAAGTTAATAAGATCAAGCATAGCCATGAAAACCTAACCCTACCATCATCAAAGAATCTAATCCAAATGAAATTAAAAGCATACAATTCAAGAACAATATCACCTAGATTGTATGATTCCTTGTTTATGATGTGGATTGCTTCTCAACAATGAACAATTATGAAGATCAAAGCTACCATGATGGATGGATGATAATTATAATATGCTCAATGGATACTAAAATGTTCAATATGCTCAAGATGATAATGTAGACGCTATATGAATGATGGATAGATGTAGTATGGAATGAAATGGTGTTTATATATAACTCAACAAAAATCAATCAATGGTGGAGATTTGGTGGATATGTGAATGGCTAAGATTGAATGATAGTCATAGATGAATGTGTAGATGACAAGTGGAAGGAAGATAAGGCTTATATGTGACCATGTACATAAAAAGTACTACATGTGAAAGATATTAAATAAAAGATGTAGTACCACTTATCTTTTCAAATGAAAGAGGCACACATGTCGGCTCATGAAAATAAATGATAAGAGAAAATTAATTAAATAAATAAAATTTATTTAATTAATTAGAAAGTGGGCTTATGAATGGATTTTTAATTAAATAAATAAGATTTATTTAATTAAAATAGATAGAAATAGATAATTAAATAATTATAGATTAGAGAAAATAGAAGAAATAGCTAATGAATTAATTAAATAAATATAAATTTATTTAATTAATAGAAGACATAAGTGATAGGAAAATTGCTCAAGTGTGTTAAACAAATGCAGATGGTAGCTAATGCGATATTTGAATGCTTAGGTCAATTTTGGGTGTCTACATTTTGCCCCTCTTTGATACAATGTCCATTAAAATGTTGTGTCAAAGAAGATACAATACTTGCTTGAAAAACAAGATGATGCCCCAGTGTAACTAGCAGGTGACCCCCTCGAGAGGTAAGCCAGGCCAACTAGGAAGGGCTGGGTTGACTCGCGATAAGATGAAGGGCTAGAAACAAGGTTGACACGAAGAAAATGAGGGTTGGGAGGGATAAATTAGGATAGTATAGAAGAATTAAGGTCTGGAAAAGGGCTATAAGTAGGTCCCTCAAGGGAAAATAGGCTCATTTGTGCTCATTTGTGTTTAGAAATCTATAGAGATCTAGAGCTCCTTAGAGTTGTTGTGCAACGAGAGTTGGAGAGCTATCAGGATGGTGATTCCACGCAGAGATCATAGTGCAGAGCGAGTGAGGACACATGGACGACCAGAGGGAGCAGGGGCACCGGTGTATCAATTTTTTTGTGAAAAGCATGATTTAAATAGGCTAGAAGCGTCATAAATGTACAAACATCACCAGAAGTGACTAGGTTAGAGGCTAGACAGTTAAGGTCGCTTGCAGGCTAAGAGTGGTCGCTTAGAGTAGTTTAGGTCACCTATAGGCACGGCTTAGTTACATATGGAAAAAGTGAGTCACTTGTGACCAGCTAGAGGAAATAGATAAGCGAAATGTACATATGGTTAGAATAGGTCGATTATGGAAGAAAAGGGAACGCATGTAGAAAAATAGCTCACTTAGAAAGAACAGATGCTCGCGTATAGCAAATAGGTCGCTTATAGTGAAAAAGGTATGCGCATATAGTTGTTTAGCTCACTTTTAGTCAACAGTCAAGTGCCTATGGTAAAGAAGTCGCATGTAGGCTAGAAACAAGCACATGTAGTAAAATGGATCACTTGGGTTCAACAGATGGTTGCATATAGAAAAGTGGGTCGCTTATAGCAGAGATAGTCAAGTATAGCATGTAAAAGGCAATTTTGATAGCACAAAGACTGATACAATGAGCAGAATGATGCAGGATGTTCTACCACCGTTGTTATCACGAGAGCGGCATCCCAAAGATCTACGATTGGTGAGATTATTGGATGCAGAGGAGTGGCTGGTGCTAGAGATCCTTGGGTTAGAGCATGTGTCAAGGCTAGAGCCAGTGCAGGCGCATCAAGGACTGATGACGTTGATGGTGGAGCGATGGAGGAGTGAGCATAGTTCATTCTTGGTGTCGACGGGAGAGGCCACGATCACACTAGAGGATGTGTTCAGGATTCTGCGCATTCCTATTGATGGGGACCGAGTAGATTATGATCCTGACATGGGTCCAACGGCATTTAGATGATTGTTCAGGACTCCAGATATTAGGGTGGAGAGCTGAGAGATTCCCATGGCCAAGATGGAGGAGCTATGTGATAGGCTACAGCAAGTAGTGGTGGCTATTATCATATGACTAGTGGGCGATAGACGAGCGAGAGGATTCCCAGTCAAATGGGGGATGGTGATGGAGGGGATGTTCTCCTATGGGACAAGATATGCATGGGCAGAGTGTGTTCTTGGACAGCTCTATCATTATCTACATGATTGTGCATATATGTTCGGGGTGAGTATGTCAGTTGGAGTCACAATTTGCATGTATGGGCATATGAGAATTTTCTAGTGACTAGGCTAGATGGATGGGTGGCTAGAGCAACGAGAGAGCCTTATGCGAGAATCTATAGAGGAGCTCTGACATACTGGCAGCGTAGAGGATTAGTGTACTAGTGGCAGATATTAGATGAGGTAGACATGTTTATATGGAGGCCATGGCTAGGATGTGAGAGATGGGATGAGGAGGATAGAGAGCTTGTCTATGCTAGAGAGGGGAGATATATTTTTGGATGCAGGATATATATTATAGAGCGCTATTTTCCTGAGAGGGTTTTGAGATAGTTTGGGTTGCCATAGACAATACTAGTTGGTGATGCCATTTTTGGGAGGACTCGACAGGAGGTTTTCGATTGGGGGCCGAAGATAGTGGTTGACACGGTGTTGGCAGAGAGAGAGGGGCTACAACCAGTTGTATGACAGTGGGGACAGGGTCCTGCAGATCCAGGCATGCTACAAGATTATGATACATACTGGGTGATAGCGAGACCGATGCGGTTGACGAGGGTGGGAGAGATTGGAGAGATAGGGATGGAGAGACCAGTCAGGAGGAGACGACGATGGGCTCCACCAACACAAAATATTGTGCCAGCAGCTCCAAGGATATAGGTGCAGGGACAAGCACAGGGACAGCCTCAGATACATGTACAGCCTCAGGGTTAGATATTAGGAGGTGATGATGTTGGGAATCAATAGCTGTAGAGGAGGATTAGGGAGGAGAGGAGATGGAGGTAGCGAGCTCAAATGAGGTTGAGGAGACTGGAGTTAGACAGGCATCAGGTGGTGATAGGCTTACGGCATGCGAGAGCACAAGCTCAGACATACCAGGCACAACTACAGGCGAGAGCACAGGGAGGTGATGGGCAGGATGATGGTTCACTTGCCAGAGTGACAGGGGACAGAGATACAGCTAGGCAGAATGAGCAGATGATGAGATTGGAGTGAGAAACTACCCTATAGAAGATGCAGGCGATGAGGGCTAAGAGAGATGGTCTACGGATAGAGAGAGATACAGTTGTTTAGCAGTTATAGGTGATGACTGGCAAGAGAGATAGAGCAATGGCTGCATTGGGTACAGATGGGGCTACTATGTATATGGCCACATAGCTAACACAAACATAGGGAAAGATGAGGAGGGCACAAGGTGAGGCTGAGTATTACAGGGGATTATACTATGGGGCCATGCCAGCAAAGCAGAGGCAGCCTAGCTTCAGGAGAAGGTTAGGAGCTTCTAGTTCATGGAGGACATGTGGGTCTCGATCTGTAGCGTCAGTGATGGGGCCATAGAGAGATAGGGGGCCAAGTACAGGACCCAATGGTGGTGGTCAGGGAAAGGGAGTTGCCAGTAGTCACTAGGGCTACATTGTTTATGTATATTATGTTGTATCATGATGAGGCCTAGAGCCAATTGTACATACATTTTGATGGCTCATCTTGTACATGTGGACACTTGTATATTGACACATTTATGTATATATATGATGGCATTGATTATCTACATGATGTTGTAATGGATGCACTTATTGTATGATGATGGTTATGTATGTTGTATTTATATTTTCATGGATTATATGAATGTTTATGCAAATGATATGAATATGCAAATAGAAATAATGGAAATGTATTATATCTAGATAGTAATGATATAATATGGACTGATGCTTATATATAGATGGTAATGATATGATATGTCTAACACACTTGTTTTGTAGGATAAGAGATGTGGACAAGGATGATGGAGAGAAAGATTGATCTTGGTTGAGAACTACATAGGCATATGATGGAATGGATACATGAAGTGGCAGCTTTCAAAGTAATTGCTCAAAATTTAAAAGAAATGCAATCCTTATGTTTGATATAGCATGTGGATGTTATGCACCAGGGTATAGAAGACCAAGGTGTCAAAATATCCAATGCAAAACTAACATACTACAATCTTGTCTGAACGTATGAGGTCAAGATGTTGAGCCAACATACACAAGATATGAATAGCAGCTAGTATTCTAAGATGGACTTTAACTCTACAAGCAATGGTTTGAGCTTATCTCCACTACACATAGTGACACCTTGCTAGTTATATGTATGGAACTAGTCTTGACATTGAATAGTCTCATGTGCATAAGAGACTATTTAGCTTCTCAAATGCTAGAGATATTGATATGTAAGATGCTAATCCCAACACGTACAAGATAGCAATACGCATAGGAAGAGAATAAGATCATCCCACAGACACAGCATACGAAAGCAATATGACCATGCCCTATTCTGTACTTCATCGCAACATACCAAGATATGATAGATCAAGGCAGTCTTGATTAGGCATAGGAAAGGAACAAAAAATAAATCAAAAGATAAAATAAAAGATATTGTCATCGTGTTCTCTTGCCAAATTTAAGTGCTCTTGGATGGATTTAAGTTGGCGCCTTGTTGAGAGGAAACTTGTATCCTGTTGAAGGCTAAAGATGTTGATAAAATGCTATAGCAAATGTTGGCTTAAGGCATGTGGAAAAATAGCTTCTAGCTTATTCTTGATTGGTTAAAGTGCTTGAACTTTCAGTATACAGATAGTCTACTTCTTGCTTGAGCTAATCAAAAGGAAGAAGATGGAAGATAAAAGAAGATGGGGTGGATCGTCTATGCTTGAGTACTGGATACTTCCTTTGAATTCTAGACTGCCTACATACCCTGTATCCACTGGATCAAAGAACATTACGATGGTGATGAGACATGATGAATATGTAGTTCTAGGTTTATTGATGAAGTGATGAAAGATAGAAGAAAATGGGATGAAAGATTGGAGAATGATTAGAAGAAAGATGAAAAATGGGCGATGAAAAGAAGGCTATCACCTTTGCCTAAATCAAAGTGCTTCCTTCGCATCTCAGATTGCCTACATACCTTGTATCCACAGGATCGAGGCTTTAACGATAGAGCTGGTGATGTAGTTCTTGCTTATTGCGTTAATGGTTGATGTCAAAAGATCAACTTTATTGCTTGGATTTTTTAGTGATGTTTTGATTTTTTTTTTTGGAATTTTGAAATGCTTTTGATGTTTTTAGTGATTGGTGTGCTTTGATCCTAGTTGTAAATGTTTGCCACGTTTGAAGTTGGATGTGTGTTGTGCTTGAAGTTAAAATGTTTGTTGTGTTTGAGCTTGGGTGTTTGTTGTGTTATGAGCTAGAGCGATAGGTATCCACTTCCAAATAAGGCTCAACAAGTGCCCCCAGTGTGGGATGATGGTTTATTATGAAGAAACTGTGATAGATGTGGTCGTGTGATCAAGATGCTAGGGTGCCCAATGATATAATTACCTCAACCAAATCCAAACTATGAAAGCCAGCAAGGCAGAGGGGAGGATGGAAGGCCGTTTATTAAGGATGCATAAGGGATAATGGCTTACAAGGCAAGATGTAGATTATGATATGGATTATATAGGGTAGATGGCAAAGGATGCTATGAAAATATTATTATCGAAACAAACTAAGCGGATGATGGGAGCTAGTCACTACACATAGCGCCTGTTTGCCAGGTTTTCACTGTGGTACTTATCCAAGGTGTCTGTTTACCAAGTTTTCACTAGAGGACAAATTATTTATCTTGTACTATTTATTTTTTTGTTATCCAAAGTGCCACAAAGTGGTTTTCACTATTGGATGGATTTTTTTTTTATTTTGGGATAGCTGAGATTCATGGATAAAACTTCTTGAGATGAATGATGTTAACTAGTTCATCCAAGGGAATGCCCTCAGGTGTTGAGAGTGTATGCACCTAATCCATAAACTGATGTGATGACAAAAGGACCAAGCTAATTTGGTTCAAACTTGCCCTATTTCTCACGATGTTGTTGATACTTTTGATTTGCTTTAAGGACAAGGTCTCCGACCTGAAATCTGCATTCTCTGATTTTCTTGTTGTAGCTATGGCGTAGACAGTTCTAATAGACTTGGAGATGGTTGAGTGTTGAAAGGTGCCATTCATCTAATAGCTCAAGATCATGGAGTCTAGATACTCGATATTCCTCATCTAAAATAGTATGTTGTAAGCATACTCGTAGTGACGGGATCTCAACCTCAATAGGTAGGATAGCTTCAGTGCCATACACAAGAGCATAAGGTGTAGCTCTAGTTGGAGTTTTGATACTTGTTCTATATGCCCATAATGCAGGATTAAGTTGTAAATGCCAATCATGACTAGCTTCATTGACTGTCTTCTTGAGGATCTTGATAATTGTTTTGTTAGAAGCCTTAGCTTGGCCATTACTTTGAGGATAATAAGGTGTAGAGAATCAATGTTGGATATGGAACTTGTTACAAAGATCTCTGACCTCTTGGTTCTTGAAAGGATGACCATTATCAGTGACAATGGCTTGAGGAACTCTGTACCAAAAAATGATATGGTGTAGGATGAACTTGGATATTTGCTTGCTAGTAATGTAGGTCATCGGTATTGCTTCCACCCACTTTCTGAAGTACTCAGTGGCAGTTATGATAAACTTATGACCATTTGATGAAGTTGGATGGACTTTACCTATGAGATCAAGTCCCCACTGCGAGAATAGCCAAGGAGTGGTAATAGGCTGAAGTTCATGTGTTGGTGCATGTACTAAATCTCCATGTTTCTGACATTGTAGACATATTTTTGCAAATTGTTGTGCATCTTTCTCCATAGTTGGCCAATAGTATCTAGCTCATAGAAATTTTTTAACAAGACCAGGGCCAGTGGAATATGATCTGCAGACACCTTCATGTACTTCACATAAGGAAACCTTTGCTTCCTTGAAATTAAGACATCTAAGAAGGATACCATCAAGGCTTCGATGATATAGTGTGTCTCCTAAGATAGTGTAGCGAGAGGCTCGACGGATGAAGGTTTTTCGTTGGGTATTAGATAGTTGTAACGGAAAGGTTTAATTGCGGAGATACTCGTATATGTCCTCATACCAAGGTGAATTGGGACCAACAATCTCACAAATAAGCTCAGACTACGGTACTTCAAAAGCTAGGATCAAAAGTTGTTCAACCAGAAACTCATACTTATGTGTATTGGACGGCATATCTAAAAGAGATCAAATCATAGCCATGGCATCTGCTGCTTTGTTTTGTATCCTTGGAATCTGTTCAAAGGTCATAGTGTCAAAATATTTCTTGAAATCATCAACCATTAGCTTAAATGGAAGGAGGTTCTCATCTTTTGTTTGATATTATCCTAAAACTTGTCTGATAACCAATTGCGAATCACCAAAGACATGTAGTTGTTTGATAGCCCATTGTACTGCCATACGTAATCCTATGATTAAAGCTTCATACTCTGCTATATTGTCGGTACATGGAAATGCAATTCTGTATGATTTTGGGATACAATCTCCTTAAGGGGTAACAAACAGTATCCATGCTCCTGATCCATGTTGTGTGTAAGATCCATCAAAATATAGTTGCCACAGTGTTGGCAAAGTTAGGTTGAACAATTCTTCATCAGGAAACTCTGGACGAATTGGTTGAATATCTTTGATGGGTGTTGCGGCTAACTGATCAGCAATAGCTTGTTCTTTTATGGCCTTTTGATCCACATATTGTATGTCAAATTCACTTAGGATCATAACCCATTTTGCTAGTCTTCTCGTAAGGATTGCTTTGGAGAGAAGATATTTAAGTGGATCAACATTAGATATAATCTTTGTTGTTTGGTTCAACATGTAATGTCACAACTTTTGGGAAGTAAACACCAATGCCAAACATGCTTTTTCCATAGATGAATAATTAAGTTCATATCCCACAAGAGTTCTGTTAATGTAATAAATGGCTTGTTCCTTTTCTAAATCATCATGTTGAGCTAGAAGGGCACCCAATGCTACTGTTGTTGAAGATATGTAGAGCAATAGTGGTCGATCAAGTATAGAAGGTGTTGCTAGATATTCTTTTATTTTGTCAAAGGCCTATTGACACTTCTCATCCCACTTAAAAGGTTCACCTTTGAGGAGAAGATGTTGAAAAGGATGACACTTATCTGCTAGTTGTGAGATAAATCTGCGGATGGATTGCAACCTTCCTTGTAGACTACAGAGCTACTTGAGATTTGTTGGCGGAGGCATCTCCATGATATCTTTTACTTTGGTAGGGTCCACTTCTATCCCTCGTCGAGACACAATGTATCCCAACAGTTTTCTAGACGTTACGCCAAATACACATTTCTTTGGGTTCAGCCTAACTTGATACTTCTCTAGTCAATCAAAGATTTGTGCCAATACTTGTAGATGTCCTTCTCTTGTCTTGGATTTCCTAGAATATCATCAACATAATCTTCCATGATAGTGTGAAAAAGGTCATGGAAAATTACTATCATGGCTCATTGATAAGTAGCTCCTGCATTCTTGAGACCAAAAGGCATTACAACCCAGCAATATGTACCCCATGGGCAAATGAATGATGTCTTGTCTTGATCTTCCTCTGCTATTTTGATTTGGTTATATCCTAAAAATTTGTCCATCAAAGATAACATTTCATGTCCAGCTGTGAGATCTACAATGTTGTCTATGCTTGGTAATGGAAAGTCATTTTTGGGACATGCTTTATTAAGATCTCTGAAATCTGTGCAACAGCGAACTTGTCTGTCAGGTTTTGCTACAGGTACCAAGTTTGAAACCCATTTTGGATAATCAATAGGCTTTATGAACTTTGCTTCTAAGAGATTCTAAATTTCTACCTTAACCAATAGAGCTACTTGCGGATGTATTTTGTGTAATTTTTGTTTGACAGGTTTTTCATTAGGAGATACCGCTAGATGATGTACCACGAGTGAAGGATCTAGAACTAGCATGTCAGCATAGGTCCATGCAAAATTGATAGCTCTTTTTATGAAAAATGTTGTGAAATCTCTTCTTTCCTACTCTAATAGTGATGCTACCAAATATGTGATCTTTGGATTCTGTTCTGTGCCCAAGTTCATGTCTTGTGATTTTTCAATTAGCACTATTGATTTCTCATGATAGTCAGTGGCAACAAGAAGATCAAATCCCCCATCCTCGGATTTCTCAGAGAGGTTTTCACCTCAGATACGTCCTTTATTTTTACTTTTTCATGGTCAAGAGGTGCCTTTCAGTTTTCACCTAGTGACCTATCTTTTTTTATTTTTTTTATTTCATTTTTGCGACTGAAGGATTTGAATACTTCTGCCAAAATATGCTAGTTTAGGGAGATCCATCATGAAGCATGCTTTATGATCACCAATGGAATGCCTTGTCGTAAACCCATCAATTAAATGATGTCCAATATCGGTGCCCCCTATTGGTCCCAATCGACAAGGTCAGGATATACGAGTGAAAGGGTAGCGGACAAAAGATGACGTTTAGATGAATTTGTGGAAATCATAAAGATGGAGTTTTCTTGAAAAAGGTCAGTGATATGAAGGGAGGAGTCATCAATGGTATCCATATTAGAAGTCTCTCCTACCAAGGAAAGTACAGCTTCCATATCATAAATACACTTAATGTCTTTGGGAAGCGGTACCTCCGGCTGATAGCCAAGGCCTTGCTTATTAAACTTCTTAGACACAACAATGGGTTCAATAGGTCCTTGTTCCTGTGATCCCAATCCACCATGTCCTTTGTAGCCCATGTTCATAATGATGCGGAACCCATTGTTATATCTCTCTAATTCAAGTTGGACTTGGTCGTTCTCATCATAGAATATCCAAGAGTTAATGTCATCAATGTCTTCATCATCAAGGAATCCACCTTTAATGAATACTGTGGGTGGGGCTTTTGTGATAGATGCGGATGAAGATGGCTTGGATGTAGAAGGTTTGCCATGAGATTTGGTAGATAAGGGAAGAGTTCCAACACAACAAGATTCTTGCAATGTGTACTCACCCGGGCCATGTTTGGTGTACTTGATACGGAGATTGGAAGTAGCTTTGCTAGATGATGGCTTGAGTAGGACGGATGGATCTACATATGATGAAGATGGATATGCTTTAGTGTTGATAGGAATGTAGTTAGGTCTTTGATATTTAGCTTGGAAGGTGTGGCAAAATTCAAATGGAATGGGATCAGCATGGATAGTAATTTCAGCACCGTTATGTGGAAACTTGAGGCATTGATGGTATGTGGAAGGAACTGCTTTGAGAGTATGGATCCATGGATGACCAAGAATAATGTTATAAGGAAGCTCAATATCAAGAACTTGACAACGGGTGTCAGTAGTAACCGGCCCAACTTGAATAGGCAAGTGAATAATCCCTCTAGTATCTCTCTCGGCATCATCATATGCTTTGATAGTAATGACCTTGGAAGTGTCAACATCTTTCTCAGAATATCCCAATTGTTTTATTAATTTTAATGGGCATATATTAAGACCAGCTCCACCATCCACCAAGATTCATTTGATACAGCATTGTTTGACAAACACTTCTATGTGGAGGGCTTCATTATGTGACAGGTTGATGGAAGGTTGAAGATCTTTGTCAGAAAAGGTGAGATGGCAAGGGGCTACAATGCTAGCTATCATAGATTGAAATTGAGTGGTATCGATATCATTGGGCACTGAAGATTCTTGTAAGGCTTTGTCAAGGATAGCTTTGTGGGCAGGGGATATGCGAAGTAACTCGAGAATGGAAATATGTGCAGGTGTTTTACCAAGGTGATCAAGGATGTTGTAGCTAGGAGATGGTCAAGGAGGATGGACAGGTGCTCCTTGAATGGTAATGCAACCTCTTCGAGTAGTCACAGCACAATCAGGTGCTTTGCCTTGGATAGTAATAGTAGAAATGCGAGCATGGTCAATGTGGCCAATAGTGGATGATTCATAGTTATATTGAATTGCATTTCCGGTATGAGGGTTACTTGGTTTGTCATGAGATGGAAGTGGATTCTTGAAAGCATCTAGATCATAATTTAATGTTAGTTTCTATGTAGGTTGTGTTGTTGGAGGTGCGATTTTGATTAAACCTTGATCGATGCAATCTTTAATAACATGCTTTAAGCGCATACAACCATTTGTTTTATGTCCCTTGACTCTATGATAATTGCAATACTCATTTTCTTTGTACCAATGAGCTTTGAAGAGCGGTTCATCATTGGGTGGTGCATCCGGTAACATGATATCTCTTGCTTGGAGAAGCTTTCAAAAGATAACTTCCATAGGTTCCGCTAATGGTGTGAATTGTCATCGATTTGAAGTTTGTCATTGTTGAGTTCATTGAAAAGGTTGAGTTGCTACATATGGGGCTTGAATGTTAATAGGAGCTTTCATTGTTTGTATATTCTTTGCATCTACAACACCGTCATTGACAACATTCTTGTTCTTGTTCCAAAAGTGAGATTTATCGTTGGAGTTTTTCTTGTCTTTGTTATCTCTGAAAATCTTGATAGTGCCTTTAGCGATTAGAGCACGTTCAATGATGGTTCCTTTGGAAATAAGTTCATCAAAGGTACTAGCACTTTGCAATTATAGTTGGAATGAAAGCTTGGGATGAATATTTTGAACAAAGATATCAAGCTGATGTTTCTCAGGTATTTCCCATGATAACTTGCTAGCCATATTATGCCATTGTTGATTGAATGAAGAGAAAGCTTCACCATTGCATTGTTTATTGTTGACAAGGTCATTCATGTTCACTTCATGTTTAATGTTGAAAGCAAAATGTGATCAGAAATTATTTGCAAGTTTCGCAAAAGACTTAATGCCCAGAGGTAAATCAGAGAACCATTCAAGAGCTTGTCCCGCTAAGTTTCAAGGAAATAGTCTCAAAAGATATGTATCATCTTGAGCAACATCGAGACATGCAACAAAGAAAGCTCTAAGATGGTCTTCTGGATTTCCTTTTCCTTTGTACTTGTCAAATTGTGGAATTTCAAAGTGTGACGGAAAAGGTGTCATATGAAGTGACTTCTCAAATGGGTAAGCGCATATGTCTTCCAAGGAAAATGTTTTCTTCCCTTGTCCTACGGCTTTGTTAATCATTTGTTGAACATCTGTTGGAGAAAGGTGTTGTTGTTGCAAAGGGGGTTGTTGGTTCGGAGGTGCAGTGTAATATGATGTATATTGCGGTTGCTATTGCGGGATATATGAAGCCATGACCATTTTTTGAGGTTGCGTGCTCACAATATATGCCATAGGATTAGTATGTGACACATATGTGTTTGAAGATTGTTGTCCTTGAGACACAAGCGGTGGCTGAGTATATTACGATGAATTAGGGCGAATGTTTTGCATCACATGGGAAGTAGAAGATGAATTGGCGTTGATCAATGGTTGGGAGTTTGGAGTTGGGTTTGTGACATGGTAAGTGAAGGAAGGATTGGTAGATGCAGAAGAAGGATGGACATTCGGGTTTGTATTTTGGACAACATGAGGATTGGTGTATGTCGTATATTGAGTGACGATGGGTAATCCTTGAGTGGTATAAGATGGATTCATGGTTTGCGAGGGATTATAGGAAGATGGTTGAAATGATGTAAGTTGATCAACATAAGAGACCACGGTGCTAGGATTAGCTTGTGAAATAATAGGCGAGTCACTCATGTTAATGAGACTAACATTGGGATCGTATGATGCGTTGGATGGATCTGTGGAGATGGTGGAGACCATATTAGCAGTGGTAGGAATATGGGATGTGGTGTCCACATGTGATGCAATAGGAGTAGCGGATTGCAATGGTTGTGAAGCTTGGACAAGTTGCGTTGTTTGGATAGCTTCCAGGAAACTTGCAGAGTATAGGACATGGGGATAGCTTGTGACATGTGAGGAGTTTGTGCTTGGGCAACATGAACAGCTTGTGTTACTTGAGATCGAGATACAATCACGGTAGGAGAAGATGTATGATGTGAAACATGGAAAGGTGGAATGTTCAAATTTTGTGAAAGCAAAGGGAGTACATTGGTTGGCGTTATCAAAGGTTCTAAAGTTTACTCCGAGCGTGGTGGGTCAAATGAAGTAACAGTAGGCAATGAAAAGGATGGGTTGGAAGATGAATTTTGGAATTTGGTATGCGATGGTGTGGCTATGGTGGATGGTCCCTTTGCAACAACAGCAGGAGTGCTTGGATCATGCTCTCGAATAGCAGATATGTCAAAGTATCTTGGTAATTTAGCTCCCATACGTGCTAATTGCAAGAAGTAGAGGTTAGGATCAGATAAAACAAGTCTCTCGAATTGATCACATACATGTGTATCTCTATATTCTCATAAGTCTTCTTGGGATTGCTCTTCATAAGTCTCCGAAAATGTTTGAGGTTGTACTTGTTGTGAGGATGACTCTCCAATGGTGTATCCATCAGGCACAAACATGTGAGGAGGCATGCCGATCGTAAATTGAATCACGTCTCTAAGGGGCATTGATCTAGATTGTTGAATCTTGGCTTCCATCTCAGCTCACAGTTTTGTTTCCATTTCAGCTCACAGTTTTGCTTCCATTTTAGCTCTATATTGACTCCTAGTTTGAGGCATGATTGTTGATGTTGAAATTTGGACTTTATCTTGCAAGATTTGAGACCTAAAAGGTGATTGTTTGCTGATTGTTTGATTGGTTGTTGGTTTGCTTTTCTAGTTTGCTATTTGCTTTGTTGTTGGGTTGCTTGGTTGATTGTTGATGTTGTTTGGTTGATGATTGCTAGTTGTTTGATGGTTGGTTGAAAGACTTCCCTAGAGGATAGCTCACACACTCAAAGGGAAAAAGCTTGTTGATGTTGTTGTTTGCTGATATTGCTAAGGCTAAGGCTAAAAGATGATGTTTTGCTGATGTTGGATTGATTGTTGGATGTTTGGTTTGTTGATTTGAGGTCTCAAGAGGATGGGAAGTCCACAAAGTCTAGTTGTTTATTATGCTCAAGATAGGAGACAAAGTTCAATTATCTATAAATGATCAGATGCAGGTCTAAAAGCTAATGCTAAAGCTAAGCAAGCTGGAAATATGACTGATTTGGCTGAGTTCCTGGGATTTGCTGATATTTAGCCAGAGGAGGCAGATAATAGCTCAGATGTGACACAGAAAAAGCCAAAAGTGATTAATAATAGCTTGGAGGTGATCTAGTTTCGATCCAAGTGATAGGTTACAGTATTATCCAGAGGCAAGCCTGTTTGCTAAAGGCGAGTAGTTTTGGTTCAAAAGTGATTTTCTATTGATTAAAGGTGACTCAGTTTGGAAAAAAGGCAACCAACTATTGTTCAAAAGTGATTGGGTTTACGCAAAAGGTGGCTGACTGTTGTTTGAAAGTGATCTAATTATCTATAAGTGATCAATTAAGGCTCAAAAGCGGTCTATGTCTGTTAGGGAATATGTTTAAATTATGTTTTTGACAAGAAAATAGTGATTTTAGTCACTCACACTCACAACAATCACAAACTTGTACAACCTAGGCTAAGAAAGGACTGTATTTGTTGAGTCCCCTGGCCGTGCTTATTCAAAGTGGATAGCTTCAAGATCTTGGTAGCACTGGCTCCTCTCAACAGCACACACTTCTCACGCATACCAAGATCCAGATTTCCCAAGGCTTGTCCCCCCACCAAACCTTAGGATTGTCCCTGCTATCTCTACTAAGAACCACGTGAATTGGGCCGGCTTCAAAGGTCCCACCTTTTGCATCAACAAATAGAGGGTTTTTGGCTACTACACAACGTTGCTAGTAAGGGCATCCGTTCAGGAGGCTATACGTGCGGCAGCGCTACTCTCCATTATGGAGTCTCCTAGCCTTCAAGGGTTGCACCTTGGAGAGTTTTGGGGGAGGTTGGTTGTCGGTATAACACAACAACACCCATTGTTCGTGGCTTTCTACACAAGCACTTTTCTTATATAGTGGTTTCGAAGGACTTGGCTTTAGCCCGTTACTGCTTGGGTCGTACCCCTTCTCACACCGGGAAGGCAGGCCCTCTAAAGATAATAACAAGTTCTCATACACCCAAGATCCATTGGATAGATAAGGGGAGAGGATACTTTTACTATTAAATTTGGGTTACAAACATACACATTCAAGCAATCAAGAAAGATAAATCAAGCACAGAGCAAACAGTGACTCATCTTAAGCACCAAGCCCAAATGTTCCTAAATTAGTGATAAACCACAAGTCTTGGACTGATCAGAGTTGCAACAGATATGTTAGTAGTTTGATAACCTCATTTTATTGGACAATCAATAAGATGTTGCACAAATACCTAATTAGTAACCAAGAAAATTGAACTACAAATGATACAGACTGAAAGTGACACAGTTACCAGAGGCGATCAACTATTGATCAAAAGTAATATGTATTCTGTCAAAAGTGAAATGTTACAGATCAGAGGTGACGCTAGTAAAGCCAGATACAAACTAATAGAGCTCAGAAGTGATGCAAAAAATTAGCAGGTGACTGATTACAAGTCATAAGCGACTCAGATCTACAAAAAAACAAGATATAACAACAAACCCTAGTTTTGCATAAAGCGGCCTGATAGCTAAAAGCGATCACCGTCAGAGTGATGTAAATAAGAACATAAGCGACCACTATTAGCTTGTAAGTGATGCAAAAAAGATAATAAGTGACTACTGTTCGCTCAGAAGCGATCCTGGAAAGGCTAAAAGTAGTAGGTTTCAGTTCAAAAGCGATGTGTTTGTTCAGGTAGCGACTGGAACTTGTCGTAAGCACTTAGAAAATCTGATCTTCACAAAAACAACTTCAAATAACAAAGTTAATCAAGGACATGAGTCCCACCGGGCGTGCCAAAATGTGATAGGTAAAAATCAGGTTAATAAGATCAAGCATAGCCATGAAAATCTAACCCTACCATCATCAAATAATCTAATCCAAATGAAATCAAAAGCATGCAATTCAAGAACAATGTCACCTAGATTGTATGATTCCTTGTTTATGATGTGGATTGCTTCTCAACAATGAACAATTATGAAGATCAAAGCTGCCATGATGGATAGATGATAATGATAATATGCTCAATGGATACTAAAATGCTCAATATGCTCAAGATGATAATGTAGACGCTATATGAATGTTGGATAGATGTAGTGTGGAATGAGAGGGTGTTTATATAGAACTCAACCAAAATCAATCAACGGTGGAGATTTGGTAGCTATGTGGATGGCTAAGATTGAATGATAGTCATAGATGAATGTGTAGATGACAAGTGGAAGGAAGATAAGGCTTATGTGTGATTGTGTACATAAAAAGTACTACATGTGAAAGATATTAAATAAAAGATGTAGTACCACTTATCTTTTTAAATGAAAGAGGCACACATGTTGGCTCATGAAGATAAATGATAAGAGAAAATTAATTAAATAAATAAAATTTATTTAATTAATTAGAAAGTGGGCTTATGAATGGAATTTTAATTAAATAAATAAGATTTATTTAATTAAAATAGATAGAAATAGATAATTAAATAATTAAAGATTATTTAATGATAGATTAGAGAAAATAGAAGAAATAGCTAATGAATTAATTAAATAAATATAAATTTATTTAATTAATAGAAGACATAAGTGATAGGAAAATTGCTCAAGTGTGTTAAACAAATGCAAATGGTAGCTAATGCGATATTTGAATGCTTAGGTCAATTTTGGGTGTCTATAGAAAACATTACCAACTACTTATAGAAGGTGGATGAAGTTGTCAATGGCATCAAAGGACTTGGTGGAGATGTGGATGAAAAAGAAGTGGTATTGAAGGTACTCAAAACTCTTCCTAAAGCTTATAGTCATAAAGTTTCTTCTATTGAAGAATTACAAAATTTAAATCAGTTTACAAAAGATTAGTTGCTTGGTACCTTAATTGACTTTGAAATGAGAGAATTTGGTACAAGTAATGCAAAGGCTAAGACTACTCTCAAAGATGGAAAATCTAAAAAGATTGTGGAATCAGATCAAGAGGATCTAGATGATGTGGAAGCTAACTTTGTGAGAAAAATGAGATTGGGTACTGGTAAGTACAGTGGTAAGTTGCCTTTCAAGTGTCAGTTGTGGCAAGATTGGTCATTATGCTTCAAGATGTCCAGAAAGAATTTTGAGAATCAAGAATAGGGAGAACAAAAGTAGAGTGCCTTAAAAAAGCTACTATGTTAGAGAAGATACAAGTATATCTGATGATGAATTTAATTATGAAAATGATGAGGATAATGAATGTCTATTCATAGCTTTAAAAGATGATACTGTTTCTACTAACTCTGAAAAATGTGTAAAGGAAAAGGCTCCGAAGGTAAGTACTATGATATCTGCTTTTCATACCAGACGGGAAAAGAACTATTGGGTTATTGACAGTGGATGCTTGAATCATATGACTGGTGATAAAATTAAGTTTGTTAAACTTGAAAAATATGATGGAGGACTAGTTAGATTTGGTGATGATACAGTTGCTAAGATATGTGGAAGAGGCTCAATTAGTTTTGATGGCAAGCACAATACTGATGATGTTCTTTATGTTAAAGGTTTAAAGCATAATCTCTTGAGTGTTGTACAAATGTGTAGCAAAGGATACAATCTTGTGTTTTAGGATGGTGGTTGTGAGATCAGAAAAGACTTCAAAACTGTGATTGCTGCTGGAAAGAGAATAGATGGAAATGTTTATTAGCTCAAAGGTGGTGATGGTTATTGCTTCATGACTCAGATCAGTGAGAGTTGGCTATGACATAGGAGATTGTATCACTTCAATTTTGATAGCCTGGTAAGAATAAGTTCATTTCAAACAGTGAGAGATCTACCAAAGATTACAAAGCCTATCAATGTTATTTGTAAGGAATGTCAAATTGGAAAGAAAGCAAGAAGTAGTTTCAAATTCAAGGATCAATCTTCTACCTACCTATTGGAATTGGTGCATACAGATCTTTGTGGTCCTACCAAGGTATAGAGTTTTCAAGGTGACAGGTATTTCATGCTTTTGATTGATGATTATTCTAGGATGACATGGTTACTTTTCTTAAAGAAAAATTTGAAGCCCTAGATAACTTCAAAGTATTCAAAGTCATGGTTGAGAATGAAATGGATATGAGAATCAAATGTTTGAGGTCTAATAGAGGTGGAGAATTCGCCTCCAATGTGTTTAACATGTTTTGTGAGAATCATGGAATAAGGCGGCACTTATCTGCCCCTGGGACTCCTCAGTAGAATGGAGTGGTTGAAAGGAAGAATAGGACTATTCAAGAAGCTGCAAGGACAATGATAAAAGAAGCAAACCTACTAGAGGTCTACTGGAGAGAAGTAATTCATACTATTGTTTATATATTGAACAGAGTGCAGGCAAGAGCAAATAGCACAAATACTCCTTATGAATGATGGTATGGGAGGATTCCTACTGCCAAGTACTTTAGAGTGTTTAGAAGCAAATGTTAGATCAGAAGGGATGAAGAAAATCTAAGAAAGTTTGATGCAAGGTCTGATCAAGGTATCTTCCTTGGGTATTCTACTAAAAGCAAAGTTTATACAATGCTACAACAAGAGGCTAAGAAAGATTATTGAGAGTGCAAATGTCAAAGTTGATGAAGATCTATAGAACAATTCAGAAGTAAATGGATATGAATCAAATGAATCTTTTTGCGAAGAAGAAGAAAATGATAAGGAAATGGAAGTGTAGGTTAAAGAGGAAGAAGCTCTGAAAAAGACTCCTAAAACTCCCAAGTATTTGCAGAGGCATCATTCTAAAGATCAGACCATTGGTGACAAGAACAAAGGTGTACTAACAAGAAGGAAAGTTGTTGAAGAACAAGTAAATCTATGTTTACTCTCTAAAGTTGAACCTAAGACAGTAATTGAAGCATGCAAGGATGAGTATTGGATCAAAGTTATGGAAGAAGAACTAATGCAAATTGAGAAGAATCAGACTTGGGAACTTGTCCCAAGACCAATAAACAAAAATGTGATTGGAACTAAGTGAGTATTCTGGAACAAACTGAATGAGAATGGAGAAGTGGTAAGAAACAAGGCAAGGCTTGTGTGTAAAGGTTACTCACAAGTAGAAGGAATAGACTATGAGGAAATTTATTCTCTGATGGCAAGAATGGAGGCCATTAGGATGTTTTTGGCTTTTGCAGCACATAAGGATTTCAAAGTATATCAAATGGATGTGAAGTCATCTTTCTTGAATGGTGAATTGGAAGAAGTATACATAGAACAACCAGATGGATTTCAGTTATCATATAAACCGAATATGGTTTGCAGGTTGAAGAAGGCATTGTATGGACTGAACCAAGCCCTAGAGCTTGGTATGCAAGGTTAGACAGGTATTTAATATAGCAAGAATTCAATAAAGGTTCTGTAGATAGCAATCTGTACATCGAAGTAGGAGAAGATCAAATTTTGATTGTGGAAGTATATGTGGATGACATAATCTTTGGAGGAAATGAAGGTATTGTAAGGTTTTGCAGATGAAATGTAGAAAGAATTTGAAATGTCAATGCATGGTGAGATGAACTTCTTCCTTGGGCTACAGATCAATCAGACAGACAAAGGTATTTTTATTTCACAATCAAAGTATGCAAGGAAATGTTGAAGAAGTTTGGAATGGGAGACTCTAAACTAGTATGTACCCCTATGACAACTAGTTGCAAGCTAAGCAAGAATGATGAATCTCCTAAGGCTGATCAGAGCCGGTATAGATCAATGATTGGAGGATTGCTATATTTAACTACTACTAGACCGAATATTATGTGTGTAGTTTGTCTTGTGGCTAGATTTCAAGAAGATCCCAGAGAGTCACATGTTGCAGCAGTGAAGAGGATATTTAATTATTTAAAGGGCATTCCAGATCATGGCTTGTGGTATCCAAAGGATGATAACTTTACTCTAAGTGCTTATACCGATGTAGATTGGGTTGGTTATGTAGATGACATGAAAAGTACTAGTGGTAGTGCATTCTTTCTTGGTGGCAGCGTGGTGTCATGGTGAAGTAAGAAGTGGGACTCAGTATCTCTGTCTACTGTAGAGGTAGAATATATTGCAGCAGCATCTTGCTACACATAGGTGTTGTGGACAAGACAAACCTTGAAGGATATTAGAGTTGTATATGATGAACTTATTGCTATCTTCTGTGATAATACAAGTGCTATTAACATTTCAAATAATCTGGTGATGCACTCAAGGACAAAACATAGATCAATCAGGTATCACTTGCTGAGAGAGAAGGTTGCAAAGAATGAAGTGAAGCTTGAGTATGTACCTACAAAGGATCAAATTTTTGATATATTCACCAAGGCTTATCCTAAGGATACATTTGAGTATCTCTAAAAGAAGTTAGGGGTTATTGCCCCTCCTTTGAACTAGATGCATAAGAGATGCATCAGTCTAGTGGATTTCAAGATTCATTCCTTATTCTGGACTGATGTTGGAGGCTACCTCTCAGGAGGAGTAGGTAGTACTCATGATAGTTGTGGCAGTCAAGGGGAGTAAGTTGTAATTTTGGTTGATTCTAAGGGGGAGTATGCAGTATAGTAAAAGAAATCATGTTGTAGAGCAGTAGTAAGCAAGTGCAAGTTTAATCAGTTATCTAAAAGTAAGATTGAAAAAGAAATGTGTAGCCCTTTGTCATTGATATCAAAGGGGGAGAGAGAGCAATGTGAAAAAGGAAAGAGTCAGTTGTCAAGAAGAGTGTAGCAAGACAAGGGGGAAACAAAGAGAAAGGAATTGTTGGTATGAAGCATAGTATTGAGAATGCTATTGTGTTGATTATTTTTCACATTATGTGTTGACATCAATGACAAAGGGGGAGATTGTTGCAAGTATGTGTAGTCGGTGTTGTCATTGATGTCAACAAGCTTGTGTTGTCATTGGTGTCAACTATGTCAATTGTGTGAGTAAGAAATGGTGTAAGAGTATGACTAGTTAGTATTGAGTGGATAATGTCTATGATAATGAGGTTAGTTGAGCAGAGATAAGGTTGTTGCAATGGTATGAGCTATTTGGTTGAGTTTCTTTGTTGAAGATGATTTGGTTACTCTCAAGAGGTGCTGAAGATGTCAAGAATATGTTTTTGTTGATTGGTTTCTAAGTACTTTTGAGAAAATTTGATTAATAAAGGAAACAGTGTGTTGAAGTGGTATTTTGGTTTACAGAGTAGTGTTCTGGTTCTACTCTGCATTTCCTCTATGTTAAAGATCTATCTTTGCGGTTTGGATATGTTGTTCAGATGTGTTAAGAGATGTTATATTTTGAATTTGGTGCTTTGGTTTGAGGTGCAGAGGAAGTTGTGTTCACCAGTGTATGGACTGTGTTTCTGAGCTTTGCAGAGATGTCTGGGAGAAACTATTTTACTCTGCATCCTTGTGATTATGCTTATAATTCTTATATATTGCTTCAGTTCAAGTTGTTCATGGTTTTGTGCTCTGCAATTTGATTTCTTAAGTTGTAGTGTATGACAGAGTTATCTGAGTGCTCCAATGTGAACTTCAGTTAGGTAAAAGTTGTTGCGAAGGAATTTGTTGGATGTCAGGGTGTTTCAGGATGTTTGTGGAATACTCTAGACTGTAGACTGTGTTGAAGCCTTGCATGTGGTCTATGATTCATTTTTGGGTTTGAGGAAATGTGTACTTAAAAGTTCATTGTGTTAACACAGGTTTGGCCAACCTTGGGTGTTTAAACTGATTGCGTAGTTGCTTAGGTGATTGTAGTAGCATGGAGTGGTGTGCTTGGATGAATTTAGATCTGAGCTAAGGTGTGTTGTGGTTTGCCTTCATTCCTTTCCACCACAGGAATGTTTAGGTCCAGACCTAATTTAAATTTTTAGGGTTAAGGTGATTTGTCGACCTTGGAGAATGTGTTCAAGGTTGAAGATGATATAAATAAGTATCAAGGGATCATGATCAAGTGTGCGTGTAATAAGAGTGATGTCAATAATAGTGTGGATGAATGTGTGGTGCAGTACAATCTTTTCATGTGTTAGATTACTGGATACAGTAAGCAGAAGGTGTCTACAATTCTTTCATGTGACTACGAGGGTGTTGATGGTGTTGCAGTGGAACTCCCTATTGCATTGAGATAGATTTCTCCTTGTAACAATCTTCTCTTTCTTCTTCTCTATTTTGGCAGTGAGCCTTTCTTTTGGGTAATGAGCCCTTTTGGCAGTGAGCCTTCTGGTAATGAGCCTATTATTTTTCAATGTTGATACTACTTTATATTGTGAGCTAATCCTCACCTTGATTTTCCCCTTCTTGGGTTTTCCACGTAAATCTGGTGTTCTCTTGTGTTTGTTGTTGAGTTGATTAAGTTTCTGTTATTTACTTTCATGCTTAATCATCATAACAGTTTAAGGGTTAATTGAATTGATGTGGATCTCAATGTGTTTGAGGGTTTTGGAATTGTAAGTTACAACTGATTCACCCCCTCCCTGCACCATGTAAACTTCTTTGCACTCACAAGTTTAGTAAGTGAATCTGTAATATTCTCCTGAGTGTCAACCTTCTTCAGCTCAATCTAACCATTAGAAATCATTTCATGAACATAATGGTATTGAACATCCACATGCTTAGTTCATGCATGATACATGGGGTTCTTGGCCAAACATATTACACTCTGGCTATCAAAACCAATCCGAATAATCCTGCAATCCAAACCAATACCTATACACAATCTTCATAACCAAACTACCACCTTAGAGACATGAGTACCAGCCATATACTATGCTTCAGTGGTGGATAAAGAAATGGTGGGCTGCCTTTTACTCATCCAACTTACAGCTCCTCCAAACTAAGTAAACACATAGCCACTATTGGACCTTCAACTATCTAAGTCACTTGCCCAATCAACATCAACAAAACCTTGTATGTCTAATGTCTTATCCACATTGTTAGTACCAGAATAGACCAAATAGTAATTGGAAGTACCATGCAAATATATTAACACCCTCTTTGCATAATTCCAATGTTGTCTACTAGGGTTAGACATAAACCTACTCAAAACTTCCACTGCTTGGGCAATATCTAATATAGTGCAAACTATTGCATACATCAAACTTCCTACAACACTAGTATATGACACATTAGACATATCCTCTAAATCATCTTCATTCTTAAGATACATATCTAATGAAATCTTAGTACCAAGTGGTAAAGGAATTCTAACTGGATTGCAATCCTGCATGCTAAATTTATGCTAAATTGTATCAACATTCTTACTCTGTGATAACCAAAGCTTTTTGTTTACTCGATCCCTTTTTATCTCCATTCCCAAAATATACCTGGCTTCCTCTAGGTCCTTCATGTCAAATGCACCTGAAAGTTGAGCTTTCAGCTCACTGGTCATACCCTTAGTGTTATTGAGAAATAACATAGCATCCACATACAAGGCAATAAATAGAATCTAATCATCAATACATCTAATGTATACACAATGATCTTCTTTACTTATAACAAAGCCCAATTTTAAAATAAATGAATCAAAATTCTGGTACCACATTTTAGGAGACTCTTTTAAACCATAAAGAGACCTTTTTAACTTGATACCTAGTGTTCTTTCCCTTTTACTTCAAAACCTGTAGGTTGTTGCATATAAATTTCTTCTTCTAGATCTCCATGCAAAAATGTAGTCTTAACATCTATTTGCCCAATTTAAAAATCATAGGCTGCAGCAATGGATAAAAGATATCTAATAGAAGATAATTTAGCAATAGGAGAGAAAATTTCACCGAAATCGACTCCCTCTCTATGGAAGTAACCCTTGGCTACCAGTCTAGCCTTATACTTCAATAGTGAACCGTCTACTCCAAACTTCTTCTTGAAGACCCACTTACATCCTATGGTCTTTCTTCCTTTGGAAAAACATACAAGATCACAGGTGTCACATAAGTCTAAAGCCATCATCTCCTCCTTCATGGCTAGCTGCCAAGACTCACTATCATCTACATGAATAGCTTCCCTGTAGGATCTAGGTTCATCATCAATACTCAATAAAGCAAATACACAATGAAAATCTAGTGGGCTATACCTATCAACTATGTTTCATTATCTTATGGATCTTATCAAGGGTGGAGTAAGAGATTCTTCCTCATGTTCTTTTGTATGCTCAACTTATTTTGTAACAACAGAGTCTTCCTCATCTAAACTTTCACTTGAATCTTCTTCTTCCTCTCCATCCTCTAATCCATCATTTTGTTCTTCCTGGTGTGCATTTTCTTGCTATAAATCAAAATGCACTATCCTCTTCCTTTCCTTTGCTTCTAGTTGTACAGGATCAGAAATAGCTCTAAGTTCCCTAAAAATCACATCTCTAGAAAAGATAACTTTTTTGGTTAGAGGATCCCAAAACTTATAACCTTCTACATTCTCACCATATCCAATGAATATGCATTTATATTCTTTTGGATCCAACATAGATCGCTTTTCCTTAGGCACATGAACAAAAGCCTCACAACCACAAACCCTTAAATATGAAATAGAAGGTTTCTTACCTAAATATACTTCATAAGTTGTCAAATCAAGAGCCTTACAAGGAGATCTATCTAACAAGTAACAAGTGGTACTCACAGCTTCTGCCCAAAAGTATTTATCCAATTGTGCATCACTTAACATACTTCTAGTTGTTTCCATTATTGTTCAGTTCATCCTTTCTGCAACACCATTTTTTTGTGGTGTATATGGAGTTGTCTCTTGCCTTATGATACCTACATGCTTACAAAACTCATCAAATTCCTTAGCTCTGCAATATTTTTTTAATAAGGAAAGGGTAAAAATTTATTAATAACAAAACAACCAATACAAAACTAGGAAAGCAACAACCCACCGAATCAATAGTAGGCCAGAACTAAAACACAGAGCCACAGTCCAACCAGACCAGAACCAGAGAAACACCCCCAAACCCCATGCCCCAAAAAGGGACCACCGCTACCCATCAGTATTCTCAGAGATCAACCTTTCCAAAATTTGAACACAGTCTTGGGACGAAAGGTCCCAATCACTAACATTACAATGCCCTACTTGTTTCAAAGCCCACTTTTCCAAGCAATCAAGCACTTTGTTCCACTCCCTAGGGATGTGGACATTTGAAATAAAATCCATCAACTAACTCAACCGGAGAATCTATCTAACCACCGAAGCCAACTGCTAATGCACATCTTCCACAATCTACTCATTCAGCATGTTAATCATAACCTAAGAGTTAGACTCATAGATAACCCTATGCCAACCTAAAACACACCCTCTCTCCATGGCACAGAGAATAGATAGGCCTCCATAAAAATGTTTGTCTGGTGCCCTTATAAATAGAGAAGAAAAATAGGACAACACCAGAGTTATCCCTTCCTAATCCCCCAATCCTAGCATGACCAGGGTTCCTCCTAGATGATCCATTTGTATTAATCTTAAAAACTCCTCAAGGAGGGGGAGACCATCTTCCTTCCTTCTGGATCTTACTCTTGGGGTGGCCCCTTTTCCTGGACCAGGAAGGGCATAAACCACCATCAACTAAACTCATATTCTGAGCCACCTGCAACTACCCAATATCCAACTTAGGAGAGAGATCACACTCAGTTGCTAAGGTCTCTTGTAGCATGCTAAGAATCCTCTACCACATCCACTGAACCAACAACATCCTCCCCTGAAAGATTCTCTAATTCCTTTCCAACCAAATCTGACACCAAATAAAAGAGGGACCAATATTCCAAGCTACCTGGAGAAAAGAGACCTTAGTCAAGGGTCTTCCCAAGCTTCTCCAAAACTCCACTAGAGAAGAAGCATGGACATAATCCTACTTCCAAGCCCCCCACCAAAGATACCAAATCTCTCTGTCCAAGGAACACTCAAAAACCAAATGAGTAGGACACTCCTCGCTACTATTATAGAGGAAACAAATAGAAGGACCCTAAAAACCCCTCTTCTGCAGGTTAACCCAAGTGAGGCACAGATTATGAGCAACCAACCAAAGGAAAAGTTAGATTTTGGCCATGAAAACTTATTCCACACAAACTTCCATCAAGGGGAGTCAATCTCCCCAAACTTTTGCATGTCCAACTCCTGATATCCAGAAGCAACAGAATACACACCTTTCAGATTAGGGCTCCAGGCAAGAGAATCGCGCTCTCTCAGAGTACTACAAACTCTGCTAGCAAGGATCCTAGCTGACTCCTCCTAATCTTCTAACAACCCTCGAAAGCCCATTCAGAAGAATCTTTCCATTTGTAAACCTCCACCTGACCCAAAAGATGAATCAATTTGAAATATTCCACCTGACACCACCTCGCATCAAGAAAGATGTTGCACAAGAGTTGTAAGTGCAGAAACATAGACAAGATAGGTAGGTGACCATCCCAAGAATCATGCCAGAACAAAGCCTCAGAAACCCTATTACAAATCCAAAACAATCCTTGCTCAATTAAATTGGCACCCCTTTTAAGAGTGCCCCATATCATGGATCCTTTACCAGAGAGGATAATCCTCAGAACATCCACACTTGTCACTCCCCCCAAGTGTTTATAATTAAGAATCTTAGCCCAATCCTAGTCCTAAAAAGTGCACCACCTCCAATACAACTTGGCAACCAAGGCTTGACCAATAAGACTAGCCTACCTAAGTCCAAGTCCCTCCTCTTGATTTAGCCTACAGATGGAATCCCGCTTAACCAAACTCCACTTCAAAGATTCTAAATTACTAGCCCATAAGAATTGTCTGGATAGAGCATCAAATTCATTAATGAAGCTTGAGGGAGTCCCCTAAACAAAACACCTATAAATGGGGAGAGCTTGAATCACAAATTTTAATAAAGTCACCTGCCCAGCTAAGGACAGCCATCTGCAAGTCCAGTGACTAACCCGCTTACAAAACTTGTCTAGATTATCATGTCAAAATCCCCTAGACAAGATGCCAACCTGTATGGGGATACCAACATAAACAAGAGGAAGGGTCCCAATCTGAAATCTGAGAATCCCTGTGATCTTGATCTGAATAAGCCGAGGAGTATTAAAGAAGAAGTTGGAGGACTTACCTTCATTAATCCTCTGTCTCAAGGTAGCCAGATAAATATCTAAAACCTTTCTAAAGTTAATTGCCTCATTGACTTTAGCTAAACCCATCAAAGTAGTGCCATTCACAAATTGTAAGTGAGAGTGAGGAGGTAAGCTATTGCCCCAACTCCAACCTTGGATCAAGCCCTGTCCCACGTGTGATTTTATGAGTCTCCCTAATTCTTTAGCCAAAAGTATAAACAAATATGGAGACAGAGGGTCCCCTTGCCGAAGGCCCCTAGAAGCACTAAATAGCTCAGTAGGCACACTATTAATAAGAACAGAGGAAGAAGTCGAAGTAACGCAGCTCATAACCCAATCAACCCAATCAATGCCAAATCCAAATGCCAACAGAACCTTACAGAGGAAAGCCCATTTGACATGATCACAAGCTTTGTCCATATCTAGATTAATGAACATCGGTTTCTTCCTAGACAACACCATGGAGTAAATAGCCTTAGTTACCACAACAACATCATCAAGAATTTGTCTGCCTACAACAAATCCACCTTGCTCTTCCAAGATCAGCCCATTGAGCCATGGTTTAAGTCATTCAACAATCAGCTTCATGATGATTTTATAAAAAACATTACACATAGCTATTGGCCTAAACAGGTTCAATGAATTAGCTCCTTCAGTCTTATGGATAAGAACCAAGAATGTAGCATTCAAGGAATTCAACATTTGTTTGTTCCTTTGTGACTCCTTGACAACCTCTAAAAGATCACATTTGATGATCTCCCAAAATTTCTAAAAGAATTCAACTGGGAAGCCATCTAGCCCAAGGGCCTTCCCTCTCTTCAATTGAAAGACAATCTTCTCCAATTCAACCATGGAGATGGGACTGAAGATAGCTTCATTCATCCCATTAGTCAACAAAGAAGGAATACAATCGAGAACTTTATTTTCCTCATCCACTGATAAGGGAGAATCCTCTGCAAATAAACAAGAGAAGAACCGAGAAGCCTCTGTCGAAATCTCCCAACTAGAGGAAAGTTGAACCCCTTGAGAGCTCACCAAGGAACTAATTCCATTCCTGTGTCTTATGTCCTTAACAAAGTTATGAAAAAAAGAAGTATTTTATCACCATCCTGGAGCCAATCAATTCTCAACTTTTGCTTCCAAAAACATTATTTGCACAATTCCCATTTCGCCAACTCCTTCAAAGCTTCTATCTCATCTCTAAGATTCTCCAAAGTGAGGCCAAAGTCCCCAATCTGACAAGAAATGAGGTCCAGTCGGGACTGAACAACCATCTTTTCCAAAAAGATGTTACCAAAATATTGCCTATTCCACTTCTTAAGCTGAAACTTCACATACTACGGCCTCTTAACAAAGGAGTACATAGTCGTACCAAACGTTGGCTTTCCTTTGCTCCACCAATCATCCATCAACTCTTGAAGGGAAGCATCTCTAAGCCACATAAGTTGAAACTTAAAATAATAATCCTTAGTAGTTTCAAATAAAGGTGTCGAAACTTTAATAGGCCAATGGTCCGAACCCAACTAGTCCAAGAGCTCAGAACTCGTAGCCCAGATGCTACCAATCCAGAAGCTAGAAACCAAAAACCTATCTAGTCTTTTAGATACACAGTTCTCTCCACATCTTTTGTTACTCCAAGTAAACGAGCCATTGGAAGGCTTTATTTCCACCAGGTTTAGGTGAAGAATATTCTCTCTAAATAGCATTGAAGAGGGTTCTAACATGTCCAAACCACCATCTTCTCATCTAGACTAACAATAGCATTAAAATCTCCTTCCATAATCCAAGTCAACAGAGGAACTAAAGAATGAGCATAACAAATATGATACCAAAGAGAAGATTTTCCCTAAGCATCCACCGGTGCATACACATTGGTGAAAAGAATAACTTCTCTAGATTCATAACTAGTCGCAGCCACTGAAATAGAGATTCTACTAGAGAGCCACCAAATAGGAGAAACCTTGCACGGGTCCCATAAGAAAGCAACACCAATAGCACTGCCTTGGGCCCCAATACACTGACACTGACCTCTACCCCATAATCTAGAAGCTATGATGGACATACCTTCCATAGACAACTTCGATTCCTGAATGAAGACCATATCAGGTGAGTGAACTTGAATCAAATCATGAGCAACCTTTTGTCTGGGGATGTTGTTCAACCCCTGTGTATTCCAAGACAACACAATCATCTATGAGAAGCAGAGAAATGGGAATCAATGGTTTTCACTGACCCTGATTCCACCAAAGTCTTATTTGTCATCTTAACTTTCTCCCGGTCTTTCTTCCACCCTAACTTGGGAGGCTTCTCTGGGGAAGCCTTTTTGAGATTCTTTTGCTGAATCCCAAGGGGAGGTTGGGCTCTACGGCCAACCCTAGTTGTTTGACAATCCTTTTCAATAGGCAAGCCTAAAGGCACCTGAATCAAACCAACCTCTGCCTCCACTACTCCAACTAGCTCTAGACAGCTAGACACCACAAAAACCTGATCAGTTTCCATCTGAGCACCTGCGAGCTCCACCTGAATGTTATCATGACAAAAACCCTCTTCCCTTAAACCTTCATGAGCCATCCCCATGGGGTATAACCCCTCCTGTATCTCCTCTGATAACATCTACTGTTGATCACCCGCATCTAAGGCATCAAATTGGTTGTATAACCCATCAGCTTGTCGATCCCTGAGAGTCATGTTCTAACCTCTACCTTTATTATGGGGTTTTACTAGGATAAAACCCTCTTTATCTATCACCTCTACTACAACTAGGCCTTTCCCTTTATCTAACTTAGGAATAGGATGAGAAGGCTTATCATTCTGAGACCCTGCAAAGTTAATTATGGGGCACTTCTTTTACAAATGACCATACTCATGGCAAATTTGACAATGAAATGGGAGAGCCTCAAATCCAAATGTTGGGTCCAAGAAGAAGATCCTAATTGAAATTCTAAAGAATTTGGCAAAGGATGATTTAAATCTATTTCAACACAAAAACGAGCAAAATAAATTACCTTTTTATCCAGCATCTGCTGCGAAGTGCCCACCAGCTTGCCTAACAACAATGTAACCATATGCAATATATCATTCCTCCAAAATTCAAGTGGGAACCAGGGGAATCTAACCCACACCGGAATCCTAGAAGGGAGCTCCTCAACCAGATTAAATCCAATATACCAAGGATTAATAAAGAGACCAACTTGATTGTAAAAGTATGGGCCTCATGCAGGATTCCAGGTTCATCTTACCCAATATTCAATAAAGGGCAAAGAGACATGGATCCCCATAAACTTGCAGATTAAGGCATGATTTTCTAGATAAGATACATCCTCCTCCATGGACTCCAACTGAATCACCAAGATCAGCCTTTCTTGGCTCCTCTCAAGCCATCCATTTACCTTAGAAACCTGAGGGCCATTGAACCGAGCAACTCGCTCGCCATGCAAATCTTGAGGTGACTTTGAAGCAGAGGGATATTCCCTATTGAGAGCCTCCCGAAAAGACACCTTAGGTCCATCAATCGAACCTGTACCAAACCCCATATCTCTGAGACAACACAAGCCAAATCCTAGCCCAGACGAGGAAATCCCTAAGGCTGTCCCATGAAACCAAAGCGTAATAAACAACTAAAATAAGACCCTCCAAAGTGAATATGTAGCACCACAACACAGAAGCCAACCTCCCTGAACCCCAGACTGCAGCAACAACCGCCAAAAATCCCCACGCCAACACAAAAAAACTCCACGAAACCACAAACCAACCTCTAAAGCGCCAAAAAAACTACCTGCACTCCTCACTACGCCCAAACCAATATAGAGAGTCCACGAGAAGGGATGCGCTCAAGCATGCCCTAGCCCGCTCGACGTAGCCATTCTCTCCTCCTTAGAGCAATATTCCCCTCCATTATCAGATCTTAATATTTTTATCTTAAGTCGTGATTGGTTCTCTACTAAGACTTTAAATTCCTTAAACTTAGTGAAAAACTTTAGATTTATGCTTCATAAAATAAATCCATGTGAATCTGGATGTTAGAAATTAATCTTTACTTAGTGAAGATTATAATTTATTATTTGGTGTATTATCCCCACACATGTCAGATAATTCACCTTTTTTATTCCTCCTATAGGAATAATCTATTTCTGTAGATTCCTCCTTAAGAGGAAACATGTGGCACATACCTTATGCAAGATGACATATAGGAGTTATGGATAACTCCATTACTCACCTCTATTTAAGAGGTGTCTCCTCCTCTCCTTGATGTATTCCTCATCACGGATATCTTCTTCCTCTCTTCTTTTCTTCTCATTTCACTCATTGAGAAGCTTCTCTCTCTATAATTTTTTTCAGGCTTCACACCATTTGCATAACACAGGGGGTTTTTCTTTTTCCCCTTCACAATCTTGGTCTCCATTGGTGCATTGTGGTATCTTTCTCTTATCATTGATTTATTTACTTTACATGTTTGATTAGTAGATTGTTGATCCTTTACTCTTCTTTACATTGTATCAGAGCTCTCTCTGTGTGAGAGAAGAGAAGAAACTCTCTGCAAGAAAAACATTTATAGTTGTTTGTTTTTTTCTAATCTAAGGTTTATAGAAAAATATGTATGTTCAAAAAAAATTTACAGAATTTTTACATGCTTCTATAGCATTTCTAATTTTTTTTACAAAAAAAATTTGACATAGTTTGTAAAAAAAAATTATATTCTCTTTTTTTAAAAATTGAAGTTTTTCATGCTTCAATCCTTTAAAAAAAAATCTATGTATTTTACAAGATTATAAATCAATTTTAAAAAAAAAAAATTGCAAAGTTTTTAAAAAAAAATTATAGCTTTTTTTACAAACTATAAATTAAATCTATAAAGTTTAAAATAATAAACTATTTTTTAAAGAAAATTAAACAAATCTTTTTATTTTTAATAAAAATTACAAACTTTTCAAAAAAAATTAGGGTTTTAACCCTCCTTCCTGCAATTGTTTTAAAAAAATTCCTGCTTCAAAAGTTTTTTTCAAATTTTTAATAACAAAATCTATTATAATAATAAATGCTTTTAAAAGTTTTGACAAAATTTAAAGGTTTTAAAAAAATAAAAAAATTTAGGGTTGTGTTGCCATTAGAGCCCGCCCCTGCCCGTGAGCAGCGACTTTCAAAACCTTTCGCCTCCATTTTTCCTCCTCTGCCCACTCAAGCTCTGTATTTTTTTAACACAAAAAAATATTTCTTGCATTAAAAAAAACTCTTTCTTCTTCGTTTCTTTCCCATATATGTATAATGTCTTTTTAACTTTTTAAACTTTTCTTAAGTTTTTATTTTGATTTAAGGTTTTAATTAGTAAGTTTTTTTTATAATCTGTATTAATATAATTAAATGATTTTTAAATCTTTCAAATTTTTTTGTAAAGGGGCAATTAGATAATTAAGTTTTTGAAGGGCTTTATTTAATAAAAAGGTTTTTTTTTAATTTTGAGTTTTCTTTCTTTTCTTTATATTTAATATATATATATATATGGTAGTATCCTTTTAAATTAAAACTTTTTTAATATTTTAAGCTCCTTATAAAAAAATTGTCTTTCTAATATAATTTTTAAAAAGAATTTTTATTTTATTTGCAATATTAAAGTCTTTTAAAAAATAAATTATTTTGTTTTTATAGGGATTTTTTTAAAAAAATCATTTTCCCTGGTTTATGTATTAAAAAAATTTTAACAACTTTTTGTTAGCCTTTTAAAAAAATTGCATTTCTTTCAACTATTTAGCTATTTTTTAAAAAAATTGCTTTTATTCAACTATTTCTAAGGTTATTTAAAAAAAAAAAAAATTGTCTTTTCTTTATATAATAAGGCATTTGTTTTTGCCTTTTCATTATACCATAAGACATTTTTTAAAAAAAAATTAATTAGACATTTTTCTTAAAATGTTTTTTTCAAAAAAAAAATGTCTTCTTCATAAAGCATATTTAAAATTCTTTTTATTTTGACATTTTTCAAATTAAAATATATTGCCTCTCATTTATTTAGACAAATTCAAGATTCTTTTAAATAGACATTTATATAAATTAGGCAATTTTAAAAAATGCCTTGTCATTTACTTAATTATACATATTTAAAATATTTTGTTTTTTTAAATTAGGCAACTTTAAAAAAAAATTGCATTTTGTCTATATAATTAGACATTTCTTAAACAAAAAAATTATTTAGTCCCTTTAAAAAAAAATTAACCATTTGTTCTAAATAAGGCATTCTTCTTTAAAAAATTTAGGCTTTTTTAATGGAAATTAGGTATTTAAAAAAAAAAAATTGTCTTTTCTTTCTAAAATTAGGCATTTTTCAAAATGTTGGTTTTAAAAATAATTACATATGCACTTTGTTATTGGACTTGATCAACCCAATAATAGTGTACATGTTTCCTATCAATTGTATTCGGTATATAAAAAGGGGATATTCATGTAGTACGGAATGCATGAATATCGTCTTGGAATGTATTTTGAGTATATTATACTTATCATCAATGACTTCATAATATGTGATATGCATGTTAAATCCACAAGTCTTGTGATATTTTTCAATCACAAATTTTTAATATGAATTTATTATAATTTATTAAGGTGGCCTCATTTGTGCCCCTTCACTTTCAACACAATTGTGTCAAATTATCATATTCTATCTATCAATTTATCATTTTGCTTTTCTCTACCTATGTCTTGATCTCATACAATATTTAAAACAAGTCTAGAGTTTCATTCTCAACTACAATTATGTTGTTCAGATAAAGGGAATCTAATATTTTATTGTGCCTCATTTATCTGTTATAATTTTTGAGAAATTAAAAGCTCATTAGAGCATTAAAGCCTTTAAATATTTTATGCAGTAATGTTGCATAGGGAGCCCTATTAAGTCTCAGTTGAGTGTTTTTTTTTGCCCCATGAAAAATATTTCCATACACTTTGATGGTATGCACTTACATTTTTATGGATCAATTTCTTAAAATTTGATAAAGACAATATGGTTGTTATACCATTTTATAGGACTATTTTCAAAGTCCTTTGATATTAAAATTCTAATGAAGGCACTATGGGTTTTATAACCATCTTTAGGACTGTTTTTTTCAAAGTCTATAATATTGAATCTTCAAATGATGGCACTATGATCTTAGGACTAATTTTCAAAGTCTATTATTATTAAACTTGATATAAGTTCCATTTACAATTCAACAAATGATCTAGTGAAAAGCAACTTAGAACTTTTATTGCTATGCCTATATATTGGCATTTTATAATTTGGTCTATAAGCCATGATTTGTGCTTCAATTTTTACTAGCACTCTTACTCAAGACTTAAGGTTATTTTATCGATATTGAATTAGCTATGCTAACCTTTGCCTTATTGGCTTTATGACTTAAATTTGGATTCATTTGATCCACAATTTTATTATGCAATATGCAATTTGTATCTCTTTCTATGAATATACTAATTCAAATTTAGGAGATGATCCCAATGATGGGAAATCTATTTGTGGTTATGGTTTCTTTGATGAAATAGGTTCAATATCTACCTTGGCAGTACAAGAACCATAAATCCACTTCTCTTGGCTCTAAAGGAGCTCACTATTCAGATTGTTCAAAGGCATCTATACAAGCACTTTGGTTCACAAAGGCATCTATGCAATTATTCTCAAGACTACTTGAAGACTTGCCTCTATCTCAAAACAGATTCTTCTCCCTTCTTCAAGCTTCTTTCTCAAATTATTTATTCTTATTCATTGTAAAGGCTTTTATGCCATTCATGTAACATGTTGTAATCATCATTTGTAAATCTCCCCAAGTAAAGCTTAAGGGGGGTGTTAGAAATTAATCTTTACTTAGTGAATATTATAATTTATTTGTAATTTATTATTTGGTGTATTATCCCCACACATGTCGGATAATTCACCTCTTTTATTCCTCCTACAGGAATAATCTATTTCTGTAGATTCCTCCTTAAGAGGAAACATGTGGCACACACCTTATGCAAGATGGCATATGGGAGTTATGGATAACTCCATTACTCACCTCTATTTAAGAGGTGTCTCCTCCTCTCCTTGTTGTATTCCTCATCACAGATATCTTCTTCCTCACTCTTCTTTTCTTCTCATTTCACTCATTAAGAAGCTTCTCACTCTCTCTGTAATCTTTTTCAGGCTTCATGCCATTTGCATAACACATGAGGTTTTTCTTTGTTTTTCCCCCTTCACAATCTTGGTCTCCATTAGTGCATTGTGGTATCTTTCTCTTATCATTGATTTATTTACTTTGCATGTTTGATTAGTAGATTGTTGATCATTTACTCTTCTTTACAACATCATCAATAAAGGTAACAAAATAACAAGATTTTCTAATAGAATCATTATTCACATGTCCAAACACATCTAAATGAATAATTTCTAATTTCTCTTCCACTCTATTGCTTCCTAAAGAAAAAGAATTTTTGTTCTGTTTACCAAACACACAATGCTCACAGAAATCAAAGTGCTCATCAGAATAGGAGAAATCATCCAACAACTTTTTATTCATAATTATTTTTAAAACATTTTCACCTATGTGGCCCAATCTGTGGTGCCACAACATATATGTATGTTCAGCAGTTTTAGTTACATTAGTGGATCTACAAACTGTAGTGGCCTCAAGCCTAAACATAGTTCTCATTCATCTTTCCTAGCTACCACCAATCTTCCTTTCACCAATCTGCAACATGCTTATTAAATGTTACATGCATTCATGAATCATTCAACTTCAAAATAGAGATAAGATTTCTAGCCAATCCAAGAATATGTAAAACACCAAGGAGGGCTTTAATCCTCCCATCACTGAAACATAATTGTACCTTTCCCCAACCAACAATCAGATATGTAGAGTTGTCCCCAAGGTAAACATTACCTCAATCATATTTCTCATATGTGGAGAATCATTCCTCAAGAGGAGTCATATGATATGAGCAACCTGAATCAATCAACTAATATTCATTAGAAATAACATTACATGCAAAAAGTAAAACTTCATCACCTACATTTGAGGACTTTTCAGTAGAGGAATCCCACTATTTCTTTGGGTTTTTGCATTATTTGTTCACATACCCCCTCTTACTGCAGTTCCAACACTTGACTCTGTTGTTCTTCCCAAGATTTCTAAACCAACCTTTTGATTCCTTAGGCCCCTTTTGATCTCCTTTTGGTCCTCTATCCTTAGACCTCCCCCTGACATTAAGAGCATCCACCGACCTATCCATAGCCTTCTTCCTCATTTCCTATTACAGTAGAGTTGCAACAAGGGCATCCATCTTTAGAAATTCAAGGTTAGTAGTGATAGCAAGAATGAAATTCTCTCAAGACTTAGGCAAAGAACAAAGAAGCATAATACACTTATTTTCTTGATCTATCCTAACATCCATAGAAGCTAATTGACTCATAATCAAATTAAGTGTATTCAAGTGCTCATCTATCAAATCACCCTCCTTCATTTTAAGGGAAAATAACTTTCTTTTGAGATACAATTTATTTACCAGGCTCTTGGCTTGATAGATTTCACCCAACCGCTTCTATAAAGCATGTGCAATCTTCTTAGTAGAGACATTCAATAGGATAGAGTATACAAGGCATAACCAGATTGTTCCTCTTGCCTTTTTGTCCAATTTGTCCCACTCATCTTGACTGACATCATCGGGTTTCTTTTCTCTTGATATAGCAAACCATTGCTCTCTGTCTTCAAGGAGATCCTTTATTTTCAGCTTCCATAGCTCATAACATGTTCTATTGAATTTTTTGATGTCTTATTGGGATGAGGATGCAGCCATGGCTTCTACACAAATCTGCAAGATAGTTCAACTAGAACTCCCACTACAACTCAAAAACCCCTCACACTTCCACCCAAGACACAAAAATGGCCAGGATCTGATACCAAATGTTAGAAATGACTTGGTAAACAACTACCAATGGAAAATTGATTACAACTGTAATATAGATATTTAACTATACAAAACCAAAATAGAGATGATATGAAATCAACACAAATAAATAATGGAACAGAAGATCAAATACATAGCACAGTATTTACATGGAGAATCTCTTTCAGGAAAAAAAACTCCACACAAGAAGAGATGCACGAGTCTGTATTAACTTCAATAGAGTTTACAATACAACACTATCAATCTCCTCTTCAGTCTTCAATCCTGCAATGCCTATAATACTCATTCACAGCCATAATATAATGCCCTTATTAAAAGAGTGTTGCCTTCTAGGGAAAAAAACCCTAACATAACCTCTATTGTCAGATCTGTGATCTAATGATGAATGGTCCAGACTGACTACAAAATTACAATATTTTACAAGGTAATTTTCTAAAAAAATTCTCTTCAGGGGGTTGCCCCCTAGACACCCCAGCAATAGTAGTGGACAGGCAAGTCCCCCCACACCCCCCTCATCGGGTTCAAGAATCCAAAATGTAGTTGAAACAAGATTGTTGCTTGGTGAATACATCTTCTCTTATAGATTATTTACAAACAATATTAGGAGTAATTAATTACATAGGATTTACAAGGTTGATGGCACCTTAATCCTAACAACCCTATACTCATAAACCTATGGTTGACAACTCGACAAAGTTTGAAGGTGTTAATGGCATGATGGAGGAGTATGCAGAAGACAACAATTGCATGGACAATAGGGGTTTGTCGACCCCTAGATAGCCAACGATCGTCATGGCTAATGGGGCCCTCAATCCTTAGTCACATGCCCTGATTAGTGGCCTCAGAGGGTAGCCCCGACCCTCCTCCCCCATGGACATGAAAAATCAAACAATATTAAACTAAATTTAGATTGTTGTCGAGCCCGCCCTTTTGAAATTGAAACCTTTGAACAAAATTCATAAATTTTGAAGTTCATCATCTAAACATAGCCAATGTACCACCTCTATGCACCACTTGGGAGCCACCCGCCTACACCAACATGATGTCATCCTATACGAATGGCCTATTTTGGCCCCCTTTTAGCCCTCAAAGTTTAGTTTTTCTTCCATGGGGCATAAATTTCACCCATGGCACTGGATTTTTGACTTCTTATAAGTGTCAAAAACCTCTCTGAGAACTACATAGTGCTCTAGGTTTGGTCATCAGATTTTTCTATTTATATCAAATTTTGGTTCTTGTAGCTAACTTTTTCTCTAAAATGGTTAACAGGTCATATATTGAGCATACAGAATCAGATTTTAGATTTCAAATAGGTAATGAAAAGCATTTGTAACATTACACATAATGGATTAGGTGGATTTTCACTTGGATGAATAGAGAGAGGTTTGTACTTGTTTGAAAACTTGTAGAAGCTTGAGATTTAGCGCGTGATTATTTGAGGATCTGGATGAATTAGTGGATGAAAACTTGTGGGAGTGCTTTTTTTTATGAAATTGATATGATGATATAGCAAGTTATCAGATTTGGTACTTCTTGATATAGGTTTATGAGTATTTTCAAAGTGTTGACTTTCTTGGAGAGAGGTATATAGGTTGTCATTTGGTTTGAGGACATGGTTGATACGCATGTGAGACTAGGAGTCTCAGTTCAATGGGAGTTAAGTATATTTACAGTGATGGCAATGATTATGGTGTCATATACATTTGAGCATTGGCACAACATGATCATGGATATGATTGATAATATTAGGTTGTGATGACTTGATTGGTTCGTGGTTATAGGTGGTGGTGTGGTTTAGTCTTAGGAGGTTGTTATTATCTTCTAGATGCTTGTTTGGTTCCTTGGATATGGTTATTCATTCTGGATTTGTTTGGTAAATTGGACCTGGAACTAATTTGATGTTTGAGTCTTGAGATCTACATGTTATCTTCTTTGTTATCTTGACTTGCAGGTTACTGATGTGATGATGAGTTTGCATGTTTCATTGGTTTAGGATCTACAAGTTATGCAATCTTGTGGGTTTGGTATCACCCATTGGTTGTAGTGGGATGACTCGTATGTGGAATGTATATATCCACAAGTATTTTTAGTGTTGATGTAGATTCAATCAGTAGGCATTGTTTGTGGTCATTTGTGCATTGGTATGTTGCATCAAGATGAGAGTATGGATGACTAGAGTGCCTAGATAGTCAGTTATTTAGATTTATAGCATGTTTCTTATCATTATGTCATGGATATCCTGGTTACATGATTTAGTGTGAGCTTTTGATAGTGATGGTTAAATGGTGGTTTATCTTCTTTTGGAAATCATGGTTTTCCTTTACCCTTTGGGAGCTCCAAATGGTGCAGTTGATTTCTTTGATTATGTTGGGGCCATTGATGATCTTTAGTTAAGATATGTTCATCATGATTCCATGGGTAGCTCAGTATCATGGTTCATTGGGAGCTTTGGCAATGATGTGATATTGTATCATGGAGGACTCTAGTACTTTATATTTTGTAGTATTGACATGATATGGGTGCTCTTAGGAGCATATATGTTCATTTGGGACATATGATCTTTTGAGGAGATGTTAGATCATGATGTCATGCAGAGTTCCTAGTTTCTATACTAATCATATAGACGGAGCTTTCATGGTGATTTGTTATAGTCTTCTAGTATTGAGTACATTGGTCATATGCTTGGGAGCTTCATGATAGTGTAGTGTTGCATTTGGAGCTTAGCATGGATTGATTAGTTATAGGTGCTCATGGATACTTGGAGACTTGGGTGAGGTTGGAATTCTCTTGGGTTTAGAGACATTTTTTGAGACGGTTACCCTTTAGAGGTTTCAATAGGAAGTCAAAATAGCCTTCACCAGGATATTGACATGAGTCCATGATGGACCTGATGAGGAGATTATTGTTGGAGAGATTCATTGTGGCTTGGTGTATCCTAGATGAACAATCTCATTCCCCATTCTTGGTCTACTCAATAAAGAATCATCTGATATGTATTGCCCATCATGTTTTCAGATGCATTTTGTTTTATGCTTTCTCTTCTCATGGATCTAGATCTTGATCTATGGTTGTTAGTTCTAGAGGGTTCATTTGAGCAGTGTTTGGCATGGTTATATCCATGTGCATATGATTTTGATTGATGATGATATTTATGAGAATTTTAGTAGATATTATTGAGGTTATTCCTAGTTATGGATGATATGGGTTTGATCTTCATTTAGTTTGAGAGGCTTACATCTTGGTTGGTCTATTGATTCACATCATATGTTTGGCCTTAGGGTTGAATAGTCCAGTGTTGTTTAGGATTTTCACTTGGCATATTGTGAATGAGATATTACTTGACATAGATTATAACTTCGAGGTGTTGGTAGGGCATGTTATGTGATATAATTTACAAGTTCTCTCTTTATTATATGGCTACTTATTGGAGGTTCATGTTCACATGGTTTGGTGTGGTGTACTTGGGAGAGTTATGGTGACTTGTTGTGAGGGAGTATGTAATAGTTTGAGCTACATGTGTGGATCATTGTGATTTTTCTTTGTACTACATTGTTTTGATTATTAGCCACACCTTGGTTTGAGTGCTTATTGGTAGACTTGGTATACCTTGATCTATCTTTATATTTGACATTACCCATGTAGTGGGAGTTTTTGGATGTGTATGTTTTCCATTGACAAGTTTTATACAGAGAGCTTGTTATTGCGGTTTATGGGTTGGATATGTTGTTGGCATGAGTTCTACTAATGTTCTTGATACCTTTGTAGGTATGGATGGTTGGATATATTAACATTTGTTGTGGATACTATCTCTAGTCATGTGGGTTTTTTCCCTTGGTAGTATCTTGGAGCCTTTTTATTATTACTTGGATTTGATGCTTGTGTTATTTGGACTGGTGCATCTTCACCTTGACTTGTTCATTTTCTTCCATAAGTGGCATGTTCGATGATAAGAGGAGTTCTTGCTTGAGATGGTGGTCACCTTGGATGTTATTCAAAGTCTCCTAATGGATCATGAGACCATGTTGGAGATTCATGTGGTTTCATGATTGGCTATGATGACGTGTTTCATTATTGACCCTTATGCAATGTATACAAGTTAGAGAATGTTAGGAAAAGGTGTTGTGTTCTACACCTTGCACAAAGAAAGAAATATCTTAATTATGTAAAATAAATATTTACTTTTGGTGCATCCTTAGTGATGTGTTTGGCCACATTAAATATTTATTTGGGTTGACTTGTAAAGTTGTAATGTAACATTGGTTAGATATTTTATGTGTGGAAGACAGGACACATATTTAATATTTATGGTAAGTATTTAATTTTGGGGTCAATGGTTTTATGCTCTCATAGTTTTGAGGCACATGGTTTTTCCAATATCATAGTTGTATTTGTGTGAGCTTGATTGTGTAAAAGCAAGTACATGTTTACTGGTTGGGTTGGTTGTCATTTTTGAGTTGGTTGTTAGTTGTATTGAACTCTCCTGTGCATATGTGAAGCATGGCATCAGATGTGTGGTTGCATGGACACATGGAGAATGCATTGGATGAGCTTTATGTTTTTTAAGTGCCCATTCAAATTATGTAAGTGCATTATAATGGTGTTTACATTATTGAATAATGTATTAAGAGAGTGCTTTTGGAGGCTAGGTTTTCACCTCTTGAGGGGTTTCCCAGGGTATATCTTGTGTTATCTTGTGGTATGTCTTTTACATTTGCAATGTGGTTATTCTGTAAGCTTTTGTGCATGTTTTTCTCTCATAAGGTTATGTAGGAAATGGTTTGATCGACCTGATAATTTCTTAACAATTTTTACTAGGTTAGATTTGCATTTAGGTTATCATCAAATTTGACTAAATGAGGATATACATGAGACTACCTTTAGAACACATGAGGGTCATTATGAATTCTTATTTATGCTATTTGATCTCACTAATGCTAATGTAGAAGCATCCCTAGGCATCATGGCAATCTTACATCATTCTAGAAAAGTGGATTTTATGGTTTATTTTAGTTGTTTGTTTGTCTGTTAGTTTGTGGTTACCAGTTTGTGATAGGGAATGTTAGCACATTTCACCACAATTTGAAATTTTCTTTTGCAATTTTGAGAGTACTTCTATTTTTGGATGATGGGTCTCATGTTAATGTTTAAGGATAATTGGATGTAAAAGACAATAGTTTGGTTTGCAAGCATCTTCCAAGTTGAAAGTTGTGCACAATTGTGATTATTTCTATTTGTGGTAGGTTATTTGGAGTTTGCACCAATAGAGGCGTATGGAGGATGAATATTGTACCATTGAGGATGAATGTTGAGTACCATAGGGAGGTTTTCCACCATTTGTATTTGGAAGTTTTTATTTCTGGTCAATGACACGTTTCATGTGGTGTTGGAATTTGTGCCTTCTTAGAACTGATGCAGATCATTTGGAAAACTTGGGAATGATATATATACTCGGTTATGAGTTGTTTGAAAGAAAGAAAAGAAGACAAGATGAAATAAGAGAATAGAGAGCGAGTTTCAAAAATTAGGGAAGGAGAGGAGTGAGATTTGAGAGGTAAAGTTAGGGAATAGAGTATGATTTTGAGTGTAATCTTGAGGAACACTGAGGTAAGAGATCAATAGTGTGACACATAGTCAATGTCATTACAATAAAGTGGTGTTTAGTAATGTAATTGTAAGAAACCCACTACAGTGACTACCCATTCATGAATCTTAGTTAATAATCAAATGGCCATGGCTTGACATGTAAGAAGCACTGTGGAAAATTGTGATGGTTGTAATCATGCAAGTATGAAATCAATGAAAATATTGTTATTTTTTATGAAATTCTATGGTGTTTTTCTTGTTTGTTGTGTTAGTTGCATGGCCAGATATTTTTTCGTTGGAACCTCCTACCATGACGACTTCAAGTAGTATTAGAGTGAAGGTTGATCATCGGATGAATATTGAGGAGGTGATTTAGGTAAATTAAGGTGTAAGTAGTGGAAACACACCACATTTTATTTGTCAAACTATGGCAATCCATGAAAAGTTTGTAAATAGATCGTTGATTGTGAGATAGTAAACAAAAGGGTGATTGTAGGTAGATCATTGACCCAAGGCAATTTTCATCAAGTCTAGATATCACTAAAGAAAGGGTGATATATCAAGAAGAATGGATGAGATATATGAGATTTTGAAGCCTATGCAAGACTAGATGGATGCACTAGAGCAAGACCACTAGAGGAACCCTAACCCTAGTGTTGAGGAGAGTGATGAAGAGTAGGAGGTAGATCCTATAGAATCAAATGGAAGCGAAGAGGAAAAATGAAGAGAGGATGTTGAAGGCCATAACCGATATTGGTAAGAGGACTAGAGTGGATGTTTTGAACTATTTTGGGAATTTGAATCCTAAAGAGTTGATAGATTGGATCACTAATTTGGAGGAGCACTTTGAGTCTGAGGACATTATGGACCTAGATAGGTGAAATTTGTGAAGAGGAAGGAAGTTCAGTTAGAGAGGAATAGGAAAGGCAATCCAAGCATTGGAAAGTGGGACAACATGGTGAAAAATTTGAAGTCCAAGTTCATTTTGGCAAATTATCAGTTGGAACTATTAAATGGCCTACATAATTTGTAGTAGAGAAACATGACTATGAAAGAATACACCGAGGAGTACTACAGGCTAACATTTAGTCAATACACCATGAATGAGTAGTTGATCTAAAGTGGAAAAGTACATCAATGGATTAAGGGAATCCATCCAAGAGGAGTTGTGCATGTAGAATATCCATATATTAGAAGAATCCTACTAGTTGTCACTCATCAAATAAAGGAAGTTGAACTGGGAGTTGGAATAGATGTAGAGTTGACAAAGAGAAGGGGGAGAGATGCGGTAACATAAGAGGGATACAATGACAAAAGAGCACACTCAAGGGGTTAATGGAGAGGTAGACTTACTGCAATAAAGGAGGGAACCAAAATTCCCACCGTAGAGAGAGAAGATGATAATTCCTACAACAACAAGAGAGATGACAACAGTATCCGCTGTAGAGGCAAAGATGTTGGTCAGAGTTACTACAAGGATGAAGATGGTGAGGAAATGTACCACAAAGAGGCCCAATAAGGAAGTGGAGGGTATTCTCAATAGGGTAGAGGAGGATGTGAGAGGAAAAGGTAGAAATATTTTGAATGAACCTATTTTAGGTGTGGAGAAGAGGGACATAGGGCATTCGAGTGCCAATGAAAGAGGATAGAGGGAAGTGTAGGAGTTTTATTTGGGGATGAGAGGTCACCTATCTTGAAGAGGGGCCCAAAATGTGGAGATTCACATATTTTTTGGAGAACCTTGAGATGCAATAGAAGGGAGGAACCAACACAAAGGAATAGTTTGTTCAGGATTGGAGTTGGTGGTGGGTCAGATGTAAAGTAGGAGGAAAGTGTTGCAATATCATTGTGAATATAAGTAGTATAGATAATTTAGTATCTAAGGAAATGGTTGACAAGTTGGGGCCAAGGAGGATGAAGTATTCAAGCCCATATAGGATTAGATAGTTGTAACAGGGAGATAAGATACTAGTGGAAGAGCAATGCTTGATAAGGTTCAACATAAGAGCATATCATGAAGAGGTGATGTGTGACAATTCACTAATAGATATGTGCCATTTGTTGTTGGGGAGATTAGGGCAATTTGATAGGAGTGTTATGTGTGATGGAAGAGCTAACACCTAAACAATCTAGAAGGATGGTCATAGACAAAAGTTGATGCCATTGAAGGCAAGAAAGGGATAATTTTATAATAATTCTAGGGTTTTCACTAAGGGGGGAATGATATGTATTGATCCTAAAAATGTGTGGCATTTTTGGAGTGCCTAACAACACTACGAATGTAAAAGAGGTATCATAAAGAAGAGAATGCAAGAGCAAAAGTCACCAAAGGGAAGTCATCCAGAGGACAAGACAAATGAGTGAGATGATGAGGAGCTATGCCAAGGAGAATGTGGTAGTGGATAACATAATAGAAGGGTATACGACAACTGAGAAAGGGCTAATAGACGTTAAGGGTTGGTTTATGGAAAGAACAAGAGGATTGTGAACGTTTGTAAGTTAAGAAGATATGATGCAAGGGATGATTGGTGAAATAGAGTACCATAACCATAGAATAGTAATATGGATGTGATGGCAAATGACAAAAGATAAATTAGTGCTCATGGTGGACCACTTGAGGTATACCTAAAGAGGTGGAAAGAATGAGTTGAGGAAATGGTGGGTTAGAATCTCTTGGTAGGGGCAGGCTATCCTAGAAAATGAGGGACTCATTTTTTATTAATCTTGGGTGTTTAATGCAAGAGCATCCCTAGGTATCATGGAAATCTTGCATCATTCTGGAAAAGTGAATTTTGTGGTTTATTTTGGTTGTTTGTTTGTCTATTAGTTTATGGTGACCAACATGTGCTAGGGAAAGTTAGCATATTTCACTACAGTTTGAAATTGGCTTTTACATTTTGATTGTAGTTCTAGTTGTGGTTGATGGGTCTCATTTTAACATTTGAGGAGAACTGGATGAGTAAAAGAGATTAATTTGGTTTGTGAGTATCTTTCAGGTTGACAGTTGTGCATAGTTGTGATTATTTCTATATACGATAGGTTATTTGGAGTTCACTCTAATAGATGAATATTTGTAAGGATTTATTGTATCATTAAGGATGAACATTAAGTACTGCATGGAGATTTTGCATCATTTTATTTTTTGTATTTGAGATTTTGTTAATTTTGGCCAACAAGACATTTCATATTGTATTGGACTTTGTTTCATCTTAGAGCTGATGTAGATCATTTGGAAAACTTGGGAATGCTATATATACTTGGTTATAAGTTGTTTGAAAGCAAACAAAGAAGGTAGGATGAAGTAGGACAATAGAGAGTGAGTTTCAACAATGAGAGAAGGAGAGGAGTGATGTTTGAGAGGAAAAGTGAGGGAATAGGAGTATGATGTGGAGTGCAATCTTGGAGAAAGTAGACATTAGGTAGAAGATTGACAATGTGGCACATTGTGGGTGTCATTATAGTAAAGTGGTGTTTAGCAATGTAATTATACTTGAATTATCATTGCATGATAGTGTTGTAGGAAGCCCATTGTGGTGACTACCCACTTATGAATTTTAGTTAATAATCAAATTGTTATGACTTGACATATAAGAATCCCACTATGGAAAATTATGATGGTTGTAATCGTACAAGTATGAAATAAATGAGAATGTTGTTGCTATTGTTGTGAAATCCTAAGGTTTTGTGGTTGTTTGTTATGTTGGTTGCACGACTAGACAATTCTTTGTTGGAACCTCCTACCATGATTGCATCAAATGCTCCATCAACTTTTCAAAGCCTCATGAATTTAGTGTTTTGTGCATTTGTTTGGAAATTTTTGTTGGTATTATTTGATGACATTCTCACCTATAGTAAAAAATGGGAAGAACATTTGCAACATATAGAGAAGGTATTACAAGTATTGGAAGATAATCAACTCTACACAAAATATCCAAATGTGTCTTTAGGGAGGAAGAAGTGGAATACTCGAAACATGTGGTGTCACACAAAGGTGTTGTGGTGTACCCTAAGAATATTTTAGAAATAAAAGAGTGGCCAAAACCTAAAAATATCAAAGGTTTGTGAGGATTCTTGGGTATAATAGGATACTATAGAAGATTTATTTACAACTATGCTCACATAGCAACACTCTGAAAAACATTGTTCAAGAAGGATTGTTTTTCATGGTAAGAGCAAGACACCCAAGCATTTCAACAACTAAAAGAATCTCTTACTTCCACTTTTATGTTAGCTACCCTAGACTTATCTAAGACATTTGTAGTAGAATGTGATTCTTTTGGACATGGAATTGGGGCAATACTAATGCAAGAAGGGTGTCTCTTAGCATTTGAGAGTCAACAACTCAAAGGAAAGAACTTGGTAAGGCCCACATATGAGAAATAAATGTTAGCTATAATTAATGTAGTCAAACAATATCAACAATATCTAATGGGAAGACATTTCAAAGTCAAGATAGATCATGAGAATATAAAATATTTTTGGAGCAATGATTGTCTTTAGAGGAGCAACAAAATTGGGTCACTAAGATGCTAGGGTATGATTTTGAAATTATTTACAAAAAAGGAAAGAGTAATATTACAGCTAATGCCCTTTCTCAATAAGAAAAGAGGAAACAATAATTTGTTTGATTTCTTTATTTAAAATTGAATGGGTAAAAGTTGCATGAGAAGAGTAGAAACATGAACACAACCCATCTTCTTTTGATAAGTATGTTTGGAAAGGAAACTCCTTATGGTACAAAGATAGGCTCTTTTTATGCAAAAACTTTTAGTTGAAAGCAATCATATTGTCTTAAATGCATGACTCACCAGTAGGAGCATATTTGGGGTTCTTAAAGACCTATCACCGTATAAAGAAATGTTTTATTTAGGAAGGTCTCAAGGGGGATGTAAACAAATTTTGGTAGAATGATTGATATGCCAACAAAATAAAGGTGAAATGGTAAAGACCCTAGGCCTCTTACAACCATTAGGCATACTATCATAACATTGGGAGGAAATATTAATGGACTTCATTTCCAATTTTCTAAAGTCAAATAACCTTAATGTGATTTTAGTGGTTATGGATAGACTCACTAAGTATGAACATTTCTATGGACTCTCATCCATTTCAAGCTAGTATTGTGGCAAAGGTATTTATGGAGAAGGTACAAAAAATCTATTGTATTCCCAAAATCATTGTGAGTGATCATGGACCTATCTTCACTAGCATCTTCTAGACAAACTTATTTGTAGAATGGGGCACAAAAGTAACACATAGTTCATTTTATCATCCACAATTAGATGGCCAAACAAAAATTGTGAATAAATGTTTAGAGGTATATCTACATTTTGTTGCCTCTTACAAACAAGCACAATGGTCTAAATGGATTTGATTGGTAGAGTGGTGTATAGCACATCATTTCACACATCAACAAAGATGACTCCATTTGAGGCTCTTTATGGATACCCCCACCATCTACTACTTATTTATAGGTTCAACCTAAATCTTGTGTTGTAGAGGATCATATTCAACACCAACAAGTAATACTACAAATGCTTAAGGAGAATTTAATTATGGCTCATAATATGATGAAACAACAAGCATATCAACACTGCAATGAGAGACATTTTGACAAGGGAGATTAGGTGTTCCTTCATTTGCAATCTTACAAAGAAATGTCACTTAAGTACCATAAGAACATCAAGCTTGCACCCAAAATTTATGGTTCCTATAAGGTTCTCCACTAGATTGGTAGTGTAGCTTGTAAGTTGAAACTTCCACCCTCTTCCAAAATTCATCCTATATTTTATGTCTCTTGCCTAAAGAAAGCAATAGGTAACAAGCTTCTAATACAATTAGAATTTCTTGAGTTAGATGAAGATGGGAAGTTTATTTTGGAACTTGAGGCAATCATAGAGAAATGAGTGAAGTAGTTTCATAACTGAGCCATTTGTGTATTCCTAATCAAGTGGAAGAATATACTAGCTAAAGATACAACATGGGAAAATGAGCAATTCATACAGAAGCATCCAAACTTGCTAAGCATCGAGGACAACACTTTTTTAAAGGGGGTGGGCATGTTATGCTCATAATATTCATTTTCCTAAGTGTAATAAGGTTTAATACTCATGGCATGCTTAACCTTAATATTTTCATTTATCGGCTCTAGTTAATTCTTTAAGATGACCTAATTAGGATGAAGGGGTGTGTCCCTACCTAATTATGTCTACAAATAATCAAGAGAAAGGCTCTTCCAAACTATCATATAAGTTGTAAAATTAAATTCATATTCTCATATTATAATTTTGGAGGTCATCCCCTCGAAGTGGTCTATTATTTTAATGATTTTTTCCTTGATTTCCAAGAAATATCATAACTCTAGCCTAAGCCCACATTCTATCAAAGAAGCATAAGGAGCTATGGATCCACAAAGTAGGCCTTGCATCTTTGTGGGCTATTTTGATTGTGTTAAGGGGTATCAACTTCTCCATCATGTTACACATGAGCTATTCATTGAGAGGAGTGTTTACTTTGAAGAGGGCTCTTCAAGTTTTACTCTTAACACTTCTCCACCATCTACATTCACATTGGATTCACTTCACATTGGTGACAACATTTTTGAGGATTCACATCCATGTAGGTATAGTTTTGATGACAAGGATTCTCCTCCCTCTACTCTAACTAGAGAGAATGATTCAATGAGGGTTCACCTCCTTCCTCTCCAAGTCATTCTAAGGTTGATGAATCTCCTCTAGATTCTTGGGCTTTGGGTTCACTTTGGACTAGATAAACTCTATAAGCTGTAGAACTTGTATCAGGGATCCTTTAGATGATAAGTAGAAAAGATCATGGTTATATTGACATGTTTTCATCACCTCTACCTCTAATCTGTGTAGTCTTTTAGGAGGTATATGTGGTTCCTAAGTGGGATGCAACTATGTAGGACTACAGTTCCTTGGTTAAGCACCATACTTGGGATTTGGTCCCCCTTCTTAAGGGAAGAAAAAATGTTAGATGTAAGTGGATATATCAAACTAAAAAGGTATCAAAGGGTCAATGATAGGTTCAAAGCATAATTGGTTGCAAGATGGTTTCACAAGTTCCTGGTATTGACTTCATTAAGACCTTTGCACTGGTTACAAATTTGAACTCCATCTCTCTCACACTCACTATTATTGTAGGATAACACTCAAAGGTTCATCAAATGGACGTGAAGAGTTATTTTCTTCATGGAGATCTTAAGGAGATATATGGAGCAATCATGAGGATTTCTACAAGATTCTTTCATGCTTTAAAGACTTATCAAATCTATTTATGGCCTTAAATAGGCCCCTTGGGCTTGATATACTAAGATAGATTTCTTCCTTCTCATAGTTGGGCTCTCTAGATGCCATTTTGATCCAGAGGTCTACGTCTTGCAATAGGATGATTCTCTCCTACTTTCATTTCTATATTTTGATGACTTACTAATCATAGGGAGTTCTTCATCCTCTATTTCAATAGTGAAAACTACCCTTCATGATATATTTTCTATGATAAACTAGAGTTTGTTGCATTATGTTCTCAGGACTAAGATATCTTATTCTACTTTCAAGATTATTATTGTACAATCCAAGTATATAGTTGACTTGCTCTCAATGTTCCACATGGTCGACTACAAGCATGCTTTGGGCCCCTTTCTTACTAGAGTTAAACTTGGGGCTCAATATTTTTATTGTTGGTTGATGTTTCTTTGTATCAATAGCGTGTTGACAACCTCATATACTTGACTCACACATGACTTGACATTTCACATTTCATTGGCATGGTCTCCTAGCTTATGGAAGAGCCCCATGAGATGCACTCATAGGTAGGTAATTAGATTTTTAGTTAAATATAAATCACTCATAGTTATGTGATCTATTATGTAATAGGTATTGATATTGACTTGATTAGGTATAGTAATTCATATTAGATGGGAAATTCTGAGGATCACAAATCCACTTCAAGCTACAAGTTCTCGCTTGGTTTGGGTCCTCTTTGTTGGTCAAGCAAAAAGCAACATACTATTTCTATATCTTTCATTAAGGACAAGTAGCAGGGATCTGTGAATTCTACCACTAAGGCTAATTGTATTCATCATATTCTCTTTGAGTTTGGTATCTTGTTCTATCACCCATCTATCATATTTTATGACAATCAATGTTATTTAGATTTCACATAATAGTCCGCCATTAGTGGATTGAGCACATAGAGGTTCATATCCACTATATCATGGAGCTTATTCATGGATAGGACATTAATATCTACTACTGCTTGACTACTAAGCATATTTTTGACATCTTTACCAAACCCTTTACAAAAGGAAGTTTCTCTATCTACAAGTTTTGTTGTGGGTGCAAGATGCTACTTCTTAGGGTTACCTAGTCCACTCTCTCTATTTGGGGGGCTTGGCTCTCTTTTCTTGAGGGATTTCTTCTCTATGGGGGATTATATGTACATGGGTGCCTCATTAAGCTATACATTTTTTGGGATCCATCTTTCATCCATATAAGTTATGCTTAAGGGGTGGGTGTTAGTGTAGGTTTTTGTTTCATTTCATTCATTTGTTATGTATTTTTCCTATGCTTATATTTAGCTTGAATGGGTTGTTAGGAGTGGGTTAAATGGAGTGAGGTATCAACATCTTCCATTGAAGTTACTCCTTCCTATTTTAGCATATTGAAGAATTATATTTCCTAATGGTTGTATTTACCACCTAACATAATTTACATGTATTCACTCACCTTGAATGGTTTTGTATATCATTGTGAGTTTCTAGTTTATGTATCTTTCTTATTACCATTGTTGTCTTATGATAATTTCACATGACTTTTCTTGTTCATGGAAGCACTCTATTCCACTATTTTGGTTTTAAGATCGTATGTTGAATAATGTTCTTGTGATTGTCTTTGCACTAGGTCCTAATAATTCTTGCTTTTTGTAGAATTAATAAAAGATACATCTTTGTGCATCAAGTTATTTTTAATTTTACATTATGAGCATATGGTAGATAATTTATTCCTTTTTGAGACATTTAGAAAAACTTTAATGGATGAATCTTTATAATGGTTTGATTTGTATCATAATTTTTATACTTCATTCATTGCACTTGGACATGTCTCCATAGATTACTTTACTCTCGGCCCTAGAATGTGTTTGTCTCATGATTCTCATGTTTCACCTTCTAATGTCCATTCCTTAGGAGGTCTTATTGATTCATCTCCACATCATGTTGATATATCATTTTTAAACATCTTTGGTGGTTGTCCCATGAATCATTTTGTGCATTTTCATGATGTATCTTTTCAAAATAGTGAAATGCATGATTATCATAATGTCTCACATGTATATCAACATAAAAATATACATGTATTAGACATAAAAATGAAGTGCATATGGATATTTTACAATTCTTACTAGGCCCATTTGAGGAATATAGTTAGACAATTAAGGATCAATCTATTGCATATTCCCACGTCACTACACATGACATGGATTCACACAATGATATAGGGTAAATTGATAATATTGACATCTCTAGCTCCATTCTATCCTCCTCACCATGTAAGATTTTGAACATCAACTAGCCACCATCATAAGCAAGCTACCAAGTCCTGAGAATTGTGTTAATGATTTGCAAAAAATCACAAAAGAAGGATTACACTAGTGAGATATTGCATAATCCATTGGCATATGACATATTGACTTATCTTTCACCAATTAGATTTGTTCTATTTTTATGATGTATGATTGTAGATGTGACCCATTAATGTTTGTGGTTCTTCATGTTGGGACTTAGGTGATATTCACCTAGGAGAGTCCTAGTTGGAAGAGTTAATTTGTAGAGTTCTTTGTGGTAAGTTTTTTAGGTATTGCGCTATAGCAAACATAGTGGTTTACATATGATAATATTATATCGATAATGATGTTTCAGGTCTTGTGGTACATCATATATGATTTATTACATGTGGTGGTGCTACGACAAAAACTACAAGGTATCTAGATGGAGAACTCACAACCACATAAGTGTTTAGTACTTGTTGGAGCATAATTAGTGATGCAAGAGAACTTGTGGTAGAACTAGCAAACATGCTATTGGTGTGAAATTATATTCACACATATATCATAAGTTAATTAGGTAGGCTTAATTAGAATTTTATTTCCTTTTATTACTTTCTTATCCTTGTGACTTGTATCACAAGATAAGATTTATTTTCTAGTTTTTCTGCTTTGTTTATTATTGGAAAATGTGGATGTATATTCCTTTTGTATTATTCTTTTGTTAATAATGAAATCAATGCATCACTATTCTAACATATCTTCCTCTGGTTTTTTGATATAGTATGTAAGCTTTCTTTTGTAGAAGAGTTACTGCAAGTGATCATAACTCTTGACAGGTTGTCATTAAGTCCTAACACTTTAGTTAAAAATATGTCAGTTATGTCGACCGGGTAGTGTCCAAGGCTATCTGCAATAGGGAATGGATTTGGACATCTCAACTTAGCAAATATTTTTTGAATTTCTAGGAAATCTTTTAACAAAATAAATCTAAACTAGAAAGCAAACAATCTTAATCTATTAAAGCATTTGGATTTTAATCTAGAAAGGATATAATTTATAAACTAGGAATTAACACATCAACTTCTATTTAAGGATTTGAAAGAAACATGTTAATCTAAGAAAATAGGAAATTTCTTTAAATGTGAACATGCACTATCAATTGTAACGAATTTCTGTATTGAACAGGAGCTCTAAAAATTATGACATAACACACAGAACTTGACAGACATAACCAAGACACAATATCCTACAAGGGTCACACAATACTTATTCTATCATAGCACTATTCAATAGAAGTCTAAACTAATGTAAAACATTCATAGAACAGAGTTTAAACAATATAGATTCACCACATTTAAAATATGTATCTATTCCTATATCCTTCAAGTGGCCAGCTCTCAAGAGATCTTCTACTAATTCAAATCACTGTTAAAGGCATATGACAACTGAGAGCGGGTGAATCAGTTGTATCAAAAACCTTAACTTCTTTAAACAAAATCTCATTCACATTCACTTACTTTAACTCCTTAATCTGTTATGAAGATTAAACATGAATTGTAGAAACAAAACATAAACACATCACCATCATACACACATGAACACCAAATTTTTATGTGGAAAACCCTAAAAGGGAAAAACCACGATGGGTGTTAGTTCACAATATAATGTAATAACAATACCAAATAACAAAGAGGCTCACTGCCTTAGGACTCACTGCCCAAATGAATGCTCATTGCAAAAAGGATCACTGCCGAGGGGTGGCTAACTGCCAGAGGGTGGCTCACTACCAGGATGGGTGGCTCATTGCCATGAACTGATATAATAGCATCTACAACATGCCTGAGTTTAATTCCATTGAAGCGCAATATATCTCTTCTTCTCTGCCTTTACAACACACACACTTTATCTTCACATCTTCACACCTCACTCATCACTCACGAACTCATTCCATTTATTTATACTAATCATTAACCTTGGAACATTCATCAAGGTCAGCAATACAACTTACAACCATTGGAACTATCTCCAAGGTCAACATACATACATAAATCAAATTAGGTATGGGCCTAAACAAACTTGCGGAGCAAATAAATGAAGTAAGAACATTTTACGGCTTAGCTCATACCCAAATACATCTTTACACACTTCCTTACACTTCTACAATCCAAGAAACACATCCGCAAAGAATGTTAACACCCAAGTCGGCCAAACTAGTGGAAACATCAAGAATACTTAGACACACGCTTCCAAGAACTTCATTATAGATTATGGATCAAGCACATGCCTTCAATACACTCTAGAGACATCCACAAACAACATAGAATTTCCTGGAAGCTAACTAATCCAACCACAACAGATCTCACTTGAGGACAACAAATATCACTTGAAGACATATCACAGACTGCTCACAACAAACACTGTGAAACTCTGCTAATCAATAACTTACTTTTTGCAACACCAAATCACAAATCCTTTAGAGTGAAGATAGATAAGGACTTTATAAACTTAAGTCCAGAACCACAAGACCAAAATCTAAACTACAGAGAAATGCGGAGCAAAATACTTTCTCCCTATCACACTGCAAATACTACCAAGCACAGTTTTCAAACTAGTGAATAGAACTTTTGCTGCACAGCAATTCGGACCACCAAATTCTAAATTTAGCATCTTCAAACACTTCTCTAAAACATATCCAAATCTCATACTCTGGTATTCAATAGAGAGGAAATGCAGAGCAAAAACTCAGACAATGTCCTTAACATGACAACTCAATCACTCAACAAACAACAATATCAGAAGACATGGTTGGCACCAATGACAACACAAACATGTTGGCATCATTGACAACACCAATTAACACATACTTGCAACAATTACATGCATCATTTCAATAGCTCCAAAGTAATTCCATTTGCATTCCCATTATTCAGAATATATTGACTCAAAACAAAGCTCAATTGTATTCATCCATAGCATAAAATCATATCACAGAACATACTATTAAACATCACCTTCACATTGTATATCATAACATAACATAATATAACATAACCATTGTTTTTAGGAATGGTCCCATAATCTATACTACCAAAATCCTAGATTTCAAGTGGTGTATTAATGCCACTGAAGAAGTCTTCAACAGAAAAATAGACTTTAACTAAACTAGTTGTCTGTTAAATTCAACATATTAAAGGCTCCGAGTGGAGCCATGAAATGTCTTAAGTGTTTTAAATAGAAAATAAAAGAAACTGACAATCTACTAAGTGGTTGGAGGCAACACAACTAAAGTCCACAATCATGCATCTCCTAGATTTCTGGCGCCCCAGAATTTCGGTGCTGCTGACTCCAATTGCTATCAAGTCTATTTCTCCACTAGGCTTTACTTAAAAACCTGCATAAATACACAGATCTTTACACATGACCATGTCAAAATTAGTGAGGAACTTCAATCAATTGTAAAACAAAAATTGTACATCATTCTATCAAAAATAAACAAATATTACTTATAAAATTAATAAATTGGCATGGTTTGGGTGATTAGGTAACACAGAAATTGTTATATGGTTCATTATACAAATGAGGCTATTTATACCTCATCAACTCTAACATGGTATTAGAGCACATGATTTGCCAGTTTCTTCTCAAATTTTTTAGGGTTTTATCCATGAGGTTGTAAACAATGCATCCTAGTGCAAAACAGACCTCACTGTTGTACTCAAAAGGCATCAAAACCCTAAGATCACCTATCCAAATGCTAAAATTAAGTACTAGAAAATTTTTGAGCATTTTTGGGGGGTTTGAGTTTTTGTGTGTAATCAAAAATCTGTACAATCATACAGATCCGTACAATTGCACGATTTCCTCAATTTTTGTGCCATCATTTTTTGAACATGTCTCAATTTTTGAGTTGTCTCGATTTTGTGTCGCCTTAATTTCCATGTCACCTCAATTTCCATGTCGCCTCAATTTATGTGCACATAAGGTACAACTAAATATTTTATTATTTTTTAATCTTAAAAAAGATTCTTTATTTGGGTGCCAGATGAGAAACCAAAACATTCTATAATTCCTCATTCAATGTCAAAAATTTTAGAAATGAAGGTGAACAACTATAGAATGGAAAATTGATTTAAACTGTTATAACTATTAATCCAGTGTAGAACCAAATGGAGATTATAGGAAATCAAATTAGCAATACAAAGAAATAATGAAACAGAAAAACTGAACACATAACACAATGTTTACATAAAGAAACCCTTTCAACAAAAAACTCCACACAAGAAGAGATGCACTAGTCTGTATTAACTTTAATAGAGTTTATAATACATCACTAAAAACCTCCTCTTTAGTCTTCAATCCAACAACACCTGTTTTTCCAATCTCAACTCTCTACTACATAGTCGTAATACAAACCCACCTTAAAAAGTGTTGCCTTCTAGAACAAAAAATCCTCTACCATCATATCTATGACCTAATGATGAACAGTCCAGATTTGCTACAAAATTACATTATTTTACAAGGTAATTTTATAAAATCTCTCTTTGGGGGCGCTGCCCCCAAATCCCCACTAGAGGGGCTAAGAAGTTGTTGCTGCCCCCCTTGGACCCCCTAACAACAATTGGGGGGGCAATCCCCCCCAAACCCCCCCATCGAGTATTTGGATCCAAAATGTTGTTGAAACAAGACCGTTGCTTGGTGAATGCATCTTCCTTTATGGTAATTTACAAACAACATTAGGAGTAACTAATTACATAGGATTTACAAGGTTGATGGCATCTTAATCCTAACATTCTCCCACTTGACATCATATATTGTAAATTCATCCATAGGAAAACATAAAATAATTAAACACTATGTAGTGCCCTCCATTCTCACCTTGGATGAGCAAGTGGTTGAGCTAAGGAGCGTGAAGATGAAGGTAAGATACTTGGAATACTTAGGGTATGTTAGACATGTTGATGGTAGGTTTACTATTTTGATCTAGTTGATGACACTCATTGATGTTTAATGTGATGACAATGTGGATACATTATGATTAGTACATTATGCTTACGTTGTGATCAGTTATGGGTTAATTTACTATGTAGATTAGTTTTACTACGTGATTTATGCGACTATCTGACTATGTGTTATCTGGTTGTTTGATTACTAATGAATTTGTTTAATGAGGATATTGGTGATGTGTTTTGTGGAGGGACAATGTAGTATTACTCATAATGAGTACCCTACTACGCTGTAATTTCCTGTTAGTATGTGCCTGTTTGGATGATTAGACATATGATTGTATCTAACACGTGTTTGTTGCAAGTTCCAGGTACCAGGCATCGACTCCACCTGAATTGGCAAGTCTGAGTGTGCCTTCATACCAATGGAAGTTGTGGAATGGAGATGACATAAGGTCCCTTAGTTGATATCATTCTCGATGAGGATGAGTCTCAGTCTTGTGTTTAGTCAGTTTGGTCGGTGTGGAGCATGGTTGTGAGTCTCTGTTGTTCTGTTGAGTGATTGTCAGCGGAAACGATTGGTATGTAGCCCTTGAGTTGTTTGTTGGTCTTCTGTTCATCAAATAGATTATTGATATATCTTGTAAATAAATAATGTTAATCTTGAAAGATTATTATTTATTTGTTTTCTACAGGAATTAAATTAATATTTCTAATAGCTAATAATAATATTAATAATAATAAATAAGTTATAAACATTCAATAATTAATTATGTGAATAAATATTCATTGTGTAATTATTTAAGACACTATTTTATATTCTCAAATTAAGTATGTTTGGTGATTTGTCAAAAGATATATTTTTTTAGAAAGGGTCAGAAGGGCAAGAAAAGTTCAGGGAAAAGCTTTTGGACTGTAAGCAAGCAATTTCTGTATATTTTTATTCCTATGTAGGAAGTGCAAGAATCTTTGGGTCAATGTCGTAGTTTCTAATTATCTCTTGAATGGATTTTGTTTCACACCTTGTCTCATTGAAAATGATTCATTCTTTTGTCAAGATGTCGAATCTGTATGCTATTATTTATGCCTACGCAAGGATCTGTTTGACCTACATGTTTTGCATGTTTCTATATCAACCATATACCTTGTGATTCAACCTGGGTAATAAGTCATTGTGTTTCTATCTTATTGGCCTATGTCTTCCTTTATCATCTTGGCTTGATAATTATTTAACAAACTTATGTACTACATAGTATAAACTAGATCTCTTCAGAGTCTAAACGACCTGTCATCGGCCAAGGGTCCGTTGATACCATTCTATGGTTTGATTCGTTGTTCAATAATGATTATCTTCGACCTTTGCTATTTAAAACCTTTTTGATCTGTGATCTCCATTCATTATTTTGAGTTTAATTCGTATATTTACCTGTGGTATCGTTTTATCAAGGACATGCTTATTTAATGGCTATTTTACTAACCTATTGGCCTGAGTGTTATATTTTCTTGTAAGACTAGATTTCTTTTTACCAATTTTAACACAAGGCTTGAAACGACCTGTATGAATGAAAAACCTCATGTATTCTTTATTGCATTTGATTTTCCCTTGGTCTTTGCATGCGTATTACTACATTTTGGCCTGTGTTTGACTTATAGCTATAATAATTTCAAATTGATCAAGAGTCCTGGTTTTAACAACTCTTTTGGCTATTTTTAGGTACCTTTCTATATCTTCCTAGCAACATAGATGAGTGGAGGAATATTAGTTATTGCTATCTCTCCAATATAGAAGAAAATCTTTAAGTGTTATCTTTACCAACTAATTAGATTCATGGTGTAACGGCCCCCTTTGTCCTCTGGCTCTATTGATTTTTTAAAAAAAGTGTAATGGCAGCTTAAGTTTAGGTTCTGATGCCATGAGAGGGGAGATGGGAATGGGATGTGGTCAGTGGGCAAGAATCGAAGGGAGTTGAAGGGAAATGGTTGAAAACAAATAACGTAGGTGAGCATATAAAAACACAGATTTGAGATGAGCAATGGGGGCTGCAAATAGAAAACTAAAGACTGAAGAATTGCCTTCCGAGGGAACGATCCAAGACCGTAGAGGAAATCTTCTATTTAAAAAGGAGGTATTTGCATCAGTTCTTTGTTGTTTCTAGCACAAGAACTAAAATCGGTTTGTTGCATATTCATTACGCACTTATAAACTGAAACCCGTTATACTTGCCTTATCTCTACTCGCATATCAGTTTCTAAGGGTCGCATGTGCACTGATTATCTAGATAAAATCCTATTGACTTCATATTCCAAGACAATTGCTCTAACGTCTGTTAGATACTACCCCTTTCCATTATGCTCTGATAAAAGTTCCTACATTATTGTTGAATTTAGAGACTTAGGAGAATATGTAGCATGGCAACTTTATATCTAGTTTTTAATATTGTTACGTGACTTGTGTCTGGTCTCAAACATCTATTTAGTAGCTTTTCATGCTTTTGCTTGCAAGTTTATCTTAAGCCATATTAATCATCCTTTTCGTGCTAATCTTGCTATCTGTGCACTAGCAGTGATTATGCATTTATCGTTAATAGTTTATCAAGGATCTTGTAGTGATAGCTTTCTCCAAAATTGTGTTCCTAGTAGAACTGTTAATCTGCTAATCAACTTCAGCGAGAGTTACAAGATAGGGATGTTACATCGACACCTTGCTTGGTGAGAATATGTTTATCCAATGTTTCGTGGTAAATCATATAAAATGCAATACATTTCTCCACATGAGAAGTGAGTGAGACGGTCATTATGATCATCCAAATTTTATGGTTTCCCTTCGTAAGTCAGGTAATAGATTGTTAGCTTTTTAGTGGTCTAATCTTAAGATCAAGGAATGCAGTTATAAAGGTGTTCTTGTTTGAGCCAATTCAACAACGTTTGCCTTCTCGTGAGTGGCTTATACCTCTTTCCATCGACATGCAATTCTTAATTATTTGCTAACAACTTATGTACTGTTTATAGCAAGTCGTCATTGCATCACTTCATCTTTGTCAAAATTGCATTTCTTATTGATAGTTGCCTTCTGCTACTAGAGATCGTGGTTCTTGTGAATTCCTACTTCAAATACTCTTGTTACATTCTCATAGAACACTGCATGTGGTTTTGGTAGGACAACACAATGATAGTTTTCTTGCCAAAAATATTATAGCCATCTAAGAAAGAGTTCTTGATAATGTGCATGCAATTATTTTAGTTTTCATTGAAGTCTTCTCCCACTACCCTCTTATACACCGATGGTGGCTAGCGTGTGCCGCTACAGTCAGGCCATTCTTTTAGTTTCTTCCTATTTCTAGTAACATCAAATGAATTCCTTCATGCTAAGAATCATTAATTCATAAGAATCTTAGTATCGACATGGGTGTATGCATTTCATTTGCATATTATTTTCCCAGGAAGTAGGATAAGAAGGTTAATATATATTTAGGTCTAATCTATTACGGTAGGATAAGCCAATTCTTGCATATTTTATGTGCCACTTTCCAAAATATATTTGTTAATTTATTACTAGATATTCTCAAATCTTTCAAGATGTGCTTTATGCCAATTGATGAATGTTGATATGCATGTTTGGCTCTGTATCCATCGTTCCATAATATATATATAGATGATTCTTTTAATTGATTGTGATATATATCGTTTTGACATTTGCCCTATTTATATTGGCACAAAGGTATTGTTGTGATGTTCACAACATGCCCCATTTTACTCCTTAGCAAAATGAGGACCCCTACTATTGCTTTTTTGCTTTTGCTTGTGTGTGTTGTTTTGCTTGGTGGTAAAGGGAAAAAGAGGGGTTAAAGTTGCAAACTTTGTTAAAAATAGAGAAAAAATGTATTTTCAGTACCAATGCATGATATGGTTGGATTCCTTGTGAAAAATGAGCTAGGGTTGCTTTTTGAACCATCTTAAAATTTGCCATATTTTGCAAGTTATGATCATTTTGGTAAAATGTACATTCAGGTTTGTATATCGCTTTGCATATACAGGGTCGTTTGTATATGCAAAGGGTTTTGTTTTTGTACTTAGTGGCTTTTGCATTCAGGTTGCATATGCATTATTTGTTTGCATGTTCGGTCGTTGTATTACATACATTTCCCTTTATACATCGCTTTCATATACAAAGGCAAATTGTATCTCTTTTTTTCCTTGTATGCATTTTAATAAAGGTTTATGCACACATACAAGGTGGACCTAAAATGGTTTTAAAGTTAGAATGAATTGATGTTTAAAATCTGCTTTGTATCCCACGTTTGTATGTTTGGCAAGTAGAATATACAGGGCACTTCATACATGGCGGACCCGAAAAGGTTATTAAACGGTGTTAAATCGTTGTATCTTTGCAGGCTTGTATATTTTGGTGGTATGCATTGGAAATATACATACCACGGATGCGACGGAAAGTTAAAAGAGGTTAATTCATTACATGTATCCGCAATGTATATATCTTACATACACTGCCAAGATACAAACACTTTATGCATTCGGTGGACCCGAAGGGAGTTATGAAAATTAATTAATTCCTTGTACATTTTGGACTTGTCTATTTAAACATTCAAAGCAAACATACATCGAAATATACAAGGGGCGGAATCGAAATAGCTATAGAATAACGTTAAATCATTGTATATTTGGCGCAATGTATATTTCATACATACACTATGACATACAACGAAATATGCATCACGCGGAATCCAAAAGGTTACGAATTATGGTTAATTCATTGTATATTCTGTGGCTTGTATGTTTCGGAACATACATCGCTGTATACAAACCGGAATCCAAAGAAGATTAAAATCGAGTTGGGCGCTTGTATGTATATCCGAATGTATATCTAAAACATACAAGGCACCACACACAATGCGGAATCAAAAGGAAAGTAAAATGCAATTAAATGCTTGTATCACATTCGAATTGAATAATCGAAAAGATACAATGCATTTATACTATGGCGGATTTGAAAAGTTATAAATCGAGGATAAGTGCATGTATATTTTGCACTTGTATGTTCTTATACACAAGCCGATATACATTGCGCTCATACAAACCGAAGCCCAAAGAGAAATCAAAACTGATTTATTGCTTGTATTGCGTCCGACTTGTATATCGGAGGATGCGATGCATATGTACATTGGGCAGAATTGAAGAGTGGTTTAAATAGAATTAATTGCTTGTATATTTCTGGCTTGTACATTGAGATATACAAACCGATATACATTGTGATATACAAGCTGAAATTAAAAGGAAATTCAAATCCGATTAAAACGTTGTATCACATCCGGCTTGTATAGCGGATATACATGGATTTAAACAGGAAAATGAGCGGGAAAATGAAGCGATAGGAATTTTGACGTTATTTTTTAAGCCTGAATGCATATTTTCAGTCAACGATGGTTGACCTGACTATTTTGGACGTTGTATATGCATTTTTTGCCCGCATTTTTCACGGATTCAGGGTCTGATTGATGTGTTCACACAGTCACGACTAGATTTGGCAGTTGTTTTCCTTCCTACAGTTTTATTAATCGATGGTACTTATTGCTTATTTGTTTTTGTAGGTTTGCAGTTGAAGAGGGAGCTAAAGCTTGATGGCAGTGACATCACGGAGGAGGAAAAAATTAGATCTCGAAGCAAGTAGAAGGAAGATAAGGATGAAGTGCGAAGAAGTCAAGGATCTTCATTGATGAGGACAAAATGCAATTGAAACATCATCACAGCAGACAAATAAAAGTTATTATTGAGCTGCTAGGGTTTCCAGAAGGGCATATTTCGCCCAGATTTGATGTATACTCAGAGATATTTTGGGAAATTTGTTCACCAGCATTTATTGTTGTAACCAGAGGCTTGAACTAGGGTTTAAATTAGGGTTTTGAGTTGTATTGAGGACAATCAGAAAGTCTATATATGGTGCCTCTATACACTGTAAAACTTTACACAGGGGCTACATAGAGATTTGTAGCAGCAGGAATTTGTAGAAGTAACATTTAGAATAGAGGGACCTTTTAGTTTAGAAGTAGAAGAAGGAGGTCGCCTATGTCTGCAATAAGGAATGCGTGGAACATCTAGCTTCCTTACTGTATCTATAAAGCTTGTAAGTTTTCTATAGTTTGATCATTGAAGCTAAGAGTCATTCAGACATTGTAAATCTTATATGACTGTCTGCTTTTAATACAATTGAATCTAGAATTCTGCATCTATCTTCTGAGTGTTTTCTTGCTCTTCATTGTGTTTGAAATATTTTCTCTTAGAGCTTGCAATTTTAAGTGTATGTTTGTGAAAATGCTCAGAACTTACACTTAGGGTTTTGTCTGTGGATTTGATCAAATTCTTGTATTATTTATAAAGTGCATAACAAAACAATTAGATCCTTCGAATAGAGTGAATGAAGTGTAGATTAGATCTTTCTAACTTTTCCCAACCAATCTGAAAATACTTAGCTTAAAACGTAGAAATTTGAAGGAAATTTGTCTCATATTTGAAAAGAGCATGCATAACAGAGTTAAAAGTAGACAGTTTTCATAAATATTTAAGAGGAGAAAGCTGCAATAATTCGAGAAGACTATTTAAAGTTTTGCAGCACAAGTATAAGTTTATGCAAAAGGAATGAACAACACATTGACATTAATAATCTTTTTGCATAGTTTGAGTCCAGTTAATCATTAAGAAACCCTAAATCACGTAAGGCCCCTTGAACATTACAGCTTCACATTGACCAACTGAATTTGCCCAACAGGTCAAGACCTGACCATATTAAACTTGGGATTAAGTGAATCTTAATTGATTCCTTCATATCTTTCAAGTCAGTTTTGGTTCATTTTATGTGAATTTTAACTAATTGTTATGATTGCATCAAAACAATCACCAACAGGTATAATTATATACTTGCTAATCAGTGACGAGTTCTACACAATTAGACCACCAGATATCTGCATCTAACTTAAAATTAGTGTGTATATTTGTCATACAATTGCATTACGCCTTTATATACGGATATGTCAGAGCTGTCATTCTTATTGCCTTTAAGGATCATCATAAGTACAATCGTTATCCTTATAATTAAACTTACATGTTTGTATTTCATCTTGTTAAACATGTTCATATGATCGGTCTTGAAAATTTATATCTATCATTTTATATTATTGAGGAATACCTATTTAATGTGAATCTATATATGCTAATTAGAGTTATCCTAGTATAGTATCTTACCTTCTTGTGAATTTTTGTATTAACAATCTTAGAGACCCTATTGTACCAACTATAGTAGCATAGTGTTATTGTTAGTATAGGAATAATTCTTAAATTCAAATTAAATTATTTTTGATCTATGTCATGGCTTAATGATCGTTATTCTAGTATATTGTTAATAATTAGTATATTTAATTAATAAATAGTATAGTTGTGCAAAGTTGATGAGATAGATTCTCTTAATGTTGGATTCAGATGATTTGATTAAAAACAAAATAATTGTGTGATAGTCTAGATACTCTTGGAATCCCATATAATCTAATATATATTAAATATTATTAATAATTTAAAGTAAATCCATGTTAGGATATGGATTGCATAGTAACATGCCTAGCTGGGATTGAGGGATTTAATGGGTATGAGTTAAAGGTTAGAATAGTATAGTTAGACAAACCCCTTCGTTAGAAATATGAATTCGATTAAGATGACTTGCTTATCTTGTAATCTTGACTAAGTGGTAATTTCAATATTTTGCCAGATGAATCAATTATTTAGCATTTTGTTACTTAAGGAATTCATAAAATCTAGTCCTCTAGAGATGATAGTTCCTTAATTAAGATTTTGTAGTGGATAATGTCTTATCTAAGAAATGTCTTTTTGAATGTTAAGTGATGAGTATTTGCTTATATTAGACAATCTGTCTTGTTTTATGGATCTGTTTAGACGAATGTCTTCTATATGTAAGATTTTGGTGACATGGGGAGATGTGTTTATTAGGTGGATTCCAAAGGCCTTGGAGAGTGTGATTGTGTGGGGGTTGGCTATGTGTACAGCTTGTGAGTTGAATGGAATGCATGATACATATTCATGTGATTATGATCAGCATGCAAGATGGGAATGCCTTGCTTGTGTACTGTGAAATGATGTATATTTTGAGCAATGTGATAGTTCATGTTTGGTTTATGTTCTGGGCTTTGAGAATCTAGATGTAGTGAAGGGGGGTGGCTTTCAATGTGGGGTCGGCACCCAAAGTGGTTGTCAGGGTAACCCATTGGAAGTTATTAATTCTAGTGATAACTTAATAATAAATTTAGAGGGTTGGATAGTTTTCACACTAATTAAGATAATTAGATTCCTCACCCATGCTTGTAGTGCTCATTTAGGCTAAGGATGGGATGAGAAGGCCTAGTTAGCAAGATCAACTTCCTTGTCCTCACGAAAGGAATGTTGGTTCCGCATGTGTCACCCTATAGGGCCAGCGTCTAGTAAGAGACTACCAGGGTAACCATAGATGGGGGCCGACGCCTAGTGAGAGACTGTCAGGGTAACCTGTGGATAGGGGTCGGCATCTAGCTAGAGATTGTTAGGGTAACCCATGTTAGGACCATGCGATGACACTCATCCCTACTGTAGTCTAGCATTCCCTATTGGTTGTTCCCCATTCATTATGTAATTGCCTCTAGAAGGGTGGTTGAGTTACTTGTGTTGGTTACCTGTGTTGTTTTGGGTCATGTGTAGTCCTTGTTCCTTATTATCTATTGTCTACCTAACTTTTTGTTGTAGTGGGACCTTAGTGTTGGCAAGAGACACTGTGTGGCTTCATAAGTGTTGTCATTGATGGCAACAAAGTCTATCCCACACATCCACAGTACATAATATGCTTATACCGAAAGATAGATTGAAGATTACTTTGATCTGGTAAACAAGAACAGAGTATGTAACAAGGTCTGACAATCAAGTCTGGATCTCTCAAATGGTGTAACTCAGTAAGTTGCGGACTTGGACAAGTCAAGAGGGGCATCATTACTATTGTATTCTAGAGATTTAGCCTACGGTGATAAAGCATGAAAAAGATATGAGCATCTGAGTGTTGGGTTGTTCCAATCAGGCAGAGCAGATAGAGAAAGAACTGACCGACAGAGTATCAGACTTCAACCCAAATGAGTAAGAGGTGTTAATCAAGCAATTTGTGGGATTATACATTGTTGGCCAACATGATTAATGACTTCTATGCTTAATCTTTTGATATGCATCACAAATCAAGCATGGATTCAGCCGACAAATCAATAACTTGCAAATATATTGAGTGTTTTGTTGCCAACTAGAAAGTTGATGAAAATCCTTGATGTGGATATATATACCAGATGGATTCCAGCATGTAGGTGTGTGTGTTGAATATGTGAAGAAATAAGGTGCAAAGAAAAATAGGGATAAGTGTGAGAATAGCAATTCAAGTCTGGTATGTGACTGAATAACAACATTAAACAGAGGAAGAATGAAGTGCATTAGATCAGTATATTGTGCCTAACCGGAACTGAACTCTTACATTTGTAGATGCTTCTCATCAGTTCAACCACTTGATTATCTTCTGTAAGTTTTGTAGATAGTGAGTCTCTTGTAGGCAGTGTGCCTCTTGTGAGCGGTGTGCTTGGGCAGTGAGCCCTAATTGGCAAGTGCCATTTTGTACTCCTTTATTCTTTTAACAAAGAATACAATCTTGGGTTAGTCACCCTGTGGTTTTTCCCTTAACAGGGTTTCCACATAAAAATCCTTGTGTTATGTGTGTTAATTTTATTTCTGCTCTCATGATTACATATGCTTTCATGTTTTGATATAACAGTGAATATTGAGATAATGAAAGAAAAGAAAATTAAGGAAATTTTGAGATAACTGATTCACCCCCCCTCTCAATTATCTGCCTTGTTTTCAATGATCTTGAACAATCCCACTCTGAAGTCAATAATTTGAGAGAAAGACTGAAACAAGCTGATGAATTCATAAATGAGCTAAAAGAAAAACTTAGTATCTTTGTGAAAAAGAGAAAGGAACTGTAGGAGTACAATCAACACTGAGAGGGGGGGTGAATCAGTGTTGTGTGAATTTTCAAATCTTTTTACACACTTTAACTTTCAAAGTACAAAGAGAGAAAGATAGCATTGATCTGTCTAATACATATGCACATGAATGTGAATACAGAAAGAGAACAAAACTTCATAAGTAAATCATACACACACAGAGAAGATTATGACACAAGAATTGCATGAGTGGAAAACCCTCCAGGGGTAGAAAAACCACTCTAAACTGCCTCACTGGCTTAACTGATCAAACATGCCTCACTGGCTATAAAGAAGCCTCACTGGCTACAATATGTGTCTCACTGACAAATGTTAAGGTCTCACTGACCTACAAGCCTCACTGGCATACTGTTTAGAAGCACCAGCTTCAAGGAGCACCAACCCCTATTACAGAACAAACTAAAAACATAAATTCAGAGGGTTTCTCTGTTTCAATACATAACATTTATTCTCTCTCATGTGTCTGTCAAATGATCATTCCAAAATCATATACAAACTCAGACATTTCAATCCTGTATCGTGATCCACTCTACAACACCAACACTGCTTGATTCTCAACAACACTGCTTGATTTTCAACAACACTTCACAACACTATATGTTTCATCTCTATCTTACTAGTTTCAATGTCTTGATCAATCAAACTCATGATTCATGCACCTGATTGTCATTACAATTGCATATTGTCTTTCTAATCACCTTGCAATCTCTATATCTGTATTTGATCCCTGTCAGTTCATCATCAATCTGCACAATATCACTCACATCATCTTGTTAATCCACACAACTCTATAAAAAGCATCTATAATATCATTAAATAAAATCTGAATATACTTTCACAACCCTTCATATTCTCTTCTCTATAAAATATCTTCCCGTCAATTCTATGCATTAAAAAATCTTTTGATCTTCCTCTTCTCTGTACATGATCCTTCACATTCTTTGACATTTCAGTTTGGACAATTTCTGTATTCAATATTATCCCTGCAAATAAAATCTTCAATTTGATTTTCTCACAAGACAAAAACATCATTCAATCTTGTTGATCTTCCTCAAAAATATCTTCATGAAAACCTTTCATATTCTATATCTGTGAAGAAATTAGTTTTCTCTTCATGTCTATGACTGTTCATTTTCTTCCTCTCTTCCTCTTTGCAAATTCCTGCAATCTTATTTCATCTTCAATAAAATCAAAAAATCAATTCATCTTTGAAAACCAATCTGCCTCAAAAAATCTTCAATCTGTAAAGAATCTTTCTCATTGCATCATTGTTATCTCTGCAATTTTTTCATAAAAATCTTTTCTAAATTCTTCAATAGTTTTCTAAAAAAATTGCTTTTAAAAAACAATAGCAATCTCCTATAAAGGCTCCTTAATTCTATAATGAATCTTAAGCCTTTTAATTAAAAATGGAAATTTAAAAAAGTTTCCAAAAATCTTTTATAAAAAATGTGCCCACTTATATCGGGCTCCCTCCTTATACCATGCACCTTTTATTTAAATGTCATAAAATATGACATACTAAAGTTTCTAAGTTTAAACAAAATAACAAACCTTCCCTTTTTGAATATATCGCGGGCCCTTCAAAGTATTTTCAATTGTTTTTAAACTTATAAAAATCTCTAAGGAAAAACGCGCTCCATAACAAACATTTGAAGAGGGCCATTTGAATTGATTTCCCGCCCGAGGCTTTTGGAAGAGACCGATGCTATCGGTAATTGTATAAAGGGAGGCCGGTTTCTACACGATGCCAAACCCTTTGTTCTAACACTTAAGTGGCCCCGTGACCTGTTTAAAAGGTCAATGTAATATTAAAACAAAAAGAACACTTTACATGTGATGGGCAGAATATGTAGAGAGACAAAGTCTTTAGGGACTTAGGAACCAACTTAGAAAGATCAAATCTTTAGGAGGTTTTAAATTCTATCAAATATTCCTGAGCACCTTTACCACCACAAATAAACAAGCACCCCAATTGACATTTGATACATAATATGAAACAACATGTTACACCATCTTGTCATCCACTCATTATGATCAACTCTGTAAGAACCTACTGAAGTTACTGATGCAATCTGAGATAATCATGACATTCTCCATCAAACAACTTGATTCCTGCTACATCCTTGAAGACACCACACTATATACACTTAGATACGATCAACACACTTATCCTGAATGAGTGAACTATAAATAGGATCCCAATGTATAACCAACACCATCCACACAACATGAAAAACTGAGGACACATATAAATTACATCTCAACCATATGAATTGCATCATAATCATTTCACAAACTGAATACTGAGATCAAATAACCTAGCCACTGAATACTATATGTCATCTGTATCACCCTGAGTAATGAATCTTATCATTATATTCACAACACACAAGATGATGTACTCTTGATGATGTATTCCTGCAACTTCCTGATGATGCACTCCTGCAACAACACACAAGATAATGTACTCCTGATAATGCAAGAACAAACCTGTGAAGTATAGAACCATTTTCTGCATCTGCAAGACACATATGATGTGATTATCACAAGATATTAAGGATTTCAAACAACCAATACATTGTCTCTACATTAAATCTCTCCCACTTGAAGACATCCTGAAATATGACATGAGGACCAAACACCTTTTTGTCATCAATGACAACCTGTCACCATCAGGAACTACTTCAAAAATTAGCCAATCAGAGTGAAGTCAATGATACTAATGAAGATCTGAATGAGAAAAATAAGCTATGTGAGAAGTTGTCAAAAGAAGTCATTATGGTAAGGCATGAAATGGAATCAGGGGTTATGGGATTCACCCAAGAAATTGAAGAAAAAAGAAAGATTGAAGCTAATCTAAAACAATCCCTCAAGGAGAAAATAGAGGACTACCACAAAATAGACAGATTAATCAGGCATCTTGAATCTAATCTTGAAGACGCTAGAGACAATGAAGAACAACTTGAGAATCAGATAGACACTCTTAAACAAGATCTTCAAACTGCAAATGAATACAAAAAAATTCAAGATAAGCTCAACCCAACTTGAAGTTCTTCTTGAAAGCCAAAAGAGGGTAGATGATAAGCGTGTCTTGGGATATGAGAAAGGTGAAAGCTCTGGATCTAGTTAGAAGAACGTTGGATCAGGAAATCAAAGAAATAGGCCTAGAAGACCTCTGGTAAGGCAACCAAATGCCCAAAGTAATCCATCCTTCAATTGATATTGCTTCAATTGCAACAATTTCAGTCATAAAGCAACTCAGTGCAGGAGGAGAATGAATCAGAATAATCCATCCTTCTCTAGACAATGTTTTAATTGAAAAAGGTATGGTCACAAATCTCATGAATGCAGAAATATGCAAATAAACAATCCATTCAATGGTAGATGCTTTGCATGCAATAGAATGGGACATATAGCTAATCAATGTTGATCAAGAGGATATCAATCAAATAAGCAAAGAAATGTTGTATGTTACAATTGCAATAGATTCGGTCATATTGCCAAATTTTGTAGAAGCAGAAATCGGGATAGAAAAGGTCTAGTGGAACATGATCAGAAACAAGATAAGGGCAAAGGTAAAATAAATGCGAATGAAGTTCAAAAGGAGATGAGCAAGATTTGGGTAAAAAGGAGTACAATGAATATTGGGGATGGATCTGCACCAAAATTCGGCACTGATATTCCTTCTGGAAACTAAAAAGGGTGAGCTCTGGCTCAGGGGGAGTCATAGAGAAGAATAATTTCCCCAGCTAGTCAACTAGTGCCTAAATTTGGCACATTGACTAAACATCTAATGCTGGGGATTAAAGGGTTCTTCAAAAAACCTCCAAATAACCTTTAGTCAAAATATGAAAGATCCACATGAAGTTTTGCAAGAATTATAACCACTCAAGTTAATCCGGTTCCGACAGCTATCTAGTAAAGCAGAATTTCACAGACAGATCCAATATGATTCAAAATTGAAATGCTTTGATCTGTGGACCCATGATATTATTAAAGAATAGAATATACGTTGTCAATCCTCATTGACAATGATTCTAAGTTTCATGCAGTGATTCAAGAAAATCTCTCTCAAAATAGGGCAACCGGATAACTTAAGTTGTGCATTTATTACAAAAGGAAATTAGGGTTTGTGCAAGGATAAAAGGGTTCTTTCACTCATTATTTACACACTTGCACTTGCAAATAAGAAAAGAAGAGCTCTGCATCTGTCACTCATAAAAGCTCAAAGGCTACCAAACTGGAAGTCAAGTCATCCATCAAAAGTGAAAAGAGAATGAAGACCAAAGCCTCAAGAACATATACAAGCCATAAGGATGATGAAGAAACAGAATCAGATGAAGAAATCAAGAAAATGAAGAAGAAGAAAACATCTGAGAAGTTCTTTACTAGCAGAGATGAGGAAGAGAAGGCGGAGGAATTTGTTGAAAAGCCCACTCTTTCCATTGATAACATCATCAAGGTAGTTACTATGGATGGGAACCTACAGCCGGTGACTAAGTTCTATGATGCATATAGTGATGCTGACAAGAGAATCCTGGAAGAGGCTACTGTCAGGTACTTGAACATTTACAATAAAGCTTTCATTGAAATTATATCATTAATTCCTAAGAGCCTATAAAAGGTACTTGAGCTGAGAAAAGAGAATGCAATGGAAAAAGACCTAAATATTCAGGAGCAGATAGTAATTCCGCTTTATCCTTCCATCACTCCAAAACAAATGGACATGATATTCAAGGAGTGTAGGAATGAGTTCTAGAGCAAGGCAAGAATGAACAAACTCATGCTTGGAGAAACTGACCAAGTAGCAAGAGAAACAAAAGATATCCTCCAGAATGCCTTGAAGAGATTCAATCTTCCTATAGTGGAGGAAATAGATGAAGAACCTTCTACCATGGATGTTGAAGGATCAAATGATGTCAATGAAAAACCTTATGACAAGGATGTTGAAGGATTAAAGAAAATAAATGAAAAAATCTTTGAGAACTTAGACTCCTCAGTTCCAAAAGAGGAAGTTCATGAAACAACAAACATAGTTGACATCTCTCCTTCGGATCCCACTGCAGCTATGACAAACATTCCAAACTCTGAAACTGAAGGAGAAGGTAGAAAAGAGGAGAAGAAGATTCAAGGAAAAGAGGATAAAGGGAAAGAAGAAGAACAAGCAGAAAAGACTAATGATGATTGTTCTGATATTTCAAAAGGAAAGAAGTCTGAATCTCTAGCAAGAGACACTGCAGAGACAGTGAAGAACTTCTTAGACAGAGAAATGATGGAGTTGGATGAACCTGAGCTATTTCAAGGACCACTAAATTTTGACTCTCTCTCTGATCTAGACAATGAAAATAGCATCTTTTGCTCAAGCCAGAGCAAAAGAAAAACTCTTGAAATCTCACATGGAGGACTGTGAACTATTGGAGATTGCATCCGGGATGCTAGGGAAGTTCATGCCATCCTATCAAAAGGATCCTTCAGCCTCACCATCTGATAACTTGAAAAACTTAGTAAATTTTGTTAACACTCATTTTGAATCTCTTGAGAAATCAGCAAAAGCAAAGGTTTGGAAGGAGTTTCTAGGAAAAAGATTCACTAAGGTGCAAGGAATTATTACAAATGATAGGAGGACTCTAGATATTAGAATAAAGAGCCTTGAAAATGCTCTCAAAGATGGTGGGGACCTATTCAAATTTTGTTTGACTTGGCCTAAAGTGACAAAAGATATTGAGGAGAAAGTAAAAGAACAAGAAGAAAATCTGTCAAGCCTAGTTTAGAATTTTGACCCTCTTTCCTCCTTTTTAATGAATCAAGAATGCCAGGTTATTGTTATCATAAATGAAATAAAGAAATTGGACAAAGAAAAGAAGAACATAATGAATAGAATGGGTGAACTCAGAGGGATAATCATCCCTAAGCTAGAGGCAATGCATGAGGCCTTGATAGATGCTTAGACCACATCCTGGACCAGTGATCCAACAAATTTAAGAAGGGCAGAAGCATATGAATTTTTGTTGAGTGGTTACATCTCCATTTTGGATAGGATGAAGAGGAGTTGGGCCACAGAGTTTGTACAGCTAAAGACTACATTTGCAGACATACTCAAGTATATGTAAGTTTATCTTATGATTTGTATGTACTTATACGGCCATGTATAGAATAATTTTTGCAAACTTTTGGTATATGGATTCCACCCTTTGCCATTGATGTCAAAGGGGAAGTGAAGAGTAGTGAAAAATGTGGAGTCCAGCTAAAGGGGAGCTCCGGTAAAATAGTGCAAAAGATAGAGCATCAGCCAAGGGGGAGTTACTGTGACACTAAGCCATTTTTCACTAAGTGTTGCCATCAATGCCAAAGGGGGAGATTGTTGGCAAGAGACACCATTTGGCTTCATAAGTGTTGTCATTAATGGCAACAAAGTCTATCCCACACATCTGTAGTACATAATATGCCTATACCGGAAGATAGATTGAAGATTGTTTTGATCTGGTAAACAAGAACAGAGTATGTAACAAGGTCTAATAATCAGGTCTGGATCTCTCAGATGGTGTAACTCAGTAAGTTGCCGACTTGGACAAGTCAAGAGGGGTATCATTACTATTGTATTCTAGAGATTTAGCCTCCGGTGATAAATCATGAAAAAGATATGAGCATCTGAGTGTTGGGTTCCAGTCAGGCAGAGCAGATAGAGGAAGAACTGACCAACAGAGTATCAGACTTCAATCCGGATGAGTAAGAGGTGTTGATCAAGCAATTTCTAGGATTATACATTGTTGGCTGACATGATTAATGACTTCTATGCTTAAGCTTTTGATATGCATCACAAATCAAGCATGGATTTAGCCGACAGATCAATAACTTGCAAATATCTTGAGTGTTTTTGTTGCCGACTAGAAAGTTGATGAAAATCCTTGATGTAGATATATATACCAGATGGATTCTAGCATGTAGGTGTGTGTGTTGAAGATGTGAAGAAATAAGGTGCGAAGAAAAATAGGGATAAGTGTGAGAATAGCAATTCAAGTCTGATATGTGACTGAATAACAACATTGAACAGAGGAAGAATGAAGTGCGTCAGATTAGTATATTGTGCCTAACTGGAACTGAACTCTTGCATTTGTAGATGCTTCTCATTAGTTCAACCACTTGATTATCTTCTGTAAGTTCTGCAGATAGTGAGTCTCTTGTAGGCAGTGTGCCTCTTGTAAGCAGTGTGCTCAGACAATGAGCCTTAATTGGCAAGTGCCATCTTGTACTCCTTTATTCTTTTAACAGAGAATACAATCTTGGGTTAGTCACCTTGTGGTTTTTCCCTTAACAAGGTTTCCACGTAAAAATCCTTGTGTTATGTGTGTTAATTTTATTTTTGCTTCTCATGATTACATATGATTTCATGTTTTGATATAACACTGAATATTGAGATAACGAAAGAAAAAAAATTAAGGAAATTTTGAGATAATTGATTCACCCCCCCTCTCAGTTATCTGCCTTGTTTTCAACACTTAGGTTATCTCCTAGCACGGGGGGTGGACCTTAGGGTTCCACATGGTCAGGTGGTTTTGCTTTATTCCATTGGTTTTCTGGCATCATGGCTCATGTTACATGAAGATGTGTCTCTCATGATTCCAATTTTCACTTGATTTTGAAGATAGATATTGTACTATATGCAACCAAATTTGTGTATCAATGAGATCCATTATGTAATTTTGATGTATCCAGGAAGAGAGAGCTTCTGTATCTATGTAGTTATGTAACATGGACTATTCTTTAATTGTAAAATTTATTACAAAAATGTTGATGCAACTGTTTGATGATGTAAGCAAGTTGTTAGTTTGTGTAATTTAAAAAGAGCTTTGTATGTTGTTGAATATTGTTTAATTTCAATAATACAGTTATGTTATTCCTAGAGATGTTAGTTTAACTTGTTGATATAAAACTATGTTAGATTTTGTTATCTTCACTTTTACTTTTAAAGAAAAAAAATTGTCTTTTTATTGCTTTAGTTGAACTTATCTCTAGGGTTGCATGGCAGGGCATTACACACTAGGAACAAGGCCCATGGCCTCCCTGCACCAAGTAAACTTTTTTGTGCTCATTAGTTAGTAAGTGAATCTAGAACATTCTCTTGAGTGTCAATATTCTTCAGCTCAATATTTCCATTAGCAATCAATTCACAAACAAAATGGTATTGAACATCCACATGCTTTATCCATGCATGATACATAGGATTCTTGGCCAAACATATCGCACTCCATCTATCACAGCCAATCTAAAGAGTCCTATAATCAAAACCAATACCTGCACAGTCTATGTAACCAAGCTGCCTCCTCAGAGACATGGGTAGCTTCCATGTGCTCTGCTTTAGTGGTCGACAATGCAACTATATGTTGCCTCTTGCTCATCCAACTCACTACTCCTCCAAACAAAGTAAATACATACCCACTAGAGGACCTTCGACTGTCTAAGTCACCTTCCTAATCTACATCAACATAACCATGTATGTCCAATGCCTTTTCCACATTGTTAGTACCAGAATAAACCAAAGAGTAATTAGAAGTACTAGCCAAATATTTAAACACCCTCTTTGCATAATTCCAATGTTGTCTATCAGGGTTAGACATAAACCTACTCAAAACTCCCACTGCTTGGGCAATATCTGGTCTACTGCAAACCATTACATACATCAAACTTCCTACAACACTAGCATATGGAACCTTAGACATATCCTCTAAATAATCTTCATTCTTAGGATACATATCTAATGAAAGCTTAGTACCAACTGGAAAAGGAATTCTAATTGGATTGTAATCTTGCATACTAAACCTGTTTAGAATAGTATCAACATACTTACTCTGTGATAACCAATGCTTTCTATTTTCCTGATCTCTTTTGATCTCCATCCCCATAATATACCCAGATGCTCCTAGGTCCTTCGTCTCAAATGCACCTAAAACATGGGCTTTTAACTCATTGATCATACCCTTAGTGTTACTAAAAAATAACATATCATCCACATACAAGGCAATAATCAGTATATGATCATTAATACATTAAATGTAAATACAGTGATCCTCTTCGCTTCTAACAAAACCCAATTTCAAAACAAAAGAGACAAACTTTTGATACCACATTCAGGGAGATTGTTTTAAACCATAAAGAGATCATTTTAATTTGCATACCTAGTGTTCTTTCCCATTTACCTCAAACCCTATAGGCTATTGCATGTAAATTTCCTCTTCCAAGTCTCTGTGCAAAAAAATTGTTTTGACATCCATTTGCTCAATCTTAAAGTCATTAGCAGTAGCAATAGATAACAAAAATCTAATCAAGGATAATTTAACAATAGGAAAGAATATTTCACCAAAATCAATTCCCTCTCTCTAGGACTAGCCCTTGGCCACCACTCTAGCCTTGTACTTCTCTAATGAATTGTCTGCTCCAAACTTCTTCTTAAAGACCCACTTACATTCGATGGTCTTTCTACCCTCGGGAAAATGCACAAGATACTAGGTGTCACACAAATCTAATGACATCATCTCCTCCAACATGTCCTATTGCCAAGACTCACTGTCAACTGAATCTATAGCCTCCCTGTAAGATCCAGGCTCATTGTCAATACTTAACAAAGCAAATATACAATGGAAATTTGGTGGGCTATACTTGTTAATTGGATTCTATTGTCTTGTGGATCTTCTAGGAATGGGAAAAAGGGGCTCTACTTGTTCTTGCGCTTGCTCAACTTCTTTTTTGTTATCTTCCCCAACCTCTTTAGTTTGCTCAGTAACCTCACCTGAACCCTCTTCTTCTTCAACTTCATCCTCCTCATCCTTAAATCCATCTGTCTATTCTTTTGGAAGTGCATCTTCCTACTTAATCTCAAAGTGCACTCTTCTTTTCTTATCTTTTTCCCTTGGTATTTAGAATCTAAAATAACTCTAAGTTCTCTGAAAATGACATCTCTAGAATAGATAATCTTATGGGTTAGTAGATTCCAAATCTTATAACATTTAACATTATCACTATATGCAATGAAAATGCACTTTTCATCTTTTGGGTCCAACTTAGATCATTTTTCTTTAGGCACATGAACATAATACTCGTAGCCAAATACCCTTAAATGTGAAGCAGAAGGTTTCTTACATATCCACACTTCATAAGGAGTTGTTTCAAGAGCCTTACAAGGAGATCTATTCAATAAGTAACAAGCAATACTCGCAGCTTCTACCAAAAAGCATCTATTCAATTGTGAACCACTTAGCATACTTCTGGCTCTTTCCATGATTGTCTAATTCATCATTTCTTCCACTCCATTCTATTGTGGAGTATATGGAGTAGTCATTTGTCGAACAATTCTTGCATGCTTGTAGAATTCATCAAAGTCCCCATAACAATATTCCCCTGCATTGTCAGATCTCAAAACCTTTATTTTACCATCTAATTGCTTTTCAAGTGAGGCTTTAAATTCCTTAAACTTAGTGAATACTTCATATTTATGTCGCATAAAATAAATCCAAGTAAATCTTGAGATATCATCAATGAAGGAAACAAAATATATAGATTTTCCAATTGATTCAACATCCTCATGACCAAATACATATGAATGAATAAGTTTCAATTTATTCTTAGATTTATAACTACCTAAAGGAAATGGATTTCTATTCTATTTTCCAAACACACAATGTTCACAAAAATCAAAACTCTCATCAGAATAAGATAAATTCTCTAACAGATTTTTATTCAAATTAGTTTTCAAACTAGTTTCACTTATGTGGCCCAATCTGTGGTGCCACAACATACAAGTATTTTTGGATTTTTTAGTTACATTAGTAGAGTTATAAATAGTAGTGGCTTCTAGCTTAAGCAAAGTCCCCTTCCTTGTCCCTCTCACTATCACCAAACTCCCTCTTACCAATCTACAACCATGTTTATCAAATGTTACATTCATTCCAGCATCATTAAACTTAGAAACTGAAATCAAATTCCTAGATAAACCTAGAATATGCAAACACCAAGGAGGGTTTTTATCCCCCCATCACTGAAAAACAACTATACATTGCCCTAACCAATGATAGGATACGAACTGTTGTCACCAAGATATACTTCACCTCCATCATACTTCTCATATGTGGAAAACCATTCTATGAGGAGTCATATGATAGGAGCAACCTAAGTCAATCGACCATTGTTCGTTAGACATAACACTACAAGAAAAAATCAAAACATCATCACCTGAATCCAAGGACTTCTCTGTGGAGGAATCAAATTGCTTCTTTTTATTCCAGTATTCCTTCTTCACATGTCCCATCTTTCTGTAGTTCCAACACTTCACTCTTTTCTTTTTCCTGAGAGTCTTAGATCTACCCTTAAAATTGTCCTTGGGTCCCTTTTGATCTCCCTTTTGTCCTCTTTCCTTGGAGCTTCCCCTGACATGGAGTGCATCTTTTGAACCATCCATAGCCTTCTTTCTCATTTCATGTGCCAATAGAGTTACAACAAGAGCATCCAATTTTAGATCTTTGAGATTAGCACTAATAGAAAGGATAAAATTTTCCCATGACTCAGGCAAAGAACAAAGTAACATAATACATTTATCTTCTTCATCTATCTTAACATCAATAGAAGTCAACTGACTCAAAATCAAATTAAATGTATTCAAATGCTCTACTATTAAATCACCCTCCTTCATTTTAAGTGAAAATAACTTTCTTTTTAGATAAAGTTTGTTTACCAAACTTTTGGCTTGGTACATCTCACCCAACCATTTCCATAATGCAAATGCATTTTTTTCTTCAAAGACATTCAGTGAGATAGAATCTATAAGACACAACCGAAATGTACCCCATTCCTTTTTATCCATCTTGTCCCACTCATCTTGACTAATTGCATCAAGTTTCTTTTGTCGTAACCAACCATTAATCTCTTTCTTCAAGTAGATCCTTCTTTTTCAACTTCCACAACTCATAACATGTTCTGTTAATTTTTTTGATGTCTAATCAAGATGAGGATGTAGCCATGGATTCTACACAAATCTACAAAATAAGTTTCAACCAAAACTCCCACTATAGCTCAAAAAACCTTCACACTTCCACCCAAGACACAGAACTGGCCAAGCTCTGTTACCAAATGTTAGAAATGAAGGTGAACAACTATAGAATGTAAAATTGATTTAAACTATTATAAGTATCAATCCAGTGCAGAACCAAATGGAGATTGTAGGAAATCAAATCAGCAATACAAAGAAATAATGGAATAGAAAAATTGAACACACAACACAATGTTTATGTGGAGAAACCCTTTGGGAAAAAATCCACACAAGAAGAGATGCACCAATTTGTATTAACTTTAATAGAGTTAACAATACATCACTAACAACCTCATCTTCAATCTTCAATCCAGCAACACCTATTTTTCCAGTCTCAACTCTCTACTACTACATAGCCATAATACAAAGCCCCCTTAAAAAAGTGTCTCCTTCTAGGAAAAAAAACCCTAACATAACTTCTACCATTAGATATGTGACCTAATGATGAATGGTCCAAATTGGCTATGAAATTACAATATTTTACAAGGCAATTTTATAAAAAATTCTCTTCGGGGGCGCTACCCCTAAACCTCTGCCAAGCTACCCCCTGAACCCCCTAGCAATAGTCATGGGGGCAAGCCCCCCACACCCCCCGTTGGGTACTAGGATTCAAAATGCAGTTGAAACAAGACCGTTGCTTGGTGAATACATCTTCCCTTATGGAAATTTAAAAACAACATCAGGAATAATTAATTACATAGAATTTACAAGGTTGATGGCACCTTAATCTTAACAAAAATGAGTTGTTTTACAGAAATGACCATATCTTGGTCATACGATATCAAAACATTCATAAATGAATAAGCATTAGAAAGTTGGTTCTATGCTCTACACAGCCATCCACTTATTCTTTCTAAAAAATATTATTAGGTATCTAATTTATTCGTTTGAAGTTAGATCTTTTATTTTAGCCTGTTGATTGGAAAAAGAGCATACAAGTGGATTTTTCTTGAATAAAGGGATTATTTTCTTGCATTGTGAGGGGTATTTTGTTGTTTCTCTTTCATTTTTCTTGTATTCATTATAATTATTATGTGTGGAAGAAGAAAATGGAAATACAATTGAAGAGATTAAGAATATATAGGGTGACAATGGGTATAGATCTTGAACCAGGAGGTACTGTAGAAAGGAGAAAATGGTTTGATAGGTGTGATGAAGCCTATGAAACATTATGTTAGTCAATTTCTAATGTGGACAAGATCAGGGTACCTTACTAGGTAGCCCAATCTTGCAGCCAACTCAAAACAAATGCTTCACAAATCAAAATTTAATTGCAAAGGAAACAAATAATTACAAATATAATCCATATCAATTTATACATTTCAATAAATAGATAGAATTTCTTTTACAAATAGAAATCTACAACAACGTTACATTCAATGGCCTCTCATGGCCTCTCAAAATTACAGGAAACTCTCCTCTGCTTCTCACAACTTTCCTACACATGCCCCTCACATGGGCTATGTTCTTCCACAGAACTCTCTTCCTCTATCTACAACCTTCAAACATGCACTTAGTCTTCATGACTTCTCCTGCAAACAACAGCTACTCTCACTCCCTTCTACACCCTTTCCTTCTTATATGTTAAACACAACAAGGTGTTGAGAGGGGGGTGAATCAACACACACTAAAACTTAAACAATTATTTGCAGATAAAACACTAGGATTTTTATGTGGAAAACCCTAAAACAAGGAAAAATCACAGTGAGTGTTAGCTCACAATATATTATGCTCATTGTAAACATATTACAACCTTGTTTTTGGGCTGCAACCCAAGGAAGCTACTACTCCCTGTATTATAACTTTGATTTAGGGTAGAACCCAAGGAAGCTACTACTCCCTGAATATCCTGCTCACTGCACTTGGATTTACAAGAATAAATATGTGGATTGCTGCAAAGTAGACATTTAACTTATGTTGATAATGCAGTCTACTTTTTCTACTTAGTACATGTCTTCAAACTAATTCTGCACACTTCATGTCTTGCACTCTGCTCTACTATATTCACATCCCTACTACTCTTCACAAAATGAATTTGATCTTCTATAAATATGCTCCATAATACTTCAAAACATTTATTAGGTCGGCAAAAAAAAGTGAAACATGTAGCTTGTGGTAAGTCAGCCTATGCACACTTCAAAACATCACCATATGCACTTGCGGAGATGAAACATAACATGAACTTCACCAAAATAGGTCGGCACACCCTTCAATCACCCTTATAATTCTGCTATCCATATGAATAGTCATCACTAAATCATCAAGTCACTTAGGTCAAGTCTGCACATAGATGCCAGTGAAGATAAAGCAAGAAACAACCAACTGTTCATAAGAAGTGGTACTTGTGGAATACCAAACACTTTGAAATTTGGATAGAGTTAACTTCAACTACTACTAATCATCTCCTAAAAACTGCATGCTAAAAAGATCAAATGCAATGGAATGTAGAGCATTCCATTTTGATCTCTACAACTCCAAACTTTGTCTACACAGTACAATATTCTGTTGCTTCTAACTTTCACTGTAGAAGGAGTTAAGAACTAAAAATTTGTAATTAGACTCCTTGAAGACTCACAATGTTTATTCTAGAACCGCAATCCAAGATGTTGCAATGCGAAGAGATGCAGAGCCAATTACCAATCCCCTATCTTGGAAAATACTTTGTTCATGCCTTAGACAAATTTCTAAAAAACACCTATTTGAAAAGATACCACTTCTCCACTTATAAGAATACCACTGCTCCACAACCTCCTAAAAGACACTTATGGGTGCATGCCAAGTATGAGGAAGTTCAATATGAACTTCAAAACATACGGTGCTTACAAGCCATTCTTCATACTTCTGGACTTTAGTAATGTTGAATTTGCATCTGCAACATACCTTGCCAAACTCTAAACATCATGCTGACTCTACATCATATTGTGGATAGACATCACTGTGGGTTGACATCAATGACAACACTATATACATATTTCCAACAATCTCCCCCTTTGTCATTGATGGCAACACAACTCTACTTTTCTCCCTCTTTGACATCAAGGGCAAAGGGCTCTCAATGTTAAGCTTTCCAAAATTACTTCAACTGTTCTAACTGCTCCCCTTTTGTTATATATATATATGAAAGTAACTCCCCCTTACTGCTTCACTTCTATACTCAACACTTTTCAAATAATGTATATTAGGGATACTCCCCCTAGCAATGTTATTCATCAAAACTGACTAGAAAATGTACTGCAGTACACTCTAATACTTCTACATATGTACAAAGAAATAAAAAATTACTTAAGAAAAATAGAAATTTGCTATATATATATATATATATACACACACACATGAGAGTAGCTCCCCCTTACTGCTTCACTTCTATACTCAACACTTTTCAAATAATGTATATTAGGCATACTCCCCCTAGCAATGTTATTCATCAAAACTGACTAGAAAATGTACTGCAACACACTCTAATACTTCTACATATGTACAAAGAAATAAGAAATTGCTTAAGAAAAATAGAAATGTACATATCAACTAGAGGAGGGCAGAATGCTCTTGTAAGACACCTTCAATTTTGCAAGGTGTGTCTCCCAATCCTTCTTTCCAACTTCCCAGCCCTTTTTGGCAAATGCAAGTAGTCTGCACTGATTCTCAAACTGAACAACAAGATCTTCTCCTTCATCCAGAGAGCTAGGTACCGAATCCTTCTGTGTCATCATTTCTGCACTTACAATTACACCAGTCAAGGAGGTAAGTCTTGCACTCACTAGATAATAATATTTTCCTTTTGCTCTTGTAGCTGGAAAAACTGTCGATGCAGATTCTTAATTGCTATCCTTGTTGCACCATCTGCATCATTGGCCAGATCATAGACACTGAAGGCCTGAGCAATCTGTGACTCCATCTTCTGCTACTTCATAACCCATTTTCAAAACCCAAACTATTCTAGGTTCCATTGCTTCCATGATGCATTCATCTTTAGTAACCATAAAGGTTATATCCTTCTTGTATTTCTCAACCACCTTTGTTGGTATCCATTCTCTCTCTTGCATTCTCTCTTGAAAGGACTTGAAGAAACCCCATAGCATAGATTTTTGAGTATCTAGGTCTCCAATCTTTCTTAGGTCATCATGGATTTGAATTGCAATAGGAATGTTGGTCAACCACACAATATTCTTTACACCAGGTAACTCTCTAAGGAAGTAAAACAAGAAACATATGGCAAGGGTACCATACCAGAATGGGTACCGAGAATCCTTGGTGTTCTATAGATTCTACATCAATTGTTGTCTCAGGAGCTTGTACAAATCAATGTCCAGACCTTCTTTCACCATTTGGCGAGCAGTGTGTATAGTAGTTGCCAACATAGAGTTGTTTCTGTTAGAGTAATATATCTTATAACCAATTACCATCAAAGCATATTTCACAATCAGATCATTTATGTCATTCACTATTAGGATACACTTGTCAAATTTTGCACCAATAAGTTTCATTACCATCTCATTTTTCACTGCCTTCATTTTCAGAATAGTTCATACAGAGCATAAGCCAGTAACCGCCTTGATAGCTTGCTTATTGATCATATGCAGCATGTCCAACCACATGAACTTTTCATGAATACAGCTCAACACATACTTAATCCAGTCATCCTCATAACAAAAATTTGGAAAATTGTTCCATACATCTAGGTTCTTTTCTATCAAACCCTCAAATTTAGGTTTCAACTCAAAATCATCTCCAGTTCGCTTATTAACCCATATCTCCTTTATCTTTGTATGATTATATTCATCCAAATTTGCATGGATGTAGATTCACACTGTCCTCATTATGCATTACGCCATAGAGAACTTTTGAAAATGCACCTTCCGGAGTCTTCTCCATAGATTTGTAGGGGTGCTTCTTGAACTTAGGTCTTGGTCATTCCAAGACATCAATTACTTGAGGGGTAAACATTATGAATCACTTCTGAAACTAGGGTTTTAGCAGGAAGTGAAGATACCTTTGAATTTATTTGCTAGTAGGGTTTCACACAAAAGCTCTAGATCTCTTCAAATCACTTATGCTTTGTTCTCCACTCTTCAAATGCTCGATTACAAATGACTTACTCATATGTGAACTCAAATATAAACACTTTTCTAAAGACCTAGAGTGCATTAATTGTAGTGAATAGAGTTAGGTCAAAAAACTGGTAAATCTTCATTGTGTTAACACAGTCACCTTCAATCACTCCACAAATCTTCGCAACAAGATATATCATACCGAAAATTCCTTCAACAGATCAATAATGTTGGTCTACACATGTACCAGTGAGCTGAAAGCGTTAACACCATATCTTTGGTGGGGGTTTAAGGATTTTCTATTAAAACTCCCCCTGAGCCAAAGCTCTTCATCTAGTTTTTGAAGGAAACATCTACACCAGAATCTGGCATAGACTCATTCTTCACCTCATTCTCATCCTTCTTCTTCCATACTTTGCTCATTTTCTTCTTTTGTTGAGCAATAACAACTTTCTTTTGAGGAGCAGGCCTTATATTCCTTCCAGAGTGCCTTGTTTGATTGCACTTATGACAGGTAAAATTTGATTGCTGAGTATTACCATTTCTCCTCACCTTGATCTGTAATTAGTTGTCTTGTGACCAAAGTTGTTACGAGTGTAACAGTATCCATGAAAGGGTTGAGCATTGTCCCTATTATTCCTTGACATTTTACTTCTGCATTCATTGGCCTTATGTCCCATCTTATTGCAACAATAACACCTTATAGGATTCTGACTTAACTTACTCCTACATTTAGCAGCTTTATGACCAACCTTATTGCAAGTATAACACCTTACAACATTTTGATTCATCTTACTTCTATAATCAGTAGCTTTGTGACCAAACTTATTACAAGCATAGCAATTACCATTGAAACTTTGAGGATATCTGATAGGATCAATTTGTTTAGGTGCAAGCTTCCTAAAATTCTTCTTCATATTCTTCCTTTGTCTCCGGATAGGAGTGAATTCATCTTCTTTTGTAACTCTGGAGGCATTCTTCTTAGGATCTTTAGTGTAGGTCTCTTCCTAAACTTTATTGCAGACTTTCCTTCTGATTGGAAGTTATCATATAAATTTGTAGAGGTACTGATCATAGGACTCTTCTCCTTTTCAAAACCAAGGCCTGGTGCAGGAGCACCTAGAAAATCATGTTTTCTTTTTTGTAATAAGGTCTATTGACCAATGCATGTCATTTCAGTTTGTGTCTAGGTTCTTTTTGTAAGTCCCAAGTGACTTAGGGCACATTTGTCAAATTGTAACTGCATAATGCCAAAATAGGGTAGTAGGGCAATTGGAGGTTGTTTTAGACGGTTGCCTCCCAGCCACTTGGATCGGTATACCAGCCGCTTGGAGTTGGTTTGGTACTCCTCAGGGTGAGTTGATAAATACCCAATGATGATTGTAATCAGATCAAAGCAGAAGTGTGATAGAATGTAATTGTGATTGTGCTAAGGAGAAATAGAATCATTATGTTATGTCAATTCAAGTTTCATTTCCTGTAATTGCAAATTTGTATAGTTGTAGATTTCCATTCTTTCTGTGCTTTTCATTGTTTCCGTATGTCATCGTGAAGCATTCCACTAGTAAGATTTCGGTCAAAATTAGTGGAATGGCTTCATTGTATAATTATTTATTTTCATTTTCTATTTTGTTTCATTGTTCAGCGGTGCAGAGGATCTAGACAGTGTGTTTCACATAGTAGGTTGACCTAGCATCCCCATGTGCTAGGGTTTGGAAGGAAGTAAACTGTGCAATGATGTATTGGTGTATCGGCATAGCAAACCCTAAGGTGGCCGATAGCAATTGTCATGCCAATGAGAGAAGGTCGAAGGTAACATCAGAGTGATCGGCATATCGGTCAAAGATTGCGAGTGTTCACCGATAGAACAAGTCTCGCCGAGGGTGTTTGGTTCATCGGCACATTGGCCAGAATCTACAAGTGCTCATCGGTCACCGAAGGTAAAAGCCATCGGTAAGAGTTTGAGCAATGGTAAGACTTAAGGAAGTTGTTCCGATGATAGTTATCTAGCTGATGATGATGTATCGGTAGCTCATTTGTTAGGTCTTGCCAACTGAGAGGTAACTAGGGCCCATTCTACGGTTTTTGTTGTGCGCTCCCCATCATATTGGTATCAGAGCTAGAAAAAGATTTGGGCGGCAAGTTAAATTGAGGATTTGCAGGAGTGTTGGAGTTTGGGTGCTATCTGTGAATGTTTATGTCAGACAGAAAAAGTGAGACAAAGGCGGAGAGGATGCCTCCCAAAAGTATGTCACAGGACGTTGTTAAGAAGCTGATCGAGGAGATGCTTGAATCCAAGTTGGGAGAGTTCAAGCAGTCCAAAAGCAAAGATAGGGAAGATGAAAGTGACAGCGAGGAAGGAGATATAGAAATTGATGAAACCAATAAAAAGATAGAGGAGATACCAGCAGACCAGAGGGCATTTATAAATGCATTGAAATCAGTCAATAGGGACACCATAGATGGGTTACCTATGTATAGTGGAAGTATGGAAGCTAAAGAGGTGATTGACTGGATTGAGGCATTAAACAATCATTTCGAATACAAAGAAGTCCCTGATGATAAGAGGATTAAGTTGGAAAAGGCAAGATTGAAGGGATCTGCTTTTGCATGGTGGAATTATGAGCAAGGAGAGAGAGTCAAGGAGGGGAAGAATATGATAACCTCCTGGGAAAGGATGAAGACCAAAATCAAGGCACAATTCTTACCTCTGGACTATAACGTACAGATGTATAAGAAATTGCAGAACCTCAGACAGAGAGACCTTGATGTTAATGCATACACACAAGAGTTTCATAAACTCGGTCTCATATCAAAGAGACAAGAAGAGTCAGAGAAGGTGGCCAGGTACTTGAATGGCCTAAGGATGAACATCCAAGATGAGATCAGCATCTTAGCACCAGAAATAGTGAACAAGTTTTCCAGATGGCCTTAAGGGCTAAAGAGAAGATAAAGAGAAAGAGTGAGAAGAATAATAGAGGTAGAGGTGGAAGGAATTTCAGAGGCAGAGGCAGTTTTGGAGGAAGAAGTCCTAACCAGAGGCCTAGTGGTGAGTCTAGCCAAGAAGAGCAAGTTGGAGACTCAAGTAGCAGAGGAGGCTACTGAGGAAGAAGGCCTAATGGAAGAGGTGGGACAATCGGATCAGGTAGAGGATCCAAATTCTCCAATATGAGATGTTATAATTGCAATCAGTTAGGGCACCCGATATACAAGTGTCTAGAGAAGGCCTCAACTTCTCATGGTGGTGAGAAGAGAACCACTTTGATTCAAGAAGATGCAAGGAGTGTGACATCTCCTGAAGTGAATCTAGCATTAGAAATAGGAGAAAATCTTAGGATCAAGAGGATGTTGCTCAAGGAACCAATGCAGACTGAACCATCTCAGAGAAGGGCTTTGTTTAGAATCAACTGCAAGATCCAAGGTAAGGTTTGTAAAGTTATTATTGACTTTGGTTCTACTAATAATATCATATCTTTGGAAGCAGTGAATAAGTTGAATCTAGAAAAGATACCCCATAGCAGTCCATATAAAGTCAGTTGGTTGAATAAGGGGCAACACATACTCATCAATGAATAGGCATGGGTAGAATTCAGTATTGGGGGGTATAGAGATAAAATTTTGTGTGACATCCTTCCAATGGATGCTTGCCATCTTTTGTTAGGCAGACCATGGCAGTTTGGCAGAAAGGCTCATCATGATTGAGAAAAGAATGCTTACTCATTCCAAAAGGATGGTGTGACTTATAGGATACAGGCATTGGTAGAAGAGGATCCACAGCATGTAGGGTCTAGTGTAATGATGGTAGGAGAGAAAGAATTCATGGACACATTAAAGGAAGGTGATGAAGTAGGTTTTGCTTTGATTGTGAAGCCTAAGGGGGAAAAGAAGGAAAATGTTAGAGAAGTAGGGCCTAAGGAGGTCAGAGATTTGCTTGAAAGTTACAAAGGAGTGATTGCAAAAGATGTACCTAATTCCCTACCACCAGTCAGAGATATTAGCCATCAGATAGATCTCATACCAAGAGCAGTACTTCCTAATAAGGCAGCATATAAGATGACCCCTCAGCAAAATGAAGAGATAGCAAATCAGGTTCAAGAACTCCTAAACAAAGGGCTGATAAGGAAGAGCCTTAGCCCATGTGCAGTACTTATTGTTTTAGCCCCAAAGAAGGATGGAAAATGGAGATTGGGTACTGATTCTAGGGCAATAAATAAGATAACCATCAAGTATAGGTTTCCTATTCCTAGAATCAAAGATCTAATGGATTGTCTAGGAGGGGCTACTTATTTCTCCAAGATAGACTTGAAGAGTGGGTATCACCAGATAAGGATAAGAGAGGGCGATGAGTGGAAGATAGCTTTTAAAACCAATGAAGGGTTGTATGAGTGGCTTGTGATGCCGTTTGGTCTTTCAAATGCCCCTAGTACCTTTATGAGGCTGATGAATGAGGTGTTACAGGAATTCATAGGAAAATTTGTGGTAGTCTACCTTGATGATATCTTGGTGTTCAGTAAGAGCAAGGAAGAGCACTTGGAACATTTGCAGATAGTCTTGAAGAGGTTGCAAGATCAAAAGTTACTGATAAACTTGGAAAAGTGTGACTTCGTGAAACAATAATTGGTGTACCTATGTTTTCTCATCTCTAAGAGTGATTTGAAAATGGATCCTTCAAAGGTAGAGGCTATTTTGAATTGGCCTACACCTAGGACAGTAGGTGAGGTCAGAAGTTTTCATGGTTTGGCCACATTTTACAGGAAATTTATTAAGAACTACAGTGATATTTGTGCACCTATGTTAGAGATCATCAAGGGTGGCAGTAAGGTGAAGTTTCTGTAGACAAAAGAGGCAGATCAGAGTTTTGAAAGTTTGAAACAGAAAGTTGCCAAGTATCATGTTTTAGTACTTCTTGATTTTAATAAGGTTTTTACCATTGAATGTGATGCAAGTGGATTGGCCATAGGAGCAGTGTTGAGCCAAGAAGGCAGACCAGTAGCCTTTTTCAGTGAAAAATTGAATGAATCTAAGAGGAAGTACTCCTCTTATGATTTAGAGTTGTATGCCATGGTACAAGCTTTGAAAAAATGGAGGCACTATTTTCTTCCTAAAGAATTTATTGTATACACTCACAATCATGCTCTCAGTTTTTTGAATGGACAGGAAAAGCTCAGTCATAGACACATGAAATGGGTGGAAAGTCTTCAAGCATACACCTTCATCATCAAACATAAGAAGGGGAAACCAATAAGGTTGTTGATGCTCTAAGCAGAAGGGTGTTGACAGTGCAAGAAGTGCTACTACAAAGCATGGGTGTTGAGGCACTCAAAGGATTGTATGAAGAGGACTAAGATTTCAAGGAGATTTACAAGGTATGCAGTGATTTTGCCAATCCTTTCCACAGTGAATTTTCAAATTATACATTGCAGGATGGACTTTTGTTTAAAGGGAGTCAACTATGTATCCCTAAGTGTTCAATGAGGGATAATATAGTGAAGGAGAAACATAGTGGTGGTTTAGGAGGACATTTTGGGCTCAATAAGACCTTAGATCTTGTAAGAAGGTTTTACTTTTGGCCAAAGATGCAATCTACTATCAGAAGGTTTGTTGAGAGTTGTATGATTTGCCAGAGAGCAAAGGGGGTCTCAACCAATGCAAGACTGTACCAACCTTTTCCCATACCAAACAAACCTTGGTAAAGTTTGAGTATGGATTTTGTGATGGGATTGCCCAAGACAAGGACAGGTTATGACAATGTGTTTGTTGTGGTAGATAGGTTCAGCAAGATGGCTCACTTTATTCCTTTAAAACCACCAATGATGCTAGTTACATTGTAGGTTTGTTCTTTAAAGAAATTGTCAGAATTCATGGATTACCCTTGAGTATTGTATCTGACAGAGACAACAAATTTGTGGGACATTTTTGGAGAACCTTGTGGAAAATATTGGGTGCAAATTTGTCCTTTAGTTCAGCCTATCATCCTTGGACTGATGGCCAAACTGAGGTTGTGAATAGGTCATTAGGCAATCTACTGAGATGTTTGACAAAAGAACATGGCAATAGTTGGGATGTGGTACTCCCACAAGCAGAGTATGCCTATAATGATTCTACAAATAGAAGTATAGGTCTAAGTCCTTTTGAAGTTGTTTATGGTAGTCATCCTAGAGGAATTTTTGAATTGAGAGATGTTCAAGGGTTGAACAAAAGGAGTGGACATGTTGATACATTTGTAGAGGCTATGAAATAGATCCATCAACAAGTCAGAGCTACTCTACACCAGAACAGTCAGAAGATCAAGGCTAGAGTGGATCAAAGAAGAAGGGATGTGCAATACCAAATAGGAGAGATGGTCACGGTTCATCTCAACAAGAACAGACTACCCATAGGAAAACATAGCAAGTTGATGATGAGAAAAATTGGACCCTGTCAGATTCTGGAGAAATATGGTCCTAATGCTTACAAAATTGAACTCCTTGATGATATTGCTATTTCATCTATATTCAATGTTATTGATCTAGCATTATATAAGAGTCCTGATACAGGAGAAGGTACAGTAGATTATGTCCAAGACAATGTAGAGTGGGTGCAATTTTTACCACCTAAGGAACCACCGAAGATGGAATGCATCTTGGATAGCAGGACAACCAAGCATACCAGAAATCAAACCTATTTTGAGCACTTAGTCAAATGGAAAGGACTTATAGATTCAAAATCGACATGGGTGCTGGAAGAAGACATCAAAAAGTAGGGTGATGATTTGCAGCAATTAGTCTCTAAGAGGACTTGAGACAACTTTCACCCGGGAGTATGGTGTAGGAGCACCTAGAAAATCATGTTTTCTTTTTTGTAATAAGGTCTATTGACCAATGCATATCATTTCAGTTTGTGTCTAGGTTCTTTTTGTAAGTCCCAAGTGACTTAGGGCACATTTGTCAAATTGTAACTGCATAATGCCAAAATAGGGCAGTAGGGCAGTTGGAGGTTGTTTTAGACGGTTGTCTCCCAGCCACTTGGATCGGTCTCCTAGCCGCTTGGAGTTGGTTTGGTACTCCTCAGGGCGAGTTGATAAATACTCAATGATGATTGTAATCAGATCGAAGCAGAAGTGTGGTTGAATGTAATTTTGATTTTGCTAAGGAGAAATAGAATCATTCTATTCTGTCAATTTGAGTTCCATTTCCTATAATTGCAAATTTGTATAGCTGTAGATTTCCATTCTTTTTGTACTTTACATTGCTGTCGTATGTCGTCGTGAAGCATTCCACTAGTAAGATTTTGGTCGAAATCAGTGGAATGGCTTAGTTGTATAATTATTTGTTTTTATTTTCTATTTTGTTTTGTTGTTCAGTGGTGCAGAGGATCCAGATAGTGTGTTTCACACAGTAGGTTGACCTAGCATCCCCATGTGATAGGGTTTGGAAGGAAGTAAATTGTGCAACGACGTATCGGTGTAGCAAACCCTAAGGTGGCCGATAGCAATTGTCATGCCGACGAGAGAAGGTCGAAGGTAACATCAGAGTGATCAGCGTATCAGTCAAAGATTGCGAGTGTTCACCGACAAAACAAGTCTCGCCAAGGGTGTTTGGTTCATCGGGGCACCGGCCAGAATCTACAAGTGCTCACCAACAAGGAGGGTCACACCGAAGGTAAAAGTCATCGGTAAGAGTTTGAGCAATGGTAAGACTTAAGGAAGTCATTTTGACAATGGTTGTCCGGCTGATGGTGATGTATCGACTGCTCATTTGTTAGGTCTTGCCAACTAAGAGGTAACTAGGGCCCGTTCTGTAGTTTTCGCTATGCTCTCCCCATCAAGGCCTCATTTTTCTTTTGCTGGATTTTGAGAGTTAATCATCTCATCAAGGATTTAAGATCCTCTTTTTAGTTTTAGTCCTTTGTCAATTCATTCTTTTTCCTTTTCCAGTTCTTTTCTTAGAGTGACAACTTCTTCCTCAAGTTTTGAGCATTTAGCTGATTTCTCATAGAGCTTGTTGTTTAAGCAATCTTAAATCCTCTTTTCTTCTTCAACCATGACTTTCAAATTTGAGATCATTTCTTCGACCTCCTCGAGCTTTATGTCACCTCCTTTATCTCCTTCTATTAGAGTTTTTAGTTTGCCAATTTCTTATTTTGATTCTTTGGCCTTTGTCTTTAATTTGTCAATTATCTCCTTTGCTTTCTCAAGCATGTCTTCATATTTTATATTCATTTCTCTTGCTTCATCCAGTTCATCAAGGGCTGACTTGAGTTCTCCTTCAAGGTCTACATCACACTCATCAAGATCCCAACCTTCAGGTTCCATTGCTTCTAGATCTGGTTCCAGTGCAAATACATCATTGTCCATAACTTTAGATTCCATGTGTTCAAGTGTAGGATCTACCTTAGTTGTTAGGCTTCTCAAAGGCACTTAGCTCTGATACCAATTGTTGAACACAATGAGGTGCTGAGAAGGGGGTGAATCAGCACACACTAAAACTTAAACAATTATTTGCAAATAAAACTGAATAACTTAAGGAGCAGAAACTAAATCATGCAACACAAGAGTCAACACAAGAACACCAAGATTTTTACGTGGAAAACCCTAAAATAGGGAAAAACCACGGTGAGTATTGGCTCACGATATATTATGCTTAGTAAAAAAATATTACAACTTTGTTTTTGGGCTGCAACCCAAGGAAGCTACTACTCCCTGTATTACAACTTTGATTTAGGGTAGAACCCAAGGAAGCTACTACTCCCCGAATATCATACTCACTGCACTTGGATTTTGTAAAGTACTAAATTTTTGCTTACTAAAAATACCAAAGTAAAGCAAATCCCAATTTTTTAAAAAAAAAGAAAGATCAAACTTTCTATTAACAGAGATAATCATAAATGAATAATATTTTACAATTTTTCAAGTGCAACAAAAATTAGCACTAATTATATCTCTTGGCTATGCAAGACATACCATTATTCCATACAATGATTTAACAATTTTTAGGATTACAATGATGATCAAATATACAAATATACATCTTCAATTGCCATAACCCATTGGTCTTCCACAAGCTGAAGGAAAAGAGCATGGTTAATGTGCTTTTTCCACCCAACCGTGAAGCACTACACTTCCCCGGAATTCTTCCTATCTCAAAGAATACTCGACCTTGCACAAGGCACCTAGTAACTTGGAACAAATGGGTAGGAGGGAAACACTCGAGGTATGCTTGATGCCTATATGCATTCTAATCTAGAATGATCGTATTTCTTGCAAACAGGATGTGGTAGAGAACAATATTAATCACTAGGCATTTAATATCCATCTATTTCAATGGTACAAACATAGATCTGGATAAAGCATAAACACAAATTGGTAAATCTTGAAAAAGAAGACTACCTTCTCTGTCAACCCACATTCGACATCTTGTCCCGAAAGGTAAGCTTAGAATTCACAAGATAAAACTAACTATTTCTAATGCAAAAATAATGATAGCACATGCAATTGACATCATTACAAGTTCCTTCTTTCTCACAAAATTTTAACATAAAAATACTCTCTCTCTCTCTCTCTCTCTCTCTCTCTCTCTCTCTCTCTCTCTCTCTCTCTCTCTATATATATATATATATATATATATATAACAAGTTTTCCAAGTTTTTGTTCAACATTTCTTGGATACATTTTTACAAAAGAAAATCCAAATACATAGAGATATTTTACAATGAATACCAGCAAGATACAGTGGTTACATTAGTGTCTATAAAAAGTTAACTTTGCTACTATTGCTTCATACTAATAGCATCATTGTTCAAATGATTTAAAAATATACTAATTTACATTATGGGGTCTTTTAAACGTTGTCTGTGAATTATATTTAACTAAATTTTCATACTCATGTTTTATTTCCACCTAAGGCCAGAACATATACATTCTAAAGTAAAAGTTAAAAAAAAATACAGCCATTCCATATAATAGGCCAATTATCTTAATCAAAGGTAGTTTATGATAGAGACTAGTAGAGGTTCCTACAGTCGCCATCTAAAGTTGAAGAGAGGTTGATTCACATCGGATCTAAGGTCGTTGAAACCATAAATAGGTCAAACCAAAGAAAAAAGAGCAAGCTAATGCCGAAGGAATGTTGATTTGGCTTGAGAAGGCGCTCAATTGGTATAATGAGAAAAGCTTGAAGATTTAATGCCAAGTGAATCGTAGATGTTTAAATAAATAATGAAGTCAAGTAACTAGAATAAGGAACTAAGCCGTCTTACTAGAAAGTCCACAGATCATTTGATTAGCTAGCCAACACAAATCATAGTAAGGAAAGAGAATAAAAAGGAAACATCAACCGCTAGACTCAAGCTAAAACCATTAGATTTTACCGAAACATAATACCCATTCTGCAAGTTGATTTAGAAGAGAAGAGTCATTCTAAACAAAAAGAAAATCATTCAACAGCTATGATCGATATAGTAAGAAACGTTGTCAGATAAGAAGGCGCAATCATTTGGAAGGAAGGTTGATCTGTAAGTGATTTTAAGCAAATAAATGCATAAGCCAATGGGAAGAAGATAAGGGCAATCTCATAAAACATGGACCATCGCCATTTAAAAGATGAGGGTCTTCATATAATGAAGACAACATCTAAGCAGTTTATGCATGGCTGAATCCTATACCAGGCCACGAAAGTCTAAGATTATGGCGGAGCTGAGATGCGATCAAAAGAATAAGGTCAAGGTATTTAAAGAAGTCATGTTTTTAGTTTGGAAGGTCACTTACTATTATGCAGGGAAATCAATTCAAAGGAAAGAAGTCATTAAAACAGGGAGAAGCTATAGTTGTTGCAAACAAGATCAATGGATTTTGCTTAAGGCCACACCATTCTGGTGATTTAACCACATGCATAAAGATGTTGTAATGGAAGACCCACATATAGATCTAGCAAGACCTAGTTGATAGGGCCATTTTTTAAGAAGGCGCTGCACCGAAAAAGAGGTGCGATGGAACTAAGGAAGATTCGTTGGATCAAGCTACGTAAAATACACATTTACCAGCTGATAGAGAATGGGTGATTGCTTAAGATAAGTCGATACTAGACTATATGTTGAGACAGTCTATCCATTTCAAAATCAAAGAGGTATATAAAGTGTGATGAATTAAATTGGAAGCTTTTGAAATTAAAGAGAGTTGTTTGGAGCTAGAGGAGGCCGATTGAAAATAGAGATTATTGTTTCATTTATAACGGGCGCTAAAATTATCCTAAGGTTGCGTAGATAGAATGTTGATGCATTGAGCCAAAAGAATAATTCCTAATGAAGGTTGATTCTATAACAGAGAAGGTCGATGTGAATACAAACGGTGCCCTTTTATATTGCAGTCCGATTCCATTATCATGTTTATCAAGCTAATGGAAGAGAGAAACCATTTTTTGTCTGCTAAAGAAAGACTTTGAAATTAGAGAGAGTTAAATAAAGAAAACAAATCAAACACACTAACCAGGCCATTATCATCTAAGATGTTAAGCTTGTAGAAGAACTCCCTTGAAGTAGATTGCCTCTGTCGCCTCTTCCTTGTCATTCTATATCCTCTTTCCATGGCATGCTCCTGTATTTTTAAAGACTTTTTCTTTCTTTTCTGAGCTTTTGGGTTCGCTTATAAATTCCATAGCCTCTTCTTTTTGTCTTTTTTTTTTTGGCAAGTATATCCTTTTTGTTTCTATTCTTTTCTTATTTTGGTTTTCTTTCTTTTTGTTTAAAGATTTGAGATTACCTAGAGAAAATTAAAAGGAAAACTCATTTTTATACCGATATATTTATATATTAATAATAAAATATATTTTTATTTTACATAATTTTTAATTTAGCACATAGATCCTTCTTTTTCACTTTCTTTTACTAATTTAAAACTTCTATATGCTCTTAGAAGAATAAGTAAATAAAATTGAAAAGAAAAACTATTATCTTAATATATAAAATTTAAATAAAAGAGAATATACAATTTTAATTTAGCCTATTTCAAATAAAAATACACTTTGAACATAATAAGAAAATCATTTAATTGAACATATAAAGAAGCATAAGTAATCAATTAATTCCATCAACCACACTACTATGCAATAAAAACTCAACAGAGATCATTCCATGAAACGATAAAAATGCAAATGCAAGATGAGCTACGTGCTTGTGTGTGTAAGCATCAAGGTTTTATCCATCCAATTCTTGCCATGCAGCTAGGTCACCTCTACCTTAACCAAACCCTTGCCTTCAACACATACTTGCACTCATTCAACTCAATTTTCCAATTAATAGGTTAGTAACCAAAAATCCATAGCCGAAGCATCACATAACATCTGTATTCATCATTTACTAACTTCCTAATTGTATACTTGAAAAAGTAAGATAGCATTTCACTTTTTATTCATAGACAATTACTTATTTATAACATAATCCTAAATGAAACATCTAACAATTCTAAAATTAGCTAAGTTAAGAAGTTTAGGAAGTTTGAGACGTGACATATTTATAAGAATAAATATGTGGATTGTTGCAAAGTAGACATCTAACTTATGTTGACAATGTAGTCTACTTTTTCTACTTAATACATGTCTTCAAACTGATTCTACACACTTCATGTCTTTCACTCTGCTCTGATATATTTGTATCCCTATTAATCTTCACAAAATGAATTTGATCTTCTATAAATATCCTCTATAATACTTCAAAACATTGATTAGGTCAGCCAAAAAAGATGAAACGTGGAGCTTGTGGTAAGTCAGCCTATGCACATTTCAAAACATCGCCATATGCACTTGCAGAGATGAAACATAACATGAACTTCACCAAAATAGGTCAGCACACCCTTCAATCACCCTTATAATTCTGCTATCCATATGAACAATCACCACTAAATCACCAAGTCACTTAGGTCAAGTCTGCACACAGATGTCAGTAAAGATAAAGCAAGAAACAACCAATTGTTCATAAGAAGTGGTACTTGCGGAACACCAAACACTCTAAAATTTGGATAGAGTGAACTTCAACTACTACTAATCATCTCCTAAAAATTACATGCCAAAAAGATCAAATGGGGTGGAATGCAGAGCATTCCAATTTGATCTTTGCAATTCCAAACTCTGTATGCACAGTCTGGTACTCTATTGCTTCTAACTTTCACTGCAGAAGGAGTTAAGAGCTAAAACTTTGGAATTAGACTCCTTGAAGACTCACAATGCTTATCCTAGAACCACAAGCCAAGGTGTTGCAATGTGGAGAGATGCGGAGCCAATTACTAATCCATGTCTTGGAAAAATACTCTATTCATGCCTTAAACAATTTTCTCAAAAATACGTGGATGAAAAGACACCATTGCTCCACTGATAAGAATACCACTACTCCACAACCTCCTAAAAGACACTTATGGGTGCATACCAAGTATGAGGAAGTTCAATATGAGCTTCAAAAGATAGGGTGCTTACAAGTCATTCTTCATACTTCTAGACTTCAGTAATGCTAACTCTGCATCTGCAACATACTCTACCATCTTGTCTGCTTCTGCAACATACCTTGCCAAACTCTAAACATCATGTTGACTCTACATCATATTGTGGATAGACATCACTATGGGTTGACATCAATGACAACACTATATACATATTGCCAACACGAGAATCTCCTTCCAATCTGAAATCTTCCCACTCTGGCACTCTTCCTCTAGCACCTCTCCTTTCTTGGCGTTGCCTGAAGCAAATGTATTTGGTATGCCTCTCCTTTCAACACTTCGTTTTAGATTTCCTTTAAAAAAATATATATGAGGATTTTTATCCACATAAAGAGGCATCTCAATTTGGCTTTCAACACCTCTCAAATAGGCATACCTCCAATCTCCTTCAGCAAATGACATCCCTATTTGTGTTATCTCCAGCCATATTAAATTCTTTACCATTCATCCTTTTTTTCTATTTTTACAATCTACACAATTTGTATTTTTTTTCCTTTCTGTACTCTTTAGAAATAATAATGTTAAGGAGGCATTTCAAATTCCAAATTAAATATGCTTTCCCTTTGAAAACCCCTACCACATGTACATGCAGGAAATTGGCGTTGAAGTTTGAAAAGACTCCCTTCTATTTGGATGTTTCTAAAACACCTTAAATCTACCTTTAAAATGCACCAAATAAATAATAAATAATATTTCCTAAAGCCGTGTACCCAAATTTGGAGAAAATTATTTGATGTAACTGTGGCAAGGTGTGACAAGATGTCTAAAAGATGACTTTTGCCATAACTTTTAACCATGAGCTCAATTTTTGGTAAAAACTTGTCAGGATGCGTATAATGGCCTCCTTAAGCTCCCCATAAAAAGGATTTTTCTCCAACTCTTATAAAATTCCATATTTTAAATTTTTTGTAAAACCATCGGTATAAACTTTTGGCATTAAAATCTCCCAAATGGTAAAAGATATGATTTCGATTCTTTTTGCACATTTGGTGAAATACATTCAATAACATGCCTAGCATAGAATTTTAGCCCAAACTTCAAGAATCTCTGGAAATAATTCTTTCCATAAACTGCCTGCGGAGTGATGAAACTGCGATCTATCAAAAATTCAACTTTCACAAATATGATCACACAAAGTGTTTCCCAAAGCTGAAAGCTGCCAAGAACAACCACTACACACCAAAATACTAAAAATCAAATGAACAAATATTTTTTGGTTGATGTAGATTACACGTGCACCTGGATGCTCCTGCATCAATTTATCCTGATCTTCTTTTCCATGTTGAGTCTTGCACAACACTAAACAATATGTGGAACGCATTAGAGAGTTTGTTTGGTAATAAATATACTTTGAGAATTTTTTAGTTAGAAAATGAACTTATTGGGTTGAATCCATCAAATTTTGATAGTATTCAAGACTTCTTCACTGAACTTAAGTCTCTCAAATTGCAGCTAAAACAATGTGGTATAGAGAAAGAGGACACCCAGTTGATTTTGTCTATTCTTGCCAAACTTGGTCTTGATTATTCTATTTTTATCTCTACATTTTATGCTACAAGGGATGCTCTTGGTACTAGATTTCATATGCCTTCACTTGATGATTTTTCTACATCACTCACTAGGGAGCAAGAAAAATTAGTATAGATGGGTACTCTGAAATCTTCAAAATCATAGGCTCTTATTGTTAATCAAAGCACAAAAGACCAAAAGGATTCAAGTAGCAAGGAAAAGAAACAGAAAAACAAGAACAATGAGTAAGAAAAGGAATCAACATCACATGCTACCATTGAGTCATCTTCATCCAATAAAAGGAAGAAATCAAAGGAGACACCCACATGTGCATATTGTAAGAAATATGGGCATGATGAACATGTTTTCTACATGAAACAAACTGATGATTTGAAGCATCTTCTTCAGAAAAAACAATGTGAGTTTACCATCAACTATGTCTTCTAGATTATCTACTTCTACTCCTTTGTCATCAAAACAGTTAGGATCTACTCAAAAAGGTAATTTAGGCATTACTAATGGGATTGATAAATATAAAGGTAAGGCACTTTGTGCAAATACAAGTCACAAATCAGGTAAATGGCTTCTCGATTCTAGAGCAGATCTCGTCAAATGGATTCATAGCAGTCCATGTTTTCTACTTTTGAGCCTTGTGTTGTGCCACTTATTTTTATGGGTAATAACACTTATATGAAAGTAATTAGGAAGGGATCTATTGAAATTAGCGAGGCTACTTTCAATGGTGCATTGTTTTTGCCTTCTTTGTCAAACAATTTATTTCTATATATCATATTACACTCGTGGTGGAGCAAGGAAGATTGTAGAGTTCACACATGATTTAGTTATCATCAGAGACTTGGAGAGCACAAAGATTATTGCTATAGGGATGGTTGATCATGCATCTTAGTTATACACCTTTTCAAATTTTTCCACTAATGATGGTTCAAATCCTTTGGCTATTGATAACACTTCTTGTGTGAATAATATTTCTAACAAGAAGATTGGATATTTGAATCTTGGAGTTCTCACTCCTGATTTAGTTGTTGATACTACTACCACTATTTCTTCTCCTCCACCTCCTACTTAGACTAATATTAGTGATCTATTGGTTGAGCAAGATGATATATGTTCTTTTGATTATGTATTATGAGATGATTATCTAACAAACATTTTAGACTTGTTTTGTGAATCTCATCTTGTAGATCTAGAAGACACACTAGAGGATGTGTATTTCCTCTTTGATGATAGTCATGGCACTACTATTATCAGTTATATTTTCTCCCACTAGGTTTTTCCCCTTCGCTCCTTTTATGAGAGTTTATTGTTTGTAAATGGGTACCTAATCAGGCCTTGTTGTCAAGACCCATCTTTTCTTTTTAGCTTGTGTGTGTAGCCTCGCTAAGTTACACTTAAGGTGGGGGGGGTGGTTGGTGTGAAATTATATTCACACATATATCATAAGTTAATTAGGTAGGCTTAACTAAGATTTTATTATTTTTAATTAGTTTCTTATCTTTGTAACTTGTGTCTCAATATAAGATTTCTTTTCTATCTTTTCTACTTTGTCTATTATTAGAAAATGTGGATGTATATTCCTTTTGTATTATTCTTTTGTGAATAATGAAATCAATGGATCAATATTTTGGCATATTTTCCTCTACTTTTTTGCTATTGTATGCAAGCTCTCTTTTTTAGAAGAGTTACTATAGGCGATCATAACTATAACACATGTGACATGAATTAAGGGTTGGATAATGTCTTGGAAGATGACACAAGGTACTACAAGTAGTCATAAGTGAAGATATGACTGTACATGCTACCATAGGCAAGAAGAGTTGGCAGTGGTGGCTATATTGGAAACATACTTATATCGATGGTGTAAAGGATGTAGTTCTATTATTTCATAGTATGTTGCAATGGTAAAGTTTACAAGATGATTATCCATGAGGAGATGTCATATTTTATAGTAAAGCGTGGTATGTTGAGGTCAAATATGTGCAAAGTATGGTTACATGACTCTTGTTATTCTACAAGTTATAAGGTTGTGTGATTGGTATTCCATGAATCTACCTACATACATACCAATTTGTATGAATGTACCAAGGTTACCAAAGGGGAAGAGTTCACAATATAGACATTGTGTACATTATTGGTGTGTAAATACTTGAGTGACTACAGAAGAAGAGTATGTTGTAGATTGAGACTCATTATCTAAAAGACCTTGTTGTATTGAATTAGTCTTGATTTTGAACAATATATATATGAATGTTTATTTTGGTGGTGGGTTTTCTCTTGTAAGGGTTTTCCATGTAAATCTTTGTGTCTTGTGTAATCTTTTGACTGCATATTGTTCCATTAATTTCATATGTGTTGATATTTATATTTGATGCACGTTATTGATTATTAAATTAGACACACAATCTTAATAACTCGTTATTTAGTATGTTGGTCCCACTACAAAGGGTGAAAGTCCCTACATTTGGTATTAAAGTGTGATTGGTTGTTTGGGTGGTGTCTACTTCATTAGAGTGGAAACCCTAGTGTGTGCAGTAATGAAACCCTATAATGATTAGAAAGTTGTGATTGGTGTACAATTGGAATCAATGACATCTTTGAAGGATTTTGTAAGTAATTAGATTAACATAAAATTTATGGTAAATGTTTAGAATTTTCAAGTATAGAAGTTGAAGATAGAGGATCTTCTAGTGGAAAGAGATTAGTTGACCATGGTATCTTCTCCAACTAAACCCTCAAGTATGTCTAATGAAGACTAGGTAAAACTAGATAAGAAAGGTGGAAGTACTATTCATTTATGTCTATTAGATTATATGTTAATGAACATGTCTCAGGAGTAGACAATAAATTCATCATGGAAGACGTTAGGTATGTTATATCAATCTAATAACCTCGTAAATAAACTTGTTTTAAAGAAAAAGTTATATTCTCTTAAATGAGGGAGGGAGGTCATGTAATTGATCACTTAAATAGTTTCAATATGATATTGAGTCAATTTGCATCAATAGGAGTCAAGATGAAAGAAGACAAATGCATTGTGTTACTGTGTTCCTTACCAGATTCATACATTAACCTTGTGATGTCAATAACTAGTATTGACATAGCACTTAAACTAGAAAATGTGATTAGCATTTTGTTAAGTGAAGAAACTAGGAAAAGGTCGATGGATGATAAATCTTACGATGCCCTTATGGTAAGAGGTAGGTTAAAAGACAAGAAAAGTAAGAGGAAGATAGGAGATAAGAATTCTAAGGGTAATGACAATTCTAAATCTCCATATAAGTCTATGATGAAATGTTAGAATTGTGGCAAGAAAGGTCACATAAAGGAGTGTAAATCCAAAAATAATGATGACTTCTCTAAGTCCTTTGACACTAATGAATATAGCAACAATTCCTCTGTGTCTACTAATATTGTTGGTGATGATTCCAAGTTGATTGATTCAATTGCTTCTTTTCATACAACACCACATAGGAAGTAGTATTCAGAGTATACCAGAAGTGAAGGGAAAGTGTTTCTTGGGGACAACAACTCTTTGAAGATTGTTGGGTGAGGAAATGCCAAAGTTTCTTTCATGGATGGTAGAGTATGAACACTCATTGATGTAATCATATACCAGGTTTGGCAAGAAACCTTATGTCTGTGTCTAAAATGGCTAATGTAGGTTTCATGTCACTCTTGATAGGAAAGGTTGTAGATTAGTAAGGGGTAATTTGGTACTTACAAAAGGAGTGGGACATGGTACTCTATATAGGCTAGATTCATCAACTTTATCTAGTTGTACTAGTGTTACTACATCTAAATCAACATTATTATGGTCGTTAGGTCATTTAAGAGAAAAAGGCTTAAAAATCTTGGTCAGTAAAGATATGGTGAAAGATTTTGGTGATTATTTTGTTGGTATTGAATTTTATGAACATTATGTGCTTGAAAAATAGAATAGAGTGTTGTTCAACTTTAGAAGCACTAGAGTAGAGGAGATTTTGGAGGTGATAAATAGTGACATGTTTGGTCCTGTGGATATCCCATCTATTGGTAAGTCTCTATACTACCTATCATTCATTGATGATTATTCTAGGTATACTTGGATAAATTTTCTTAGGTTTAGGTTTGAGGTATTTCTCCACTTTAAGAAGTTCAAAGCTTTGGTTGAGAAACATACAAATAATAAAATAAGGGTGCTTAGGATAGATAATGGTGGTGAATTTTTCTCTAAAGAGTTTGATGAATTTTGTAAACATGCTGCAATTATACTAACCTTGACACACCATAACAAAATGGGGTAGAACAAAGCTTAAATAAAACTCAATTTGATTAGGGTAGTAGTATGTTGAGTAGTGTAGGCCTTGGACATGAGTTTTGGGTTGAGCTAGTTAGCATCACATGCTACTTGAAGAATAGGTCTCCCACTTCTACACTAAAAAATAATATACCATATGATGTGTGGATTAGAAGAAAACCAATGGTGACACACTTGTAGTTATTTGGATGCAAGACATTTGTTCAAGTGCCTAAGAAGCGGTGGTCCAAGTTGGATCTCAAAGTGAAAAGGTGTATTTTCATTAGTTATGGAGAAATTTTTAAAGGGTACAAGCTTTGGAATGTGAAAATCTTGAAGGTTCTCTAATCAGGGAATTTTACATTCAAGGAACTTAGTGTGAAGCCCACACTTGAACAATCAAAGGATACTAAAATTGAGAGGGTGCATTTTGAAACAAAAATGAAGAAATAGAATGTATTATAAGTTGAACAGAATAATGGACAAGGTAGTTTGGAGGAGAATGAAGAAAGCATATCTAGAAGTAACTTTGAAAAATAATAGGGTGTAGATGTGGTAGGAAGTTCTTCCCCATAACCTATGAGAAGGTCTACAAGATAGGGGAGATTACTTGATAGGTATAGACCACCTAATTTATATTGTGTGTTTGCTCTTACTTATATTGATAGTGAACCAAATTATATGGAAAAGGTTCTCACTTCCAAAGAGAAAAATTCTTGGAAGAATGCCATGGATGAGAAGATGTTGCCTTGAAGTAGTGTAATACTTAGAATTTGGTTGATCTAATTGAGGATAGGAAACTCATAGGCTGTAAATGGTTGTTTAAGAAGTTTAGAGAATATGGCTCTCTTGAGTGATACAAGGCATGTTTGGTGGCAAAGGGTTATTCCTAGGTTAAGGGAATAGACTTCGATGAGACATTTTCTCTTATTGCTAAGTTGAGTTTTATCAGAATGTTGTTATATATTGTTGTGGCACTTAATCTAGAAATTGAGCATATGGATGCCAAAACATTATACTTGCATAGAGACTTAGAGGATGAAATCTTCATGGAATGGCCTAAAGGATACAAGGTGAAAGGTAAAGAGAAATTGGTTTGTAAGTTGAATAGATCTCCTTATGGATTAAGGTGCTCCCCATGGATGTGGAACCAAAACTTTGACACACATGTGCTAGAATTAGGTTTTGGAAGAAGTGGTGTTGATCATTGTGTATACTTTAAAAAGGTAAATGATCATATTCTAATTATTAGTTTATAAGGTGATGATATGCTTATCATTAGAGACAATAAAGCATTAATTCAAGAACTAAAAACTTAGTTGGCTAGTAAGTTTGATATGAAAGACTTAGGAGTTGCCAAATACATTCTTGGAATGGAGATATTTAGAGATAGGAGTAAAATAAAACTATGGCTAAAGCAGAGGAAGTATCTTGAGACAATCTTGAAGAGGTTTGGAATGTGGGATAGTAAATCGATAAGTTCTCCCTTGTCAGTTGGCACAAAGTTGAGTATGGAATAATTTCCTAAATCTGCAAAGGATGTGGAGGATGTGAAGAAGGTTCCTTATGCAAGTGTAGTAGGTAGTCTCATGTATGCAATGGTTTGCACAAGACCAGATATTGCTCAAGTAGTGGGAATTCTAAGTAAGTTCATGGAATAGCCAGGTAAAGAACATTGGACACATGTGAAAAGGGTTTTCAGGTACTTGAAGGGAAATCTATATTATTGTTTGATTTATCATGGTACTAATGATATGTACAATATGTTGAGTGTATAAGGATTTGTTGACTCAAATTGGGTTGGAGATCTTAAAAACTGGAGGTCTACAAGTGCATATGTGTTTATTCTATTTGGAGCAGTAAGTTAGATGAGCAAGAGGCAATAAATGATTTCTTTATCAACTATTGAAGCATAATATATGGCCACAAAACATACTTGTGAGAAAGCAGCATGGTCGAAGAGGTTAAGTAATAGTATTAGTTTAAGAGTCAAGTAGTGTTGAAGTGTGATTCATAAAGTCCAATTTATTTGGATAGGAATCTTTTTTAATATGCTAGAACAAAACATATTGATGTGCAATTTTATTTTGTGAGGGAAATGTTTAAAAATTGAAAAGTCTAGATGGAGAAAATTGACACCCAGATAAACATTTCAAATTCTTTGTCAAAACCTTTATGTACTACAAAATTCATGTGATTTAAAGATGAGATGGGATTATCTCATTCTTGAGCACAAGGTTGACTCCTTGGGTTGATATATTGCATGCTCTTTTGTAGTAAATATCAAGTGGAGTTCATGTTGGGGCTTAGGCGATATTTACTTATGAGAGTTTTAGATAGAAGAGTTAATCTGTAGACTTCTTTACAGTGAGTTTTTCAGGTATTACAGTATAACAAACATAGTGATTTACATATGATGATGATGTTGTAGGTCTTTTAGTACATCATATATTCTTTATCACATGTAGTGGTGCTATGACAAAAACTACAAGGTATCTAGATGGAGAACTCACAACTGCATGAGTTTTTAGTACTTGTTGGAGCATGATTAGTGATGCATGAGCACTTGTGGTAAAATAGGTGAACATGTGGCATGAACTAAGAGTTGGGTAATGTCCTAGAAGATGACACAAGGTACTACAAGTACTCAAAAGTGAATATAGGATTGTATATGCTATTGTAGGCAAGAAGAGTTGGTAGTGGTCGCTATATCAAAATCATAATTGTACCAATAGTGTAAAGGATGTACCTATTGTTTCATAGTGTGTGGTAGCAAAAAAGTTCACAAGATGATTATCCATGAGGAGATGTTATATTTCATAGTAAAGTGTGGTATGTTGACACCACACGTGTATGAAGTATGGTTACATGACTCTTGGTATTATACAAGTTAGTTATATGGTTGGGTGGTTGGTATTCCACAAATCTACCTATATAACCAGTTTGTATGAATGCGCCAAGGTTAACAAAGGCAAATAATTCACAATATATGCATTGAAGACATTGTGTACATTGTTGGTGTGCAAACACTTGAGTGGCTATAGAAGAAAAGTATGTTGTAGATTGTGACTCATTATCCAAAAGAGCTTTTTGTATTGAATCAGTCTTGATTTTGAATAATACAATTGTGAGCATCTATTTTGGTGATGGGTTTTCTCCCATAAGGCTTTCCCATGTAAATCTTTATGTCTTGTGTAATCTTGTGTTTGCACACTATTCCATTTCTTTCATATGTGTTGATATTTAGATTTGATACATGTTGATTGTTAAACTAAACACACAATCTTAAGAACTTGCTATTTTGGTTTGTTAGTCCTATTGCAAAAGGGTGAAAATACCTAACACTTCAAAACTATATGCTTAGACTATTTTGAGAAAGACAGATTGCTTGCTAGGTTGTTTCCGTGAAAATTGAATGGCGATGTATTACCTGGTTTTATTATTTAATTAATGCTTCAATTTCATTTTTTGGAGATATAGGTTTATTCATCAAAACTATACTTTCATTACTCAAATAAAAAGCATTATACAATACTTACCATTCTTTTCTAAACCATGTGCTAGTGTACACAAATGCAAACTTTCTTTATTATAAAATAATCTTTTACATCATAATGTCTCTAGAACTCCTCATTCCCATGAGTTGAAATTAATGGCAAATTTATAAAATGGGGACAATTAGGGTGGATCCAACAATTTCAACCATAACAATCATCATGTAAACACCAAACCAAAATAATTTAGAGTTCATTAGGTCATGGGATCCCCCACATGTCACATTGAAACAAATATTGCAACAAAACATCATTTCTTTGCTCCCCCTAGGCCAGTTGATACATCTAAAGGTGTCCCATCACATTTGAGGGATAAATAGTTTTTTGATTATCATAAAATGCATGGACATATAATGACTAGGTGCATCACTTTAAACATAAGATTTATGATCTTGTTGACAAAAATACGATAGAAATTGAGGTTATTTGTGACCACACAACTACAAATTTACCACCTCCATATGATGAGTCTAGTCAAATGAAAATGGATGAGGATTCTTCCAATGTTAGTGATCATGAATATATCGGCCTTCATAATGTTGTAAGGATACTTATAACACACCATACATTGATGTTAGAAATGAACCTATCACATGTATAATGAACATGAAGAAAGCATATGTCATGCCCAAGTTGTTACACTTGAGCAATGAACACAAACACACCCAATTATCTATAACTGATTAACCAACTCACATAAAATTAATTTTATAATGCATATACTTTGATCTTTATAACAACTAAACCTACAATCATTAAACTATCTCATAGAATTATCTTAGTAGAGCAATTGTTTTGATGCATCATAGCTAAACCTTAAAATTTGAAGCGTAGGTTCAACATAGATAAATCGACATAACAATAGAATGATTATATTCATCAACGCATGTTACAAACCCAATCACAGTCATGACACCTGTTAGTAATAATTTATGTTTGGGGTTTTGAGTGAGGCCTCTTCCCTAAAAATCTAAAAAGTTCTAATATTTTGGCCTCTACAATGCTAAAAATGCATCTCACCTTGTATGCTCAGGGTCAAAATATGCAGTGGCGGGTCAAGAAATCTCAATCGGCCCCTAAAAATTGATAAAAATGGGTCACAGGCATTCCAGATGCATATCGGGTCACAGTTTTCAGTTACTGTGATTGTTTCTTGCAGTGGCTATGAGGGTCTGTTGTTTCAAACGCCGCGGGGTCCTGCAAAGTGTCGAGCCCCAGTTTTTTGCCGCGCTTTTGTTTTTGAATGTAGCTCTAACGCAAAGTGTGCCACGTAGCAGATGCCGTGTCTTTTCTGTTTCTAAGGTAATCGCTGCGGGTGGTGCCACATGTTAGTTTCCGACAGGGTTTCTACGAAGTTTCAATGAAGTTTCATTAAAGTCTCAAGAAGTGTCGCGGAACCTACCACGTGGAGGCTTCTGAGAGACCCTAAAGTTTGGTGGCTTCCGCCGGTGTTTCTAAAAGTTTCATAGTCTCCACCAAAGGCTTCACAGACCCTTTAAGTTTTTCCTTTTTGTTTCATGTTTGGCACAGACACGGTAGGTCCCTGTGTAGAGTCCCTGCTGCTGCGGATGACGCCACGTGGCAGCCTTCGCTGAAAAGTTTCAAGAAAGTTTCTCAGTTTCTTTGAGTGTCGCAAAACCTGCCAAGTGGCGGCCTCCACTTGAAGTTTCGAGGGCCCCTTTTTAAAGTTTCAAATGTGTCAGAGCGTGCCACGTGTTGAACAGCGGGGGCAGTTTCTTTATGTTGCAACAGGCGCGTGGAAGGCACTGTGTGTCCCTCATGGTTGCTGCGGAGCGTGACAGGTGTCGGCTTCCACGAGTTGTTCTTTCATGTTTCAATGTTAAGCGAGGATGGAGGTGGGACCCAATTTTACAATATAGGTCCGCAGAAGGCGCCACGTGGCGGCTTCCGCGGGAGTTTCAAAAAAGTTTCTAAGTGTTTCAAGTGGAGCGCGGAAGGCGCCAAGTGTCGTAGTTTGCGAGGTTTCTATAAAGCTTCTATGGGTTTCAAGGGTGTTGCGGATCTTGCCACATGGTGGCTTCTGCGTAAGGGTCTGGCTATAGACTCTTGGCGAGAGAAAATTAAGGAGAAGGAAGCAGAAAGGTAAGTGATGACCCAGCATTGGAAACTTGAGGTGCCTGCGTGGCACAGTTTTGTTGGCTGGTGGCTCTTCAACAGTTTTTTTGACACCGTTGATCTCCGCGACTAGGTTTTTGATCGACGGCCAGGTTTTAATCTTGTTGTGATGGGTTTTTCCCACATTTGCAACTATTTTTGGCGGGAGAAACTTGTTGTTGCTGCATTCCAGGGGCTACAGGTTGGTGAAACATTAATGGCGATTGCACAGAGGTGTGGGTCGATGATGGATAGCTCAACCGCCATTTTTATGATGCATGTCTTTAAGAAGCAGCTCGAGTCCCGATTCTCACCTGCTTTGTCCTCTGTTTCTTGCTGCAGCATTTATGATTTTGAGTGTCATTTTCAAATGCTTTGTATCTGGCAAATTTTTGGCCTCCCTTGTAATTAATGTGCTGGGTACATTTTCTTGCTTTTTAAGCAGACTGTGTGACCCATTTTGAGGTTGTTGAAAACTGGACATTTTGGCTCTATAATGAAATACATCTGGTTTTGGTTGCTCTGTGCAGTGGATTTTGTGAGTTTATGAGTCTCATGCCTTATGTTTTGTGCATAAATTCATTGGTTTCATGTTGATTTAGATGAGTAATGCTATATTGCATGTGTTTTGTTGTCTGTCTCCTGTATTGAATATGCTTTCCTTTTGAATCTGGATATCTAAGGGGTGTCTTGGGTTCTGGGATATAGGTTTACTATATTGAATGCTTGATCTCTTAACTTCTGTTCAAGGGATAGATTAAACTATTTTCAGGTTAAGTATTGAGGAAAGTATATTGCAGTAAGGATATCATAAGTAGAGATAACTTGATACTCTGTTCTGGGATGTATCTGTAAGGCAGATATCACACAAATCCCCTTGAAATCTAGTTTTAATATGTTTATGTTGAACATTTACATGTGTATGTCTATGACTCCAAGCCCTGGATAGGCACCAATCTAGCTCTGTGTTGAGGTTATACACCAGGTCTAGCTTTGCATCCAAACACATAAAATCAAAATCAAACTACCAAACAACCATTAGGACAATAGAAGTAGTTTAGGACTAAAATCCTCTGTCTACAACTGAATATAGGCCCAAAGCTAGCCCCTTTGCACTTATTTCACAGTTTTGGTCTGCATAAGAGAGGATTTATCTACTTTATGTCAACATCCCAGCTAATAAAAAGATGCATTTCATAGATGTTGAGTAGGGAATACCCCCCTTGGTTCTGCAGAGCCTAAAGAAGAAGAGGACATAAAAATAGAGTCTAACTCCTATACTGTTGGCCCCTGGCCCAGAGATCCTATTGATCATTGATGGCTACCTTGTATGGAAATCTGAGAATAAGCATCTAGTCTAGGAAAAAACCAACAACACCCATTTTACAAATATACTTAATCATGAGAGAAATGAACAATTCTATTTGAAAGAAACCTCAAACTTGTTGATATCAACTATGAGATCAATTATCCAATTACAGCAAAATGTTTAACATGATCATAATGTATCAATATATAGTAACACTTATATATACTGAAAGATATCATTTACCATTTCCAGACTAGGAACTAAACATACAATAAGATAGAAGATAAAAAGTTCATTCTCTTACCATAGTTCTCTTTGCTTTACCTTGCATTATTATTAACAATCCCAATTGTTCTCTGAAACCTATAACCAAATGACATCTACAAAACTAGATACACGATTAGTTTCTTCAGCCAAATGAAATAATCATGATTACACTTCAGAATAAGATGAAAATGAACAGAACCTAAGGGGCTAGACCTATGCCTCGGGGGTTCATTGAGGATGGTCTTGCCTACATATGTGCAGAGACTTCATAGTTCAGGGTAACTTGACTTGCAACCACAATGTTGACTTACATAGACCCATGAAAGCAATAGAACTGGTTAAAAAAACTAGATTTGTGATAAGAATTATAGGCTCTCTTATTCAAGTCATAAGAAGGATACCACACCATTAGATGGACAAGGTAATAAGATATAACTGATTTAAAACAAGGTCATCACAAAATAATTGGTTTATTGGAAACTAACTGAGTAGCCATAGATAGACCTTAGGTCTCATGATTGTATAAATTATGTGATTAAAGGTATAAGGCTCACTTAATAATAATGATGATGATGATGATGATGATGATGATGATGATGATGATGATGACAACAATTTAATTACTAAGAATCAAATGATAATTCTTATGATTTTTTTTTAAGAACAAGACCTATGAAATAATTTAAATTCCTTAAAATACAATCTAGCTACTATTGATCCTTCAATATCACTTACAACTAAATAAGCCAACAAATTCCTTGTTCAAAGATTTGATACAACCAATAATAAAATCTTCTTATTATCTTCTATAAAATTCAAATCTATCCCTTACCATTGTTACCAATACAAGCACACTTTATTCATTTATCTAACAACAATACTAAACATAATATAAATAATGCATTAAAAGGAAGTGTATTTATATTAGTATCCTCTCCAATCTCAAACTTAATTCAATGAATTGAAATAAATTTAAAAATAAGAATAAAATAAAATAATTGAATAAAAATGGTCTTGACATGAAAACCACCCAGTAGTATATCTACCATAACTTTCTTTTTTCTCAATGGAATTTTAAAATTGAAGATGTTTTGGAAAGTTAAGAGTAAGGGGAATAAAACCCAGAAAACAATTAGAAAATTTATTTAAGATGAGGAGGTAGTGTTTACTGCAACCATCCCTTTTCCTCAAATCTAGATTTAACCCACAAACAAAATATATTTATTTAGAACTGTGAAGTAATTTCTAACACAATAGTAATCTCTCTCATTCATCAATATAAACTCTCTAAGGTTGATTGATATGACATAAATTTGTACTACAATAGTTAAACATTTATGAATGTGGTTTTGATCCACTTAAATAATAGAATGAAAATATTTATAATATGATTACATATTTAATATAAATATATTTATAGTATGAATACGTTGAGGAAGTATACACTTACATGTGTATAATGTATAATATGTACACATTACATATACACACACACACACACAATATCTTAAATCTATCAACTCTTATTCTTAGAATCAATTTAACTATGCTTATAAAAGAACCCAAACTTGACCATTTACCATGAATAGAGAATTATTTGATTACTCAAAATTATTCCCTATATTTATAATGAACAATAAAATTACTAAAAGATCAATGATCTGTTATTTTATTTTAATTTTGTCATTCAAATAACTATATAATGTATAGATATATGATCTAATAATTGTTCTTGTAAACTAATCAACATAAGGGTTTTAGTTTGACCTTCTTGCACTACATGCATATTCTTGATTCAATCTAATTTTTGCATGCAACTAAATATATGAAGGATTATCTAATCATACCCATTCCAAGAAAGAAAATATGTAAATTCAGCTAACACTCTTATGAAATGAATAAAATTCATTTTCAATAGAGTAAACTACCAACAAAATCCTAGATTTTCAATTTTTCCAACAATGGTAGTAGAAATATGATAAAATTCTCAATACTTAACAAAATTTAAAACTGTAAGATGTTTTGGAAATCGGAAAACAAGATGCTCATAACCCAAAAACGATTTTATAAAATATTTCCTATGCAAAGAGAAATTTCATAAGACAACAAGAAGTTTTCTTTAAAAAAAAAACATTAAGATAAATAATGGCGAGTTTTACCTCAAAGATTTAATTGATGAAGAATCCCTCCAAATGCCCATGAAGAGAGATTCCAAAATTCCATAATGTGAGAGCTTCTGTCTTATTCAGTTGTGTGCTTCCTTTCTTCTACCTAGAGTTCTATTGCCCTCCTTATGAAATTCAGAATTTTTCACTTAACAAATCACCATGGATGTTCACTTTCTTTGCCTCATCAAAATGGATGTATTTCCCGTGGAGAATTATCTTCAACATCACCTATGCACATCCTCTTGATGACCTACAAAATCATAAATAAACTTGTTCTCTTCTCTTGTTTTTCCATCCTCTTTGGAGCCAAACTTCCATCTATTCATAATATCTTCTTTGCCAAGTTTCATCTTCTTCACTTGGGCTCCAATGACTCTTGGTATTCCTCTTCTTTCTTGGTGGCATCTAACTTTGACAAATGTGACTCTCTTGGGATTCCTTTATTTCTTTCCTTCATAACTTGGATGCTTGAAGACTCTTCATTGTCCAATCCCTGTCTTCTAGCATGTAGGTGACTAGGATTTTGTCCATATGCAACTTACCTTGTCTTTTTCTTGGAGTATCGGAGAATTAGAATATTTATTTTATTTCTCCAAAGTTTGTGTATGATGTTGATTAGAAATACAAATGCAAGCAAATGTGGAAGAAACGTAAATGTAAATGAGGCACATAAAGTATTTGCATATCTGAATGAAGTAAATGATCAAAATGCAAATCTCATACTATGTTTATCTCCCTGGATTCTCCTTTACCGTTAATGTCTCTTTGATATTATTATAACTAAAATTATTTTCCCAATGATTAGAGAAATCCAACTTACAATAATAATTAGCATGATAATTTCAAAATCAGCTAGTCTAATATCATTTCAAAAGAGAGATTAAAAAAAATTCTATACTCATAATTTAACTAAATAATTATTTGATCCATAGATATAAAATATTCTTGATAAAGTTATATCATGAAAACATCAATATATCTATCATTAGAGTTATTAGATAGGGTCTAGGCATTCTTACATTCTCCTCCTCTGAGAATGGACTTCCTCCTGGAAGTCCTCAAGAGAAGAGAATATTCCTTAGCTTCAACACATCAAATAAGAGTTAGATATAATACAGATACATTTATTTAAAAGCAAAACAAAAATACTAAGATACCATTACTTATTTCAAAAGAAAACATAACATAATACACATTAGAACCATAGGATTCTCTACACTATCATTTATCAAACAAGGATGTTTTGCAATTACTAATCACAACCAAAAATATTACCATATGTCAAATTCATAGCTTCAACACATCCAAGAACAGTTAGATTCCCAAAGAGATACATTTGTACACTATTGAAACAAAAGTAATGAGATGCCAATGCTTTATTTTGAAATCCAAACATAATACAGAGTACAACAGAAACCTATAAATCACGAAATCATGATTTATCCATAAGCATATTCTGTAGTTACTAATAACAATTAAAATTATTTATCTAATAGCTAGCAATAGTGATAAGGTTTCATTACTTATTATAAGGGAAACAACTTTAAATGACTCTAACATTAATAATTCAAGCATACATATTATACATTAGAATCCATTACATCCACTGCATTATCATTTACCAAAAGAACTTGTTTATATCATTAAGAATATAACAATTTATCAAATTCATTGCAGCCACATTTCGTCATAACACCTCTCAACAATTACACACCATAGAATTTCAACTCCATACATAACACATCACGTATACACCCAATGGGATGAGGATGATCGGTGCCAAGTAGAACCATAGTGCCACAAAGGAAAGATGGTCTCAGGGCCCTCCCAAAGGACCCCTCCATACATTTCCTGGTACCTTCCTCTTATTTGTGTAAGGGGGTTAGCCTCCAAGAGAAAGGTACAAAATATATCTCACACAATATATCTAGGGGGAATGGATCATGACCATCCCATACTGGTCCCATTTGCATCCCCTATTCTCACAATAAACATTACCTAGGCCATCTACTCCCCTATACAACTTGCTAGGGACCCCTCCTGGATATAGCAGTTTACACAATTCACATTACTCCACACAAGCCAGCAGCAACAAAGATTGATAAAGCCTCAAAATAAAGAAGTTTCCAATAATAAAATTTCAAATAACATCAACTAATAAAACTTCATATAAATGCAAATTAAATAGCAAAAGCCAAAACAACAATTCAAATTTTAAAACCAAAATCCTTAATAAAATAGTCCTTAAGGCAAAGACAACAATTTTGCAATTACAATCAACCAAATATTGTGAAGAAATTCTAAAACTGTTGGCTCAATAAAACAAGGAAAAGTAACAATAATCAAATAAAGGTTTCTACAATTTCCATAAAACTTTACATCTCAATCACCACATGATTTCAAACAAGCCACCTAAGGGGAGGAGGGGAATGGTGGTCTTAAACCACAAAGAGCTTAATAATAGATTACCATATCACAATACATATGTCCCACACAACCCGAGACAACCGTATCATATATCAGAAAAGCACCTCTTTATAAATTGTCACATGCAAGACCCAATATCATATGCCACAAAAGGAATTGACCATGAAATCTGATATCTATCCACAATTTTGTAGAGATCCCAACCTTTGATACCAAAACTAAGAGAAGAAGCCATTACCCTTTGATAGTTATCAAAAATGTCTTATCTTGATTTGCTATCATTTCTTTATTGCTAACAAGATGTCGATATTATAATTATGACAATTTAACCAAGGTCTTCTATTTCCTTAGTAATACTATGTCAGTTTAAAAAGTATGAACGAGGTAGAAGATTGCTCTCCAAAAAACATTGTTTCCAAAACCCAAATTTTCATATATTAGTATTTAGTCTAATTGTTTGTAACCAGTGATGCTGCCAAATTTTCATATCTAAAAGAGATCCCCATAAATAGTGAACAAGTTACCATCAAATGTCCATCTGCTAGAAATTGCCACTAGTGCTCATGCCAACTAAGATACCATAATTGAATCATCATGAATAAATAAACTCCAGAACCATAGGCACTCTCCGATCCATCCTCAACCCATAGGTTCCCAACAACACATATGAAGTGCTAATGAATCCATAATGAGGGGGAGCAAAGGGGATATGTATTCCACTGTGACTATGAGGGGGATGTCTCCCCACCTCATCCCATATTGGGCTACGTCCCAAAGGAGGATTTGTACCTCGTTCAACCCCACACATGGGAGGCTCTAAACCCCAATGGAGTAGATCCACTCCCAACATAACAATAACAACACATATATGAATCTCTAGTCCGATCCATAAAGAAGAGGGGAAGAGGGGATAATCATCCCTCTTGGGGGTAAAATGAAAAAAAAATCCAAGAGAGGCTCCAACCTCTCTCAAACCCCATTACATAAGAAGCTCTCACCCCTCAGGGGAGATCAATTCTCAAACATAACAATTCCTTCCCTGCACAATACAACTACTTTATCTCAACACTCAACAAGAAGTCACAACCACGAATATACAACACACATTGTCCACCATAACATATAATTATCACATTCAGGTATACATATGTGAATCGTTGCTAATGTCCACAATACCCTTCTCTCGAGTTGGATACCCTATATCACAAATAGAGACACAACACACACAAGCTCACTAGTATCATCACAGAATATGACAAAAATTTCACATGTTTGACATAAATCATTTGCTATCATCAAAAACTTATATTCATAATGATTCACTAAGGAACATTTATATGTCTAACGTGATCTACTAGATTTTTTATTTCAAACAATAATCAATCAGGAATTATTTTGGTACAAGATAGTGAGACCCATAAGGCTCCAAAGTTTAATAATCCTTGCTTTGATACCAAATGCCATGCCCAAGTTGTTACACTTGAGAAATGAACATAAACACACCTAATGATCTATAACTGATTAACCAACTCACATAAAATTAGTTTTGTAATGCATGTACTTTGATCTTTATAACAACTAAGCCTACAATCATTAAACTATCTCATAGAATTATCTTAGTAGGGCAATTATTTTGATACATCATAGCTAAACCTTAAAATTTGAAGCATAGGTTCAACATAGATAAATCCGCATAACAATAGAATGACTATATTCATCAATGCCTGTTACAAACCCAATCACAGTCATGACACCCGTTGTACATATATATACTTAATCATGAGAGAAATCAACAACAATTCTATTTGAAAGAAACCTCAAACTTGTTGATATCAACTATGAGATCAATTATCCAATTACATCAAAATGTTTAACATGATCATAATGTATCGATATATAGTAACACTTATATATAGTGAAAGATATCATTAACCATTTCCAGACTAGAAACTAAACATACAATAAGATAGAAGATAAAAAGTTCATTCTCTTACCATAGTTCTCTTCACTTTACCTCGCATTATCATTAATAATCCCAATTGTTCGAGCTGAAACCTGTAACTAGATGACATCTATAAAACTAGATACACGATTAGCCTCTTCAACCAAATGAAAAAATCATGATTACACTTTGGATTCATAAGATGAAAATGAACAGGACCTAAGGGGTCATACCTATGCCTCGGGGGCTCGTCGAGGATGGCCTTGCCTACATATGCACAGAGGCTCCGTAGTTCGGGGTAACTTGACTTGCAACCACAAGGTTGACTTAAATACATAAATCCATGAAAGCAATAGTACTGGTTAAAAAAACTAGATTCATGATAAGAATTCTAGACTCTCTTATTCGAGTCATAAGAAGGATACCACACCATTAGATGGACAAGGTAACAAGATAGAACTGATTTAAAACAAGGTCATCACATGATAATTGGTTTATAGGCAACTAACTGACTAACCATAGATAGACCTTAGGTCTCGTGATTGTATAAATTATGTGATTAAAGGTATAAGACTCATTTAAATCATAATAATAATAATAATAACAATTTAATTACTAAAAATCAAATGATAATGCTTATGATTTTTTTGGAGAACAAGACCTATGAAATAATTTAAATTCCTTAAAATATAATCTAACCACTATTGTGTCATGTTTTGTTATTAGTCAAATCGATTTCGTGCACTCATTCAAATTAAAGATATGAATGACATACTCAAATATAGATTTAATAATAAAATATTATATCCTACATTAATATAGATATAATATAAATAATTAAATATTATTATAATGATGATATTTATTAAATAATAACGTATCTATAAATAATAGTATGATTACATTAGAATAATCATAATATAATCTAGATATTATTATAATAATAATATTATATATATAGAAATATAAATAGTAAATATTATTATTAAATAATATTAAATATAATTATTATACATGGTCGGCGATTATCATAGAGTGATATACAAATATTAATAGATGTAATCGCTGATCAAAAGAAGAAGCAAATAGTTTGAGTAGATTCCAACTAATCGATCCTATGACAAAATGATAAACACTAATAAATCATTCTAAATGACTAAGCGTTGATCCAAGGGTAGCGATGGGTGATGAAGAGTTGCAACATTTGATGAAAATTGGGTTATATAAGGATCCCACATCGAACACAATTGGAGGATCATCGGATCACTGACCAAGGAACATCATTCAATCATGGACGTCAAGTACTAGACATAAGCCTCAAATCGCATCATCAACCGGATCAGTTTTCATCAAGCATAACATAACAGTGATAAATAAATATCATCGGAGTAGTTGTAATCCATCAGTATTTACCATTGAACCCTTGGACTGAGTGTATCTTGTCTTGGAGTCATTAAATACAAAGAAGATCATCTACCGTTCAATCCCAAGCATTTTATATATCGCAGGAGACATTAGTATCTGCATAACGAGTTTAAGGTATGATCTATACATTGTGGTATACTGTATTGACTTCACATTCATAAAGTATGTACTATAGATAGTCATACTAATAAATCCTTGCATTGCTTGAAATTAATAACTTGATAAACAACAAGGAACTACAATTGCGAAATGACTAAACAAGAGTATTAGTGAGAAATCAGAATAGCATAGAATTAGAATAAGAAAGAAATAGAATTAATACTTACATATTGCATAATCTTAATATTGAATAATTATATAGTATTAGATTGTTACATGATTGTTTGATAGCTAATCACAAGGAATGACTTAAAGACTATGAAATCCATCATAAGTGCATAAATGAATAATAAAATGTAATAACAATTGTTATGGCCTAAGTTACTAAGGCACAACTTATGTAATCAATTAACTAGAGTGTATACTTAAAAGAATGGGATGAGAAGAAAGGCTCATGGTATATCAACCAAGCCCATAGGTCGAGATGAAGGGATAAAGGTAAGCAATGAGTTCTATCATGGTTGATGCCGTAGTTGGTCAAGAGTGCCATCCGGCTAAAGACCGACGTCATGGTTGATGCCATAGTTGGTCAAGAGTACCATCTGGCTAAAGACCGACATCATGGTTGATGCCTAAGTTGGTCAACAGTACCATCCGGCTAAAGACCGATACATTCACATTATCTTGTGTTGGTCAAGAGAACCATTAAGTAATGGATAGGCTCTTGTCTTGTATTGGTCTAGAGTACCTCTCCGGGACAAGGGATGGGCATTCGATTTGGGTTGGTCTCCAGTCAAAGGAATAAAATATGGACCCCTTGATTGCTCCTTTATAAACCCTCTCTCGTTGGGCAAGTGGTTTGATGAACATGTAGACCCAAGTATATCTCTCCCAAGTGTAATCATGGAATATGTATAATGGATATTGTGAAAGATAGAATACATTTAGATTATGACTATAAAGCTTGATTTAACATATCCTTATGGTTAATATGATTAGATAAGAAATATTGAATACTAATGTTCTCTTTTACAAGTTGAAATTGTGTGCAAGGTCGCGAAAAATTTTGGCTTGCGAGAAGGGGACATTACATATCGATCCTTCAATATCATTTACAACTAAATAATCCAACAAAATCTTTGTTCAAAGATTTGATACAACCAATAATGAAATCTTCTTATTATCTTCTATAAAATTCAAATCTATCCTTTGCCATTGTTACCAATACAAGCACACTTTATTCATTTATCTAACAACAATACTAAACATAATATAAATAATGCATTAAAAAGGAAATGTATTTATATTAGTCTCCTCTCCAATCTCAAACTTAATTCGATGAATTGAAATAAATTTAAAAATAAGAATAAAATAAAATAAATGAATAAAAATGGTCATGACATGAAAACCACCCAGTAGTAAATCTGCCATAACTTTTTTGTTTCTTAATGGAATTTTAAAATTGGAGATGTTTTGGAAAGTTAAGAGTAAGGGGAATAAAACCTAGAAAATAATTAGAAAAAAACTTTAAGATGAGGGGGTGGTGTTTACTGCAATCATCCATTTCCCTCAAATCCAGATTTAACCCACAAACAAAATATATTTATTTAGAATGTGAAGTAATTTCTAACACAATAGTTATCTCTCTCATTCATCAATATAAACTCTCAAGGCTGATTGATATGACATAAATGTGTACTACAATAGTTATACATTTATGAATGTGGTTTTGATCCACTTAAATAATACAATGAAAACATTATAATATGATTACATATTTAATATAAATATATTTATATTATGAATACATTGAGGAAGTATACACTTATACACACACACACACACACACACACACACACACACACAATCTTAACTCTACCAACTCTTATTCTTAGAATCCATTTAACTATGCTTATAAAAGAACCCAAGCTTGACCATTTACCATGAATAGAGAATGATTTGATTACTCAAAAGTATTCCCTATATTTATAATGAACAATAAAAATACTAAAAGATTAATGATTTGTTGTTTTGTTTTAATTTTGTCATTGAAATAACTATACAATGTATAGATATATGATCTAACAATTGTTCTTGTAAACTAATCAACATAAGGGTTTTAGTTTGACCTTCTTGCACTACATGCATATTCTTGATTCATATCTAATTTTTGCATGCAACTAAATATATTAAGGATTATCTAACCATACCCATTCCAAGAAAGAAAATATGTAAATTCAGCTAACACTTTTATGAAATGAATAAAATTCATTTTTGATGCAAGTCAAGGTCTAGGGGCTTTGACAAGCTACTGAACCAGGTAGCAAAATGAACAACACACAACAATGAAACAAATAACTCTTTATTCATATGCAATAGAAAACATTACAGCAAGAGTATAATGGTCTTCATACATGCCTTGGCCTAAGCCTTACAACCATTCTAGTAGTCAAATCAGACTAACCTAGCTTTCTTATGAGAACCCATAACAATCTTCCAGCAGAAGCCAAAAAAACTCACTCTGGAGAAGTATCTTCTTGTAGTGTGAAATTTCTCTATTTATAGGCATTTGAGGTGACCACCATACTCAGCATGTGAATGGGACATGTGTTAATCATCCATTGGCTATTTGACCAGCAGTACAAGAAGTTAAAATTGATTTCAGCATATTCTGGATGCTTTTGCGGGGATCCACAGGTCATCCAGACATTGCAGGTGTTTTTGGGTCATCAGGATGCGAAGGAAATAGGGTCAACAGGATATACAGGGATATCAGGTTCAATAGGACAAATCTAGTGCAGATGGAAAATTTTGCAAACTACCGGTCGGCGGCTCGTTGGGCTCAACTGGTGGTGCAGGAGCACCTAGTTGATTTCATGCCTCTATGAGATAATTTTGTCATTTTTGGTTTTTGTTTTGTGTCTTTGATGTAATAAGGTCATTTTGACCATGTGTTATGTGTGTTTGAGTCCTTGTTAGGTTGCTAGGTAGTTTGTGGGACCTAATTGTTCAATTTTGCAAATGTTGTCTTTATTGCAAAAATGCAAAATCAAGGAATGTGAAGAGTCATAGGTTGAAAATGAGAAGTTGAATGGTTGGAAAACTGAAAAGACAGTTAGCAATGCTTGTTTGGGGTTATAAACAGTTTGAATAAGCCTTGGGAAGTGGATCCAAGGATGGGGTTTGAAGTTTTACACAAAAATCAATAAAGAATCTTTGTTTTCTGCAGTTTCTGAACATCAAATTGTTGTTTCAGAGCTTGGTACAGATTAGTACGGCATTTGTATGACTTGAATGTAGTATGATTGGAAATATAATTGAATCTACTTTCTACTACTTTTTATTGTACTCAATTTCATTATGTTTTGAGTAAGTTATGTCAATTTTACTAAAATAGATCTGAAATCCTAGTATGCCTAATTTGAGGGAAAATAGTCCAAATTTGAGGGTTTCCATACAAAATAACCTGCCCTAATTTTGAGATATGTTAAATAAGGGCCAAATGAGTATTTGAATCAAGTTTTCTTTCTTGGAGATCAGTTCTGGTTTGAAAATTATGTCCGAAAAAACCTTATTTGTTGCACTACCTTAAGCCTAGTCAAGAGTAGGACAATCAAGATTTGACCTCTGTGTTCCAAAACAACCCCACCTAAAAATTGGATATGCTGTCAAAGGGCATAAAGGGTATTTGAAACTACCCTTTTTTTTGTTTAAAGATTTTCTTGGAAAGTTATGGTGGAAAAACCCTGTTTCAAGTACTACTAGGGGAATAAGAGAGTTGGTGAATAAACCATCAAGTTAGGGTTTCAAGATAACAAAGGTTGGTTGATTGTGATTGGATTGATAACCTCCACTCTGGTATGCATCAAATTGGTATCAGAGCCCAAAGATCTGGGCAAGATAAGTTTTGGAGTTTATGTATTGTCTTTTTGCAGGTTAAAGGAAGAACTTGGATGCCAAAAGACTAGGTAGTGAGGGAAAAGAAGGAAACCTAGGTGAGGTATCATGAAGACAAGAAGAAGTAAGGTGAAAGAGACTTGTTTGAGAAAAAAAAGAATGGACATGTTGAGGAAAATAGTTTGTGGAGACTTGCAGATTCAAGAGGTACCAAGCAAGAAACAAGAGAAAATAAAAAAGAAAAATTGAGACAAAGAAGAAAATTGAGAAGGAAGAACAGATGAATGTCCAGCAAGAGATAATAGAGTTGAGGCACACCTTGGAAGAAATAGAAAAAAGAATGGAGGCACGCCTTGAGATGCAGTAGTTGCTTGAGAAAGCAAACCAAGAACAAGGTTGGCATTTATCAATAAAGAAGAAGGTAACGTGGCCCATCAAGAAGATCATTCGGAAGAGAAGAAGGCAAGAGAGGACATCAAAACTAGACCTTGGAGTCTTTGTTGATGATGGAAGAGCCTAAGCCATCTAAGGAGGAGGAGAAAGTAGATTTTGACATAATAATCAGACCTGGGACAGTCATAATAGCAGTACACATTGATGAGTTTCCTTGGGACATACAGGACATGTTGAAGGGTAGTATAGACATTGTTGTTGATGAACCTACTAATTCATTACCTCCAATGAGAAGGATCAGTTATCATTTAAGGATGTTAGAGGATAAGGTTGAAGTGGAGTGTATGGTGCAGGGAGACAAGGAGGAGACCTCGAGGTCTCAATATTTTATTTCTAATCTTTCGTTGGACTATGTATGTGCAGGTTTGTTAGACAAGGAGATCAGACTCATTGAGAAGCAGGCTCTTGAAAGAGATCAGATTCAAAGGAGGACACCTTACACGGATGAAAGAAGACAAGGAGTTGCAAAGACAATCAAGTGCAAGCAAGTTGAAGACACAAAGACAAAGTCTAGAAGACATCAAGGCAATAGTACAAATGAATTGGAAGACCAGGAAGAAATAGAAGACTTGCACTCAAGTGGACTTGAGTTTTTCTTTCCCTTGGGAGTATGGTGCAGGAGCACTTAGTTGATTTCATGCCTCTACGAGACAATTTTGTCATTTTTGGTTTTAGGTTTGTGTCTTTGATGTAATAAGGTCATTTTGACCATGTGTCATGTGTGTTTGAGTCCTTGTTAGGTTGCTAGGTAGTTTGTGGGACCTAATTTTTCAATTTTGCAAATGTTGTCTTTATTGCAAAAATGCAAAATCAAGGAATGTGAAGAGTCATAGGTTGAAAATGAGAAGTTGAATGGTTGGAAAACTGAAAAGGCAGTTAGCAACACTTGTTTTGGGTTATAAACAATTTGAATAAGCCTTGGGAAGTGGAGCCAAGGTTGGGGTTTGAAGTTTTACACAAAAATCAATAAAGAAGCTTTGTTTTCTGCATTTTCTGAACATTAAATTATTGTTTCAGCGCTTGGTACGGATCAATATGACATTTGTACGACCTACATGTGGTATGGTTGGAAAGATAATTAAATATACTTTCTACTAATTTTTGTTGCACTCAATTTCATTGTGTTTTGAGTAAGTTATGTCTATTTTACTAAAACAGGTCTGAAACCCTAGTAGGCCTAATTTGAGAGAAAATAGTTCAAATTTGAGAGAAAATAGTCCAAATTTGAGGGTTTCCATACAAAATAACCTACCCTAATTTTGAGTTGTGTTAAATAAAGGTCCAAATGGGTATTTAAATCAAGTTTTCTTTCTTGCAGATCAGTTCTGGTTTGAAAACTATGGCCGAAAAACCCTACTTGTTGCACCACCTTAAGCCTAGTCAAAAGTAGGACAATTAAGATTTGACCTCTGTGTTCCAAAACAACCCCACTTAAAAATTGGATATGTTGTCAAAGGGCATAAAGAGTATCTAAAACTACCCTTTTGTTTTTGTTTAAAGATCTTCTTGGAAAGTTATGGTGGAAAAACCTTGTTTCAAGTACTACTAGGGGAATAGGAGTGTTTGTGAATAAACCATCAAGTTAGGGTTTCAATATAACAAAGGTTGGTTGATTGTGATTGTATTGATAACCTCCACCTTGCTCTGCATCAACTGGATAAGTGGGAGTTTTAGGTCCAACTGGATATGTCCACTTGGCTAGGAAAGTCCCGCCTCTGACGTGCATGCAAGGGTTTTATGCTCTAAAGAATAAAGCGTGGAAAGTGAAGGCAATCAGATATATCCGGTAGGGAACTAGAGGCCCGCAAATCCAGATGGGAGTGAAATTTCTACAAAGCGGGATTTATGAGGGCATCCAGATGGGCATCAAAGGCCCACAAATGCAAATGCGAGCTAAAAACTGGCATTGCAATAACTTCCCCAATTTTAATAAGATTTTCTCTAAACTTGAATTACAAACACCTATTTGGATCTTCTTCAAGATCAAGTCAACACTTGGTCAATAATTCATAGGAAATTCTCCAGAAATTTGATCATCAACTCCAACAAAACAATAAGGACAACAAACAAACAAGAAGGCAAAGAAATCTTTTTGGTTGATAAAGATTGCTCATGGACCTGGATGCTCCTACATCAATTTTCAATAGAGTAAACTACCAACAAAATCCTAGATTTTCAATTTTTGCTACAACAATAGTAAAAATATGATAAAATTCTCAATACTAAACAAAATTTAAATCCGTAAGATGTTTTGGAAAGTGGAAAACAAGATGCTCATAACCCAGAAACTATTTTATAAAATATTTCCTATGTAAAGAGAAATTTCATAAGACAACAACAAGTTTTCGTTTTAAAAAATTTAGAAAAAAAAAAAAACATTAAGATAAATAATGGTGAGTTTTATCTCAAATATTTAATTGATGAAGAATCCATCTAAATTCCCATGAAGAGAGATTCCAAAATTCCATAATGTGAGAGCTTCCATCTTATTCAGTTGCGTGCTTCCTTTCTTCTACCTAGAGTTATATTGCCCTCCTTATGAAATTCAAAAAATTTTCACTTAACAAGTCACCATGGATGTTCACTTTCTTTGCCTTGTCAAAATGGACATGTTTCCCTTGGAGAATTATCTTCAACATCACCTATGGACATCCTCTTGGTGACCTGCAAAAATCAGAAATAAACTTGTTCTCTTCTCTTGTTTTTCCATCCTCTTTGGAGCCAAACTTCTATCTACTTATAATATCTCATTTACCAAGTTTCATCTTCCTCATTTGGGCTCCAATGACTCTTGGTATTCCTCTTCTTTCTTGGTGGCATCCAACTTGGAGAAATGTGACCCTCTTGGGATTCCTTTGTTTCTTTCCTTCATGACTTGGATGCTTGAAGAATCTTCATCATCCAAACTTTGCCTTCTAGCATGTAGGTGACTAGGATTCTTCCCATATATAACTTTCCTTGTCTTTTCCTTGGAGTAATGGAGAATTAGAATATTTATTTTATTTCCCCAAAGTTTGTGTATGATGTTGATTAGAAATATAAATGCATGCAAATGTGGAAGAAACATAAATGTAAACAAGGCACATAAAGTATTTGCATACCTAAATGAAGTAAATGATCAAAATACAAATCTCATACTTTTTTATCTCCCTAGATTCTCCTTTACCCTTTTCCCAATGATTAGAGAAATCCAACTTACAATAATAATTAGCATAATAATTTCATGAAGATCGGCTAGTCTAATATCATTACAAAAGAGAGATTCAAAATAAAATCTATACTCATAATTTAACTAAATAATTATTTGATCCATCTCCAAAATATTCTTGATAAAGTTCTATCATGAAAACATGAATATATCTATCATTAGAGTTATTAGATAGGGTTTAGGTATCCTTACAACATATATAATCAAATACTTGCCAATACATCTCAAGAGAAAGGCCATGAAATCCTAGATATAACATCTAAGCCGATTTTTTCAAAAATATACATCACACTTGGCATCATTATATAACACTTTTTCACAGAGAAACAATTTATGATCATATATCATCCTCTATGAAATAGTGCATTCTAATGGATAGTCCCATGGGATGCATGCGGTACATCTCTTAATACCATTGAGGTAAACCCACACCCACCCATTGGTTAATCTCTTCGTGTGTCTATTTAATTACATGATACAAGCTATATTTTTATGTTATGTTCATGTTCCTTTCACTTAGGGACAAGGTAGTACTTTTGTTCTTGTAGGATTTACATCTCCATGCTTGCTCACTAAGGGAAAAAGTGAGTCTAACACATTGGTCACATACATAGGTAAGTATATTTTTGGTTTGCATTCTATAATCAACCTTACATTCCATAATCAACCTTACATTCCATATTCATGTTCACTTTTCATACTCAAATTTTCAAATTAAAATTTTAAATCTACATGTTCATGCTCCATTTTTCAAAACATTTTTCTCTTCTTAATTTATGTGCACTCCTTCATAATACATACAATTTGAGGGGGCATATATATCTACTGATTATATTCATAGTTTTTGTGTAGTCTCATAGGTGATACACACATTTGCTTGCTTGGCTTAGATTCTATGGATCCAAAAAATAAATATCCTTTTTATTACAACTTACCTTTTTCTATCTATTTTTACTTTGGCATGTATGTATGCCTAGTTTCGTACACACACATTAAAGTGGGGGCAAAATGTAGAATAGAGAAGTGCATACCCTAACACTTTTCTAGTCTTGTTTTACTCTACTTTTGGTAGATGTCTTGGATGTCTAATTTTAGTACATAATTAACTATTTTAGTGCACTCACTAACCCAAGGCCTAAGACATCACTTAGACATGCCACATTCAGAACCTTTATAACTCAACTTTGAGTAGTTTACTCATCTTGTACAAGATCACAAGTATGATCCTATCTGTAGCTTTCAAAATTTGAAATCTTGCATTCCACAGATGATATCATAGGGCTTGTTGATTATTATTCATTGGTGTGGGAAACAAAAATCAAAATTATTTATATGGTGTTGTATTTTAAAGGAAGCATCCTAGGACACTTTAACATCATCAAATCACAATACATCAATGGATAGTCATTTATCAAAATCATTTCTCTTCTTATAGGTACATCAACCATCCTCTTTTTACATCAATAATAATGAACTCTTACAATTCAATTATGAAACATCCATTATTGAAACAAATTACAAGTACACCCTCTGATATGATCATAATTTGGCTCAACATCACTAATCAACAATTGACATAATGACAATCAATACCATCCTACATTGTCATCCATTACACCCAATTATCTCTTTTACTTTTTGATGCAGTTGCAATAGGAGGGTCCAAGGGATTGTCGAACCATGTAGCCTATAAATAATAACTCAACCACAAACCACCGTAAAACATAGAAATTTATATGAAACACCACATATTATTCATTGGAATTATCATAGAATTACACTTGACTTCTCCTGTAATGGGCCATACATGCCAGGCTGTAGCTGTTTGATTATTAGAAGATTACACAAATGGATAGTTTCCACCATGGCCTTCTACACTCACAAACCTCTAACTATGGAAACATCACTTCTAGACTTGTTACAAGTAAGCACGTAATGATTTCTAATATAATTTAACTTTAGAAATTTGCCACAGACATGCCACATGGGCTACACATTGACTCAGACATTCTCACTGATAAATAACATGCCACATTGGATACTTTCATATTGTATCCAACATCATACTACTAGTAACCACACTCTGTCTCTCATATCTCATTCCCTCGCTGTTGAACTTACCTTCTATGCCTATACTCCATCCAAGTCTTCTTCACTTATTTTCAACTGGTTGAAAACCTCCCTCTTATTTATATGATCATCAATCTCCTATTATGATTTCCGTTGATCTCGAGATGGTGCAAAGCTCAAAACCACACAAAACATGTTGCCGACTAAATATAACAAACTTACAAATTATAATGGTAAAATAGTGGAGAATCTCCACACGGTAACATAGACCTTCACAATAGTTGCTAAACACCTCTCAAATATTCATATTTGGCACAAACCAAAAATAAACTTCCATAAAAGAAAAATAGTTCCAACAACACACACTCTCAACTTGTAGTCACTCTATGAACCAAATTATCAACCTCTGCTTATCCAATCAACTTGTTGGGACCGAATCTAAAAATTGCAAAATTTATCGAAGTCTTTGCCCATTTTATTTAATTTTGCCTCGGTCGTGTATTTTGTCATCTCTCAAGTTTGCCTCATGTGTTGAAAGTTGCAAAAATTCCAAAAAAAATCTAAGTCTAGGTGGTTTCGAGTCATTTTGTAGCGTTTCCAATATTTTGTGAGTCTTCCCTCTACTACTAAATGTGGACCTCTAACTAAATACTTCATATTATTTGCTCATTTCACATCTTGTATCTTATTCTTGTTTCATGTATGAGTCTCGCAAATCCTTTTCGTGATTTAGTCTTTTTCTTGTTGGCTTTCCCCTAGTTTGTGGGTTCCCACTTGGGTCCTAGACTTGGCATCTTGGGTCAAATGTCCACTTTTGATGTCCATTTTTGCATTATTCTTTCATCCATTTCTCACTTCTAGTTCTGGGTTATTTTCTCGTAAACTTTCCTTCCAGGTCAAAGTTGCCCCCTCCTTCCTTTGCAAATTTATGTCAGACTATAGGATATTGTCCCATCCATTCCACATCCCATCCTAATGCCTAGAGTTGCAATCTTTTATTGCATTGTGTTCCATGGTTTGGTCTTGTCCCCTCTTCCTGCATCCATCTCCCCTCTCCTTCCTCACATCTAGTTCTAATTCCTTCTCTCACATTTTCTCATTGTCGCATTATTGCCAAGTCTTGAATAAGATGAAGAATAAAGCCTTTGTTTGCGACTTCATGAGTTATTAAACTTACCAAATACCAAAAAAGATGATTAAGAAAGTGAACAAAGGGAAGAACAAAGAAAAGAAGAAAGTGTCAACAAGTTCATGAGTTCTTGAACTCATTGAACCATCGAAAAAATTCAATAAAATCCTGAAATACCGACAAAGGGAGGTAAAAGGAGGCAAGTGAGATTTTGACACTTTTCACAAGTTCATGAACCTCATAAATCTCCGACAAGGTTCACAGGTTCACAAAGTCAAGTTGAAATACCATGAGAATTAAAAGAAGGAAGAATAACCAAGAAGAAAAGATGAAGTGTCAGTATTTTGATGGGTTCTTGAACCTCTAAACTCGCTGACCAAGTTCATGAACTCCCTAAGTTGCCAAAAAATTGAAGATGGTAAGGGTAAATCCACTACTTGGATTGGAAGCAAATAAATTAGTGTTCCATAAGTAGGTATAAAATACCAAGAATAGTCGAACACCTCAGCCACCCCAGTATGATCCAACAACCTCCCAATTCACCATTAATGATCGATTTGATTTCTACAACTCCCCAGTTTGAGTAGGAAATGCTTCTTGTCTCTTCAAAATTTCCTTGTGTAGGGCTCGAGGTGGATTTCTAGGGATTTAACATGTTTGTAGAAGTTAATGTTGCAATTTTGCAGATGAATTTATAGGTTTGAACTAGCCACATTGGGCACAAATTTGAAGTGTATAGATAACTTGTTGAAAGTTGTAATAATGGTTGATTATTCTTTATTTACACATATGTCTACAAGTGCCAATATTTTTTTAGGGTTTCAACTTTTGCAAGTCTAGTTCATCAAGAAGGCAATGCATTTGTGAAACATACGAAGGTTGTAATTTTGTAAATGGTATCTATAGTTGAATATCTCCATGGTTATTTGTATATCTTCAAGGGAACTCTTGAAATACGGTTAGGGTTTCCTCTTACCACACTTTCTAGTATGATTGTAATATATATTTGATGAATGTAACAACATTTTAAACCATTGCAAGCATTGTAATGGTCACTTCTATATTGTATATAGATTTTTGTAGTTTGACGATGGATTATTATGTTATGTTATTTGATGTATGCATGTGGTTGGATCAATTCCTATTGTGTTTTCACTTCATTATCTTTCTTAATAAACTGTGATTTTATTACCCATTAGATAGGCACTAGTCCTAGAGGTTTATGATCAATCACATTCCTAAAATGAAATAAATCTTAAACCAGTAGTTAGGAGTAGGACATTAGTTTTTATGCATCTCATGATTCAATAATATAACCAGGGACACATCTTTAGCAACCTCAAGTAGTCATTCACCCTAGAGGATCATGTTATGTATATTTGCATCTTGCATGTGTAATGATGCCTTCGTCAGATTCATAAGAGGTTCATGTACAATAGGTTAGTTTGTGGCTTAGTGACAAATTTTGGGGTCTACCATACATTGGATACTATTGTGGAGTTTCATATTATTCACCATCCGTTGTGATTAAATCCTATTAAGGATATCTCTAGGAACACCCTCTTGAGTTTAATTGAGCTCAAAGTGTAGGAGAGATTATCCACTCTCGCCAATTGGCCTTTAACCATCCACAATATGTTGATGAGCCCCTATTTTACCCTCTTGATGACAACCCTTGGCCTTGAAGGTAAGAAAATACTCTAGGATTGCACAACTATGGTTTCGAGACCCAACACAACCTCAAAACTTAACTAAAGATAAACAAACCACATAAAAAACTACTACCATAACTATAGAAGCTAATTCACTAACTTTGACCACCATATATTGTTGACCATGAATGTAAACACACACAAACTATCAACTTAGACCATAAATTTTATTTCTTTAGACATGATGCCACATTTTCAAGGTGCCCAGGGATGTGCCTACATCACTTTTACTATTAATTTAGTCTAAGGCTTGACTAAGGCACAAGGACATCTTGAACTTCAATCTTTACATAGCAAGTCCCATGCTACTCTTTAGTATCACCATTGTTTCCCTTTGGAAATTAGGATAGGATTACACCACTAGATAGGATTAGTCTTGCAATTCTATCCTAAACACTTATTTTCTCAAGTCGTCGACATCGTTGCATCCTAATCTAATTTCTAGTCTTAGAGTTTAGTTTATAGTTTTATGCTAGAACATTATATTAGTTAAATTTCACATTACAAGGTACACCATTATAATCTATCTTATTTCTACTTTAATAAAGTATCATTTAAAAAAAAAAATAATTATAAATTTTGAAGGGTGTGTTTTTAATATAATACGTACATTTGGATTTATAATGAAAAGTATATAATTGTTTAAGGTTATTTTTTCTTATTTCAGCATACCCTTAGTTTCTCCTCTATACAATAATTTTATTTTATAAAACTATCATTAAATAATAATTATATCTATTTTAGTCATTATCTCGAGAAAGTATAAGTTTGTTAAACGTGAGATTACTTGTTTATGTTTATATGGTTCTAGGGAAACAAAATGGATTAGCAAGTTTAGATAGATAGTAAAGTAATTAATAATAATTAGATTTTAAATTAATCAAATAGACATGAAATGAGATATTGAGATAAATAAATAAATATGATAAATGAAAGTTAGAGATTAAGGTTTATTTGGAAAATGTCCATTGATGTAGATGTTGATTGTTGTGACATTAGGACAACGACCTATAAATTAGAATCTAGAATTAGACTTGGAATCAAAGACCCAAGATGACTGAGACTTGACATTTTGAAGGCTCGGGACAAAATCATGCACCCAATATGGTCCAACTAATGTGATTTTGTCCTTGTTATGTAACTTTCTATTGTAAAATTATTTGTTTGTACCTATAGAAGATATTAGCCTAAGTGATATTTGAGAGGAAATAGTGTAGTGCCAAAGGGTGTCATTGAGAACCTATTATGAGCATTGAGATATGAAACTTCCTTAACTTTGAGTCAAATGAAAGAGAGGAGTGGTGATAGTAAATGCCAATTGGTGATTGCTATCTCTGATACAAGTTGAGCCTATACATATTGAAAATTGACATAGATGACTTCTAGGGTTCATGACAAGTCAAGCCATTAGATAGTGAATGCGATGGAATTTATTGTTGATGTGGAGGTGGTTGAAGTGAGTTGTTACCTAGATGGATCAATGAAATTGATCAAAGAGAAGGGTTTTGTTGGTTGGGATTTAGAGGAAAAATAGCAAGTGGAGGGGGTCTACCCCTTTGCTTTTCCCTAATTTCAATGAGCACCCTTTGAATTTGTCGACCTTTAGTGACTTTGATCTATTTGTTTATCATGTTGAGTTGGTTAAAGATGTGAGCACAGACTAAAGTGGAAGTGAATACTAACAGCCTAAATCTTGTATGAATTTTCTCTTGTGCCAACTCAACCCTATGTTGTTCTGGAGAAGGGAAACAATGAGGGTTATGCATAGGCAATTATAGATGGATGAATGTTTGGGTGTGTTTGAATATGTAATTAGACATACTTGTTTGAACAAGTTTGATATATGTTTTTATGATAGTGTTGCATTATATATATGGTTGATGTTGTTGTTGATGAAACACTTTTGTTTATTATTGATATTTTATAAGTTTTTAATATTTTTGTGTTATAATTAATGCTTGTCTTAGAACAAATAAACTAATCTACAATAATGTTTTATAAAATATATTAAAGAAAGAGATAATTACTTGTAGGAAATAAAATAATAAAATAAATTTGATCTAATTGCAATAATAAACAACTAAAGTTAATTATATTTTTTATATTTTCTTAAAAAATAATGGAATGCAGCTAATTAATTAGGTGTACCTAACTTGACCATTTTTAAAAAAATGGTTCTTTTATGGAAATTGACTTTTAAGAACTAATTTTTAAAAGACATAACTAATTTCTTTTTGCAAATAAATCCACATGTAATCATAATACACTTTCTAGGTAATGATAAGTTTCTAGAAATACACTATTATTTATTCTTCTAGGTTCTCCGTAATCTCTATCTCAAAAAGTTGTTTTGATTGAAAATTCACTAGAATCCTTCCTCGAGAAATTTCATGTGATGTTTATAGAGGTTTTCCAAAAGAATCATACTGTCGAAATCCTCCCAAGAAAGCTATGTTTCTTAGAATGACTAGTTTAAAAGTTGAAGAATTGGAATATATTTCTACTAAAAATAATAGAATTTATAATTAAATTATTGTAATTTAGCGATCTACCCTAAAACATGTAAAGATTGTATGTAAGGAATGAGGGTATACTATTTGGATCATGAATTGACCCAACCCAAGCTACTTAATCCCTTGTGCTTTATGTAGCAATAATGATGTTGGTTTAGAAATGTAACAAATAATTCAATTTGTGAAAGTAATCAATTTACTTCTGGAAAATAGTAAGAAGGATAATTTTTAAATAAAACAATTAGGAAAATAGATCAACACTACTTTATTGAAACAACACAATTCAAGATAGTCTAATACAAGAATCCTACATTAATCAAAGCAAACAAATCTGATCTATTAAAAAAGGAAAACATGGAAAACCCACACCTAGAGTTGAGTGCTATAAATGTAGAGCAAATTTGATGCTAACAAGGTTGTAATTAGATTGAAATCCCTCTTCTTTTATTGGGTCCTTCCTTGTGTACAATTAATTGGGTGTGTATCTCCAATGTAAGGATGAACATAGTAAGGAATTGAGGTATTGGGATCAAGAATGGATGAATATTCTTGACAAGATTAGGTGTAGAGAAGTTTTGATAGTCTCAAGTTGCTTCTAAAGATCTCAACATACTTGGAAAATAACCAAATCTATTTAGTTTATACGAAGCTTGCTTGGTAAGAAATGATGGGATTACAGATTTAAATTAGAAAGGAACAAAGAGGAAATAAAAGAGAAACTTACATTTTTGAAGAAATTTAGGCACAAAATTCATTAAGATAAAATTGTTGGTTTATATGAATTCACTAGTTTTGATAGTGGCAAAATCACCATAGTGAAAATGCTTTCATTGTCTTTGTAAAGCAATAATTTTCTCATACTACAAGAAACATGATTGTTTTTAAGAAAAATCAAGGTACATGAAAATACTAAGGAACAAGTTGACATTATCAAAGATAACTAGAGGCGTTTAGGGGTCCAACAAATGGGATTTTACCTTTGAGACACATGTCAATTTCTAGATTGGTACTTTTGTGTGCAATTTTAGCTTTTTCAGGATTTACGTCATCACTAGACATCTCATGTTCGCTCGCGTATTTTTGGACACGTAAAGTTGTGATGGAAATTGAGTCTAAATATAAGTTGTGACTAATATGTGACTTTGCAAAGATGATAATGAATGTTGTTTTTTTATACGTAAAGTGCTACTATGGGGGTAGCTCCCCTTAACATTACTGAAAATAAATTACATAGACCAAGAATGGAATTCATATTACATGATCCTCATTTAGGGACTGTGTGCATAATGAACCACACACCTTCATATGGCTCAAAAATTCTCTCCACTTGTTTAGGAGATAAGAGAGCCTCATGATGTCTGAGGAAGAAAGTGAAGGTCTCCATGTTGTCTTTCGTGGCTTCTTCACTAAATAGGGTTATCACATATTTCATATCTTCATTTTTAAGTGCACTAGCAATATCAAACACCCCCAACAACCATTTTTTAGTTTCTTGTTGAAAGAGGATACAACAAAGATCATCCCCTATTGTAGGTGAGGGACCACAAGCTTCGTGGCAGCGAGCTTGGTCCATCCTTTGTGCCCCAAAACTAGTGTGAAATCAACCAAAAAGCATCCCATAAGGATGTTGTCATGGACGTGCTCCTCCATTAGGGAACGGGTGTTTATCACTTGTTGCAAAGCTTTCTCTATGTCTTCATTCTGAACCATGAATACACGGTGCAATTCGATGCTCAAATCGGTTGTATCACGCGGGCACTCACTACTTTAAACGGTAATACATGCCATTGCAAAATATAAGCAATTGATCCCACCTTCATCATATTCAAGTAGAAGGTGATCCTTGATTTCCAATGGAGGAGTCATTTCGTTATGAACTGTAAGTGTCTGAACAATCTTGTCATAAGATCCCTTGGCATAGTTGCCAGTATCCTCGGCCACTGCATTATACTTCCATTTTCCCCCACACATGCGAATCACATGCAATGATTTCTGATTTATGTTGTTCACATGCCAAGTTAGAAATTTGATTAGCTACCTTATTGACCACCTGATAGCAGTGCGTGAGTGTGAAGTCCTCCATGCCACTCAATATTTCCCAAATTGATTCTACCACATTCCTTAGTTTCCAATTGAGGACTTTATGACTTGAAATAGCATTAATGCAAATGAGAGAATCTCCTTCCACATCGAGATTGGATAAATTATTTTCTTTACATAACCCGAGACCCGCAAGAAGGGCTTGGAACTTAGCATCGTTGTTAGTTCCAATCAAAAACTTCTTGGATATTGCCCATATCAATTCCCCTTCTGCATTTCTAATGATACACCCTGTGTTAGAAATCCTAGGGTTACCTCTAGGAACGCCATCAAAGTTGAGTTTGAGATGATCGCTAGGGGGTGGATGCCATTTTATAGTAGTGCATATAACCTTCTTTGGTAGATATGGACAACCTATGCAATATGAAGGAGAGGATTTAAAAGGAGATCCCATTTCTTCATAATCTTTTCATGCCAGTTGGTAAATGGCCTAGGAGGGGCTTTGCTTGACTTTTGTTTTTCCATGATGATCTTGCAAATGTCAATTTCAATTTTCTTTATTATATCTTCCACCAAAGAGTCTATCCCTTTGAAGATCCTGCTATTTCGCTCCTTCTAGATATGCCAAATTATCATAGATGAACTTGCAATCTAGATCCCTTCTCAAAGTGAATTCCTCATTTTTGGCCAGTTGCGAAAATATTCAAGAGATCGTTAGGAAGGGTGTAGCTCCATCCTACACAATTAAGGAACCATTCCCAACATTTTTTGGCAAAGGCACAATTCAACAGTAAATGATTCACATCTTCTTCTTTAGATTTACACATGACACATCTCAATGGTCCCATAATGCCAATGGTTTTTAGTTTATCCCCACGTAGGATTCTTTTATGTAAGGTTGTCCATGCAAAGGCTTCAGCTTTAGGGAGACACCACTAGCTCCAATACAATTTTGAGTGCTAGTCGCCTCTATGCTCCTTTGCTATTTGCATTTTATATTCGAGCTTCACTGAATAGTTGCTTGATTTAGCTCTTGTCCATACAATTTTATCCTCTTTTTGGTTGATGAATACATCCCTTTAGGCTAGATCCTGTTGCGAGATTATTTTCTTCTCTTGCGGTAAAGGAGCTGAATCCAAGTTCTTCCACTTCCATACCCCCAAAAAAGTGTTATCCGCTGGAGAAAGGTAGTCAATGACACACATCCTAAAGAGTTGGAAAGGAATTCCATACAATTATGAAGTCTCTGATCCTCTATTAATGGTGGTAGGCCATTCTAGGAGTCTCACCGAAAAGAAGCTAACAGGCCATTGTTAACAGACCACGACAAGTGATCATGATGATATGTTAACAATGAATCATGAAGTTCTAGATGTGGGAGCCATCAGTGAATTTGGGGTGGTGAGGATTCAGCTAGGAGAATTTGAGTCCAAGTATTTACATTAAAGTAGATGGCACCGTCTTGCAGATGGATTCTCATACATTTTCCAAATCAGGTTTGCTCCTAATGCCTTATTCTGCATCTTAATTTTCTTAAGGCCCAACCCACCATGGCTCTTTTCTTTACAAGAAGTATCCCATCCAATTAAGGGAATTCTTGTAGTATTGTATGACCCTTCCCATAGAAATTTCTTAAAAATCCCTTCCAACAAACAATTTGCTCTTCCAATTACTTGTGTACTTTAGAGTAGATAAATCAAAATGGCAGAGAGAACTACTTTAAACATTATAGTTTTTCTTGCAAGGGTGAGCCACTTGCCTTTCCAAGAGGAAGCCTTTGATATGCATTTATCAATTGTTTCTTCCTAGAGTTTCATCCTCATGGCACCCTTGAAAAGTGGTATGCCCAAGTATTTCCCAAGAAGGTCCTCAATGTTAAATTCCAATAATGATGTTATCCCACACTTAGTGCTTCATTCTGTGTTGAAAAAGAAGATCCATGATTTATTCTTATTTATCTACTGTCCTGAGACATGCACATATTTTCCTAAGGTATCCTTGATGGAATGAGCTTCACTCATACAAGAAATGCCATATAGAATGGTATCATTAGCAAACTACTGATGTGTGATAGGTGGGAAATTTTCAGTAATATGAATGCTAGACCAAGCCCCCCTTGAAGTTTGAAATTTAATATCTCTCCATGGCGACTGCCATAATTATGAAGAGGAAGGGGGAAATGGGGTCCCCTTGTCTGATCCCTCTGGTAGGTTTAAAAAATCCAACAAGACTTCCATTGATCAACACATAGTATCACACTAATGATATGCAGTTGTAGATCCATTGAAGCCAATGTGGGCTAAAGCCTAACTTCTTTAAAATGGTTAGGAGAAAGCACCAATCAACATGGTCATAAGCTTTTCTCACATCAAGCTTCATAACCATACATGACTGATTGGTCACGAAGATTGAATGGATTGCCTCACGAGCAATAATGATCTTATCAATGATTGTGCACTTCGAGATGAAGCCACTCTAATCTTCCGAAACAAGCATGGTCATGACTAGTTTGAGGTGGTTGGCCATAACTCTAGAAAGGATCTTATATGAAGTGTTACAGAGAGATCGGCCTAAAGTACATCAACAAAACCAAATCAAGCTTTTTTAGTATCAGAGCTATAAGAGTAGAATTAATGTTTTTCACTATACTCCTAGAATATCTCGATTCCTCAACCATTTCCTAGACATCATTGCCAATAATATCCCAAAAGTGTTGGTAGAATCCCCCAGGAAAGCCATCTGGTCTCGGTGCCTTATTCAAATGCATCTAAGAGACTATTTCTTTGACTTCTTCCTTCAAAATTGGGGCTAAAAGCATTTGATTACCCGCATCACTTATGGAGTAGGGAATTAAATTCAAAAAAACATTTTTAGCTTTTGACATTGGAAGTGTAAGTGCAGGCTAACAAGTTTTGAAAATAATTAATAGCCTCAATCTGAATATCCATCGATTCTGATATAGTGGATCCATCATTGGCCTTAAGATCTGATATTCTGTTTTGCACCCTTCTTGCCTTAGTTGAGTTGTGAAAGAATTTTGTGTTTAGATCTCCTTCCTTTAACTAGAGTTCCCTAGACTTGGATTTCTAGTAAATTTTCTCTCACGCCAAAATTTTATGATATTCATTTAATAGGGCTTTCTCCTTTTGAAACTCCTCTCAAGTCATCCCTTTGTCCAAGATAATCTAGTTAAGAGCCTCTTGCTCTTTTTCAATTCATTCTTTCTCCTCAAAGATGTTCTTGAAGTTCTCTTAGATGGTTCTTAATTACAATAAGCTTCTTGGCTAGCATAAACATCTTTGTCCCACTCTGTACTTTAGCAGAAGACCACCAAATTTTCATGAGGTCAGTCAAAGAATTACACTTTAGCCACATCTTTTCAAACTTAAACGAGCATTTCACAGGGGCACAATCATTCAAAATTGACAATGTTACCAGAAAGTGATCTGAATCAGATGTAGGTGCAATGAAAGATTCCAAAAGGTAAGGGATGCTAAGCCATTCAAAATTGAAGAGAAACCTGTCTAATCGTTCAACAATATTGGTGAAGCCCTGTCGTCTATTAGTCTAGGTATAATTCCCATTTTTTGGGATTGAGTCTAGGAGGCCAAGATTTCCCACAAAATCTTGAAAATCCTTTTGAGGTTTGCTTAATTGGGAGTGATCACTCCTTTTCTTCAACTGAGAGAGGATGGTGTTAAAATCTCCACCTAAAATGTATAGATCTAAGTTGGAGGGAGAAATAAAATTGTAGACATCATTCCATACATTAGCCTTATCCTCCATTTTGACAAGTTCATAAATGTTGAACAGATGGAAGGTGAGCCTGGAAGATAGACACTAAATTTTGCCACTAACCAGTTAGAATTTTCCAAAATGACTTCTGCTAGAGTTCTAGAGGGTCTCCACATAAGACTGATACCACCAGAAGCACCAATAGTTAGAACAAGAGAGCCGCACTAATCAATGCAACGAGAGAGGAAAAGCTTTGCTTTGCCTGCCTTTAGTTTGAATTATTGCAAGAGAATAATGTTAGCATTCATGACTTGGATTTGATGCTTGAATAAGCATCATCTATTAGGGGCAATGAAGCCCCTAACATTCCAAGTTGTAAGCTTCACGGTGCCTTAAGGAAGGGTCTCACTCCCTTAGAGTTTAGAAAGAATTTATTGATAGAAGCTTGCCCACTTGCACCCACATCAATTTCCCTCCTCTGCTTTTGGATTTCCTTCCCCTTTTCTTCCTTGAGTGAATATTAGGCTTATAAATTTTAGAAGCTCCCTGATTGATGAATCTGGATTCAATGGAACCAAATTCATCATCTTCGGAAGACTCCTGTCAAGCCAATATGAATTTTCCTGCTCCTCCTCCACATTAGGAATAGAGTTCTCTAGATTAGGGTGAGGATCCATCACTTCCATTATCAAATTTGAACAAAACACAATTGGTAAGGGAACAACATTTGAATTCGCTGAGCTTACATTTGGAAGAGCAATCACCTGATCGTTAACTATCATATATGTATTAGTCTTCATGTTTGGTGGATTTTAGACAGGGACCCATCTCCTTACTGGGGTTGAAGGCCTCGATGTGCAATTTTTTGTAGCATGGTCTCTTCGGTGGCATTTTAGACAAAAAAATTATCTTCCTTGATCTCAATTTGTTGGTTGGGTCCATTTCCCAGCTGCCATAGAGAAAACTATTTCCTTTGGGATGGTAACAATAGGGCAACCCTAATTTTGGCATACATAGATGAATTACTTTCCAAGATATCATTATCTACCTCCACGATCATCCCCATAGAGTCCCCGACTTTTTTGAGGCACTCCACAGACCAAAACTCCACTGGTAATTATACAATTGTAGCCAAACTACTAAACTCCTTGGGTTAGCAGCAATCAGATTAAAGCCAGGGCACCATTTCTTCGTGTAGAGAAGATCATCCCCAGATCGCCATAGCAAATTAGAGGCAATTTCGTCATGATCCTCTTGACTCAAAAAGATGGCAACAAAAAATCCCTTCAGCAAAAATTTCAGAACAAAATTGGTTTTCCAATTTTTAATTGCCCAAGCTTCAATTTCTTCTCGAGATTTTTTTGGTCTAATAAATCTTGCTATGATGGCAGACTTAGTTAATATCATGGAATCCATAAGCGGATCTGATGACAAATCAACTTCCATTCGGGAGTTCTCAGGCGTACATTTCTTGTCAGGAGCCCTAGCAGCTAGGTGGGCATTCGAATTTAAATTTTGCTTTTTTCGGTTGCGAGCGTGCGAAGACATGGAAAAATATTGTCCACAATGAATGTTGATTTATTGATTGGTAATGGCTAAAGCCATTTGACTTTGAATTGTGTGTAATTTCTATAATGTGTGCCCTGATAATTGATTATGAGAGGTGTCCTAGTGATGTTTTTAAATAGACAATTCTACACAATTTATTTTTTTCATCTTGAGATTGTTGGCCATGGAAATCAAGAAAATTGAGTTTTTAAACCAAAGATGAGGTTGTGCCTATAATCTATTCTAGGGGACAAAATTATAGGTGCATTTTAATTTAGGAAGGAAAATGTTTTGGGCTTTTGGATTAGTGTTGATCTAAAACAAATAACTTAGTATAACTAATTAAGGAGTTTAAGTTTAGGGTAATGATTAAACGAAAAGAGTCCAAATGTGTGTTCTCATATATTGAAGACATCTCCACAAGATAACTTAAAACATATAAATAAAAAAATGAAGTATACACTCTAAAACTCTATAATAATAAAACAATTAAAATAAATATTACTAATTTCAAATAATTAGGCTGAAAGCATTCCCTATGTGAGCATCACATGCTGAATTATATAGATGAAGGGCTTAGATTAAAAAGACTACCATGAAATAATCTTGTCCATTGATTGTTTTTCAAAATGTCATAAATGATAAAAACAAAAAAGTTCCCTTTCCCTTTATAACTTTGACAATTGATAAATTGTTAATTTTTTATTTTATTTTTCTACAAAATGTCATAAATTATAAAAAACAAAAAATTCCCTTTACCTTATCTTCACAATTGATAAATTGTTAATTTTTTTATTTTATTTTTTACAAAATGTCATAAATGATTAAAAAAATAAAAAAGTTCCCTTTACCTTTATCACTTTGACAATTGATAAATTGTTATTAATTTTTTATTTTATTTTTCTACAAAATGTCATAAATGATAAAAACAAAAAATTCCCTTTACCTTTATCATTTTTTATTTTATTTTTCTACAAAATGTCATAAACGATAATAAAAAAAAAAAATTCCCTTTAATTTTATCACTTTAACAATTGATAAATTGTTAATTTTTTTATTTTATTTTTCTTCTAGTATTATTGCAATGATTTTTTATCTAGTGATTACCAATCAAAATAAAGTATTATTTTACATAAATGATTAAAAACAAAAAAATCCATTTACCTTTATCAATTGATAAAATATTAATTTTTTATTTTATTTTTCTTTAGTATTATTACAATGATTTTTTTTCCATGAGAATTTTTTGGGAAATATTATTTTGAATAAAACAAACACACTAAAATCAAGTTAAAAAAAAGACACGAATTTAGTTATTCAACAAATAATATTTATTTTAATGTTAAACAAATAATATTTTTTCTTTAAATCTATGCAAATATTATTTATAAATTTGATATTTTAAATATTAATGAAATAATATAATTAATTATCTATTAATAATAGAATGCATATTAAATTATTGATTATACAAATTAGTAGAATTAATATGTGATAGATATTATAAAAGTTCATATATCAAATACACACTTTCGTAGTATGTATTTAATAGAAAAATATAGTTATGCCTTATGTGCATAATATTAGATATAAGTTGTAGAACATAAATCTATTGTACCCTCACATAATTATTTTTAAAATAATTATATGATTAAATATGCATTTGTTTATATAGTGTATTATATAAAAATTAATAAGAGATTCAATTAATTTACTACATTTACCCAACTATGTTTGTTCATTTCAATATGTTTCATCTCAATATGTAATGTAAAAAGAAATTTACTAATATAAGTGCAAGAAGACAATAGTCAATGTGATGAAATTTAATAAGAATTTAGTGGATTAAATAACTTATAAATTAATAGATAATAAAAAATATCTAACAAATTCTATAATTTCTTAGAAAATTTTTGAACTTATGGGTCAATTGCTAGTATTAAAACTATTAAATATATAATTATTAAAAATCACATTACAATTTTAAAATAAAATAAAATGTTAAATAATTTCTTTTTGTTTGTATACTTGATAAAAAATGGATTATCCTTGGATGTTGGTGGTGAGGAGCCCTTAGGTCCAATTATCTATATCATAGAATCAATGAGATATTGATGCCATAAAAGTATTTAATAAAGACAAAATATTAAATTATATATATATATATATATATATATATATATATATATATATATATATATATATATATATATATATATATATATATAGTAAATTGAAATGTGTATGTTATGAGATTTTTTTAAGATGTTTTACTATTAAAATAATAAATATATTTGGATGAATTAATTTGTCTAGTTTAATTATAACTTAGAAGAGTTAATTTGGTCAAATTTTCTTGAATTGTTTAATCTAATTATAATTTAGAAGAATCGATTGGTGAAATTTTGTTAGTCTCCACTTTAAAATTGAGAGAAAAAGTAGTTAAAAAACTTATCCCTTCTGCTAAGGACCCCACACAAAAGTTGCTCAACTTAGGAGTTTACAAGGTCACTTGCTCATGCGGGAGGCCTTACATTGGAGAAATAGGTGGATCTATCAGCACTAGGATCAAAGAGCATAGCCCTGACATAAGACATGACCACTTCTTGAAATCTTCCCTAACAGAGCACTCCCACCATGCTAAACATGCTAAACATCACATAGAGCACTCAAGGAAGCAATCCTTATTAAAAGCCACCCTAATAATCTTAATCGTGATGAAGGGTGGCATCTAATCCCAACTTGGCAACCTTTGTTGATCCCCCTTCATGTGGACCCTCATCCCTCATAGTCTCCCTCTCCCCCTTTCTGCTTCTCTACCCTCTCTACACCTGAGCTCTCTTTCATGCATTGCCTTCCCCTAGTTCCCCCTATTTTCCCTCCCCTTGTGGCCTCCTCCCTTGCCACCTTAGTCTGATCTTTACCTCTCGCCATTCTCTCCTTTCTTACTTTCCTTTATATATATATATATATATATATATATATATATATATATATATATATATATATATATATATATATATATATATATATATATATATATATATATATATATATATATATATATATATATATATATATATATATATATTTATTGTATGCATATGTATTTAAATACCTACTTATCTACATGCATTTAGATATATATAGGCTAGCTTGTATATGTGTGTGGGTGTAAATGTTCATATGCATACATATTTGCATGATAAGTTTATACATAGACATGTGTATATATATATATATTCTATTTAATTTAATATAATTATGCCTTTGTATTTAACTATAATTTATTTATAGTTTATATATATTATATATTTTTGAAATTTGGAAGGAAAGGAACAGGAGGATCTTTCAAGACAAAGCTATGAATGGAGATTCCCTTTGGAAGAAGATTGAAAGAGCAATAGTAGAAGTCGCTAATAATGTAGTAAAAAACCAGAAATTAACAAGGAAGTCATTCATGACTTGGGATGGGTTGATGAGAGATACATGGTTAGGGCTCACTGTCCCCCCCGTTCATGGGATCTTAAGGGATCATATGCTAAATGGCAGAGTAGAGGCAAGATGGAAGGCCCCCAATAAGGGATGCACAAGATAAACTTTGATGGGGCTTCAAGAGGAAACCTTGGGCCTGCAACAATTGGATGTAGTGTGAGGGATGATGAAGGTAGGTTTTGTGGAGCAGTTGCGAAACATATTAAGATCATGTCAAACAATGAGGTAGAAATGCAGTCCTTCATTATTGGTTTGCAGCTTTGCCTATCGGTATGAGTTAGAAGGGTCCATATAGAAGGTGACTCCCAAATAATTATCATTGCCTTTAAGAAAAAACAAACACCAAATTGGGAATTAAATACTCTACTTCAAAGAGGATTGGCCCTTTTGGACAAATTCACAGATTTTAAATTAAACCATGTTTTCAAGGAGTCTAACATAGTGGCGGATAGGGTGGCAAACATGACATTTGAGTTGGATGAGGACATGCGGCTTGGATACTCATTAGATGAATGGACCAAAATGGCCCCTGATCTAGGCTTGCTTCTTCAAGAGGAAAGTAGGGTCTCTCCGATACAGAGCCCGAGAAGGTTACCATATGACTGGAGGATGGAGACTGAAGGATTGTTGACATGAGGTAAGATGTGGGGCCAGGGGAATGTTGAGTTGTTTGCCATATGGCCTGCAGAGGATACCAAACATATAGCATAACATGAAGTTATGTAGAGAAAGGCAGATGTGAGTTAGTAATGATGCATTTAGGAGTAATGTGAGGCATGGGAATGAGTTGGCGAATGATGATCAATAATGAAGGAGTAAATGTAACCTGCTTGAGAGAATGATTCAGAGTCTTTAAATCTTGCTCGTTGGAGACCAAACACACTGCATTGTTTCATTGCATAGCTTGATTTTGCCATGGAGTTGATGGTGATGTTAATTGGAAAGCAAAGACAAATGGCCTTCTGAGGCTTGATTATAGACAAAAGACTAAGGGGAATCTTCAAGCTTAATTCGACCATTGCTTTGCATGTGGTTGGCTTGGTTCTGGGTGATGTGTTCATGAATTTAAACGAGAGTTACCAAGTAAACACGAACATTTCAGGCATGTCTATGGGTGTTCTCCTAGACCTGGGGGAATCAAAGGATGTGGTCCATGAAATGAGACGAGCACTCATTTGGGCAAAATGGCAGGTGGGACTGGAGAAGATGCTGGAGATTACAATCCCTGGTTTGGGCTTCAAACCAGATGGACGCTGTTGGCCGGAGGTGCTTTCATGCTACAATGGACTATGGATACCTGATCCCAGTGGCTGGTCGTTTGGAGGCTGAGAGACACAACAAGGCCTGCTGGGGGTGGCCTTCCTGAAGATAGTGGTGGGTCTGGCCAATGGAGTAGGGATAGATTGGGCGGAGCTGCAAATCTCAGAGGAGTCGGAGAAGGATTCAGGAGCTACAGGGATATGAAAAGGGTGGTGTTTAATATAGTATGTAAATAGTTTACTATAGTATGAAGATGAAATACTAAATATTTTGATTGTAAATTCTAGAAGATGTAGCAAAAATAGAGCTGGCAAAAATGGAATGTAATAATTGAAAGTAGATAATATATAAAATGACCCTCATTCAATGAGCAACCAATTTTGTGTTGAACTTTTTGGTTCCTCCCTTAAGCCAAATTGACCAATAAAAATAAAAATATATATTATATATTTTTAATTTAATACATTTTTGTATTGGTATTTTTTTTTTAATAGATAAGTGCTACCATAGGGGGTAGCTCCCTTTCATTAATAAAAACGGAGATACAAAAACCTGCTCCATGGAGCAGCATAGAGGTGCCATAGCTGGCTAGTACATTTAGGAGTGCCACAACACTCTTAGTCCATCTATTACTTCGTCAGCCCTTTCCACTTGCTATGGAGACAGGAGGTCGCCATACTGGCCTATGAAACAGGCGAAGGTTTCCATATTGTTTCTTATGATCCCTTCACGGAGGAGGACCAAGGCTTGGGCGGAGACGGTTGGTGGATCCTGGTCATTGTTGACTATAGCCGCACTGAAGATCCCTCTTATCGATCCCCTGGTTGGCCGTTTGTTGAAAGCCGTGATAGCTGCGTAGGCGGCTTCTTTCATATCTTCCTTTACCAGTGAGTTAACCAGAATGCGTCCCCTTGTCTTCCTCCCAAGGATGAGCACACAAGTGGATAGGAATTCCTCGTAGAAAACTACATCATGAACGTGGCCTTCAGGCAGGTTTGCTTTGCCAATCACCTTGAGGATTGCTTCAACAATGGCGTCATTGGCTGAGAAGAGTTGTTTGACCTGGGCTATTCTTGATTCCTCCTGCGGCTCGTCATCACCCTTCGCTGCTTCTTCCTCGTCACCTTCGGCGTTCTCTGGACTCTCCACTTTCTTCTGGCAAATGCACTCGCATTCGATCTCCATCTTTTGGATGGATCAGGTTTCGACTCGCCTTAAATAAACGATCTTCATGATTTACTTCGAGTTGGGATGCTGCCATTTTCTGAAGCTAGTACGCCACCATTGCAAGAAAAGGATTTATAAGATCTTGGTCATGCGAATCTGCTATCCAAGTTGGCTATCATGGGTCATTCTAATGGAAGTCCTGGCCAGGGAGCACATGAGTCTGCCACAATCTCGTCCTGAACCTGTACGCAGGCCCAGTTTGCTAAGAAGTCTGTAGCTTTATTCCCTTGTCGGTAGGTGTGGGCGAAAGACACATTCCCCATCTTTTCCAAGCATTCCCAGATGGCCTCCGCCAAGTATTTCAATCTCTAGCTTGAGGTGTTTTTAGTGGTAATTGTTCTTATGCAAAGGAGAGAGTTGCCTTCTACTTCTAAATTCACAATGTGGTGGTCTTTGCAGAGGCGAAGGCCTGCTAGCAAGGCTGCAAATTCCGCTTCGTTATTTGTTCCGATGGGTAGCTTTTTCGAGAGACCCCAAATCAACTGTCCCTGGTGATCGCGGATGATGACTTATGCACCAGAGGTGCCCGGGTTGCCCTTTGCAGCCCTGTCGAAGTTTAGTTTCAGCCTTCCTGGGGGTGGGGCTAACCATTTAGTGAGGGCTTGTTTTCTTTTCCTTTCCTCCATTTCTTTGTGTCCTGGCAATGGTTCGGAATTGTAAGATTTGGCCATCTCTTCCTTGCTTCCCCGTCCCATGCAAAAAACGGTGTCGGGGATTTTTGTATTGGTATTTAAACATAATTTTTTTTGATATATAGGTTGTAATATCTAATTATAAATAGATTTAATTATATTTTAACATTATTTGAATATAGGTTGTTATATATATACACACACACGTTGAATTATTTAATTTTATTATAGGCATTTAATATATATTATATTATATTATTTATTTTTAGTTTCTTTTTAATTTAATATATTTTTGTATTTGTTATTTAACATAACATATTAAATACATTAAATACAGGTTGTGATCTTTAATTATATATAGTTTTAAATTATTTTTTTATATCAAAAACATAGATTATAATATTTAATTTCTAGTTTACATTTTTTAACCAATTCTATTTATTTTTAATATATATGCTTTTGTATTTAATTTATAATACTTATAGATAATATATATTAAATATAGGCGAGAATCTATGTATGAACATTTTATTATATATAATTTTGTTTTAAATTTTTTAACAAATATCAATCCTCTACCTCTTCTTGTTACTAGTTGTTGTTCGCTAACTTACCCCCTATTCTTGCCCTTATTATTGGTGTTTTGTTCCACTTGAACCACACCAGTGGCCCCCCACTTTGTTTCTTCAAAAGGCCAAGTCTGCAATCCAAGTCATTATACTCCTCTTCCTCATAATGGATTAGGGAATGTGTTCCGTGGATGAAAAAAGATACACAGTTAAATCCAAAAGCATTCAGCGTAAGGTTTTATATATTAAAAGGTCAATTAACTTAAAATATTATTAATAAGGAAAAATGATAGACATCAAATTTCCATAGTCCATGACAATTATATCTGAGTGTTTCAGAATTTAACTGTGTCAATTCTCTTCTCTTGCTCTTGGCTTTGTGATAATATCATCACAGAGTGATAGAAATATTGAGGAAAAAAACTTTGACACAATTATATCATGTGAAGGTAAAATGATATTAATATTTTAATGATCAAAATCAAAGTCTATGAAAAAACAAAGTCTATGCAATGAAGAGTCAAAGCAAAACTAACACACCACCTAACACAAGAACTGTCTGATTAATCTTATGGAATTTCAAAACTCTTAGTGATGTTGAATCTTCCCCTGTAAATCTTAATAAAATACTTGCTGTTTATTTCCTTTTTGTCTAATCTATAATATATACCCATAAAAGGTTCCATCCTGCAGAGTCATCATGCAAAGCCACCGTACCATTGAAAGAAAAACAATAGTAATTAGTGTTGTATGGACTCCTCGTTACGTCAACAAATCTGGCTATAAAAAAATCGAAATGATTGGTAAATTTGTTTGAGAAGGCGGAGCCGTCCTTCCCTGAGGTGGATGGCATTGGCACTATTGATGGATATGGCTAACATTGAATCCAAAGCGGAAAAATGAGGAGCTTTGAATCTTCTCCAATGTCCACCTTGGCAGACGAAAAGCACATCATACGTGTCAGATAATTTTTAGATATAAAAGAAGGAAGACGATAGAGAAAGTGCCGGGTAAGGTAAGGGAGAAGATGAGTTAACCCTAGGCCGCGCAGATTGACGGGCCAGATGATAAGCACAGCAGAGGATCAACACAGGAGGGCAAATTCCATATCATGTATGTAAATTTGTTGCCTGATATTTTTGAATTGATTATTTTTTCTTTCTTTTGGTTTTTTGGGTGGTGGTTCTGTTTTTCCCCAATTTGGGAGGGGGAAATTCATGCATGAAAACTTTTAGGGTTTTCTGATGCAAATGGGAAAGGATTTGTATAAAAAGATGGTTGCACGAGGGTTTTGAGATCAATTTTGAGTGTCGGTCGTGTGTCGGTTGTGGGTGGAGGGCTTGGGGGTAAAATGGGGGATATGAGAAATTTAGGGCTGCATGAGTGCGCTGGTTCGGATACGGAAGATTTGTTGGTGACGAGTGTGAATGCTCGTCAGTTGGAGAATTGTTTGGGTGCGGCTATTTTTATAAGGAGAGAGGTGGACGTGAGGGATCAACAAGCCAGACGGGCGACCAATGTTGGGTTTCCTTATCAATGCTATTCGTCTCCTGATAATGATGATGAATATCCCTTGCTAATTCATACAAGACAAACTTTGGAGGGCTATGGGAGCTATCAGGAGCCCTTTGTGAATGGTTCGTCGTTCTACCACCAGCCGGCTGTTGATGCCAGTGGTGGAGAAGTTTTGAAATTTCAATCGGGTGTTAAGGAGTTTGGACTGAATCTAGATTCTGATATTTTTGAGGACTGTCTAAGTAATGATGGTAGAGGGGATGAGGTTTGTGATGGGATAAGTACAGAAAAGAATGAAATTTCTGCAGAATGCGCGGGTGAGAAAGTTAGAGAGGACAGCAGATATGGGAAGACAAATGGCGAGAAATATGGGAGTCTTAAAGAATGCCCAAATTATCAGATAGCAAATGCAGGGAGTGTAGAAGATGTTGAAATTCAGGGTGAGTGCAAAAATGAGATTGCTAGTGAAATTCACAAGGAATACTCAAATGAGAAAGCTGTTGAGGATAATGTATGTGTTGAGACAAGTTCCGAGAAATATGGAAGTCCTAAAGAATGCCCAAATTATCAGGTCGTGAATGCAGGGATTGTAGATGTTAAAATTTCGGAGGAATGTCCTAAAAAAATTGCAAGAGAATGCGTGCCATGCAATGGAGAAATCTTTCTGTCTGCTCAAAAAGAAGTTGGACAGGATTCAGATATGGTCTGTATCCATACAGGAGACCGAGAAATGGATGCCATTGCTTTGCAAACAGAGAGAGAAGCAACTGTGCATCAGGAGGTTTCTAATTCAGAGCAACATGTTCCGTTGGAAATATATGTTAAACCAAAGGGCCGAAAATCATCAAGGCGGAAGAAATCTACCGGCTCTAGAAAACGTATATCCAGGAAAATTGCTTCTCAGAAGGCAGAAAGTTTTGTTCCCTTTGAGGATGGAATAGTGGATCTTTTAGATTCAAACAATTCAGAAGGGCTAGATGTATTAACAACTCCACAAATTGCCACCATTGATAGACCAATACAATGCAGCAGTGTATTGTCTTCTACAGAAGAAATAAATGATGGAACAAATGAAGTTGTTATGAAACTTCTAGCAAATTCAAAAATTATTGACAAAGATACTGTCCTTTCTTCAAATGACAATGTTGTGGATAAAATCATAGGTAGAATCACTAGAAGCAGAGCTCATGGGAAGGTTTGCTCGAGAACACTTGATCATGATTCATTGTCAGACAAACACAATCCAATATTTGCTAATAAGATGACAGGCAAGCGTAGTGTGTTATGTAAGACTGTAAGATCCACGGTATGGGGGGGACTTGAAAAATTAAGGGAAGGTCTAAAGAAAACAGAAATAGCTTTTAAATCTGAACTATCATGTTTAGATACCGAATTTGGTGAAAGAAAAATTGTTGGCGAGATAATCCACAATCAACAGGTGACAAAGAGAGGGAGTGATGTAAGATGGCAAGACCCTGAGACAATTCTGGAACATCACCAGTCAGAACAGGTGAAATCTCCCATAATTGGTAGCTGTAGAAATTTTATGAAAGAGAAGAATGACGAGTCAGAAAGAGATGGCCTGCAGGGTCCAGGATTTTTACTAGAATTCAGAGGATCAGATGAGGACATATTAAATGCTGAGAGAGATGAGTTGTTATGCTTTAATGAAGACCTTCATTCTGGAGGAGAAACTTTGACACAGAATAACATAGATGAGGAGCATAAATCTCCGGGAATAGAGAGAGATAGATGTCCTACTGATCAATCAAAATGGTATCTGCGACGTGAAGTTCCAAGATCACTTGGATATGTGGAAAAAGAAAGTGCATCTCATGGAGATTTGAATGAGTTAGCTAGAGCGAATATTGAGGGTGATGTTCCCCATGGAGATGGATGGCATACTGATGTTATTGAGAGAGATCAATGTTCTACTGATCAATTAAAATGTTATTTGCCACATGAAGATACAGAATCTCTGAGAAAGGTAGAAGAGCACGATGCATCTCATGGACATTTGAACGAGTCATGTAAAACAAATATTAATGCTGTTTTTCTTCAGAATTATAGAGGGAAGCCAAGAGGGAGTGGTGTAAAAAGACAGAAACCAAGGAAGATTAGTGATAGTGGGCAATCACAGCAGGCTAAATTTCTTGTAGATGATAGCAGTAGAAATTGTAAAAAAAAGAATAATGAGAAGCAGCGAAAAGGTTTTCTAAAGGATCAGTGTTTTGTGATAGAATCGAGAGCATCAGAAGATCACATATTAAATGTTCAGGGAGGTGACATTTTATGTTCTAGTAGAGATCTTCACTATGGTGCAGGGATCACGAGACAAGAGAGCACCAAAAAGGAGCAAGAGTCTCTAGAAATCGAGAAAGATCGATGCCCTACTGCTCAGTCAAACTGCAGTTTTCCACATGAAGTTTTAAAACCATCAGAAAGAATCGAAGAAAAAACCAAATCTGATGGACATTCGAGTGAGTTATGTATAACAAACATTGAGGATGAGATGGCCCAAGATCAACAACGGAGAAAAAGAGGGATCGGTATAGAAAAGCATCAACCTGGGAAAATTTGGGACAACAGGCAATTAGAGCAAGTGAAATATCCTGTATTTGGTAGCAGTAGGAATGGCACAAAAAACTGGAATGATAGAGAGGGAAAAGGTGTCATTTGCGATAGTGACTCTGTAGTAGCGAACAGAGGATCAGATGAACATGGATCAGGTGTTCAGGGAAGTGACTTTTCATGCTTTAATGGAGATCTTCATTCTGAAGGAGCAATTGGGAGTCAAGAGATTATTGATGAGGAACATGAGTGTCCGAAATCCGAAAGAGATCAATGTCCTATTGATCAGTCAAAATGGCAGTCACCTCTTGAATTCCCGAAATCATCATTAAAAGTAGAAGATAAAAATGTGACTCAAAGACATTCTAGTGAAGAGACAATCTGCACATTTATAAACGAAGCTAAATCCCATGACAGCAACTCAATTAAAATAGATGCATCTCAGGAAGGTTACGAAGAGAGTACATATCATATTTTTGATGCGCTCCACAAAAGAAATATTGTGAGTCATGAACAACAAGCAGCTATCCGTGTGCAGGAGACTTGTGGGATTTCAGTTGACAGTAGTTTAAAACCACTTGAAGAGTGTAGAAAAAACAAACATGCCATTGCTGGAACCGTTCTCGAGATGGAGAAGAGTGATGTTAAGTTGGCATTGGAACCAGCATTTGCTCAGGATGTTCCTGTTTCTTTGCGGAATTTACATTACAAGAAGTATATTGAGCATGAAAGGGCATTACATGATGTTAAAGAAGGGTCACTTGAGCCAAGCACTGTGATGTTGCAGGATGAAACAAGAAGCTGCCATAATGAAATAGTGACAACAGAGATATATTTGCAGGGGCGCGGATTATTGGGGATGAGCATGGAAGTTTCAGATCCTTTTTCAACAGAACATAGGGATGATGAGTTGCATGATACAGTTTCAGCAACATCTCATGACAACATGATAAAAACATTTGCAAAGAAGGAACCAGGTAAAAGGAAAGGAAAGGAAAAGGAGAAATTTAAAGGTAAGCCAGAATTGTCTGGAACAGGTTTGGGAGTTGCAGAAGTCACATTTGGAGTCTTAAATATAAGTCAGGACCAACATACTGTGAAGAAAGTGACAAAAAGCAGATGTAAGAAAACAGTGATAAGGGCTAGGGCCCAAGGAAAGAAATCCAATTTGAAAAATCGAAGAAGTCTTTTCTATCCAGATGGCAATGATCAGGTGGCTGTTGATGAGGGTCTGCTCCCCAGAGAAGTAGACGGAAAGTCTAATTGTGAGTTCCAGGAAACTTTCAATGGTGAGGGAATACACATATGCATTAAAGAAGAATCCATTGCCAATGTGAAAATAGAAACTGCAGTACCTCGTGGTAAAGGCCAAGATAGGAAAAATCTCAAAAATTGCAGAAGAGGCAACAGAAAAACAGAATCCATGTGCAGTACTGTAATGTGTGAGAGCAAGAGAAAAGCTACCAGACAAACAAATAACAACAGTGATAAAAAACTGTCATGTGGTAAGAGCAGACAAGTGTGTAATGGATTGCAGAGTTCGACTAAAAATAATGGCAAACCTGGTAAAGGTTTGCATAGCTTGTTAAATAAGAATGGTCTCAGCAATCAGGAAACATCCCAGGGAAAGGCAGTCAGTGCGGACTTAAGTGGAGTGAAGGGTCAATCGGATTCTTGCACTGATGCTGCGTCATCTCTGAAGATAGCTGACACCTCGACAAATGGAGAAGACAAAAATGAAGACAAACACGGATTTTCAAGTTGCAATCATGATTCTGAAGAGAAAAATGTCTTAGAAACTGATTTCCCTGAGAGACAAGCGATGACAGGATGCAACACTGAAGTAGCTGGAGAGGATGTTTCAAGTATTGTTAATGAGGGAGAAGCAAACAGAGCTGTAAATATGATAAAATATGATGAGAGTATAGAGAGGTGCTGTGGATCACCAAGAGTGGGATGGGTGGCATGTGACGACTGTCAGAAGTGGCGTTGCATAGCTGTGGAGCTTATCAATGCTATTGGTGAAACCAATTGTAAATGGTAAGTTTCAATTTCTCTCTTGAAGGTGATGATGTAATAATCCTTTTAAGATAAATGTTATGTTGGTATATAATATATTGACATGTGAGCACAAATGCATGGGCCCACTAGTGTGTATCTACATGTCTATGTGTATGTCTATAGATACCCATGGAACTTGTTGCCCGTAGTGGCCATCCACCCTAATAAACAAATCCAGACTATACCCAAATAGAGCAGCAAGATTTTTTTTACTGTTAAACAATGCAGTGATGCACATCTGATTAATTAGGCTATTAGTCAGCTCATAAACAGAAACAGTTGCCTTTGAATATATTCCATTGATTCATTTCATTGCATTACGGCCCATTTGCACTCATTCTTCCCTTCATCCATCTTTAGATTACAAGTCAGAGTAAGTATGCATGGGAAATGGTGGACTTTGCGCAAATACATCAAAAAAGGATTGGTGATGTCTTTTGCCGATTGCCAACAATCCTTGGTGCTAACATGCACTGACCAAAACATTGTTGAAATTTTCCCTAGACCCCGACATCGCAACACATTAGCACATGTACAGACTATACAAAGGAGAGCATTCTCGAATCCCTTTGCCAATCTCATCCTCAAGATACACTGGCATAAGGGCAAGCCAAAACAAGAACACCTTGATATTGAGACTATTTATCTTTTTCCAATCTTAATATTGGTAAAAAGTACCATTAGGGTGGCCTTTGCCAAAACTGCATCCAGTCCTCGAGCACAAGTCCATGTCTAAATGGTGCCAACATTGCAAATTTGCAACAAGCCAGCCCACTGGTGCATAGGCTGTTCCAACTAAATGCACACACTTGCCAATCTGGCAATGATATCACAAGGGTGGTGCCAAAGGATCCTTTGGTATTCATCCTATGATGCATTGCAAGGCACAGGCCTGTGCTAATAGTGCGTGCAAGCAGACAATAAGACAGCAGCAACTCAAAGTCATCTCCTCTTCACAATGAGTTCCTTTCCAATGGACCCAACTCTCACCGAGGCTTAGGACACAAGTTGGCAAGCCAAATGATGACTTCCGCATCAATACTGAGCATAACACCCAACTTCTCAAACATAAGGACAGCAGGAAATCTTGTGTCAAATCTGACCTCAGATTGATGCTTTCCATGTTGACGTCACACTAAGTTGTGTATCCACAATCCTAACGTGACTCCTCCACCTTGATACCTAATGCATTGTGTCAAATACCGTCTCTCTGTGTTGGTTAGACACTAAGACAGATTCACCACATTCCATGCCAAGGCAACAGCTTATTTAGTCTGTGTCAACTAGAAAGCCAGGGACATGCTCACATATTACTACAGTCCATACTAAACTGCTCAAATGCTGTATCTTAAAGCACACATAGATACAAGAGAGAACTCAGAATAATTGTCGGAATAGCAAACCAATCATACAAATTTATAACAATTCATCACATAAGATATAATTTTTTTATCTGAGTAACTCCATTCTCACTGGTATGGAAAGTAAATCAACTAAAATATATCAATTAAGAATTAAGTGCAAGTTCACCCAATTACTAAACTTTAAACTGTGCTCGAAGGTCAATGATCAATATAACAGTTTTGCCATCGTGCCAATATCATAGATACTTCAACTCCTTCTGAGTTCACTGTCCTGCATTATGATACCTATGAATCTGAAGAAAAGCCTGGATGAGTGACTGCTGCACTGAAACTATTCTGATTGTTAAGCTATGCTGCTTAGGCAGTCTATCCACAAGCTATCTCCTAGTTGTTGCAAATAGGAGTCAAAGGGGTATTGGAAGGTCAACACAAGGGGGCACTTCAATACAGTAGAAGGAAATGTAAAGGTTTTTAAATCAACGCTTCTCTTAATAATTCACAAAGCTATATGCCAAGGCGCAGAAAACACAACAGGGCATGCCACGAAGCTCAGGACATTACAATTTACCTTCCTAGGACTTGCACTGACAAAACAATGGGTATCACATGACATTTTAGGAAGCCACATGTTAACAGTTTGACATTGAAACATTTCTATACTTCTGCAATTCATTCAACAACAAGACTTCAACTTGGTGCCCCAAAGCTATTTAAAAAAAATATTGGGTAAAAGTGTACAAATGGTGGGTGAGATTGCATTTCATGGTCTTGATGAAAGGAGGTTGACTAAGGGGAGGAACTCAATCCATGAAGGGCTCAATTGAGTTGGGAGGTCCTCTCTTTATGGCTTAGTTGTGGGGGAGGCCTCTCTCATTGGGTTGGTCGAGCAAGGAGCAATCGATCTTTCAGGCCTATAGATACTTGGTTAATCAAAGAGGAGTGAGTGTCAACGGATCACTTAGCCATTAGGTGGAATGCATAATCCTATTTCCCACTCTCCATGGCCTTTAGATTGAGTGCATAATCCCATTCCCCACTTCTTATAGCCTTTAGGTCAAGCATGACCAATGGGAAAGCCCTCCCCAAATGAATGGGGAGCGTATTTATGTTCACGTACCAACAAAAGGAGGTGGAGGGACATGGTGGCATTTAGTCCCTTGATCAATGTAATGTCCCCTTTTTGGGACTTCCCTAAACCTTGCCCTAAAATCACTAGTTAAGGTTACAACTTACCAATCAAATGTTGTAAGCAAGATAAATCCTAGTTTATGTAATGTCCTTAATAAGAATTCACTAATTTTATCCCATAGCATCAACTTTCTAAGTAAACAATGAGTTTAGAGAATACCTTGTCCTGGCTGAATCCTTGCAACAGGTTAGAAATTGTAAACATCTATAACGAGAAACAAATATCATGTCATAAATATATTGAAATCTTTTGGGTTTCTAATTCATTCTTCCTGGACCAAAATGGTTTGATAGGGTGCCCAAGAAACCCTCTACCTTAGGCCCAAGAGTGGGTACCTTACCCCTCTTGGCCCTGTGTGGTCTCTTGCCATCCATATGGGGTGGCGTGCCTAGTGAGGCGTCCTATCACCGTTCCCTTTATCAAAACCATTCTGTTTCCTCTTATGATTCAATTAATCACCATGATGGGAGGTTGGGGTGCAACTACAGTAGGGTGTCCCGGAAATCACTCCTAATCCCAAGAGCGGCCTCTTATGCCCCCTTGGCCCACATGTGGCAGGCCTCAGCCTTCCACCATGGGGTGGTGTACTTAGAGGATGATCTCAACGCCCTTTCCCCTCCTTGTAGGCCCTTAATTCCCTCATCATAACATTCATACAAGAATCCATATTAATGCATTATAAACTAATCAACTCATAGTTACAAACAATCATATCAAATGTGTTGTGAACATAATCCATATTTCATAGCAAGTTCAACAATGCTTATGACACTAATGATAACCTTTCAATTATATGCATTTATCACTACTTACCACATGGCATTCATCATAATAAACATAAGGTTAGAAACATCATAGTTCATACCACGATAATCCTTGCCTTTAGAACTCTTAAGGATCCCTTCCTTGCAACCTAATCGACTGCTGTGCCCTTTTCTTCAGACATGCTTCCAAGTATCTTTCCTCTCTTCTTTATGTCAACATTAATCTTCCTCTTTATCTCTGCATTATCTTCTTTCATATCAGCATGTCCTTCTTTTCTATAGCTACATAGATCTCTCTTCTAATTTAGTCTGTTAATCTCTCATATGCAGACCTGAGTGTTAATTCCGATATATAATTTTAGACTTCTCTTCTATGCATTCCTTACACTTTCTTTCACACTTTATATCTTCTCAAAAGAGGCAATTCAAATTAGAGACATATCACTTTACAATAGACGCATACATGCACCATGAATGGACATCTCCTTTCTTAACAAAATGCCGATCGGTGCTCCTCTTTGAACTAATCGCACCATACTAAAGACAAATCGCAGCCAAGAGAGATTCTCAAAATAAATTGTAATCTCTCATATTTATCATAATCCAAATCGCTGCATTTCTCACTGATTAATATAATTATTGCCTCTTGATAAATCGTCCTATATATACCTCCATCGCATCTTATAATAATAATTTTATTTTATATGGATTGCTGCTGCACCTCTTATTCCCAATCGTTACATTTATAACTATTCTCCTTTGGCAAATGTAATCGCTGTTTATATATTACCTTTCTTATTGTAGCCGTGGAATCAGTTTTGTCTTTGGCCCTTTTAAGATGTATGCCTTTCATAAGATAATCCTGGGCATTATCTTATATTTCTCATATCCATCGTTCCTTTATTTTGCTATGGTTAATGTTTATGAATTTAGCTATGGTTGGCCCCTTTTAATTTGTAAATATGTATTTATTTATATTAGTATATATTTAGTTCATAACATTTAGTTTATAATATGTCTAATATTTAATTTATTTTATTCATAATATTCAAGTATATAAAATTTACAATGTCCAATTTGTAATATTTTATTTATAATAAATATTTGATTTATATAATATATGATATTTAATTTGAATGTATTCAATTTACGATTTATGGATATATCTTTGATAATACATTATTATAAATCATTAGTATAGGGACATGACAATCAAGGCATAAATGCCCTTCCATTGGGCCCCTCTTCCAATTGATTGGAAACATGAATACCTATAACCTTTGTACTCCTTGATCTTAAGGTTGAGACTTGAGAGGATAAATACAAATGCTATAGCATCTTCTTCCTATTTATTTGTGTTCAAGGGCATTTATTCTTCTACATTTGTCTTTAGATGATTGTGCTTCCTTAATAGGATAGTTCTCCCTTGTACCATTGTAACTTTTGTTGTCTTTTTCTCTTTTTTTCTTGTCATGGAAATTTTGGAGGATGACTTGCCAATACTCTTGTAAGTTGTTTGTCAATTAGTTAATAGGTTTTGTGACAAATAGGTTATTCAATAGAACATCACGAGACCCTTAATTTTCTCAAGATTCTTCTCATATGTACTCTTTGAATGATAAGTCCCATAGAAATGTGAAGTTTTGCATTATTATTTTTTGATCATTGAGTTATGGGTTTTATTGGAACCATGACCTCTAGAGCACAAATGTGTGCCCAATTGCACTATTTCTATGGGCATGAATGCCTCGAAGCTAGCCCAACAATTCCCATGGGTGGTTTCAACTTGGGTCTTCATTAGGTAGCGCTTCAACTTAATCACTTAGTCATGCCCATTGGATTCAAATGTTAGGATTAGATTGGGGTAGCTCATAGAGAATGTGGGGGTGTGTTTGGTTCCTTAATAGGGTTACATGCAACCATACCTCAAGGTGTTTCCACGGTGAAATTTAGGGGTGGGCATAGGTCAATGCATTGTCATAAGTGTGATCCCTACCTCAAGGTGTATCCATGGCCACTACAAGGTGCCCTACTTGTGGGAATTGAACCTAGGTATTTGGTGTGAAACTCATCATTCCCCACCACTTGCTCTAAACCCATTGGGATAAAAATGTTAGGGCTAGATTGGGGTGGAGCTCATAGGGAAAATGGAGGTGAGCTAGGTTCCATAATATGCTTACGCTTGATTGTACCTCAAGGTGCCTCCGTGACAAAACATAGGGGTGGGCATAGGTCCATGCGTTGCCTTACGTACAAACCCTACCCCAAGGTGACCCCACAACCACTACAAGGTGCCTCGCCCTTGAGAATTGAACTTGAGTCTATGGTGTGAAACTTATCATTCCCCACCACTCATCCTAAACTTCTAGGGCATTCTTGCGTTAATTGTTTTTCCCATTCTCAGTTGGTTTTCATAGGCTCATTGATTAGTTGGCCCATTCCCCTTGATTGCATACCTCCATCTTGATGCTTTATCAATGCTTATTTTGCATAGTGTTTTGCCTAACCTAAATTTGTTAAGGCAATTATGCCAATTGTGTTATGCCAATAATTTAGTAACTGAAAGTACTTAAACATGGAAGCACATCAAACTACACATAACATGAATAGATAAATATTAAAAACTGCTTTTTATTTACATATCAATGTATTGTATGATGCTATGATAGAGGGAGGTAATAATCCTCGAGAACTCCCTACCCAGATAAACACACGTACTTTGTTTTCTATAATATTCACCTAAGTTGCCAGTTCTGGTACGGGAGCAGATACGGGAGCGGGGTTCTGGTACGCTGGTACGGCGATTTTTTTTTATTGTGGGTATGGCTGTACTATATATATATAATTTAATATTTATAATAATGTATAATATATAATATATTATACTATATTATATATTAAAATACATACATAAAATTTAATATTTATATTAATGTATGATATATAATATATTATATAATATATAATATTATATTATATTATTATAATTATATAATAAATAATATATAATAATATAATATAATATAGAATATATAATAATATAATATAATATAGAATATATAATATAATAATATTATATATTATATTATTATTATATAATATATAGTATTTAATAATTTATATAGTTATTAGTTTTTTAAAATAAAATTTGTAATTTCAAAAAATCCCAGAAATGCGCCTGGGAGTGCCTGGGAGCGGCCCTGGCACCCCGGGTTCTTTGTGTGTTCTCCGACGGAGAACCCGCAAAGAACCTGGGGTGCCAGGGCCGCTCCCAGGCCGCTCCCGTCGTCGCTCCCGTCCGGTCCGGTACGTCGGAGAACCCACAAAGAACCCGGGGTGCCAGGGCCGCTCCCAGGCCGCTCCCGCTCCCGCTCCCGCTCTCGCTCCCGCTCCCGCTCCCGCTCCCGTCCGGTCCGGTACCCGCCCCCAAAACAGAAGAACCGGGTAACTTAGATATTCACCATAATAAGGAGAGCAATTATTTTATTTCACCACTTCACTTTGGTATACAATGGCACAATCCTCTACTTCAATATCTATTAGATATAGTGGTTTACTCGTATGCTAACTCATTTGTGTTTTTTTTTGAACCCCATTTTCTACCAAATATGCTGGTGTCTTCATCTCAATTTGCACAGTTTTCAGTGCCATAGGCCTCTATCTGTGTTTCTACAATCCTCTGAGCATTCATCTAGGTGCAATACATTGTTGTCACGTTTAAATTCATAAGGGGGTGGCTTCTAGAACTACATTGTTCTTTACCAACTATTTGATCCTTTAGAAGTTAAGGTGCCTATAGTCAATGGAGCTCTACCAATCTTTTAAAATTCTATTGCGAATGCTGCTTTGACTTTGTGCTAGGAATTTTTCTCATCTTTTAATTGGTAACCATTAAATTGTTTGATTGTGTAATCCTGTAGGGTTCTTGGAAAACATTCTAGTCCTATCTTCCATAATTCCATTAGCCTTATAGTAGTATCTTCAATTTAGATTGTGATTGGTTGGATCTTTATTTAGTTCACCACAAAACCTTACTGGTTTGGAAATCAACAAATGTTTTGGCTCCTTCCTTATTCTTTTCAACGGCCTTTTGTTAAACTCTGCAGTTTTCCCCTTTTGAGGGCAATTCTCTGGGCCAAGTGATTGTTGTTTCTTATTTTGGTAGAGTGTGGACATTGAAATCTGAATCTTTCCTTGCAATTAATGTCACTTCTTTCCCTCCTCCTGGCTCGGTTTCTGATAGTTCAACCTGTCCAATCTGCACTGACAATGAATCGAATTTTTGTTTCAGAAACAACTATTTGACTAAAATTAATATCAGCAGGATATTTCAACACCACAATCTTTATGATTGCTTGACATCTTTTACTTTTTATTTCGTTGTTCACTTACTCCTTGCTGTGTTATCGCTTGTGTGATAATCAAGTCTACTGTTTACAAACAGTGATTAAATTTTTTTTTTTCACACTGCTATGTCAGGTTCATCAATGATAACATACATTCAGTCTAGCGTGTTCATATGACTTAGTGGGAAAGTACAGTAAGAGTATCAAATCAGTAATAGCAGAATATAATAGCAAAAATATCATCAGATATATATAACAGTGGAAAATAATAGGTCAATACCAAAAAGAGTGAACAGAAGTATGAGTCTAAGGTTATCATGAAGAACATTCAATGACACTCTTGCATAATGATAACAGCAACTTAATTAGTATATTAAAATGTCTTTCTGGTAGCTTGATCATAGTAACAGAATGTCTTTCCATCATCTTGACTTTTATTCCTGCATGTGTGTCATCCATAATCTCCTTTGTTTTCTTTGGTCCCCCCCATCTCTTCTATCATTCCTGCATCTGTGTCCTCTATTGTGACGGGTATTGTTGTCTCTTCGAACAGAACAAACACAAGTTTCATGCATCTAGATGATACAAGCTTGTGGATGCCATCTGTAATTCTCTTGAGGACTTCTTGCATACTCTGCTTCCAAAGAAAGTTCACTCATCTCTATTGACTCCTAGATTTAGTTCCCATATGCTAATGCTCTTTATGATGTACTAGATCATTCAATTGTCAAAGTTTCCTCTGCTCGCTCCGCTTGTAGTTTTTCTGGGGGATATGTGAAGAGCTATTTGTGATTTATGCAAGAGCATACCACCTGACTGTGAATGGTTCTAGACATAATTTCTCAAATATGGCATTGAATCACTTGTCTTTTGCATTGCTGATTTGTTTAACGAGTTTGTTTGTTTGGGTTTCTCTTCCTCTTGGTCCAATCACATGAGATAGCTGGGAAACAAATAACTACAGATGTTCATGATTGGGAATACACTTGTTGAGGTTTGTGTCATGGCATTGGACATAAAGCCTTTCTGAGCCACTAGAGCATTGTAACTTTAGGAAGGCTTAAGAAAGAGTCTCAGACTTTTTGTTGTCATCTTTATTCGTTAAGCAATCATTGAAGAGGCTCAAAATTAGCCTTCTTAAGTCTTTGTTGCTTCATAGACTTTAGGAAGGCCTTCAATACTTTTTTGGACACTTGCTTTTTCAAACATTACGTGATAGTGGCATCGTGGAGCTGTTTGTTACCTGTATCACGAGGCTCCATGAGATAGACGAAGGCCTTTAACTAGACACTTGCTCTTTCAAACATTATGTGATAGTGACATCGTGGAGCTCTTTGTTACCCGTATCATGAGGCTCTACGAGGTAGATGAAGAATGGTTTTGATCTATCCATGAACTTTCTGATTATGTCAGGAGCACCATTGGCCTCTGCCAGGGATGCCCTCACTTGCTGACTTTCTTTGGAATCTACATAGGTGAGATTGAAAAATTTATTCAATAATGTACGCACTCAAATGATTAGTGTAACTTATATTATTTCATGTTATCTTGTCATTGATGATGTGGTCCTCCTTCATTCTTTTGAGGGTGTATAGTGATACTTTGATACTCTTGCTTGATTTTGTGAGCTTTGGCTGTAAGTGGTTATTCTTAGTAAGACTAATGTGATGATCTTCTTTGCCTCCAAAGGTCTATTTTCCCAAGTTCCATTACAACCTATAAAATGAACTAATATAAATCAGAACAACTTGTATGCTCTTTGAGTTCAGTTTGTAGGTCCATCTCTTATTCTTTAGTGTACTCCTGAATTGCTAGTTTCTAATGACTATACCCCCTTTTCTGTTTTGGGAGTTTATTTTTCAGGCCCATCACTTAATTATATGTCAATTTCTCAAGTACAGATTTGTAAGTTGTATGCCTCTGGTTTATGAGCATTAGTATTTTCAGATGCATTTCTAGTATACCCATATGGAGATAGGACTCTTCTCGATGCCATAATTAACCCCACAGTTCTTTATGGGTCCAAGATATGTTGTTTGATCTTGTGGCCTATCAAATGGGCACACACTGTGAGGTTGTGGACTATCTTGCTCCAACATATGAGCTATGGGAAATGAATAACACCTTTTTTTAGATAATTTAGGGCAGTTATATTGGGCCCCTGCCCATGAACTTTATACCTCATTACAACGGCAGTAAACAAACATGAAATACTAGCAGCTATAAGCATACACAGAGCTGTCAAAAAGACAGGTCAATGCAAAATTACCATAAATATCCTATTCAGCCCTACAAATAAAAACCTCATAAACCCATTGTTAAAACTAAATAAAAACGACAAACACAACATATAACAGCATAAACCTACACGGCCCTTATCTTTCTCGACTCTCAGGCATAATCTCTGCTGGTTCAAGCACATTTCCACAAAGCCCACTGCACTTCTCATTCCACCTGGTATGGCCAGTTGTTTGAATCGCCTGCCAAGGAAGGGAACTGAATTCCATGTTCACTACGGCACTTAGCCCAATGAATAGAGCCACTATAGAACACTGGAATGGTGAAGTCACTGCTGTCATGTCCCCTCTCTCCAACAATAATTAATATTATTATTAATATAATAAAAGTGTTTTTCAACACTAACCTCATATAATAAATAACATATTAATTAAAAATAAAATAAATTTAAATTTTCAAATTTCGGCGCCCTATTTAGGACCCACGACAATTTAGGACCCATGAGTTCTAAATCTAGTAGGTATAATTGTAAGGTTCAATTTTCATTTGAAGGCATTCGATTTGCATATTCATCTGGTTCATTTTCGAATTCAAGTGTCTTGCATCAAGGACGAAATCCCTTGATCATCTTCATTGAGGTTAGGAAAAAAACCCTATCCTCCGTGCTTGGCAATTTCCACTCAGGAATTGCAGTATGATTTAAATCAATTCATGTCTTTCAAGGTGGGGCAATCAGCAAACTTGTGGCAGTAATTGCACTGGATGTTTTTCCTCTGAAAAGAGTCCTGTGATGGACCCTGACTGAATGGCTGAGAGGGCTGATTGCTGCCCTGATTTTGTTGAAAGGACGTGGTAGTAAATGCCTGTTCGGAGGAGGAGGAAGTAGCACTACCGAACTGTTGTTTCCATCGATCCTGCTGCAAGAGTTTGTTGCATAGATCTGAAAACTTCAGAGTAACATTAGTTGAAGTAATGTTAAGAGTTTCGATAAAGTGCTCGTAAGCAGATGGTAGGCTTTTCAGAGTGATGACTACCATATCTTCCTTGTCCATGTCTCGACCAGTTGCCGTCAATTGATCACGGATGTCCTTGATTTTAGTGAGATGCTCCTGCAGAGACATCTGTTCATCCATCATGATTGAGAAGAGCATGTTCTTAAAAAAGAACGCATGGCTCTTGTCAAATGTTTCATGAAGATCCTTCAACAGATCCCAAATTTCTTTTGTAGATTTCCTAGACGGAACTTGAGGCAGCTGATCATCGGTCACGAATAACTTGATAAGCATCACTGCTTCACGATTTTGCTCATCGTACTTTTCCTGATCTTTACCCGACAGTTGAGGCGTGTAGTTTTCCCTAGAACTAGCTGGTCAAGATGCCGATATTCGAAGATAGTCATCATGCACTGCTTCTAGGCGTTGTAATTCTTGCCATTAAATTTCTGACTGCTCTCCAACAGAATGTTGGTCAAAGATGCCATACTTCACGTTTCTCTGAGACACGAAAAGAAACGAATTATAAGTGGATGGCACAGATACTGAAGCAGATAGACGGCACAGATAGGGAAATTAGACAAAATGAAGCCATTGAACCACGAGCTTCCCATTATAAAACGAAATGCCAAGATAGGACCCACCAACGAATTCGGTGCCAAACAGATTTTAGAAGCGCCAAAGAAAGAAACTAAACTTGCAAACAATGCCTATTAGGTTGAGCTGGATGAACAGGGAGGCCGCCAACATGAAATAGCAATTTTTTCAGAGATGACTGGAACACTGGGGCTTTCCAGATTCTAAGGAAACCATTTATCACGACCAAGAATGGAGATGAAGACCAAGCACAAAACAATGGTGTATACAAACAAACCGCCAAATTCTGACTTCAAACTATGACCACCAGGAATGCAAATCGTGGTCGGAGGAAGAAAACACTGAAACATAATGCTATCTGTTGAAACAACACGTCAAGCACAACGGTCTGCACAAAGGCAAGGTGCATGAAATCGTGGCTGAGATACCATGTTACAAACGACGACTAGGGAGAAAAAAAGGCGCCAAAAAATCTCAAGCAGAAGCCCACGAACTGGAAAAAGACAACACACAACCTCCAAGGAGAAGCAAATCGCAATTTGCAGAGGACCCAATACAAAAAGCAAATCCAAAATGCAAATCGCGACTTGGAAATGCAAGTTGTGACTGCCAGAGGCCCACTCCTGTCGACGAACTTAGATACAATTGTGATTTGCGGAGGATCCAATACTGACGAAAACTGGCAGATACACGTCACGTCCTCCAGAAGGTACCAAACGATCAAACGGCATCAGGAATCGTGCTTTTGTAAAAATGCAACTGCAGAAAATCCAAACGCGACCTTTAGGTGCCTGAACTGACTTCCAGGTTCAAAACGCGATCACCTCACAAAGAAAGGCCGACGCCCTCAGCAAAGAACGATAGGTTGCGAACATATACAGACAAAAACTAAAATCATGATTTTGAAACCTCCAGATCCTTATGGAATGCGAAGAGCCCAGGAAAATTTTTCCCGCTCTGATACCATGTTACATTAATCTATAAGAGATATATTATTGAATATGATCGAATGAATTACATTAGAGAGCGAAAGCTCTTTATAGAGAGAGGAAACATACTAATAAAAGACTGATAGCTTGCATAAAGCAAAAGCTACAGTTAACAAAGCAAAGCTGAAAGGAAATATCTAAAGATGGAAAAAACCTATCTAATAGGAGAAAAACAGGGAGAATGATCGAGTGACCATTAAAATAGTTATTTTATCATAATATCAGGGAAACCTTTACCAGTCACAATTCGTCACCATCATCATGGAGCCATTTGCGTAAGCAAATGTAAATCACCTATGGAGCTGGAGTTGAAGGTTATGAATTACTGAGTCGCCTGAATAGAGTCATCATCTGGATTAGGTCGCAATCTTTACCAGGGCACGGAAGCATCAGACTTAAATCCGTCCCCAGTTGTGCTGACTATTGGAGGGAGATCAGAGTGGAAAAGACTGCGAACGATTTGATATAATGCACAATCAAATTTGTCTTTGCTAGCAGCTCGATCACATTAGAAAGGCGTTGCTTGGTAGGAGGTAGGATTGCGATCATCAAAATGCTGTGTACATACTCTCAGCTAGAGCGATCATATTTGAAGAATTGAGAGCCAAGTTCATTCTTGGCAGAGCAAGCACTATCTGCAAGTGCTAACACTGCCAGTTCGTAAGTGTGGGGAGAGTTAGATTTGCTGTGCCAAGTTTGCTGTCTGGATTCAGTTTAATGTTGTCACTAGATCCTTTGGATTAGATTTGCAATACAGTGAGTTGTTTATAATTCTGACATCTCTTGTATTTCAGCCGAAGTTAATTTAAAACTGTGAGTTGTGATTTGTGGATCAGTATTGCTGTAAGTTCGATCAGAGTTTTATTGTAGTTGTGAATGATTAGCATAATACATGTTGCTGTAGTTGAGCGGAGATTACAACACATGCAGCTGTTATTGTTGTGATCAAAGTTTGTATAAGAGAAGTTCCAAGTTAGCTAGGGACACACACACACACACAGAGGGTTATTTGCTAAGCATAAGGATCATGTTTCGTTGTGCTAAACCCACAATGATACACACCACCAAGTGGTTCTAAGTTCAAATAATCTGTTTTTTAAGTTTACAAGGTACATTATCTTTTGCTAGAGTCATGCTTTCATCTACCTAGGTGCAGGTGGTCAACTTATTTAGACTCAAGTACATCACTACATTTGGGGCTTTGACTGGCCCAATCATGATCACTTTTTTACTTGCTCTTAAAATAGAAGCAAAACACAACGAGGCATCCATTGGTCCATAATTAGCTTTGTTAGGTCAATATCAAATCACAAAAACTGCTGATTATAATTATGAATGATTGAAATCAATCAAAGTATTTTGCTTCCTAAGTGTTCTACTTAATGCAATCAACATTTACATAAAGTTGCAATTTTTTTCCATTGCATTGGAAATGAAAAGTACATAAAGAATTGAACTATAAGCACGAAAAGAAGGTGAACTCCAGTAAATTCACCACCATGAACACAAATATACCTGAGAAAAACCCATTTGAGTAAACTCCAACAAATTTGTGACTCCTTTTCAAATCACTAATTCACAACAATACATGCTATGTCTCAATAGTAGAGCATTGCTAGACCATTGTGAGATGACAACATGCTTTTACAACGACCTTCATACTTGCTCTGCAATGGAAACACTTCAAAGGCCACTATACACCCTTCCTAGACTTTGCCACATCATATGACCATTTTTAGATGAAGAATTACATGATCCACTATGCATACTTATGCTTCAATCTTGTTAGTATATAGTTGCAATTTGCAAACACCTATTGGAGGAGATGGAACTCAGTAGACAACATACGAGTTGTTGCCTTTTCCTCTCAGCCAGTGTGTTTCTTGGCTTGTTGTATTTGAATTGGTTTGACAAATGTCAAACTTATTTGCCTCCATTTTGACATTTTGGCCCATGCCAAACCTATCATTTTTTTCCAAATATAGGATGGTGAGTTTCACGAGTGTCACACCCTTCAGGATGACCCTTTTCCAGCATCTAACCTTGCCAAGGTTCCTTGGAGGTCTGGACATTCTTGTGGGCCTTTTTTTGGTATATTTTCTTCTTTGCAGCTTACTCTCTCATGCTAAGTTAGGTTGGTACTTGTATGGGCATGAGTACAAGTATGAGGGTTCGTTGATTTTCTTGGGATCCCATTTTGGAATGCTGGTGTCAATAATTGGTTTCAATTCAATGCTTTGTTATTCTGCAAATATATCGAATCATTTTTTTGCTTAGGGTGACTAAGAACATCACTAGGTCTAGACTGGTTTGTAGTGATGAATGAGCCCTAGTCATAGTAAAATATTACTACATGCACATGTCTGCCTAGTTGTGGGTTGCCTTCTTGCAATACAGAGATTTGAACTTAAGTCTCTATTCAGGAATGTGAGACTTTACTATCACATCACAACCTTTGGTACTAAGTTTATTGGGATTTCATCGCTTATCTTTTTCAACTGTTTTCGTGGATAAAGTATTTTCAACAAAGGAGGGCATGCTATAAACCTTACTAACTAATTAATTATTAATAGATGTGTCCTTGTATGAAGATTTACACCTTATCCAACCAATGCATATATTATGTTGGATTAGCAATAATCTCATAATCTGCTATTCTATATATTGATTAATATGTAAACACGTGTATTTTCTTTGACATGCCCGCTATTGTATTCTAACTTTGAACAGGACGTATCTTGAAAGTCATTTTGGTATACTTAGTGTTCAGAATGTATAAGATTTTTATAATTCGACATTACCTCGATCTCTTTTCTATCACAGGCAGTGGATAATAACTTGTCTAATGCATGTGCTAGTGAAACGGCTCATCTGTTGAGGGTTCTACTTTTACAGGACTTGTCAGGATAATCCAAATAAAGAATTTGCTGACTGTTCCATACCTCAAGAAAAGTCAAATGCAGAAATCAATGCAGATTTGAATATATCGGATGGCTCTTGCGAAGAGGGGGATTACACTGGAGCACCAGTGATATCAAAGTATTTTGCATCCATTCAAGCCCAAGGTAAAATGCAGGGTCATTGCCAACTGTTTGTTGATTTTTGCTTTGTATGTATGTAGATTTTTGGGCATGGCTTACTGATGTTCAAGTCTTGTATCTTGTTATTTTTTGACAGATTCTCATCAAGCTTTTTGGACGCTTATTAAGCACAACAGGATTCTACATCGTAGCCGTAAATCTCAGGCTATTGATGAGGTCAGCATGTTTTCATTTAAAGAATTTAGAATTTCCATGCCTTTAAAAAATTAATCTCCTTTATTTCTTCTCATGTTGGGCAATTGCTTCATTGATAAAAGGAGTCAAGGGGTTCACTGTGCTCACTGCTCGTCTCCAAGGCACTCTCCCATTGGTTGAGCTATCCGTGCATTGATGTATCCATCCATCCATTATATACAATGTACATGATAGGACTGATGACCGGTATCATGTAAATAATGGATGGCTGGACCAGCCCCTCGATCTCAACAGACAATTACAATTAGAGTTGCCTCGCTTCACAACTATACTATAGCTGGGACTTAATTTCTTCTGTTCTATAGTGGGGTGCTTTGAGCCTTACTTCGAGATGGGCAATAAGCAACCTGGCCACCATATTGGGGTTAGGTAATGCTGTGACCTGACCACACTGCAATAATTGGTTGGCCACCATAGTGGGGTTTGGTTATCACTGTGTCCCGACCACACTGCAATAATTTGTTGGACCATCATGAATGAATCACTACATATAAATGCCTCCAGGCAGGCCCCCGACTATCTCATCTTGGCCAGTTGTAAGAAATAGGGTGGGTCTGTGATAACATCTCTATACATGACAAATCTTTGAACCAGTCTTCAGTGCATGTAGACTCATTTCCATCCATCGGGTGGTAACTGACCAGTCTTTGAAGTTTGAAACTACTGCATTGACATTTTGATTCATGTGCAACCTAGTTATTTCTAGGTAAGTCATTGGTGCATGAAGGTAAAGCACATCCATAGGATAAAGCCTGTCCTGTAAAAATAAGTTCTGCTAAAATAAAAAAACTACTTTTTCTGGAAGTACCCAAAAGTAAAAAATAGCTTTGCTCTAAATAAAGTTGATTCTATTGTTAGACATTCTTCACACTTTGACTACCGCTTTGACTTCCTCTAAAAGTTGTATTGACCTCAAATTCCTTTGGTAACACAAAAGAGCTCTTTCAGATAACCTGTATACACTAATCACTGTGAAACACCATACATATTCTTCATTATAAATTATATCCATTCTTTGTATCTTGAAACAAAATCATTACCATTTCATCTTGTAGCCATCAAAAAGAGCTTTCCAATGCTTCAAATGGGATGGAAAACAAAGTCTGTATGCAGAGGTTATGGCCATTTGGTGAGCCTGAAGGGTATGTTGACCTGATAGGCATGTTGTATGGTGCTTATAGCACTATTCACTTTTCACCTAGTCAAAAGTGTGTCGGTGCAAGCCAGTGGCATTTTGACACTTTTGCCAAAAGTGCCATTTTGTGTGCTTTTTTTCCAAAAACGACTGCTCTTCATTTTTTAACTGCACTTTCACTTTGATTTTTCAGTTGACCCAATGCACCGGTGGAGCAGTTCTGGCAATTTGAGTCCAGGTGACTTTTTCCAAAATCCAATTGTGCCAATGGATTCAGATTGAAAAACTTGTATCACTTGCAAATTTTCATCAAAATTGGACAAAATTGATTTATTGGCTTTTTGGTGTGCTTGGAGGAGATTTTGACTCTTTCATACACTTATGTTTTTTGGCCCAAATCTCCTCCATTGTCTTTCATTGTTGATTTGTACCTATATTTTAATGATAATGAAGAGATTTCACGGCATTTATTAGGCTTTAAATACATCCTGGTCAGTAAAACATTATTGAATTTTAATTGCATCCTCAACAGCTGAAATGGGGTAAGATGGTACTAGACTACTAGTGACAAGGGTGAATGGGGATGTTTCGGTGGAGGTACAACAAAGATTAAAGAATGGTGGAGCAATGTCCCTACCTTACAGGGAATGCGGTCATCGCAGTGTATAGATTCGGAAAGAAATTGTAGTTTCTAAGAGTGAAAATATTTGAATGGAACAAAATATTGTTGGGTGACATCTTTGAGACCAACAAAAAGCAAATGGACAAACTAAGAACCATACAGAAAAGTATGAGAGAATCAGGAATTACTAGGGATCTTCTCAACGATGAGCAAAATTCTATTCAAAACCTTCCTATTTGCCAGCAAAGAGAAGAACTTTTCTGGCATTGAAGAACCAGGAAACAATGAATTAAATTTGGAGACTCACATTCTGCATATTTTCTTATTTCAGTCCAGAACAAACAACAATTAAATGGACATCACTAAATCCAACACCTGGATGGATGTACATTCTCCATCCCTAAAGACCTACTGATTATCCAACCAATTTTTCACCATCTTACTAAGGGAAGAGGGTGAAACTATGGATCAATAGAGAACTAGGGAAGGAATACCCAGAAATATCCCAAGAGTGATATAAAACATGGATAATGCCCACATAATGAAGAAAGTGGAAGAGAAAGAATTTCAATTAGTTGTTTTTTCGTTCAATATAGATAATTCTCTCTTGATCTGGATGGCTTCTTTGCTCTTTAATATCAGTCATTTTGGGATATTATTTAAAAAAATCTGCTTGAAGTTGTGGAACAATCCTGCATTCACAGAAAAATGATTGTTCAAATGATTGCAATCAAGCTGGTTTTAATACCTGATTACATTCAACCAATTTCATCCAAGAGCATTATATGCAATATGGTATTAAAAATTATAGCAAAACTCATAGTGAGTAGACTAAAAACTTATTTTTCAATAATGTTCTCCGTTAACCAATCTTCTGTCATTCCAAATCATATTATTATAGACAACAAAATTTCTGTTGAAGAATTGATTCATTCTGTAAAACTGCAGAAAAGATTAGGGGTCTACATCAAATTGGGCATGTCTAAAGATTTCGACAGATGCAGATGAAATCGGATCTTTAAATATTTGAGCACATATGGCTTCAGGGATGAGGTATTGACTGGATTAAAAGTTGTGTTGTCTCTCCCATTTTGATCTTTAAATATTTGAGCACATATGGCTTCAGGGATGAGGCTATTGACTGGATTAAAAGTTGTGTTGTCTCTCCCATTTTGAAAGTCTCTGTAATGGATTCCAGGGTCCTTGGTTTCAGTTGTTAAGAGGACTCAGGAACAGTGACCCGCTAAACCCTTAACTATTTATTATCACGAGTGAAAATGTATTAAGTCTGCTTGAGAAAGGACAACAAACAGTGATGATAATTGGACTTGTGGGGAGGTAAAAAGTATTCAGGGTTCCAGTTTGCAGACGATACTTTTCTCTTCTCGATTCTTCTGGTAAGTGACATAAAATATTCTTAAGATCATCCTAGAACACTGCCAGAAAGCCTCAGGACAACAAATAAATCAACACAAGTAGTCTATGGTCTACTACAATGTTAATGAGCACAAGTCGTCTATGGTCTTCTCAACTTAAAGAAGAAAAGATTCCTCTCATTTGCATTGGATTCCCAATTCACAAAAAACGTAGAGCAAATATGTGGGAAATCGTAAAAAGAAAAATTGAAATTAAGCTTAATAAGTGGACAAACTGGTGGCTATCTCTACTAGGAAGATACCATTTAGTAAAGGCAACACTTCAATTTATGGCCATCTTTATTATGAATCTTCTTCCCTTACCCCACAACGTATGGGGAGAAATCCACTCATTATAATGAAAATTCCTCTGGCAAGGAACAAAACACTATTTTAAACACTTCCTTGTCCCCTGGTAGAGGATTACCAAAGCAAAATCAAAGGGGGCCTCAATATAAAGGTTCTCAATCTACTCAACCGGTCGCTTGCAATAAATCTTCTTGGTGATTCCACCTCAACCCCAACACTGTTTGGACTAAAATCTATGGCCTTAAATATGGGAGAGAACATAAACTACCAGACAGACATTGACTGAAAGACAAGGTTTTCGTTAATAGCAAGGCACATCAAGAAGTGGCTAAATAGAATCTCCAACAAGGAACTTGGCAAATAGCAAATATTTAAACAACCAATTTCTTGCAATATAGGTGGGGATGTGCCCCAAAAGTTGATAGAGAAGAATTAGAAGAAATAAAAAGAATTCTTCTACTTCAAAATACTAAGTTATTGGGCTCTGCAATTTTGCTCACTGTGCCTGTATGGGTTCGGTACGAGGTCGGGTACAGGGATGGGATGACTTGGTGTTCGTTGTGGGTTCGTCTGTGAAGAACACATAGCAGACCTGGGGTGCGCCATCCCATCTAGGATCCGGGCGTATCTAGGTGAAAGTCAATGAAAAAAACGTAACAAGGGTGTTGTTATCAAAGTGTTGAAAGCTCATTTGCCATCAGTCATCACTTTTTTTGCATGAGAATTATTATTGTGGTTGACGGTTGACGTATAATAAAACCTTATTCTACCCTGGTTCATTTCGAATGGCGGTGTCCATTTTGTGTGTTTTTTTAATACAATAGTCATGTTGTGACCAAATCACACATCGCCCCATTGCAAATGGGGACCCCCTTTTTTTTGAGCTCTGATGCTTTGCATTTAGTTTTGAATGGTGTCTTAGGTTCGTTTCCTCTGCCAATCTAACAATAAGTCTCTCTCCTAGAAGGTTTTGCTTTATAACTGGAGGTCTCAGCTGGAACATGAACTTGCAGTAATGAGGAGTCAAGATCAAATTCCATCCAAGTAATGAACACTGAGACTAATCCTGATGTATGTTTGAGACCCTGAAAATGACTAAGTCTGGTATCCTGATATCCTTAAAAATTGACTAAGTCTGAAAATTGGTGGATCCTCCAAATTCTAGATTTTGCATGTTAAATCCGGTGGATTCGAGACCTATCTCAAACATCCTGAAAGGTATATTGAAAAATATATTTAAGTATATATATTTAAAGTATAACTTATACTTAAATATATTTTTCAATATACCTTGCCCTGAGAGACCCCAAAAAATGGCTAAGTACTGAAGAAGGGCGCAAAATCCTTGACCAGTGCAACAAGACATGAGGAGGGCGCAAAATATTGATGAAGTGCGCCACATTCAACTGGAGCTCAGAATCCAGAACCAATGCGCCTTAACCATTGCGCCATTTTGAAGAAGGTAGAGTCAGGATTTAGATGTCATTTGATGAGGATCCAAAACATTGATTTGCTGCGCCACATCTAGTGCGCCCAAGATGAAATTGTCAAAGTGCATTTTTTAAACCGGAGCATGAAATCCTTAACCAATGCGCTAGCCTTTGAGAAGAATTTTATTTGAGTGTGACATTGTTTATCAAGGAGATATCAAAGACCTGATCTGCTGCGCCATTTCATGTGAGGTTAAATTCAAATTTTATGAGGACATTCAACCATGATCCAAAACTCTTAACCACCGTGCCAATGAGGATGAGGAATTCAAATTTACAAGTATTATGAGAAGAGGATCCAAATTCCTTAACCAATGCGCCTAATCTAATGAGCCACTTTGGAGGATAAGTTGACGTGAGTTTGAATATATGTTGAAAGGAGAACACAAGACATCCATCTAAAGCGCCAATTTTAAAGGTTACTTGAAGGAGATCCAAAATTGTCATGTATGCGCTGCCTTATGAAGGAAGCTAGACTCAAATCTTATGATACCTTTCAGATCAGCAACCGAAACCTTCAACCAATGCACCACTTTAGTTGAGTGAAAGTAAAGTTTTAAGTGAAATTTCAACTGGAGCATGAAATCATTATCTAATGCGCCATTGGATGTGGAGTTCAATTCAAATTTTATAAGATTTTTTAAGCGAGGATCTAATTTGCTATCAAGTGCGCCACTATTAGGGGAGGTCTAGTTCAAGTTTCATGTGATCATTCAACCGAAGGATGAAATGGTCATCCAATGCACCCTTATCAAGGAAAGACGATGACAATTTTCAGAACATATTTCAACCGGAGATTCAAAATGGCCATCCAATGTGCCATTGCTAAGAGGAAGTTTAGTTCAGGTTTTAAAGCAAAATTCAATCAAAGATCGAAAACCTGATCTGCTGCGCCATTTCATGTGAGAAAAGGTAAGATGGAAATAAAAGTCTGAACATCATTGAAGGAGGATACTAAATTCCCAACTGCTGCACCTTATCTGCTTTGAGGAACTTAAGCTTAAGACATACTTCAACCGGAGTCTAAAAACATCAACCGATGCGCCAAACAAATGATAAGCAAAAGGTCAAATTTCAAGAGGAGATCTACTTCATGATCCAATGCGCCACTCATGAGCATGGTTAAATTCAAGTTTTTGACATCATTCAAACCAAACATCAAAATCCTTAACCAATGCGCCACTATTGATATGTGGTTTTGAAGAAAATTAAGTGAAGGCTGAATTGCTTATCTAATGCGCCATTCTTAATGTGATGATTAGTTTGAATTTTATGATTTTTTTCATGTGGAGAACCAATTTCCCATCTAATGCGCCTAGGCTTGGAAGGGTTAGAAATTGATTTGTAATGATTATTTTATGTTATAAAGTCAAAGGATTGATGTTGCTTCCTTGTTTGTGTTGTAGATGTTAAGAAGAGGAGCTAACATCCAGAGTCATCTTCATTCAAGGAAGTCAACAAGTTGCTATGTTGGAGAAGACATCATGTAGCTGCTCTAAGAAATCACTTCAAGTATCAACTAGCTTCTTCATCAATCATAGCTTCAAGATCAGCATGTAGCTGCTCCAAAGGAACTTCTCATCATTATCAAGCATCCCAATGACATTTATAAAGTTTCAAGTTCCTCCAGTACATTCAAGCCTCCTTGAGAAGTCATCTACTCCACATATAAAGAAGGTGTTATCATCAATATCTACACTCCAAAGGGTCCTTTCAAGTTGGAGCATTTCATCATCTACATCAAGTTCAAGTATACATGGCAAGTAGACTACTTCATCTTCAATGGCATCATGTCAAAGACACTTCATCCATTCAACTTCAAGTTCTTCAACAATCTTCAAGTCTAAGAGAGATCTCCTACTTCAAGTCATGAAGGAAGCATCATCATCATCTACTCTATACTACACTGTTCAAGAAGATGCATCCAAGGAACATCAACCTACCTACAAGAGAAGAAGAATCACAGTGTCATGCAAATGAGCAACATGTACTCATCCAGTTTACAAGAAGATGAACAAGGCAAGATCAACAAAGTATTCCTAAACATTCAAGTTCAAAGCAATCACATCAAAGACATCACAAGATGATACAATTTGGGAATAAGCTAAGATGGCACTTACGTGGCATGAACATCATCATCAAGCCAATCACAAGTTGCCACATCATTTGACAAGCAAGAAGACAGAGAGGATGTCCATGTGGAAGATGCTCCAAAGATTCCATCTTATCCTTATCTTCTTGGAAAGCGTGCCTTCATTGCCCCTCATTTGTACTAAAAATAGCAATTGGTTGTAACTACCTACTGAGGTGGCATGATCTGAGCCTTTGGCTATCTGGATTGATCCAAGCCATTCATTGTAATCTGGGCTTCTATATAAAGGCCTTGTTGCCTCATTTGTAAAGATATAGTTCAGTTGGTAGGAGTAGGAGTAGAATAGAAGAGACGCTCGAAATTCTCTGAGAGTACTTGAAGTTGTTGTACATATTTCTCAAGATTAATGCAAAGACATTGGAATCCATTTGGTGTTAAGTGTTGTCTTGTGGAATAACATGGTTTCTTGTATCTTGATGAAATGGTGAGGCGTTTCAAATTAGATTAGAAGCTCTTTGATGTAATGTATGTATGTATTGAATATTTGATCAACTCCTAGCTCATGCTTTTAACATTCATCACTGGTGGAGTGTTGTGTAAAGCTAGTTTGAGCCTCATTTGCTTGAGTTCGATTGTGGGTACTTGTTTGAGCTGCGCCATCCGATGGGTGCTTGTATAAGCCTTCATGATTTGAAAACCATTCGCGTACCATAGGAGATTGCACCAACTTCATGTAGTTGTAGGCATCCTTGGCAAAGTGGAGTTAGGTTAATCAAGGAGTTTGTCTATTCTCGCATCATTTACTTCATTGACCTTAGATTAGCTCCCTAAACCTTATCTTTTTTTCCCTTTTTATCATTGATACATCGTGAATACTTCATCCACACTGAAAGGAGAAATAAGTTGAATGAATGAAGAAGAAGTCTAATGTAATTCCCTTTGTGATTATTAGCAAGATGACATGTAATCACTGAGTTTATCCACCATAAGTTATAAGAAAGGAACCATGGAGTTATCTCGACTGATCACATAGTTTAGCATTCGAGAGGCTTTATTCAAGAGAGAGTGGGCTACTCTAGTGTTTTACTCTATTGTTGACTTGTCTAAAAACAATCATCAACAAGTCACCCACAACTTATTTTGCTTAAAGTCATACATTTCAACAAGTTGCGAGATGATTGTAATTTTCATTTTGTATTGACATTTGGCAATCACTGAATTATGAATATTTTCTTTTTTGTAAATTATGAAGTATTTAAATATTTTGTTTATTGACAATTATGAGTGTTATTGTTTTTATAATTTTTAATATATATAAAGTTATAAATTATAGTTATATATAAAATTATAAATTATAATTATATTTATATAATTATAATTTATAATATAATATATAATTATAATTAATAATTTATATAAAATTATAGATTATAATATATTATCACTATAATGTATACTTTTATTTTCAATATAACTATAATTTATAATTTTATGTATTCAATATAACTATAATTTATAATTATATATATAAAATTATAAATTATAGTTATATTGAATATTACTCTCTCTCTCTCTCTATATATATATATATATAGACTACTCGTACTCGGGCCAAAAAAAAAGCCGTATCGGCATACCGAAACCCGAACCCATTCCTGTACCAGGATCAGTAGCTTAGCCAAAATAGAGTAATGGTGCACGAATATATCAGACTCACCTACCAGGGAAACATTTGATGGGATATTGAATCAATTTCTACTATTGGGAAAATGTTTCCTACCCTGATTACTGTCCTCCAAAATATATTGAAGGGGCAGAAAATTCAACTGACAAATCTCCCAAATGCTATTAAATGGATGCAGAGCACTTCTAGGGATTTCATAGTTGCCTCAACTTATAGAGTTCTCAATGAAGATAATGAAAATAAAGCTCTTATGACAGCTGAAAATATTGCAAAATGGGGTTCAGGCTAACTTTACATTGCAAATTACCATCAGCAAACCACAAGAAGTATGAATTGAGGAATTCATCAAATATCTTCACATTAATCCACCATATCAATGAACTTCAACTAAAACTTATCTAATTTGCTTTGAATCATCTTTGAGAAATCGGAAACCATGTGAACATCCCAAAATAACACAATATTCACCAAGCATCAATGAGTATGTATTGATTTTGGTAGTATCTTTACAACAATTTGCCAAAGTCTCTCCAACTTTTCAAAAACTTCTATTCTAATGGAGAACTTTCTAATCCTCTACTCTACTCTAAAGAATCCTCTAATCTATGTCCAACCTCCTTTTTACAAATGAAGAGAATGAGCCTTTATAGAGCTCAAGAATACAACCAAGGGTCCAGATTGATTCTAGAAAACAATGGCCAGGATTTAGACAACACAACCCTAATGAGAGGTGGTTACAACTACCACTACTTTCAACCAATGAAATATCAACAACACGATCTTCTAGAAGGGCTCCATCCTTATCTCTATCTTGGACAACCATGTTCAATGCATCTAGACATGTTGACGTGGCATACTTGGATTGGTTGATGATGACTGGATGCCGCCTCAGCATGATTATCCCTTGAGTGTTCTTTGAACTTGGAATTTCGTCCTTGTGTTGTGTTTCATTTGGAATTCTTGGATTGTCTTGGATTTCTTGATGTGATTCTTGACTACGTGATATTGAGCTCTGATTCTCTTGATGAATGATGTACTGGATTCTTGTTCTTGGGTTTCCAAAGATTGATCTTCTCTTCTGGTACTAGAATCCTTGATGTTGGATTTGAAGTGAATTCCTCGATTTCGTGAATGATCTTGATGCTAGCTCTCCTTGTGTCACTGAGATGTCTTTGAAAGGAATTCATCTTCATGTAAGGTCTCCTTGACGTGAGATAGTCTCCTTCTCCGGCCTTTGAAGCTCTTTGTATCTATCTTGAACATCTGGATCTTCGTCAAGTGTCCTCCTCATGGAATGGATCCTTGTTCTCAATACCTGCAAAAGAAAGAGAAATCTTGAATAGCAAAGGTGGACAAAATCCTTCATGCAATGGAATACTAAGATAAAACATGAATAACCTTGCATGAAATTTCATTCAAGAATAATACTTGAAAAAACGATACTTCACAAATTTGCCTTCCTTGGAATAAATCTGCATCTTCAAAAATTGATTTATGATTTACTTTTGAGAAATAATGAAGTTGAGAGCTTATTTAATTACCTCAATGAGGCCGACTTAGATAAGAATTGTCAATATTTTCCATGCGATTTTGTCATGACTCGATGTTTTCCAATTAAAGATTGGAATGACTATCATTTACATTTACTCCTCCATACTTAGCCAAATGTTCATGACAAAAGAAAAAGACAAAAGTGAAGAAAAAATGACAAAACTAGAATAAGGACAAAATTAGAATGAAGACAAAATTAAACAAGACAAAATTATTAACAAGTAAAATGGTGTGATTTACCCAAGAAGGGCCGATCCATGAAGAGGTACGGACTTCTTGAAGTAACACGTCTTTTGCCAAAAGCCACCTGTGGAAGATATAAAGTTACAAGGAGATCAATTGCATCAGGGGCATCCACAATTACAACATTCGAATAAGAATAATTCAGAGATACATTCCAAGTAAGAGCAAACCATAATATACTTCAGCATATAATTAATATCGACCAGCAATAAGATTCCACAACAAGTACGAATTGCAGAAAGATAGAGTCTTTTATATAATCCCGAGCGGCCATCAAAAAATATTACAGCAGGCACTATAAAGAAGATATTTCAGCAGAGATCTTCCATATATCATCATTCTTGTAGATCCATTAATCAAACTGTCATAATATTACAGGTACGAAAGTATATTCTTTCCCTTGTTTGTCGCTTATGTTCATACATGTATTATTATGATAGTACTGATTTTATATACAGCCATTCATGAGCAATGTAATTTATGGTCAATCATATGCAAATACTCATAACTATGAAATTTGTATGCCATATGCAAATCATTAACCTCATATGGGATCGAGGGAGAGTGAAGTGCCTAATAGGCCATTCATGGGTATTTAGAGGCCTTTGTCACATGCTGATACAAAAGGTATCCATAGTGCAAAGGATAGAGATCACATAGAGGCCTTTGTCACATGTGGTGCAAAAGGTACCCATAGTGAAAAGGATAGGTGATATAGTGGCCTTGGCTACCTACAGTACCAAGGAGTCTCACAGAGGCCTTAGCTCCAAGAGTACAAAAGGTACTTCTTGAGTAAGGATGGGAGACAAATAGAGCCCATGATGGATAGCGGCATGCTTCACCTCATCTACCTCATATGGTGCTAATGAGTAGCACATGAGAAAGATATAGAAAGTATGACATCATGTTTGTTTTGCTGTTACAATATATTGCCCAATGCATTCTATTGAGTATAGATAAATGGATCTTCTTTTTAATAAATAAGATATGACATAACCAATATTTGACGCATAATGAAACAATACCAATAGCTGTTAGTAATAGCATGAAGTTATCATAAATTATGAATTGTTTAAATGATGCATTACATTGTATGGATTGACATAGCAACCAATTAAGTGGGATCATGTAATGGATATAAAACATTTATGTGCATTATCATCATGATGAGCTAAGGAGAGAGATATGATAAATTAATAATAAAGAAAAGATGAGAAATAGAGGCTCATGGCCCATCAATCAATATCCCAAGGACCGAGACAAAGGGAAAGGAGGCAAGGCAACATTGTATTTTGGTTGATGCCTGATTTGGTCAAGAGAACCTTACGAGCTAAAGACCCAATAGACCTTATCTCAATGTTGGTCCGTAGGACCCCATGGGGATAAGTTTCCCATTCTCATGTTGGTCAAAGGGACCCCACGGGACAATGGATAGGCCCTTGTCTAATGTTGGTCAAGAGGACCCCACGAGGCAAGGAATGGGCGTTTGATTTGGGTTGGTCTCCAATCAAAGGAATGAAATATGGACCCCATGATTGTACCTCCTATAGGCCCTCCCTCGTGGGAAAGTGAATTGACGGACATGTAGACCTAAGTATAACTCTCTCAATGGATATGTATAATAGTTATAGTGAAAGTTTCATACATATGGTTTATGTTTATAAAGTTTGATTTAAGATTTCTTATGGTTTATTATGATAAAATAGCAGAATTGGATTCTAATGTACTCTTTTTGCAAGTTGAAATTGTTTTCAAGGTTGCGAAATTTTGGCTTGTGAAAAGGGGACATTACAGATTTTCTTCTACTAGGCCGACTTGGATAAGGATTCAACAAATGTCCATGGATTTTATTGAGTTTAGCATTTTAGTGTTCAAGTCGGCTATGGAGCTGTGTCGCACATTTTGGAGGGTTAGGAACAAAATCCAAGTCGCACTTTTGAGGGAGTCAAGAACAAAATTCAAGTCGCAATTTTGAGGGAGTCAGGAACTATGTTAAGGATCCCTCCTTGATCGTGAATTTCATTAAGTGAGGGATTTCATTCTTGTCGCATGATTCAGTAAGTTGTGGAACTTCATCCTTGAAAAAGATCATATTGTGGATTATCCTTGGTTGCAATTTTTGGGATGCCTTGGACTATTTCGTTGAGTGCACATCATCTCATGGATTATTCCATGTTGCAAATTCCTTGGAGTAATGGATAAATTCCTTGTTGCCATTTTCATGATGTTGTGGATTCATTCCATGAGCACACTTTCAAAGGAGTTAAGGAAAAAATGCCAGGCACAATCTAGGAATTTCACCTATCCTAAGAATCAAGACAATCTTAATGGAATGTTGACAAGAATTTGCAAGATTTGGCCAAGGAATGATTTCAAGGTCAAGGCACACTTCTAAGGGGGTTCTGGATTTTCTAGGACGCACTTTCCAGGTGGTCCTGGAATTTGGTCCTTGGATTTCCAGAACTTCATTTTCAACACCTCTTCAATCTATCCTTAGGAAATTCTAACTTTTTTCTGCATTGTTCAATCATCCGTTAAGTATTTTCCAAATTTACTGTGAGTTTAGTGTGTTGAAATTCTTCCTTCAGTCATCTGATGGGTCCTTAGCAAGAAACTTGGCGAGAGATGGGCAGATCTATACTACCAAACCTACAAACGCAAAGAAAACCTAAAACCTAAAGGCAAAATGAGGGCAGAAAGCAAGAAAAGAGGAGGTCCCCATTTGCAATGGGGTGATGTGTGAAAATGTCACAACAAGAAGGAATGGAGATTCCCTTACTAACAAGTGGCGCTGCATTCCATCTTGACCTACTTTTGAAGACTACTTTCTCCTTGCTACTCTAAAAATGCTTTACTAGTTTCCCTCTTTGTAATTTAACATATATATGGTCCTCTTTTGGCTTTGTTGTCCTTGTTTGTTCTAAAATTTGGCCACTTCTTATAATTCTCCAGAATTTTATCCAAGGGTTTCACTCTAAGACTTTTTGTAATATCATATTTTATTAATATAATTTCTCCTCGAATGAAAATTTAAAGAGCTTCTGGAATAAATCTGTAAAGTATTTTTGAATCTACATTTAAGATCACACTCAGTAATCTATCATCAAGATGAGGAAAACTATAAAAGCTTGCAGACTTAGATTCTTAAATAGAAGGAAAGGACAAGGGTAGGGAAATGGAATGGGAAATGAGATAGGATAAGAATTAACAAATAAAAAAGTCTAAAACAATGATAATATTATAATACTAGACTATTAATAATAATATTGCTGGTATTGACAAATTAAAAGAAATAATATTAACATGAAAAGCAGAAATAGACTATAGATAGTAAAAAGGAAATATAATAATAAAGATAATATTAATAGAGACCTAAAATTGAATAATTTAAAAGAAGAGAAACATAGCAAATAAACAAAATAATGGAATAATTCATATTAAAAAAATTAGACAAAGAAAAAGAATGACAAAGAAAGGAGAAAGCCAAAGTAAAAGATAAGGGTAGAGACGAGAAAAAATAAGCTAAGTATTAAAATAATCTAATACTAAGAATAGTAGAAGGTTATTAACCCCATGAAAATGACTATTTTACCATAACTAAAAGCACAAATAAATAAAACTCAAATAAAAACCAATAAACTAACAAAAGAAAATAACAAAGGAAGTGCCACAAATAAGATAATAGCGAAGACTAACACAATAAATAAAGCAACCTATAGGACTGCCAAAATTCAAACTAAAATAAGGGGGGCATTAACAAGTTGAATAAGTGAGAAGGAATTGGAGTCAAGAAAATGTAAATTTGAAAAGAGGTGGTAGATAGGAAAGGAGAAGGGAAGAAGGGGAAACAAAGAATGGAGTGGTGACTAGAGGGGAAGAAGCGAAGACAAAAGGAAAGACAATTGGACAAGAAAGGAAGCAAAGAGGTATAAGAGAAAAATGAAAGGGAAGGGGGAGGGGGTTTGGTAAACAAGGAAAGAGAGAGAGAGAGAGCTACTACCCATACAAGCCTTTATCTTCACGTGTCATCTCATCACCACGTTGCCCAAAAAGCCAATGTTTGAAAGACCTTGGCCACTCGGGCTTTTCGATTTTGTGATGCGGAGCACATCCATCAAGAAATTTCCCACCTAACCAAAGTCTATAAGTTGAATGGGTACAAAAGAAAACAATTGCGAGGGTGCTTAGGCAAGCCGAATTTCCTGTTAGTTTTCTTGTTAGGGAAGATGGCTCTTTGGTGATCCTATTTGTCACCCTCCCCTATGTCGAAAACAAAATGTCCAAATGAGAACCATTTTTCCTTCCACTAAAGATCCAAGAGAGCTACTTATTAATTTTGGTGTTTGTAAGATTTAATGCTCATGTGGTACTCCCTACATTGGTGTGACTAGGCGCTTCATTAGCACTACGATCAAGAAACAATGTTGATATTAAACACGAGCAAATTGGGAAATCTGCCCTTGTGGAACACTCTTCCACCACCAAGCATCACATCTGGTTGAAGTCTACTTAAGTCCTTTTAAAATAAGAAAATTATTTCAAGAGAAAACTTAAAGAGGTGATAGAAATTGGTAGACACTTGGTAAACACCTTATTGACCTTAGCAGTGATGATGGTTGGAGTTTAAGTTTCTCTTGGAAGCCCTTGTTATATTCCCTCAGTCTCAATCCCTTCACTTCTCCTTAATTCGCCTCCCTACTTCCTGCTCTCTCTTTCCTTGTTTCCCAACCGTGCCGGTCCCTTCCATTTTTCTCTTGTACCCCCTTGCTTACTTTCTTGTCCATTTTTCTTCCCTTTTGTCTTCTCTTCTTCCCCTCTTGTCATTGCTTCATTCGTTTCCTTCCCCTTCTTCCCTTCTTCTTTTCTATCTACCACACTCTTTCTTCTTCAACTCCTTCCCACTTACTCAATTTGTTAATGCTCCCATATTTCATTTTGAATTTTGGCTGGCCCATAGGTTGCTTTCTTTATTGTGTTAGTCTTAGCGATTATCTTATTTGTGGTACTTCCTTTTTTATGTTCTTTTGTTAGTTTTTTGGTTCTTATTTGAGTTTTATTTATTTGTGCTTTTAATTATGGTATTATATCTTTGCTTTTACTTTATGTATTCATTCGTCACTCTTTTCGTGAGGTTACTAACCTTATACTATTCTTAGTATTAGATTATTTTTTCTTGTGTCTAGCCTTATCGTTTGCTTTGGCTTAATCCTTTGCTTGTCATTGCTTTGTGTCTCTAATTTTATTAATAGTAGTTAGTCCATTATTTCTTTTATTTGTTATGTTTTTCCTCCTTTATATTATTCATTTTTAGGTCTTTAGTAATATTATATTTATTATTATATTTCCTTTTTTTTTGTTTAGTAAGTGGGATTTTTAGGCTGGCCCACTCCAGCGGAGGTCACAAGGGGGACCTCCTCCCCATCCACATATTCAACTTAGAGCTTAGAAGCCACTTAATCAACTCAATTCAACTTAAGAGCCATGATGTTACTTGGGGGATCCGAACTTGGATCTCCATCTTGAGGACCTTATGGCCTTGCCATTTAAGCACAACCCCTTTCTCATATTATATTTCCTTTTTAATATCTATAGTTTATTTCTAATTTTTGTAGTAATATTATTTCTTTTAATTTGTTAATACTAGCAATATTATTATTAATAGTTCTAGTATTATGATATTATTATTTTTATTAGAATTGTTTATTTGTTAACTTTTAACCTGTCTCGTTTCCCATTCCATTTCTGTACCCTTGTCCTCCGCTTCTATTTAAGAAGCTAAGTCTGCAAACTTATATTCTTTTCCTCAATGATGGATCACTGAGTGTGATCCAAAACTTTGACACAAAAATCTTTACACAGCTATTACCAGAAGTTCCTTCAACTTTCTGTTATATGGGCTGTGGAAATCTCATGTCTTTAATTTCTCTATCAGAAAAATGGTTGGTGTGACTGTTGATTACAATGGTCTAATTACACATGACCTTACGAACCTATAATTAATTTAAAAGTTAAAGTAAGGAATAGGAACATTACATGCATAACATTCCTTTATAAAGGATTTGCTTTATTAACAGTTATATACAATGACAGCAGCCCATGTGATGGTCAGACGTTCTCTCTACATCTCTCTGCTCCTTTACTTAGTTAGTATCCTTTTTGATGATTAGGGTATAGAGGAATGAGAAGTAGATGGAGAAAAGTGTCTAGTGGCAGCATAGATGTGGATGTGAAGGTTGCCTTATCAGCAGTTTGTATGACGTGTCTTGCAAGATCTTTGACTGCCTAGGCTTCATTCTGATCCTTAAGCAATGTGGTTTATGATTGTGATTTTGAGTTTCCAAGCTTTTAATGAATATTATAAATCAATGCAACTCCCACTCTTTGGTCTTCGATCTTTCCTGTTCAATATTATAAATGATGCAACTTCCCTAAACACATATGTAGGCCAAATCTGTCTATTTAGAAGGTACTTTTGATCAAAATGCTTTTCTCAATTAGTGCATGCAAAGTTGCAAACCTTTGAAATTTTGTTCTTTAACACTGTGAACCAGCATCTCAATTGTGCTATTTCTGCATTATTAATCCCACTATGCACTTCAGACAACTACCTTTTGATGTCTGTGAGCTGAGTGAATGATTCACAATTCCTTTTCATCTCCTCTATAAAAGAAATTGATAGAATTGGTTTTCAGCCTTTGCAACTAGTTTGAACTGTGTACCCACAATACATTGCTGTAATAGTCTTCTGGGAGGAAAAAATGATGACTGAATGGAAGCATTGAATTTTCAAGGACACAGCCTGTAGTTGTCTCCAAAATATGTGACTGATTTGTAACATATTTTGGAGACAACTACAGGCTGTGTCCTTGAAAATCAACTTTATGTACTTAGATGACGGCCGTTGATGTAGCTGATGTAACCTAGCCATATTATGCTCAGCATAGAAGCAAAACGCGGGAAAAACCTATGGTTAATTGTGACCTTGCCAGTTTGAACTAAGAGCATGGTTTTTTCTTGAAAAATCTGCCAGTAATTGAAAAACCAAAGAATGTAATGTCCCCAATTAAAATTATACAATATTTTGTTCAACTTTCTGATTTTTATGGAATAAATTGATACCGAACAGTGAATAAACAGTTCTGATTACAATTTTCAAAACCCTGTTTACTGATCACAAACCTAGGGTAATAAAGTGCTCAGTTTCAGTCAAATGAAACCCTTAAAATATATTTTTTATTGTATTGCCAATGCAGATCAGAATGTACAGACTGATTTCAACATCAAATAGTTTTTATTGATTTTTTTGGCACTTATAGCCTGCTGTTCGGCCACTCCAAAGATGACTGCAAATGCAATGATAAATCTTATTGCTGCTGAAACCAACACACAATGAAATTTTCTGATTTTTTTGGGCCTTAGTACGGCAGCTGGCTGGGAATGGTATGGCTGGCTCTAGTAATTCACAAAAATACTGATCACTCAAATCTGCCTTGGAAGCATATGCAAAATGTTCAAAAATCACAATTTTCCTTCCTCCAAGGTTGGAGCTCTACTTCCACTTGCTGATGATGAGTGAAATGATATAGATCAGCCACTTGTTTGGCTGATTCAATGCCAAAATAACTGATTTTCTCCCTTCCAAGTGTGGTGACCAGCTATGATGATGGAAATAAATCAGATCTGCCCTAAATGATGATTGGAAAACTCACCAAATTTTTTTGAAAATCAACCTAGAAGCCCTCAATCATGCTTTAACAACAAAATGATGACATTTGCTCGCAAATTAAAATTGCTTCTCACTGGAATCTTGCTTGAAACCTCCAAAAATCAGCAAAAACATTGTAGCACCATTGTAGCAAACTGAAAATATTTTCAAATCTTCAATAATTCAACACAATTGCGTTCCCTTGATGGAATCATCTAAGATTGGAAACAAGGGTTTTCGTCTTTGATCCCAAATGTGGAATCCAAGAGGGTTCTCATTCTCTCAAACCCAAACCAAGGGTTTTTGCCCTTGGATGCCCTAGTTTGAACAAATTGCTCAAATTTGAAGATTGTATGTTAAGAGAATAACTTGAATGATGATCAAATGAGAAGCCAAACTCTCCATTTATAGTTGCCTCTTTTAAAAAATTGGGTCCTAGCATAAAAAAATACTTTTTATTTTTGGCCCCAAGCATTTAATAGAATGCTTTTTATAAAAATATTTAAAAATACTTCTTATTTTATTATAATGTTAAAAAACACTTTTTATATAATATTATTGTTAAGTTGCTTCTCTAATTAGAAATTATTGGGCCCAACTTAAAATAATATTATTTTTATTTTAGTCCAGAAAAAGTGACATGACATAGAAACAATTGTGGCTCATGCAGTAACCCATAAGTAAATCATAGGTTATTGAATAGCCTATGTTTTTCTTGTGATTTTAAAAAAACTGCCAACCTTAATATGAAACTATTTCAAAGCATAGATGAACAAGAGAATCTGCTGATCATGGTTTTTGAACTATTTTCAACATTAGAAAGTAGGGCACAGATTAGTCATTACTGTTTTTAGTTTTCAATGTTCTGTCTGACCTTCAGGCACGCGCTATATCTGACATGAAATACCAATACCTGTTTTTTTCCTGTATTTCTACAAATATTTCAGCATTTTCTTAATTTACTGGGTTTTCCTGTTTTAAACTTGAGTAATCAAACTCCATTTACACTTTCAGTTTGCCATATCAATGCTGTGTAAATGGAATGTTAATATACTTCTCAGAACAAGGGATCTGTCCCATGGCTACCCAGTAAAGAAAATAAATGTTATTAGTATTACCTAACTTAATAGCAGACTTGAAAACATTGTTGATAGAAACCTTTTTCGTAGTCACTGCAACAAACTTAGTTACCCCTTGCTTAGGGGCAGAAGGTGAGAGAAGCTGATTAACAGGCTTACTTGATTTTGCCAATGTGCTATAGTAGAAGTGACATGCATGGTATTATAATGAAATGCAAAATTTTCTTTGGGTAATCAGTTACTCAAGCGACACTCAAATGTTGATCACCTTCTTTATCTTTGTTGGCGTTGGAAGGGAGTTCTCATCCTTGATTGTTTGAATGTGAAGTGACATGCTGAATAGAAGGAAATATGAAATGCACTAGGATTAATGTAGTTAGTTCTTCAAAGGGCACCATAATGTTGGCCTCCCTTGAGAATGAGTTGGTGTCGGTAGTGTCTCTGGTTGGTCATGGACAACCCTATCACCTAATGGAAGATACAATGGGTTTAAGGGGTAACTTTTGGGTCAAGTTTATATTTTGACATATTTTTGGTTTTGGATCATAGTTTTGTTGAGTTTTTATCCCAGTTTGGAACTTTTGCACAGGTTTAGTGTGAATGTGGTAGTTTCATTCTCCATATTTTCCCATCTTTCAAAGGTTTTGGCAAGCTTTTCCTCTTCCTGCCACAGTTCATCATTATCATTCTCTTTAGGCCATTCAGAGGTTTCTAATTGGGTGACAATCTTAGGTGCTGAATCTTGTTTCTAGTGTGGTGCATTTGAGCCAACTTCCATTTTAAAACCTGGTTTTGGAAATCCATAGCTTTGTTCAGGGTTACCACCTTTTCCTCTAGTTGACTACAAGAAATACATTTCATCTTCTCCTGTCGGGGACTTTTCTCACCAGTAGGGGAGTTGCTGGGAGAGGGAGTAGTCAGGTTTCTTTTGGAAGGGATGAATTACTCTTGAAAGGTGGGTCGAGATTGGGAAGGAACATCCTGCATATTCCCCAGAACCTTACTCTTGCCTTTGTCCTCGGTAATATGAGGTTTAAGGGTCAAGTCACCTTGAACAGGGGAATCCTCAAGGGGGTCATGGAAAGACACCTTATGGATTTTGTTGCCAGCCAAGGGTGCGGTTGGAGACTTAGCAAGATTCTCAACAGGTAAAGGGTCTGTCGAGGGCGAGGGTTTGGACAACTTGTGTTTCTTGGAGGGTTGCAGCTCAGCATTGGGATTCTCAACAAGGGAGGGATTATAAATACTGGGTCTGAACGATAGGGCCGAAGTGAGGGCCAATTCAAACTTATAAATGGAGTAGATAAGCCCCTAGTGGAGCGACAGGGCTTTCTCTCCGATTAACACCTTCTGGACAGACTCTTCCAATGAAGTAAAAAGCCAATAAGGGAAATTTAAAGTAGTGTTCAGATGAAAATGATTCAACAAAGGAAAGAGATAGGCGTGAAAATGTTTGTAACGTCCTAAGTTGACATACCTCATCAGGACTTCAACAACCCTCTTCCAAACGCTTGTAAGGTCATCTCTATTATACCCATTCTAGAGTCTGTTGATCTTTTCTCCTTGTTGAAGGAACTTTTGCATGTCTTCCTGGTAGTGCCCTTTAACTTTCTTAGGGAGTCGGGTCCCTTCCATTTTGAGATCAGTGATTGCTACAATCAGCTCCTCCGTCACCCTAAACGAGATTCTTTTGATATACACCACACTAGCTTCCCAGGAAGCAGCAAATTCACGGGACCATAGGGTATCAAAACCATTCATAGACTCACAATACAAGGTGAAGTGCCCCCTCTCCAGCACTCCCCACAACTCAATGTCATTCTTGTAGTTCTCGCAGATAGACGACTCAATTTGAATCAAATCTCCGCCCATGGTGGAATTCCCAATAACAACAGAGCAATAACCAGCAACTTTAGGTATGAGAGAATGGAATGGCGACCCTTCAGTCCAGAAATAGGTAATGTAAATTCTGATCCTTGCCTTGTCATTATTTCCTTTGCTCCAACGAGTTCTCTTGCCCGTGCAAGGCGTTCTCTCAAGGACAGAAGTGTTCATAAGCCTATATGGGATTGAGTTCTTCATTTTTAATGATAGAAGCTATGTGTCTCGGGAGGTTCTTCCCATCAATCCAAGTGATGATGTTTTTGGAAATGGTACCAAGGTTAGCAAGTGCATCCGCCAGCCCATTGCCCTCCCTAAATATCTGTTGGATAGCAACTTTATCAAATTTTTTTAAATACTTTCTACCTACAATAATGTCACTATACACCCAACTGGAGGTAGCCTTAGATGCTAGCATGTTTAGGATGTTGTTAGATTCCCCTTTGATGACCAGGTTCTTGATCCCTCTGTCAATAGCCATTTTTATACCTTGAGTAGCAGCACTAGCTTCTGCAAAATTGCAAGTTTGATAACCTAAATTCTCAACATAGGCGTCGATAACTTGACCCTTATTGTCCCTTAGTAGACCACCCCTCCCGCCTGACATGGGTTGCCCTTGGAGGCACCATCAAAGTTTAATTTAAACCATCCAATGTCAGGGGGGGACCAACGGGTGTTCTTTCTAGTTGCTTTCTTGTCATGGTCGACTTTGCTAAGTCTGTCAAGAAGTCTCCACTTTTTGGCTATCTTGATTTCCATCTCTGTGGGGTTGTTAGGATTGCTGAGATCAACCACTTTGACATTGTCTATGATGCTAATCTTTATGGACTCAGATAAAACCTTCCAAGGTTTCTTCTCCTCTCTAAAAACCCTGTTATTCCTTTCCCTCCAGAGGTTCCAACCTACATAAAGTAAAGCTTGCCGCCATAGTTCCGATAAAAGGGGTTGTTTGAAAGGAGATACCCAGTGGCTCGTGATTTCTCTCACCTTTCCTTGCCAAACCCAGGAAAGAAAGAATTTGCTCATAATTTTCTGTCTAATCTTCCATGCATAAATGCAATGGAACTGCAAGTGGTCTATGGTTTCCTTTGCCATTTCACACAGAAGACATCTGTTAACCATTTGAAAACCACGTTTTTGAAGATTATCAATAGTTAGGATTTTGTAACGATTCATAGTCCAATAGAAAAACTTAATTTTAGGGATGAACTTGTTGCCCCAAATACGCCTCTAGTTGAAGTTGTCCTTGTAGGAAGTATCCAACATAGTGAATCCAGATTTGACAGTGAAGTTTCTTGAGTGATCACCTTTCCAAACAATCTTGTCCATAATTTTTTTATGAAATCTATGACTATGGAGGCACTTAAGCAAAGTAGCAGCCGCAGTATCTAAGGGGTAAGCAAACTAGGATTGGGAGATATTCCAGACTGTCTGACCCCCTTCCATTTTCCAATTATTGTTGACGTAGCTGCCCAACCTTCTTTGAAGTTCATCTTTTATAGCCGAGTAGATGGGGTGATAACTTAAAGGCGGGGACGAGACCCAAGAGTCTTCCCAATCTAACCTTCACCCCCATTCCAACCTGCCATTGGAGACCTAAAGAGAGGGTAGATTTAGATTTAACATATTATTCTAGATGGTGGAACCAATGGGCATTTGTTGGTTTTGGATGAAAGAAATTCCTTCTCTACGATTTAAGTATTTGGTCTTCATGATGCCCGCTCACTCATTGTTAGAAGTGATGAGTCTCCATCCCACCTTGGCCAGCAAGGCTTTATTCAAGGTGGTGATTTTCCTGACACCAAGGCCTCTTGAGTTTTTAGGGGTGCAAACAACATCCCAGGCCACTAGGGACATTCTCTGTTTTTCCTCTGTGCCACTCCAAAGGAAACGCCTTTGAATTTGCTCAATTTTATCAGCGATGGTCTTGGGTAATTTATATAGGGATAAGAGGTAAACAAAAGTACTCTGGAGCGAAGCTTTGAGTAGTTGGAGTTTGCCCACATGGCTCAAGAGGACACCCTTCCAGGTCGCAAGTTTTTTCTGCATTTTTTCAATCAAAGTGTTCTAAGAGTGCTTAGGGAGTTTGCCGTACGACATAGGCATTCCCAGATAGGTCTCCGGAAGCTGTTTAATTTTGCAATTGAGAGAAGTGGCAATAAGATTTTGAAGTGTTAAAGAAGAAAATACCACTTTTATTTAGATTGATCTGCTGTCCTGAGACATAAGCAAAGTTATTGAGAATAGTTTTCCATTCGGCAGCTTCTTCCACTGTGGCTTTTCCCAAGAGAATGGTGTCATCAACGAATTGTTGATGAGAGGGGTGAAGGGTGGTAGTCGGCCTGAAACCTTTCAACTTACCTTTCAGGACATGGTCCTCTATGGTTCTTCCCAAAACCTTTGCCATGATAATGAACAGGTAGGGAGAGAGAGGGTCTCTTGCCTCAGCGCCCTCGAAGCTCTGAAATGTCCTTTAGGAGTACCATTGACCAGAACTGAGAAAGAAGTGAAAAAACAATTTCTCATCATGTTGGGCGTTTTCTCTTGGAACCCAAACCTAGGAAGGACTTTGGATAAGAATTGCCATGAGACCTTGTCGTAAGCCTTAGATATATCAAGTTTTAAGACCATGCTCTCCTTATTGCTTTTGGACATGGAGTGAATATTTTCATGCACGATGATGATAGCATCAGTGATTTGCCTTCTAGTAACAAATCCATTTTGGTTGGCGTGGATGATTTTGCGCAATAATGACTTAATTCTTAAGACATGCATCTTGGAGAAGATTTTGTAGAATGTATTGCATAGGCTAATGGGGTGGAAATTAGACATTTTATTAGCTCCCACCTTCTTGGGGATGACGACAATGAAAGTATTATTTAGCTCCTTCAAGATTTTACCTCTCCCGAAGAACTCTTTAGCCGCAATAGTGATGTCCTTCCTTATAATGTCCCAGTAGACTTGAAAGAAGATAGGGGGAAACCTGTCGGGCCCAGGGGCTTTATAGGGGTCAAGCGAGAAAACAACACCTTTCACCTCCTCCTTAGTGACCCCTTTCTCTGATTCATCATTATCACCTTGAGATAATGTGTTGGGTATGACCTCCAACTTCTGATTAAGAACCCTGTCATCTTCCTGCAGCGGAAGAGCATTTGCATTCAGTAAATTCTCAAAGTATCTAGCTCCTTCCTGAATTTGTTTTTCCTCTTTGATCATGTTTCCACTATCAAGGGTTAGTTCCGTTATTCTGTTTCTTTTTGTATGTTTCATAGCAGCTTGGTGGAAAAATTTGGTGTTCTTGTCTCCTTCTTTGAGCCATTGTGTTCTGGACCTTTGCTTCCAATATATTTCTTCCTTCTCTATTATATTGTGTAACTCACTGAGGAGCATTCTCTCTTGAGCACAAATCTCCTTAGAGTTCGTGCCCGAGTCTATTTCTTCTTGTATCCTCTTCAGCTGAGCCTTGATGTCTTGCTTTTGAGAGAAAATATTATTGAAAGAATTTTTGTTCTCGCTTTTGAGGTTATGTTTCACAAATTTGAGTTTCTGCACAACCCTGAACATATCCGAACCATCAAATTTCTGATTCCACCATCTGACAATCAGATTGAGCAGATCAGGGTGGCAAGTCCACATCGCCTCTATAATGTCCCCTTCTAGATTTGCCCTGATTAAACTTTACAATCACAATTATGATACATTAGGGTTACGGAGATGACTTACAAGTAGTTATTTCTTCATTATGCTCTTGAATAGAACTCCTGCAATCATCACATAGAGAACACAAGTGCAATATATATACATATAAACTAATGCCATTGTTAGGGTTAGCTGCAAATATATCAAACTCATAATACAATTCCAACACTACTTACTATCAAACACTTCTAGAGCATCGAGATAGGGACATGATAGATTTGACCCAGCCAACCCATACTAAGCCCAAGAGCGGAACTTTGGCCCTCCTGGCTTTGGTGGCAAGACTTAGACATCTACCAAAGTGGGGTACTTAGCAGAATGCTGGTCTTACTTCGCTATCCATGCCTTATCACTTATCATTAATAACTCATCATGGTAGGAATGGTACGGGGATCATAGCGGAGTTCTTAGTTTATCTAATCTAAGCGCAAGAGCGGGACTTTGACCCTCTTGGCCTTGATGGCAGGGCTTTGACATCCATCCAAGGCGGGGTACTTAGATGGAAACCTTATACCCTCTTACCTATGTCTCCTTCCCTTCCTCCATGTTGAGGTTCCATATATTTTATATCTAAAAGATATTTATGCATAATAAAACAATATCATATACTGTATTATTATCTCGTATTCTATACATGATTCATTATACATAAGTAATGTAAATTGCAAGGGATATTAATTCTTGATTGCAACTATTTTATCAGACTTACAAATTATTATTAATTTATGTTACTTACTCTGATTCTAAGTTCTTTGGCTGCTGCTCTTTCTGCAGATCTGGCTGAATCTTTGAATACTACAGTCTTCCTTTTATCTCTTACTTCTAATACTTTTAATATTTTCTGATGCCTTTTTTTCTGTATTGAATACTTTAATATCTCTGCTGCTTTCCCTGGGATTCCTTACCTATGCTGCTGTAATATAATTTTTATTGTAGTGTTGTTGCCGTATATATATTTTATAATATATATTTCACTCCCTCTTACTGCTAATGTACATATCTCTATATATTAATTTATGATGTCTTTCCTACGTATGACTCAGAAATATATATATTTATATATATAATGCAGAACTAAGTATATGTATTTATCCGATACTCTTTTTATATTTTCTTCCGATGATGTTTTCCTTCTAGCTCACAACCTTTATTTATTTCCCTTTCAAAGGATATGTTCGAAGAGGCACGTCCCTTATTATGCTTGGTGGTAAAAGACATACTTACCCTCTTATAATTTTTATTACTTTATATTAATTCCCTTTTGTGGTAAAACTAGTTCTAACCATATGTAACTCCCTTATCATAAGAGGATAGGTTAAAAGATGTTTATTTATATTATTATTTATTTATATTATTTGTATTTATATTATATCATTATAATAAATGATATGTGATTTATATTATATTATTTGTATGTGTTATTTATAAATATAATAATAATATATTTTGTTAATTGTTTTAAATAAATATTATTTAAATATATTAATAGATTTCATTTATAATATTATTCATATCTTTAATTTGAATGAATAATACATAATGGATTCAATTATAAATTAGTAATATAGGGACATGACAGCCTCAAATCTGAAAGGATAACATATTTCTTAACAACCAGGTTCCAATTAAGGATTAAAGGGGTATGGTCCGATCCGAATCTCAGTTGGTTAGTGAGGTTACAATTGGCCAGGATGTCCTAGTTAGCGGAGATCAAGAAACTGTCCAGCTTGACCTGAATAAGTTTGTTCCCTGTCTTGTTTGACCAGGTAAATTTGAATCCCTCCAACTCAACATCAATGAGGCCTCCCTGGTGGAGGAAATTGTCCAATTCCATCTTGTTGTCCGAGAAATCAGTAGAACCTCCCAATTTTTCCAATGGATAAAGGGGAGAGTTGAAATCTCCAGTGACCATCCAGTTATTTTTGGCACAGGAGCTCTTGGATAAAAGGAGAGTTTCCCAGGACTTCCTTCGTTGAACAAGATTGTTGGGAGCATATAGGTTAGATAAGACCCATTCGGTTTTACTGCTCTTTTTGATGAACCTGATATTGAGGAAATTTTTGTTTCTAGAGATAAGGGAGCCATCCAGATCCAGAGGTTTCCACATTGTAGCCATCCCTCCTTGAGCTCCCTGAGCTTTCTTAGCTATAAAATTAACAAAAGGCCAAAATGTATTTACTAACCTTTTCGAACTCTTCAAAAGTCATCTTCTTTTCTTGCAGTAGCAGGATATCCGAGCGCATGTCCTTGATGATTTTTTGTTCAGCACATGCTGCTTATGGGGGCTGTTTAGTCCCCTCACATTCCAAGAAATGATAATCATTTCTTACTTCTTTTGGAGCTCACTTGCTCCAGGGTCTACTGTCTTCCATTGGCCAGATCTCTGGCTGTCTCGCTTTATTTGGTTTCCCTCAAAGATTTCTTACCCGGTTTGGAGTCCCTGCCAACATCCGTAGTTCTCCTAGTTCCTTTATCTGATTGGGGAGAGCAATCCCCTCTCTTTAGAGATGCAGGGGTGTTTGTGCTGGATCCGACGACCCTCTCTTGCTTAGTGGGCCTTAAATCACCCTTACTCTTAACAAGGATGCCCTTTGGTGCCAAAGAGGTAGAGGCGAGGCTTAGCTCTAGTGTCTCCCTACTGACTTCAGAATTGAACACTAGTGCTTCGTTCATATCACCCTCCACCCAAGTGGGTTGTGAGATCCCCTGGGGGGTGAGATCCACTGTAGCCAGCTAATCCTCGTTGAACATTGAGCGTTGAGCTTCATCACCTTGGGGGCCAAGAGTTGGGGGAAGGCCAGCATCCATAGGAACCAAAGCAACATTAGGGGGGACCTGGTCCTGTGTTGGATCCACCAAATCTTCCTGGGCTTCAGCCTGACCTTTATCTTTTTGGAAAGATCCTTGCCTGTATTTAGGAGACTTCGGGCAGGCATTAACCAAGTGGCCTGTAGTAGAGCAATTTTGGCAATACAGAGTGGCATTCTTGTAAACTATTTCTTGAGTCTATTCTTCGTACTTAGAGTCTAGAATAATGGAGGTGGGAAGAACTTTGTGGGTTTCAACACAAACACAGAATCGAGCGAAAACAAATTTGTTTCGATTTTTCGTCACATTATCCAGGACCAAGAAGTGCCCAAAGCAGTTGGCGATAGCTATGAAAACTTCATCATCCCAAAACTGTAGGGGAGTCCATGGAGTCTCACTCAGGTGGGGGCTGAGTTTGACAAAGCCACCTCCAGGTTGAGGCTAGGGCGCCATTTACAGAGTGCTATGCTTTGCTTGCCAAAGAACCACGACCCTTGGGTTAAAATGCACAATCAATCTTCTGCTTATGAGAAGGAGAAGCTGAATAGGTCTTTGGGTAGAGCGGCGATAGAGATGTTGCCTCTAATGGCCCATTTGCTCGCAACCCATTTTCTTAGCATCTCTATGTTCGACCTTCTACTAAAGACTTTACCAATGAGAACATTATCCATTTTGGCCACTACTCTTTCCAGAGTGGGGTTTTTGATTTTGAGGCGAACTCCTTCCTCGAAGTGAACAATATCCACGCCATCATTGGATTTAGGGATCCAGTGACTTGTGAAAAGTGCTTTCTAGATTGGCGACTCACCCGAGGCATGAAGAGAGGCAACCTTGTCCTTGTTGAGTCCAATCGAGGCAGAGACCCCACACAATTGACCACCCTTAATATTCAAATGATCAAGGCTAGGAATAGTACAAACCTCTGGCGTCACTGTTCTAGTAGAACCAGGGATTCCTTGTGCACCTGCTCCAGCTCCATGGTTTCCTCACTTGTTCGTCGCTGCTCCCATATTCAAACTTGTTCTTAGATGGCTTCCTCACTGTTAGATAGCATCTTTCTTTCCTTAAAATTTCATTTTGGCCTCATCAAATTCATTGTGTGATATGAAATGTTAATGATAAAATTATTACGAAATCTTTTATTTTGTTAATTAAGTCTAATAAAATGTGATAAGCACTAATGATTTAGATTTATCTGCCAAATCATCTCCTACGTTAGATAAGGTTGCTTTCTTTTAAGTGATAAGATTGCTTTATTGGAAGATTAGATTTTTACTTGAATAGTATAAAGATAGAGGCATGATTAAAAATTAATAACTTAGAGCAATGTAATATTTCCATGCAACTGAAGGACTGGTTGTAGTGGTTGCCTTTTAAGCTTTCAAAGCAATGTGAAGCAGATTGGAAGGTGTAAAATATTTGTGCCTTTGTTCATCGTTTTTGCTGTTCAAATTTCAATGATTTGTGTGTTTAAGTCAATGTTATTTTAGCATTAGGAGCCTTTTAGTGGTGTGAAGCTAGAGGTGAGTCATTTCCACATCTTTGGTTGTCTAGCATATATCCATATACTTGTAGAGAGGACAGGTAAGAAGGGTTTATTTGTAGGGTATAGTGAGACTTCAAAGGTCTAGAGATTCTACATTTTAGAGCTAAGGAAAGTTATAGTCAGTAGGGATGTCAAGTTTGAGGAGGATTTTGCATCTAAAAAATCTTAGGAATTCATTCTAGTAACAAAGGATGAGGAGTAGGAAGCTCCAAAGGTTGAATCTCCAAAGATTCTAGTTGTTTCTAGTTCAAGACAACGACCTTTAGGTGAAGAGGGAGAAACTTTAGCCCCTTCTTCTGTTAGGAGACCTCAATGGTTTGAACAGATATTGAGGGATGCTTAGGAGCATGTTGAGGCTCCTAGGAGCACATTCAGGAAGAGTAGGCTTTCGAAGAAGTTTCCTAACTACATAGCATTGATGAGTATCATCATTGAGTCTTCCACCCTCCAGGAAGCAATGGATCAACAAGTAGTTGATGCATTATTCCTTCTTTGCTAAGAGGAAGTGTTGAGTTTTTAGCTCAGTTCGGAACTTCTGCACAGGTTCTGTGTGAATGTGCAGGTAGTTCGAGTTATTTCTTTTTTGTAATTCACTTTAGTGATTAAAGTGAAATCTTTTATTTAGTTAATTAAGGCTAATAAAGTGCAATAAGCACGAATGATTTAGACTTATCTTCCAAGTCATCTCGGGCGTGAGATAAGGTTGCTTTCTTTTAAGTGATAAGATTGCTTTATTGGAAGATTAGATATTTAGCCGAATAGTATAAAGATAGAGGCAAGTTAAAAAATTAGTAACTTAGAGCAGTGTAATATTTTTGTGCAACTGAAGGACTAGTTGTTGAGGTTGCCTTTTAAGCTTTCAAAGGAATGTGAAGCAGATTGGAAGGTGTAAAATATCTGTCTTTGTTTTTCATTTCCGCTGTTCAAATTTCAATGATTTGTGTGTTTATTAATTCATTGTTATTTTAGCATTAGGAGATTTTACATCATGATCGGAATTTTAACAAATTCATTACAGGTGGTATCACTAAGGTGGTTTGGCTGAGCTGGAAATTTTTTCTGAAGATCATGAATTATTTTGTGAAATTTTGTTGGAAAAATGCCTTGTCTTTCCATGTGATTGTCTGTTGGCTCAAATGTCAAATTGGAGTCATTCCTATGTTGCCATATTGCCATTGGCCTGTTTTCATTTTAGTAGGAAAGGGGAGATTGCTTGTGTACTGCCATATCAGCTTCATCCTTATGAGCTTAGCTTTTAATTTTTTCGTCTGCAAATCAGGACCTTAGTGCTTGTTAGCAGGACCTATTTCTTTTGAATTTCACAATTTGTCCCACATTGCTCTGAAGCATATCATAAAATTGAGGTTCACAAATATTCGCCTGCTTCATCATTGTTATACCTGTGAATCACTTATTCAATGGTGTTCGAGGTAATACTTTGATTTTCTGTATAATCAGCCTGGTTATTACTTGCTCTTGGCACATTTGAAAAACCCGCTCTATAAGATTTGTTGCAAACTATTTTGATTTTATTTATGATTCTTATTAGTAAAATTCTTTTAGTAACAGATTTTACCTCGAGTATCTTTATAATTAAATCTAAATTCCCGATGCAAGTTAATCTAGCAAAGAGAATCTTCACTTAGTTAAATTTATGCTTTTAAGACACGACACTACCAAGGTCCTCAACTATATTACTTCTTGTGTTACTGAGGGCCCATGTATATATGACAACTTCTATCACTTATCTATAGTCTATTGGGGAAGGAAGGGGAGGGGGATACTGTAGATATGCCCTGCTCTGAAGGCCTACTATCTATACCTATAGCTGGAGGAGGAGGAGGGGGAACTACTGCTGCCTGACTATCGACTGCCGACTATAGAGAGTCACCCCAGAACTATAACCGCTATATGGGGACAAGGGGGGACGTGAAATGAGTCCTGCAGTCTTTGCTCTCTCTGGATTCTCTTTTGGCGTTACATTGTTCCAGAATATCATCCTTGATTTTATCTTTTAAATAGTTTAACATTTTAATCTGATGTGCATTGTTTTTCAATTTTTCAACTTTTGATTCTAATGGGAATCACCTGATCCTCTAGAAGAGTTCTGGCAGGCCACAACATCGACTTCAGAATTTTATTTATCATTATGCCATCTTTATTTGGTGTAATTATATTACTCAGAAACTAATTGTTGTCTGCTGCTTATCAACAAAGATTAGAGTAAAAACTAAGTGGTCATCAAGATTATAGCAGCTTTAGTGCCTTTATTTTCTCGTGTAGGAGTCAAATACAGGCTGTCATTGAATTTATCTATTATACCATCAAGTTTATACATTTTTATATCATGTAATTTGGCTTGTTTTGACAGATTATGGTTTGCCATTGTAAACCCCCTGAAGATGGTAGCTATGGCTGTGGAGATGAATGTCTGAATCGAATGCTTAATATTGAATGTGTCAAAAAGGCATGCCCATGTGGGGATCTGTGTTCAAATCAGCAGGTAAGTTTTAATTTTCCATTCTTTTTGATGGTTGGTGCATTGGTAGATTGAAAATAATCATCTGCTCTTGCATATATTTTAATGCAGTTCCAGAAAAGACTATATGCTGAAGTTAAGTTGTTGCGCTGTGGGAAGAAAGGTTTTGGGTTACAAGTACTCCAAGAAATACCAAAGGGATTATTTATCATTGAATATGTTGGAGAGGTTAGTATTTCCATGGAAATATACATTTGCATTGCAGTACTGTTGACTTTGACAGAAAAAAATCTTAAGTCTTTATAGTAAATGATATGGATGGGTTTAATAAATGGTTGTACTTAGTTACCTAAAGAATATGTTTCTTTTCAGAAACTTGGCTCTATAGTTAACTGAATGAATACTAATTTTATTATCGTTTAAAGCAGGTACTAGACATGCAGGCATATAATGCTCGCCAAAAGGAATATGCTTCGAGAGGTCAAAGGCATTTCTATTTCATGACATTGGATAGCAATGAGGTTTGTTTCACTTTATCGTTGGCTGCAATTTCAGAGTCACCGATTCACGGACTTGTCATCTAGTTTGAAATTGTTTTACTAGCAGGAACATATTATCTTGTATACAAATGGGATTAAATTTGATAGGCATTGTCTTTTTTCTAGCTGAGGACTCCCTTGTATTTAAGGTTGTTATGTGTATCCATTAGCATGATAGACTTATATTTGTTAACATGGTGATTACTTGTCCAACCTGTAATATGTACTATATATTATTTTTGAGATAATATGAAATGTGAGTGTGTGTGTGTTGTTATTTGAAGATCATTTACTTTGTTTAATATTTATTTTTCTGCCAGAAGTGGTATTGAAGGAGTTGGTTGGGACTGTTAAATTGATGTTTTTTTCACTCCTTATACACACCCTCTCCCACCATGTCCCCTATTACTAGGCATCCCATTATCCGTTTTGCTGATGACTACACCCTTGATTATTCAGCCGGTCTCTCCTTCTCGACAGATTTCCACTCCCTCCCTCTTCCTACCATTGACTCCATGTGTGACTTACTTTGTCAAGCCCTTTGGGATGCTGCCCTTGAATCTTTTCCTCACATTTTACATCTTCCCCAGCCTCCTTGCTTCTATGGATCCTACCCTATGAACCGATGGTTTGACAATGAATGCAATTCTCTCCATCAAGGGCTCTTGTTTTCGCTATCTCATGACCCTTCCTCCATGACCTTCCTGCATAGGGACTATTGTTGTCTTCTCCATCGCAAGAAGCAGGAGTTTCTTGCTTTTCAACAACTTGCCCTCCTTGCTGATCTTCACCACTTCCCAAAGAACTCTTGGTGCACTCCGCTCTCAAGGAAACTTGTAGCTATAGACATTAGCCACACAACGTGGGTTTCCTATGTTAGCTCTCTTTACAATGTCCCCAATCAGCCTGCTATTGTGGTCCCCACTTCACTGCCTACTTCCACCATTTTCACCACAGGTAATTTCAAGAGGGCTATTCAAAAGCTATGTACTAGCCAGGCAGTTGATTGTGAAGGCCTCCAAGTTGCATTTATCAAATATGGTGTAGTTTCCCCAACCTCACCTTTGGCAAAGCTTTTCAATCATGTTTTTTTTAGGTTCTCCTCAATCTTGGTCTTGGCATATTATTCATCCTATTCATAAGGCTGGAGATCTATCTAATCTTGGCAACTGCAAGACTATCATAATTGGGCATACTTTTGCCAAGCTTTATGCCATAGTGTTGGATATGCAGTATTTTGAGTACATGTAGGAAGGTAATCTTCGTGCTCCTTGGCAGGCCGGTTTCAGGGAAAATTATAAAACCATTGACCTAAAGAATTTGAACAAATACAAATGAATTGGTTATGAATTGAGATATTTACAAATGAGCAAAAACGCTCAATATATACAATGTACAAAAGAGCAAGTTTTCTAAAAATAGAAAACTGCCGACATAGATGAGCATTAACTAAAAAAAGTCATGCCAACATAGATGAGTATGAAAAAATACTAATACCCTCCCTTAATGCTCAATCTATCAACAACACCTATAGACCCCTTGAAGTTTACAAATTTATCAGAACTGAGGGGCTTGGTGAAGATATCTGCTGGCTGCTCCGAGGTAGGAACATACAGCAATTGAATGGATCCATCTTCAACCAGTTGTCGTATGTAATAACAATGAGTTTCCACATGCTTGGTTCGTTCATGGAAGACTGGATTCTTGGCCAGTTTGAGCACTCCCTGATTATCACAGAACAAGGGAGTCAGACCTGCCTGAGGAACATGCATATCCGCAAGCATCCGTCGAAGCCAAACTGCCTCACAACCTGCTTTAATTGCTCCCCGATACTCTGCTTCTGTCGAGGAGAGAGCCACTGCCTGTTGCTTCTTACTAGGCCATGTGACAGCACCAGATCCCAAACTAAACACATACCCAGCTGTAGACTTACAGTCATCAACAGAATCTGCCCAGTCGGAATTTGTGTAACCTCTGAGTATAGGATCAAAACTCCGAGTGTACAGAAGTCCATAATCAGGAGTGCCACTCACATAACGCAGCACACGCTTCGCTGCTGTCCAATGATCAGCCTTGGGGGCTGTCATGAAGCGTGATATGTAGCTCACTGCAAAACTAATGTCAGGTCTAGTAGCAGTAAGATAAATGAGACTGCCTACTAGTTGCCTGAACAAAGATTCATCTACCACTGGTGAGGTGGACTGAGCTGACAATTTAAGCCTGGGTTCCATAGGAGTAGAGGCAGGTTTGCAATCCTGCATTTGGAACCTGTCCAGGAGGCTGCGAGCATACTTGGACTGAGAAAGAAAGATATTGTGCTCAGTCTGCCAAACCTCAACTCCTAGGCAATAATGCAACAAGCCCAAATCTGTCATATCAAAAGTATGGCACAAATCCTGTTTGATCTCAGCAATCAAATGTGCAGAACTGCCAGTAATGATTAAGTCATCCACATAGACAACCACAAACAATATATCATCACCAAAAAGTTTGATATACAGATTTGAATCAAATGGACTTCGCTTAAAACCATGATCTGTCAGGTACTTATTTATTTTCATGTACCAAGCCCGAGGGGCTTGTTTCAGACCATAGAGAGCTTTGACGAGTCTACAGACCTTGTGTTCTTGACCAGCAACCTTAAAGCCTGGAGGTTGCGTCATGTAGACTTCTTGTTGCAAGTCACCATTCAGAAAAGCACTCTTAACGTCCATCTGATGGACTTTCCAACCAAACTGGGCTGCTAAGGCAAGAACAAGCCGGATGGTACTCATTTTGGCTGTAGGAGCAAAGGTCTCCTCATAGTCAATGCCTTCCTTATGTGAGAACCCACAAGCAACAAGACGAGCCTTATACTTGTTGAGGGTTCCGTCAGCTTTGTATTTCACCTTGTACACCCATTTGCAGCTAATGGGTTTCTTCCCTGGAGGAAGATCAGAAAGTGCCCAAGTGTGATTCTTCTGAAGACTCTGGAACTCAGCTTCCATAGCCTGTTCCCACTCAGGTATACCTTTAGCCTCTGAGTATGTCTGAGGCTCCAAAACACTATTAATGTTAGCCATGAGAGCAAAATTGACTGTAGGCTGCTGTTTGCTCTTATTTCTGGAACTTCTACTCTCAATGAGCTCACCATCCCGGAGATCACTAATGGTTTTAGCATACCATTTAGGCCGGAGAGTAGAAGTGCTAACATCTGGAGGAGCTGGAAGAGGTTCAGGATCAGCAACAGGAGCAGGAAGAGGATTATTTTCCGGAGGAAACTCAGGTAGAGCATCATCAGAAACAGATTCTGCATCATCCCTCCCATCAGGTGGACCTAGTGGAAGAAGAACACTTTGAGGCTGATCCTCAGAACACTGCTCAGAAGAAGAAGACTGAAAAGGTCCTCTATCTTCATCAAAGACTACATCACGGCTGAAAATAAGACGATCAGTGTCAATATCTATCAGTCTGTAGGCCTTATGGTTGTCACTGTACCCTGTCATCATGAGCTTCTGACTCTTGGATTCCAACTTCGAGCGTTGAGCATCTGGAACCCAAACATATGCAAGAGAGCCAAAAACCTTCAGGTGGCTGATCCTGGGCTTGCGACCAGACCAAACCTCTTCTGGAGTCTTCCCCTTAATAGCCTGAGTAGGAGAGCGATTAAGGAGATAGACGGCAGTAAAAATTGCTTCTGCCCAATACTTATTAGGAACACTCTTGTGCTGTAGCATAGAATGAGCCATCTCAACAACCGTACGATTGCGACGCTCAACAACACTGTTTTGCTGCGGAGTGTAGGGTGTAGTCAACTGGCGTTTGATGCCATGGGTATCATAGAAGTCGGAGAATGCAGCAGAACAAAATTCCCCACCGTTATCTGTTCTAAGAGTGATGATGCTACAACCAGACTCTTTTTCAACCAAGGATTTAAACTTCTGAAAGATACTAAATACATTTGATTTTTGTTTGAGAAAGTACACCCACATCTTTCTACTAAAATCATCAACAATAAGCAAGAAATATTTGCAACCATTAACTGAAGATGTATTCATAGGACCACAAATATCAGCATGAAGTAATTGAAGTACCTTAGACGCACGCCAAGAATCTCCATCCTTGAAGGGAGTCCGATGTTGTTTGCTAGCTTGACAGGCGCCACATACTCCAAGATGCTGTGTCTGAATATCAGGTAGGCCAGAAACAAGTCCCTGCCGGGACAGCTGAGAGAGATAATGGATGTTGAGATGTCCATATCGCTGATGCCACAAAGTGCTGGGAGAAGAAACACGGGCTGCCATAGCTACTTCAAGAGAATCACCAGTGTCAATGAGCCGATAAAGGCCATGATCCTCTAGACCAACAGCAATAGTAAGACGGGTCTCTCGATCAATAATAGAACACTTGTGAGCATTGAACACTACATCCAATTGAGGAGCATTCCTCATGATCTGACTCACTAAAAGTAGGTTGAGTTCCATACCAGGAACGTAGTACACATTTAGGAAGATAAGGTTCCTTCCACCAGACTGTATCTGAACAGTGCCTCTGCCAACAACTGTGTACTCCTCACCTCCGCCAAAGATAACTGAATCACTGAAGGGAGAAAAGTCGGTAAACCAATCACGCCTGTGAGTAAAGTGACGTGAAGCACCAGAATCGATGTACCAAGCAGAAGTCTTGGCAGGATCTGAAGACCTTTTAGCCATAAAGCGTAAAAGGCAGACTCCTTCTGCTCAGGAAGTTTAGCAACATGTGCCTTCTGATGTGACCCTCCCTGCTTCTTCTGTTCAGAAGCTATCCTCTGACGGCAATCTTTCTTCATATGGCCGAATTTGTGACAGTAATTACACTGCACATTCTTCTTCTTAGGGTTGCCTGAAGGTTGATTTGAACCTTTCGGCTGTGATGACTGAGATGACTGAAATTTGCTGTTATCCTTCTGAAAAGAATTAGTTGTAAATGCCTGTCCGGAAGAGGACGAAGAAGCACTGCTACCAAACTGCTGTTTCTAGCGATCCTGCTGCAGGAGTTTTTTGCATAATTCAGGAAACTTCAAATCAACATTCGTAGACGTAATGTTGAGAGTCTCGACAAAGTGCTCGTAGGATTTAGGTAGACTTTTGAGGGTGATGACTACCATATCCTCTTCCTCCATTTTTTGACCAATAGCCTCAAGCTGATCTCGAATGTCCTTAATCTTCGTGAGATGCTCCTGTAAGGACATACGTTCGTCCATCATGATGGAGAACAACTGATTCTTCAAAAAGAAAGCCTGGCTTTTATCAGAGGTCTCATGAAGCTCCTTCAGGTGCTTCCAAATCTCAGCAGCTGTCTTGCCTGAAGGAATCTGCGGCAACTGGTCATCTGTAACAGAAAGCTTAAGAAGCATGACAGCCTCTCTGCTACGATCATCAAACTTGTTCTGATCAGCACCAGCGGTGGGAGGACGAGTTTCTTTGTCCAAAACCAATTCATCAAGGTGGCGATACTCAAAAATAGTCAGCATACGCTGCTTCCATATATTATAGTTTCTGCCATTAAATCGCTGACTACCCTCCAACATCAAGTTGGTCAAAGATGCCATTTGCACGTTTCCCAATGCAGGAAAACGACAAAAAATCTGAACAACGTTTAACTGAGGAGCATAACAGGATCAGGTACAAGATTCGAGACAGGTACGGTTGCACGGAAAATGAGGCATGAACTTCGAGTTACGAAAAAAAATCTGACAGGTACCCACGAAAGGTCTCGAAAAACCCAGAAGGAATGTGTTCGAAAAAATTTTCGTCAAATGCTGAGGGTTCAAAACCCTAGACGAAAATTGTCCGTGCCCTAGGCGGCCATGAATCGACCAGAGATACACAGGATTGAAAAACTTGATCAAAAAACACTGAAATTGCGAAAATATTACACAGGAATCCGCAGGCAAGGCATAGCAAAAAAATGTGACTCCAACGCGAGCAGGAACACGTAGTCACTAGTGAAGGACCCGCAAAAAACAAAGATGCCGGAGGTTCGTGGTCGCAGAAGGAGGATGAGCCCGCGGAAGGTGAGGTGTGCCAGTCCCGACGGGAACGCGACCCGCAAAGTAGGGCACGCGCGACCAAACCAGACGGACAACAGGAGCCGCGACTGGAATAAAGAGACCGTTCCAAGCATGTATCCAATAACGATTCCGTTCCAACTGTGATGCCCGCACAAACCACTAAAAAACGCAAGCAGAAGCCCTAAAACGACACTCAGAAGAACCACGAACAGTAATACGGAGGTCGCAAAAACTCCAAGCACGAAGTCGTACAGAACGACTAGTTTCAAATCGTGCTACCAGAGGAGATTTGTGACCCTTCGGAAAGAAAAACGGCACTCCAACAGATGAAAATCGTGGTTCAGAAGACACCAGAAGCCCTTGCAAATTTTTCAATACTTAAAGAAAATTCCTCACGAATGTTATTTGAAAAAATTCCTAAAAATGAATTCCTGCTCTGATACCATAAAGAATTTGAACAAATACAAATGAATTGGTTATGAATTGAGATATTTACAAATGAGCAAAAACGCTCAATATATACAATGTACAAAAGAACAAGTTTTCTAAAAATAGAAAACTGCCGACATATATGAGCATTAACTAAAAAAAGTCATGCCGACATAGATGAGTATGAAAAAATACTAATATGACCACATCTTCACGCTCTGGGCTATTATTTAGGCGGCTCACCATCAATCTTCCCTAGCCTTTTGTTGTTTCATAGACTTAAAGAAATTGGGTTCAAACAAGGGTGTCCTTTCTCCCTTGGCCCTCTTTAGCATCTACATTGATAAGTTGGAGATATTTCTTCGGCAATACACTCACTTGGGTGATGGTTGCACTTATTATGAGGTGGTTATTGCCATTCTACTTCTTTCTGATGACATTACTCTCCTCTCACTCTGTTGAAGGTTTACAACGACAACTTGATACCTTTGCTTCTTTCTGTGATCTCCACTAACTTGTGGTCAACCTTAGTAAAACCAAGGTCGCAATTTTCAATATCTCCAAGCGTCTTCTTTCTAGATTCCAGTTCTTTTATCAGGGAGCAGCCTTGGAGATCACATACACTTACACATACTTGGGGGTCCAATTCTCTGGCTCTCCTTCAGCACGAAGCTTGCCTCGCATTCACATCTTTGTAAGGGATATGCCTCTCTCTCGGAACATTAGTGTTTCCAAATCCACTTCCAAGATATCCCTTCAAAAATACGTCTTTTTGATACCATCATCAAGCCCACAATTTGGTATGGTTCGGAAGTTTGGGGGCCTTGCTTGGGTTCTGTTGGTTGGGCCTATATCGAAAGGATCCAGACTCTCATGCTACAAGGTCTTATCAAGTGCAAGCGTATTGTTCCTCAGAAAGTTATTGTAATGACTGCCCCTGTTGTTCTTTTTAGATTAAAAATATTATGTTATTTTTCTTTTCTTTTTTGTGTTCTTTCAGACTAGACAGAAGATGCAAAAGGGGGTTTGTGTTTGGATTGAAATGATTTAAATATAACAGCAGATTACAATAAATATTTGCATGCAGATATTAATTCTGAAAATACTGAAATTTCATGAAATACAATAGCAGAAAAATTCCAGATTTAAACGCTGATCAGAATATTCATTTTTTCTTCAAAATAACAGTAACCCAGTTCATAAAATATCCCCACTTATCTAAATCAAACATACCCAGAATTAGTTGTGGCCTTGAAACCCCTGTTGTACAAAAAATCAGATTTGGGAACCCTCCAATTTGGACGCCATTATTCATAAATAATACCCAAGTGACAAACAGTGCTTGCATGTCCTGGGCGCCACCATGCAAACTGGGAATACAGCTCAAAATATCACACCCAACAAGACAAAATGATGCCAAGCCTTCATCCACCAAAAAAGCACTGACAACTCCTCAAAAATACTCGAATATCTTCATGATTTCTTGACTGAAACTGCAAATAATGAAGCTCTGAAGGGACCCCTGAATGGAATCACACCCCAACTAGCTAGGGTAGGTCTTTCACTATTGAAACCAGCTCCTGATTGAAGAGGGTTTTCATCCTCAACATCAAACTGCAGACCCCTAGAGAAATTCCAGCAGCATCCTATTATGCAACCAAACGCAACCTGTCCAAATGAGGCTCCCAATGAGCTAATATAGGCTCAATGAATGATTAGGGCAACACAACATTTGAAACTTAAATTCCCTCCAAAAATTCGCCTTTTTTTGCCTTGGTTTCTAAATAAAAAATACATTTTAAACCTTGCATAAGCCTCCTTGGGCATCCCCCTTATCCAACATACTAAAACGATTTTGATGCTTTAAAATACTTAAGTTCATCAACTAGGCGCCAAGGTACAACTTTATGACCCCTCAACATAAAGTTATAAAATAACCTTATTAAAACATTTCAAGAGAGGATATACAAATATTAAAATAATCTGACCTTAGTAAACCCAACACCCAACTGAAATGACACTGCTGAAAGTAGCCTGGCCATGACCAGTTTCCATAAAATGACTTACTATTTTTAGTAACTACTAAAAATAGTAAATATACTGAAAACTCAAGCTGGTATGACAACTGATATGCAAAGCGACTTACTATAACCAGTAAGTGTTGGATTCACCCCTACTAAAAATAGAAAGTCCACCTGAAACTCCGAAAACCCCACAGAAAGGATTGGAACTGAGTTCCCTTACCAACACTGTTTATTCTACAAGAACTCTAGAATAGACCAAAGGTTATATCCATAGCTCAGAGGCTAGGAAGGGACATTGCAGTTATCCAGGCAAAGTTTGCTGCCCAACCATTGTGTCTCAAGACTATCTTCTGGTTTACTTTCTACATACATAGACTCAGATCCATGAGTGACTCTACTTTTGTTTTCATGATAGATATCCATATTTGGCTCTTCGCTCATCTAAGAAGATTGCCTCACAAGGTCTAGTTTGGTGCCATTATTGTTGGAACTCCGAGGCTAGCTCGCTCCTTTTAATCGGCATCTCAATTGATAGACTACCTCCTTTCATGTATTCCTTTGATGCTCCTCAGCTCCTTTCTTCGGAGGAGACCATCACCAAAGTTGCTAGAAGTGACATTTACAAGCAGTACGTCCAGGTCATTTGGACCTTGCCTCTTGTGCCTCTCAGCCCAAAGCTTGCTTTTTATGCTGAGCATTTCTTATTGGTCGAAGATGGTATAGTTTGCCTCCCTCACTATCTCCTGTCATGTCCCCTCTCCTATAGACTGATGTTCATCAATTGAAGAAGTCGACATTTAATAAATAATATTATTATATAAATAATTTTAATATAATTAATATATTTATCATATTTAATAAACATAAATACAATAATTATAATATATTATAGAATATATAAATATAAAAATAATTATTAATATTAATTTTAATAATTGAAATATAATATATTTATTTAAAGATAAGTATAAATACAAATATTAATATGGATATAAATATTATCAATTAATATATTATAATAAATATATTACAAAGAGAATAAAGACAAGTCATGCTGACTTGTCAAATAAGACAATAGCATAGAGGAGAAGAAATACAATTCATAAAGAAAAAAAGTGCATATGAATCAGCGATTATGGGCAATATGAAAGGCATCGATCTGATTTAAAGAGGAGGTATTAACATGCATAGAGATTAATAAGGGAATTGCTAATGATGGGAAGCAGCGAGCCTAAAAGTCTACTCAGCGATTAAAATCAGATGGATCGCTGACTCCAGCATTAACTTATTAAATAAGTTAGTAAAGCAGCACCTATTGGGAAGGCAGCGGATATCTAAGAGGTGCGATCTCTTAAAAGAAAAATTAATTAAATATTTAAGTTTTGTTATGAATAGTCAAAAGCTACACAAGAGGGTTGTTTCTCATAGTGAGACAATGATATAAAGTGTAAATCATTTCAATAAGAGGACACCAAGAGAATTACGGAAGATAATATCCTTCGAATAAAAGAAGATCAAAGAAGATTTAGAAGAGCAGATTTAGAGTAGAGATATGAGAGGAAGAATGGAAGATTTCTAAATGAGAGAACTATAAAACGATCCAGGAAACCATGGATATGAGAAATTGAATATCATACTTGCATAATGGAAACGTGTAAATCATGACGATTAAAGGAATTTATATTGGAATAGGCAAGATATAGTAAAGCAATTGAAACTGTGGCATGATATGAATTTGATATTAGGATTTATATATGGACAAGATAATTGGAATGGAACTCTATAAGTGGTTATGGGCATGGTCATCCTAGGGATGAGTAAGTGGCCTTGTTGCTAATCTGCCCAACACTATGGAAATGAGGTTGATATTTAGGACAGTAATTGACCAACCATGGGTATGGCTCGTAGTGGTGAGAAATCATCCTCGAGACCAATAATAATGGGCCTTGATTGACGAATCAAGGAATAATAATGGGGCCTTTGATTGACAAATCAAAGGATGTAATAATGGACCTTCGATTTAAAAATCGAAGGAAGAATAATGGGCCTTGGTTGACGAATCAAGGAATGATAATGGGCCTTTGATTGATGAATCGAAGGAATAATGATGGGCCTTTGGTTTAATAACCAAAGGAATAATAATAGGACCCATGATAGTTGGTATGATATTGCCTCCTAACGAGTCATGTCTCATAAGGTGGAAGGTATGATTAACAATAGGCCTAAGGTTATCTCACCCAAGGGAGATTATGAAATATGGACAACGGACTTGTGAAATAGAAAAAAAATGCATATAGTTGTGATTCTGAAGCAATTACATATGGTTATGGTTAAGTGTTAAAGAGAAATGGAATACTAATGTGCTCTTTTACAAGTTGAAATTGTTTGCAAGTTTGCGAAAATTTTGGCTTGCAAGAAGGGGACATTACAAGTGGTATCAAAGTAGTCATCCTGCCATCCTATGTATACCTTGTGATTTATGTGTATTCAAATGTTTACCTTGTGGCTTATGTGTATACGTGTATTCGTGCGACTTTTGTGTTTAAGCGTATACTTTATGACTCACATGTATGTTTTGTGACTTGAGCTATTGCTTGTCTACTTGAGCTACTTGCCTACTTGCTTGAGCTAGTTGCGTTCTTGAGCTACTTGGTTGTCTACTTCAATTTTAGTATGTAACTAAATTGCAATGCATGTAACCTACAAATTGGTGTAAGCACTTCTATATTTAACATCCTAAGGAGAAGAGAAAGAAACAAAGTGAAGAAGAATGTTTATGATTGCTCGAGTACAAGCAAACCATGTTAGAGACATGATAGGTAGGAAGTGTGCCCTCCATCATGCTCTTGCCAAGATGTGATAGGTAGGAAGAATGCCCTCCATCACATTCTTGAACCTTGAAGGTTGACGTAAAAGTGCAAGGTAATGGAAGAATTCATTGTGATTGCTTGAGGACAAGCAATCTTGAGTGGGGAGGGCTATCATGTCCCCTCTCCTATAGACCGACGTTCATCAATTGAAGAAGTCGATGTTTAATAAATAATATTATTATATAAATAATTTTAATATATTAATATATTTATCATATTTGATAAACATAAATATAATAATTATAATATATTATATAATATATAATATATAAATATAAATATAAAAATAATTATTAATATTAATTTTAATAATTGAAATATAATATATTTATTTAGAGATAAATATAAATACAATTATTAATATGGATATAAATATTATCAATTTATATATTACAATAAATATATTACAAAGAGAATAAAGACAAGTCATGCTGACTTGTCAAATAAGACAAAATAGCATTATTTGATGTCTTGGGAATAGGAGGTAGGGTTGAAACCTCCCCTTCTCGTTCCCCTTTAACACAAAATATTGCGGATGTTCCATAATTGTCAAACATTTCGAGGAATGTTCCCCCATCCTGAAACCATTACACAGGATGGCTTGCTATCTTTGAGACATTTGATGATGTCTTAGGGACGCTAGGCATCTTTGGTTGTCACAATCAGTTTTCATTTTTAAAACACTTAATAGGACGATAATTTGACATTAAAGAACTTACTTTCCATCCTCCATCTGTGTGAGATATAATACTTAGTTTTTTTTTTCAATATGGAAAGGGAATAATTTTTTTGCTGTCAGGAAAAATGGTAGAACAAATTTTTTGACAGGAACAGGGATTGAGTGAGAGTGATCCAAAAATTATTGGATAAACTTGTAGTTATAGTTGGACTACTAATAGCATATAATTGTAATTTTATTGTAGGGGCAAAAACAACATAAGGATGATATCTAAATTGGAATGTTTTTACATATTTTGATTCCTCTTGAAAAGTTACGCAATTTCATAAAAACAACACCTCATTTTGAGTCCATATGCAAAAGTTTCAACTTGTGTGAGTTGTAGGGCACTGGATCAGTGGCAGATTTGAGTAGGGTTGAATTAGGCATACTAGTTTGATTGAGGCTGAATACGTCATTGATGGAATAGGCACAGTTGATGTTTTTAGCCACAGTCAAATTTGTTCCATAAAGGACAAAATGACAGAATTGAGGATTCATATAGGGAGTTTTATCGATTCTCTTTTGGTCTATTCTATTAAAATAATTTATATAGTTTATATTAATGGTCATCTTTTGTGCAATATTTATATGTTTCTATTCTGTTGTTTAGATTATCTTTAATCTAATTTAGAAACATCTGTAGTTGTATATTTAGAAACTTCAACTTTGTACATCTATAAGAGCTCAACTCTTTTGTGAATAAGATTAATTCGATTATTTAACATTCTGTTTTTCCATAATATGGTATCAGAGCTCAGACGAGCGGGAAAACAAAATTTTCAAGTTTTTTCTTCCCTGCTCCATACGCGGCCGTTCAGTTCCGTTCAACGTCGTACCAATTCGAACCTCTGCTCCAAGTTCGTGCTTTTGTTTTTTTTGGTGGTTTTGGTAGCGATTTTCTCTGTTGCTGGCCGCGATTTTGCGGTTCCTGAAAATTGCGTGTTCCTCTGCCTATATTTTGGGTTGTGATTCTTCTGGGGTTTCTTTTGCCTAATCGCGCCATTCTTGAGGTCACGTTTTCCTTTAGCTGGTTTGCATTCCTTTTTGAGACGGATTTTTTTGGCGGATTGAAAACCCTTTTACTCGTGTCTTTCAGCAGTTCCTTTTCTTTGCTAAAATGTGTTTGTGAAACTCGTGATCTGCATTTGCTTTTTCTGCGTTTTTTCTTTGTTATTCCAGTTGGTGGCTCTTTGGTCGCGATCTAGAGTTTTTCATCGGCGATTATTTCCTCAGCCGCGGGTTTCTTGAAGTGTCGTCGACAGTTTGTTTCACTTGCAGTCTGCCGTTTGATCGCCATTTCATGCTTTGATAGCAGTTTTTGGACGCATAAAGAAATCTTGTGGTTGTTTTGTCGGCATTTACTGGTGACTTCAGAAATCTTCTGTTTTTTCTGCGAATTCTGTGCGGTAGTTTAAGGAGTTTTTTGCTGTGATAGCTTCGACTTCTGTGGTCAGGATTTTTTTTAGTCGTGTGACAAGGCCGACGGGTATTGTGTTGAAGGGCTTAACCCAGTCAATGCTTTCCTTTGACCAAGCGCTTAGTGCTCAGATTCACACGACTTAAAGTATTTACCAGATTAAAATATTTTATTCTAGTCTGTGATCATTTTGGTAACCAACGGCTAGTCTTGTCAATCTTGAGATTCGTGCCTCGAAATATATCTTTTAGTTTCTCGTTTTTTCGTGCCTCAAAAAACGTGAAGATGGCCTCGGAAAGCGTGAAGATGGCCCATGTTGCATAGCACACCGAGCAGAAGGAGTTTGCGGTCTTGGACTTTATGGCCAAGAAACCTATAGATCATGTCAAATCTTCTGCCTGGTACATTGATTTAGGTGCTTCTCGACATTGCACTTTCTCTTCTCTTGCTCCTTATTCTCCTGATGATGGATCATGGAGTATGATCCGAAACGTTGAGGGAAAAGAACACACACAGTTAAATCCTAAAGCAATTGATCTTCATTCATTATGGACTGTGGAAATTTGATGTCTATCATTTCACACATTGGCAAGATTGGTTCACTCAGTACACGCCATTCAAAGATTTAGTCATCTTTGGAGGAGGCGAAGAGTATATTGTTGTCAGAAAGGGCAACGTGCAGATTCAGTCTGGTGGGAGAAATTTAATATTTCTCGATGTATACTTTGTACTTGGCATGGAGCTGAACCTTCTCTTAGTCAATCAGATTATGCGGCACTCTCCTCAGTTGGATGTTGTTTTCACCATGCACACATGTAGCATAGTGGATCATGAGAGACACACCACCATTGCCCAAGGACTTGAGGAGCATGGTCTGTATAGGCTCATTGATTCTGGTGATTCTCAAGAGCACGCCATGGCAGCCAGGAGTACATCCATCGACAAACTCTGGCATCAACGTTATGGGCACCTGAACATGCACTATCTCTCTCAGTTAGATCAGGAGGGTCTGGTTGGTGGTCTTCTTGAGATTCAGACTTAGATTCATGGTGTCTGCGAAGCATGTCAAGCCGGAAAGCAGCATCAAACTCCTTTTTCTAATGGTGATTCTTGGAGAGCATCCAAGGTACTTTAGTCGGTCCACACTGATGTATGTGGTCCAATGAACACTCCTTCAGTCACTGGGTGCAGATATTTCCTGCTTTTTGTTAATGATTTCGGCAAAAAGATGTGGGTGTATTTTTTGAAAAATAAATCAGATGTGTTTGGTATATTTTAGTAGTTCAAGGCCTTAGTTGAAGAAGAGTTAGGCTGCCCAATAGTCACTCTTAGGTTTGAGAATGGGGGGGAGTTTTGTTCTTCTGACTTCTCTCGTTTCTGTGTTGCATATGGCATCAAACGCTAGCTTACCACACCTTACACCCCTTAGCAGAATGGTGTTGTTGAGTGTCGCAATCACACCATTACAGAGATGGGACGTTCTATGCTGGAGCATAGAAGTGTTCCTAAGAAGTTCTGGGCTAAAGCAGTCTACACTATTGTCTTTCTAAATCGGTCTCCTACCTATGCCGTCACGAAGATGATTCCTGCAGAAGCCTGGTTTGGACACAAGCCTCTGGTCAACCATCTGAAAGTTTTTGGCTCTATTGCTCATGTTTGGATTCCAGATGCCAAGCGCACCAAGCTGGACTCCAAAAGCTAGAAACTCATATTCACTGGTTACAGTGAAAATCATAAGGCATACAAACTGATTGATGTAGACACTGATCGCCTCATATTCAGTCGTGATGTAGTGGTTGATGAGACTACTGGGCCTTTTCTTTTGTCTACTCTGTTATCCTTGAGGATCAGCATTTGAAGGCTTCAGATGTGGGTGTTCGCCTTCCCCTAGCTCCACCTGATGGGAGGGATTCTGCAGTTGTCAAAGCAACTTAGCTTGTTGTTCCACCACTCGCCCCTCAGGATATTTTGGATCATCTTGATCTCGTTCCATCCACACCAGGTGATGCTGTTGCACCTGTTTCAAATGTTGGTACATTTACTCTCTGACCTAAATGGTGGGCCAAAACCATTGGTGATCTTCATGATAATGAATTGATTGAGGGTAGATCTACTTGGAAGAAGAGCAAGCAGTAGAATACTGTCAATTTTGCTCTTATGGCCAACCTTCACAGCATCTCGGAGCCTCAGACATATTTAGAGGCTAAAGGCATACCTAAGTGGGAACAAGCTATGGAAGTTGAACATCATAGCTTTCTGAAGAACAACACTTGGGTCCTTTCTGATCTTCCGCGTCGGAAGAAGCCCATTGGCTGCAAATGGGTGTACAAAGTTAAGTACAAGGCTGACGGAATCCTTGATAAGTATAAGGCTCGGTTGGTAGCCAAAGGGTTCTCACAGAAAGAGGGCATTGACTATGAGGAGACTTTTGCTCCCACAACCAAAATGAGTACCATTCGGCTTGTCCTTGCTATGGTAGCCCAGTTTGGATGGAAAGTCCATCAAATGGACGTCAAGAGTGCCTTCCTCAATGGAGATTTGCAGGAAGAAGTTTACATGATGCAACCTCCTGGCGTCAAGGTTGTTGGTAAAGAACACCAGGTGTGCAAATTGGTGAAAGCTCTCTATGGCCTTAAACAGGGTCCACGGACATGGTACATAAAGATAGATAAATACCTAGTGGATCATGGTTTTCAGCGGAGTCCTGATTCCAATTTGTATGTCAAACAGAATGCTGATGATAGTCTTTACATCGTTGGCTATGTTGATGATTTGATCATCGCTGGTAGCTTGGAGCAATTGATTGAGGAGATCAAACATGATCTTAGTCAAACATTTGACATGACAGATTTGGGGCTTCTACATTATTGCCTAGGTGTTGAGGTATGGCAGACAGCTGACGGCATCTTCATCTCTCAGTCCAAGTATGCTAGAAGTCTGTTAGACAAGTTTCGGATGACAGATTGCAAACCTGCATCCACACCTATGGAGAAAGGGCTGACGCTATCAGCTAATGCAAACTCCCTTGTGGAGAACGAATCCGCATTTAGACAACTAGTGGGCAACCTCATCTATCTCACTACCACTAGACCTGATCTTAGTTTTGCAGTGAGCTACATCTCTCGCTTCATGACAACCCCTAAATCTGAATATTGGGTTGCAGCGAAGCATGTGCTGAGATATGTGAAAGGCACTCCGACTTTGGCATTCTGTATGGAAGGTGCAAAGTTCCTAAGCTGATCAGTTTTATAGACTTAAATTGGGCAGGTTCTGTTGATGACAGAAAGTCTACTTCTGGGTATGTTTTCAGTTTGGGCACAGGTGCAGTCACATGGACCAGCAAGAAGCAACAGGTAGTGGCTCTCTCCTTGATTGAAGTTGAATATCGAGGAGCAGTTAAAGTAGTGTATGAGGCAGTTTGGCTTTGAAGGATGCTTTCTGACATGCAAATGTCTCAAATAGGACCTACACCCTTGTATTGTGACAATCAAGGGGTGCTGAAACTTGCCAGAAACTTGTCTTCCATGAACGGACAAAGCATGTTGATCTTCACTGTCATTTCATTCGCCAGCTTGTCGAAGATGGATCAGTTCTGTTTCAGTATGTTTTGATTGAGGACCAGAGTGTAGATATTCTCACCAAGTCTTTGAGCTTGGATAAGTTTGTCAGATTTAGGGGGCATCTTGGTGTAGTTGATAGATTGACCATTAAGGGAGAGTATTAAAATAAAATATATAGTTTATATTAATGGTCATCTTTTGTACAATATTTAGATGTTTCTATTTTGTTGTTTAGATTATCTTTAATCTAATTTAGAAACATCTGTAGTTTGTATATTTAGAAACTTAAGCTTTGTACATCTTGAAGAGCTCAGCTCTTTTGTGAATAAGATTAATTCAATTATTTACCATTCCGTTTTTCCATAATATATTCGCAGGGGTGATGTACTAGTTGGAACAAAGACATGAAGGTTGGAAGAGCTTAGAATAGCTCAAGTATGAGAATTGCTAATTTCCTAATATAATTCCTATCCTGGATAATATGGTAATTGAAGGTTGTAGTTCATTGCCATGAATTCTTAGGATAACAAGACTATGCTTAGAAATGGAATTCACAAGGTTCAAGTCTCAAGATGCTTGGATGGTGTTCTTGGAGGTCACAAGAGGGGAGCAAGCTTGTACAAATTGATGATGGTGGATTATTTATTGGAGTTCTCTTGAAGGTTGGAAGAGCTTAGAATAGCTCAAGTATGAGAATTGCTAATTTCCTAATATAATTCCTATCCTGGATAATATGGTAATTGAAGGTTGTAGTTCATTGCCATGAATTCTTAGGATAACAAGACTATGCTTAGAAATGGAATTCACAAGGTTCAAGTCTCAAGATGCTTGGATGGTGTTCTTGGAGGTCGCAAGAGGGGAGCAAGCTTGTACAAATTGATGATGGTGGATTATTTATTGGAGTTCTCTTCTCACATTGGGTTTCTTTAGGGTAAATTACGTGTGTTAATTGTTTTATCACATGTTGATGTTTGTATCACTTGTTTAACTTTATGCTATTTTCTTGCGAGTTTTCTAACAATCCATGACATGATCCATGGCACAAGTAGATAAGTATCAGGTGTTTATAATAGTGATCAGTTATATGAGCAATTTACAATTATAGCACGTGTTCTTCACAATATATAATTGTTGGAATTAATTTCACATGAGCATACTCTTGGTTGCACTGTGGTTTTGTGGATTGATTAAACATTCACATGTGCATAGTAACATGTCTTGGGATATGAATTAAAAGATGAAATGGATGTAGGCGAGCATGTTAACTCTTGCATATGAATTGTAAGGGGTTAGAAATCAGCCATAGTTGCTTTGCTTGCATCTTAGTTTGAAGCAATAAAAATTGTTCAAATAAGTTTAAAACTTGTGAGCAGCAAGGTATTGGAAATAAATCCACGTTGAGGAACTTTTAATGGAATATCCGTGAAGTTTATGGATCAGAGGTCGGAGTCAGTTTGAGATTTTCTTTGTGCTTTCATAGATGCACGATGTTATTGATTTTGACGTCTTTCATTTTATCTATAACACTGTTTTTTTGTAATTTAATTTTCAAACATTATTATGTATTTAGTAGCCATCCCTCAGCCACTCCACTGGTGTACCCAAAATGTAGGTTTATTTTTGCCATCCCTAGGAATGAACTGCACATTCTTTTGTCAGAGAAACTTGGAAAAATATTGGATTAACGTTCCCTGCAGATATTATTCGAGGAACTGAACATGTTTTGGAATTAGTATATTTGTTGTAGCCTTTTTCTTGTTGTTAATGACCTTGGAAAATAATTGAAGTTGGAATTTGGTGCTTAAATGTCATGTCTCAAACCCTTGCCTATTTAGGGGCAATGCAGGCAGACATCTGCACAGCAGGTGCCTTTACTTGGTTTGACTTAGGGTCATAAATCAATCTTCAAAGCAATTTCAGTGAGTTATTATGGATACAGACTTTATTTTTGTCTTTTCTATCTTGAAGGCTATTATCTGAATTTTGAAAAAAAAAAACAGTATTGGATTAGTTAATACAATTCTAAAATATTTTTAATCTGCTGGAAATGTATATTTGACATATTGGATTAATATAATTCTTCTTTGGCTCGTCACAGTCAACAAATTTTAGTCCTTTGTGCATCTAGGTGGCAGAAGAGACATTGCAAATTTTACTTTATTTTCTTATGACATAAAAAAAAAAAAACATAGCTACAGGCATCCTCAGATTATCTACTAGATTAAATAATCAGACTCATTCCTCAGAGCATTCATGTTGTTTATACATTTTATGAAAGTATGTTAACAAAATTATCTAGTAGGTTAACAAACTTTTACGTATGTTATATTATTCTATTGTAGGCTGTGGGGTTTCTTCCATGAACTGTATTTTGCACATTAAACTTTATTTGTATTGGTCTGGATTTTTTTTTGGGTTCAATCTGGTGTATAGATAAATAATTGCATGGCCTTATCTGTAATGTAGGGAATAGGTATATGTTTTATTACATGTTACTCTTAATTGTCAATGGCCAATTTTCAATTACATTCTGTCAGTTTGTTTGGGATAAGGTTTTTTTTTTTTTTCATTCATACTTATTCAATTTTTGAAAAAATTGCAGGTAATTGATGCTTGTGTGAAAGGAAATTTGGGGCGATTTATTAATCATAGTTGTGATCCTAATTGCCGGACGGAAAAGGTAAAGATGGATACTTGGTTTGTCTTAGTAAGCTCCCTAATCTTAGGATTATATTGAAAGAAAGAAATATCAAGTGTACTTGGAACATTCATCTATGCATGAAAAGGTTATTTGGGTTTCCCATATGACCATGTCTTTGAGAATATTGGCTAAATAGCTAATTGCTTATAATTTTATGTTTAATTGTTCTCATCCAATGCTATATGTTGAGTCATATGTGCATATAATGCATACTGTATTCACTGGATATGGATTGATGCTATCTATTAGAGAGATTAGTGCTACTGATTATTTTACTGTATTTTTTGATTACAAGGCATCAGTCGCTGTGTATAAGTTGTCTCCAACTATTTTTGTCAAAAGCATTAGCATAATCACTTGAATTTTTTTCTTTAGAATAGAACTAAATTATTATTAAAAGAAGTTAAATTATGAAATACATATTCAAGTTTGGCATTGGTTTTCTTTCCTGAAATGCTTGTATTACTGCAATTTTAAAGAGGATAAAGATCCCTAACATGAGAAAGATAACTGAGATAAGTCAAGGCATAATGAGGATAAAGGTTCTTGACATGAAGATGACATTCCAAGGTCCAATGATTGGCCTTTTCATTTGATGTTTGTGAAAAAATCTAAATTCACAATAATGTATAGCAAATCTAGCGAAAGATTTAACAAACCATCTATTTAAAGAAGTTTCAACCTTTGGAAACTTATAAATATTTAATTTTCAGTATCTTATGCCAGGAAAAATCTCTAAAATCAAACTTTCTCAATGTTTTATACATATTTGGAATGATGGCGCTCTCGAATAATGCCGAAGCAAGGGTTTGCGAAAGAAAAGGATTACGGAGAATCAATGGCGAGGAATAGGGCAATACAGCAAAGAATTGCGGCATGGCTTGAACAGCTATTGGTGATGACCTACTCTAGAAGGACTCAAACTAAATGTTGATGATTCAAATTCTCGCCCTCTGCGAATTCCATGGCATTCCTTTAAGGATGCCGTGATGAACATTGGCTCAATGGAGATCTCCACTACTACGCTCTCAAACCCAGAGCAAAGGAACCCTACACTTGGTCATGGTGCAGATTGGCAATAAAAGGACAACTTAGGTCGCCCTGTGTCTGATTTCCCTACGCTGGACTCAAGGCCGCCTCGAAAGAATGCCAGATTTGAGAACTACGATATCTGCAATATCCCAATTAGAGACCCGCCTTACAAATATATTGGTCGCAACAATCCTTTGGGCCCAGCTAATGGCATGGGTGTTCATACTAGGACGAATTTTGCTGCGACTTAACCAAGAGTCATTCATATGAAGGCGAGGCCTTTGTAATGTGTGGAAAAACTCTTCAGTCTGGAATTTGGAGGCACAGTAAGAGATGAAATTTTTGAGTGTGAAGAATTTTATGTAGAGAATGGGTTAATTGGCAGATTTAACGGCCTTTCACCTAACCTTCTAGACTTGCACAAATAGTTGACTAAAAATTGGCGACCCAATTTGACAGGTAACATTGAAATATAACCTTGGGCTCGTGGATATTTTGTTGTGGTTTTTGACAAGGTTCAGGATCTAAACACTATTTTATGCAATTGCCTCTAGTTCTGGGACCAACACACGCTCATGTTGAAACAGTGGCATCTTGACTTGAACCCCACAACAAATTTTTTTGCTGTTAGGCTGGAATGGGTATGCCTCCTATACCTTCCGCTTCAGTTCTGGATTGTCTCATGTTTGGAGGACATTGACAATTCACAGGGTTGCTTCCTAACATCAAATATAGACACTTTTGACTTCATCCACACAACTTTTGCCTGGATTCTGGTTGAATTAGATATTACAAATACCTTCCTGCAGATATTATTTAAATATTTTGTAAGTAGCAAATCATAGTTGGACTCAAGCCTTGGATTATGAGGGGCTAGTAGCTACCCTTTCAATGCCGCAGGTGTTATGATACTGGACACATTGCTGTTGATTGCCCCAGTGTTAAAGACAAATGGGACCATCAAGGTTCATGGTGGTAAGAAGCTCATCCCCACCATTTGACTGTTGAAGGTCCACTTGGGGAAGCTTCGGAGATCATCGAGGGATTGCCAACACCACCTAGAAGTGCAGAAAATCCTCAAGAGACTTCTCCAAAGAAAAGGAATATATCCCCAACTAAGCAGAAATCCTCCTCTCCTGTATGAATGTTGGCATCAACATTAAAGGATTTTGGAACGGTTGTGATGTCCCATATCTCCCTAGAAACTTTTGAAGAGAATGGTCCAGCAGTTGAAGCTTTTGAGCTGGCTAATGGGCTTCAGTCACCTTCAGCTGATGAAAATCCCATGGAACCATGGACAATCATTCAAAAAAAAAAAAAAAAAAAAAATGCAATCAGAAAGGATTTAACTCCACACAATATGCGCCTTCGATCACATGTCAAGATTGGCAAGAATATTTCAAAATTGGTTCATAGAGAATCATCATGAGTCTCCTCTGACTTTTTGGAGTCTTTAGTTGTAATGTACCCCTTTTTATGGGTCTGATGCATCATCTATTTTTGATTCCTCTTTTTTAAAAAGGACGCAGTCCCCATGACTGCAATTTACATAGCCAAAAACAAAAGGCATACATATTTAAATAAAAAATGACTATCTTTCCAAGAAATAATAATTTCAATACGAATTGATGCATTTGGTGAATACTAGCCATGTAAAATTTCTCTAGAAAGAACTAGTACAAAATTAGTAAACTAGCCATAACATAAGCAACTTGCACAATCTAAATTACAACTAAGAACTGATGTAACTTCCTCCCTTATTCCAATGCGTGCTTGTCTCCCCTATTGCCTTCGTCTCATAACAATTGAAATCAGATTTACATTATATCATGTAAGATCCCTGTCTAATTCTGCCCTAAAAATTTCTGATTTTAATGGTTTGACATTTTGTCAAACACTTTGCATGAAGTCTGATTTTGTTTATTTCTGAATGTAGTTTGTTTTGAACAGCAGATATATGTATTCCAAATGTTCAAACTAAATGAAATTCATATGCACTAATGAAGGAACTCATCAAACATATATTCTATCACATAACTAGACCCTTATAATGCAATTTAAATGACATATAAATCGGATTTCTGATTATGATCAACTGCTGTTATAAATTAGATTGTTCAGAATTGAAATAACATCAAATTGCAATGCTTAAACATGCCCAAATATGTCTCAAGTCTTTGCTGTTCAGAATCAAATTATTACAATAATAATAAAGGGTCTTTCACATACCAAAATATCAGATTGCAATGCCCTTGTGTAGTGTCCCCATTTCCGGCATGATCACCTAGCAGGGAGAGAGTTTGCTTATTCATCATTTCCGTAGGCTAATTCATGTGATAAGGGAATGATTTGGTTGAGCTATGGGTTTTGAATGTCATGGATATTTGGGAAATTGTTGTTATATGGCTCAACTATTTTTCCTTGGCAAGGCGAACTTAGGAAATGACTTTACATATTTTTATATTAGTTTAGGAGGAGTCAAAAATAATTAAATATTTTGCCAAGGAGAACGACCCACTTGGAGGCAAAAAGGTGGGAAAATAAATAGAATTGTTTTTTTTAATTCTTGTGTGGTGCGCTCAAGGAGAAAAATAAAATATTATTTAATGCATAGAAGCAGAAATCGAATAGAAATCGCGATTTTTAGTAAAAATCGCGAATTGGAGCTGGAACCGATTTTTATCCTGAAAAAATCGAAAATCGCGTTGACTGTTTGCCTGCCGATTTTCAACGATTTTTACCAGTTTAAATCGCGATTTTTATCCCGTTTAAATCACGATTTTTACATGTTTAAATCACGAAGAAAATGGTGGAAAAACCCTCGGCCTGCGTGCAGATTTCCCAGCGCGTTTTACCCGCGCGATTTCACCTATTTTACCCGCGACCTATGCGACGATTCACACGCGATTCTGGAGCTCGACATTTCATCCGCTGCTCGTGATTTCATCCGCTGCATCGAGGTTTTTTGGAGGACGCTGCATCGTGGTTTTTGGGAGGTCGCTGCATCGTGGTTCAACCTTTTTGGAGGTATGTAACCTGTTTATCATCGATATTTCTTATGGTTAGGAGTTCAAACAATAAATTCGTTTAACAGTTTGTATATATGTTACTATTGTACTGCGGTCCCCAAGCATATCAAGCCCCAACTTAATTACATATGTAGATTATTGTTCATTTGATTTCAGGTTTGTTTCATCTAGCATAGTTTTCAATTTTTTCAATCTTATTTCAAAAATATTGAATGAAGATACACTATAAACAGCCGGTGCATCGTGGTCAATGTAGTGGTTGTTGGTCCTCATGTAAACAGCCAGTGCGTTGGCCACAACACATCAACTCTTTAAGCTCTTCCAATTGCATCCCTGTTATTCTCAGGTTTCTACTGTAAATGTATAACCATTATAGCTGCCTTCTCCAACTGATGAGTTCTTCTAATTCTCCTCATTTCTAATCAGATTTGTTGCCATTCTTATCTGTTACATCTTTGCTAGCCTACACATTCATTACTTAGCTTCTATCTTGCAAGCGTTATGTGTGTTTTTTGGCAATTGAGATGGATTGAATGTCCAAATGTTCAACTTCTCCTATTTATATCTGGGGAGTGCAGTTTGCAGTGGGCACACATTTTGATTATCTCTTATTTGGATAAAATTCTAACTTGCTTTCCTTTTTTTTTCATCACTAACTTTCATTTGGCCAGAAACCAAGGATACAAAACTCCTCATTACAATATGCCGTAGAAACTAGAAAGTACATTAAAAAAAACATCTTCTAAAAAAATCTTATAGTGAAATCATAACAATTCTGAGCATAAGTAAAGACTCATCACAACAGCAGACTCCTGTTTTGAATCTTCTTTTGTTTGAACTCTCCATTCTGGAATCCTAATAATTAATGTTGTCATGATAGCAGCAATGAACAGGGTTTTTCTGCCAAACTAAGAATAAGTGTTAGTTCTAAAACTTATAAATGGGCATCAACAGCAACATGCTAAAGTTATTTCTATCTACCCATATGATGCATGAAGGAAGATGGCAATAAAGCATGTTTTCTTGCTAAAACCCTGGTTAAATGGGTGGATGCTGCTGGCACTGAAATATAGTATCAGTGCCATGACTGTAGCAAATGAAAAGGGTAGCATCAGAATATGTGGCAAACAATTTGAAATTGTCCAAGATTTTAAATGAAGGTTAACCTAACCACAGGAAAATATTAATTTCAAAGCTTTGTTTTCCTAGGAAATTTTCTGGAGATATGCAGATGTTCCAACTTCTGGAACAAGGGCTCCTCTAGAAAGGAATAAATGTTTGTGTGGAGGATGCTGACTGATGAGGTGTTAGATCTGTAGATCCAGGTCTATATCGTAAGATTAGTGCGAGGGCTTAATTCTATGTCTCATTTCTATAGGTGGCATGCTTCTATCTTAATTCTATCCTTCTTATTTTTTATATCGAATGGAGAAATGTTGTAAATAATTAGTAGAAAGCAACATAAATCAGAACTCCTGTCTAAAATCTATATGCAGCATGGAGATGTCATATATAATTAGTAGAAGAACAACATAAAGCATCAAGCATAATTTTTGTCTTAAATCTGTATTCAGAACATAGTTTGAATTTTGAAATGCATGGTCATTTGGATGCTATCATCAAAATAGCCATATATAATTAGTAGAAGAACAACATAAAGCATAATTTTTGTCTTAAATCTGTATTCAGAACATAGTTTGAATGTTGAAATGCACGGTCATTTGGATGCTATCATCACAACTCAAAAACTCCACACAATGTTAATTTAGATGATTGTAAAGTCATATTATATTTTCACTTGACTGTCATATTATATTTTCACAAGCTGCCAGTTCAATTTTTGGTTTAGTTTTAATATATTATTGACTAATTACTTAATTCAAATTATTTATCATGAGAAACCTAGAGTTAGCACATCATTTTCGTGTAGAAAATTATTTATCATGAAAGATTGAATTCAATTGCTTTTACAGCTTTGATCATAATGCCACGTCCAAGAGACTTTGCGTGGACTCATTGCACATCAGTCTCGAGTACAAGCAGGGTCCAATGCAATTGGTGTCAAGCTGAAGTACCTGGTGGCATTTATCGCTTCAAATGGCATTTGGCAAAGGAGGTAGGACATGAGACCATTATTTGCAAAGGTTGCCCTGCAGATGTCACATATCAGGCAAAACTAGCTCTTGGGGCAATTTCTGATAATAAGGCAAAAAGGGCAAGAACTGGGACAGAAATGACATTAAATTCTACATATGCTAAGAGCAATCCTTCGAATGAGGCAAGCAGTGAACAAATGTCTTTCAAGGAGTCTGTGTCAACGCCTTCTTCTACAACACATGGCCCAAACACAGGTGGAGGAAACATTAATTCTTTCTTTGCACCTCGTACTACACCAGGATCATAGACCACTTTGGAGAGTACAGGATGGAGAAAGAACGTCCATGCACATGCAAAGAAGGCAATTGCAAATTTCTGGTACTACTCTAGCTTGCCGTTCCATGTTGCCAGATCTCCATATTGGCAAGGTATGGTGGATGCGATTGCAGGTGCAGGTCCTGGGTTCAAAGCCCCATCTTATGAGACATTGAGAGTTGGTATGCTCAATGATGCAATAGAGGATGTTAATGATGTTGTTTCTGAACATCGACTAGCGTGGACAAAGACTGGTTGCACCATAATGTCAGATGGATGGACAGATAGAAGCAACCAAACCCTCATCAACTTCCTTGTCTCTTGTGATAGTGGCACCATTTTTTTGAAATCTGTGGATGCATCAGATAGGATCAAATCTGCAGCTGAAATGTTTGAGTTGTTTGATGATGTGGTCAAGGATGTAGGGCCAGAATATGTGGTACAATTTATTACAGACAATGCTGCTGCTTGTGTCGCTGCTGGGAAACTCCTGACAGACAAGTATCCCTCTATGTTTTTTACTCCGTGCGCGGCACACTGCCTTGATCTAACCCTAGAGGATTTTGGAAAACTTGAATGGGTGATGGAGGTATTGCAACAGGCTTGCACAGTTACCAAGTTCATCTACAATCACACGAGGCTGTTGTGTCTAATGCGCTCCTTCACAGAGGGCAAGGAGCTAATTCGGCCAGGGGTGACACGATTTGCTACGCACTTCCTTGCATTGCAGACTCTTTGGCAACAACAATTAAATTTGAAGCGAATGTTCCTTTCTCCTGAGTGGATAGAGTCTGGCTTCACAAGGCTAGCAGATGGCAAAAAGGTGGTACAGTACATTTATTCTACAAGTTTTTGGGATGCAATTGAACAAGTTGTACAATTTTCTGAGCCTCTAGTCAAAGTTTTGAGGCTAGTGGATGGGGATAAATCCCCCATGGGCTATTTGTATGAGGCCATGGATAGGGCTAAGGAGGTGATGAGGGGTAGGAAGGAAAATGACAGGGACAGGTACATGCCATTATGGGATGTAATTGATAGGAGATGGGATGAACAGATGCACTTCCCTCTCCATGCTGCTGGGCATTATCTCAATCCATCCTTGTTCTATAGCTCCTCATTCAAAGATGATGATTCTGAAGTCACATGCGGCCTATTCATATGCATGGAGAAAATGTTCCCTACCCCAGAAAAGTTGCACGCAGTAATGGCAGAGTTGCCAATGTACAAGCAGGCGAGGGGTGTTTTCTCAAGTATGGCTACGGTGCAAGGCAGGAAGACCTACCAACCAGGTACACTCTATTAGCTTTGGACAATTTCTCTTTATTGTGGACATGTAGATTAAAGATGTTAAGATTTTAATATATCTTACATGAAATCATCATGGTAATAATTTGTGTTTTTCAGCACAATGGTGGGATTTTTTTGGTCAAAATACCAAAAATCTTAGATGGATGGCAAGGCGCATATTGAGCCAACCATGTAGCTCATCCGCTTGTGAGCGTACTTGGAGTGTTTTTGAACACATACATTCCAAGAAACGCAACCGTCTAACACAAGAACAGATGAATAATTTGCTGTTCGTTCACCACAACCTCCACTTGAAGCTAAAGAAAGCTCAAGGTTAGACTTCTAATATACTTGCAATCATAGTTATAATTGTATTCATTATGTTTTTCACTTTCTAGCGCCACGACTAATTTATATATATGGACAAAATCAGGTACTGCCGAGGATGATGTGCCAATTGACCTTGATGAAATTGATCTAGAGTCTGAGTGGATTGCAGCTGATGATGATGATGATGATGATTTTCTTGACCCTGACAATCTTGATATCCTAATGGAGAGCAACATGAGTAGTGAATTGCTTGAACGAGTTAGGACAGGCTCTGACCCAGGAGCTTCATCATCAAGACCTACAACTCTCTAGTGTAGCTCTCTTTGTAGTAGAAAGACTCATTGGCTACGTCTAGTTTTTTGGAATTTTGTACTCAGTTTCTATATTGACATTGTATAAACTGGATTGTAATTGAAATTTTGTCAACTTTCAACATCTAGTTATTAGTTATGCACTATGAAGTATGCTTTGTGCAATGCAATGTAATCAGTGATTCAGCGATACGAATAGAAACAACTACAATCTATATTTTACAAGTCATGGGCAAAACTCTCGATTTTATTTGCTCTCTATATCTCTATGTTATGGAAATGCCTTTAAATTTAAAATACAAGAAGTTTTTGTCCCTTCTTCTACATTTTTAATGGTTTTTTTGAAATCCGATTTTTTTCCGATTTATTCCCGTTTAAATCACGATTTTTTTGAAAAAATGTTATACTTTTGGTTTGCCGATTTTTACCCCTGCGATTTTTTCCCGATCTTTTCCCGATTTTTTCACGATTTTTTGAAAAAGTTTTATACTTTTGGTTTGCCGATTTTATCTCTAAACGATTTTTGCTTCCTTGATTTAATGCAAATCTTTAATTTGAATTTTGGGCGCCCAAGGCTAGTAGAGGTGGTTGGCCTACTTGGAGGGAAAATAACTTGAAAATAAAAAGAAAATATATCTCTAGGTCGGCTATGGGAGAGAGTTGAAGCTTGTATAAATATGAGTTGCATGGAAGGCATTTGATCATCTCAAGCATAATAGATTTTGATTTGAGTTTTACTCTCTTGGCTGCAATGGAAGTTGAGCAACGGACCAAGGATGAAAACCCTTGTGTTCAAGGTGAGTTGGACGAAAACTTAGCTCATGCATAGGTGATTCTGTGACGGGGATCAATCTGTGCTTCATTGTGTTTGTTGGTTAAGAAGAGCAGATTTCTATATCAGATATTCAGATCAGACTTGAAGAAAGGTTTGTTTAGCGAGTTTTGGAGGCATTTTAACTAGGGTTTGACCCTAGGATTTGAGTGCCACCTTCTAGGAGTACAGCGACCTCATTTGTGAGGTGATTTGTGACGTTTCTTGGCTGCTAGGGTTTGGAAATTGCAATCAGATTGGTACAGCAGCAGATCAGTCCTCCTTCAGCCTTGTTGATTGGTGCTTTGATGTGATTTGGCTAGGGTTTCATCATTCCATTGGAGTGCCTACATTTGGAGGAGATCTTGGTGGTTTTGTTGCATCCATTTGGCATCATTGACATCTTTCTTGGATAAGTGAACATAGTAGACCTGTGCGCCTATGTGGATCAACCTTTTTGGTGTGTTGGAGTTCCATTGCCATAGGGTTTCAAACCCTAAGTTTTAGCGCCACACTTTGGAGGTCCATTTTCATCATTCGGAGGTCAATTTGCATGTAATTTGGTATGTATAAACCCTAGGGTTTATAGCGGTTTGTAGCTGGGCTTTGGCATCTTTGCCATTGAGATTTGATGTATCTGCAGACTTCATATTTTCTGATTTATGACAGCAGAATTCTGAAATGATTTTCCAATCATTTTGGTGTTAGATCATTGTGTATTTCAACTATGATCTTGGCACATGTGTTGGCATGATTGTTATGATGTTTTGACATGACTAAGTGGCTGTTATAAGTGTTTGATTAAGTCTGAAATAGAAAATCAGAATTGCAGAAACTAGGGTTTCGGATCAGGTTTGGAAATCAGAAAATTAGGGCAAAAATCAGAACCCTAAAATCGAAAAAATTAGTAGATATACTAGGTGGGATATTTCACCTTGTCAAACCCTAGTTGGGTGATCAACACAACATTTTTTTATGCATTTTATGGTTCCAAAAGCCCGTGATCCCTCCTAAACTCTTGGTGATTCTCTTCAAACTTCAGACCTGCACCTTACAATTGTCCACGTGCCCCTGCAAATCCATGGCGTCCAATAACTATGGCTGTGAATGAGGTTGAAGGGGATGACAACTCCTTGATAGATGCGGCTAGGGAAAGCAATGGTCCACACTAATATTTCCACTCACAATATCCTCAAAAATGCAGCGCTAGAGTTTAAGGATTAAACCCTCTATCATTACAATATTCCAACTTTGTATAAACCTCCACCAATCAGAATATATTGCCCAATTTGTATTTGGAACAAATCTCACAAATAGGCAATCAAACCCTCCATTATCAACCTGCAGAAATATGTCTTTGAAGCTCAATCACTTCTCCAAATTACCAATGAAGTGCATATGTGAATCTTGGAATGAATCCACCTCAAGATGGACTTGGGTTTTCATCCAATCCACCAATATTCCAAGAGTTTTTGATTCCCAAGTTTGAAATGGCACATAAATGTGCTTTCACTTGGCTGTACGAGCTAGTATACTTCATCTTACATATAATGCATATCCAAACATATATCCCACCACCTCGATTATTATGTATCATTTCTACATGCTTTCATAAAGGTGAACTAGGGTCGGTTTTGAAGGTGGTTCGACCAATAGAACTAGTACTGGCTGCCATTGAACAATAAATAACAAATGTAAAATTATTTTGGATTTAAAATTTTGCATATTATTTTGAATTTAAAAATTAAAATTAAAATTTATTAAATTATTATATCAAATTAGTAATTTAAATTATTATAACAAATTTTGTAGCCTTCAATATTAATTATTATTAAATATTAAATTATTAATTAATAATTATTGTAAGAAATTAGTAATTTACATTTAAAATTCAAATTAATAATTTACTAATAATAAATTATAAAATAATTTCATAATATAATAAATTATAAAATCATAAATTATAAATTTTCAGTTTATAATATAAATAATTAGATAATAACGTAATATTAAAATTTTAATACATTCTATAATTAATATTTAATAATACTAAATAATAACTATAATAATAATATATAAAGTTTAAAATAATCACATTTCACAAACTACGCTTATATAATTTTATAAATAAATTAATAATAAATATTAAATAATTATTAATAATAAATAAAAATTAAAATGAAAAACTACTAGTATACTATAATACTAGTATTTAAATATTAAAGTAAAAAAAAGAGTTTAAACTTCAAATAAATAAAAAATTTGAACTTAAAAAAATGCATAATTGGAAGTCATGGATGGACAATGGTGGTAGCTTTCCATGTTGTAGGAGGAGTCTCGGCGATGGCGAAGGTGATTTCCAGGTTGCTATTTCTTTCAGTGGTGGCGGCAGCGTTGTTTCCTCTTGTTTTTTCCTTCACGCGACATCGTTTTTACTTTCAACAACGAATGTAAAAATGGATTGTTATTTTTGTATTTTTTCAAATGAAAAAGTCAGAAAAAAATCGGTCAAAATCCTTCCGAAAACGGCTTGAGTCTTCCTAAAATCGCCAATCACCATCTCAGCAGTGGAAATGGACGGAAGCGAGCCGATTTGGGTGGAAATGGCCTGGGTTGCAAAATGCAGAACCTTGGTCGATTCCACAGGGATTCCGAGACGTATTGGTACCCGAAATCACCAGGGAAGTCTGAAGATTCGACAACTTAGGTAGTAGTCAATGTATTTTCTTATATATTTGACCACCTTCTGTCATTAGCTCTTCTAGGCAGAAATAGTGAATTATTCTTGTTGCTTGGTGAATTAAATGAATATACATTCATGGCATATGGGGACAATAAACAATCTTTTCAGGATCACAATGCTTTTAAGATGCTTGCCGTACTATCTAGGTTTTGTGATCGATGGGGTACAACATTCTTAGCCTTCAGTGTGCAATTAGATTAGGTTCTTTGGTTGGTTGGTCTTCACCATTCTCCGTCTATTAGAAGGTGTTTGGAATGTGTTGGTTCTACTTTTAGTCTGCTTGTACTTCCAGGTTTTCCTCCAAGTTCTTCAATGTTATCAGTTTGGTAGAGCTTAGCTAATGTCACTTGATACTTTTTTCTGTCGTCTGGAAGACTACTTTTTTCTTTTGAGGGGGATGATGTAGTTAGTGTATAATGCCGATTCTTATATTTGATAATATGGGTTATCTGACTATGTATTAATTGTTTATCGGCTCTTCGGTAGTTGAGAGTTGCTTAGAGTTGGTTAGTTGACGATTGTGTTCCTCTTGGCAATCGTCGGGTCCTTTAAATGGTTTTTGTATCGTCAAGGAAATTGGTATTATCTAGTTGGATCGACTCTGATTCTTGGCCGACCATCTCTGGTCTACTTCTGTAATACTTTCATGTATGAATAAAGATACACTTTTACTCCTGTATCTTGTATGCATTGTTTATTCTGTTCATTATTGCAAGTATTCATTTATCAGATTGACAAGTACACAATGGGAACCAACTCCGTACTTTGGTGAACAAAAAAAAAAATGAAACCAATACATGTAGATACACTAACCACACATCTTCTAGTGATTACACTATCCACAAAACCAGTGAATCTAGATACACTGACCACACCTCTTTTTGTGATTACACTATTCACAAATGCTACCAAAAACTACTTATTGCTTGCTGTTTAAATTTTTTATATTAAAAACATTAATCTTAAGTTTAAAACTACTTAGAAACAGGAATATAACATTAGTCTTGACATCTATTCAAAATTGCAATATTTATTATTTATAATTATATATTTCACATTTTTAATTTATATATAAGATAACTAATCTATTTTCCATAGTTGCTAGGAAACTGGTGCTATTATCTGTCAGAATAATTGTTAGAATAACAAACCAATCATATAAAGATTACGGCCTTTCAATTATATGCATTTGTCAAGTATGCATTTGTCACTACTTGCCACATGGCATTCATCATAATAAACATAGGTTAGATACATCATACCAAGAGGATAATTCTTGCCTTTGTATCCTTTAGAACTCTTAAGATTGTATTCCTTTCTTTAATGTTGACTGCAGTCTAATATCCTGCAATATAAATTCATATCCTGCAATATAAATTCAGATCAGATTATAATAAATATACATTTTCCTGTGCTTACCTCTTATTTTCTCTTGCGCTTATCCATCCCTTCTTCCACTTGATCCATTTAGATACTTGTTCGGTATCTCCTTGATGTAATCAGAAATATATATGTATTTCCCTTTGAATATCTATATGTTCCTCAAACTCAGAATATAATATCCTATTCTTCCTTCTATATTCCCAGAAATATATATATGAGAAATATATATATCTTCTAACTTCAGAGATACTATTTGATTCACTATGGAAATCCAATATTCTTCCTTATATTCCTTGATACTCCTCAATTGCCAATATATATATCTTCAAGATCCAATAGACATGCCCTTTTCGAAGAGAACTCTTTAAAGGGACATGTCTTTTTGTTAAGACTAATCGCTGCCCTGTCATGTATTAAACTCTGCTCATATTAATCGTGGTTTATATGAATCCTTTGCTGCTCTTACATAGAACGCTGCCTTCTTGAGATTAGATGCTGCCTTTTGTAAACTAATTTCAAAACCCTTTAATCTTTGCCTGATCGCTGCCTTTGTAATAATGAGTTGCTGGTCCCATTAGGATATCATCATTGCATACTTATCATTAATAGTTGCTTTTTTGTTTATTTTAATTCCTTCTTTCCATATGGCAGATCACTCCATATTAAATCACTTCTTTTCTTTTTAATATAATCGCTGTTTATCGTAAATCGCTGACCTTGTAGATATATTTATATTAGCTTATATACTTATAATAATAATATTTAAATATTAATAATTTTTAATATTTATATTAATATTTATTTGTTTTTGTATAATATAATAATAATATTTACATTGCTAATATTTATTTATATAATAATATTATTAATATTATATATTAATAATACATGATTACACAATTATCTATGTTATTCAACTTGATTAAGCACCGCATTTCACGGAAGCAACTTCACCGTCTATTATCATGATGTTTAAATCTTTAATTTAAACAACACTTTAATATCGGGACATCACACAGTTAGTAGATAGGGTATATAAATCCAGAATTTTGATATTAACCTGGTTTTTATGTCTAGAACAATACTTTGTTAATGAAATATGTTTACTTTCTGGTTATAATCTTTTTGATGCGAGCATCCCCCCTTTGGGAGCAATTCACCATGCAAAAATTAAAAAAAAAAATGAAAAAAAAAAAAAAAAAAATTACTGCTTTGCATTATTCAAAAACTCATTCTTAGAAGAAACTCAGCAGCCCAAGATTTTGACTCAGGCTCGCAACTCAGCAAAAACCCGACAAATAAAAAAATTACATAAACATACAAAATATACTTAAATAATGCATGAGATGCATAAAGAATGAATTTAGAGAACACAAATCTATTTTGACAATAGTAGTAGCTTTACTTGGAATTAGAATTGACTAGGCAAACCAAAAGTATAAATGGAATCCAATTAGGCAGGATTTAATTAGGAGACTAAATAAAAAAACTCCTGAAAAATTCTTAAAAATAGGGAATAAATGCTGTTTTTTGTTATTTCAAGCCAATTAAAGGGAAAAACTCTGCTTTTCCTTTCGGTGCACTCCAAAAAAATTTGTATGTTATGCTTCTAAAAGCAAAGTGGACGTCTAGGGGCAGCAGCCCTGGCATGGTAGATGGGCAGCCAGTTTTCATAATTTTATTGCTTTTAAATTTTTAACCAACCTTAGAGGCCACAAGGACCTTCATGGCGCATGCTATTTTTCATAATTTTATTGCATTTAAGTAACTGCTGATGGATCCTTTCAATCACTCAACAGTCAATTCACGTGGCTGAGATCCTAATTGCTGAAGACCAAAATGACAAAAAAACACAAAATGTATTACTGAGAAACTCACGAATTTGCCTGGACTTTGGAGAACTCAGCTTGCGAGTAGCTTGATCTGAAGATTTACTTGTGGGTTATCATGAGTTTGGCGAGAACTCACTGAGTTTGCAAACTATGCTGCTTTCCATGAAACTTCCAACACGATAATTGCTAATTTCATAATATGTGTTTGTTTATAATATCGATTAATGCAAAGGTGGCAATTGACAAATATAATGTGGTGGAGCCAACTGCATTAACACATTAAAGCACAACAATAGCTACATATTAAATCACAAAACATGAGAAAAAAATGACTTTAATTTCAAACATAAACTTAAAAAACACAACAAAACAAGGCCGTATGAACCACCAAGCAATTACCATGCTAATTGTTTTTAGATTTTTCCTTATTTCCATCCAACATAAGGCCAAATGATTAGTTTTCTAATGACATCCATAAACCATCCTCATTCTTTTCGTTTTCTGCTTTCTCTTTTATATTCATTCCAAGAAAACTTGCTGGCATGTGTATGTGCATGGGAGTGGGAGTAGTTGGGGCTTGTAGTAGAGAAATTGAGTATTACTAACCAAAACAAAGAAAATATATGCAGAAAAGTAACACACTAGAAATAAACATGGCATTATATTTGTATGAAGATGGCATGCACAATACATATTCTCTAGAATATAGACACCAGTCACAACACTGACAACCGCAAAGAATAACTAAGGGAACACTATGAGTAGGTGTCTGATCATAACATGTATAGATGTTGACCAAGGAGGTGTGTGTTGGATAATTGTTCAGCAAGCCTCTTGTACTGTGCACAAATTGTTGACCATAACTGATAATTTTTTTTAATGATATCTATACATCTTGGGCTAAGTGAATAAATAAATCTGAATTACTCTATTATGTAACTAGTTCAAGCATAAGAAACCTAGTACATGACATCAGCTCAAGTATGCCAAATGACATGCCATAAAACTCATACTTGATTCCAAACTAATATATCACAACTGGTGGCTACAACGATGTGGAGGAAAGGCGTGGATGTCGGGTGAGTAGAGATTATTTTAGTTTTATAGAGTATCTATTTTTAGAGTTATCTAGTGGACGATGGATATGGGAAAATGTATCTGATTTTATCAATATGAGGTTATTAGCACTTGATATTTAGGAATTGCAGTTCTGATAGTTGGGATGAAATGTGACTACAAAACAGAATATTCATTATATGTGAATTTTTTATTGGTGAAGCACTGTAGAAAATTACATAGAGTATGTGCCAAATTTCTCATTTTTCTAAAGGTTATTAATGACATTGTTATGCAGGTTTTATTGTTTTTGTATGACATAGTTATGTAGGTTTTTTTTGGTAGGACATATGCTTGGTAACAAAATCTTTCTTTTAAGTCCTAATACAATTTTTAAACAATATGGTAAATTCTGTTGATGGTATTAAAATCTAGAAATATTTTTGAATTCATCTTGATTTTTGTTTATTGTAGTGGATGGTCAATGGAGAAGTTTGTATTGGGCTTTTTGCAATACGGGACATTAAGAAGGTACAATCCTCCCCAACCCCCACCTTTCTTCTTCTACTTTCATGCCTTCTTCATGGTTATTTTCTACTATAGTTTCACACACATATATCTACAGTTACACACATATATGTGTATATATATATATATATATATATATATATATATATATATATATATATAATATCATAAACTATTTGGTATATATTTGTGAATTAAAATATCTCCATTAATAGCTTTTCATGTACACTTTAATGTTATAGGAAACTATACTTCTAAATGTAGACAAATTTGGATAAAAGTAGGTATTGCAAATTTTGGAATGACAGATACTTTAAATACATGAACAATTGGTAATTCAGGCATTAATTGTTATAGAAGGGGTTTCCCTATTCCTGTGCGAATATAGCAACAATAGAAGATGCAGAAAGGTTAGCATGAAATGCACCTACTCAGGGACTACAAAATGATCTGTATGTATGCATACTAAATCCTAAATGTTGTTGGCACCATTCCTATTGTGGTAACCCTTGACAAGTCCCCTTTGATGTTTATCATAGACCTGTCGTCGGGGTTTGGGATCACAAATTTATGGCTCCAATCAACTCCACCACTACCATCTTACACAACTCAGTATGATGGTTAAAACTTAAGGCACCAATATCCATTTGGATGGAGTTCAAACATATTATATCACATATTTTTAAATATTAATGGGAGTACATACCATCAAAATGATATCATAATCCACAGGTATGTTATGAAAATTTCCCTCCAAAAAGTAGATAGTAGTGTGCTTATAACTGAAGGATGGAGATTTCCCTATGGGAAAAAAAAGATAGATGCCTAAATTTGATTTATTAAATTTATATTTTCTTAGTTTGGTTTGTTAACACCAACTAGGAGTTTTCATCTCACCAACAATTTTTTGGGGTCGAGGGTCCCTTAACCCTAGATACCACTAGCAACTAAAAATGGAAAAATAATGATGCTTTCATTTCATAGGGAAATTACATACTCTGAAGTCCTTTCCTTAGTAAAGCATTTGAATGACATTATGGTGAACATTAATTGTCCAATTATTCATATTCAATAGCTTGTAAGGTAAAAGAAGGAATGGGTGGCTGCCAAGAGGCAAATAGCAGTTCAATGCCAATTGAAATGAAACACATGGTAGACGGTTGGATTTAACTCCCAACTATATTGGATCATCAACGGTACACTTCTACCGAACTCTTGTGCCAAGTGTGGTTTCTAATCAATGTGGGTATGCAATTAGCAGCTACTTGCTATTTCTATGTGAACTGATCTTCCTCAAATAGAGTGATGAGCAGATCCCTATACAGTGTGCACTCATGAAGCAGGATTTACTGATATCTCAAGGTAATGCATCTCCTACTCAAGTATGTGCATGCAAAAGAGAGAACAAATTTTGATGGCAAGCAAAAAGATGATGCTCTTCTTCATCCTCATCAATATTGGTCTATCTAGCTAGCTCTATTCTCCACTTTTCAGTCAGCATCGATACTGGGTTTTATTGAATGCCAATTTCTAGTCCCCAGCTTGGATGGAGAAGCTTGAGAAAGTGAGTGATTATTCCATTCAAAAACCTCACCAATCCAACCACTCGAAATAATAAAAGAACAAGAGTTAATTTTAATGTCATAATCACACATCATTTTCATAACCTCCACAACTTTCTTGTAGTGTTCTTAACCACAATCACAATAATTTTTTCCATTTCTTCTCTATAGTGATGAAGAAATCATCTATGACTATATAGAATCCTTCCCTTTGCCAAATCTCTTTAAGACTTAAATTTAGGCAGTCTGTTAAATCGAGAAGTAAAATATCCAAAATAGAGTACAAGCACCGAACCAACCAAAGGAGGTTAAACCAATAGCTAGGCTTGATATTTGGTTACAAGGTGATAGAGAGATCAACACACATAAAATATCAAGGACAAGGATAATTTTCTCACAATTTTCTCTTTTCTGTCCTTATGCGCAAGCTTCTAGAAGAAATTTGGTTATTTCACAAATTTTGAGGCATTTGAACAAGAAAGATTGGCATGGTGTGAGTGAGAGAACTTTTAGACTACATCTGTTGGTTTAGAGTGCAAGGACAGGCCATGTCTTCTTAAATGCTGTTTGACTGGAATGAGGCTGTAGCCTGCAAAATCAGGAGTTAAGACACGGTGAGATCAACAAGACTTGCTGAGTTGGTTTGAGGTAAGTTAAAAACAAAGACTTGCTTAAGGAGGAGCACATTCTTACTGCCCATTTTTAATTACTCTCTTTGTTTCTAACCACTCTTGCAAGCTTTGAAGAGCATGAATTGACTTTATTTCACAAAAGAAGGGACTGGTTCCACCTCTCCTATGTACTTTCCTAGATATCCAAAACTCTTAAAAGTTACTGCATTTAGTATGTGTACCATATTAGATCAACACTTGCTTGGGAAGATGCCATGACAAAGCATAATAGTGACACTAAATGATATAAAATGTCATATTGAAAAAACATAGTGTATCATGCCACATCTGTGTCAATCAAAGACAACTTTTCTACTGTGTGGCTTCTAACATTTACATGACATAAGTAGATAAATGTCTTGTTCATACATATAAGAAGGTTCTACGCATAATCAAATGAGCTGATAAACATGGCTGCACTCATAAACATTCATCAACATTTAGACAAACAATATAAACATTCATCAATATTTAGACAAACATGGCTCTAAATACCCATTGGTTAATGGCAAGGATCCTCTTCTACCTCCTCTCCTATGAGGTTTATGTGTTATTGCCTCAAGAAAGATATATTCATTCATGCTTATTGAATTAAACATATTGGCTATCTCTTTTTATGTCACTCGTTAACAGCCTATGAGAGTTGAGATGAGAGTTGCCACTATCCACCATGGGGCTCTAATGTCTCCTATCCTTAGACTCAAGTTCCATACTCATAGAGTCAAGGCCTCTATGAGACTAACTACCCATGAATGGCCTCTTAGGCACTTACTCTGACTCTCATAAGAGGTTAATGGGTCACATAAGATCCATACAAATTACATTACTATGGTATATGACTGTCTAAAAGAGATGATTGCTTACAAATCTGAACTTATCATAATGATACAAATCTAAACTTATCATTGGCAATAAATGTAAAGAGGCATTCATACCTGATATACATATGATTGACTGATATGGAAGTGATAAATAATAGAAACTTACTTGCTGACGTGGTGCTGGCTGTTGCTATTTGCTCAGAAATATCAGAAATTGACTTATTTATATGATAAGTTCTTCTTGCAACAGATTGCTGATTCTGATTGATGCTCTTCGTATGTTCTTACAAGGATCAATTGACTAGTTTCCTTTGATTGATCTCTTTTTTCTTTCTCACAAGTCCAAATTTTCACTTGATGCTGATGCTTATAGTATTGATACTCCTTATAATAGTATTGATGCTCCATATATATGTATATGCTTATACTGATGTTTATACTATATGAGTCCTTATATATATTTTGCAGATTTATATCTACTGTGTTTTATATCTCATTTTCTCCATACTGAGAATGTATATCTCTATATATTAGAAATATATATTTTTCAATTCTAAATCCCAGTTATATTTCTCTTTTTTCCTATTATCTGCCTTTATATATTTCCTGATTACTGCAGATTTCCTCAGATACCCCAACTGTTTTCTAGTCCTCATTCCATGCCTCCCCTTTCTCCCGATTCCCCTTTTTATATTAATAAGGGGGGATGCGATCCTTATGGATCGTGACGTTTTGAAGGCACCCGCTGTCTCTTAAAGTATCCGCTGCCCTCTTGTTTCTTTTATTTATAATGATAATGATAATAATAAAACATTTACTTATTGAGTCATATTCATAATAATAAAATATTAATATTAATATTGTGTCTATATATATAAATATTAATTGAATACTTATATCTATATTTATTATTATATTAATCACTTCTCTTGAATATTGATTAATAATATTACTATTGTTGATTTATAATTATGATAAATATAATAATAAAATTGCAATTTTATATTTGTTCTTTTAATATTTATTGTATTTCAATACTTCATAATTTGTATCACAATTACGGGGCATGACATAATAATATTGTTTAATATTATTTCTTGATTATTCAATTTGACTTCATTGTTTCATCATGATGTTTAAATCTTTAATTTAAACAATGCCGAAATATTGGGACATCACATTTTTTAACTATAGATGGCTTTGAGCAGGCATGATAACGACTGGTTTAATGTCCTGGGCTACAAGTATATTATGATCCAAGCTTTATTCCCTCGTCCAAAATTTTGCTGTATCATCCTTGTGTTACTCTAGACTCAATTAAGTTCGATATGGCTTCATGTTTTCCTGGTGTTTGTGCTTCTCTTGATTAAGTAGTTTTCAAGGGCAAGATCTTGTTAACTTAAAATGTATAATGGTTCAAGTGTGTTGAAGTTGTAATCATAGTTGCTAGGTTTGAAAAAGATTAATAATAACAATTTAAGGAGGTTAAACAAATTCAAAAAACCATAATTTTTTTTAAAAGGTAAAATTTCTATAGGAATTGAAAAGTCTGGACCAAATTGTTCAAATCTGGCTGGTCCAGAAAATCCGCATCCAGTCGGATTCGGCAAGTATCATTGTAATGTTCAAAATGAATTATTATTGTAGAATATTATTTTTTCCTGTTAGATCAACATGTCTAAGTTTAAAATTAACCTAATTCAATTGTTATTTTTTGTGCTTGTAAAATCAGGCTTGTTTTTTCCTTCTATGATGTGATTGATTGTTTTTTCTGTTGGTTTTCTTAATCTGATTTTCAGGGAGAGGAGCTCACATTTGATTACAACTATGTCCGAGTCTTTGGTGCTGCAGCAAAGAAATGCGAGTGCAGTTCGGTTGAGTGTAAAGGTTTTATTGGTGGTGACCAATCTACCCCCGCAGTTGTAGTTCCAAGTGAGCCAGATGATGACTACCCAGTACCAGTGATGCTTAATGAGGAAAGTGAAAATGACAATGCTCAAAAGAATCTTGTTCGATCTCCTAAAGTACACAGTCTATCTGATAGTTTTCTCCCAGGACGCTCATTACAGCGTACTGAAAGAAAGGGCCAATGGACATTGGATCAACATGAAAAGCAGGTTGAAGTTTCTAGTAATTCTGATACAGATCGATCGGTTGTTATACCTGCTATGGGAAACATTCCCAATATGAAGAAGTCTATAATTCAAACAAATTTAGGACGCTTTGAAGGAGGTATAGAGCATTCAGAACATCAACATATATTTTAGATTTTACATTAATTATGGATGGCTCCAACAGTTTCATTTCATTTCATCTTCTGCTTGGTCTGTTTGTGTTTAGTGGAAGAAAAGCTCAATGAATTGCTGGATAGTGAGGGTGGAATTTCTAAACGCAAGGTAAGTTATGAGTTTGTGTACCGGAAATATGTCATAAAAAACTCCTTTCATATTAGCTTATTTTCTTTAGTGTCTATTAGTTTATATGAGGGAAATCTACATAGGGTAGTGTATGTAGGTAGAACATAGATGGAATTAATGTATTTTCTTGCCAGTGATGAGGCCAGAGGCATGAGTTTCATAAACACTAACAAAGCCCCAAGTCACTCCTAGAAGTTGGGGGAACATGTTTTCACAACTAAAAGTTGGGATGAAGATTATTCATGAGCACACAATGATGCTGAGAGGTGGGGGGTGAGGGGTGAATCAATATCTAACAATCTTTTACTTTTCAAAACTCAATTAATTACATCAACTACACATATGCAAGATCTAGCAATTAAGTACACAATGAGAACACACGATATAAGAACACACGATATACGTGGAAACCCTTCTAGGAGAAAACCATGGCACAATATTGCTTATATATATATATATATCTATATATATAATCTTCTTTCTTCTTGTAGGCTCCAACCTACTAAAGACTCCAATCTCCACTTGACATAATTATAGGCTCCAATCTATTGGAGGCTCCAACCCCCACACAAATTGAGCTCCAACCCAGCAAAAGGCTCCAACCTCTATTAGATAGGGTTCAACCTATTTATCCTTCAATAGTTGATATAGTATGCTTCTTCACAGAATCTTCCTCTCATAAATCTGATTACAACTCACGCAATATCCTTCTTCCAAATCTGATCACTATCCACACAATAACCTTCTTCCAAATCTGATCACAATCTACACACAATGCTCTTTTCAGAAATCTGATTACAATCATGCACAATCCTCCTTCAACATATGATCACAAATATGGCTATGTCTTCATTCAAATTTTCTGCTCTCTAATGATGTATCATTTGTTCTTCTTTCACCATATCAACATCTCTTTCATCTATTTAATATAAGTCTGATTTGCACTTCATTTTTCTGCCTTTTCTCTTTTCAATCTACTCTTCATGTTAGATATATTTTATTTAAATTGCTTTCTTACCAATCATGCCTTCTTTCACCCTTTATATATTCTAAAGAGAGGCGTCCTCTATCAATGGATATGTCTCTTACCAAAAGAGATAACTTTTAATTAACTCACACCTCCTCAAAAACAAATTCGCTTCTATGAAATCACATTATTTAATGTAAGCAAATTGCACCATTTCCAAATATAAATAGCTGCCCTTCCATAAACCAAATCGCAGCCTATGGTATGCAAATCGTACCTCTTGATTAATTATTCCTTTTGAAGTTGTTTGTCTCATATGGAGGAGTGCTTCTTTACGATATTCAGCCTTCTTCTTAGACAATGCACTTCTCATAATCACATTTCATAGTATTAAAAAGCATATTATATTATCATTTAAATAAGACATTTTGTCTTATACTGGTCGCTGCCCTATGTTATGATTTGCTGCCTTTGTTAACAAAAACACATCTCAAAACAAATCGTTCCTAATAATCGCATCACTTTTGTCTATGTTATCATTTAATTAAATAAGACTTCTTTGTCTTATCTAACGATCCACATATGAGGTCGGCCTCATAGCAATGATATTTAATTTATTTTAAACTACTTCCTCCATTATGTTAAGTGCTTCATGTCGTCCTTCTTGGAATATAAATTTATTGGAACTTTCAATCTGATTTTGGCCTTTCTGAGGAATAAAACGCTGCCTTAGAATAGTATATGCTCCTCATATATGCTTCTCATATATAGTCTTCTATTTGCAAACTTTCGCCATAACATTGTTTTTATCTTTGGCCAAAATTCCTTAGTGGAGACACCAAATCTACCTATGCTTCTTATAGCAACTACGGAATGTACTTTGATGATGACGACATAATGGCCTTTGGCCAAAGTGATTTCCACCTTGCATTCTTTGACATTAATAACACCATCTATCAATCTCTTCATACGTCTTTGATAACAATCATTCACCTTTGATATTAATGACAATCTTCGACAATCTTTTCGTTCTTCCGTTGACATCAACGACAATGTCTTTTCACCTTTGACATCAATGACAAACATTCCAACAATTTTTATGGCCAGTTTTCATATCCCAAATTCACAACGTGGATAATGTTACATAAAACTGTCATAGATCCCAATTGTATATGCAGATTTCATCAGACCATTGATCCACATAAACATTTCAGTTTATTTTTGTCAGAACCTTATCTTGATCTTATAACAGAAGGTTGATGATAAGGAAGTAGAAATCCTTGGAAGAAGATGTCTTATATTATAAAATAGTGAATAAAGAAGTATAATATATTAAGAAGTAAATTATAGTTTTTCAAGCTTGTTATCTAATTCCAGAAATTGTGTTGAAATATATTTTTCCACATGACCTGCATTTGCAATATCTTTGATCTTTACTATTACAAAATAGTGAATTATGATGAGTTCTGTATTTAGAGAATTACAAGGTATGTTTCTGACGATTGTTTCTTTTGCATATCAGTAACAAGCACTTGTCTTCCTGTATGTTTGGTTCCCTTATCTTCACTTTTTAGAGGCTGGATTGTGAAAACAAACATGTAGTGAACTAAGGAAACTTAAAAGTGACGGTTTCATCCCAAATGATCTGCTTTTCATTTGTTTTGTTTCTGCAATGAAATCTCTTGTTGGCTGAATTTCTTTGTGCATTTGTTAGTTGTAGTTGAGATTGCTTGCATTCTATTTTTATTTTGTCTTAAAATAACAATATTCAATAGCCTTTGGATGGATTTGTATTTAAATTCTAACACAAAATCATAACTTAACTCAAATATATTTTCTCATTATAGTGAGTTATTTTATAATATAATGCTTATGTTGAACAGGATGCTGCAAAACATTATTTGAAGCTTTTGCTTGTGACAGCAGCATCGGGAAGTACATCAAATGGAGAGGCTTGTCACAGGTTTGCATGCCATTTGTTGTTGTTATTTTAGATAGGCATAGACAACATCAAATGATATCAATCACTCTGAAGTATGCTTTTGTAGTACTGATTCACAATCAAAGCTCCACTAACCTGATTATTTTCTACAGCACAAGAGATCTTTCTATGGTTCTAGATGCTCTTCTCAAAACAAGGTCACGCACTGTTTTAATTGACATAATGAATAAAAATGGTAAAGAACTATATATTCTTCTATATTGTAGCTATCTGCATTTTTGTTCCTTTGGGTTGTTGTAAACTTGACTCTGAGAGTTGTTATATCTTTTCTGGGAAGTAAACTTCTTGGTGATGCAGGTTTGCAAATGCTACATAACATGCTAAAGCAAAATCGTAATAACTTCAGCAAGACTCCAATAATCCGGAAGCTGCTTAAGGTCAGTGTGTGTAGGCTGGTCATATACAATCAGGGTTGTTACAATATCTATTGCAGCTTGTTCATTCTGAAAGCATTATAAGTGCAAATGGATGGTTATTTTCTGGGTCCAACAATTTGATAAATTCAGTGTTATAGAACAGTTTTATTTAAATTTAGTCAACGACATCTTAAAGAAGCCTCTTTTCATTACAAAGGCTTAAGAATGTTTCTTACAACAAACAATTGTGTCAAAATTTTTTTGTAATTGAAAGGAATTTCATCAACTAAACAAATGGAAATCTATTGTCCCAAATCTTATCGTTAAACACAGTTAAAAATCTATAATATATAGAAAGAATGAAAGGGTAGATGGACAATTGCTTATCTGATTGTAAACCAGGCTGATTCAGGTGGCTAGTTTGTGAAGACCTCCATCTGGTTCTTAATTGGAACCCGTAATGCGAGCTTCACCTATAGTAGAAATATCTATAGATGGGGATCCAAAAGTTGTAGTGGAAGTAGGTTCTCTCTTCAACAGAATGTGACTGCACAAGAATATTAAGAACTATAAAAGAACAGTTGAGGGTGATCTAGTGGGTGAGTAGTGAGAGGGCTGCTTAGAAGGGCATTGGCTCTTCTCAAACTGCATGTCCTTTCATGTGATGACTTGTCGAGAATTTAAACCTTACAATCCACATGCATCGATCTACTGACTTAATCCCCCAAAAATGTAGTTGTGTCATTTGGGCTCTTAATTTCTTATGCTTCTCATCAGGTATATGACCCATGCAAGACAACCAAAAATCTTGAATGAGAAACAATATGCTTTCAATCACTTCAAACATCTTTAGCATAGCATCTCAAAGACTCAAACAACCTTAGTAGGCATCCAATACTTAATCTAGACTGTGCAACAACCCGCCTCAGCGTAGAATGTGTAGTCTAATTCTTATTAGCTTTAAACTGGAAAAAACTTGTGATCAATCACAAGTAACTGCAACCTACCATATTTGCCATGCCTTTTCCTAAGTTTTTCTAAAGTTTTCAAATAATGTTTCTGATATCTTTTTATTTTTTTTGGGTTCATTTTTACATTTGGAGGCAGAAAATAATAGAGCATAGGTAGATTGCACATTTTTGGTTCAGGTTTAGGGTTAGGGTATTTTAAATTATTTTTACATTTTACTTTGAAAATATTCATTTATAGAATTTAAAATTTAAATCATAATGAGGGATCTTTTAATATATAACCCAATGGAGGCTTAGGTAAAACAACACAGTGCTGCTTTTAAAATGGTAGGCCATGCTCCATGATGGAACAGCCTAGTATTTTAGAGTCCGCCATTTTTTAACATAAACTCTCTCATGTAAAAGTAAAATAGTATTTTTAAAAATGCTATGCAATTTTATGATTAGCATTTTTAGAATGTGTTATGCCAATTTTTATCTCTACACACTATATTTGACATGAAATAACATAATTAATTTTCTTCTCTACTTTTACAAATAGTATGATATTTTTAGTTCTCAGCATTTTGCTCGTTTTTTACAGTCTTAAACCGAATAGTTGAATTCCATTTATGCTCTTTCTATGCAGAGGAAATGGAATGCTAGTATGGTCTAAAATTCTAAATACATGGAGATTATACATTAATAATGGTTTGATTTTCATTTTTTTGCTCATCCACCCCATTTTCTTCAGCTGTATACTGAGTGGCATTCGTACATTTGATGCTAGCTTCAATATAAAAGTTCTTGGTTTGAAGAGCTTTGATACACTTGCCACCCGTATTCTGAATAGAATCTCTAAAATGTTGAAACTTCTCAAGCATTTGATTTTCAATCTTTTAAAAGTATTTAAATAAACCCAAGAGCATCTAGAATAGTGAGCATATATTCTGAACTTGCAAGAGATACTTTATCCATCGGTTTTGTGAGTTTGCTATGCTCAACTATTAAATTTCTATCTGTAAACAGTAATGCTTCACAAAAATGCATCCTTCGCATATACCATGCTTAGGAGAAGTAATAGCTAAACCATTGACTATGTACAACATGCCCATCAATTGAAGACTTATAAAACTAAGATGACTAAACCTCTTGTGACACAATTTTCAACCTCACTGATATGTACAACATAAACATGAGAACCAAAGGAAAGAAACTGGATTAAACTCGTCCGATTTGTAGAGCCTAGTATTTCAGTTTACATAACCAAATGCTAAAATTGTAAAACTATTGTTGACAAGCTCAATCAAACATCTGTCAAGCCACAAATCTATGACCGGGTATATTATAGACATGAGAAACCTGACTATTTTTCTACATCAACATCTCTCGTCCCCTTACATCTAATGCATCATTAGTGTCTTTATATGTTTTCTTATCACAAGCTTTAGTTTTATCTAGTGTTTGTATGAGTACATGGGTTTTGGGGAATGTTGGGACGTGGTTTTGGGGTTTTGGTGGTGGCTATTTAAATAATTTAGACAAACTAAAAGCAGATAATAAAAATTAAATGCAATATGCTGAATTTGGAATGACAATCCTCCCCCTTTTACCTTTTTAGGGGGTTTTAGCATTTTTTTCCTTAAAAGTTTACTTTTTCTATTTTTATGCGCCAAATGGAGCAGGCTGTCCAGTTCTAGAAAAGGGGGATGTTCCCTCCAATCCTGAAGTCCATGGGACATTGAGGATGTCACTTGGACTTCTAGGAACGAGTCCCTATGGAACACTGGTTTTGTCTAAAGGTTCAGAAATAGAAATCATGAGTTGTAATGCATTATAGTGGATTATATCCTTGTTTAATGCTGAACCTTGAGCAGTCAAATGAAAGTGGGAAGGAAAGCGTTAGGTTAATTGCCCATACTAGTCCTCTCTCTCTCTCTCTCTCTCTCTCTCTCTCTCTCTCTCTCTCTCTCTGAAGGTGAAACCGCTCTTGAATCAATGCTTGTCACTGTTTACTAGCAATGTGGTGTTTCACACAGACATGGAGTAAACAGAAATATAACATGATAGTAATATTATACGAGAATCACATTGCATGATATAAGAACTTAGAAGTATGTCTTATTGATTTAAACTGGAGAATTACATTCAACACCAGAGCTGCCGTTCATACATTGGAATGACGATACATATATAGTTTGTCGGACGATTGCCAACAGTTACCAACGACACACCTACTCGGCAGTAACTACTTGCCAATACCAACTAACAAATATATTTGCCGACACAACTAATCGAACGTATTACAAAATAACATGATACTACAAATTGCACCTAACATCATTCCCCCCCAAAAATTTTGGTCGTCTTCCAGACGACTCAGAACAAAACAACTCAAGAAAGTCTAAAACTAATCTACTGAGAGGAAAGTAGGAGTGAAGTGGGCGTCCCATAACACGTGTGTAACTTCCATAAATAACTCAAAAGTTTGTACCCTTAGTCGATGAATCTTTAACTGTCATCCCAATAGACCGGTAAAAAATCACTAAATACTAATGGTGGCCATAACTCACACATATAAACTGGTATCCTCTCCACTAATCGCCATTGTAATCAAATTGGTATCCTCTCTACAATGTTACTTATCCATACAACGATTCTAATCGGCGCAAAGTTCCTCCATCGAGGCTACCATATCTTTCAAAGAATGCTGCTACACGAATCAGCTAGTGAGCAAGGGAGTTTAATAATGATGTCACAAAAAGATATGACTTCTTCTCACGGCTCCTTCGTACAGCTGATGCCACATTTGATTGAAGGAAACTTTTGATATACTTTTATCATCTCTGTCGTACGGCTGATGCCACATTTGATTGAAGGAAACTTTTGATATACTTTTATCATTATACACCCGCATGGAACTCCTGTCGATATAGCTAATTTCTTTATCTCGTTGATACAATTTGTGGTTTCCTCCCGTCGATGCAAGGAAGAATGGAAGTTGTGTCTGGCGAAATTGGGAGGGTCGATTGAATCTTCACACTCCCTGTTACATACTTGTCAATGCCTTCCTGTCAATGGCTCTTGTATGTTGTCATACGGCGGTCTTTTCTCCTGTTGATAGCAATGTCGTACGGCGGTCTTTTCTCTTGTTGATACCAATGTCATACGGCGGTTTTTATCAGCTTCATCACGAACAAGCCGCCAAAGAGCTGAAGAGACAGAGGTGAAAATACACTCTCTTCGACAAAACTATCAACCAAATCTTCGTAACCAATGGTCGGATGCGCCTGCCTGAACGCTTGCCAAAAAAAAATAGCCCTCTGCTATGCCCTATATCCATTTCCTTCATCTCATAACCATTACCAATGTTGGTGTCTCTTAGAACTTGGTCATCACGGGTGGTGATAATTACCAGACATCCATAATTCATGCTATCTAGAGGCAACAGAGCATCTAACTGCTCCACGCGATCAATGCCATCTAAAACAATAAGGAATCGTCAATCCCTTCTAATTCGACCAAAGGCATATCTTAGATAGCTTATTCCTTCGTCTATACTTGTAAAGCTGGAATGATCTTTGTCAAAGAGATCTTTGAGGAGCCTAAGTTGTAGCGAAGGTGATTCACCTCTGGCAGACGCTTCTCTCACATCAACCAAAAAACTTGCTTGATGGTCTTTCCCTGCTCCACCCATTCCGTAGATGCCAACAATTCGAGCCTTCCCTTTGCCTTGTTCATTCATCCCAAGAAGGCTTTCAAAGTCTTGTACCAGTTCACGAAGGCAACCACTTTCAAGTTATTCAAGCTTGGAAAGCCGCGCTGGATATTTGGCAACATACAAAAACTCTATCCTCTGTAATTGTTTTTGCACAACTGACACTACTCGTTCACAGTTAAAGTCGCTCAAGCTGTTGATTTCATAGCCTACGATTGATGAAGCTGCACGGAGCGCTTCCTTCCATTCATCAAGCCTGTCTAAGTACCTTCCCCTTCCTTCGTACGACTTTAATACCTCAACTCCTTATTTCACATAGCACCTTGAGATTCACATGATTTGTACGTTAAAAAAAATTCTCTTTTATTTTCTAATCGTACGGTGTCTTTTATTTTATTTTATTTCCCATCGTACCGCTTTTGAACACTTCAAGCATTCTTTAGTTGATAATTCTCCATTGCACAAGGTTCTTAATGGGGGGTCATACGACCTTAGTCGTACAACCTCACTGCAGATACGAGTGATGATTGCCTCTTTGTACGGCCTCTCCATATCTATTTCTGAGTCGGCATCTGTTTTATGCTCATCAAAAGATTCATCAGGGTCCTCTTCTGCAATATGGTTGTAGTCTTTGCAGTCGCTGGAACTGTTGACGAGGCTTAAGTACTGGCCGGCGATGGCGCTGTTGAGAGCGGGTGTGGCTGTCATGACGAAGCAGAACCTGTCGGCCCCACCCAAGTGTGGCTGCGGAATAATGGTGAATATGAAGGTTGTGGTGAATGAGATTACCAAGCCGTTTCTTTTCATGGCGGTGGCCTTGTCATAGAAATTGCGGCCATTTACGCGCTCAGAGTGATTTGTCAGGGGGATTGTCTTGGATTGTGTTGAGGCATCTGCAACATATTTTATTGTGCTTGTGGCGTTGAACTGGTTGAAGAGGAAACTGGTATACTGTTGGCTGTCCTGTGCAGTGGTGAAAGAAGAAGATGTAATTAGCAGGCACAACATCAACTCCATGATTACTTTGTTACCTTGTATTGTATCTGCGTTCTACAAAGAAGAGAAAAAGAAGTCTCTCCTTGAAGCTTAGTGTTTTCTTTTTCTTTCCCTTCGCCTGTGCAGAAGAACAAGTCCATCGATTTGGATTATATTAATTTCTTGCTTCTACTTTATCATCCGCAAACTACTATGCTGTTGAAGCCTCTCTCGAGATACATTAAGTGGCAAAGTGTCCGAATCCACAATACCCTTTTAGAAAGCAAGGTACTTGGGAGAAAGCTCTTCAAACTCATCAGAAATAAAGACACGCATCACCTTCTGCACTAAAGCAGCTCCATGCCATGGGCTTTTCCTCACTAAGATCCTTTGAAAGTGAATGGTAGACGCTGAAATATTCTTCATTGGTGACCTCCTTTGTACGACTGTCTAGCACAATTTGATCGTATGATGGGGGTGGGGGTCGTACGGTTTAGTTGTACGGCCCCCTCTTTTATTTTATTTTATTTTATTTTTTCCATTTTTTCCAATTTTCTATCCACAACAAACTGAATCTAGTTTTTCTATTTTTCTTCGGTGGGGTCCACATTTTACCCGCCTCTCCGATTATAACAATTTGCGGCGTAATCTACGCCGCAATATGTTTTCCTTTTTTGGAATTTTGCTGTGGGGGTGATTTGCCAGTACGACAAGTAGCCATATCCTCCAATTTAAATATTTTAACTTCATTATTTGGAGACATACCTTTATTGATTTTGTAATTGTTAGCAAAGTTGGATGCCTTTATTGGAACTGGAACTGTTGTCTTCGGCAAAAATAAACTATCTGACTTTTTATAGCCCTTATTCCTTTCGTATGGTCTCTTTCTGGTCGGTGCTTTCAATGCTGGGTTCCCGTTGTTAGTTCCATCACCCCGATTCACCTTGCTTGCTAATGGGCTCTTCATACCTGATCACTTTGTCTGGTTCAAATTTATGTGCAAGTGTATCATCTATCTTGGCTTCACCCTCTGTATATTCTTTCTGTGCCTCTCCTGGTCGACTTGTCTGTTCTAGTCGACTTGTCTCTGCCACTATTTGCTCTGGTGTACTGTCTATTCTAGCCTCTCCTTCCTTATACTCTTCATATGCTTCTGGAAAAGCGTTACTTACTTCCGGCTGATTATTACTTTCCTCCCCTTTGTCACTCTTTACTAGTTCTTTCTGGGCAAGTGGTCGAGTGTCTGCTAATTCGTTAAGTGCTTCATTCATCAACAATGTTTCACTTAGCCCAAGGTTGCCGAGTGTTTCACTAGTCACCTGAGAGCATTCACCACTTCCTTTTATTGAAATCATGTTACACTCCGGTTGGAAGAATTCATAGTCTTCCATTTGCCAATGAAATAACCCGTTTAATGAATTTGTCTCATCCTCTGAGCATTCATGGAGGTCGAGAATACCTTCCTCGTTTGGCTCTATGGTTCCTCTTTCTCCCTCCATTCCGCATCCTTCCTCACATTTTGAATCTGATGATGCCAATTCTTCACTCACTGTTTGATTTATCAAATCAATCACATACTTTCTTCTATTGCTTTCTATGGAGAGTGTGTTTCTTTTCCAATTATGATCCGCTCTGGCTGCCACCAGCCATCCTCTTTCGAGCAATGCGTCGTACCATCTCTTCTGCACCGGGATGACTACGAAGTTCAACAAGAACCGCTGTGTCCCGATCGTCACTTTCTGCGCCATCAATGTTCCCAACGGCTTGATGCCATGCTGGTCGGCGCCCACCAATTGGAATGTCAGTGGCCAGAGTGTAGGTTTCCCGAGACTCTTCCATGTGTTTTCGGGTAGTACGTTGACTGTTGGTCCACTGTCAATGATCGTGTTTAGGATTTTCCCTGCAATCTCCATTGTACGATCGTTGGGTTTTTCTCGATGTTTACCGATAGTAACATTGGGTCGATGACTTGTTCACCTTGCGGTGGAGGCTCTACTATTAATTCCTTCCTTAGACCTCCCTGTCACTGTCGTTGGTCATTACCGACTATGTTTGTGATTGCCATTCCGAGTTGTGGCATAGTTCGGAGAAGGTTTGTCACCTTGATAGGTACGGTGGTTTGTAGTATCTGCTGAACATTATTGTTCTCTGCCTCTGATCGCCAAGAGGTACTTGGAATATCCAGAGCGGTCTTGTCTTCCTTCGTCATCGCCTTCTCCACTTCTGCTTTTGCTTCTTTCATTCTTTGCTTTTCTGTACGTGGATTTGGGTAGACAACGTTCTTTGCCTGGGCTCTAGTGGAGACCGCTAGTACCTCTTGGTTTTGTTCTTCCACATTCAGCATGTTCATGCCTTTTTGCTTTGGGTAGTCGTCGTCTTCATGATCACCCAGTCCACACCATTTGCACAATTCCCCCCCCCCCCCCCCAAACCTTGACCATTGTGGCATTTCCTGGTGAAGTGGCCCCACTCATTGCGCTTCCGGCATTGTATCATGGGCCTCCCTTTACCATCGTATTGAATCTTGCTTCTAACTTCTTTTACTTCGGTAACCTCCAGAGGATGCATTGCTATTGTATTGGGGCTTTGGTGGTGTGGTTGGCGGAGTCGACTGCTCTCCTTGTGTGAAGAGTACATGTGTACTCCTTGCTTTTAGGTTGTATGGGCATTCCTTGATGGAATTGTCCATTACTTGGCAGATATCGCAAAACAATTTCTTCGGACAATTTGCTTTTATATGTCCTCCATTGCAGTCAGTGCACCACAACTCTCTGGCTTCTTTGGTACTTTCTTTGTCAGCGTTTAGTTCCTTCATCATGCATAGCATGTCTTTTCTTAATGCTTGGATGGTTTTTGATTCCCCATCATTGCTGTCGTTAGTACTCTCCTCATCGTCGGTCTTCTTCTTTCCTCGGGAGGATGTCTTATTTTCACTTTCTATATCCATCGCTTGATTGTACGCTTCAACGTATGACGACGGAGGTACGACTTTCATTTTCTTCCTCAATGACGGGAGTAGTCCTTCGATGAACCATCTCTTCTTCAATCCGTCGGTTGGTTGAGTCTCTAGTTTCCCCAACAACTCCTTGAGTCGGCGATTATATGCTCTCACATTCTCATGTTTTCCTTGTTTAGTGTTGTATATCTCTGCTACAATTTCATTGTCATCTCTCAACAATTTGAATTCATTCTGGAATGCCTTCTTCAGTTCTTGCCATGAGGCTTTCTGTGCTATTTCCAGATGTGTGTACTAGTCTATGGCTATGCCTCTCAGTGTTGTTGGGAACGCTCTTAGCCAGTAGTCTTCGTCTTCCTGCCCATTGGCTATCGATATGGTCTCGCACATCTTGCAGTGCCGTACTGGATCCTCTGACCCAATCCCCATGAACTTTGGCAGTTTCTGCCTCTCACCTGGTGGAGTTACCATGTTTGTCCCCTGATGCTCTCTCTGTGCATTCGACTTGACTGGACTGGTTCTTCCATGACGTCCCGGTGCCTTTCCTGCACTCTCGGCCACATACGGGTCTTTCCCACGTCCTTGTTCATTGTCCTCTGCACTTCGAGTCTCCTGGGTTTGGTTTCGATACTGTTTTCAAGTTCTTTAGTCAATCTCTTTCCATTTTCTTTTTCTTTTTCTTTATTTATTATTGGTGTTCTGAAATCTTGTTTGTCGACACCCTCGGCGTCGTGAAACTCAACAATGTCTTGATTTATTTCTTCATGGTGTTCATTCCCGCTTTCCACAATTTGTTTTAGTCTTTTTCTACGTTCTTGTTCTTTCAGCCTTAGTGATCTTCTCAGTATCTCTTCAGGTGTTTCTTGCCCACTTGGTATTTTATTTTTATCCTTGTTAAGTTGTATGGGCATGAATCGTTGCTGGTGCAATCATGGGTTGTGCGGTGCTCAATGACGGCTGGTGTCGTGCTCTTCCTCTTCTCGTTTCATTCGTTCCTCATATCTTCGGAGAATTTGTTGTCTTTGCTGTTCTCTATCCCTTTCCTCTCGCAGGTCTTGCAGGATCAAGAAATTTCTTGCCAGCAACCTTGGAGTACAATCCAGAAGACGGTCCACGTTTGAATTGACTTCTAGATTTTCTTCGATGATTTCCTCCGGAATGTCTCTTCGGATGGCTTCGTTCGTGATGTGCTGTCTCACTGACAAATCCCACAGGAAGACCAGATCTTGTGTCAGATCATCTTCCCGATCATTTGGTTCTCGTTCGTTGTCACTGTCGCTTTCCTCATATTCTTTGGAGTTCTTCCTCAGTTCTTTCAACTTGGTATCTGGTGTATGTTTCTTCTTCTGATTGGATTGGTTGACCCATTATGCAGCCATTGTCATCGTCTTTTCCTCGTCGCCGAGTATACCTGATGATTTACTTGTCCCTAACGACACTACTTATCATCGGCTGAATGTTCCTGGTGACTCAACTTGTCATCGACTAAATGTCTCTGACGACTCACTTGTCATTGATTGAATGTCTCCGACGACTCAACTTGTCATCGACTTGATGTCTCCAACAACTCAACTTGTTGTCACCCTCTGACCCGATTTTGAATAGGCAACGACGCCAAATGTTTACTGGCAATGTGGTGTTTCTCATAGACATGGAGTAAACAGAAATATAACATGACAATAATATTATACAAGAATCACATTACATGATACAAGAACTCAGAAGTATGTCTTATTGATTCAAACTGGAGAATTACATTCAACACTAGAGCTGCCGTTCATACATTGGAATGATGATACATATATAGTTTGTCGGACGGTTGCCAACCGTTACCAACGACACACCTACTTGGCAGTAACTACTTGCCGATACCAACTAACAATTATATTTTCTGACACAACTAATCAAACGTATTACAAAATAACATGATACTACAAAATTGCACCTAATAGTCACAATTACCAGGCTTGCCACAAGAGCTTCAACTCCTTTCCTATAAATTCTTGATGTATTTGGAGGTGATCCATATCATATAATCTTGTATGGATGCATGACAACCATCTTTTGCTAACCGGTGCTTTAGTTAAGCACATTAAACCAACTATGGAATAAGAGAAACTATAGTCAATTTCAATAATAAAACATAATTATAGAATGCCTATTATTTTGCTGTCTAGTACGTATTCATTGGTGTACCACTATAAGATTCATGTGGTATCCGATTGTATCATTTCATCTCCAATGCTAGATTATTTCTACTATGTTGTATAGAGTTGTGAGTGTTTGTTTGCCTTAGGTCCCTTTGCCTGCTCGGTTCATGTATCTCGGACCTTCTTGCAGTTTGATATAGCAGCACTCCATTGAGGAACTGATGCATAGTTTGTCATTCCATGATTCCTTTTTTTTAAAATTACATTCATTCAATGAAGATCTCAATCTTCCTACTGCAGAGGTGGTACTCTTCCTTGAATTTCTCAGAAGACTTTGTAGTAAGATGAATAAATTTTGGAATGTGTAACTCTTTGGCTAACAACATGTGGAGCATTAATCTAAGTTTATTACAAGTGGAAGAATCCACAAAGTATGTACACACATAAGTGGGATTGAGCCAAAGTGCACAGATACACAAGTGGAAGCATGCATATCTACAATAGGAATATGCCCTAAATAGTGGTTATGAAACTGTTATGCAAACAAAAAAGATAGCCAAAAAGACCTAGAATGATAATAAGCTATGTAGGCAGATAAAAAATTGGAAACTTAATGATGCCATAAATAATAAAAATAATTGTAAAATTCAATATATTCATAAATTTTCATTATCATCAGTATATTCAATAATTGGATAATTGTACGACACTTTACAATTATCCTCAGTATATAGTCTAGAAGACCCATCAATAACATAGTGGAATATAAATCAATGCCTCATGTGATGATAATCAAATTTTAGGGTTGGGTAAACTCCTCTCCACAAAACTGACTAATTTGACCCATAACTAATCTAGGCTTATGTGCAATACTTGACTACTCAACCCTATACATCATAATATTATGGATAGGTACATAACATGCCATCCTGATGCAAACTGCATGTGGGTGAAATGAACAACTGGCTATAGCTGCTTAGAGTTTTACAATGAAAGCACAAGAATAAGGAAGAACAATGAAGAATCAGGAAAACACATAACCTATGTTATTTGCAAAAGATTTTTACATTCTATTGGCCAGTCCTAAATTATATGGAACCCAACCGACCTATGCTACCCAACTAGATGAATATTCAGCCTGCTTGCAGTGACTCTTTGCGTTACAATCTATCCCCTATTTCAACCCCAACCATGCCTATGAACCACTTTGTTCTCACTCAATTTTCACTCTAGCTCTCACGTTGGCAACACTTCAACAGGACTTCAACCCAGACTTCAGCAGCCTTCTATAGAATGAAACTTTCACATTTATGAACTAATAGGCCCTTGTTGCACTACATGTTTGTAACCAGAGCTTCAAGAAACCCAATGCTTCAACTTTTGTCCTACTGTTTTCAAATTCCCTAATGTGCGTATACACTTCTGCATGCCGCAGAAACAGAAGTAACCATTTTGGAGAGTCTACCATAACTAGCAAATGAGTGCTTGTTGCTGTCCACTTATTGGCCTAAGTATGGCTCTTGCATGACTTTCCCAAACTTGTGCAGTAACATGTGGACCTGTCGTGACACACTCTACTCTTTGTTGTTCCGCGAGGGTTCACTTTGTCTTTACAAAGGCACGAGTCTTCTTCAACTTGTGTGCCTCATGTGATGACACCAATGCCACAACTAGTGGCCTTTGCAGTAATGCTATAGATTACTCAGGCTCCTTAATACATACAAGCAAAATTGTACACTAAAACTCATGACACACTTTAAACCGAAACACAACAAAATGAAAAAAAGCTCTTTATGGATGATGCATGATTACTCAACCATTAGGATCCTTCTACATTAGACATCTGAGGTGAGAAGTTTCTGAGCTCAGTGTTCATAGAATGGATTGTGTGTGTGTGTTAGCTTTTCACTCAAAGTGTAAAAAATAAAATTTAGAAATGCTTTGTAAATGACCTTTATGACGGGGGTTTAAATATTGTAATATAACATTGTTATGAAAGCGTGTGTTGGTTATTCACAACCACCATGGAAACACTATATACATGGCATTGCATTTGGAAATATGGTGTAGAATCCCTTGAGTGATAGTGCAGGACAAGCAACGGGTGTTGGAGAAGGGGCATATAGTGTATGCCCAACCAAGGATACAATGCATACCTTGGATGGTTCTTGGCTAGGGAATAGAAATATTATATTTGATATTCTTCCTCCATGCATCCATTAGGTTAAGGACCTTTGCAACTAATCACCAAGAGAGTGTGGAGCCATTTTCTGAAGAGCATGCAAATATGTATTTGAACTTTGAAATTAATAAAAGTATTGTTTGAAAGAATCTAATAGTTGAATTTTGTTTATTCATTTCCATTGCTTTATTGAAGTGAACCTCTGGAGTGTTAAAAAGTTAATAAATTTTCATATAATAAATTTGTACATTTTGTAAAAATTTGGCAAATTGGTGTATTATAGTGCAAACAACTGATTTCTCCACCCAAAACAACTTACTTCAACTTTAGTGATCCACAAATCTTCTTTTGACCCCTCACCCATCTAGCAAATGAGATATTCTTTGTACTTGCTCTATTTGGTCTTCTTTCCAATGCACCATCAGGGATTTGTGCTATTTCATCTCTTTGCTTTCTAGTATTTGCCTTTTCAATGATTGTTCTCCTTTGGCTGTACTTCTACATGAATTGAATAATCTTTTCTAGGAGAAGAATAAAGATTAGACACATTGAATATTGGGAGATAACCAATTCTTTGGCAACTCAATTTCATCCACATTTTTTGAAAGTTTGTGCAAAACTTTGCATGGGCTAATCTTCTTGGGTTTCAACTTATTATATGTTCCCTTAGGGAACCACTCTTTCCTCAGGGGCGCAAGGATTAACTCCCTTTCTAAGTCTTCTCCCTTGATGAACATTTGTTTGTGCCTTGTATTTTACACTGCTCACCTCCGATTGTTTTCTGACTTGCGTATGCACTTGCTGCATATGCCACACAAGGTCATTAGCATCTGCATTATGGTGCCTTTGTCCTTCCATTACTTGTTTGCTTGTGAGGAATGAAATGCACTATCTTTGAAACCTTGCCAACAACCACAATACTTGAGTCATTACCTTGAAAGGAACTATTCTCATAACATCATTGGTATCAAAAACTCGAAACAAAGGTCTAATAATAGTGAAAGGAAATTAACTTGTGTTGAGATATCACAAATCCCATGTATGACAACTCTTGCCTAAGATTATATTTCTTCAGTTTTATACAGAAATCCTCCTTCAATTGGGCAAAAGCTTGCTATAGGTGTGCAAATGCTCTTCCCTCATGTTGTTGAAAACCAAAATGTCATCCAAATAAAGGACCACAAACTTGCCAAGAAATGGCTCTAGGACCTCATTCTTTAGCCTCATGAATGTGCATGGGGCATTCATTTACCCAAATGGCATCACCATCCATTCATACAGGCCACCCTTTGTCTTAAATGTGTTCTTATACTCATCTCCTTGTATTTTGATCTAATGATACCTGTGCTCGAGGTTAATCTTTGAAAATTATTTGGCTCCACTCAAACAATCCAGGAGATCATCCATCTGTAGTAACAAAAATTGGTACTTGATGGTAATCTTGTTTATTTCCCTCAAGTCTTTGCACATTCACCATTTACCTCGCTTCTTTGGCATTGCACAAGGGATTATACTTTCTCTGATCAAACCTCTTTCCTACAACTCTTCTACTTGCCTATTGAGTTTGACACTCATGTCCAAACTCATTTTGTATGGTGTCTAATTTGGCAAATTGGATGTTGGGATCACACTAATACCATATGAGATGCTCTGCACTTGCAACAATCCCTAGAATCTTGTTGCTAATGTTCTCTTTGTATTCCTTGAGTTATGTGCCAATTTCTGGCTCCTCTAAGCTAGTGACTTCTCATATGCGGGTTTGAGCACTTTCACATAACACTCCTCTATGTTCCTCACCAATTTGAGAGACTCCTTGCTTCCTAATTTCACCTAAGTTGTCATGCCTTCTTCCACCTCCTTCAATAACAATTTAAACTTATTACCATCATTTGTGATGGTTAACGCATTCTCTCTTTTTGTGGATTGTGTATCTATCATATTACCACGACCTTCTCGACAACACATAACATACATTCTTTGGGATCTTATTGCACCATACCACATCTGCATAACCTCTAACTTGGAATGCAACCCTACACTGTTTTGTCATGGTGAGGAGTTGTCCCTTTTGCAACCAAGAGACCCTGTATGTTGTGGGGTGTGCAACGACTTCTAACTACAATTTTTGAAGCATCTTTGTAGACACAAGTTATTTGTGTTGCCTCCATCAATAATCAAGTATTGCCTGACTTGCACTTGGTGTGGAAGATGCTCTTTCTCAACCATGGTTCCCAATTTGAGGAATACCTTGTGCATCATCAAATTTTCTGCATTCTTTGGAGTTGTGCTTTCAGCTGCATTCTCCTCTCCTTCAACCTATGTGACATGCAGTCTTTTCTCCAAACAAACTTTCTCTCGCTCGACTTTTAGACACTTATGTTTGATGACTAGCTTGATTGCATCTGTGGCTCATGCTTTTCAAGCCACCACTTTCGTAGTCTCCTCTCTCTTTGCAGCTTGAGTTATCCTCATCTTTTGAGCTCTATGTGGAACTTGATTCCGTTGTTTCCTTCTACGTGTGGGTTTGTCTTCTTGCAACTTGTTTTCTTTTTCACCTCTATCTTTTCTTGTTGGCTGGATAAATTCTCATTTGCTTTTAGTGCTAATTGGTAGGCCTTTTATATGATATCTATAAATAGCAAATATATTTCATTTTGAGTTGAAATTTGCAACCCATTGACACATCCTCTATATGACTAGCCTAGATGCTAAGTCTAAAGAACTCTTTGTATATTCTTTTACAGATGTCTCCTTTTGGCATAGATTCATGCGATTCTTGAACATATCCATCTTGTAGTTTTGAGCATAAGCTTACCCTTGAGCATCTTGACCATGCGGTCACAATCAAAGATCTTTGTCTTATCCCTCATTACACATTCATTTTGCACAAAGTCCCATCACAATATGGCCCGCCCCTTCAACTTTGTACTTGTGTTCCTTGACTCTTTGGGGGTCCTTGATTGATTCAAACATGAAATATATCGTAGATAATGCTTCTGGATTTGACTGTGTATAATTGTTTGTCCTCAAAGTTTCGGGTCACACTCAGTGAACCATCATTAGGAGAAAAGAGAGCATGAGAACAATATATATATATATACATATCTCCAACTCTGTTATCCACTCCGTTAATTCTTTTGGATTTAGGTTACCCAAGTAGGTTGGCAGATCAAACCTTGGTTTTATTTTCGGGTTTCATTATGGCTTTATTGAACCTAGCCTTTGTTGTGACACCCTCCTCAAAAGCGAGGTCAATTGGTTTGGTTGCAACAACATCTTCTCATTCATGTTCACTAATGCATTAACCAAGATTGCTCCTCTTCTCTGCACAATCTCAACATGTCACCAAGGTTTGCGACATGTGGTGCTTTGCTACCTTAGTTGTTTCTTACTTCTCTTCTTCCTCTATTGTCCATAGCTCCTTTGGTCCACTTGCAATGCCACACATGTACAAATGGTCTTTTTTATGGAGTGCACACAACTCTCACTCATAGGACTTGGCTTGTGCTCTAATATGACTTGATGTAAACCACAAGCAGGTTGAATGAACAACCGACTGACAATTTCCTAGTGTTACACAAAAAAGAACAAGAACGAGGAAGAACAAATTAACAATGAAGAATTATGAAAACAGACAAACTATATTAGTTGTAGAAGACTTATGCATCTTATTAGCCAATCCAAAATTCAATGGAACCTAACTAGCCTACGCTACAAAACCCAATGAATACTTAGCCAACTTGTAGAGACTCATTGTGGTACATCTATCCTCTTTCTCAAACCCAGGTATGCTTATGAATCACTTTGTTCTCACTCAAAGCTTTCACTCTAGCTCTCACGTCTGCAACACTTCAGCTTGACTTCATCGGAGACCTCAACTCCGACTTAAGCAACTCTCTATAGAAGGAAATTTCCACGTTTGTGCTTGCATGATGATTGCCAATCTTCCCTATAGATGTGGGAGTTGAAAAGCCTGTCCCTTGCCTCACATCTCTAACTGAAACTTAATGAAACCTGATGCTTCAACTTCCGTCATGTAGTTTAGCAGATTTCTTGTGGTGCTTGTACACCTTTCAATCCCACTTGAACAATTTGACTGTTCTGCCATAACTGACAAAAGAATGTTGTTTTCTACTTGTTGGCTAGATAATGGTTGCTCAACATATCCATTCTCCGATGCGTGGATTGGACCTCACATGGCTTCCTTAAGCTTTGTTATCGTTTTAATTTGTCTGTTGCAAGACAACATAAAACATAACAGTGTGTGAGGTAAAACCTCTCTTCAAATTGTGAGGGGAAGCTCCTTAAAGATCCAACTAAACCTTAAACTAAAGTAAACTGACCCTAGACTAAAACTATAGACAAGATATACTGATATGCACATTGTATAAGATTTCACTGAGGGGGTTTGCATAAATGAAAATGATTAATTGCCCATGTTTTTGGCCTCGGATGCATACACCAGACTAACAACAGTCAAGCCTTGTACATGAGATTTTCAGATATTAAGGATGAAACAACTAATCTAAACACATACAAACAACAGCTTTAGGTTGGCTAAAACAGAGACTAGCTATTCGGTGCAAACAAGGATTTGAAAGGAATAACAACACATAAATCAACAACACACGATTTCAAGAGTTAAATAGTTAGGCTATATACAAAGCCACAACCTAGGTAGATGATATTGCCAATACAAAGCTTGACACTACCATCTACATTCAATTTGATTCATGAAATTGTAAAAAAAGTTCAGTAATAACTTCAGCTTGAATAACAGTTTTGTAAGTTGAGTGTAGCATCAACTCTCATTTAAAATATCTTATACCCAAGGCACTTATTTATGGCCAAAATAGAACACCAGAAATAGCCACTACCAAATATGGCCATTGCTAGAAAAATAGCAATTTACACGAGTGACCCCCCTGATTCTGAAAACACTTATCACTTTGAGATTGGTGAATCCTCCTAACAAATACTAAAACCCTTCTTCTCTATAAGCTCGTCAAAACTTAGCATGATACAACTTTGAATAGTATGAAAGCTTAGAGCACATGAAAATATAGCTCTTCAAATACTCCATATTACAATGCTGATACATTGCCTTTGGCCATTTAAAAAACTGCTGTAACCATGGCAAACCTTAACCAGGTTTGAAGACGATTGCCAAGATGATGGATTTGTGAAGCCTTGTGAAACTGAAGAAAAACCCTCCTCATCAGTCCAAATCTGCATGTCAATGTAACCACTGCTGCACATTGCTGATACGATAAATACTCTGTTGAAAGCTCAATGAGATCACTGTCACACTGCTGTCAACTGTTCTCAAACTCAGTGAAATGATGACTGAAAATTATCTTTGAAATTCTGGACACACATAGTCTCTGGGAAACTAATATGATCATTGTACATGTTGATATTTGTAAGCTTGCTTTGCTGTAGGTGATGATGTCTGATATATAACTTTACCGTGTTGAAATGGAACCTTTCAATGATGAAAGACACTGCTCATCAGGTGTTATGAATGACAATTGCTGCACTACGTTCAACCCTAGGCACACTTACATGACATGTTTAAGCCCTTTTATGATTGGGGCGGAACTTTTATTAACTTAAGTCACATTTTCTATCTGAGGCGGAGATATTCAATGGTGGGACCATACAAAAAGTGCGCCTGACTTAGCATGGGCAGAATTTTAGCTCACTTAAACCATGTTCTCTTTTGCAATTATGGCAAACTATGCCCTGATGTGTGCCTCCCTCACTTGGGTGGAAATATCTGATGGCTAAGCCATCTATAATGTGCACCTTACTCAAGTCTTTCACACCCTGGCAGAGACTTATTCACTGACTGCCCTGTTTTATATGTTTGGCGGAGTTTCTCGATGACTTATTCACTGACTGCCCTGTTTTATATGTTTGAGTGCTGGGTGGAGCTTTAGGTGGAGCATGACATTAATGGTGCCACTTTTTAATATTTTATCACTTAAAACTTAGGCAGAATTATGGTCTGCTATTGCGAACTTTTCCTCATAGCACTTTAGGCAGAATTTTATACAACTTAAACCACTAAGGCCAAAAAAATAGATAGTTGAACCATTGGAAAAGTGTGCCTGGGCTTTTGGGCAAAACTTTGGGTGGAATTTTGCATCACTATTGCCAAATTTTCTACAAGGAGGAACTTTAGGCGGAGATTACATTCAATGCCGCCACTTCAACATGTCTTGGCAGAAAAAATAAGTGGTTAAACCACCCAAAAAGTGTGCTCATGATGCTTCTGCTACTTTTGACAACTCAAAATTTTGGTGGAGTTTGATAATTATGTTTCCACTTTAAAGGCTGACTGGAGCTATTTCATGGTGAACAATCATTGAAGTACACCATGAGTTTTAGTACCAATTTGTCTTAAGGGTGGAAATCTTGGTGGAGCTGTCAAGATTGTCACCACTTTTACAATATTGGCCGGGATTTCTTATGCTTCAAACACTACACAAGTGTGCTTAGGCCCTTGAGTGAATGTGTGGCAGAACTTTGCTAATGGTCTGCCACCTTTCAATCCTTCCCCATTTACTAATGCCTTTGACACTATCTTGGACATCATCTTTATTCTTTGTTGGACTTGTCGTCCTCACCATCGTCCCAAAAAGCCATTAATTGAAGAAGAAACCATGACATGATGACCTTGCAAACTGATTAAGAAAGACCACAATTTGAATTGGATTGACACACACATGACGATTGCTTTGACAACAAATGAGGAAAAGGTAAGTACGAACATGAGTTTTGTAGGGGTGCAGCAAGCTTGTGTGGTAACATGCAGCACTTTCATGACACCCTCCACTCTATGTGTTTCTTTGAGGGTTCACTTTGTCTTTAGAAAGGCAAGAGTCTTCTTCCGTCCGTGTACCCCATATATATAGATCATATTAATTCAACTTACTTTCCCTCGCTGATTTTCTAGGGTGCTGGCGCATGTTTGTGATTTGGCTCTATACTTGCAATTTATTATTTATAGTTCTGTATATTATTTTGATTCTCTTGATCTCTTAAGTGCTATGTTCCTCACTGGTTTAATATTAATTCTTCTAAATTAAATGCCCTAAACTCATTATAGGGGTATCAAGAATCCTTACGATTTTTATGGTTATGAAATCTTGCTGCTATGTTCTTTACACTTAGCTTTTTTGCCATTATTTTCTGGTTCAACATTGTTGTAAGTTATGTTTGTTTGTGTTGTGTCCATGTTCATATGATTTGGGCATGACATTAATGTCACAACTAATGGTCTTTGCGATGAAGCTGTAGATTGCTTAGGCTCCCAAACACACACAACTAAAATTGCACATCAAAAATCTATTTCAAAAAATGAAATAGAACACAAAAATATTCTATTAGCTTGAATAATATGATTACAAAGACATTCACCTCTTTATAGAGTTAGAAGTGAAGTTACAATCATACAGGTTAAATGCATGTCAACTTATCTAAAAATAAAAAACTAATATTAAAAATAGACTAACCTATTTTAAGTAATTAAAACAACTTTATTATAAAAGTATTAAATATCTCTAATACCCCCTGTTAAGACTTATTGTACTTAAAACAAAACAAACTAACATAAGCAAACTAAGAACACTCAGAATCATGAACTCTTCAGAAGCTTTTCTCTAAAAACAGTTCTTCAACCAGGTAGACCTCCATCAAGCTGCCTCATAACCCTCGTAAAGGCATAGCTCCTGAGCTGAATTCCCAAGTTCCTGGATTACCACCTCCCCGACCTCCCAAATCACGAATCCCCCGAATCATTGGACAACAATCCATGCTAAGCTACACTCACAGAGCTCCATCATGTAGTTTTATGACCCTCGTAAGGGTTTGACTCCCCAGATCCACATACTCCCAAGCTAACTGGGCAACTATCAATATTGAGCTTCAACTACACTAGATTCCTTCTTGTCTTCAAAGAACCGGGCTTGCATAAAAAACTTCTCCACCATCGTCATCATCCAGAGGATCTTCAAGAATGGCTACATTAGCTTCTTTGATCTTTCCCTTAAGAACATCAGTTGCCCGATTTCTACAATTCCAAGCTGTGTGACCCATCTTGCAATAATAGCATTTTGTCCACCTTTTGTCTTCATCTGATCTTCTACGATTCGAGTATAAAGCTACCTTAGTTTGAGGTCCATCTTCTATAGCTCCTGCAATAGTCCTCTTTTCTTCAGCTATGAGAGTTGGAATCATATTTTCAAAAGTTTTAGTAGAAATTTGACTGAGAGTAAAGATGACATTGCTAATTTTGAAGGCAAATTGTTCAATAAAATAGCTTTAGCATCCTCATCATCCACTGTAGCACCGACTTGAGCTAGTTGTTGAAGAATAGATCTCAGTTTGTTTACGTGGCTTGACATAGTGATTCCGTAAGTCATCTTGAATTTGAAAAGCTAAAGCTTTAAAGAAAATTTAGCATTAACTGCTTTTGCTCCAAATAACTTGTTCAAATTTTCCCATATTTCCTTAGATGATTTTGCGAGATCTATATGATGTAACTCAAAATCGGAAAGAGCAAGAACAATAATTGCTTTGGCTTTATCATCTCTGCTTTGCCATTCTAGTACCTTACTAGCATCCGTAGGAAGTTTCTCATTTGCGTTTACGATTCCCCATAGATTTTTGTGCATCAGTTGCATTTGGATTTTAACTTTCCAAGTGTGGAAGTTGAAACCAAAATATTTATCCAATGGAAATTCCATTTCCGATTAATAAACAAGCCCACCCAATGAACTTGAAAAATTTCAAACCCTAACTACTTGACTCAGGAAAACAAATTATTTCAAAATACCTACAAACTCTATCCATAAACAGCCTTAGTGCAAAAAGGTGGCAAATTTCTATGCCTTAGCCATAAAAAAAATGCCCTAGGCACTTGAATAAAATAGTTAACTACGTCTTTTCAAAATAATGATATTCACAACTACATAAATCCTGACATGACCTCTGTGTGCCCTAGCTGGCGCAATCAGGAATATAAAACGACTCCAAAATAGCTCAAAAAAGCCACGATTTTACCACAAAACTGCCAAAAGCAGGTGTGGAAATATGTCAAACATCCTAGACATCGCCCTATTTCAGTTTGTCGCCCTCCAAAACATCTGCGCCCGTGATTTTTGCATAAAAAACACTATGAAAAAAAACTGATAAAACCCTTCACGTGACCCGCTCTGATACCATGTTTCGAAAAACTAAATAGAACACACAAATATTCTATTAGCTTGAATAATATGATTACAAAGTCATTCACCTCTTTATAGAGTTTGAAGTGAAGTTACAATCATGCATGTTAAATGCATGTCAACTTATCTAAAAATAAAAAACTAATATTAAAATAGACTAATCGATTTTAAGTAATTAAAACAACTTTATAATAAAAGTAAGTATTAAATATCTCTAATAATCATAGCGCACTTCTATGTCACAAGGTTCAGGTTCGAGTTCGAGTTAGGCAACCATAAAATTTGGATGAAGTTCGGCAAGGGAAAAAAATTCGAAAAAAAATTCGTTATTAAATTCGCCTTATTTAAATTTGATTTAAAATATATATAATAAATATTAATAATAAAATAATAAATATTAAATATATAAATATATTAATAATACAATAATATATTATATATTAACAATAACATATAATATAATAATAAATATTAATATATATAGATATATTAACAATACAATAATATATTATATATTATTAATAGCATATTATATATAATAAATATTAATAATATAATAATAAATATAAATATAATAATATACTATATATTAATAATAACATATTATAATATATTTATATATTATGAATATTATTATATAAATATAACAATATATCAAAAATTAGCCGATAGGCTTTTATATGTGAGCATTATAGTGCTCGGAATAGTTTCACGCTATTAAAAAAATTCATCGGAATTTTTTTTAACTCGTCGATTGTTCCTATCGACATATTCCTTGAACCTCCTATGTGAGCATTAAACTGCTAGTAAATATATTTAATCTTTTAAATACCAGCCCAATTTGAATCGCCATTTAAACTGGAGTTTAGACTTTTCTTCCTATTTTTATGCGTCGTGATTTCAGACTCATGTCCCTCGCGTCGCGATTTTTTAAGGCGTCACTTGCAGGTTCCCAGAAAGGAAAAAACCAGAAAAAAGCCCTTATTTTGAATAGATTGCAATTATTTAAAAAACTGGCGAGCCCTAAGCGAATTTAAACGAATTTTTTATAATGTTTTAAGGTTCGCCGAATTTCGAACTTGGTAGCAGAAATTTGCTGAACCCTGTGACATAGGCGCACTTCAAACCAAAATACAACAAAATGATAAGGTGATGCAAGATTGGTTGACTCGTAGGATGGTTTGGATCCATGGTTTCATGTGTATGCTTATGTGTTAATAAGGAAATGAACTAAATAAGGTAATCACTAGTATTTTATTGTACCACACCTTTGGATTATGGATGGTGGTTCTTCGGCTTGACTGATGGATGGGGAGGAATGGGACATCCACATGGTGGGTTCAATCCCTTCGTCGATCAGCAGCAGGAGCATGGGAGCTTGGAGGATTAGCTTGCAGAGTTGAGCTTGGAGTTCTTCAGATGTTGTTCATTATGTATATTGTATATGGCCACTTGTACTTGTGGTGGTTGGTTCATGGCTTATTGTATTCATTATCGTTGATAAGGGTTGTAGTACTTGACCTGTTGTATATGTTGGTTATGTAATAATGTTATCTTTATAATATGATGCCCTCAAAACATGAGATATGGCAAATTGTAAGTTTTTATGAGAACTGCATACAACTAGACCATGCTTGATCTTCCATCACATCCATATATGATTATCACAAATTATAGTCCTCATTGGTGCCTTGCTAAATAGTTGTTTCTTGTCTTATTCCATCTATTCTCATGTTTATTGCTCCTTTTGTGCCATGTATACTCATAGTTATTGCTCTTTGCCACATTACTATGTTTGCTGCCTTACATGGTGGTAGCAGCTGATATGTCTACCTTTGAAGACTTAACTTCTTGTTTTATTCCGTTTCAGTATTTAACCTTTGAATTCACATGCTACATTGGCTCGAGTAGGTAAGGGTTGAGCTTCCTTCATGTACACCCCTAAAAAAATGCTAACACCAAAATGTTACGAGAATATGAAACGATACACAATAAAACTGTAAAGTAATAAAACACATAATAAAAACTGTAATGTAATAAACAATATGAAGCATAAACTTAACAATAAATAAATTTCCAGTCAATTATTAAAAATACTAGAGGGAGAGTGAAGAGGAGCCCAATGAAGACCATCTCTGTGGGTGTGAAGACATTGAAAGTAGTGCCTACAGTGTGTATTAGAGGCAAGATTGCCTCTAAGATAGTATATGGTAAGGAAGATTGTAAAGGCTTAGCTCATTTTCCTGTATCTTTTTGGGGATGTCAGTATCAGGGAATAGAGGTTTAGTTGATTGCTACAGTTAACCAATAAATAACACAACTAAAATGTAATTACTTCTTTAGAAGTATGGTGTGATGGTAGAAATGCCATTGTTGAAGTAGCTGTGCTGTTTAATAAATGGCAGAAGGTTGTGTTCATATCCATGGAACAGCACCAAAATTGTTACAAAGAACACTATGACAAAGTAATTGTAACAGAAAGAGCATCCCACGATTGCACACATAATTTGAGATAACTCTAACTTTAGTGATATAAGTAGTATACATCAACAAACTATTGTACAGAGAGAATATGACAATATGATAGCTCTCTTCCCTGATCTTCATCATTCTACACATAGGTTAGGCGATCAAGTGGTGTGTTGGCTAGACCATAACCATAAATGTGCCAACAATATTAACCGAGAATTCGTTAAGAACACTGCATGTGCTGAAACATGTAATTATACAAAATCATGTTTAACTACATCTGCATAACACAATCAGTTAATTACAGTTTAACTGTCTACAGCTGTGAGTGATCCCAAACTGATATTGTCCTACTTGAATATACCCTTACAGTTCAACCATCTAAAAGAAGTTTGTTCAATCTTCTTTTTTTCCCCCATTGTTTTTGTGGTTTGTCTCATCATACTTGGAGCATACCAATGAAAGAAGATAATGAAATGGTCATTAACATAAGAAGTCAAAGCAAACAAGAAGAAAGCTAAGTACTTTTAAGTTATGTCAGAAGAGAATTTACTTTTTGGTACTATAGATATATCCCTATTATCCATACATGTTTTTGATCTTTAATGTCTTCTGTTTTATGCAACTGTCTTAATATCTAATATCTATGGATTTCTGCAGGTTTTAGAATTTCTTGGGACAAAAGATGTGCTTACCTTGGAAAACATCAACTCAGATCCTCTTTGCAGAGGCAGGGAAAGGTTAGAAAGAATTTAATGCTATTCTAATTTCATTCTTGTTTTCTTTCCCTTTCTTTTGTTTTTTCCACTGTTCTTTCTCTACTTGGTGAAGTGGTAAAACTTATTCAAAGATTATGCTACGAAAATGTAGTTTATAAGGGCACATATCTGACATGGCAACACTGTTTCCTTTGTTCCTTGTTAAGTATACTAGAGTGTTTCAAATGAAGCACTAGCAGTCTTGGCTTAGGAGTTTAGCTGTTGTGTCATTGATAAGCAAAATTTTTACTTGCTGGCTTCTTATGAATCTGCATGACATATACAAATGTGTTCGATCGCTGATGGTTGAGAGAGGGTTATTCCTTTTGGTTATTGATGAGACATAAAGCTATAACAAAACTCAAATAAGGGAAAGCTAATATGGAAACACATGTATGCTATAAATAGCCTATACTCTTGTCCTTGCGCTGGGATTCATTGTATGTTAAAGGTGTATGAAGGAGAAAATAGATAAAACATTTAATGATCCTGTTCACAGATTTTCTTTTTCAGTAACAATGTGTTTATTGCATGGGTATTGTCATGTTTATGGTAACTTGTTTTCTACTTGGTTTATTGCATTTTTTGGTATCATTTGACATTTTTTACTTAAGCATTTACTCTTTAAAGACTTGGTGTGATTGGAAGTCAGTTCAAAACTTCAAAGTTTCAAATCTGTTCTTTGCTGCAAGAGATAGTTGTGGCCATAAACATGATTAGATTAGTGATCTTGGATCTGTGTCTGGAAAAACGTTTTGTTTGGCCAGAAATGAGCCTGTGGATGAAGCATGTAACAGGCATGTTTCTCTTTAGGAAGTTACTGATACATGTTTGGATATGCTAGAAAAAACTATTAGATGTTTAGTGTATCTTCTACACACTAATAGATTTGAGATAGGATTATGTGTTTATTGTAGAGTGAAACCCTAAAAAAGTTACTTTGTACAATAGTTAGAATAATAAAAAGTTCATTTAACTTTGGGGTTTTCCCAACAATCATTAGTACCTTGCATAGCATTGAAGTCTCTACATTCTTGCAAGTTGGGCTACCTTTTTTTAAGGAACTAAAATAACTAAGTAATATTAGTATAAATTAGTTTACTAACTAATTGATGTGACATACTTGTTGTGACCTAATCACACATTGCCCCATTGCAAATGCGGACCCCCTTTTTTGCAATTTTGAGCTTGTAGGGTCTTTTAGGAAGTGTCATTAGATCAAGTCTTCTCCACAAACTGGAAAGTGAGCCTCACCAAAAACGAGTCAAGTGAGTTAATCTCCTTGCTAACGAGAAATTAGGAATGTCATCCGTCAAACAAGGTGTAATTAAGAACACTAAAGTCAATCCCTGAGACACTGAAATTGACTAAGTCTGATATCCTGAGGTCTGATGTTTTGAGATCCTGAAAATTGACTAAGTCTGAAATCTGGTGGATCCTCAAAAATCTAGAATCTGCATGTTAAATCCTATGGATCCGGGACCTATCTCAAACATCTTGGAAGTATATTTCAAATATAATTCCACCCAGGGATCTTCACCTTCAAAATTGCGACGAATGACAAGCTCAAACCAAGGCGCAATTCAGGAGTTTGGCAATGAGTAATGTGCGCCTTCATCACGACAAGCTCAATTCAATGTGAAATCTTGGCGCCTTGATAGAAATTGATGTTTTGACCCCCAAAATCCCTTAAACATTAAAAATCTTGCAAGAAAATAGACTAAGTATCCTAGGCGCAAATCTGCATTTGGAGAGTCACCAAAGTGCGCCCCGGGTTGTTGGAGGAAAAGGCATCATTCAAAGACCCCATATTGTGCTTAAGGAGGAGATATGAGGTGTTTTAACTTAGAAAATTTTGAAAATCTTCAAGGAAGGCTAGGCGCATTTTATCATCTGTAGAACCTCAAATGTGTGCTTTGTGTAGAAGATGTTAGAAGTTGTAAAGAAAACTTGTGCCTTGAAAGGATTGAGCCTCTCAAACACACCTCCAATTGCTTAAGTCAAAAATTCACTCACCTAAACTTAGGCGCCAATTTGCACTTGTAGAATCGTCTTTTTGTGCCTAAGTAAAACATGCTTGATTCCATGAGTTTTGAGAGTATTTGAGTATCAAGGCTTCTTCTTGAGCCTTCACAATGGTTTGAATTCATTAAAGTTGAAGTAAGTACCTATTTGCATATAGGCGCAATCTCACACTCAGAGAATCATGAATATGTGCCTTGCAAAAGGAGGGCTTCGAATTATGAAATTTGACATTATCTTGAAGCAAGAAATCTTCTAAATATCAATGCATTGGCTTGACAGCAATTTCTAGTACGAATGCTATCTCTAAGTCTAGGCGCAACTTTGCCCCTGAGCAGTCACCTTTTGGCGCCTAGAGAGCATAGAGTTTGAAATCATAAAGAGTTGGCGCCTAGGAGTGGGGAGTCTCTTGAAAGCTTTAACACTAAGTTGAAACCATTAGGATACCAAAAAGTTGGCCAAAGTATGTTAGGCGCATTTTCCACCTATGCAAACCTAGATTTGTGCCTCAAAGGAAATCATATAAATTCACATCATTGAGTGGGCGCCTTGAAGAAGAGGAACATTCTAAGTCATTTTCAGTTGTTTAAAGTCACAAAAATGGTAAATATAAGGCCAGTTGCTAGGCGCACTTTTGCATCTCTATAGACCTAGAAATGCGCCTAGACTTGGAAAGGGCTAATAAATGTTTGAAATGGTTCCTATGTGCCATGAAATTCATTATTTATTAAAGGATTGATATGTTTCTTTGGTTGTGTTGCAGGAGAATTGATAGAGTTGAGTAGTCATCCAAGGAGCAAGGTGCTTGGAACCACCTTCAAGTAAGGAATGAAGTCAGAAGGCAGTCACTGCGGAGGAGACATCATGTTACCACTCCAAGAGATCACTTCAAGATCATCATGCCGATACACTTCATCATTAGCATCATGGAAGACATCCATCCATTTAACTTCAAGACTCTTCATCTTCAAGTCTCTGAGAGAAGTTTCCTACTCCATGGAAGCATCATCATCTATACCACTCTCTATGAAGATGCATTCAAAGAAGATCAGCATATATCCTGCAAGGAGAAGAAGTATCACAGAGTTCATTTATCATACACATCCGACTTACAAAAGACACAATGCAAAATCAACAAGGATACATTCCCAAACGTTCAAGTTCAAAGCAATCACATTCGAAGACATCACACAGATGATGCAATTTGGAAATATGTCAAAAAGCAAATTGAATGAACTATTGGAATCCATAAGAGTTACTGAGATGGCACCTATGTGGCATGCACATCATCCTCACTAATCAAATGTTGCCACATTATCCTTATTTTCTTGGAAAACGTGCCTTCATTGCCTCTCTTATGTACTAAAAATAGCAAGTTGTAACTAATTGTTGAGATGGCATGATCTGGGCCCTTGGCTACTTGAATTAATCCAGGCCATTCATTGTAATTCTGGAACTCTATATAAAGGCCTTGTTGCCTCATTTGTAATAGTTAGTTAGTTCTCAGTTAGTAGTTAGTGAGAGGAGTAGAGTGGGAAGAAACTCTTGAAATTCTCTGAGAGTACTTAAAAATTGTTGTAAATATTTCCCAAGATTAATGCAAAGACATTGGAGTTCGCTTGGTGTTAAGTGTTGTCTTGTGGAATAACATGGTTTCTTGTATCTTGATGAAATGGAGAGGTGTTTCTAAGTAGATTAGAAGTAGAGTAATAGTAGCTCATTGATGTAATGCATGTATGTATTGAATATTTGATCAATTCCTAGCTCATGCTTTTGACATCCATCGCTGGTGGAGTGTTGTGTAAAGTTAGTCTGAGCTTCATCATAATTTGCTTAAGTTCGATTGTGGATGCTTGTTTGAGCTGCGCCGTCCAATGGGTGCTTATACGAGCTTTCATGATTTGAAAACCATTCGCTAACCTTAGGAGATTGCACCTACTCCATGTAGTTGTAGGCATTCTTGGTGAAGTGGAGTTAGGTTTATTGAGTTTGTCTATTCATGCATCATCATTGCCTCATTGACCTTGGATTAGCTTCTCTAAACCCTTATTTTTTTCTTTTCTTTATTATTGAGGCATTGTACATACATCATCCACATTGAAAGAAGAAATAAGCTGAGTGAAGCAAGAAGAAGTCTACGTAAGTCCCTTTGAGGAAACAACAATATCACATCATACTAACTGAGGTTATCCTATGAGCAAGTTGAGAACCAACGTACTGGAACCTTGGAGATAACCCACTGGATCACATTGTTTAGCTTTTGGGTATCTTTGTTCAAGAGAGGATAGATTACCTTAGTAATTTATTCTGAGTTTGCATGTGCAAGAAAAACACATCAATAGTACTCTCATAGCTCATTAACATCTTAACATGCTTAAAACGTTCATTACTTAATCCGTGTTCCAAATTCCACATATAAGTTATCAAGGTATGCCACACACCAATTTGTCTAACATTCTTTTGCAATTCACATCGCCTACAATCCTAAACACTCATTCTTTCCTATGTACGGCTAACAATCAAAGACATTTTTTTTCAATAATAATAATTTCGTCTTTATTTGAGGTCTTGCACAAACTCATTTTACCCAGAACAACATTGTAGCAATATCTACCCAGTTCTTGTTATTGCAACAATATCCCACAGCATTAGCCCAGTATACAATCCTTTGCCCCTATTTTTTCCCCTAGAGAGACTAAGTAGTGAAATTGGTACTCCCTAGGGATTCGCTATAGCTTCTTTACCTTAGAACAATATAGCATATCAAATTATTTGTACCAACACAAACAAGCAACCTGTACGCTTATCATTCTTTTAAGTAACTGTGTTCATCTATATATCATGTCATGGAATCACATCAAGTGTCAATATATTAGGTTCCTAAGAACTATATCTTCTAGTTTGGGATGGGATGGTCTTTTGTTCCACGTGGTTATACAAAATTAAGATAAACACTTTATGTCTACATTAACAAGGTCTAGCATATGTAGTTTCACAAACATCTTCCTCAAGTGCAATCAACATATTTCTTAAAGGTCAAGTTAACTATATTCAAACAATTACTGAGACATCAGCATGCAAATACCAAAGAAACAATTATAACCTAGCTAATACACTTGCAAGAATCACAAAATAGGCTATAAACTAATGCTTAGCAAAACTAGTGAATTTCTCAAGATCAAACCAGATTTAAGTCATGGGATAGCCATGACACTAGGTTGTAACCACATAGTCACGGGTCAATGATCACATTGATAATGTTAAAAACTTTTGACATGGTAGACTCAGGTATCTTTTATATCTTGATACTACTATTGGAGCATGTAGACCACCACATCCTATATAAGTTTGAAACAAACATCTGAAAGAGGCATTATCCCACAATTAATGTAAAGGCAATGATCTTGCCACACAGTCACACATAAATTTCACATACATCAGATAAACAATCCAAGCGAATCCTTTTAGTCATACCTAATTATAGTCTGAAAAGGGTATTTTAGTTACTTCTCACAATTTGGTATTCTTTCATCTCTCATATTGAGGACCTCCATGTTTCCCCTCTACTCTCCTAGTTGATCATGTCGTTTTGCCTTCACCTTCCATGCTCACCTCTCCCCCGCACCAGGTCAACGATACTTGGCATGACACAATCTATTTTGATGATGATTATTCCCTTGACCATGCTACCCGACTTGCTCAACTTTATCTAGCTTCCACTCCCTTCCACTCTTTGCACCTGCTACCTTATATAAGTTCCTTATGCTATTTGGGGGGCGCTCTCGACTCATTTTCCCATATTGTTTGCCATTCTACTCCTCCCAACCTTCTTGGTTGCTGCCCTATGAATTGTTGGTTTGATGATGAGTGTAAAGTCTTGCATTGGAAACTTTGCTTTATTGTTTTCCACAACCTTCCCTCCACTTCCACCACCCTTGGTGATTATTGCTGTCTCATTTGACGTAAGGAACACAAGTTTCTTGTGTCAAGGTGGTACACATTCTTTAATGTCCTCCATCAGTTCCCTAAACTCTTTTGGTCTACTTTGCTCCCAAGTAATTCCCCTACTATTCAGATCACCTCATTTGCTTGGGTCTCCTATGCTAATTCTTTTTATGATATCCTTGACTAGCCTACCACTAGAGCCTCGTCCCCTTTTCCTCATCTCCATCTCCAATCGCATGTTCTCTACAGGTTGTGTTTAGAGCATAGTTTAAAAACTCGGAAAAACTCAGCAATAACTTGGCAACTTTATTGCACATTGAATAATTCATTAATTTTAAAAAATATTCTTTAAAAATATATTACTGAATTTATGGAACATATTATTGATTTTTTTAAAAAATAATCAAAATTAGAGTTCCATACAAAGCATAGACCAAAAAATGAGTTTGATACATATCAACTTCAAGTTTCAGTAGAAATAAGAATTACATATTACAAATTTCTTTTATGTCTAAATGTGAGTGTCCTCAAACTAACTAGTATAACTTATAACTAAGGTATTACTTAAAGAGATAATAAGATCCTCTTATATTAGTAATCTTTGTTTAATCCATTAACAATAAATAAAAAAGGTTCAAAATAATGAAAAATTCTTTTATATTAATATTCCTTAATAGCAAACTAATGATTCCCCATATTTTTTATCTCCTTCATGATTATTTAGAGCGAGAAAGAAATCGATGACATAATGTTAGTAATATCTTTATTTCGCTTTAAATAGTTTTGTGCCCTAATCACAAAGAAAGGGAAATGGAAAATATTCATTGCCTAAATTAATATATTAATTCACAAAGAAATATAGATGTCAAATGAGGTTAGATTGAAGGAATAGGGTAGAGAAACGTGATTGAAGTTTTAAGTCGTAACATCTTCCTTCTTTTTGTGATTCCTCAACCTTGGACACAACAAACAACCATCAAACAGACCTGAAACAACATAAAATAGACTTGAAAAAAGTTAATTTTTTTCACAAAATGCTTTGGTAGTTTGAAATTGTGCCCTAGTTGTTGCCCTAGTCGTTCATTTGCATCAAAGGGTTTGTCACAAAAAAATGAGTGAAAAAAACAAATTAAACATCACTTTTTATTATTAACCCTTGGCTGAGTTCTCTACAATCACGATTTTTGGTGAGTACCAACAATTTTTGGTGATTTTTATTAATAACTCAGTACCAAGTTTTTGTCATGGTTACTCATTTGCAGATTTTTTCAAGCAAGTACTTGTGAGTTGCGAATACTGATAGTGTTTTTAAACCATGGTTCGGAGAGCTATTTTGAAACTTTGCTCCAATGAACTTACAGACTGTGAGGTGCTCTAGGTTAATTTGCTCAAGTATGGTGTAGATTCACATGCCTATCCCATTTCACAACTTTTCAATAGGTTTTCCATTTTGGATTCCTCGTTGCTTGTTCACAACATATTATCCACTCCATGCACAAGTTTGGTGACTACTCCAATCCAAATAACTATTGGATAGGAACTTAGGGCTTAGGGTTAGGTAGATTTTAGGAGGGATTTCCAAATTATTGACCACATTTTCATACTCTGGGCTATCATTCAAGAGGCTCATCATCAGTCTTCTAATGTCTCTTGTTGCTTTTGGAGTTTAAGAAGGCGTTTGATTGTCTTGTGGCATCTGTTGTTCTTGAAATTGAGATACACTGGTATAAATTCTAAGACCCTCATTATTGCCATAATGCAACTCTACAAGATAGTTGTTGGACGTTTCTATACTCTTTGTGGCATCTCTAACTTTGTCCAAAGTACTGTTGGAGTTAAGCATGGTTGGCCACTCCCACCAACTCTCTTTGGTATCTACATTGATGAGTTGGAGATCTTTCTTCGACAAAATACCCATGTTGACAACTGCTTACTTCACCATTTTGTGATTCTATTTTACTATTTGCGGATGACATGGTTCTCTGTCATTCCCTTGATAGCTTAGATGCATTTTCAGAGGTTTGTGATCTTCACTAGCTTGTTGTCAACCTCAATAAAACTAATCTCATGGTCGTCAACACCAAGGATATTCTTTCAAGGTTTCATTTCTTCTACAAAGGGGGCCTTGTGGAGATAATTGCAGTTATATTTATGTAGGTGTTCAATTTAGAAGTCATCTCTTTCCGACTTGCCACTTAGTCTTGTCTTTGCGAGGGATATGGTATGTTTCTTGTTCTTGAGCACCATTGTTTCCAAGTACACTTCTTGGATTTCTTTCTAAGATGTGCCTTTTTGATGTAATAGTTAAGTCAGGAATACTGTATGGTTCTACGGTTTGTTGCCTTAGATTGGATTCTTGTGACTAGGCTTGGGTTGAGAGGCTTTTGACAATTATGCTTCAATGTATTATTTGGTGCAAACAGATGGTTTTTGTTTGTATTGTCTAGGCTGAATTTGTTGCCCAACCCCTTTGTCTCAAGAGTATTTTCAAGCTCATGTGGTTTATACATGGGCAGTTATCCTTTGTGTCGTAGGAGATATCCTTTCTTGGCGCTTTGTTCTTTAGAGGAGATTGTCTTGTTGAGCCCCTTGGGTGTTGGCATTGTTGATTCTCTGAGGTTCGCTTGTTCTTCTCGTGTATTGGCATTTCTATGGACTAGGTCCATCCCGTTAGGTACTCTTTATGTGCGCCTGACCATCTTCTTCAAGGGAAAGATTTGCTTAATCAATATGTTAGATAAGATATTTACCATTGGTACATCTAGGTCACTTGGACCTCTTCTCTGACTTCTCACAACCCTAAATTAGTTTTTTATGTGGAGCTTTTCTTATAGGTTGTTAGTGGGTCATTGTTTGACGCACCTATCTTCAACATCATTGGTCTCATAGTTTGAGGATTCCCCTTGGGTAGTTGCGGGTGTGTTCCCACGAATTTTGTGTTGAAACAAACCACCATATTTTGTAATAGACTATGCTGCCTTTGTTCTCTTTAGGTGGAATTTGAGGAATATTTAATTTTTTGGTGCCTAGTCTACCATGGAGTCTATGGGAGGTACTATTGTCTATACAAAGATTTTGGTGGCTCTGTTTCCACTTTCTTCTACTACCTTTATCGGAGGTTTGTGGCCCCATTTGTTCGTGAGATCTCTAGGGTCGTACATAGAACTCTCTATGCTGATCCTAGACCTACCAGGTTGATTACTTATTTGATGCAGTCATGGATTGGGGGCCTAGTGAAAGTCAATTGGTTTGGGTAGCTCTACACAAATTCAGTACACAAATGTAGCTAGATCCAAGGTTGTGTATGACAACAACTTAGAAATTTATAAATTATAATCTTTTTCAGAATTCAATTACACTTCAGGTATGCAACCTAGACAATACAATCTAATTCAAAAAAATGATTCCAAGTGACCGTGTGTCATTATAGTCCCAGACCAACAACATAACACTCAACTTCTATATCTTCTACAACCCCACTTGTACTTGTCTCTTTCATTTATCTTTTTTAATACATATGTAGCTTGGCTTATGAAGATGAAATATACCACCCCTTTATGTGTTTTACTGAGTTTAGTTGGCACCTGATGCGGTTTAGGGTTTTTTGCATTTGGCAAGCACACATGCGTATATATATTTTTGCAAAATCAAAGGAAATGAAAATACCCACAACCTTTATTTCAATTTTAATGCATGACTCAACATTTATCAACAATACCCACATGAGTAATGCCAAAATATGAAAGAATTTCACATACCCAGTTTGCTGTCATAAGGTACAAGTCTGAAATTAGTTGCTACAGCAGCATAAAGACTGAGTTTTCCTTCATTTCTGTTCATGGAAAGGGATCATACAGCAAATATATGCTTTGTTTCTGCTACAAGGGCTCACAGCCCCAAACAGACCCTACGAACTGCAAGCGAGGTTGAGGACACAAGTAAGAGGACCCACGTCCACACTGCAGCTGGTACGGCCTGTAGGTGGTGATAACAGCAGTGTATGCCTTTGAAACTCCCTTACAAACCCTTATGAAATCTCTGTCTTTCCATAACAAGCTTCCATGCCAAGTCTGATACGAAAATGCTGGCCCCAAAACCCCTACACACTGAATAAACACCTCCAGGTATGGTACGACCAGGCTGAGAGGCAGTACAGCCTGGGTATGACTGCAAACTCCAACAAATTCTCTTCCAATGCCCTCTAATCGCTGCAATCTGTCATTTGTTAGCCCTTGATAATTATCATATCAATAAACTCTGAAAATCTTCATCATAAAACCTCCGCGACAAAGCAATAAACTCACAAAATGCATAGAAATGAAGCACAATCACAGCCACTGAGTATGACTGTCCTCAAGCCTCCTTAGATGGTCTTCCACACCCGCGGCAAGTTGTTGCAAATGGTGGTTTTCGTCACCAAAAGCCCAATGGTTTCTTCAAACCCTCATGCATTGCAGAGCAAAATGCAAATGAAAATATGTTGTCGTGAATGAGCTCCTCTTTTTTCATTTTTTGCTTATATATTTCCCTCATGAGGTGCACTTTACTTTGCAAGGGAAAATATTTCATTTAAATTACTTTATTTCCCTTAGTTTGGGCGCCCAAGTCCTCTGTGACTTAATTTTTGCATTGCATTACTTTATTTCCTAAGTCACCATAAATATAATAAAGTCCATACATTAATTATTATTATTAAATTATGGACTTTAATATAAAAGCCCAAATGGACTCAGAATTACAAGATCTTTAGACTGTTGGAAAGGTCTAATCAAATCACTCTGCCTCCAACCATGAACTCTGTCCGGAAGGAACCCTAACTTACTAAAAATAGTAAGTTACCGCCAAAGTGTCCGAAACCAACCAAATAAACAGCCAGAGTTCCCTAACCACATTGGTTAGTCTACAGGAATCAAGTATAGACTAACCATCAGAAAATGGGGGACATTACAGAAGAGGGTCGCAACATTCAACAAAAGTAATCTTTGCCCACTTCAAAGCATTCTTGGACGGCTGGTCAATTTACAGTGACTGGGAAACTCACTCGAAGGCCCTTGCCGAATGCATGGAACGTTGCAGATTCGCACGACTGGCCTTAAATCCAAAGAAATGCCAGTTCATGGTACCACAAGGTAAGCTCCTTGGACTAGTTGTTTGTAAAGTGGGATTGAAAACCGATCTCATTAAAATAAGGTGATCATACAGACAGAAGCACCGAAGGATGTAACAGGCATAAAGTCATTCTTGGGCCATGTGGGCTACTACCAATAGTTCATAAAGAATTTTGCCCAAGTATCGCATCCATTGGACATGCTCACCAGAAAGGGGATTACATTTACATGGTCAGAAGAACAAGAAAATGCCTTAAATGAACTAAAGGTACGCCTAATCACTTCGCCCATTCTAGCATATCTAGATTGGGGCAAAGAGTTTCAAGTCCATGTAGATGCATCAAACTTTGCCATCAGAGCTACATTGGCACAAGTCGGGCCTCAAGGGCTCGATCATCTAGTAATCTTTGCCAATCGACTAATTTCAAGTGTTGAGTGTAATTACAGTATTATGAAAAAGGAAGGATTGGGAATGGTTTATTTAGTACAAATTTTTTGACACTACCTATTGGTAACGCCTTTTACATTTACGTGGACCAATAGGCATTGATGTACCTAGTAAACAAATCGATTATACAAGGTCGGGTAAGCAAATGGTTGTTATTCCTTCAAGAGTTCACATTCACCATCATCGTATAGTAGGGGAAGTGTCATGTGATAGCCGATCAATTCTTGAGGATCTAGTTAGGAGGACCACCTGAAGGCGTGAAGGAAGATTTCTCGAACGCCCATGTATTCCAGATAGCGACACTAACTCCTTGGTACGAGAACATTGGCGAATACTTGTCTACTTCAATTGTTCTTGAAGGACATGCCACCGAGGGAAAGAAGGAAGTTAGCTCTTAAAAGTAAAACTTTCCAACTCGTCAATGGGCTCCTGTACAAAATGGGATCCGATCACATTCTCAAAAGGTGTGTCATGCCCGAAGAAATAAAAGAAGGATTAGAGGAAGCACATGAGGGGTTGGTTGGCGGCCATATGGGACCGTATGCTGCTGCAAGAAAAATCCTTTTGGCTGGTCGATGGTGGTCGACACTCCATACATACGCATGGGAGTGGGTAATCGGATGTGACACCTGCTAGAGAGTAGTGAAACCGTTGAAATGAGATTATATGCCACTTTTGCTGTCGCAACCACAAGAACTCTTCAAGAGATGGGGATTGGATTTTATAGGTCCTCTTAAGGTTAGCCAACTCCACCGGTGTAGATATATTGTTGTAGCAACATAATACTTAACTAAATGGGCAGAAGCTAGAGCATTGCTAGACAACACAACACTAAGCACGACCAAATTCATTTATGAACATATAGTCACCAGGTTTGACATTCCTATACAAATAACTAGTGATAGAGGGGGACACTTCATAAACCATGTAATCCGACTTATGATGAGTGAGTTTCAGATATTTCACACCCTCTCGAGCCCATACTACCCAAGAGCGAATGGTCAAGTGGAGTTGACGAATAAGGTACTAATTTTCGTCATTCATAAATCATGCGACAATGAAGGAATTGATTGGGAAGAGAAGTTACTAGCTGTACTATGGGCTTATAGAACAACCTACAAAGTAACCACGGGAAACACACCCTTCCAACTAATATACAACCATGAAGCCATGATGCCCGTGGAATATATGGTAGCGAGTTTGAGAATTGCCGTGGAGAATCGGTTGGGTGATACCAAGAGTCTAAAAGAAGGGTTGTTCCAATTAAATAAGATCGACGAACGAAGAGTACTAGCACAGTGGGGAACTGAGGTAATGCAGAAACGACGGAAATATTGGCATGACAAGCATCTCTGGAGAATGAACTTCCGACCGGGGTACATCTATAACGAGGCTGTTCAAGAATTTCAAGAAAAAAATCAACTAACTTGTCCACTTGCAAGTTTGTCGATACCATAATCGGGCATATGGTAGATTGTGTATAACATGGTAACACAATTGTCCTTGGAAGAAAACACCATGACATGGTGCCAACAATCGAAAGGATTGGATTTTATTGATGCCAGGGAACTGTTAGAAGGTACGGGTGAGTTAAAATTGGTTGATCAATTTTTTTAAAATTAGAACGTATAGATAAATGCTGTAGTAATTAATGCTATAGAGGAGTGTATGCAAATTGTATTTTTCGTCACACTATGGACATTAGAAAACAGAGTGAGAAGAAAGAAAAAAGATATTAGGGAGATTGGAGTATGGAATATAGGAAAAAAAATTGATAGTGAAAAAGAAAATTTTGAAAAAGGAAAGAAAAAATTGATTATGGAAAAAGAAAAAAATAAAAAGCAAGAAAAAAGAAAAAGTTTAGAAAAGGACGAAAATGGAAAAGGAGAAAATAAACTAAAAATTAAAAGGCATAGGGTATATAAATCAATTGTACTGCCCCTTACACAATTTAATTCATCTCTTCCTAAAGGGAGGCCTCCAGTTTTTCCATCCACACTCAAGCGAAATAATTCAAGGGTTTCAACTTCTGTACACTATTCAACCCATTTTCCATCACACCGTACAATCGACATTGTACATCCTCACATTGTACGGCTATTACATGAATTCTTGTAGAGTTCCCATTGTACGATCATTTGCTACCGTACGCCATTCTTCAAGATATGGATCCTTGCCATTCTATCCTTACTTTTTGCTTGTGAATGCCTAGTTGTACGACTTGGAAAATGACACACAATACGACCTGCTCCATTTTTTAGCCATAATACTATTTTAGGAGCTAGTTGTACGCTTTGCTGCTTCTCATTGTACGGCTTGATCCTTGCTATCATTTTGTTCTCACCGTACAACCTGCAATCACTTCCTTTGTCGTACATTCTATTGTGCTTCATCTTGGCCATACGCTCCAAGATGATTTATGCATTGCCATACGATCGAGTGCCTTCTCCCTCTACCATATAGATTCATTTTTCTTCATTGTACGGCCTGGAAGTATTCATGCTAAGGCATTGGTTGCAATTAATCTTGTCATACGAAGTGTTGTTCTCCAACCCGCCATCGTATGATCTGTATTAACTGTAGTACGAATTTCCCTACATCCCCTGCATTGTACCTATCTCTTGAACCGTACGTCCATATTGGGTGTTTTGCTGAGCATACAACCTACTTTCTAACTCTTCCGTATGACTTGCACTGAGTTTGTGCACCATATCACTGCGTCCTGCAACAATACAACCTAGTTTAGTCACCTTTGTCATCCGTCTTCGTCTTTCATTGTTTTATTGTATGGACTTAACAGTGATTCCCTTCCATCGTACAACCTTTTTAGTCCATTTGAAGCTTGTACATTCCAAAATTCGCACTCTGGAAACAATTGCAATAACTACTTCGAGCAGGCAACAAATTGGCAAGAGTTAGTCCGAGATTGTGAAGTTCAAAATTCCATTCGAGAGTGTGAAGTTCAACAAGTACTTACAACAACTATGGCAATGAAAGATATAAAGGAGGAAAGTCCAATCAAATACAGGCCCAAGATTTTGACAGACAAGAAAAAAGGGAAGAAGACACAATAGATAGCAAAAGACAAACCCACCATGGACTCTTTGACATGGGAAAGTTTGATAACAGTAGAATGCTAGACATGGTGGATGAATAATCTGGGAGATCATCCGCCCTTGGAGGCCCTCCAAGATGTTAAGGTAGACAACTTTATACAGGTTCCATATTTTAATTTATGAGAATTCATACCTTACCTGAAAAGTATGGTTGCCCACTGCAATAGCAAAGAAAACAAATCAGTTGTAGAATACATGAATTCACAAGTCACTATTACTTTCAAGCTTGAGGATTTCTAGCAGGTACTTGGAATCCTGTGTTGGGGATTTACTATGTCCAAGCCTTCCACAAAAATAACTCAAAGTCGGAAGGAAGCAACTATTTAGCGCCCATGTCGAGAAAATCTCACTAAACAAGAGTAGGTCAGTATGTGGAGTAAAGGAAATAGAGGTCTATGGAGAGATTATTTGGCAAACAATGAATGGCGGTGCATTATGGATTTAATCAAGTGTAGATTGATGGGAGCCACTCGATCATCCGACATTGCTGTCTGGATGATCGACTACATGATTAGGTTGAGTGAGGGTACAATTTATAATTGGGCGATGCTGTTATCAACCCGTATCCAGGAATGTCTTTCTTTGAAGCATAAATCTTTTTATATGACAACACGCCATAGCTTTATTTCTGGATGCCATCTTTACATAGGTTCCTTTAGTTGAAACTGACAAGTTCTAGTCCAATCCTAAGTGCGATTCCTCTTGGCCAACTATTTTTAGATGGACCAACTTGGGTGAATAGGTTCAACCAAGGAAAGGAGAGGAGGTCAAGCCTACAACCAGAAAAAGAAAACATGTGGCAGTTGCATCATCTTTTGAAGATCAACCAATCGAAGAAGGAGATAGTAATGAGGATGAGGGTGATGAGATCATTGATCTAACTACATCTATTTCTGATTCTCCATTAATTGACACTCCTACAACCGCCACACCAGTAGAACTATCCACAGAGGCTTCAGAGTAGATAGATGGATGGCTAAGTCTATTTGGGGCCCCAATTGAAGTGAAGGAATACCCTCCTTTGAGTCCCATCGAGGACATAGAGCAGCCACTAGAATTATAGTCCACTCCCAGTCTTTAGCACCTAGTAGGTAGTTCTTAGCCTCCCAACCTTAATGAACCACCAGTAGGCAGCCTTCAACATTTAGAAGAAGGAAGTCCTTCCAAATTACATGAGCAGCCCACACTTCGGGAGGACCAGTACCACATGGGGAATCCAGTAATGAGGATGAGATTACTACTCAAATTTCTAGGCCAGATCCCTAGGGATCCATTAGGCACTATTCAAAGATACATCCAGTACTTGGAGCCAATGAGAATCATCCTGGGTGAAGTGGCTGCTATAGCGAGGTGTTGTAGTGCTCCAAGAAGCTTGTAGGATACAAAAATTTGTAGAAGGGGAATGCGAGGATGAGTTTACCAAAATTTTACTCTCGCAGGGTTGGCTTGCTGCACAACACCCAAACATGAAACAAAAATGGCAATCTGACCGCTTTGTCCCTTCCCTTTTGGGGGGTCATATGACGATGTCTTAGCAACCCTACATTCCATTGAATTTGGCTTTTGCGATGTGTACTATATGCTGCAAGAAGAAATGGCCACCCATTGCTAGGTCATAGAACGAATTGACAAGTCAGTAGGCATCTCTTAGAAATTATGAGAGGAAATTGATGAACACAATCAGAGGTTTCAAAATCAGCTTGCACAACAAGCTCACCTCAGTGAGTTCGAGAAGGCTAAAGTTGCAGATAAAGATAAAGAACTCGCTCAGAAGGATCAAGAACTGGTAGAGAAGGATAACCAATTGGTTGGGAAAGAGCGAGAGATTACTGAGCTAAAGCTTGGCAATGAAAAGGCTCAAAGTTAGTTTCATGTCCCTATAATGATTTATAATTGAATCGTTTATTTAAATAATAAGTTATCCTTATATAAATTAAATATATAATATATTTATTTAAAATATATTATTAATATGTATTATTTAATAAATAATATTATTAATTTAATATAATATAAATATTATAAAATATATGAAATATATATATTTAATTAACTAGATATATTATAAATATAAATATTTTTTATATAATATTTATGTGAATAATTAATAAGATTTATTATTATATATAAAAATAAATATTACGAAGAGTCTTACCCGTTAAAGCTATTACCCATTAAAGTTAGAAAGTAAAGTAATTTACAAAGTAAAGTAATTTGGGATAAGGCAAAATGATACGGTTAACCAAAAGGTCAAATTCAAAATAAAATCATATAAAGATAAAAGTCTAGTAAGACAAAAACATTATCCCACCATATTATATGCTTGTGAATAAAATAAGATAAAAGAGCTCCCATACTTAATAACAAATGTATTTATTTAAATTTTATAAGTGCAGCAATTAAGTTGGTTGATACGAGCGATCACATAAATAAATAATATATTATAAATATATCTAATAATATAAATACAAATATTATTATCTTATATTGTAATATAAATATAAATAATACAATATAAACCATATATCATTTATTATGATATAATATAAATAATATAAAATAAATAATATATCATTTATTATAATGATATAATATAAATACAAATAATATAAATAAACATCTTTTAACCTATCCTCTTATGATAAGGGAGTTACGTATGGTTAGAACTAGTTTTACCACAAACGAGAATTAATATAAAGTAATAAAAATTATAAGAGGGTAAGTATGTCTTTTACCACCAAGCACAATAAGAGATGTGCCTCTTTGAACATATCCCTTGAAAGGGAAATAAATAAAGGTTGTGAGATAGAAGGAAAACATCATTGGAAGAAAATATAGAAAGAGTATCGGATAAATACATATATTTAGATCTGCATTAATTATATATATTTCTGAGTCATAAGTAAGAAAGATGTCATAAATTAATATATAGAGATATGTACATCAGTAGTAAAAGGGAGTGAAATATATATTATAAAATATATAAACAGCAACAACGAAACAATAAAAATTATATTACGGCAGCATAGTAGAATTCCAGGTAAAGCTACAGTAGGCAAGTAAGTATTTATATTTAATCCATAATTGGTTAAAATAAATAGTAAGATTATTATATATTAAAGAATAAATATATATGTATGTGATCCCTATATCAAAATAGTAAGATTATTATATATTAAAGAATAAATATATATATGTATGCGATCCCTATATCAAAATAGAACTATACTATGTGAACAAATAGTTGATTGAAAGGACATTCTTAAATAAAGAAACATGATTGAGACATATATGAACATATATATACATTATGAAAAGAAAAACATAACCATCCCATCACTTCCATTTCCTATAACTATAGGAGAGGCGGTCTTGTTAGGGAAAGGCGAGGTAATGCCATCACGATGGAATGGAGAGGGTTTAACGCGCCCTAGACAAGGATGCTAGGGAGAGGCGGAGTAATTCCATTCCCAATCGCATTGGAGAGGGTTCAACGCGCCCTAGACATATAATTTCCCCATCCATGGTTAAGGAATAGAAGGAAGATGATATGGGAAGATGAACTTAGATTATTACTTCTATATTTCTCTATTACTTCATCCTTAAAGGAATGTTAGGTATTGTAGGGAGAGGCGGAGTAATTCCATCCGTATTAAGGCCCGTAGGCTGGGACATAGTTTCCCGTAGGCTGGGTCAAGAGATGGTTTCAGCGCGCCCTATATATGTAAAGCCTAGTTCTATGAGGAAGAGTAATAAGGAAAATATACATGATTGAATTATGGAACATATTATAGAATAGTTATCAATAGCAAGTAACAATTAGGAAATAAATAATCCTTGGAATGATGTGAATACATTATCATTGATCTTATCATCGAAAATTATAAATCTATAATATTTCTAATGTCTCCTTGAGAATCACTTTGAATGCAGATTTAGGTTTAAGTGTTTCCACTAGAAAGGGGACATTACAGTTAGCTGAGGGAAGCAATACAGATGGTGAAGACCGCTAGGGAGTGAGAACTCTTGGCCGCTCACCACTTGATGCTGAGGACCGAAGAAGTCTACAAGTTGTGACAATCGGCTTCTCTACATTCCACTCTTTCCTCCTCTGTGACTCTAGGGATGTCCTCTCATCCCGCTCTTCCTCAGTAATATTCAGTTTTGTTTACTTCTAGTCGTTTGGAAGATGACTCTTTTTTTTGGCGGGGGGGGGGGGGGGGCGGGGGGGGGGGGGGGGGGGGGCACTGATGTAGATAGCAAATAATATAGTTTACTTATATTTATGTTTTGGGTAGTCGGCGAGATTAGTTTTTTGCTCGTTGGTTGTATGTAGTTGCTCTTGGTAGTTCTCGACAGTTGGAATTCCCTAAGAATCCTATTGTAATTGTGAAAGGGACCTCATGTTGCGAGAATTCCCTATACTACAGTTGTATAAGAGCATATGAATGAAAAGCACTGTGATATCATTTTGGAATTTATGGTATGAATCTGTTATGTTCATTGGTATATTTCTATTCTGTTTACTCTATATTATTCAAAGCATATTGAATTAGGCAGTAAACACCATCTCAAAACTCTATGGAACATTGATTATAAATACAGACTTTATCATACGATTTACCATACATGCAAACACAACACTCAGCTCTATGCTTCCAAACCCTGTATGCTCTTCCCAGAAAATCTGGGTATGCAACAAAGATTGAATTCACCTTCTTATAGAAGGCAGTGATCTTGGCATGATAAGATTCCTGAGGCGGTGAAAGCAAATGCATTCCTATATTTGGTAAAAAACTACAGTGCCGGAAGTATATCTCTCCTTTTCCATGGCTCTTAAACAACCTCTTTTATATGCAAAATAATGTGTATGTTCAGCATTAAGTGGGGAATTAGATTCTCCCAGAAGACTATCTTCTTTTTTATAACTACTAAAGGATTCACTCACAAAGCCAATTGCTATAATAATTATCTTTTATCCATTCCACATTTCCTCTAAAAGGGAATATTAAATTATTAAATAAAAAAATGCCTTATAACTTTTTTAGTAAATAACAAATATAAGGTTAAGCAAGATAAGATGCAAGATCTAAGCCTAGAATGGCTTATGACTACTTAAACCAATTTTAGACCTTATCCCCAGACATAGCAATATTAAAAGACATAAAATTACCACACAGACTCGTTCACTTTGACTACATTCCCACAACAAAAGACCAAAAGGACTTCCCCAAGCAACAACAATGAAATATGTCAAGCCACTGTGACAACAAACAGTTAACAAGCACAGTGATGGTGTGGTTTGCATTATTGATTCCATCTCTGTAACTGTTTTGTTGCACAAATCTGAAATCCTTCTCCCCCATTTTATTCTTTCTGGTTGCATCCAAAACATGCCAAGAAAGAAGGCTGAAGTTAATCACAAAACAATAATCAATCAGATGAGAATCATTAGCCACATAACAATCAATGAAGCATTAACCAGATATCATGTCATTGCATAGTAAATCCATTAATATTTAAACTTAATCAAATTAATCTAATCTATAAACACCCAAATAAATCTGGTATCATTATTAATCCAGTGATATCCAAAGATAATAATAAATGCCAAATATATAGAGTGTAAAAAGAGGGGCATGAAAGACATGTTTCCCTTTTGGAAGTCACTAATATATGCTTAGATAAGTTAGGAAAGAATATCAAATGTTTAGTTTATCTTCTAAAACACTAATGCATTTGAGATAGGAATATATGTTTATTTTAGAGTGAAACCCTAAAAAAGCTACTTTATACAATAGTTAGGACTATAATTTTCTTCCAATCATGGGATTTTCCCAACAATCATTAGCACCGCCTATAGCATTTAGGTCTCTTGGCCTGAGTTGGCCTGTTGGTGAAAAGCTTGTCATCTTGAAAGAGAGGTCACAAGTTCAAATCCTCCAGGGGGTAGGGTATGTATGCCTCATATTGAAACACCAGTGGGAGTATGAGGTAGTCCCATATGCTACAAGCCGCCCATAAGCTAGGTCGTGAGGCATTGTGAACTATAAAAGGATTCCATTTCCATTGGTAATCAGCTTAATAGAAAGGAGAGGGTTCCTTTGCTACCCGACCTCCCTCAAGAGTTGTAATAACTTTGCATAATTACTGAATTTATGCCTGAAGTTGCGTTTACCTGTCTAGACCAGAGTTTCATTTCATCCTTATGCTGCAGAATGCAATTTTCCTTAATACCACTTATGATTCTAACTTTTACCACAAGGGATATTTTTCAACAATTTTTTTACAATAACAAAAGATAAATAAATTTTGTTGTCATTAGAGTGCTTTACTAGCAATATTAATATTGATTTGGGAAGATGTATCTTTATGACGTTATTATTAAATAACTTGTCCATACAAACTGCAGGTTAAGTGCATTTTGGGCATGGTTTACACTAATATTTTATTTATTTCTCTCTACATCAATGATCTATAGAATGCAATTACAAACACCAAACTACTGCCATAACATGACTTTGCTTTATGATACTAAGAGTTGATAATCACAGAGATAGGGAAGAAAACTAGCACTGAGGGACCTATCTTGAGGTCGGGGTAAGCAACCAACATTAGGAATCGCTAATTATGATGTATATAGTTCTACAAGCATTGATCTTTATATGTATTGTAATTCTGGTAATTTTCCTATATATAAGGACTTACATAAGTTAATGTACCTGTTCAGTTATTATTTATACACTTATATGCTGGGCAGTCATTTATGAAATTTAAGCCTCGTCCATCGTCAGGAAGGTGGGTGGTGCTATTTGGTTGTTGGAAGAGAGGTTCTTGTTTGTGGGGAGTGTGGCCTCTGTCAGTCTCTAATTATAGGTGTTGGATTAAAAATTTTAATCGATGGCCCCATTGATGCATAAACAATTTCATCTTAATCAGGAATTACTTGTCATATGGAGAATTGGTCAAGGTTTCTGTGATTACCAGTCTATCCAACTTACTGAGTACATGAACAATTTAGAGTCAAGACAATACAGGCTTGCACAAGATAAGCACGTATTGGATTTTCTGCGATACATTTTTTGTGTGTAATTGATAGAACTGGAAAGAAGTTGAAGCTTGTGCTTCTTGATTGCTCACTAGTTTATTTGATACTGCACTGGACACTAGGTAGTAGGAACATTTATTTAGATTCTTTTTAATTTGTCTCATGTCTTGTTTGCATTTGTTGAAACTGTTGAATCACATCAGACACCTACAACTTATCGTTAATCTGATCTTCCTCATAAGAGGGATCTCACCATGGAATCTCATTCTTATGAGAGATTGCATCATGAAATCTCATTCACATAATGAAAATTTCTGTCTGTGGCTGTGGAATTTGTCTTGGGATTATCAAAATAAATTTCTCGATTTATACATTATTCAGTTATATTTTTTGTGTACATGTTTTTACTTTTTAATAATGTGGGAAATACGTTCACAATAATTATACATAATAGGAAAATCTTCCTATGTTTCTTGAAAATCTTTTATGAATAAATAAGTTTGTCAGATTTTTCTTCCAGAAATTGATATGCTTTATAACATATTTATTATCATTGTTTTTGCAGTTTAAGAGCATCCATATGTGCTTTGACAGGCCACTCTGATTGGCAGGTACAGATTCCTTTTTTGAGTAAATGTAAATAAATGTTTATATTCTGTTTATATCCCCTTCATCTTTTGGCCCCTTGTATTGGTGGAGATAGTTGTTCATCTTTTCCTGAAACCTTGGACTTTTATAACCACTACTCCAGCTTTAGGAAGGGTTTGTACAGGGAAAATACATGATATATAGATTAGTTCAATATCATGCAAGTTGTTATATGAATGACATCCTAATCAGAATATATGTTAGTACGTCAGCTAATTCCTTTTTAAACTTGGCCCTCCTATGTGCTACCTAGAGAGTATGGGCTAGAACATCTCAACCCTTCCATAAAGGATTGTGGAAGCATCCCTGACTATTCACTAGATACCACAGTGATCTCCAACATTTAATAACACTCCAAAATGGAGTGGCTCTCTGTTAGAATCTGAAAAGATGGATAACCCATAAAACTAGTGCAATGAATAGATTAATAAACTATGAAGCAAATGCTACAAGATCAAAATAACAACACAGAGTTAGTCTCCATGAGAGTAATGCAAATGCTTCAGAAGTAAAATAACATTAAGAGGATGCAAAAACAAAAGATGTGAAATACAAGCTAGGTAGTGAGTTTATATAGACCAAGAAGAGGGGAGAGGTGACAAAACCAACCAATAGGGAGAGGCCACCATATGGGCTAAAGATAGTAAGAGCATTTTCCCAAGATAACAAATGCCACCTCCCTTGTAGGATGCCGACACCTCAAATCACCCACTCACTAATTAAACTTACTTTATTTAATTTTAAGCAATCTTAATAAAAGTGTAGGAAAACCCTAAGAAATAGGGAAATAAAAGAACCCACTAGGAAAATAAAAACCTACATTAACACCCCTCCTAAGCGTAGTTTAGGTGGGTGAAAAGATGGGTCCTGGCAAATGAAACCTGATGAGGTACCCATGTACATAAAAACCCCCCCAAAGAGAAGAAACCACCCCTAGAGAGAATAGCCCCCTCAAAATAGAGAGAAGAGACCCCCCAGAGTAGAGAAAGTCAGGACTTCGAGTGAGAGGTCTCAGAAGCACCCCTAGAAGATGAAGACACTCGCGCCCCCATCAGAGCTCGTAGACGAAGATACTTGCTTTCTGTGAAGGGTTTGGTGAAGATATCGACAACCTGCTCGGAAGTCAAACAATAGTGAAGGTCGATGATGCGGCCATAGATGAGCTCCTAGATGTAGTGCATGTGGACCTCAATGTGTTTGGTCTAATGATGATGGACCGGATTCTATGAGATCTGAATGACACTCTAGTTGTCACAAAATATGACTGATTGCCGTTTGATCTGGATACCAAACTTAGTGAGAAGATTCTTTAGCCAGATGGCCTCAGTGGCAGCATTCCCCGATACTCAGCCTAAGTAGAAGATAGAGTAATAGCAGATTGCTTCTTGCTCGACCAACAAACAAGACCTGAACCAAGTGAGAAGGTGTAACCTGAAGTAGACTTGGGATCCCGAGAATCGCCTGCCCAATCTGAATCTGTGTAGCCCACCAAGTCAAGATCAATGCCTGCTACGTAGTGAATCCCAAATCTGTGAGTACTTTGAATGTAGTGAAGTATCTACTTGGCTGCTTTCCAGTGTAGCTCATGGGGCTCTTGCATGAATCGAGAGACCATGCCTACAACATATGAAATGTCGGATCTCGTATGAGTCAGATAAATGAGACTCCCAACAAGATGTCAGTACAAGGTGCCATCAACAAATGGTGAAGAACACCGAGTCTCAAGTTTGACTCCAGAAAGGGAGTCGGAGCAAGCTTATAGTCAGCCATATGAAACCTTGAGAGCAAATCTAGAGCATACTTGGACTTGGTGAGTGTGATCCCGGAAGCAGACTAAGAGATCTCAATCGCAAGAAAGTAATGCTACAAGCCCAAGTCAGTCCTCAAAAACTTGTCATGAAGAGCAGTTTTGACCCAATGGTGGATGAAGAACTCCTTGTGATCAACAAGTCGTCAACATATAGGACCAGAAATAGGAGTGAATCATCCTGTCCCAAAATGTAGACATTGGGATTAGAATGGCACCGAGTGAACTCAACTGTCAGAAGGAAGGATTCCATCTTGGCATACTAGGCCCGAGGACCTTGTTTGAGGCTATAGAGAGACTTTTGAAGACGACACACAAGTGAAGAATCCTGAACGAAACCCTGTGGTTGCTCCATGTAGATCTCCTCCTGAAGGTCACCGTGACGAAAAGCACTCTTCACATCCATCTGGTGGACTTCCTAACGATTGACTGTAGCAATGGCAAGAACAAGTTGGATGGAGTTCATTTTGGCATCTGGTGCAAAAGTCTTAGAGTAGTCAATCCTAGGAACCTGGGAGAATCGTTTGGCAACCAGGCGAGCCTTATGCTTATCAACTAACCCACCTGCTACAAGATTTGTCCGATAGATCCACTTACATCGAACAAGTTTTCTTCTCTTAGGAAGAGGGACAAGATCGCAAGTGCGGTTCCTCATAAAGGAACTATACATCTCCTACATAGTTGTATCCCATTCAGTAATACCAGAAGCCTCTTGAAAGGACTGTGGATCAGAGGCAATAGCAATGAAGACATGTGGAGCATCCTGGAATTGTGAACAAGTCATCTTGGTGTTTGATGGATCCCCAACCCAATAGCATGTAGACTGCAAAGTCTGTCTAGCCCAAAGTGGACTAGAAGTCGAAGAATCTAGAGGAGAATCATCACCCTCTGAATGATGACTAGGAGAGGAAGGAGGTGAATCCTCTGAATCGCTCTCAACATCGGAAGTGGAGGTAGAAGACTCCTCATCATCAAGAATCCGCTTAGGTGAATCTGACTCATTAGAAGATCTGTCATGTAGCCCAAGTGACTCCAATGTCAAAGTAGGAGGTGGAGAAGTGATAGGAGTTTAGTTTGAAGAGCCCTCCTCAAATTGAACACTCCTCTCAATGAACAACTCATGTGTAGTAGTGTGGAGCAACCAATAACCCTTCACACCATCAGGATAGCCTACGAATATGCAAGGCTTGCTTTGCGAATCCAAGGCCTTACGTTTCTCTATAGGAATGCGGGCCCATGCAAGAGAACCAAAAACTCGGAAATGCTTAACTGTTGGTTTCCGACTATTTCAAGCTTCAAAAGGAGTGACTCCCTTAAAGGCTCGGTGAGGAACACAGTTTTGGATATAACAAGCACAATTAATGGCCTCTGCCCAATACTATGGTGCAAGAGATCTAGAGTGAATCATGCAGTACGCCATTTCCTTCAAGGACCCATTCTTCCGTTCTTCCACACCATTCTGTTGAGGAGTGTATGGAACTAAATGTTGTAGATCAATCCCCTCTGAAGTGCAAAACTACTCAAAACGATGGTTGACATATTCACCACCATTGTCAGTGCACACAACTTTGATGGCTTTCCTGGATTGCTTCTCTACAAAAGTTTTGAAGTCCTAAAAGTGATCAAATACCTTAGAGTTCTGTTTGAGAAAGTACAGCCAAGTATATCGAGAAAGGTCATCAATGAAAGTTAGAACAAATCTAGCCTTGTTGAAGGATGGATGAGGAAATGGATCAGTCAATTCAGTTTGAACTAACTTTAGTATCTGTGAAGCTCTACATGCCTTACCTTTGCCAGATTTTTCCTTAGGATGCTTACCAAGAATGCAACCTTGGCAAACACTACCTGAAAACTGAACTGAAGGCAACCTTGTGACTATGCTCTACTGGTTGAGCTGCTACAAGTAGCGGAAGTTAAGATGGCCAGACCGCTCATGCCATAATTTACTCACATCATCTGAATGAGTGAGCAAAACAGATGGAGGATCAGGAACAAAGTGAGAAAACAAATATAGCGAAGACTAATGATTTGCTTTCCCAACTGCAACTATAGAATCATTGTGCAATTCACGAATCATCACTAAATCAGGAGTGAACTCAACCCGCTTGTCTGAACATGTGTGAGATCTTATATACTGATAGGAGATTAGTTGATAATGAGGGCACACAAAGAAGATCATGGAATGTGCCATCCCCCACATTAGCAGACCTTCTCCCACACACCTCAACAAGAGTGTCATCACCCATCAAAATAGAAGGCATAGTACACAGCTCCAAAGATGCAAGTTCTTCCTTAGATGAAGCCATGTGGTACGAAGCACCGAATAAAAAACCCAAGTGGATGGTTGTGAAGCAACTACTACAAGGGCCTTGCCCTTTTCTTTCCCCTTGTTATTATCCTTTGCCTTGTTAGACCCTTCATTAGAACTCTGTTTATAGATTTAGGAACACTAATATCATTCTTCTCAAGAATGTGAGTCAAGTGATCAATTTGTTTCTTTAAACATTTATGTTCATCATATGACTGGGTCTTTTACAATAGACACATATGACCTTTTTCTTAGGCTTGTCGCCATTAGAAGATTGGGTCTCATTAGCTGCTTTCGGGGCGACTGGTTTTTGATCCCTCTTCTCCTTGATATTTTTTTGCTTCTTATCCTTATTGTTACTGCTTTGTCCTTTCTGTTCTTTGGTGCCTTGGTTGGTAGCCAGGGCATGTGACTTGGAGGATTTTAGAGTGCCCATCTGGATTAGCTTATCCTACCCCTGTGTGAGAGATTGCAAAGTCATCCAAAGATGGCATGGTGAATTAAGTACCAAGTGCACCCTTAGTAGCATAGAAGGTAGAAACAAATACAAAATATTATGAACTTAGTTTAGAGAGAATACTAAGAATCAATTGGTTATCTTTCTTTTCAATTCTACATTGTTTTAACTGCAGCCTTAGTGGTCTCAATTTTGTGAAGAAATCTTGAATTGTGTTGAAATTGCCTGGACTTAAACTAATTAGTTCATTTTCCAACATATGAACCCTCATTGAATCTTGTTTACCAAATAGTGTTTCTAGCTTTGTCTAGATTTCATTTGGAGAATTCAAAGACTCAATATGAAAGAGCAAATCAGGAGAAACAGATAAACACAATGTTCCATAGGCCTCATCACATTTGTTAAACCACTTAGGCTTATTTTCATTCTTAGTAGGTTCAATTTCTAGTCCCATTGTTATCATATGCAAACCAACTTTCCTCAAGTTGATTATCATGCATGATTTCCATTCAAAGTAGTTGTAAGGAGTTAAGATGGGTATTGTTGTTTGATCTATGATGTAGAGAATGCATAAATGAAGTGCTGAAAAGAAGAGAACTCAAGTACACCCCCCTTTTCACTAGTTTTTGAAATGACCCCCCCTAGAAATTACAATGTTGGCACTTTATAATTAGTGTGATTTACAATGCAAATCTTAGATTTTCAAACTCTTACAGGGCCCAAAATGGCCAAACACTGAAACTACAACTCAAATACAATATGGGATCTATGTGAGAGCACCAATGCAGAGCACATAGAAAAATATAAATTCTGGAAAAAACAACACCTAAAATGGAGTCAGTTTGCATAAGTTATGTCTCCCAAAAGGTTTCAAAACGAGAATTGTGGAGCAAGAATTGGGAGAATCTTCAATTTGTGAAAAAATGGAGCATAAAATAAAAAAACCGATTTCACCATAATGTAGAGCACAAAATCCTACCCCAAAATAAAAAGAATTGTGCCGAAAAAGGCTTCCGTATGGCTAAGAACGAGCCTTCCAAAGTTTGGGTGCACAATTGAAAACTCCAATGGTGAGGGTTAATGGCTGAAAACACTGTTTATGGCTTGAAAACACTGTTCACAACTTGAATTTACTGTTCATGGCCATACGACTACCAGAAGAGGAAGAAAATTCCTTTGAAGCTCCTGGTATCCAATCTAGACAAACTTTATATGAAAATGGGGGATTTTTGGGCCTTCTAAACATAATGGAAAGATTCGTTTAGCCTCGAAATGCCCAAATTTTGAGCAGTATCCTGGAACCACTCTTTAAAACCCCCATTTGCAACTTGAGCTTATGATATCTGATTTCGGTGAAATGAAAGCTAGATCTGACTTTCTTGAGCCTTCTGGACACTATGGAAACACTGAAAAAGCTCCTAGGATTACTATAATACTGCAAACACCCATATTTTATAAAATACAAGTATAAATTCTTACAGGTTAAAATATTTTCGTCAAACTTTTCTAATTCTCCAGATCATCCGAAGATGCAAGAGAAGAACATACTGGGTTTTCAGAAAATCTACAAGCAAAACTTATTAGCCCCTCAAAATCTCTCAAAAAGGAAACTAAAATCTATTCTGCACTAGAATAGCTCTGATACCATGTTAGAATTTGAAAAAATGAATAACGCAGAAAACTAATGCAATGAATAGATTAATAAACTATGAAGCAAATAATACAAGATCAAAATAACAACACTGAGTTAGTCTCTGCGACAGTAATGCAAATGCTCCAGAAGCAAAATAGCATTAAGAGGATGCAAAAGCAAAAGATGTGAAATACAAGCTAGCTAGTGAGTTTATATAGACCAGGAAGAGGGGAGAGGTGGCACAACTGACCAATAGGGAGAGGCCACCATACTGGCTAAAGATAGCAAGAGCATCTTCCCAAGACAGCAAATGCCACCTCCTTTGTAGGATGTTGACACCTCAAATCACCCACTCACTAATTAAACTCACTTTATTTAACCTCAGCAAGCTTAATAAAAGTGTAGGAAACACCTAGGAATTAGGGAAATAAAATAACCCACTAGGGAAATAAAAACCTACACTAACACTCTCATTGTGCCTCCACAACTTCTCGATTTTAAGTGTGGTGGACACTATCTTTATTGTGTACCAAGGCATCTTGAATGAAGGTATAAGTATGCTTGATACCCAAGGTTCTAATCTCAACTAATTATTTCTCTATTGCACATGCTTCTTATAGTTCTCTAACACATATTGCCCTATGTGCAAGCAAAATGGTAGCTTTTCAAGACAATATATGCAAGGGCTATTTACATGTATGTCACCAAAAACCCACAAGATAGCGAACTTGAAAGGAGACAACATTGTATCTCATTTCTCATAAGTGTGGTGGACACTATCTTTATTGTGTATCAAGGCATTCGGAATGAATCCATAGGTATGTTTCATACCCAAGGTTCTAATCTCAACTGATTATTTCTTTGTTACATAGGTTTCTTATGGATCCCTAACACACACATATACAAGGGCTATTTACATGTATGGCACCAAAAACTCACAAGATAACAAACTCAAAAGGAGACAATAGTGTATCTCATTTCTGAATGGACAACCTTTGCATGTCATCGACAATTGCAGAAGACAAAAAACATCATTTCTCAAGACAGTCAAGTGTCTTGATCTCTCCATTGAACTGCACCTGAAGCCTTACTCTTTGGGATGCTTGCAGCAAGGAACTCTCCACTAAAGCACACCTTTACACTTCGGGATGGTTGCAGCAAGGAAAAGATATTTTGGTAAGATGACTATGTACTTCCACGTATACCATAAAGCTCATGTAGGACATAGTCACTTGTGACGTCGTGTTGGTGGAGGTATTTGATGTCCTACTTGAAAGACCATATGTGTACGACAGAGATAGTGCCTATGAGGCCAAGTGTCAGTTGTGGTCATTGCATGTCAGTCATTGCTACTTCAACCTTTTGGAATCTTCTTTGAAGGCCAAGGTAACCTTGTTACTTGCCAAACATTACTGCAAGATCATTTTACACACGCAAAAGTTCATGCTTCTCATGGTTTGTCTAGAGGCAATTGCACAAGAATTACTGCAAGATCATTTCACACACGCAAAAGTTCATGCTTCTCATGGTTTGTCTAGAGGCAATTGTACAAGAAAGAAAGCAAGCATTGGTGTTATGCAAGGCCATGCAAACACCATTGCAGCAACAATAACTCGATAAGGTATTGCAACAGTATGGGGATGTCTTTGAAGAGCTAAAGGATTCTCCTACACATTGTGTGGTACAACGTAAAATATGATTTGGTTCCCGTATTCTCTCTTCCGATAGTCCTTTGTATGAAAAATCTATTTGGGGGAATGATGAAGTTCAATGCTAGATCTAGGTGCTGATTGATCAAGGCAAGATCAAACTCAACTCATCTCCATGCAGAAACCTGATAGTCTTTGCACCAAAGAAAGACGACACATGGAACCTTTGGATTGACTGTCGACACTCAACATGATCATGATGAAGAACAAGTATACACTGGTGCTCATCAATAACCTCTTGGACCAGCTCTATTGTGTGCAATACTTCACCAAGATCAATCTCAAATCAGGGTATCATTAGATAGTAGTCCATACTAAAGACAGGTGGAAGACAACATACAAAATCAATAGGGATTTTAGAAATGGATGGTTATGCCCTTTTGCCTAACCAATCTACTAGCCATTCATGTGCCTAATGAATGACATCCTATGACTCTTCACCAACTCCATTGTCTATTTGGAATTTTGGATGACATAAGCATCTTTAGCAAGACTTGGGAGGAGCACATGGAGCATGTCTCGCGTGTCCTAAACACGTTAAACCAACACAAGTTGCATGCCAACCTCAACAAGTGCAGCTTCTATGTTGCACAAATCTAGTATTTCGGCTACATCATTGATGGCACATGCATCCATGTAGACCCAAAGATCAAGAAGGTCAAGGTGATTCAAGACATGCCAACTCTTTGCAACATCACACATTTGAGCAGCTTTTTTGGATTGGAAAAATTCCACCACAAGTTTGTCCCACAATTCTATGTAATATCCTGAATGTTTTTTTTTTTAAATTTGTTGCAAATGTAATCACAAATCATGCATTGCTCTGATTCACTGTATTGTTCTTACCAAAATATGTCAACAACTTGCAATATTTCTGATTTCTTAACTTGCAGACATTTCGTCAAACACTTTGCATACAATAGGTCATGAAGTATTTTCTGAATGCAAATGTTTAGAACAGCTGTAACTACAATTCTAGATCATGCAACTATCATAAAATCATCACAATATTCAAAGATCTCATAAAGACATTTTGTCAAACAGTTGGCAGCCTCTTATTAAGCTGTAAATGATTACAATGAATAATAGAGATTGCTGTTCCAGAAAATCAGAAGTACATATATGCAGAATATTAAATTTCTAACCTCCAATGTGATGCCAAATACACTGGAAATGAATACTATGCTGATATAAAAGTGTGAACAGCTCCTTGAATGTCTGATTTGCCTTGTAAACAGCAGCAACAAAGGATGAACAGCAATGGAAAACTATATGTAGCAGGGCGACACCAAAAGAAAAGGAAATGCTCCAAGAGAAGCTGCAACTTCATATAAGAAAGGCTTCCAAGCCTTATTCAAACCAAAATCTCAAACACAAACAATGCTGGAAGCGTCTCACCAAAACTAGGGTTTTGAAACCCTACAATACCAAAAACATATTTGATATTTGCTTGCAAATCTTCAAATAATCTGCCAATTAATCAACTTGAGAAGCAAACACCAAACTAGAGTAAAATAATATATCTTTTTTTGCACAATCTTCTTCAAATCTGCACACCTGTGAACTCTAGATGAATTCATCGAGGATTGGCTAGGTGGGTTTTCGTCCATGAAACTAATATTCGCCTTAGGGTTTTCGTCCTAGGTTGAATAGCTGAACCAAAGCTCAAACTCCAAAAGAGGGTTTCACCAAAATGAACAACCAAGAATGAATTACTTTTCCCCCAAATCCTCCTTTTATAACTTTTCGAGAGGAAATACTTTATTCTCTTTTATTTCTTTTTATTATTCCTCGCAAAGTATAAAGTGTCCCCTTTTTAAAATAAATTTCACTTTTGACACTTTCTAAAGTCACTTTATTATTTTTCCTTTGTTCAACTTAATAATTAATTAAATATAAGCAATCCTTAGGGAAACTTAGGATGACTTATAATTAAATTAATTAAATATTCCCTTTATTAAATAATTAAATTATTTTCTGCACATTCATCCAAGTTTACGGAAAATATTAAAATGATCCAAATATGAATTCTGACCATACCATATAACCCTTAGCTCTTAGGATGATGAACTGTATGAAGATTAATGCTTTCCAAAAATAGCAGTCTCCTCCAAGAAATTTGTAATGCACTCAGAAAGTCAAAATTGCATTCGAAAAGTGCCATTGAGCTCATCTTGGTCTATTGAACTCATTGCCATTGTCAGAAAATCAGTATGATCAACCCAATGCTCTCTAGGAAAGTTGGAGTTTTCCAATGATGTTGGAAATGTCCCAAAAAGGGACATTACATTCTAACAAATCTCTAGGCCACTTAATCAAATCATGTGCTCCAAAGTAACATTCTTGTGGACACATGCATAATAGTGTGCCTTCACAGAGCTCAAGCAATGCCTTTGTGCAACACTTGTTTTGGCAATGCTTGACATTTCTCACTCCTTTTAGATTCAGACTATGCACTCTGTACGATGCTAACATAGCATGGGTGCCAGACTGCGTATCACTTGGAGATATTCAATAACACAGTTCAATGCTCCACAAATGAGAAGGAATTATGCACCATTGTTCAAGATATCAAGTAATGGTGCTACTACATTTTGGGTAAGGAGATTATCATTGATTTTAATCATAAGCCACTTTAGTTTTTTCACACACAAAGCAATCTAGAGAACATGCGCCAGAAGAAGTGGATGACCCATTTGCAGTAGTTCCATATAATGATCAAGCACAAGAAGGGGAAGTACAATAAGGCGATAGAGTGCCTCAATTGGCCATCAGTCCATGTGCTGATCACAGTGATAGACTCCTATGGCTTCAACTTCGCTAACTAGTAAACTCTCCACCCAACATATCTAGGATTCACACAAACGTATGTTACGCTTGCACATCTTAAGTAGGCTGGTGAATTCTATCTATCCGACAAGCTTCTTTACAAGGACAAACATCTTTGTGTTCCAAGTGGCTCACCTCACCAAAGAATCATCATGGAGGCACACTATGCCAAGATTGGGAAATACTTCAACTTTACCAAGATATTGGCATTGGTCCCACACTTCCCACACTTCTATTGGCTTCACATGCATGCAGACATTGAATGCCATTTTAAGTCTTGCATTCCCTGTTGCATTTGAAAGCCCATGAACAAGAAGCCATGGCCCTACAGACATTTGTTGGTATCGCAAAGGCTCCAGGAGTCTATCAACATGGATTTCATGAGCAGACTACCTAGGACAAAACACCATATTGACTCTATGGTTTTTGTATTGTATAGGTTTTCAAGATGTCCGTTATGGTTGCACACAATAAAGGCATTACTGTGTGGGAAACCATGCGACTATTCTTCAATCATGTTTGGGTTCATTTTAGGTTACCAATATCCATCATGTCTAAGCATGACCCAAGGTTTGTTAGCCACTTTTGGCAAGTCTTGTGGGAGAAGTTGGATACGCAATTGGATCAGCCCACGACCTTACATCCTTAGACAAACAGCCAAACATAGGTGTTCAAACACACACTTTTGCATCTTGTGCGCATCTACAACCAAGTGCATTTGCAGCCATGAGATGACAATCTACTATACATCCATCATGCTTATAATAGAGATCTACACAGTTCTATGAGGCATAGTCCTTTCCAAACATATCTTGGGTTCCATCCAGCACCCTTGGATATATCCTACTGTGCACCATTCACTATGAAGTCACACACATCGGAACATGAAGTGGGTAAGGCACATAAGTTTCTGCAACACATTCAAAGTGTACAGAATTAGGTTCAATAGATCTCTCATGCCAACACCAAAAATACAAAGAGCTCCATGGTGCACAGGCTCACCACACACCTCATGAGCTCAACATTGGCGACAAAGTTTGGTTGCAAAGAGTGCTTTAAGGTTCCAGACAGGAAGATAAAACCTCTGCACTATGGTCAATACACCATTCTGCCTGCAAATGGTGAGAATGCATTCATTCTTGATTTGTCTCATTACTTGGGTCTTCACCAAGTATTCAATAGGGAACTCCTCAAGCCATATTTTCCTCCCCCCCTTGAGCAAATGACTGTCCAACATCCTTCGAACTTGGATCTTGAGCGTTTGCAAATAGCTGCTTCAGATCATAATCATATCATACAAAACACCACTATTTGCATCCACCAAGACACCATTTATTCAGAGTGGTTAAGGCAGGGCAATATGGAGATCAAGATAAATGGTATAATATTCAGCATGTTGGCATTCAGTTTCCACGTTTCACCAGGGATGCAATAGGGGCCATCGCTTCTCAAGAAAGGGCAAATGATCCACATGTAGCTGTGCTACCACCAACAAGTGATTTGCACTCAACACAACTCAACTTAATTTGCTTGTTCCAACACTCCCATTGCATTTGTGCATTCGCTCATGTTGCATTGTGCTACCTTGCAAGCATCATCAACTCTTCATGCTATTGCACAAGCACTTACATTGCTTTGCGCAACACCACAAAAGCTTTAGTAGTCCTTCATGATACCGCGTAAGCACCTGCATTGCTTTGCACAACACTTGGCACAATACCCAATGAAATCCATGCAATCTCTGGCATGAACACGTGTGTCATTTGTACACAACCTCATTTGCAAATTGCATATCTAGACAATCAACTGTCAGAAGCCTCACCATGGCAATTGGAAGGTCAATCAACAATAGTTATGGAATGTGAACCATTCTTTTAACATATATGTAAATATATTATATGTATCAAGGGTAGCAAAAGAACTCTCAACCAGTAAGAGATATAGAAGTCTCGGCAAACCACTTTGATGTGTCACCCCTTTCTGGTCACAAGAACCCTCTTTCTCAGCCATCTTGTTTGTATTCATTCGCTTTATACCCTATTCATATTTTCATTGAATAGAAGTAGCCTCAATTGCTAAAGTCTTTTATGCTCAAATGTGTTTTGGTTAATTTGCATTTTGCTTTCCATTACATGTTCTATAATTCTGTCTATCACTAGATGAATATGGGATTGCCCCCCAAACCAGGATCAGGATCATCAACTATATTAAAGGTGGCTCCGAGAGCTTTATAGAAGGCATAAACCACCTTTCTGTTGGAATCCCTGAGTATCACTCCACTCCCAGCCATGTCCTGGTTCATTTGAGATGCCACATCAAAATTTGGTATCAGGCCTCCATTTTGAGGAGTCAATTTGTCTAGATCATCTTTGACTTTTCTTTCCAGCCCCTTTATTAGGAAATGTTTTAAAAATATCTTGATCTTTGTCTTTTTTAACAAATAATTGCCTTGTTTATCATTATCTTCTGAACAATTTGGTTTTCCTTGTATTCCTTGTTTTGAATACTGTTGTCTAAAGTTGCTCTTTATTTTGAATAGATTTTTAATTAATCCTTTGAAAATGAATTCTTACAATTGATTATCATTTCCTTTTAACTAGTTATGTTTCAGCTTGTCACTTCGTGTTGCCTATCTCTTGTTTCAGAAATTCCCATTTCCAATTGCCTAAGTGCCTTGGCCTTAACAAAGCTGAGCAACAAAAGTTCCTGAGCAGTTGCATATTTTGGTTTGATGCAATTAAGAAATTTCACATATGCTTTTATAGCTTTCATGCATATCCCTATGGTATCCCAATATTTTCTCTCAAAACATTTTGTTACATTTCTTACATGTTTCCAACTGATGATGTTCCTATCATAAAATAGTACCACAGATTTTCAGATATTTTCATCAATCTTGTTCTTCTCTCCTTAACAGTAGCCTTAGGGACAACTTGCATCAACGACCTCATCTTCTAACCTTTTCTCTAGGTCTCGCCACAACTTATGCCAACAAGCTTTCATCAACCCCTAGACACAATAGGAGGTGCTAGGTTGCTAGCAATCACTTTATTCAAGTCAGGGTGAAGACATATTTAGGATTCGAGTAACACATACGAGCTTATCAAGTTTCTTGCACACTTCCTTCATTACAAAGGAACGATCAAAATGGTCTGTAATGTCCCACCCCAAATCTGAGACCAATTTTTTCATTTTTCTGTGGTTAAGTTGATACCTGTTGCATTTTGGTGTTTTGCATTTTTGAACATAACACACATGCATACATATATATTTGCAAATAACAAAACTATTGATACCCAGATGCTTAAACTTGATGAAAAAGCATTAAACATTCATTCTAAGTAACACCCATATAAATGAGAAGTCATAGCATTGAAAATCTCACATACCCATATCACTGATAAGAGTGTCTGCCAACCCTGTAGATGCTCTCATCAAAGGAGGTTTCCGTCTCCAATGAAGTTGGCGCAAACCCTTGTTCTCCACAAACAAGCTCAGACTCATAAAATTTGATATCCCTGAATGAATCCAAATGAGCCTTCTTTTTTTCTTTTTGTTTCCTCCAAACCCAACGCCCACTTTGGATTATAAAATATTTTATTATTTCCTTTTACTTGGGCACCCAAACTTTGTGACTTTATGACATAGAAAATCTTTCATTAAAACATGTCCACTTTATTATAAAGTCACTTTGCCCCTTTTAATTCACTAAGTTAAAATACTTTAATTTAACTTAGGCAATTAATATATCATTAAAACAAATGTCATTTGATCTTTGAATTGAGATTTCGTAGCACTGCTAGATTGATCAAATGAAAACCAATGAAGTCCAACTAATTTGCACCGACTCGCTCCTAGTCCCGAGCCCCCTGCTAAAAACAGTAAGTTCGGCCACGGGGTCCGAAACTGCACTAGAAAAGGAAATCCCAACATGGGTCCCCTAACAATTTGTGTTAGTCTACGGGAACCTGTTGATAGACGAACTCTAATCCTCCGAACCGCTTAGGAAGGGGACATTACATAGTCAAAGACATCAAAATATTGTATTTCCCAGGTCTTAGTTTGGTAAGATGGCAATAAAGAGAGAAACAAGCATATTCACAGAAAAATATGCTCAATCATGTCACATATGTGTACATGACAGTAGATCCGGTCTGGTTCGTGTACGGGTGCAGGCAAATCGCGATAGGTTCATCATGAGCGAACCGAGGTCAACCTAGGAGGATCCAAACGGCGACAAATGTTTTTGTAAATATTTATTTTCATTTTTTATTATATATTTCACTTTTGTGGGTTTGTGCCAGTGATCTACAATGGACGCGACATCAACCGAACTGAGGGCACCATGGTATATGATATTATAATATGATATATATTTATAATATGTATAAATATAATATAATAATATATCATATTAATAATATACACACACACACATATATATATATTGTACTAACGAACTAAAAAACAAACCCAACCCCAAATTTTCTTTTGTCGAATCCACAAACCTGAAATAGGATCCGAACCAGAATCGACAACTTAGCATAATAGTTTTTGTTCATGATTTTTTAAATATTAAAAGCATAGAAGCAAATATCATTCTCGGGAATTTCTCAGCATCCCAAAAGATAAAGATATTTTTGGTTTCTCGGGATATCGGAAAAAAACTAGGAAAAAAGCAGAAACCTAAAAAATGCAGTAAAATTTTAAAAAAGAGAAATAACTGATGTTTTTTATATTTAAAATCATACTAATTGCATAGAAAGTGAGCGTGAAAGTAAAAGAGGGTGTACACCATGAATTTTGGAACATGGATTTTTCTCATTAAAGATCATTGATTACAAATAATGTAATATAAATCTCTTTAACAATGTTAATAAGTGACTGCTAGAACGATAATAAACCTTAATGCAATAGAACACAACTAATGTACTTACGACCTGTTAACCCTACCGTTCTCCTTAACTATCAAGTCAAAGAAACTAATCTATACACAAAATGGTAACTAGAGTCTACAACAAAATTCTCCCTAACCTCTTCAAATACCTCTTAAATTTACAGTAGTGGCAAGTGTTTTGGGACAACAATGTCCTGTATTAACAACACTTCATATTAATCATTTTCATTAGGCATATTTCCTATAATGTTGATGGTAGTATTGATGTCCATGTTAATTGATCACAGTACTAATAAGGATGCTACTAAACATTGTACTGATTAAGAATGTATAGGTCACAATAATGAAAAAATGCTATTGATTGGTGATCATAAGAAGATTACTAATCACAAAAGGATAGTTATGTCAAAAGACAATGATGATGACAACAATATTAACTTGTACAACATTATTAACAATTGATATGTAACAATGAAAATTGTCACACAATTGCCTCAATAATACGACTATTTTACAAATGAAATAACGACAACAATATCCATTGGTAAGTTCAGATGACAGTGAGTCCACGAAAACACTAACATTTGTGATGCAATAATAATGACAAGTCAAAGGATAGCATAATCATTTGATAGTTTTGTGTAGTAATGACTTGTGATGTCCCGATGTTAAAGCATTGTTTAAATTAAAGATTTAAACATCATGATAAACGATGAAATTGCCTTCTTAAAATATAATGTTTGCAAAATCCCTTCCATTGTTAATTTGAATGATAAATTATGATATTAAATAATATTATTCAAATATAAATATGCTATATTATATAAATGCAAATAACAGATATAAATATAAATATAAATTTAAATATCATTATATTATATAAAATAAATATAAATATAGATATAACAAGATATATTATAAATATAAATATAAATATAAATATTAATATAAAATATTAATAATCTAATATATATATATATATATATATATAAATAATAGACAAAGTCAGCAATTTACATTAGGCAGCGATTAATATCTGGTAAGAAAGGCAGCGAATAGCATTTGGAGTTTAAATCTAATATAAGACTTTGTTTAGAGGAGGCTGACCTTCTTTCATTTGGAGCGCTACATATATAATAAGACAAAATTGCCTTATTCAAAATGATTAAGAAGTGGTGCGATTGAGGAGGTGCAATTTTGGTGTATTAAGCGTATTTGCATTTGTTAGTTTAAGTTAAGAGGCAGCGATCATAATCAAGACTGCGATTAGTTTTGAAGGAGTATTAATTAATAATAAAACAAGTCATGAAAGGTCATCACCTTTACAAATGGATTTCTCTTTTCAAGAAGAGTTTGAAGGTATAAGGATAGTTTGTGGTATGTGATCAAGGGGCGGACAGATCTGAGATATAAACAGTAATATATATTCTGAATTGGGAACAGTTATACAAATAAGAATAATATATATATTCTGAATTTGAAGGATCATACAGAGATATAAACCAGTCACCCTCACATATGTATATATAGCAGCAAGGAATACAATTAAAGATATATGGAATGATCTAAGAAGAAAGAAACATACATTTTCTGATCTTATATATATATATATATATATCTGAGCATAACAAGGAGAGGAGGAATAATATATAGAGAGAGATCTGCAGTCTACTTGTGGTAGGATTTATGTGGAAATGTAACGTATGGGTTAAGTATATTAAATAGGTCATGCATACTGTATTTATAATTTATGATGTTATCTTCATAATTCATTATGTATTGTGGATATGGTTATTTGGAAATATGAAACTAATAAGAGTTTACCATGCATAAACCTATACTATGATAGAGGAAGGAAAAGTACAAAGGGATACGGTGACGAGATCCTCTTCTAGGTACGCCACCCAAAAGGAAATAGAATGAGTCCTCATGGGCCAAAGGGGTTTTGCCTTTTAGTTGAAGGGTTCTGCTTTTGGGCCTAGGAGAGTCATGCTACCAGAAGGTGCCCTCTCTAGGTATGCCACCCAAGAGGGAATGGAATGAACCTACATGGGCCAAAGGGGTTCCGCCTTTTAGTTGAAGGGTTCTGCCTTTGGGTCTAGGAGAGTTGTGCTACTAGGAGGGGTCCTCTTATAGATAGCCACCCAAGATGGGAAATGATAAGTTCACATGGGCCAAAGGGGTTCTGCCTTTTAGTTGAAGGGTTCTGGCTTTGTGCCTAGGAGAGTTGGGTTACTAGGACACCCTTTTGATACCTCACTTCCCTATCATGGTATAGCAATATAAGGAGGCCAATCATGAGGAAATGGGGAAAGATGGCAAGATAAGGGGATAACGGATAAATTAGAATCCTCATTAGGTACGCCACCTCATATGAATGGCATGGGCCATATGAGGCCAAAGGGGTTCTGCCTTTTAGTACAAAGGGTTTTGCCCTTGGGCCTAGAGAAGCTAAGACACCCCATCAAGTCACTCTATTCCATGCTCCCCCATGGTTGATCATCCCAAGGTAAGATTTAATTGAGTTTATTAAATTGTTATGGACATACTGATGTTTGGGATTTTTAACTTGTTGCAGGAATTAAGTTAGGTCAAGGTATTCTCTAAACCCATTGTTTGCTTAGAAAGTTGATAGTACGAGATAAAATTAGTGTAATTCTTATTAAGGATATTACATAAACTAGGATTTATCTTGCTTACAACATTTGATTGATAAGTTGTAACCCTAACTTGTGATTCTAGGGTAAGATTTAGGGAAATCCCAAAAGGGGACATTACATGACTATGCTCATGAATCATAAATAATGATAGTAGCATTTGTTGTTCTCAAAGGCAACAACGATAATAACTAATCACAATAACAATAGTTATGTTCCCTATTCACAAGGTTTTCAAACCCAATTATACCAAGTGTCTTCACAACTGTAGATAACTGTGTTCATTTTTGCAATAACAACAACAATAATTGTTGTTGCCCCTTTCCAAAAGATCTAATTGCTATACAATAATGGCCCCTGGAAATCTTAACTACTTACACCATTCAAGGTTTATAACCTAAGTTGTTGGTTCTGGTTCGGGTTCGTGGGTTCGGTTCGTGGATTGGGCAAATTTTTTTTTGGGGGTTGGGTTCGTCCTTACTATATATGTATATTAATAATATATTATAAATATTGCAATTTAAATATTATATTATAACTATCTGAAGCATGATTTCCCTACTCGATCTATCATGACTATTATAAATATAATATAATTAATATAAGAACTTCCCAACAATTCGAACCGTATATAGTACATTTAGTACTTGAAAAATTAGTTATAAAAAGATGTATAACTATAGAAGTCTATAAGATGTATAAATTAGTTATAAATTAGACATGTATGCAAAATGTGGAAGCATAGACAAGGCACGTGAACTGTTTGATAGGATGCCTCAAAGAAATGTGGTCTCATGGACTGCAATGATTGCAAGATATGCACAAAATGGATTTGTTGAAAAGGCTTTAGAAATTTTAAATCAAATGCAATTGGCTGGTGTAAAGCCAAATTCCACAACCTTTGCCAGCTCAGGATCCTCCCTACTTGTGTCAAACTGGGAGCTTTGGAATAGGGTATGGACATCCATCAAAACATAAAGGATAGAGGAATTTTGTTAGATGTTGTAGTTGCAACTGCCCTGTTAGACATGTATGCAAAATGTGGAAGTATAGACAAGGCACGTGAACTGTTTGACAAAATGCCTCAAAGAAATGTAGTGGCAAAATTGGGGGACGGCGGGGGGAATGGGGGGGATGTTTCCCTGAAGTCTCCCTGTCTCGGAAACGGGGAGATGTGGGGGACAGCTGTATTTTAGGGGGGGACGCGTCCCCGTGCAACTATGAGTTTTACTTTTGGTGAATCATTGCCCTGATGATTCATGTTTGGTGATTCATAAGTCCAGTGATTTGGCTGAGGTGTTTTGTGACTAATTTAGATGATTCATAGTTATGCACATTAACATAGGACAAAATAGATGTAAGTTCAAATTGTAGCTTACAATTAGATACCAAGTACATTAAAATAGACTACAAATTATATCTCTGATCTAGACATGTTGTGTGATAGCTAAGTGAAATTTCCATGGAACCGCTAGGTTTGCATGTATTCCCTAATGGCTAATTTCTTTGGCTAGAAAGTTTGAGTTTCCCCTTGTTAAGTGATAGCTAAGTGAAATGTTGTATGGAACTTCTGAAACAACCTCATGCTGTTTATGACTGTTTTGTCAAAAATAAGGACGACTTTAGCATTATCATGTGTAAATCATCTTTATTTAATATTGTTCATTTTTTGCCACATCAATCGGTCTATGGAACTACTCAGGATTTGCCCCAATAGTTAAGTGAAATGTTGTATGGAACTTCTGAAACAACCTCATGCTGTTTATGACTGTTTTGTCAAAAATAAGGACGACTTTAGCATTATCATGTGTAAACCATCTTTATTTATTATTGTCCATTTTTTGCCACATCAATCGGTCTATGGAACTACTCAGGATTTGCCCCAATAGTTTTTTTCTGGCTAGACCATACATCTTGTGGACATTCTTGTTTCTCCACTTCTTTTTAAGAAAAAATTATTTCATATTTTTTCTTCTTTCAACTTAGCTATGGTTGGGTTTGCCCAAATAATTGCATCGGAAGATAATGACTTCACTGGAACATGCATTTATGATCTTAATTGAAGCATGGGTAAAGGGATTACTCATTATTCACTAGTATCTTGAACATCATAATTGATGTTTGCACATATTCATAAAGATCCATCAGATGTTATATTAAAATTTGAATTCTATATGGAGAATGCAAAGGGACACTTAGTATACCTCTTTTCATCATGATATGTTTCTCTCTTTTCTGTGATGCTCCCCCTAGCTATAAGGTTCCTTCTTTTGTCTCTATGTCACTTGGGTGATATGCTTCCTCTATAACTGTCCAACAATAATTTGGATGATCTTCTCAAGTTTGACCAATCAGGAACTTGCTTTGTTATCCCATCATTCACTATGCATCTTACAAGATGGCAAATGTCTTCAATTTTTCACAAAGAATGTCACCCTGTTTGTAATACTCCGCCTTGACATTAATGGCATCATTTTTCTTTTTCTTATACTTCTTTCTTGCTGTAACTCTTCCTCTTTCTGTAACTTTCCCCCTATTTCATTAATGGTAAAGGGATGTTCATCATCTTTCCATCCACTGTCTTCTATGGCGTCATTACATCAATGGAAATTCTTTTAATGTGAAGTCGAACATAAGTATCAACACAACCATTCGACTTTCCACTGTCAATTTCTTTTGCTTTTGCCAACACATTGTCAAATGCAAATATACGAGCATACTCTTCAGGCAAGGACTTCTTTGGATTGTTCTCATCTTCCTGTCAGGTTCTTGTAAACGACTCTCATCAAGTTTTAGTCTTACAAACATCTTTATCATGATTTCTTTCTTCTTTCATTGTCTCAAACCTTCTAGTCTCTCTTTCATATTTTTACTATAACCTCTGCCACTTCTCAAATTGTCGTCAAATGCTATGTAATATTCTGTCATTCATACATGATCTTTCTTATTTGATTGTCACTCTTGCACATTGAAACATTGTCATGTTATAACCTTCCTCTTCAATATTCTATGAGAAGTACATTATCTCTTTATCACTGGAGGTTGCTATTTCTGACTTGAAGACTATCACCATTGTCAATGTGTCATACTTCTTATGCCTTTGATGACTACGCTGTCACCATTCCCACTGTACTTTGTCCTTCAAAATGCTGTCATGCATCTTTTGTCAACCATCATGTTATAGCTGATCTATCTTGAATTGTCTTCTCCATGGAGCTAAAAGATAGTGCAATGGTTAGCTCCCCCTGAACTCGTGCTTCTTCTTATGAACTTAGTGATACCTCTCATGAAGTGTAGATTGCACAAGCATAGATTCTTCCTTCTCATTATTTTGCTCTTGTTTCCTTTTCCATACTTTTGTAAGTTTTTCCTTTTGTTTGTCAAGTATATCCACCTTCTTGTATTGTCTAGGATGCTCCATAAAACCATATCTACAGAATTGTGCGGAATGCCCAAGGTTGTTGCACTTATATGATATTACAATTTCTACTTGCCAACCCGTAAGACCTTCTATTGTTCCAACCAACATCTCTCGCATGTGTCCAACAGTCTATAGCTTTATGTCCAAAGTTATTACATGAATAGCAATAACCATAAAAGGACTGATATGACCTTTCCATGTGTGCTTGCCTTGATGAAAGGGCTTCCTGAATATGTTATTCTTTGCTTCTGGATGCATGCTATGCTTCTGGTTCTCTTTCTTGCTGATTTCATTTTTGACGGGACTTTGAAGAGCATCGGCATAACCCTCTGATTTATTTTTATTTGATGATTGTGATGTTTTTGTACTTTGACCCCTTTCATAGCCAAGACCATTTTTATCAAAAACTTGCCTTGCATTCAATCATATTGCTATGTTGACATCAATGACAATATTGCCAACATGGGGTTAAGCTGTTTCATATATAAAATTGTTTCCCTGGTGCTATAGCCTATGAGAATGCCTCCACTAGGGGTTTCTGGTCTTATAATTTTCACAATTGGTTAGAAATTTCTCCCTGATCCCATCTAATCCTTTACATGGTACATATTAAAACAATGATAGTTCTTTCGTGAAGAGACATCTCTTAGCTTTCCTCTTCACCAATATATGGCATAGGATGCTATCTTTTAGAATCACTATCAAGATGTCAAATTGATTGGAATGGATTTAGTAGATCAACTTGTAGGATTATTTTCTATGAACTAAAATGGTAAACAACTTAACCGGGAGAGTCTCCTCTCTAATCTTTTGTCTCTGTGATTAAGTGCATTTTCTTGTTAGTCTTAGATGATAGCTGTCCCTTAGGCTGTCTTTGGCCTCGTGGACATTGAAAACCAAACTATTGCAAGTTTGCAGCTTCATGCATCACCATGGTGATGAACATTCATGCATGCAGTTGGAGTGAGAGCAAGATGATTGATCATTTTTCATTGCATCTCAATTTTTAATCACTAATACATGTGACAGTCTGACAGAAACTCACTGGACGTTATTGCTACTTATTTTGGTAATTTTCGCAAGGATCTGCCAATAACAACTTGAGAATGTGTGTGGGTGTTATATGTTTAACATATAAGCTTTTTTTCTCGAGAAATTTGAGAAAATTATGTAAGCCTGATGTTTCGTATAGGTTTGATTTTCTGTTTGATTGGTTGCATTTAACAATTTATTTTCAGTCTCGTAATTTCTACACATGGTATGGTAAAAAGACATTTATTTAGCATCTTTCTCCCCTCTTCAAGAAAGGATCTATGTGCCACTTTTCTGTCAACTTCTGGCATGATTGTAAATTACTGAACGTAGCTCAAGTTGTCACGGAAAATGGTTTCCTGAGTATTATGTGGCTCACTGAAACTGTTGCATTACATAAGTCTTTATCAAATGAGTCTTGTGTTCATTAAAAGTTGTTTTCCTGTGAGATTCATTTCCTGCAGTGCCTCTTAAAAACTCTTGATTTTTGTTCATTTGGACTGTACTTCTTTCTGGTTGTATGTTCGATTGTTCTCTTGTGGTTGAAATCTTTTTTTTCATCTATTCATTGGGGAATGGCAAATGAGTTAAAGAAAAAAATAATAATTGCATTTCACCTTGCACATTGCATATTAAAATGTAAATATTATTTTATTTATACAATGTTTTTCTTCTTACATTGGAAAATGGATTTCAAACTTTGTAGGTTCAACAAATTGCTCGGTCTTTTCGAGATAATTGGATGCATCCCATGAAGTTCTTCAGAAGCAATGAGAGATCATTATCTAATGAACCCGGGCTAACAGTCAGTGATCAACCCAACAACAGGTGTAAGTTCTCAGTTAAGCGCCAAAAGAATTTCTTTCCAAGAGACACAGATGCAATAGATTGCACCAGTCAAACACCCCCAGAGCCAGAAAATATTGCATGGCGTCCCTTTACTCGGTCAGACCAATATGAGGTCAGCCATGATAGTCATGACAGTTTTCCAGTTCAAGATAGCACCAAGAAACTGAGTGAAGAGCATACTTTTGAGGGCCAGATGAGAGGGTTGAGGCCCAGAAAGAGAAAAAGCCGTTGGGATCAACCATCAGAGCCAAATGTACACCAAGTTTTTTCTCAAACAACCTTGTCAAGTGTAGAAGGAAAAATAAAGCATGGGAAGGAATCTCGCTCTCTCATCCTTCCCTCTGAGAGAGAAAATATTGCTGGAGCAAGGCAGGATACTTTTACAAATGGACTCAGATTACCTTCTGAGGAAAAGTCTGTGACCATTGCTGATAAAAATATTGCTTGTACAGACCCTGTATGTCAGCCTGCTCCATCTTCTCTTCAACTATGTGAAGAAATTCCTATGCTAAATGGGTCTAACACATTTGTAAAAGAACAATCTTCTTTTCAATCCACCATGCAACAAACCACGCAGTCGCCTGGACATGTACATTTTTGCTTGGGCTCCAAATCCACACCCTTGTGCTCAACAGGTATGCCTTGTGCACAACCTTTCATGATGGGTTATCCCCAAGGTAAAGTCGTGCTAGGATATCCAGTGGGGAAGCCCAATGGCTGTGTCCTGCCATATATGCCACTTTCATATGGTATACCTTTATCCCTTCTGGAGCAATTGGGAAGAACACCTAATGCAAAAGTTGGTAGTGTGGTCCAGCCATTGTCACCTCCTACATTACATTGTGAACGGAATAGCAATTCAGTGGCACCACCTATGCTGCCAAATATTTCTTATCGACCTTTTATAGGGCAGTCTATGGCTGGAGGGTTCCCTCATACTCCACATCATCAATTACGGCCAGTTAACATTCCATTAGCAATCCAAGCAGCACATCTATTACAAAGTGGGAGACGACAGCCTTTGGAAATGCATCCAAGAGAGCTTTTGGGGCAGCATATATCTGTTAATCCAAGCTATGTGCAGCCAGAGCCACCTGTACCAGGATTGTCACCAAGAGTTTCATCAGTGAATCTGCAAAATAACAATCGGCCAGGCAGAGGAAGAAACAAGACAACATATGGCCAAATGTTGAAGCCATTAAAGAGGCCTTGGAAAAATCCAAAGTCTAATTTTCGAACATTCTCAAAATTCAATGGGTACTCAGATAGAAAATATAAGGATTGTTTTCATCCAAGAAAACCATTATCATTCAAATCTACATGGAAAGGTAGGTTTTCTTCTCATCTTCACAGTGATCAGAATCTACAACATCTACCAAACGGAAACATTCTTGATTTAGAAAATGAGCAGCAAAAGTTAGAGAATATGAACAGTGCAAATTTCTCGAAGGGTGTAAGCAATAATTTTCCTACATTTAATTGAAACAAATACTTTTCCATTTGTTAACTCAAGCAACTTGATGTTGCTATATATCTTATTCTCATTTTTATGAACGTGACAGCCTTTGAATTCAAAGCTGTTTAAATGACAACCAATATTATTGGGTTTGTATAGCATCATTTGGAAAGTAGTCCTTTAAAGAATATTTCTGAATTTTCTGAGCTTGGAGTCAAATCAAAAGCTGGCAGTAGCATGATTACTGCTGCTCTATTTTTTCAAGTTTGTAAATATTGCAGTTGATAACAAATATATTACATTAGTCGAGAATTTATTTAATTCAAATTTGCTGTTTTCTGAAAACAAATTCAGCAGTGTTCCAGGTAAGTTGATTTAGTGGTCCAGCCCTATTCTCTATTCATCAAAGGTCTTTTCATTACAGGTCTGATTGACAATTTCTTTTATCTAAATGGATAAGCTCTCGCCTTTTTTCAAGGGTTGTCAATTTCTATATCCATTATATTACTTATATGTATCTGCACTTATTCACTGCAATGCAGAATCCCACGAGTCAATAGAAGAATCATCTGTATTGTGTGTTTTCATGCCATATTCACAGAGATAATGAAGTAAGGTTCTAGTACCTATATGCCTTCCAATTTCGTTTTTGTTAATAGGTTGGAAAGAATTGTAAATAACCTCCTCATTTTTTTTAATAAGTACTAAGATTGAAATCTTTTGTGCTTTTTCAGTGTCTGGTTGTCCACGCAAATCTTGAGATTGATGAAGATCTGTGAGAGTGTTGGATAGAGCGAATTTGCAAATATATTATATTGGTTAATTGGTAGGCTTTTCTGCACTGGAAGACTCTTTTGTGATCCCCTTATTTCATTCAATTGTTGTTTGAACTACACCAGTTAAAGATAAGGCAGTCATAATGATATTCAGATGAACTGCAAATTGCTTAACTATCAATGTTTAAGGGGAAAGAAAATGCCACTTTTTATATATATGATTACTATTTTCAAGAAATACCTTGCAAGTATTCTCCTGCTTTAAGTAAGTGCTGAAGATTCAGGGTATGTGTTAATTATTAAGTGTTGTTTTAAATGTGCCCTTGTGACCTTGATGCATAGGAAGTGTGTACTGAAAAGTCTTAACTGCAAAAGCTTTTGCCTTCCAGTCAAAACTCAGGAAGAACAATTTGCATTGTACTTGAAATTAATTTAATTATTTTTTTTTCCCACTACCTTTCCACCTATAGATTTAAACTGGAAGTTATTATTTATTATTGATATTTTGTTGACTTACAACATATTTCTTGCTGGCAATTATAAGCTCTGGTTATCAATATCTTATTTAAGAGTGTTGATTACAAACAGGACACTTGTGTTTGCTCAAGACATTATTTCATCTGTTGTTATTTACTTGGTTGAAGGATTATACATGTTTAACATTCAAATCACGAAGCTCAACATGCTACACTGCATTTTACGGGATGACAATTCAGAGGGTGAACTAGAATTCCTTGATCTTGTGAATCACTTTATCAAATTGTGAACTCTGAAGCTTAAGTAGAGCAATCTAAGTGTCTACTTTGGCTTGTATTAGATGCTTTATACCCCCAATATCCATAAAGATTTGGCATTTTTCGGAGTTGAATAGTCTTTACTTAGTCGTTTGGGTAGATCTTGTGTAAAACCTTGTTCAAAGATCATGCAAAGTCTAGCTTGGTCCTTGCGTATTACTAACTCTTGTTTATCAATACAAATCTTCTTAGCTTTCCTTACCAAAAGGGATGTTGCATAAATGTCTTTGAAACTTTGGAGTTGATATTTGCTTCTTGATGTACAATGCAGTCTGGCTTGCTGCATTTGCTGATAGGAGTCACAAGAAGAAGTACAAGTTTAATCTTATAAACAAGGGTTGCTATGAGTGGTCAAGTTAGTAGTAACCTCTGCATGGCTAGATAGGGTTGGTTATTTATGAACTCGAGGTTGCAGCGATTTGTGCTTCTGAAAATAATTTAAATTACAATAGATTGAAAATCAATGTACATTCTTATAGACTGGCAAGGAAATGCTTGCATGCCTAATATAACCAGCAACACTGAAGAATGCAATTAAGTTACAAGGGCTAAAAGGAACTTGAAATTCTCTTTGGGACCCCTAGAAGGGAAATGAGGATCATAAAGGAATAAGTGGGGTTGGCAACCAGGCTGAACAAAAATAGAGTAACTTGTTAAATTTGAGATCAGACAACTCTATGTTCTCTGATCCAAATTTAGGGAAGAATTATCACTAACACAACTCCATTTGGTATTACAATAAAAGAAACAGAAAAAAAAATTGCTTTGCCTTTTGGTCATATGATCTGAAGCCCCTAAATCCTAAATCTACAGTCCACTCATATGTGTCTTAATCTTTTGGAAGACGTAGAAAAAATATTAATTTCGATTCAGTGTATTTTCATAACCTCCAATGCTTCCGCTCTTTTCGAACAATGTGTTGAGCATGTGCCACAAAAAAATACAGGTCTTGGAATCATTGTTCTTTTTGGGTTGCCTTGATGGTAGAGAATAAAAGGAAACATGTTCATATCTTTGTGGGGCTTTGTTGGGCAATGCAGCGTTCGTTTGTTTTCTCTTGCTTGTAATACCAAACAGAGTTTTGTTAGTGATAATTCTTCCCTGAATTTGGATCAGAGGACACTGTTGACGGCAAATTTAACAAACAGAGTTTGTCTTGTTCTCTTCTTTTGTTCCTTGGGAAAAATCAGAAACCATTACAAAAGTGCTACCTTAAGCTTCTTGGTGTAATAAAAATTAGAAGACAAACAGAAAAAAATCCTCACCATGTTTGGGAATAATAACAATCACAAGATCATAAATTTCAACCTACCAGAGCAAAACCCACAAAAGTAGAGAGATAATATTGAGATGAAATTATAGAGTGACATTTTTTCTTTTTGATTTGCAAATCTGGATGTTAACCTGACTCAGCTGGTGCGGCCACAAAGGGGGGATCCTATCCTCAACTTAACACACACAATCCAAACCTGCGAGCTGCTACCATAGCAGCCCAGCAGGGGTTTGAACTTGGGCAATGACAATAAAAATGCCAAACCTTAACCATCACACCATGCCCTTAATGGCTATATTGAGCAGAAGTAATAACTACGAAAGTGTTATAATTAGTTTGTTTTGCATATGCAAAAACAAGAAGTCTGTGCACTTTTAAGAGTGGTTAAGGACATTTAAGTTTAAAATAAAATTATGAATGCGATTAAACAATAAAGCAACGTTTAACATCTTTTAAGTTTAGAAGTAGCTTGGAATGAAGACAAGCTCCTGTATTTGATTTTTCCCTACCCCATTTCTTAAATGTTTTAGTTACATACACAATTAAATATAAAAAAGTACGTAATTAACATATTAATAAATATGATTCTTTCTTCTAATGAAGGGTACTTGATTAGGGGATGTTACTTGATATTGTTTGTTGATTGAGTGCCTAAAGGACCTCGTGTTAAGGCAAGGGCCTTAAGACACTTGATTGGTAGATTAAGGTTTTACCTCTTTGACTAGTTGAGTTCTTGAAGGCTCTCCATCTCCTCCATCAAGAGAGGGAGAAACTTGACCTATCAATTGATTGCATAAAGGCCCTTAATCTCCTTGATATCCTTCGTTGGTCTAGAGTTTAAATTTTTCATGTTTCCTTACCTGCTTGCTCCACTGAGAGGGCCCTTAATGGCCACATCTGAATTATTGATGGAGTGCCTAAAGGTCTTCCTCCTCTTCACTACTTAAAAGGGCTGCTTGCTATATATTAAGTTCATAAAGGAGTCTCTACACTCATCAAGAGGAAGAACCTTGACCAAATTGTTAAATAAAATTAGTGTTAACACTCTATGTTTGGTCCATTAGCAAAAAAAAAAAAAAAAGGTCAGCATGGAGTCGATCATGACGCTACTTAGGACCCTCATCTACTACATGCTATAAATGAAGGGACAAGGCAATTGGCTAACCTATTGAGTGGATTGCTTACAAAGGAAGGCATCTCTTGTCCTTAATGAAAAAGTGCATGCACATAAGGTGAACCATAAAATTGAATGTCATTGAAATTTAAATGTCAGTATAAAGTGGAGTTGAGTACAAGTTATTTTAGTTAATTTTAATGTAATATACATCTCCTACCATGTATATAATCACACATAAATAAATATCCAACTCTAGCATTATCATTAATAGAATGAAAAACTTGATATTGAATGGATTTGTGTGGCAATGGTGTTGTGTGGGTAATCGTGTATCCAAAACATTATCCATGAGGTTTGACTATTATATAGGCATCAATATGTCAATTTGAATGGTTCCTATTGGACCATTTCCTATTGTCTTGATGTCATTCTATTGTCGAGATCCAAACGGTTGCGTGTTTAGTTCTAAAGTAGTTATTTCCCTCCATTTCTCAATTTGTCACAATAAGAGTTGAGTAGATCAGATCTCACAATCCTTAATAAGAAAACACATTAATGAATGGCATCTCTCATGAAATTAATGATGTGGCCCTTAGATACTATACTCAAATAATGTCCATTAATAATAATACGTTTCAAAACTTGGGATATATATATATATATATATATATATATATATATATATATATATATATATATATATATATATATATATATATATATAATGAGATTGCCAATGTAATTTCCTATGCTTTCCACTATTGATGTTACTATCAAGGTTTGTATGATTTGTAGGTGGTGATGATTATGATGATGTATTTCATTGATTGACCCTTATGCAATGTATACAAGGGGAGAATATTAGGAAAAAGTGTGTTTTACACCTTATATAAAAATGAAATATTTAATTTTGATTTAAAATAAATATTTATTGGGTAAAAACACAAAGTTGTGTCACACTTTCGGCCAACAAAACAATTTAGAGTGAGTTGTTTTCGTGCGAGTCAATTTGGGGGCGAGATAGTTTGGCCCGAATACATGTAGCCGCTGTGTGGCGCATATGTGACAAGCTATTTTCAGGTGAGTCAATCTAGGGGCGAGATAGTTCGCCCGAATACACGTAGCCGCTGCGTGGCGCATATGTGGCAAGCTATTTTCAGGTGAGTCAATCTGGGGGTGAGATAGTTCGCCCGAAATCATGCTGTTAAAAAAAAAATGAAATTGCCACATTTCACGGCGGCCTTTTTCCGACACTGACAGTGACCTAGGGTTTGAAAGCTTTTTGCACGAAGGACGTCCCTGCCACCTTTTGCAACAGTCTTGTCAGCCAGGTATGCCATCTTCACCTTGGCATGCATTTTCTGTCAAACATTTTGTATGCCACGATGTATCTAGATCTTCGCCTTGGTATTTTCTGTCAAACATTTTTTATGGCACGATGTATAGTTTAGTGTTTGAAATAAACTTGCACCTTATATGATTGTATGTGCAAGTAAAATGGGTTTGTAAAATTTCATCCACACAATATAAGCTAAAAATATATATCAAAATTTGAAATCATTCCAGAGAGAATTTGTGCATAAATTCTTCTTTATTGAATTTTGTGCATAAGTTTTTATCAAGGTTGTGGTGATGGAAAATTAATCACAATTTGAAACCATTCAAGAAAGAATTTGTGCATAAGTTATTGGAAAGGTTGTGGCACGATCGGAAGTAGCAAGTCGCTGATGGCTGCTGGGAAGGAGTCAGTTCACACATAAAACAAGTCAAATTAAGTGCTACAACAATGCAGGGCATGCACTTTTATCCCTTGTAAGATTATCCATTCAAATTTGCCCATCAAATGCTAGGGAACATGGCTTAAATACTATGACAGTTATCTATTGAATACTGCCTTTAAAATGATATGATAGTTATCTATATAAATAACCAAATATATACATCAACATAATCCCATATAAATTTGACAGTTTGTCCAAAATCTCTCCTTTCATATGATACAATCTTTTTAAAATTTTGATTGTATTTTACAGTAAAAATGCCTGATACAGTAAAAATTTCAATACTGGCTTAAATACTATGACAGTTATCTATATAAATAACCAAATATATATATCAACATAATCCCATATAAATTTTGACAGTTTGTCCAAAATCTCTCCTTTCATATGATAGTCTTTTTAAAAATTTGATTGTATTTTATAGTAAAAATGCTTGATACAATAAAAACTTCAATACTGCCTTTAGAATGATACAGTGTTTTGCAAGTGGCTGATGGCTGCTGGGTGGGAGTCAGTTCACACATAAAACAGGGCAAATCAAGTGCTACAGCAATGCAGGACGTGCACTGTTATCCCTTGTAAGGTTATCCATTCAAATTTGCCCATCAAATGCTAGGGAACATGGCTTAAATACTATGACAGTTATCTATTCAATATTGCCTTTAAAATACTATGACATACCTTAGTATAAATAGATTATATAAATAACCAAATATATATATCAACATAATCCCATATAAATTTTGACAGTTTGTCCAAAATATCTCCTTTCATATGATAGTCTTTTTAAAAATTTTATTGTATTTTACAGTTAAAATTTGAAATCATTCAAGAAAGAATTTGTGCATAAGTTATTGGAAAGGTTGTGGCACGATCAAAAGTAGCAAGTGGCTAATGGCTACTGGGTGGGAGTTAGTTCACACATAAAACAGGTCAAATCAAGTGCACGCACTCTCTTTCTAAAGGCCAACTCGACCTTGTTTTATCTCCATTATGTGCCGCAAAACCACGGCATTGTGCTACATAGGCCCCTGACATGCCTATTGATTCCGTTAGAGGGGAGCGACAACATCACAACAGCTTGGAGGCCTCGCAACCTACAAATGGAAGCCAGGCAGTTGATGAAACCAATTCGTACAATTACACAATTTATGATGATGCCATAGGAGCAACGGGTGATATGATGGCAGCAACGGCGAGAGCAACCGAGGCAACGGGAACAATAGGAAAAGGAAAAATACCTTCCCATCTAAGGCCATACATTCTCGTCACACTTGTATCTCATGCCGAAGAAGGCACTTGGGAGGGACTTTTGCAACATAACCTCCCACCCGAGGCAAATAGGATGGTTGGGTCTTGCACACACACATTATTTTGGAATGCTTATGCCCTCGAATGTGTTCAAGTCGTCGTCGCCAGAGAAAACCTTGTTTCATCAGTTGGCCCCTCAAATATATTATTGTCACCAATATCTACGTCGAACAATAGCTCCTATTCGATGGGTTCGATGATTCTGTACAGCTTATCAGATAGATAGATAAGGGCCCACACATAGACAAGGGCGATGCAATCCAACACTATAATTGGGGTAGCTGGATCAACCTCCTGTCCAGGGTCAACTTCCCACTACCTTGCCAATTCTCCCCGGATTTTCTCTGGTTTTTTTTCGAAACGTACCCATTGTCCTAAACCTTCATTCCGGTCTAGTGATTTCTTTGACGAGGAAGCTAAATAATTCACTTTTTTACACAATCTGGCCGAATCACTCTCATCCAGTCCTTCTCCCCACCCTATGAAGATACACTCTCCGATCAACTACACTAGCAGCTGGGCAACCGACTCTTCAAAACCCTACTCCAACTTATGATGCAACAACAAAGGGGGTAGCAACCCCAGTAGTTCAAGGCATCGGAGGGAGGGAGCACTCATTTCAGCCTCCGTAGGAGTAGGGGAACACATAAATCCAATTGGCCCACGAGCAGTATGGCGGTCACAGCCAAGGAGGTACCGCAATCCATTCCTCTCGTCATCCCTTAGGGGGAGCAATCAGCGAAAGGAAGGCAAACATATGTTCTCAGTACCAAAATAGCGATTGGCCTTTTATGGGACCTCATCCCCATTCCAAACAAGGATGCTCAGAGAGAACATACTGGTGAATTAGTCTGTACCCATCTGTCCCAATTAGAGTAGTTATCGATCAATCTGACATAGGGTTCCATCAGAGTAGTTGCCGATCGATCCAACATAGTTTTCATTCAAATTTATCGCTTGTAAGGTTATCCATTCAAATTTGCCCATCAAATGCTAGGGAACATGGCTTAAATACTATGACAGTTATCTATTCAATACTGCCTTTAAAATACTATGATAGTTATCTATATAAATAACCAAATATATATATCAACATAATCCCATATAAATTTTGACAGTTTGTCCAAAATCTCTCCTTTCATATGATAGTCTTTTAAAAATTTGATTGTATTTTACAGTAAAAAATATTTGATAGTTGTATAGCTGTATTTAGCCATTTTTGCTGTAAAATACAATCAAAATTTTAAAAAGACTATCATATGAAAGGAAAGATTTTGGACAAACTGTCAAAATTTACATAGGATTATGTTGATATATATATCTTATTTTTATATAATCTACTTATACTAAGATAGGTCATAGTATTTTAATTGAACATTGAATAGATAATTGTCATAAAAAAATTGCTTGACAGGTAAGGTCAACTGTCAAATTTAAGCCTTGACCCTATACCATGACGCAATAGGAAACTACAAGGAACATCAAATTTCATCCATACAATATAAGTTAAGAAAATATATCAAAATTTGAAATCATTCCAGAGAGAATTTGTGCATAAATTCTTTTTTATTGAATTTTGTGCATAAGTTTTTATCAAGGTTATGGTGATGGAAAATTGATCACAATTTGAAACCATTCAAGAAAGAATTTGTGCATAAGTTATTGGTAAGGTTGTGGTGATCAGAAGTAGCAAGTGGCTCATGGCTACTGGGTGGGAGTTAGTTCACACATAAAACAGGTCAAATCAAGTGCTATAGCAATGCAGGACATGCACTTTTATCCCTTGTAAGGTTATCCATTCAAATTTGCCCATCAAATGCTAGGGGATAACATGGTTAAAGAAGGAAACAACATACACTAGATATATATACCTTCTTATGACTCCAACTATTATAGGATAAAATCTAATTTATATGAATTATGATAAAATCTGATTTATATAAATTCCTATATGGCTGTCATGTCAATATCCTACTTGCTACATGTGACTTTAAATTTGGATTTTCTATGCATTCCTAGTTCTGTGTTTTATGGTTGATTCAGATTTGGTTGATAGGCCTATTATTTATGTATTTCCAAGCATCTAAGGTGCAGGTTTATTTGAGAAGCATGTGTGCATTTATATCATGGATTTTTTAAAGATGTATGTAGTTGTTGGAAAATTTATATGTAGGTTTATTTACATTGTGACATACAATATGTTTGACAGAAAATTTAATTATCATATTGCAGATAAATTTATGTCCACATGGATGACCAATCATCACATCAATCACATCAGTCAGGTCAACCTGGCGATAGTGATAATTCTACATTATATGCTGACCCCATTCAGAGGTTTCAAAGAGCTTTGGATGAACTGTATAGTTCTATTCACAATACACCAAACCTGTCAGGTAGAGACAGGTTGGTTAGGATTAGGGATGAGATCACATGTATGATCCAAGTTGTTCGATCATACAATCCCTATGATGACATTAGTGTTGACAAGTTCTATGCATCTCTTTTTCAGAGTGTTGTTGGCCAGGAGAAATGGTCATCTATTTCTACGCTGGTTTCAGTAGATAATGTTCTCAGCATGTTCCCTTCTTATAGGGATAAAGAGAGAGTGAGAGGCTATTCTCCCACCAAGTGTGTGGATGTAGTTGTCGGTCCTTTCATCTATCCTAGGTTTTTGGCAACTCATCACCAATGGCCAAACAATGATGAGTTGCCATTGTATTTTTGCAAACAATTATATGCAGAGTTCCATTTAGATTTATTTGTCGATTATACATCTTTCCCTAAACATGCTGGTCAGGGGAAAGGGAGGTTTGCAGAGAGACATGAGTATAGAAGAGTAGATGCGCCACCTCTTCAGAACAAGAGGTCCTTAGTTGGCCCAAATCTTTTGGTTCTTCCAAAACATGTGGAACTAGCAAATGTCGCCCAACCAACATTGACCCCCTCGAGACGCACGTTTTTTGAGAGCATGGCGACTATTGCCACTAAGGTTGATCAGTTGTCATCTAATCATGTTGGCAGGTATTTGTTATGCTCGTGGATTGACATTCCATCCATTAAAGCCACATTGACCAGCGGTTCAGATCATTACATTCGTGCTGATATATCATCGCCACATGATGTGGCACAAATTAGTGGAGAGAGTGCTTTGCGAAATGACTAGATGCCTGGCCAGTGATTTATTAGATTCATACCAGTTCATCAGCGATCAGTATGGGATCCCACTTGATGTTGTATCCTCACATCTTGAGCGATATTTTGGTAGACAGAGGAGCCATGGTGAGTCAGGTTCACAGGGTTTGGGGGGACATCAGGATGTTCCAGTTGGTCCTACAGGCTCCGCCCCTCTGCATGTTCCAGTTGGTCTTGAGGTTGAGGTTACTGCACATGATGTTATGGGAGGGGAGTATAGCAGGCTTCTTTTCGGCACTGATATTGCACCATCTACACGTGTATCGTTGTCTCTCCATGATTATGACCTCAGTGGGATTGGGAGGGCCTTTGCTGGTGTAGTTGAGGTACAATTTATTTTAAAATTATAATCTAAATTCATAATTATATATTTAAAAATTATAAGTTCAATTTTTAAATAAAATCACATACATTGAAGCTATGACTCTTGATTGCAATCTTAAATGTACACGTGTATTAGCCACAAGCTATTGTTTTACAACATGGATATGGAGATTTGCATCATGTTGGCGATCCTAGTCATCATCATGAGGTATTTAAAAACTAGGGCTATATATCACATGTACATATAAGTTCGATTCAAGTGTACACACACATACATATATCAAGTTAACTTTCTTGTATACAGACATCAAGTGTACAAGTTTTCTAACTAAATACACATGCTTATATATTGTATGAACACATGTCATTTATAGGTTGTAGGATCAGGTCATGCTTCTATTGAGACTCCTCTACATGATGCAAATCATGTATGTCAGGTAATTTATATTTGTCAAGTATTATTTATTTATTTAAAATCAAAACAAATTATATTTGTACATGTATATATATGAAATTTGAAAATTTAATGGTGTTTCATGTGCAGACCCCGGCCCACAACTCAACATAGCGCTCGAGTCACGGATCAGTCGAGGGCTCCAATCAGGGATTAGGATGTCATAGCTCGAGACACAGCTCGAGACAGAGCGAGGCTCAATCCACTCGTAGAGCGAGACATTTATGAGTTGTTATTATGATTCAGATGTTTTATATTTACAGTACATTTCGAGATTATGACTTACATATTATATTTTATCTTAGAGACGTTTTTATGAGTCACATGAACTTTTATATCGAGAGACGTTATTATGAGTCACATGTTTTATATTTGGACATTATATGTATACATACTAATGTTTTATATCTTAGAGACGTTCTTATTATGAGTCATGCTTTATCTTTACATTTCGAAAATTATATTATGACTTACATGCTTTATAGTGTTATTTTTCCGTTTATCTAAATTTCTAAATGTGTCCTAATTAGGCTATATTCCTAATCTAAAATAAGATTAAGTTGGGAAATAGAAAATGAATATAGGAAGATATCTAAGCAAATGAAGCAGTACATATTTAAACCTAGTAAAATTAGAAACTACCTAGAATTTAGCTAAAGTTGCTAGATTTAACAAACTTAAATTATTTTTAAAAACCGTAAATCCAACAAAACATATCTATTAATAAATATAAAGTCCACTATCTCATATATTAAATTATAAAAGTGGGCAATATGGTAGTGGTCCTTTAAATCATAGGATATATGTGCCACCACTAACAAAATTTATTATTAAGAAAATCAGCAAAATTCTAGAGGCTACATGATAGGTCAATATTTAAGTCATAAAAAATGCTAATGTTGCAAATATGTGGAAATATCTACCAATCACCCACATTATTAATCACAAATACTATGAGCCACATAAATATAAAAAATCTTAATTAGAGTTGTCTTAAGAAGTTCAAAATGGGAAAATATGGTTTGCATCTAGTCATCAACACCTAATAGGAAGAGTATTTGGGGATCCCACCCAATGCCATGTGTTCCTAGTGCCTATAATCTTCCCCTGTTCAAGCTAAGTTTCCTAATATGAAGCTCTACCAATGAATATGTGAATTGTGTATAATTCAATCTACACTAAAGACTTGTGTTAGCGACTTCAACTAGGATTGTGAATTCTGATTCTAAGGTTGTTTATGAACTCTGAGTGTTGAATATTAGGAGTACGAATATAAGTGTGTTCAAAGGTCAGTTGATGACTCAAAAATGTTTGAGTAATTTGATTTAATCCAGTGTATAGACTGCTATCTTCAAATTCACCTTTAATTTTATCCCATTCGATGTATATAGCTATGAAAATATTCAATATACTAATGAACAACTGTACTAGGTTGCAAATGAAGAACACCAATATAGCTATTTATTTTTTCACTATTTGTCTACTTAATAATTTAATTTTCATGATACTATAAATTTTTAAAATTAACTAGGATTTACAATTGCAAAAGAGACAATTCTAAGGTTTATTGTTTAACAAGGACTTTAACTTATTCTATATTTCTCTAAAGGAAAATCTAATTGCTAATGTTATGTTTAATTTCAAACAAAATAATTAAACAATTTAAGATTATACAATATCTAACAAGCCTCATAACACACTATTTCAAAGGTAACAAAATCTAAATTTAGGTATAATATTTATTCATGATTAAACATGTAAATTTGAAGTAAAGTGACCATTGATTATATGAAATTTAAATAACAATATCTAGCCACCTTTCATATAAAAGAACTTAATAACATAAAAATAATTGAACTCCTTTTGTAAACATACTAATATATTTGCTTTTCCATACAATAATATACAATACAACTTATTTTGTTATTACAAGTGATAAGTCTTAATCACATGAACATATTCCTCCTTCTCAAATAATAAATTATAGGTACTTTAAGTCCACTATCTCATGCCTCCAATATATAAATTTTAAAACAAGAAACCATCAAGTAGTCTCCAGGTCTTGTTGTCCTCATTTTTATTCTTCTTGACATAGAGCCTCAAATGTCTTTTATTAGTCATTTTTATTTTTATTTTGTAAATTGCTTGAACTCCTCTATTTTTACATATTGGCCTTTGAAATCAACAATCTTTTCAGTAAAGCACCCATCTGCATCCACTGGGACTATAAGATCCACACACTTTTTAATAATATTTGTTTCTGAACAGACACAATAATCATCTCTAAATAAAGGAGCACAATGCACTACCCCAGTACCACTGTCATCTGTCATATAATTGTTTGCAACAACTTTGAAGGTAGCGTCTGAGAGCTCCAAGAAGAAGTCAAATATTGGCCGGTACTTTTTACCACCCAAAACAGAGCCCTAAAATGTCTCTAATAATTCATATGAATTAGTATCCAATGCAAAGTCTTGTTTTTTTCTTCCTGAGAAACTTTTGGCTTGCCTCTTGCTTTTGTTCTTGTATCTTTTGATTTTGAAAGAGGACCATTAGAAACATCCGCCTTTACCTTATTTGATGGGAACTGAGATAAGCGAGATAAGCAAGATTTGTCTTGCTTCTGACCTTTACATATTCAAAATTTGAATTGACGCATAGAGCAAGATTACTAGGAAGAGTCCAAGGTGTAGTGGTCCATTCCAAAAAGCAAATCTTTGCAACATTTCGATGAGATATTCATGCCTTGGACATTTGTGCTTGGTGTATCTTCTCAGTGCTGAAATTGATTTTCATCATTGGGACCCAAAATTTTTGCGAAAAATGGTAGGAAATTTTTGTTGTTCAATTGAACCCCTTCAAAGGTTATTTATCAACTTTAGAGATCACTTGAATACTTCTAGACAAATTAGTATCCAATGCAAGTCTTGTTTTTTCTTCGTGAGAAACTTTTGGCTTGCCCCCTGCTTTTGTTCTTGTATCTTTTGATTTTGAAAGAGGACCATTAGAAACATCCGCCTTTACCTTCTTTGATGGCAACTGAGATAAGCAAGATTTGTCTTGCTTCTGACCTTCACATATTCAAAATTTGAATTGACACATAGAGCAAGATTACTAGGAAGAGTCCAACATGTAGTGGTCCATGCCAAAAAGCAAATCTTTGCAACATTTCGAGATGAGATATTCATGCCTCAAACATTTGTGCTTGGTGTATCTTCTCAGTGCTGAAATTGATTTTCATCATAGGGACCTAAAATTTTTGTGAAAAATGGTAAGAAATTTTAGAAAATTTTTGTTGTTCAATTGAACCCCTTCAACGGTTATTTATCAATTTTAGAGATCACTTGAATACTTTTAGACAAAATAGTATCCAATGCAAGTCTTGTTTTTTCTTCCTGAGAAACTTTTGGCTTGCCTACTACTTTTGTTCCTGTATCTTTTGATTTTGAAAGAGGACCATTAGAAACATCTACCTTTACCTTCTTTGATGGCAATTGAGATAAGCAAGATTTGTCTTGCTTCTGACCTTTACATATTCAAAATTTGAATTGACGCATAGAGCAAGATTACTAGGAAGAGTCCAAGGTGTAGTGGTCCATGCCAAAAAATCAAATCTTTGCAACATTGAGATGAGATATTCATGCCTCAGACATTTGTGCTTGGTGTATCTTCTTAGTGTTGAAATTAATTTTCATCATAAGGACCTAAAATGTTTGCAAAAAATGGTAGGAAATTTTAGGAAATTTTTGTTGTTCAATTGAACCCCTTGAAAGGTTATTTATCAACTTTAGAGATCACTTGAATACTTTTAGACAAATTATACTAATCTTGGGCTTGGGAGTCATTATTGGTTTACTATGATGTCATTCCCACATAGTTCAAGGTGTTTCAATTGTTTGTTGAAGAGATTGTCCAGTGTTAGTGCCATTTGAAGTTGTGTAGCCTTGTTACTTGGTCATATCAAGTTAAAGAGAGTTTAATATGATTGAAAAATGATTGAAATATGTACCTGTTTGTTAAGTTTGAGAGGTCCCTACATGATAAGGATACAAAAAAAAGCTTCCCTTAGCTTCGAGAAATATTTTTTCTGTACTGATAAGGCCAACCACGTGAAGGTGGAAGCTTAGTGGCCTCACCTAAGACCTAAGACACCTAAAACCTAAGACCTAAGACCTATAACACAACTAAGACCTAGAAGACACCTTTAAGACACTTAAGACATACATTAAGACACCTAAGACCTTTAAGACACTTTTAAGACATACACTAAGACACCTAAGACCTTTAAGACACTTAGAAGACATACCTAATTGACACATTTAAGACACCTAGACACCTTTAAGTCTTAAAACACCTAAGAAACCTAATACCTAAACTTGAGACCATAGTACACCTCTAAAACACCTAAGAATTAAGACATATCTAAGACACCTAAGGAACTTTAGACATACAGTACTTGACACCTAAGACCTTTAAGACACTTACTTGACATATCTACTCAAGACACATTTAAGACACCTACACACCTAAGACCCCTAAAACACCTAAGAAAGGTCTAAGATGCCTAATATACCTTTAAGACACTTAAGACATATATCTAAGACACGTAAGACCTAAGATAGGTCTAGAATCTACATATTTAAGACACATTTAAGACACCTAGACACCTAAGACCTAAAACACCTAAGAAACTGTAAGACCTTTAAGACACCTCTAGACACCTAAGACATCTAAGACTATCTATATATAGTTTAGAAATCATACCTGCACAACATGAAGTTTAATTTTATTTAACTTGAAATCCTTATAGGCATAGACCTACATAATTGCAAAAACAAAAATCTGTGTAAATAAATTTATAGCTCGTTTGTAGCTTGATCATATTTGATTATAATAAAATTTGAACTAAGAACCATTGAAATTAAAATTTGAAAGGAAAGAACTATCAAGAATCACATGTACATTTTAAAATAAATCAATAATCAATAGATAATTCAAGTGTGCATATACCTTCATACCATGTATTGATTGGTTCAACTCGCTCTTCAATAATGTAGTTAGAGCTCTTGGTACATATAATCTGGATCTTCTCTATCTTTTATTATCTCTAAAATCTTTTTGTGATCTTCAATAGACAACCTCCACTTTTGTTGGCCACGTCCTCTTTTTCGTAAAGTTTCCAAACTTAATCTTGTTGCTTTAACTAAGTGACTGTATTGTAGAACCTTTTGTCCTGGCATATAATCAATAAATATAATACCATTTTTGTCTAGCTTTACTTGTTGATAATAGGTGCCTTCAACAACAACTGATCCAATGGGATATGATTGTCCATCACCATCTGTCATTGATTCTAACAATTTTGATTTTGCTTGTGTGCATCTTAGTAGATAGTAATCTACACCTTCTGTATCGCCAAGATCTGCAACCACATCAAAAATATCTCTTGTACACATGCCTCAAGTAAACATGTTTGTACATTTGAGTTGAACAAAGTAAATCAAATGTTCAAAACTTTATTACAATCTACAATATAAATCAATTCTGTACAACTTACCTATAACAACTAAATCTGATACACATTCGTAATCAACTGAATATATAGGATCATATACATCTACAATGTCACTATCTTCAAAAAGAGGCATTGATACTATTTGTTTTATTTCCCATTGTGAAACATATCCATCCCTTACATTTGGACATTGTAGAATATTTGCATTGTTCTCAATGCAATCAACACAGAAACATGATTTTTCTGTCACTTGAAGAGTAAAGGCTTGCTATGTCTTGTAGTTGTAACTTGATGGAAACTTCTAACACCATTAATTACTTGACAATTATATGGATTCGACCGATCAATATCTGCACGTATGAACAAATTGTTGAGCATCTCAATTAAAACTAAAATTCAATTAAATCACATATGTACTTAAATTTAAATATTAAAGTTTTTAAATAACATAAATTCAATTAACATACCTTTAACTTCCCAAAAATAGCGTTTGTTGTATATTGAGTCACGGGCACGAAAATGGTTTTTGCACCATTCAACAATTTGATTTGCATTTTGTATGGTGTTACCTGCAATTTCATGCTGGTTAAGTGCCCAGGTAAGAGGTAAGAATTTAAAAAAGTTCACATGTACATCCAACTATTATAATACATGTAGATCAATTACATAAATCATTGTAGACTTGTATTGAACAATTTTAAATTTTTACAAGTAAATTCCGTATCTAGTGTACATTACCTACACGTTCATATTGGTGAAGTGCACGCTTTACACATGCTCCTACTCCATCATGCTCTCCTTTTCCAAGTCCACTCTCAAAAAAATTCCACAAAACTTTATGCTAGATTTAGTATGTTGTTGTGTTAACCAATTAAATCCTTTTACAGACTTAAATTGTCTTGCATAAATAGTTATATATAAACAACGTTTTGAAAACCAAAAATTAGGTAAAAATTCAAGTCTTCAATTTTTTTTATAAATTTATAAATTAAAAATTAAAAATTAAAAAATAATAATAAAATCAACACTTACCAGCACATCCATCAGACCAAATCCAGTGTTGTAATGCATTAATGCCACGTTGTCTCAAATATTCAAAAAACATTCGAAAGTAATGTGCTACATAACTTCTATCATGACCTATATCATCACTGATATAAAAGTGAACCTCCTTGATGATAATTCGATCATTTTTGGTACTCTCTACCTCATTTACAAATAACTCAGCATGTCTACAGCAAACTTGTACAAAGATTGCAACTTGCTTTGAATGATAATATTGACTTTGAATCTTAGTTTGAGGACTAAATGTATAATTTTTAGAAAAATCTACAATAGAGAGAATACAACCCAGTGGAAAACAATCCTTTGAGTCACGAAATTGCTTAGCCTACCATGTTGCGCCATGACAATGTTAGATATGTTGATATACAATGTTACAAAATTTGTTCATAAACTCATTGTAGGGCAATTCACTCTCTCAAAATAATTTTTCTGGATTTAGCTCCTGACTTCGTTGAGTATTTCTCAGATTCAAATCTCTTCCAAACAACTGACATTGAATGATCAATATTCTCAAATGGTAAAAATGTGTAAAATTTTCACAACCTACACATATTTTTTTTATACACTGTACATTGAATTCATCCGAATCTTTTGATTTTTCACATAAGGTAGACTTCACAAATTGTGTTGTACTTCCAGGGATGGCTACATTTGGATTAACTATTGCCATAAGATTTTTATGACTGTAGGTGTAGATGAAATTCAACATGATTTTGACAGCAACAAGTTTCACGTACTTTATTTATACGTACAAAACTTGGTCGTAAATTCTCAAACATCCTTTGAGAAATCTTCACCTGTGAAATTTCTTGCTTAAATGCTTAAAAAAATTCACTTTGTGTTGTATCTATAAAATGCTTTGGATGAACAATTTTTTTACCATCTTTGTCTTTTATTTGTATAGTGTCCCTTCTATTGGAAGAAACACATGACTAATCGGTCCAATATCCAATTACTTTTTGTTTTACATCTTCTAAAATTCTCTCTGAGGGACTCGCAAATATTTATCTAATTATTTTTAATGTTTTCATTTAATCTGTTTCTCTTCTTGATATATCTTTGAACAGTTCTCCTAGATACATTTATTAATTGGCAATTACTTTAACTTGTCTTCTATGTGATAATTTCTTACTAGAAATTACAGTCATCAATGCTCTACGTGTAGCACTTAAATCAAAACTTCGAGTCTTGGTTTGAATAGAATCCAATGCTGTTTGCAAGTTTTCAATTACTGTCTGATTTACTAAATTTGAAATTTTTTTCTTGTTATCAAAACTCCTAACAACTCCAAAACAGGGGTCATTTTTTTTCACCAAAATAACTTTACAGATAATTGTATTCTTCCAATTAGAGATTTATTTTCAAAAAATTATTCCCCAATTCTTTGAGTGTAATTTTATTGTTCTTTCAGGTAAAATATTTTTGAAAAAAACATCCTCATCCATCTCCATAAGATTTTCAATTCTATGCAAAAATTTCTATCACTACTACCAATTTCATCTTGTACTTGTTCATTAACATGCCCTTCAACTTGTTCAACAATTTCAATGGGTTGTTCTTGACTAGATGTTCCTAGGGTTTTTTCATCTCTTTTTTGGTCATACAACCTTGCTCTAGTTCTTTTATTCCCCATCACAAATTGCTTGTTTTAATTCACCTACACACACATATACATCCTAATAAATAACTCATGAAGTTCAATTTCTACATGGTAAAATGAGTAAATAACTTGGGAATCATGTTACATACCTTGAAAATTTGTAGCCTCTCTTGCCAAAAAAACTCCTTTTGTGTGGTTTCTCCAAGTGCTTGAATTGAAAAAAATTTTAAAAATAATTTTTAACCTCTGTTGTGAAAAATTCTGTTTCTTCTATTTTATCCTTGATGCTTAAAAAAAAAAGCAAACAGCCTATCGGTGGGCGCTGGAATTATTTAATTTCAGGCGAGTTAATTTCGCCCCCAAATTGATTCGCCCCAAATCGTCTATGTGGCATCTTACATGGCAGCCACCTTCTCATTTTCTATGGTTTTTTGAAATTCTTAACTTAAACTGAATATTTCTTCAATCAAAATGGATTATTTATAAAATAAAAAAATACCCTTTTGTAGAGCTATGAGTCTAGAATCCAAATATGATTTTTTAAAAAATATTGTGATTAGTTTTAATATATATTTTTTAAATTATTGCAAGTAGTTGTTAAAATTAGAGATGACACTAATTATAAATTAAAAAATTATCAAAACACATCCAAATTTTTTCAAAATTATATGGTGCACTAGAGGAAAGAGTCCTCTCCAAAAGGGTATAATTGGTTTTGTGAAAATGATAAAAAAAAATTATACAAAAGTTGACGTGGAATGAAAACTATCAGATTTTGTAAAGTCTAACTTTAAAATGATATTACAAAGAAAATATACATTGAAAACTGATTTTTTTTTCCATGCACTAGATATTGAACTCCTCTATTTGGGGAAAATAATTAGGGAAAAATAAGATTGTTTGCTCTTTTTTTTGTGATGTGGACTCAGAGTCACTTTTCTTGAAATTTTCAACAATTCAAAATTTGCTCTTAAATTTAAAAAAATTTGTCAAAATAATTTTTTAAATTTTTTAAAAAATTACAAGCATAAAATTCATCAAGAGATCTAGATTTCATTAGTTTACATCATTTTGAAATTCAAAACATAAATGTCACTTTTGTGAGGTCGAAGTTCAAATTTTTTTTTAATTGTGAGCCGATTCCTTTATAAAGTGTGACACATGTTTGTGCTTTTACCCTATTTGTAGTGCATCTTAATTGATATGCTTAGCTACATAAAATATTTATTTGGGGCCACTTGTAAAGTTGTATGTAACATTGAGTTAGTTATATATTCTTAATCATTATTTCAAAGCATGCAAACTTTGTTGATAGTTAACTTAGTCATCACCACCTACAAATCATACAAACCTTGATAGTAACAACAATAGTGGAAAGTAGATGAAATTACATTTGCAATGCCATGACCAAAAGTAGCAAAAGATGTGTTTGAAGCCTTTTGAATGTCATCTTAGGATAGGCAATGGATGGTAAGAAGGGCACAACTATCCACAAAAGGCATACTTATTAAATTGAACCAAAACTATTCTAATGTGTAAGAATGACATCATTTGTTAGACCAATGATAACAATGGAATGCTATGGGTATCCACAAAAGAAATCAGTTCAATGTTCCATAGTTTTTGTCATTCATTAACATCAATAGGTGCATGACCCCTTTAGGCATCCATTCCATAAGAAATAAGAGAGATAACATTAAAATTGGAATATAAAACAACTTTGGAGAGGAAGAAGCTTCTCTTTAGGGTGTGAGGCTCACTCTTTGTTCATCATCATCTAATTTCCATCATGGTATACCCAATGTGCATGCATGATTAAGATGGTCATGGACATTCTCACAACCATCAATCCAACATAGAAAATGATCATCAATAGTGATAACAGAGAGGCCTCAGTATTGATGATACATTTATGATCTTAAATATTAACTATACGACCTTCATGCCTTAGTATCTCTAAATTTACACTCAATTTGCATTAGTGTAGAACTCAACCTCAAATATTAACTATAAGACCTTCATGCCTTAGTATCTCTACATTTACACTCAATTTGCATAAGTGTAGAACTCAAAACATGCCATGTTTGTCTCTTGAAGTTTTGAACATTGATTTGAGGCTTATAATATCTCCTTGATACATATATGACACATTTCTTCATATCTCTAGAATGAGTTGTAGGTGAAACACACTTGATTGGATGCTTCTTTATAGATAAATAATTCTTCTCCCCACAAGAAATTTTAAGTGGTGAAGACTTTCACAAAGGAACAAACTCTATGGTATGATGAATAGATGTTTTTGATTGGAGAAATAATCACTTGTCCATATTGTCTAGTTTTTATATATAGCCTATTTGTCACAATAATTTCAAAATAGTACTTCAAGCGTGGTTCTCAATTTCAATATAGTGGGGTGTGGAATTATTAGCAATATGACAATTTTATGAGTTAGTTATAGTGTCAACATCAATTGTATTATTAGGGGAAGGTTCTCTCATCAACTTCTGGGACGACCCCTGGTTAACTAATCAGGCTCTCTCAGCCCAAGTTGATAATAAAGATATTGTTGATTTGGCCAAGCAATTTTTTGGCTCTAAAGTTAGTAATTACCTTACCCAAGACCATGGGCTTAAAAGGTGGAAGAATTTGTTACAATGCACCAGGAATAACCCTGAGTTTCATCAGAAACTGAATATGGTTCAACAATTACTGATGGATATCAGACTCCCTTTATTCCCTCGGAAGGATGAACTCCTGTGGCATGCTGACAAAAAAGGGAGGTTCTCGGTAAAATCTGCTTACCTTCTGCTGGTGGAGGATATCAACAAAGATGAGATATGGGAGAAAATCTAGAATTGTAAAAGTCTTCCTAAAATCAACTTCTTTTGGTGGACTACCACCCATAATAAAATTTTGACTCAGGATAACCTCCAAAGTAGAGGGTTGCAGCTTGTTAACAGATGTGTTCTTTGCGGCAATCAAGAAGAAACTATGGCACATCTCCTCATTCATTGTGACTTTGCCCGTGAGGTCTGGAGTAGAATTATAGAAAAATTTGGTATACAATGGGTTTTTAACAAAGAGATCTGTGATTGTATTGCCAGTTGGAATGTTCCCCTTAGTCACCCTTGGTTGCGGGAACTGTGGAAGCAGACCCTTCCTTCTCTTGGGTGGGCCCTGTGGAAAGAAAGAAACAATAGGATCTTCAGGGACACTCATAGGTCTCCGATGCAGGTTTGGATCTCTTTATTTAAGACTATTGTTGAAAATGTTTCTAATGCTAACATCAAACCTGCAGATCAACCTTTGACCAAACAGGATTCTTGGGTGGCTTCTAACTGGGGTTTGCTGAACCAAATCCTAAATTTTGACGATACGAAACTTCAGAAAAGACTTAACACTATTTGGATCCCGCCGGAGCCGGGGTGGTTGAAACTTAATTTTGATGGTGCTGCTAAAGCTAATGGTTGCGCCAGCGGAGGAGGTATATTTAGGGATGAACATGGGGATCTTGTTGCGGCTTATGCCGGAGGTCTTGGAAAGCATTCTAACAACTTTGCTGAGGCTATGGCCCTCCTCTGGGGTCTCAAAGTGGCAATCTCTATGGGGATTAGCCATCTCCACATACAAGGTGACTCTAAAATCATTTTGGATGCGGTTACCGGTCTCTCTACTTGTGGGTGGAAGCTGAGTGACATTATTTCTGATATTCAAACCATTCTCCATGGCATCCCCAATGTCTCTTTCTCCCATACTTATAGGGAAGGCTCGGTTACTGATGGTCTTGCCAACTTTGGGCAGGAATTTCAATTCTGGCGGGTTTGGCGCCAAATTAGCAGCATTCCTGGTCACATTGGAATGCTTATTCAAAAGGAGAAGAATGCTATTATTAATGATGTCCAATCAAGTGTTGAGTGATGAGGTGGCGTGTTCTCCCACCCTGTCTAGGCTTATGCACGAGTCTCGTGCGAATTGGCAGCGGCGCCTGTACTCCCTCTAGGCAAACTTAATCTTCATTACTTCACTTGCGCTTTGGAACTTAATGTTTCATGATTGGCGTCGGCTAGGTTTTAATCATATGAATACCGCTTGCTGAATTCCTCTGAAGGGTATTCTGCAAATTAATTGTCTTCTTCTGCTGGGTATTGCGGCGTGGGATTTCATCATGGGCGGTGAAAGAATTCGCACTGAACCTAACACCTGCAATGATTTCAAAGATAATGCCATTGTCTGGCATTACTGCAAGGAAGAGGGCATAATTCCGTTCCTAGAATGCCTTAACAGGCATGATGAATCGTTATCCATCCAATGTGCTTCTTCGTGGGTTGACAGACGGGTCACCATTGACAGTGTTAGCTTTGAGTTTTTAGAGAAAAGTATTGCTGAGGCGACGGGCTTATCCCTCAAAGGCATTAAGTTGCCGAGAAAGAAGAGGGTTTCTGAAGCGCAGAACCTAAAGCTTTTCTTGGGTGACGGCGAAGAGTTGGTTCCCTACCAGGGAGGGTTCGAGAGGGCGAAGCTTGCTCAGCCATGGGCGGACATGTGCTTTTTAATTATGAAGTATTTCACTTTGGAAGACCACTATGCCAGGTTTTATTACTACCATCTTCCCCTGCTCAATCATTTTCGCAGAAACTTGGCTATTTGTTTCCCTTATTACTTGCTTTCTTCTTTAGAGCACTCGGTTAAAACGGTTCATAAGAATTTAACCTCTAGGCCATTGGAGAAGCCTGTGCTCCTTCACCAAGGCCTCATTCATAGGCTCTACCAGTTTCACTTGGCACTGATGCCCCCTGCCACTCTCCATTACCCGGCTGTGGAACCCTCCCCCAATACTCCGTCGGCTTCTATCAAATGTGATTCTCTCCACACTCCTGTGACTAATAGTCATGATGGCCCGACTTCGGCCTCTGTGAAAACTAATACCCCCACTCCTAGGTCTACCTCTACCCCTAAGAAGGGCTCTGTTAAGTCTAGGAAGCGGCTTCATCACCTCTCTGAGCTGGTTGAGGAAGCGGCCATTCTTAGCTCCCTGAAAGATAGTCAGGAGACCCCCAAAGGTGTTAACTTGTCTGCTAAGAATCCTGCTAAAAAGACTAGGAAGGGCGAAGAGAAAAGCATTTCCACTGGTGTCAGACGCTCTACCAGAATTGTTGGGAAGCCAGCCCCCATGGTTAAACTCATAGACTACTCAGAAAGTAATTCTGAGGTTTCTTCTCACGATAAGGAGGCCGATAGTGATGATTTGCAGGAAATTTACATGGAGGATCCTATTTTTGGGGGGCAGTTTGATGACCACAACTCTCCGCAGAATGTTTATAGGGACAGCCCCGAGAATGTGATGGATACTGGTAGTGATAAGGAAGAGGTTGACCACCAGAGCCCTGTGGAGGCCCAGTATGATACTGGCGAAGGAGAGGGGAACTTTAATGACCAAAACCCTGCCGGTGCTGAAGAGGTGGAAGCGAATAGTCAGTCTATCCCTGAAGAGGATGATGTCAGGGCTACTGCTGAGAATGACAATGGGAATGAGGGTAGGGACTGTAGCTCTCTCTTTGCTGAAGTGACTCAATTAAAGGACAAGATGGTGGCTCTGCAACTCAAGATGTCTACTCTTTGCAAGTTCATTACTCGCATGCTGTGCAGGTCTTCCATGATCAACTTAACCCTTTTGCAGGATATTCAACTTTTCTCCCAGGGAACCGACAATGACAGAACTTAGGAGCTGGACAAAATCTTTGAACTGCTTGCTAATGACTGGGAGGACTCTCTGCCCTAGTGTGCCTTCTACTGCCTGGTTGCTAGTTTTTTGTTGTTGCTTACTTTCTGCCATCTATTAGCTGGTGTTTCCTGGGTTTAGTTTCCAAGCTCTTTTTGTTTTCTGAGCCTGTGCTTTTTCTTATGTTATCTCTGTAAAGGGTTCAGACCCTTGTTTTTGCCGCCTGTTGTAATCAAAAACATCAATTGTATTATGAGTATGACAACAATCCATCGGTGACCCCTCAATATTATTATCTTTAATGTAAAGTCATGCATAAAAGACCATTTAGGATTTGAGAAACATCACTAGTTTTAACTCCTTCATCAAAGTTCCACTCTTCTTCAATCTAACGATGTCCATCATAACTTGTTGATTTTTGGCTCACATGTCTTTGATTTCACTATCTTTTTCTATAGCTTCTCATCTTTTTTTAATAATTCCACACTAAGTTATTTTTTCTTATTTAAAATAATACCATCGATGGACTTCATATGCCTTTGTACCTAATGAAGCATTTAGGGTTGTTGATTATAGTAAGCTTTGAAGATATCCATGTTCTTTTTTGCCCTTGCTAGCTCCATCCACTAGGGCTCTTCTACATAAGTTATCCATTTGGAGCATCTTCAATGACTATGTCCTAGCCTTCCATCATTTTTTATTTCTTCTTCTAGATAGTGGCTCATTTTATTTGAAAAGATTTATATAGTTGACCATATATTCATTAACTAAAACACGTAGGCCTATCCAGATTATTTGTAAATTCTACAATTTAATCCTTTATATCTCCTTTCAATCAAACGTAAGTGAAAATTCTATGATTCAATTATTTGTAAATTCTACGATTCAATCCTTTATATCCAAAGTATAAAAAAATAAAAAATTACAACTAAAATAAAAACATTATTTAAATTTTTAAGTTGAAAGAAGTAACTTGTGTATCACTTTTTGGTCATATGGTGCCATTTAACTCTCAAGTAAAGGTAAATAAAAATTAGAGTTCATATATTTCAAACTAAAATAAACTAACATGCTTAAGCTTAAGTAGTTGATATCACATTGCTTGCATGTTTTTCTATATATAAAAACTTTATGAAGTAATTACTATGATTTTTTAAACTATTTTTGTATATTTATCATTCATCCCAGGAGTATAAGCTGTTATACTTTTGTTAAGAGTGTAAAACCCTTTTTTGGGTCACCTTTGAATTATCAATGATTTCAATATACCAATTATCTATTTGTAAATTGCATGTTTAATATTAAAGTTAGTGTCTTAATTGTTTGGCATGTTCTTCCATAATTTGTTGAGATCTATAAAAATAGAGTCAATGCTTCCCATCTTACTAATCAATTCACAATCTTTTTCTTTTTTGTTTAATTTCATATTCTATAGGGATATTCTTATTATGTTATCCTTGACAATACCACATATGTACTATTTTTATACTTGAGTTTGTTATTTGTTTGATTATGGAACCATGTCATTAATTTCACATAGAGTTGGAGCTTAGAGATTATAACTTTACTTTTTAGCCCTTTGTTGCTACAAAGGTGCATGAAGGAGTTTGATATGTTGGTGTTGGATTACTACTTTTCCCTTGGTTAACATCATTTTTGAATGAAAAGAGATCCACCAAAATTGTGGAAAAGGATACTTTTTGAGTGTTTATTTGAATTCCTTCCATAGTTTGGAGATAGAAGACACTTCTTTGAAGAGAAATAGTTTCATGGAGCTTTCTTTATACAAATTTTAGCCAATATAGAAGATATAGGGTTTCTAAAGGAACCCATGTCTAGGAGTGATATATCATTGATATGATTACATTTTTGGTTTCCTTATCCTCTAACATTTTCTCATTGAAAACTTGTTTAGTTATATACTTCAAATTTGTCTTCAAATTTTGGTAGTGGTTTGGTGCTGAAGTGCTAGTTTTCAATGCATCTTGATATTCAAGTATTAGCATGTGAGGGTACTATAAGTATATTACAAGATTGTAACTTGGTGACTATTTGATGGGAAGATGGTTTGACAACTCATATATATATATATATATATATATATATATATATATATATATATATATATATATATATATATATATATATATATATATATATATATATATGGGATCCAGGAACCAAAAAAGAAACCTGTCTAAAACAAACACCATGACCATAAAAAAAATAGGTCCTAAGAGTTGTGGAACCAAAAAGTATCTATATACTAACATCTATATGTATACTGACTTATAAGGTGTAAGTACTATTAGTAGGATATTCATTGTTTGTTTGAAGTAGAAAGATGGGGGGTTGAGGCAAATTACATAGGCCTCATGGCCCCCTAGATGGACGTACACACTTATGACAATGGACAACCGAACCTAGAAACTTTATCGCCTTCTCTTCTTCCACTAGTCTCGTCTCTTTTGCCGCGTCCACTTCATCCCCCACCTCTTCTTCATCACGCAGTTGGAGTCCACCAATATGGCCTCGTCTAAGAGTGATTTCCAATCTCTGGGCAATTTCCTCCACCGCTCACTGTAAACAAATCTGCCTACATTTGATAGTGTGTAAGTACTTCAAATAACAATCAATGTGCACCTTTGAAGGATGCAGAACATCCCTTATATTATCATGCAAAAGGAAGGAACTTGTTGCTGTAGACAACATTGAAGTGCAAGCTAGTGACTATGCAACATCAAAGGTATTCCAGCGCCCTCTGGTATAGCCAGTGTCAAGTAAAAATTTTGTCGTCGCCTGTCATATGCTAACCCCCAAAGATCCATCCATGTCCTTGGCCTTAACCCACATTCTCTGCAACCAAAGGCGAAGACAAGGGTTTGTAATATCCTTCTCAATCATAGCCATGAAATTTGCAATCGCCTCATCTCTGGAGATATATCTCTTCCTATTCTTACTAGCTCGCTCAACCATGACACCTTTCCCCTTTGATTCAATCGCCTTCTTCCTACGCATTCCCCTTGCACTAGCTGCAGATGCCATAGACAATTGCAAAGCCTCGAGAAGAACACAAACCAAGTGTTGTTGAAGAGTTCTTCACCTTGTTACGAAATGAATGCTTGAGTGCCATTTTCATCATTGCAATGTCATCCCCAACCACCACCCTTTATTATTGCTACGACATCTCCAACATCACTTAAGACAACCCATTATCAAGTGGAGACAACTCATCATGTTTTAAAGTAAATTTGGAGTGTATTTTAAGTAGGGGTGTCACATTAACTTAGTAGTATAATCAACACATATTCAATGAAGATTTACACAATCAATTGATCAAGCATGACAAGCTACACAATTAAGTGATTTATTGACACTTTTGAAATTTGAAATTTTTGTGTATTTTTAAAATCAATTTTTTGTACTTGGGGGATTAGATTTTAGTATTTGAACTTCAAAGAGTGATAATTTTTCATGGACTTTGTTTGAACTCATTTCAAAACCATTGCAACATATTTAGAAATCTTAATAATGGTCCTATTTTCATTAGCATTTGGATGATTTTACTATGGTGTTGATTTGAACAAAGGTGAATTTGATTTTGGAAGGTGTGATAGAAATAGTAATTAAGATAATGTTGTTATGGATGGATGAGTCTCATTTCTATTAACCATCATATTGATGAGTATTTTACACGCACAATAGTGAAGGAGACAAAACTCTTAATTAAGAATTCAATTCCTCTTGTTTTAGACCTAAAAAATAAACACACAAGTTGTTTGCCACCTACATAGGGTTCATTTATAAATTTAGGATTTAAAACATTTTAATACTAACACTAATACAAATAAAATAGAGAAATAAACCTCCTATATATAATTTAACTATTATATAACTTTTGTTCATAATAGAAAAAATAACCAAAATAGAGAGGTTTAAAAATATCTATAATTAATTCTAGAGATATGATCAAATATTTCTAACAAACCTTCACAAAAACCCCCCTCAAATAACAAACATTTTAAGCGTTAATTTCTAATAAAGTGCATAAGAAAACATCATTCGAATTAATCCTCAAGTTAATTTAATAAAAAATCATGTATTCATAATTGTAAGAGCACATATTGGAACATTAAATTGATTATTTTGGGAGAATTTACTATTTTATTTAAATTGTGCTTTGTAAATCAAATTATAAAAGTAAATCCATTGAAAGAAAGATGATATCAATAATATAAAATGTTTTTGTTTTTTCCAACTCACTCAACACAAGGACAAAAATACTTTACATAGTTTTTCTTGGTAGGCCAAGCCACATCAGTGGTTTTCAAAATAATTTAAATAAAAATAAATTTATAATAATCAAGAGCTTTTAAATAAGAAAAGTTAAAGAAAAACTATAGACTTTCCCTTAATAAATTGCTAACATGTTTCAAAGTCTAGATCTTTGAAGGATCTATTATTGAATGCCTTACTAAGTGTGCTTTAATGAGCTTGGTTTTGTTGTAAACCTTGATTCTCTACATCCTTTGCACTTTCAATATAATAAAGTCTTGAATTGTTTCTACTAGCTATATCTAAATTACAATCACATCCTTTTGAAACACATTAAGGACTATTAAAGACAAGGTATTAAAATCATTCAACTTTACTATATTGCCTTGAGAATTATTCAACAAAATCATTTACCTCCTTCCCTACATCAGGTCCTGAGTAAAGCAAGGAATTACATCTGCACACTCCACTCATTTGCAAATAGGACAACTTTAAGCAAAACACATGAAGACTTGAAGTATAATGGCCACATCAACTTGAAAACCTTATGCAGTACTAGAAAAAAGAAAGATCTTTGTGAAACTTTTCTAGATGAGTCCACATGACTCATAACACATCCTCAAACACTCCTTTGCCACCGCACGTTAAAGAATTGTGCCGCATAGCTTCAATCATTAACTCTGAGAACAATCTGTCATCTAGAACACACTACAACATGTGGTCATTTGAAAAATTGGGCTGCATACCATCAAGAACCTTGAAACTGCAAGGAAGCAAGTAATACACATCCATAAACATGCCTTCAAAACCATAAGGGAAATCATTCATTTTTGGAGGAATGCGGAGCATGTTGGAAAGAGACACTGCTATTCATGATAAGTGTTGTCATTGATGGCAACTAAGTCTCTACTACACATCCGCATTGCATAATTTGCCCATACTAGAAATCAGATTGAAGATTTGTCTAAATCCAGGAAGTCAAGAATAGAGTGTGTGACAGGGTCTGGTATCTTGGTCCAAATCTCTCCGATGGTGGATCATAGTTTGTTATGGATCCGAGGGAGTCATAAGCATTGTTAGGATAATGTAAATCCACAGTTTTGGCCTCCTATGATGAATGATTCACTAGTTATTAGCATCTGAGTATCGGGTTAACAGTTTGACATAGCAGACAGAAGAAGAATAGGCTGACCTTGTAATTGATCTTTGTTCCAGATGTATGAAAGTTGTTGATTAGACAAGTTGTGATGATCAGTGATAGTAGCTAACCTGAATAATGATTTTGTGAGTGCAAGTTTTGGGTCTGCGTTGCAAGTGTACATGAATTTAGCTAACAGTGCACAATTTTCAATAAAGTACTAAGTGTTCTTGAAGCTGACTGAAAAGTGGTTAAAGATCAAGATGCGGATATATATAGCCGATGGATTTGAATGGTTTGTGTGTGTGTGTGATGCAAATATGGAATAAGAGTTGAAAGAGCAGAGATCCAAGATTCAAATGTTAGTAGAATAGTAAAAAGGGCAGAGTAAAGATGAAGTTTATCAAGTTAGTATTTTGTGCTTAACCAAAACTAAATCCTTGCATTGATAGATGCTAATTATCAGTTCAATTTCATTGTAACCTTTTTCTATAAGCAGTGAGCCTTCTGTAGGCTGTAAGCCTTCTTTTGAGCAGTGATCTTTGGGCAGTGAGCTCGAGTGCATGTGCATTCCCCTTTGTAATACTTTTAACAGAGTATAATCTTTGTTGGTTAACCCCCACCATGGTTTTTCCCTTAACTGAGTTTCCACGTCAAAATCTTGGTGTCAAGTGTATTATTTATGTTTCTACTCATGTGTTGTTAATTGATGCTAAAATGTTTATATTATTAATTTGATTATAAGTTGTAAAGGAAGATTAAAAGAAGAAAAGGTTGAATTGTGTGACAACTAATTCACCCCCCCACCCCTAGTTGTCCGGACCAATTCCAATAATTGGTATCAGGGCAAGGTTCCTTTGAAAAAGTTTAACAACTTGAGGAAGATCTGGGAAGGTAGTAAAATGGATGAATATAACCTTCAAGGGCAACTTAATCTCGCCCTAGAAGATCTTGAGCAGTCCAGAGAAGTAGTCCAAGAGCTACAAGAAAACCTCAAAAAGGTTGAAGACTTCATTGAGATTTTAAAAAGAAAATTGAGTAAATCCAATGAAAAAGGGAAGAAGCAACCTCCTCAACTAGGAAATCATTATGAAGACAAGGCCCTGAAAGAGAAGACAAAGGAATGTGAAAAGTTAGCTAAAAAAGTTGTTTTCCTAAAACATGAGATGAAATCTGGGGTGATGAGACTAACCAAGGAAATTGAAGAGAGGAAGAAAACTGAAGAAGAGATGAATCAAAATCTGAAAGAGAGAATTGAAGAATGCTGTAGATTGGATAGAATAGCTGGTCTCCTAGAATCTAATCTACAAGAAAGTAGAGAAAATGAGAGAGAACTTGAGAGACAAATTATCACTGTCATACATGACCTAGAAATTGTAAATGAATATAAGGAGAAGTTCAAGATAAGATTAGCTAAACTTGAAGCACTGATTAAAGGACAAAAAAAAGATGATGACAAGCATGGTCTTAGATATGAGAAAGGTGAAAGCTCTGAATCCGGATAGAGAAATTTTCAACCAAGGAATGGGAGAAACAAAACTAGAAAACCTCTGGTAAGATAGCCTAATGCTTAAAAATATCCATCATTCAATGGAAATTGTTTTAACTGCAATAAATTTGGTCATAGAGCTACTCAATGCAGAAGTAGAGTAAATCAAAATGGTCCATCCTTCTCCAGTCAATGCTTCAAGTGTAAGAGGTATGGTCATAGATCAAATGAATGCAGAAGTATGATAATGAATAGTTCTAACAATAGAGGAATTGGCAATTCTTTCAATGGTTATTATTTTTCTTGCAATGGGTTTGGACACATGGCTAATCAGTGTAGATCAAGAGGAAATCAAGTTTATAAGCAAGGAAATGTTGTGTGCTTTAATTGCAATAAATCTGGTCATATTATAAGATTCTGCAGAAGTAGGAACAATGGAAGAAGAGGTCTGGTAAACAGAAAACCATATGAGTAGAGACAAGACAAAGGCAAAAGAAAAATTGATGTGAATGAGATATAGAGTAAAATGAACAAGATTTGGGTGAAGAAAGATATAATGAACAATGGTGATGGGTTCGCATCAGAATCCGGCATTAACAATTCCTCCAGGGATTAAATCAGGAGTTCTGGCTTAGGGGGAGCTGAATTGAACATCAAATTCCCCCAGTCAGTAAGTGGGTACCTGAATATGGCACAATGAGAAAAGATATTTTGAATTGTTTCAGAACTTTTGGAAGTATTTCCAGAAGAAAAGATGTTAACATGGAAATTTGCGGAGTGATTCATGAAAAACAGTTCAAGAAACAGAGTAACCAGATGAAGTCAGGGCAACACATTTATTACAATATGAAATTAGGTTTTGTGAAGGATAAAAGGTCACTTAATCATGCATTTGAACCACTTACATTTTGAAGGAAACAAATAGAAGAGCTTCTGAGTTGCAAATCCAGAGATTGAAGAACAAAGAGCGAATTCAACCACAAATTGATCAACCCTAAACTCACGGAAGAAAAAGGTACTTCTCTGTAAAGATTTGAACCTAAAATCTATTGAGATAACTTCTCCTCATGTTGTTGACATTACTGAAAGGCCTCAACCCAAATTTAAGAAGCATCCTCACAAATCAATAGAAGTTGACCCGTTAGGTGCTTTTTCAAGTGTTTCGTATGATGTGCTACATGTTGTAGATATTAGGGTTTATATTCATGCAAACATAGATGAATTTGGTGATTCAAGGTATGTAGACTTGTTTGAGAGTCATCTTAGGGATGAAAATCATGATCTTAAACCCGAGTATAAGGCACTGCATGATAAACACTTTATTTAGATTATGGGGTTTCCAACATTTGATGAAGATGAATGGGTCCGATATGTTTTGAGTCGGATGCATGATGAATTCATTTGGCTGTTAAAACTGTTCAAGATTACCAAAGCTGTTATTAGAATTGTGACTGGGTTAAACTCAACCGGTGGGTTGCCCATGTTAAAATCTGTAAAAAATCAAACTATTACCGATGCAACTGGTGCCAAATTTGATAGGAGGGCTATGACTATAAATGACATTATAGAACTGAATGTGAAGTTTGCTTCCATGGTGATTGGATACAAGATATATCACTCCAGCAGGGAGAATTTTGTCTCTGGAACTACCATATATGCAGCATATCAAATGTTAAAGGAGAATGTAGATTATGATCTTTGTGAGCTGTTACAGAACCAGCTGATTGAAAACTTGAACAAAATCAAAAGGGATAAGAAAAACACTTTTAAATATGGTACATTGGTTCTATGCTTGTTTTTCTACTATATGAATGAAGTGCCTGGAGTAAGGGGTGTTCACTGGACAAATGATGAGCCAGTTGCCATTCAGATCAGAGATCATCTTAGCAGCATTGGTGACTTCAAAGCTCAGAAAACTGCAATATGGGGATACTTCAAGAATTTTTAGAGTATGATGCATTCAAGGGAAAGAATCCCTAAATCAATTGTTGAAAAGTAAAAAACTGAAATATGCTTCATGGTTGACACTAATCAGTGTCTAATGGAAGCAATGGAACCTAGAACTGTTTGGATCATGCCCATGGGGTATGAAGTAGATGGAAAAATCTTGAATATGTATGTTCAACATCTTCTAAGCAAGCCTAAAGACACAACGGTTGAAATATTTGGAACATATGAGGAGCTAAGTTTAAAACTGCATACTAAGCTTAGAGAACTTGAAACCAATAGGAAAGTAAGAAAAGAAGTTGAGCAGTTGGCTAAAAATCTAGGCCTAACTAAGGAAGATGTGAGGAAATTTAGGGAAAGAACTGAAAAGGCTAAGAAAGAGAAACAAGATAAGAAACAAACAAGTGCTCCGGTGGAACCCTCTTCCACTTCAAGAACTACTAGGAGCTCTGTTGCTGCCCCTGTTCCTCCTAAGACTGAAAAAATAGAAGCAAAATCATCTAGAAAAAGGGAGAGAAGGAAGAAAACAAAATCATATTAGACCTATGAAAGCACAAGAGAAGAAGAAGATATCGATTTTAACATTGAGATCAAAGAACTAAAAGCCACAGGCACAAAAGCTGCCAAGATATCCAAAGAGATGCCCTCCAGAAGCAAAAGGGAAAGCAAGAGGCAAAAGATAGAGGAGTATGTAGAGAATCCTACCCTTTCAATAGATGACATCATTAAACCAGTTATTGTGGATGGAAACTTGGCTCTAATGACCAAATTCTATGATGACTATAGTGATGCTGACAAAAGAGTACTTGAGGAAGCAACGGTAAGATATTTGAATATCTACAACAAGGCTCTTATTGAGATATGTTCATTAATACCAAAAAGCCTTGAGAAAATTTTGGAACTGAGAAAAGACAATCCAAAAAGCAAGGATCTTGAGATCCGAGAACAAATATTAATTCAATTATGCCCCCAAATTACTCTGAAGAAAATGAATTTGATATTCAAAGAAGCCAAGGATGAGTTCCAAAGTAAAAAATGAATGAATAAGATTATGCTAGGGGAGACAGATAAGATTACAGAGGAAACCAATGAGATTCTTCAGTGTGCTTTGAAAAAACACAATATTCCTGTTGTAGAGGAGGTAAATGTAGAGATTGAGTCCTCTGACATGGATGTCAAAAGATTAAAGGAAAATAAGCAATAGACTTGAACTCTAGACTTCTTTGTTCCGGAAGAGGAAGTGCAAAAGGAAGAAGTATTGATAGAAGAAGAAAATGTTGGCCATGACCCTCCGGATCCTTCTGCTATTGATGACTCCGGAAAGGACAAAGAGAAAGAAGAAGAAAAAGAGAAGAAGGAAGAGGAGGAGGCAAAGGGAAAAGAAGAACTAACAGAAGGGGATGGTGCTAATGCACCATAGCAAGACAGTCTGTTTGTTGTCTTTGACAAAGCACAAGGGAAGGAAACTGAAATAGCAAGTGTGGCAAGAGACACTGCGAATGCAGTGCAGAGTTTTCTTAGCATGGAGATGCTGGAGTTAGATGAGCCAGAACTGATACATGGACCAATCAATTATGACTCTCTCTCTTTGGATCAAATGCTGAAGATATCATCATTCACATAGGCCAAGGCAAGGGAGAAATTACTGAAGTCTCACATAGAAGACAATGAGTTGATAAGCCTAGCATCCAGAATACTGGAGAAGATCATGCCCACATATCAGAAAAATACATTTGATTCTCCTTCTGGTAATTTGAAAAATCTTTTGCACTCTGTAAATACAAATTTTGAGTCTTTTGAGAAGTTAGTCGAAGTAAAGGTCCGAGAAGAATTTTTGGATAAGAGGTATAGTGAACTAAAAGGCCTTATAGATAATGATACAAAAACACTTGACATTGGTATAAAGAGTATTGAAAATTCTCTTAAGGATGGTGGTGATGCATATAAGTTTTGTGTATCATGGCCCAAAATAGTAGAAGATATTGAGAAAAAGATAAAGGAGTAGGAGAAAAAGCTGCTAGACCTATCCCAAAGTTTTGATCCTTTAACAGTATCTCCGGTGAGCCAAGAATGTCAAGCAATTAGCCTGACAGGAATAAAGAAGCTTATCAAGGAAAAGAAAAACATTATGGAAAGAATGGGTGAGCTCCGGGGACTAATTACCCCTAAGTTGGAAACAATGTTTAATACCTTGTCAGAGGCCCAGAGTACTGTCCGGACAAGTGATCCCTTAGATCAAAGGAAAGCAAAAGCATATGCATTTCTGCTGAGTGGACACATTTCAATTTTGGATGGTATGAAAAGAAGTTGGGCCACCGAATTTGTACAGTTAAAAAGTACTTTCGCAGATATCCTTAAATATGTGTAAATATAACATATGGACTGTTTGTACATATGCAGTCATATATATAGAGTTTTTGCATAATTAGTGATTGCGGATCCCACCCTTTGCCATTGATGTCAAAGGGGGAGTGAAGAGCAGCGAAAAATGAGGAATCTAGCAAAGGTGGAGCACCAGAAAGCAGTGTGAACAACAGTATGGAGCACAAGCAAAGGGCGAGTTATTCTGACACTTAGTCATTTTTTACTAAGTGTTGCCATCAATGCCAAAGGGGGAGATTGTTGGCAAGAGACACTGCTAGGCATGATAAGTGTTGTCATTGATGGAAACTAGGTCTCTACTACACATTCGCATTGCATAATTTTCCCATACCAGAAATTAGATTAAAGATTTGTCTAAGTCCAGGAAGTCAAGATTAGATTGTGTGACAGGGTCCGGTATCTTGGTCCGGATCTCTCTGATGGTGGATCATAGTTTGTTGCAGATCCAAGGGAGTCATAAGCATTGTCAGGATAATCTAAATCCACAGTTTTGGCCTTCGGTGATGAAGGATTCACTAGTTATTAGCATCTGAGTATTGGGTTAACCGTTTGACAAAGCAGATAGAAGAAGAACAGGCTGACCTTGTAATTGATCTTGGTTCCGAATGTATGGAAGTTGTTGATTGGACAAGTTGTGATGATTAGTGATAGTAGCTGACCTGAATAATGATTTGTGAGTGCAAGTTTTGGGTATACACTGCAAGTGTACATGAATTTAGCCGACATAGTAGAATTTTCAATAAAGTACTAAGTGTTCTTGAAGCCGATTGAAAAGTGGTTGAAGATTAGGATGTGGATATATATAGCCGATGGATTTGAATGATTTGTGTGTGTGTGATGCGAATATGGAATAAGAGAAAAAAGAGCAGAGATCCAAGATTTAGATGTTAGCATAATAGTAAAAAGGGCAGAGTAAAGATGAAGTGTATCAAGTTAGTATTTTGTGCTTAACTGGAACTAAATCCTTGCATTGATAGATGCTAATCATCAGTTTAATTTCATTGTAACCTTTTTCTATATATAGTGAGCCTTCTGTAGGTTGTAAGCCTTCTTTTGAGTAGTGAGCTCTGGGCAGTGAGCCTGAATACATGTGCATTCCCCTTTGTAATACTTTTAACAGAGTATAATCTTTGTGGGTTAACCCCCACCGTGGTTTTTTCCTTAACCGGGTTTCCAAATCAAAATCTTGGTGTCAAGTGTGTTATTTATGTTTCTACTCATGTTTTGTTAATTGATGCTGAAATGTTTATATTATTAATTTGATTATAAGTTGTAAAGGAAGATTAAAAGCATAAAAGGTTGAATTGTGTGACAACTGATTCACCCCCCCTCTCAGTTGTCTGGACTGATTCCAACAGAGCATTCCAATAGGCCTTCAACATTAGCATACTCTACCAAAACACATGCCAATCCTCTATCATGCATAACTTTCACAGCGGAAGGATAAATGATCTGAAAACTTGGAATTATCACCTTCACAGCATCCTGAACACAATTCTCTAACCGCATGACTATTTTCAAATGTGAAGGAATGTGGAGCATTCCACTGTCCTACATAGAACATCATCATAGAGACAACACGATCTTCAATCAGTCAACAACAAAACACTCTTTCGGTAATGCAATCATCATAGAACTTGGATCTTACATACTTTAGCCATCAGTTGCATCAATAATACATTTGATCATATCCGTGCTTCTAATTCCCATATTAATATGAACTATATCTTCTCCCTTCTCTTCTTGGATGGGACATGACATTCAACCATGAACTGTATCTTCTTCTCTTGTTGGATGGGACATGACATCCAACCATGAACTGTATCTTCCTCTCTTGTTGGATGACATCCAACCATGAACACCATCACACCACCATGATAGTGTTGACATCAATGACAACTTAGTGATAGTGTTGACATCAATGACAACCCTAGGAACCATATGTGTAACAATCTCCCCCTTTGGCATTGATGGCAACACATCTCTTCTTCTCTCCCCTTTTGACATCTTCTTGCAACAATCAAACTCCCCCTAACATCAGCAACCACTTCCTGCTCCCCTTGAGAGGTAGCCACCATCAGTCCAGGAGCAAGATATAACATAAACTCCCCTTGGACAAATGCACCACTATGTATCTAGCAAGAAGAATGAGGGGCAGTTACCCCTAACCTCTGTCAAAGATCCTCAAAAGTATCCTTTGCTAGAGCCTTTGTGAAAATATTTTCTATTTGTTCCTTTGTTGGAACATATTCCAACTTCACTTCCTTATTTGCAACCTTCTCTCTCAAAAAGTGATGCTTGATTTCTATATGCTTGGTTCTAGAATGTATCAGTGGATTCTTGGAAATCTTGATAGCACTTGTATTGTCACACAAGATAAAAATAGGCTCATCATAAAATACCTTGATATCCTTTAGAGTTTTCTTCATCTACAACACTTGTGTACAATAGGATGTTGTTGCAATGTACTCTACCTCTGCAGTAGATAAGGACACTGAATCTTGTTTCTTGCTTTGCCATGAAACCAATCAGCTTCCTAAAAATAAAGCACCACCACTTGTACTTCTTCTATCATCAACACAACCAACCTAATCAACATCAATGTAAGCACTCAAGTCAAAGTCATTACCTCTTGGATACCATAGGCCATAATCTGGAGTTCCTTTTAATTATCTGAATATCCTTTTCACTGCCTTCTCATGTGTTTGCTTTGGATTGGCTTGATATCTGGAAACCACAAATACTGCATGCATAATATCAGGTCTAGAAGTAGTCAAGTATATCAATGCTCCAATCATAGATATATAGATAGTCTGATCCACCTCTGGAGACTCATCATCTTTGCTCAAGTGACATCCAATGACCATGGAAGTACTCACTGGTTTTGAATCCTCCATACCAAACTTCTTCAATAACTCTTTGACATACTTAAATTGAGAAATAAAGATACCACCATCTAGCTAAGTAATTTGAAGTCCAAGGAAGAAAGGCATCTCACCAATCATAGACATCTCAAACTCTTTTTGCATCTCCTTTGCAAACCTCTTACACATATAATCATCTCCACCAAAGATGATGTCATCAACATATACTACAACTATTAATATCATGTCTCCTTCTTCCTTGATGTAAAAATTTCTATTTGTAGTACCTTTCTTGAAGCCTTGCTTAAGTAAGTACTTACCCAGCCTAGCATACCAAGCTCTAGGTGCTTGCTTAAGGACACATAGAGCCTTCTTGAGTCTACACACCATGTCTGGATCTTCTGATATTTGGAAACCATCTGGTTATTTAATATAAACCTCTTCCTCTAGGTCACCATTCAGAAATGCTCACTTAACATCCATCTGATATACCTTGAAGTTCTTATGAGCAGCAAGAGCAAAGAACATCCTGATTGCCTCCATCCTTGCTACTGGAGCAAAAGTCTCCTTAAAATCAATACCTTCAACTTATGTGTATGCTTTGCATACTAGTCTTGCCTTGTTCCTTACAACTTCACCTTTTTCATTCAGTTTGTTTCGAAACACCCATTTTGTTCCAATAACATTCTTATTTGCTGGTCTGGGAACCAATTCCCATGTCTTATTCTTCTCAATCTGATCCAATTCTTCTTCCATGGATTTTATCCATCCATCATCCTTTCTGGCATCAACAAAGTTTTTGGGTTCCACCTTTGATAAAAAAACACAAGTTTACTTGCTCATGTGTCTTAGCAAGCCTTCTCCTTATCTGTACACCTTCATCTTTATCTCCAATGATTTGATCCACTGAGTGGTTCTTCTAAAGATACTTTGCTGGAGTCTTATGCATCTACTCTGGTTCTTTTTCCTTTTCTTCTTTCACTTCTTCATCTATAATGCATGGAAAGATATTAGATTCAAAGTCTTCTGATTCATGTGAGATCTAATCTAGGTCTTTATCTACCTTAACATTTGTTCTTTCAATCATCTTTCCCAACCTCTTGTTGTAGCATCTATAAGCCTTGCTTTTGGTTGAGTAGCCAAGAAAGATTCCTTCATCACTTCTTGAATCAAACTTTCCTAGGTCTTCATCTCTTCTGATATAGCATTTGCTACCAAAGATCCTAACGTATCTGATTGTGGGAGGTCTTCCATACCATAGCTCATAAGTGGTCCTAGTGTTGTTGACCCTCAGTTGCACTTTGTTAATTAGATAGACATCAATATGAATTGCATCCCTCCAGTACATATCAGGTAGATCTGCATCTTTCAACATTGCCCTAGACATCTCTTGCATAGTCCTATTTTTCCTTTCCACTATCCCATTTTGTTGAGGGGTCCTAGGAGCTAACAGATGTCTTCTAATACCATTATCTTCTCAAAACTTTTCAAATTCATTTGAAGTAAACTCACCTCCTCTATCAGACCTCAAAAATTTAATCTTAGCATCAACTTCATTCTCAACCATAGCTTTGAACACTTTAAATTTATCAAGGGCATCTAATTTTTCTCGTAAGAAAGTAACCCAAGTCATTCTAGAATAATCATCAATAAGCAACATGAAATACCTCACCTTGTAGACTCTTTAATCTAGTAGGGCCACATAGATCGGTGTGAATCGGCTCCTAATGGCTTTGAAGAATACTCCTTTCTTTTGAAGTTTGTCTTTGTTTGTTTTCCCATTTGACATTCCATGCATACTGCATTTGTAGGCTTGATTACCTTAGGCATGTCTCTCACTACATGAGTGGAACCAATCTTTACCATATTGTCAAAATTGTTGTGTCCCATTCTCTTGTGCCATAACTAAGACTCACTGGATTGAGCCAACAAACATGTTCTTCAATTTACCTCCTTCAGATTATAGATGTCACCATATATCTTGATACCTTCTGCAACAAATTTTTCAGATCCTACCTTCCTAATTTCACAGCGATTGGCATGAAATGTGAGATTATACCCCTTGTTGCACATCTGACTCATGCTGAGAATATTGTGGTTTAGTCCCTTGACATAGAGGACATCCTTAGTCTTGTTCTTCCCATCAATAGTTATAGCACCTTTTTCGCAGATCTGTGCCGACTCTTCACCACCAAACTTAATAGCACCACCATCCCACTTTTCAAGGCTGATAAAATTCTCCTTGTCACTAGTCATATGATTTGAGCATCCACTATCAATTACCCAAGCCTTGACTTCTTCTCTTGCATTAAAGACAATCCATACAACCATTGATCTTTCATTGTTCTATTTTGCTTGGAAGGCATCAGTCTTTTCACATTTTCCAACATCAACCTTTTTGTCACCAACACTCAAGGCCATGAAAAGTGTTTCATCATTTAAATCATCATGATCCTCATCTTCTAAAGAATAATTAATTTCTATGAAATACAAACTTCTCTTGTACTTGTCTCTTATGTTACTACCCCTTGATTCTTTGAAAGGGCATTTAGAAGTAAAATGACCAACCTTTCCACAATTGAAACATTTGAAGGGTAACTTACCTTTGTATTTTCCAGTGCCTTTCTTCAGTCTTCTCACAAAATTTGCTTCAACTTCATCAAAGCTTTCATTTTCAACAGCAACTTCTTCCTTTGTCTTCACATTGGCTTTGAAAGTAGCTTCTTTCTTTGGAGCATCACTGCCAAACTCTCTCATTTCAAAGGCAGTAAGGGAACCAAATAATTTGTCTACAGTGTATGTATCCAAGTCTGCATTTTCCTCAATGGAAGATACCTTATGACTGTAAGATTTGGGAAGAGATCTCATAACCTTTTTCACAACCTCATCTTCTTTCACTTCTCCACCAAGACCTTTAATGCCATTGACCACTTCATTCACCTGGAGCATGTATCTAGCAATGTCTTCATCCTCTGACATTTTTAGGTTCTCAAATTTTCTCTTGAAGATCTACATCTCAGCTTGCTTTACTTTCTTATCTCCTTCATAAATGGTTTTAAGTTTATCCCAAACTTCTTGAGCAGAACTGCAACTCATTACCTTTGAAAGTTTTGAATCATCTAACCCACTCATGATAGAAAACTTTGCCTTGGCATTGTTATCATACTTCTTAAATTCATTTGCATTTGTAGGAATAGTAGCAAAAATAGTGTAACCAGAATTGACAGATTCCCAAACACCACACCCTAGAGAATTGATATAGGCTTCCATCCTTAGCTTCCAAAAAGAATAAATTGTTCCATCAAACCTAGGTATCTTGCCAGATCCATTCTGTGCCATCCTGGACCTTCCTCAAGTAGTTAACCTTCCCTCAAAGGAAATTGGATCTGATACCAATTGTTGAGCACACCAAGATACTGAGAGGGGGGGTGAATCAATATCTAAGTAATCTTCAATTTTAACAACTTCAATTTATTAGGAGAAGATTAAAACTCAATCATCACAACATTAACATGAAAATAAAATATTAACACAATGCACATCAACACATAACACCATATATACATGGAAAACACTAGAAGGGAAAAACCACTGTGAGGATGAACTCACAATATACGAAGCTCAAATAACAACTTTGTTTTAGGGTTACAACCCAAGGAAGCTTCTACTCCTTGAAGAACTTTGATTTAGGGTCACTCCCAAGGAAGCTATGACTCCCTAAAGACTTTGTTTTAGGGTCAATCCCAAGGAAGCTACTACTCCCTGAAATGAGAACACACAAAAGATTACAGTATGATAGTCTTTCTATTGTCTGAAAACTAACATTGAAACTCACTTTTGATGATTGCATTGCTTCCTCTTCACTCTTTCTTCTGATGATCTGCTCAAATAGGCACCCTCTACACTTGATCATTGTCACATATAAGTCTTCAAGATGAATCAGGACATCATCAACAACTTCTGCTCTTTCTCCTTCAGTCGCACATCAACAATGCATTCATTCTACTTTTTATCTGCTTGCGATCTTTTCAATCAACTTGCAATCACACCTCTCCTCACTCAATTTGATTCACTATGTATACATGATATTGCATTGATTACATTACTTATCAGCTAGATACAACATGAAAATACGTTTACAAGTCAGCTAGACAACACACAATATGAAACATGTAGAAGATAGGTCCTAAGTGAAACCACACGTTACACCAATAGAAGATTCATGCCTTGCGGACACCAACACTTGCTTAACCAGGACCAAAACATCCTTTACAGCTTCAAACATCAAGGAATTACATCCAAACACTCTGGTCATTTGGAAATAGGATAGCTTTAAGCAAAACATGTGAAGACTTGAAGTATAATGGCCACATCAACTTGAAATTCTTGTTCAGTACTAGAAACAAGAAAGATCTTTGTGAAACTCTTCTAGATGAGTCCACATGACTCATACAACATTCCCAAACACTCCTTTTCCACCTCACATTAAAGAATTATGCCGCACAACTTCAATCATTAACTCTAAGAACAATCTGTCATCCAGAACACACTGCAACATGCTGTCATTTGAAAAACTGGGTTACAGATCACCAAGAACCTTGAAACTACAAGGAAGCAAGTAATACACATCCATAAACATGTCCTCAAAATTGTAAGGGTAATCATTCATTTCTGGAGGAATGCAGAGCATTCCAACATGCCTTCAACACTAGCATACTTTGCCAGAACACATGTCGGTACTCTATCATGCATAACTTTCACAGTGGAAGTACAAATGATATGAAAACTTGGAATTATCACCTTCACAACATCTTGAACACAATTCTAGAACCACATGGCCATATCTGCAAATGCGGAGGAATGCAGAGCATTCCATTATCCTACACAGAACATCTTCATAGAGACAACATTGTCTTCACTCAATCAACAACAAAACACTCTTCTGGTAATGTAATCATCATGGAACTTGGATCATACATACTTTAGAACATCAGTAGCATCAACAATACATCTGATCATCTTCATGCTTCTAATTCTCATATTAATATGAACTATATCTTCTCCCTTCTCTTGTTGGATGGGACATGACATCCAACCATGAACTGTATCTTCTTCTCTTGTTGGATGGGACATGACATCCAACCATGAACTATATCTTCCTCTCTTGTTGGATGACATCCAACCATGAACACCATCACACCGCCATGATAGTGTTGACATCAATGACAATCTAGTGACAATATTGACATTAGTGACAACCCTAGGAACCATATGTGTAACACTCTTCTCTTCCTCTTTGGCACTATTGCTTTTCCTCCTGCTTCCAATTTAATTTCTTCTTCATGGTGAGAGCCAACTGGTAGGCCTCCTCTATTGTCTTTATATTCCACATACACAACTCCTCTTGGATGGATTACCTTAGTCCATTGATTTACTTTTCCAATTTCTCAACCCCTTCCTCATGATGCCCTAACCTAAATTCTACCTTGTAGTATTCCTCAATGTACTCCATAGTCCTATCTCCCTGTCATAAAATTGTGTAGCTCCTTCAAAATTTCCAGCTAGTAATTCATCGAAATGAAGTTGGATTTTAACTTCTCCATCATCTAGTCTCACTTTGTAATGCAAATATTTCCTTTCCTATTTCTCTCCAATTGGACTTCCTTCCACCATATCATTGCATGACCGTTCAACTTTGTCTTTAGAAAATTTTCCTTATCTAGGTCCACAATGTCCTTATACTCAAAATGTTCTTGTAGATTAGTGATCTAGTCTATCAACTCCTCAGGATCTTGTAGTGTCATAAATTTTTACCACTTACAATTGTACACTAGGTTTATCACTCATTTAGCGTGTGTTTATCTCCTCTTGTGAAGTGCTTGTTTTAACACCTTGATAGGAAATCATGTTAAATCCTCTGATTGTTGAGATTTTGAGAGCTAATTTAGCCAAGACTAGGGCACCCAATGCCCAGGTCCTACTCTTTGGCTCTAAACAAATTTGAATATCGAGGTGTTGGCTTTGTTACATTGAATGACACAACTTTGTCAACCTAAAAAAACTCTTCCAAAAAGTAATTGGGAATCATATATAAACAATTATCTCCCTCTTATTTAAAGGGAGTGATACAAGGATAGACATACCTGATGATTCTCTCTAACAATCTCTCTCTACTTGTGAAATATTATTATTGTTATTGCACTAACTTTTGCAGGTATTTGAGGAAGCTTATTCCTTCTCCAACATCTCCTAGTGTTTGACTAGTGTTGCAACACCAATCCAACTAGGGTTTCATGCTCATGGTGAGTGCATTACATTACATTTTATTATTGCAATCTTTATCAGTTATCTACCTCTATTCATCGTGAGAACACACTCTCTCTATCATCTGTTATTGTGGAGGTAGGAACACCAACACAAGCTTTGATTGAGGCAAGCCCCTATATAGCACAACCATTTTTACTCTCTTGTGTGTAGATCCAGATCAAAGATTTTAGATATCGATGAGCAATAGGAAGATGAAGGATACACGGACAAAGATTGTTGTACATAACTTTGTCTACACAAAAACCCTAGGACTAGGGCACCCAACGCCCGTGTTTGACTTTGACAACCCCTGCTTTTGGTGACAGGTTCCTTCTAATATGCTTATTTTAGTTCTGCTCCTATTTTTTGTTGTTTGTAATTGTCATCTACATATTTGTTTAGTTAGTCTATTAGGTCTCCATATTGCATAATTTTATCAACACACTTGTCACCAATCCTTGATCATTACAACAAAGGAACATAGTCCCCACCAACCACAACTTGGCTTTTCTCTACGGACAACAACCAAGCTTAGAGTTGTTGGTGGCTTGTGTTCCAATGTTTGATGAGGAAAGATTGATCTAATTACTTCATGATTGATTAGGCCCTCTTTTCCCATCTTGCATTTTGGTGAACCTGATGTATCTTACAAAGTGCAACCTTATTTATTTTTGCTATGTTTGATTAGTTTATAAATTGATTAAACACTTTATTGCGTATATTACTTTATCTTGTGCATTTATTTTAGAAAGTAAAAGCACTTAAACATTTTTCTTTTCTCTTATATTAGAAAATAAAAACATGAACATTTTTTTTCTCACGCTTCTATCCTTTAATTAGCATATCTATCTTGTCATCACTCTTTCTTCTCTATCACCACCTAGGAGCACTTGAATGTCATAAAACTTGTAGTCACTTTATGAGTTTTGTGACTTGGTGCTCTGAATATGAACATCCTGTAAGAAGTTATCAAAATTTAATGGGTTCCCTTGCTTTGAGTAGCTCTGGTGTTTTGACATCGAAACTTGATTTCATTTTCTTCATCCCAGGAAGTTCTAGAATGTGACCATCTTTAGATCACATCCCCACCTTACCGATGATCTCTGAGACACAACCTTCTACCGACTCTCTTGAGATAGACAACTCCGTATCCCATACTCCTGAGGCCCAAATTTAGAAGCTAGACAATGAGTTGGCTAGTTTCTAACAATTCTTGGGCATGCAAATTTTGGCTGGGGAGGCCGTCCATATTATAGAGAATCTAAGAAATTTGTCACTTGATGATCCACAAGGTGTGGAAGTTCTATGTAGCCTCGCTCACATAGTGGATAATAACATTATGTCATTGGCTAGCTACATAGAACTCCTCAACAACACGTCCTCTTGAAACCAAATGGGAACACAAGTGTCAATACTCATGTCGATATCTTCTATTTCAACATTCACTTCTTCCATTTTTCCCACCACTGAACAATTTGGTAACAACTCTAACACTAGTTCTAGGGTAACAAGTGGGAACCTTGCCTTCATCCAACCTTGCTTCGACTTCCAGTTTACTTATCAAAATGCTAATCCAAATGTTTTCTAGCATATTGTTAGCCAGTCTCATCTGCAATTCACTTATCAAAATGTTAATCACATTGTTTCTCAACATCATGTTAGTTCATCTCTTTCATATTCTAGCCATTCGCAAGTCACTCCACCTTCTGTGTCATGCACACATTTCCCATGTGGTCACAACACACAACACACGTGTCATGTCCACATTTGTCATGTGGTCATGGCATGAAACATCAAAAACTTTTCCCACCTGACTCCAAAAACCCCCTCGCGTGCAACATGCACGCTCAGAGACGATTGCATGAAGGCGAAGACCTTAGTTAAAGTCAGGGAAGTGCGAAGTTCTTTTCACATCCCCTACGAAATGATAGTCTACTAAGGGCATTATGTGACGCGAGGAGTGTCTCCAATAGGGTTAGTTTCCAAATTGGGTCTAACCCTAAGATTCTTAAGTGAAGCGGGGTGATTTTGACACGTGTTGAAATCTAACCCTAGGAACGAAAATAATTAAATTAAATTAAATACATCTAGGACATAATTAAATCTCACGATAAATAAATGTGTTAAAACAAATAGGAAATAAATTACTAAGTTAACCATAATATTCTAGATAAAATTTGGTAGCATAACGCCTCTACGTCAGGAATGAGAAATTTAAAAATATCCCCTAGTTAAAACCATTTAAAAGAAATTAATTTAAAACTAATGTATATTCCTAAACCAAATTTATTTCAACATTCCTTATAGCCAAGGTGATAAAATTTAAAATAAAATAATCCTAAACTCTAAAGTCAACAAAAATAATTAAAATTCATCCTTAAGTTGAGTACTAACCAAATAAATTAAATGGGGTTCAAATTAAATAATTAATTAAAATAAGTATCCCTTTTACACTATAGATTAGCCAAAAAGAATTTAGACAGATTAAATTAATTAAATTCTCTAACATTAATTTTCACACCTAACCCTCTTTCAAAAATCCTACCTAAATTAATTTAAAAAACCAAGGTTAAATTTAATCTCACAACATAATAAATAAAAAGACAATGAAATAAAGTAAAAATAGATTTTAAGAGATAACTTAAATTTAAAACTAAAAATCATAGATTACAGGGGATAACTTTAAATTTAGAACTAAAAATCATAAAGCCCACAAAAAAGATAATTAAAAGTTTAGGTTAAAATTTAAGCCCACTTACAAAAATAAATTAAAAGCAATGAAATAAAGTAAAGGTAGTTTTTAGAAAAGTTCCAAAAAAACCTTTAGCCTACTAAATAATTAAAAGGCCTAGGTAAGAAAAATTCAATCCACTAACTTAAATAATCCCAATAAAATCAAAAGGCATTAACAAAAGGCAAGATTCTAAGTTTATAAATTGCAAAATTCATAAAGCCCACGAAAATATTCATTTCCACATTAACATTTTCGACCAAGTACTTAGATAAAATAAAAATAATAAGAATAAACTACACCATTTAAGGCATTAAATTAAAATAATATAATCTAACACCTAAATAAATGCCAAAAGCATTTACTAAAACCTCTATTAAAATCCCTTAGAATATTTAATTAACATCCCCCAAAATCCCCCATTATAAAGTTATCCCACTAGATAAAATTAATACATAGTATGGAATAATTAAACCCACTCAACTAAAAGAAATTATTCAAGGGGGGTAAATTGGGCATTAAAATTAAATCTAATTCCTTTAAAGTAAATGGGAGAAAGAATGTCACGCGCATAGGGAAAATTAAAACTCTAATACATTTTCCAAATTCCTATTTCCCTCCCAAAGTTCTCTAAAATTTCCCATGAAACCCTAAACCTATTATTCTATTATTTTGTAATCTCCTATAAGCCCTAACCCCATTCTATTCTCTTTGTTTTCTTTTCTCACAAACTTTCCTTTCCCTTCTCTTCTCTCTCATTTACTTTTTTCTTCTACAATACTCTCTTTTCTATTTTTTTTTTGTTTTGTTGTAGGTAGGTCAGCCATGGAGAAGATTATACACAGGGGTTTGTTAATGCAAGGATCTGCTTGATAAATGTATATATGTTTCTCTCCATAATTTTTTTTGCATATATATATATATATATTTCAACAATGTGAACTAGGAAAACCCCAAAAGTAAAAATTTATGTATTTTAGTTTAAAAAGTGTATATACGTCTATATCTATTTTTTTGTGTGCAGCTTGCATATACTGCAGGGTATATATATATCAAACAAGATTCAAAGTTGCAGGCAGAAAATAGGGCGTTGGCCAAAAGGGGAGAACAGCGACCCAAAAAAAAGGTTGCAGGTTTCCATTTGAGGAGGGGGCAAACAGTGCCAAAAGAAAATAAAAGGGAAGGGGGGCAGCCTCCCACGCACCCCCCATATATATGGAGGGTGGATGGGGGTCTGTCCCCCCCCCCGCGTCCTAAACTATAGTGGTGGCGACGGTGGTCATGCCACCTTCCTTGCATACAAACACAGGTCTAACCTGCACATCCCGGTAGGGCTTTCACTCAATTTTTTTTTTTTTATCTTTTTTTTTTATTATCTTATTCAGTTTGCCACAAATATAAATTATGTTATATATATATATATATATATACACTTAAACACAATATTTATTCTTCTTAGTAAAATAAAACTATTATAAACAAAATAAACCAGTAGTTAAAATATAACCATAATACAGACATGAATATATATATTTACACCCATTGTGTTTATATATATATATATATATTTAAATGTCAAAATAATTTCCACAACAACTCATACTATTTTTTTTTTAAATTAATACAGTAACAAGGTTTACAACAGAAAGCAATGAAAACATTTTTCATAGATAAAGCACATGATTTACATTAATACTTTCTGCCATAGTAAACTATAATGAACTAACATTTCTCCCCTTTTTTTTGAAAAGAGTAATAGAGGTTAATTTTCAACAGCAACCATAGTAGGTTTGATTTTTCCTTTTCAAATGCACAGAAATAATTTTTTTTCTCACAACAACCTAATGCAATACAACAATAAGAAAAATGCATTTTCTTTCTTTTGCAACCATTACAATAAAATCAGCTACATTACATAGAGAATAACTTGAAACATAGAAGTATTTTTTTATTACAACATAGGGAAAGAGGGCTCACTCTCTTAAATAACAATTTTACAACTAGGCCTCTTGGCCAAGGCTTCAAACAAACATACAAATACAAACACATAAATGAAAAAAATTTCTTCCAAGCTCCATTTTCTCAAACCTGCAATAAAAACAAGGGGGAAACTTTTCCATGCCCACAAATGCTCTCCACCCTACCATAGACTCGAAAATGGGTCACACTCGAGCTAGGAGATCATCCTCACCCAGTTTCACACCACAAACATATTGAACAAAAAACACACACAAGCAAGAAGAACACCCAACCATGGTTTTACACACAACGAAATCCATGAAGAATGGATTTAGGGGGTAGGAGAGTGGACAACTCTCTACTCAAGAGGTGCACTCCTAGAACCCAAAATCTCATAATGCTCAAATGCAAGGCCTCAAACCTTAAACACCACAAATAATGATATAACATCTCCATGGCACTCATGCCTTCTCAAATAAACTCACAGGCACTCTTGCCTTATCAAAATAAGCTACATACTTCTCCAAATACTCTCATGGCCATCAAAATGTCACAAAGATAAAGAGGATGACCTCAAGGAGGTTCACTCCTCTCCCACCCATACAAGATGTGCTCTCCAAAAATGGGAGCCTCATCCATACACCCACAATAAACCCCACATAGCAAAAAGATTCAAACACACATAATCAACAATCACGCAAAGGAATGTAAATACATGAGAAAGGCTTCAAACCTTGAAGCTTACCTATGAAAGCCCAATAATAGAAGAAATTTGATGAAGAGCTTGCCAAACCCTTCTCCAAGCTCTTGCCTCCAAGTCTCCAAATCTAGCTAACTCTCCCCAAAGCCATCTCAAAAGAAAAATAAGTGAAAAATAAGAACCCCATCCCTCTCTCAAAGAGGGAGTATTATAGGCTACTCTCAAGAGCCTTGAGGAATGAGAAGGTGATACATGTCACCTTCTCCTTCCTCCTCACAACCCACTTGCAAGCTCCATGGGATGTGGAGGTGGCACACGTCACTCTCCCATCCCACCAAGCCTCACCCTCTCCACATGTGCTCTCACACATATGTGAGAGTAAGGTGGAGAGAAAGAATCTCACAAGGTGGACTCCAAGAGGATAAGGGTATGACACTTGTCATAGTCCTATCCTTCCAGAATCTCATTCACTCCAAGATGCTCTCACAAATGTGTGAGAGCATTGGAAGTGGGTTTCTCACACTTGGGAGTCTTGAAGACTACCCAAGTCTTCAAGGAAAGGGAACCAAAGCCTTGGAGGGAGTGAGTCATGGTTGAATGCTTGACCCATCCACCACTCCTTCCAAATTTCAAAATTCATCACTTTACTTCAGGGTGAAGTTAAAGTGACTAGATAGAGGTTACCCTAGGGTTTAGCATGCTCAAATGTGCCCTGGACCCTAGGGGTATAACCTAGGGTCAAAATTAACCTAAAATAAACACCTTAGGTAGCATAAATTCACATGAAAAGGCCATAAAAATAAAAAGCACAAAAATTGTGCCAATTCAAACATTACATTTCACAACACCATAATTAAATGAAATAAAAAGGGGTAGACCTAACCGAAAGGACATCAAAATCGGACACCACGAAAATCATCATGCAATACACATAAGACCTTGGTCCCTCCTGGGACTAGATCAATTTACACAGGAATTCACATAGGGTGTGGGATGATCTCTGATTCTCCATTGGCATGGAAAATCATTTGCACACTTACAAAAACAAATTAGTAACACATGTTCATCATAGCCGAAGTGAAAGAAAGCATACACACACAATATCACATAATCACATATATCCCTGATAATACACATGCTAACATAATTATGCTTCATAATTCACTTGCATTTTTCTAAGTATCAATTAAAGATCAAACTACAAAATATCTCATTCATTACTCATCCACTAATATTTTAATTTTATCAAAATCAAATAACGCATAACATTATAAATTCAAATGAGGTCTAACATGTGAACTATAATCAACATCATAACATAGTCTATCTAATCCAATCATAGCATATGAAATAAATCCTGAAGGTCTACAAAACGAGATCAACAGTCCGAATGTCCATATGTCATAAAAAATGCAAATGCGATATAAGCAAAATATAGGAGTGAGATGAGTAGGCCTCACATTTTGATCTTGTAATAAACCAACTCTTGCAAAATGTCAAATCCCTACAATAACAAATAGCAAACATGAGTCAAATCCAATCCCAACCTACCATTCCATCTTATTACACTCATAGTGCATTATAACTCACTATCCTAAGAACTTCGATGCCCAATAAGTTTGAAGTTCCTTGTTTTGAGAAATACACTAGAAAAGGAGATCCTAATAACCATGTGTCAGCCTTTACCACATTGTGCAGTGACTTTCTTTTCAAAGATGCTTTTTGGGTAAACTCTTTCCTTGATCACTAAAAGACACAGCCTTGGATTGGTTTTGCTCGCTACCAGATAACTCGATTCATTCTTTTCAACTACTCGTTAATTAACTTCTCCAACACTTTCAAGCCAATATCAGACCTCAAGTCACATTGACTGATTTGGTTCATTGTAAGCAAGGAGTGAAGGAAAAAGTGACTAACATTTTGGGGCGTTACCAAGCTCTCTTTTCTCAAATTCCATATTCTCTTTTGGATGCTGATGTGCAAAGGGTTTTCATTGAAAACCTTAAGCTACACATCCGTGACAAGATACTATTGATGCATTATCCTTCATTCATGCATCTTTGCACAACTCTTCATGATTACCAATTGTCGGCCAGCTAGTATGAGGGCTCTTCCTCATTGGCTCCCATTGGCCAGTCCAAAGCCGTTGCTACACATTATCAATCATTCAAGAAACAAAACATTTTTTTTATCAAAATCAACTCTAATTTTGCAAACAATATTCAATCACAAGTTGTAGCTGTAACACCTTCTGTTGCGCCCCCCTAAAAGTTTAGACCAAAGAATCAACATTTTTTCTAGCTTTTTGAATCTCATCATTCCATAATGTTGCAACTTCTTAACAATAACCTCCACCCATTCACCCTATTGACACTTCCAAAATGTTACCTCCTTTCAACCTAAAGGTCTTTTGTCAATATCATCAAACACCTGGGCATGACACCAAGCGATGCATGCATCTTAAATATGAATTGCAAGACCTCATTGACTATGATGTTATTCAGGTAGTCAGTGAGAATGACAAAGGGAATAAATTCGTAGCTCTGCCAAACCAAAACTTGAAAATTTACATAAATTTGCTGCCGCACCATTCAGCTAACCTTGTGGAACCATCTATCGATAGAGTACCTACTTCTATAACTTATGATCACCAAGACAAAAACCTAGACAACCTAGTTTTCATGATAGATGCTCTCCCTCACCGAGACACAACTGAGCTTGATCTAGACATCTCTTTCACCCACATCGATGCCTCTATTCATACACCTAACGATCCTATTTACATTACCACTAGGATTAACGACAAACCCACAAGGGCAATACTCATTGATCCTCTACGTCTGACAAATGTAATTACTGAGGAGTTCCTCTACGTGCATGAATTTTACCAAGATAAGTATGAGAAATTAGTAATCTTGGTCAGAGCACGTGATGGTTCCATCCGTCGTACTCTTGGTGCCTTGACGCTCTCCGTCTAGGTCAGACCAAAAGTCCTGGATGTGTCTTTTGCCATCATTCCAACCTCAGATCAATTTTATGTGAAGCTAGGTCATCCATGGCTTGTTTCCATGAATGTGGTCCCCTTTGTAATCCATAAATGTCTAAAGTTTCCATTTTAGGGATAGGTGGATACTATATATCATAGTGGGTTCAAGCCCTTGTCTCTCTGTGGAAACTTTTTACTCGATTACTTATGCCCACAAACAATTGAGCATGTTTGGCCTTGCAATGATGTTATATTTCTATCCTATCAAAAATTCAAAGAAATCCAAATTGTTCAACTATCTGTTGGTGCTTCCTTGTGTGCTATCTCCACTACTACCTTTGAGGTCCTTTAGTCTTTTGCGGCTGTGACAGTAGTCTGCCTATTTCGCAAGTGGTGAACAAACCATAACCTGGATTGAGATTCCTTCTCTAACCCTGAGCATTTGGTATCTATGCTGAGGTTCCACCTTTGCCATCCTACCTAGGACCACAAGGCAAATGCCCTACACAACCCAGACCTCCCCGCATGTTGAGGATTGCTATTGTTCCTCCTTCTTCAGAGTCGAGAAAAAAATTTGTCGCATGGGAGCTTTTCCCCATGACTTCTCAATTGTCTGTGGATGTCTTAGTATCTCTGCCTATTTCACGGGCTACGAGAGGACAACCCACCTTGAGGAACCCTCCTCCCATTGTCTCCCAACCTTTAGAGGTTCCTTTTGTTCCTCCTTCTGCTCCTCAGGCATCAGAAGAAAAGGAACCCATGTTGGGAAACACCCCAATTCCCCCTGAAAATGCTCCAAACCATACAAGACAAAATAAAAATGCAAAACAACATCTAGGAGATGACATTGTGCTATGGATCACTAGCTTGCTGTAGGGTTTGAACCCCTTCCTCCCTATCCTTCTCCTATGCGACCGGTCCTTGACAAGGCCCCACCCTCTGACTCATCAATGCTCATCTCTTCGATGACCGAGCATGATGAAAAGACCATTCCCATAATCCAAGGATACTTGGCACCTTCTATAGAGAGTTCCATCCCACCATATATTCTAGATATTCCACCATTTTTTGAACCCTTAGACCTACCCAACATCAAAGTTGTTTCAAGTAGCGCTCTATCACAAATGGTTTCGTCCCAGCATACCTGACACTAGGTGTTCCCTAATGTCTTTCTTCCTGCCACTATTGCCATTGACATTTCGCCTCCCTTACCCAAGCATAAGTGTGAGCCAAATCCATACCAACAATTCCAAATGCTTAAGAGCATGTCAAGTTTGTGGGATCCCCTTATTTCTTTATCTTCTATGATTGATAGTGCTTACGACCCCATAGTTAGCATTGTTATATCACCTATTGTGGTTTATTTTGAGAATGATTTGGAGGACACCCTTGAACCATTAGAAAATCTTTTAGAGTTGTCCTTGATTTTCACAAAATTGATGGTCTTGGGCTCTAGGGGCTTGCATGAGGATCCTTCCTCGATGAATGATCCTACATGTGAAGAACCAAGAACCACTCCTTGTACTGCACTTGTTGTAGTCCCTCTAGCATCTTGTCGTCCATCTCTTTATGATGAGCAAGATTGGGAGAAGGATGATTTTCTATAGTCTGACTCACAAGAGCAGTACCTTCATATCATGTGTAGTATTTGTGTTATGCTTGTACATGTACTATTATTCCCAGTATGTGCTTCCTATAGTGTATTTTATTTGTTAATTCTCTTTGGATGACCCTTGATGCTCTTGTTGGTGTAAGGATACAAGGGGAATGAATATGTCATGATATTCCTTTTTATGTATCTTCATTATTCTATTCATCATAAATGCAACTTTATGCCTTTTGGGGACAATGCAAAGCGTTGGATGATTTAACATTCTTCCATGTTGACCTGAATTTTATTTTCTTTGCTTTCATGTGATATTTCTTCCTCCATCTTCATAGTTCTACCGGCTAGAGGATGATGATAGTTCCAAAAAATGAGTGTCCCTTTATATATATACTGACTCCAATCAAGTAGATCCCTTATTACTATTGTATGATGTTACTTAATAATCAGTGTCATGCCTAGGGGCAACCACTTGGTGTATCTTTTGGAAACATATCATTTGGGCATATGCTTCTAGAAATCTCTTGTTCCTATTTTTCATGTATCACTCTCTACCTTAAAGGCAATTTCTCCGTGATGACATTAGCAATTACCTTAAGGTGGGGACATACAATCAGCTATGCACTTCACTTTGTTCATGCACCATGTGGTTTTATCTTGATATCGTAGCACCTTTTGATCATCTTTGTAGCACTTTACCAGAGTTACCCAGCAAAGAACATATTTTTTTGGATAATTTTTGATATTGTTGACATGAAACTCACCTAGTAAATCTATGGATCTTACTAGCCTGTGATGTTTTCATTTGCTACTGGTTGACATGGAACTCACCTAGTAAATTTGTGGATCTTACTAGCCTGTGATGTTTTCATTTTGCCACACATTCACGACCACCTAGTAAACAACAAATTTTACTATCTTGTGGCTCATGATGTGTGTTTTTGGTGTGATTCCTATCATAATGCAACTTGCTAGCTTGAGAATCATACCTTGTATACTTGTGTTTTCTATGTATACTTTGTGTATGTTTGGATTTGACCATATTATTTTGCTAATCGCAGTTGTTATGACATATAATATTCGGTCCCATCTCATGTTTATTATGTTTCTAGATATATGTGTATATGTGATCTTTGCTATGTGCCTTTTGTGTATGTAACCTCTTTATCTGAGCATTGCAGACTCGTAGAATCCTAAGCTTGGGGGCTACCGTAGCTCTTAACTTAGTGACATTCTACATCTTCAATGTTTGTTGAAGAGATTTGTCTTCTCTATACTTTAGTGTGCATATGAATGTAAGCTCATACCCTCACTAAAGTGGGGGTTAAATGTAGTGTCGTAAATTTTTACCACTTACAATTTCACACTTGGTTTATCACTCCTTTTAGCATGTGTGTTTTATTAGAAGTTTGTCATTGAAGTTTGTGTGTTGGGAACATGAATTGAATGAAGAGACTGATGGATATTGAAGAGCATGATAGTGTATGGTGTTGTCATTGATGGAAACCCATTATAAAGATACAGTAGTGTTGGTCTGGAGAAGACCAAAGCACCAATTGTTTTGCAGATTTGTTTAAGTCTCAGAGTACAATATTCAGTGTTCAGTGAACCAGTCTTTGGGTCTGCATTGCTCCTGTATGAAGAATTTTGTCATGTGGTTCTGAGGTAATTAAGGTACATTTTGAAGGAGTCTAAATCCAAAGTTTCAAGGCTTGAAGTCCTCCGCAGTTGAAGATAGATTTGACAGAGTATCAGACTCTATGATGACAATATAATGGCAATATTAGTGGTATGTTGGAATGCTCTGCATTCTATCACAGATGAATATTTTTCTATGCGGTTTTGAGGATAAGTTCATAGATGTTAGAAATATGTTCTCTCCAAGTGGCAAGCTTTTTGGTGGTCCGCGTGTTGAGTTGTGAGTAAATAGTTGGTTCATTCTATTGTTACTTCATTAATGGTGCCAACCTGAAGGTTTTGAGGTTGAATGGAGTTGAGTTATTTATGGAGCAAAATTATGGGAGTAATTATAGGTTATTCCGACCTATCTTAATGTGTTACATGCTTTGATTCTCTCCGCAAAGCATATAGGGTTGAGTTTTGAGTCGATAGGTGAAGAGGTCACACAGTACATCCATTATGCTGACTTATTTAATGTTTTGCTTGATTGTGGTATTATACAAGATTGATTTCTTGTGTGGATTGTGTTAGAGTGCGAAACAACTAAGTGTGTGTGTGTTTGTGTAAAATCTGATGTAGAGAAGGACAAGATAAGATTGTAGTGAAAATGAAGTGTGTTAAGTCAGTATTCTGAGCTTCAGTGAAACTGTGTCTTCAACATAGGTCAGATGGCTTGTTAATAGTTCTTACTTGGTAGTGAGCCACCCATTCTTCTATCTCTATATTTAGGACATTGAGTCCTTTGGCAGTGATCCACCAGCAGTGAGCATTTCTCTTTTGGACAGTGAGTCCACCATTCTATATCAAACTTTGTAACTATTTTCAATACATATATAGTGAGATAATCCTCACTATGGTTTTTCCCTTTTTGGGTTTTCCACATAAATCTAGTGTTCTTGTGTTCTTTTGATGCATTCTTTCTAAGTTCCTTTCCATTACTGTAAATTTGTTATAATGCGTTAGATGGATATTTAAATTGTCAAGGTTAATGAATTTTAGGGAATATTGATTCACCCCCCCCTCTCAGTATTCTAGGTGTTCAACAATTGGTATCAGAGCAAGGTTCCTTCAATTGGCTTAATTGCTGAGGTAGATCTTGGAGGTTGAACACATGGCAATGAGAAAGTTTCCTATCCCTCTAGAAGAAATTCCTATGGAAGTATTTATTGAAGACGACTGTATGGTTGATATGAATGGAGAGCTCAAATCATCCCTTGAAGATCTGGAAAGAACTCAATCTGAGAATAGAGATCTGAAAGAAATATTTAGGAAGCAGATGAATGCATCAAGAAGTTGAAAGAGCAAAATAAGAAGTAAATGAATAGCATAATGAGACAATCACCAGTCTAAAAATGCAAATTGAAGAAAAAAAGGTTGAAGAATGCCTAAATGCAAAATTCAAAGGCAAATTTGAAGAATGCTCAAGGCTTAAACAAGAAATTGTGGTCTTAAAGATAGGACTGGAGAAAGCAAAGAATCAAGAAGAGCTCCATCCTGCTTGATGAAATGATTGCAAGTCAAAAGGTTCATAAGGATAAAGAAGGATTAGGATTTGAAAAGGGTGAAAGTTTAAAAGCAAATCAGACTTCAAACAATGCTGAAAAGAAGAACAATAACCAAAGGAAGATTGAAAATAAGAAGACTAATAACAGACAAGTCTGGAACCAAAAGAAAAATTTCAAAAGGCCACCTATCAAACTACCAGTTGCACAAAGGTATTTTGGTTACTATTACTCTTGCAATAAATTTGGACATAAGTCTATGGAATGTAGAACTAGAATGAATCAGAATGTTTAATTATTTTCCGATCAGTGTTTTACATGCAAAAGATTTGGTCATAGAGCTAGTGAATGCATAAATTAGATGATGAATGGTTACAATAATGGTATGATGTTTCAATCTTTCAATGGTTACTATTATACATGCAATGGATTTGGGCATAAATCTAAATGCAAATCCAAAATGAATGGAAGTAAGCTTGTTCAAAATGTCAAATGTCACAAATGCAATAATTAGGACACATTGATAAGTTTTGTAGAAGTAAGAATGTGAAGGTTGATCCGATAAAGAAGAGTGATCCAATGAAGAATGTGGATCCGGTAGAGATGAAGAAAGAAATGACCAAGATCTAGAAAAGAATGAATAAAATGAAGTGAAGAATGAGTCTGTTCCAGCCTCTGGTGCAGATATTTCCTCCGAAAACTAAGTAGAAAGCTTTGTCTTAGGGGGAATTTTAACAAACAATCTTTAAGCCCTGCCAAAGATATGGTGTTGATGCCTTCAACAAGTGGATATGAGGTATAGGTTGATATGCTTGACCTATTGGAGAAGACACTGGTGGAAAATGTCATGTTGTGGAAGTTTGCAGAGCAATTGAAGGTGACTGTGCATTACAGTCGGGGTTCGACAACTTTATCAATTTGAGCATTGAATGTGATTTAGGTTATGTGAAAAGGTTTATGATTAATTTAACTTAACAAAAGATCATTTGAAAATGAGCATTCAAAGAGAGAAGAGAAGTGAAAGAGCGAGGTGAAGCTTTTCAAAATTCTTGCACATGAAACCCTAACTAGAAGCGATCGAAAGGTATTTACAGACTTCTATCTTGCCCTAAGTTTTTAGAAGTATTTTGAAAATTTTTACCCCACAAGTTGTATAGGTTGTGGATTGACCCCATCCAAAGTTCAAATGACATCCTTTTAAATCCATGGGGACAGATCCAGAAGGTGCTTTTTCAAGTATTCCATATGGTGTAATGCATACAGAGGATGTGATGATCTATATCCACAAAAAAATAGAAGAGTATAATCATGCAAAATTGGGAGAAGTGTGGGTAAATGAGTTAACCAATGATGATCTTGAGCTGAAAACTGGATTTAAGGGTTTGACAGAGAAGAAGCTGGACGTTTGGAATGATTTCCCTATTTTCTATTATGAGGATGCTTGTGTTAAGTATGTATTGAGCCACATTCATGACACGTTTATGTGGTTGGATCTACTGTACATGATCAATAAGGAAGCTATTAGGGTTGTGACAGGGTTATGCTCCTTGGGACCAATTCTAGCACTGAAATCTGTAAAGAATGATATGGTAATGAAGCTCATTGGTGCAAAATTTGACAAGTGTGCCCTAACAGTGAATGATATTGAAGATCCTATAGTTAAGTATGCTTCCATGATGATTGGATATAAGATCTTCTTCACGAAGGGAGAGAACTCTGTATTGGCCACCATAACACACACAATCTATCAAATGGTGAAAGAAAACAAAGACATATTTGTGTGAGCTCTTGACACAATAGTTGATGGAGAATTGTCTGAAGACCAAAGAATCTTGATACCCCTTTCAGTACAGTACCCTAATTATATGCTTATTGTTTTACTTTCTTAGAGAGATTCTTGGTACAAAGAATATTGTGTGGTTGGGTAATATTCTAGTTGCAATGCAAATTAGAGACCACTTAAGAAGATTGGGTAACTTAGAAACTCAGAAAACTACATTGTGGGGTTTCTTCAAGACATTTCAAGAGAACATGCAAGAAAGGGAAAGAATTCCAAAAGGTGTTGTTGGGAAGTACAAGAATGACATTATCTTCATGGTGAGCAAAGATGAGTGCTTTATGGAAGTAGTGGAACCCAGAACAGTCTGGATTCCAGAAATGGGATATGAAGTGGTAGAAGACATAATCACAGGACTTGTAGACTTAATGTTAAGCAAACCAAGAGATCCCTCTGTAGATAGATCTGGAACTTAGAAGATAAATCCAATGAAATGCGCTTGAAGCACAAGGAAAAGGAAATAAGGGAAAATGTTGAGAAAATGATGACTAAGTTAGAGGAGATGGTTTCACCAAGGAGCCCTGCGGAGAAATCTTGTAATGCCCCTACCAAGGAACCCTAGAGGACAACACTAACTAGGTCAAATAAAAAGGAATTTTTTTTTACTATAAAATGCATAGCATAACAGGTTAACTAATCCTAGGTCCTCTAAGGTTCCTCAATTGTGCTACTCACTAAACAAGGTTACATGAAACATTTCATTAGTAATAAAATATGGACATCACATTAATTGATATTATTCATTTCCACATGTGACAACTGAAAATCAACATTAAAGATCATCTTCTAACTACTATCACAAATGACACATTACTTTACAGTACTCATTACAAGATGAGTTCATCAATAATAATTCAATCATTACAATAATTACCATGTTGCTTTCCTCAGCACATGGGAGAGATCACATCAAGATGCATTAAGATATACAATTTAATATCCAATCAATATACATTACTTGAAAGGCTTGCCTTCACAAACTAGAACCAGAACTGGAGTCCTTAGTGCATTGAACAATCTCTATGCACATGAACATGCATCAAGACTACCCAATGGAGAAAAGCACCAACCTCCCGACCATGTGGAACCCTGAGGCCCACCCCCCATGCTAGAAGATAACACAAGGTCCCACACCCAACAGACAGTCAGAAACACTAGGCTAATATAATCATGGGTTATACATGACTCCAACACAATGCTTCTAACAACACCAGCAACACATTCAATGCTCACTTCACTTCCAGAGGCACTCACACAACAAAGAGGAGAAAAACAACTAGGGAGTGCTAGACTACAATAGGGAGGAGTGTTATCACATAGCTTGTCATGGGTTGTCCTGGTAGGTCTTCCTAGGCCTCGGACCCCATCTTGGGTTGTTCTGGCAGCCTCTCCTGAACCTTGGCCCCCATACAAACTCATGTAGAATCAATATACCTTTCATGAGGACAAGGTAGTTGATCTTTCCATTCCAGACCTTCTCATCTCATCTCAAGCCTAAACGAGTGCTTGAGCCATGAGTGAGGCATATCATTATCTTAATTAATGTGATTAACTACCCAACCTCCAAATTCATTATTAAGGTTATCACTAGATTAAGAAACCCTCCAATGGGTTATCCTAAACACAACTTTGGGTTCTGGTCCCCATTGAGAGCCACTCCCCCTACTTGCAACTATAAAACCCTACACATAGCAAGGCATTGACTATCTTGCCCACTTATCATAATCACATAACACAGAGCAAGGCTTTGACCATCTTGTCCTCTTATCATAAGCACATAACACAGAGCAAGGCATTTACCATCTTTCCCACTTATCACAATCTCATGAATCCATACATAAATAGGAGGCCAACACCCTTAAGGATTGTTCTCACAATGCACATGACCAACAACATAGCCAAACCACTTCCAAGGTTAACAACCCTAAGGACCATTCATACAATATACTCCCTCCCAGACCTCTGGAAACTAACATACTAAACACATCTCCCTTACATAAAATTTACATAGATGACGCCCAATTTTGAACAATTACCAAGACACTTAATCCAATAATCAAGATACATTGCTTAATACAACAATTAATCATTACATTATAACCATGAAGACATTCCTTTAATTAAAGCATTATTTCAACTTTCTCATCACTCATTTTAACTTAACCACTTAATTCAATAGATAGATTATTTACCACCAACAATATATATATTTACAATGCAGTATTGGCTCAATTCTATCATTAAAAGCTTACCAAGATATTAAAATACAAGTTTTAAGGTAATGTTAAACATTAAGCTGAAGATATGGATAATGATGTCAACTTTTACTAGAATGCTATTCACCAAACTATCATTAAAACTCACCAATCAAGATTATAAATAAAACTCAAGTTCAATAGTTACAAGCATTACTACATTGTTATCTCTTCCTTTCAATAAGAAGACTCAACTCATATCATGATCCAAAAATACTAATATAACTTTTAAGAAATGATAATGTCATGATATCTCTACCCATATATATATATATATATAATTTTGAACATCTAAAAACAAAGAAGTGCTAACCCCAAACAATCATCAAATACAAACAAATATCAAAGTATTAAAGAGGATTATCAAAGTATAATTATACATTAAACAAATTATCGTTTATCATGGTCAAAAGCCAAAATCTCATGAACATATAATTCAAATCAATTAATTAATATGAGCTTCAATTTTAAGATTTTAGAACATATTCAAAATTTGGTACTATTTCAAACTATGGATTTACAACACTATAAGTCCTTTAAACTAAATAAAACTACTAGTGATAATTGTTGGGTATAAGGATAACTATGAACTTAAGATTAGATGTTTGGTTGATCAAAATATTTACTTTGACAATCCATCACTAATTAACAAGAAGAATAATAAAGAACAAAACATGAATGATCTCAAATCTAAACCACTAATCTATAGACAGATAAGTTTACTTTAAAGGTGTTAGTTTAACCAAAATCCAAGTAATAGCTAGTTATATGAATTCTATTTTTCAATCAAGACAAAACATAAAGTCCATTCTTAGGAAATAATAATATAATCTCCTAAACAATATAAAATTATATATATCTTATTTAGAAGAGCAAATATTCCAATAAGGGCTTTACTATCTATTTAATTTTTTAAACCAAACATTCTAATTAGAGATTCAAATTATAAACGTGGCTATGTTATAAATTATGACCATGGACAAACACTATACAATGTGCATATAATTATGCTTCGAAACTAAGATGAACTAAGTTTCCAGCCATTGTACATTTTGTTATCCTCTATCAAATAAAGATATAAATCAACAAGAGTGTAGTGTTATTATTTACAATGTAATATAATATCAAAAGTGGACTATTAAGTAAGTATATAACATTTACTTTCTAAACTATAATTATCTTCATTGCTAATATAAAATCCCATGAAAGTAATAATCAAATGATATATGAGATAAGTATGCAAACCTAAGGCCAGTATATGGTAGTTGTATTAATAAATTTTAACAAAGAACAACACCAATATTTGGCTAATCCATCTTACTTTCCTAAGTGCCTTATCAAGGTAGACTTATAAATATCTAAGCACCCATATATGGGCATTAAAACATCTGTGGTGCAGGGGCACCCCTTCAATAGGATAAACATGCACAATAAGGTTTTAATAAGGATTAGACATTTCATGTTACTATGTAGCATTTATATGTCTAAATCAAATGTAACATTTGATTGTTGGCATTTCATGTTTGTAAACATCCAAATTTACATTTTAAATATATTGGGTGATGTGAAGGGTTAGACAATGTGTCTTATTATTAAGTGTTTTGCTATCTTATGCAAGATAGATGTTGTATGATTAGTTAGGGTTTTGATTATAATCTTGGCTTAAGAAAAAGCATAAAAACAGAGGAAAAAAAGAGTCAAGTAGAAGGACAAGAAGGAAGGTGGTTGAGGAAAAAAAGAGTTTTTTCCACCTTCAGAAAGATATTTGTAATTAGTCTGTGTTCGAAAATGTGAAAGGAAGAAGTAGAAATTCTGTAATTTGTGTTCTACCCAATTCTGGATTTAGTGTAAATTCTCTGTATATCAAATTGTTTTGTATATTATTTGTATAGATTTGCTTTGTATTTAATTTAGTTCTTCCGTGGTCGAGATATATGATTAAATCCATTCCACTGGTGGATTTATGTGAAATCAGTGGAATGGATTGTGTAGATTAGTTTTCGGTTGGTTTTTTCTTGCATATGATGGACACGACATAATAGGGATTGCAGAATTCGTCATAGAAGAAGTTATTAGTGAGAAGTTCAAATGTGCATCAATTGTATGAGGAGACAGTCTATGGATATATCACTTTTGCATGCAAACAACTTCCTATGTATATGCTGTGAGAACGATATGTATAAAAATATGTTTGAGTCCAGTTTATATTGGTTGCTGAATATACAATTCTTGTATATATCACAAATGTATGAAGGTGCATTTCATGTGTATATCATGTCTATATGAGAATATACATCTCATGGATATCCTGCATCTGTGTATCGGGTTGAATCATTTCGACGGAACCGATAATAAGATGTTTGCAGGTGGTTGAACCAATTCAAAGGTTCAACGGTTCATTATAGTAAGGGTTGCCGACAGTTGAACCGCCGTTTGAACCAGTTCAACGGACACAGCGGGTTCAGTTGGTTTATCGGTTCCACAAGGAGTATCAGGTTCAATAGTTCACCGAGCCTGAAGGTTAAAGCAGTATAGTCTATGCGACGGGAGTATATTAAACTACTAGTGTATGTTGAACTGAATAATTGAAGGTTCAACGGTTCAATAGGTTCTTTGGTTCAACAGAGAAAAAGGTGTCGAAAGTTGAAACAATGGTTGAACTGGTTCAGTGGTTCAACGGTTCAACGAGTTCAATGAATAGAGGGAGTTTCAGAAATTTTGATCTACAAGACTTGATGTATTCGGCCGATGGGAAAACAGACAACGGTAAATGCTTGTGGGTGAAGAACTGATTACAATATTCCATATTTTTGTTGCTGGCTCTGCACCATAGTGGTATCAAAGCAAAGGAGTGTTCTTTGGGTAGAAGAGGAAGACAAGATGTCAGAAGGAGAAGGATCAGAAACGTACCCAACAAATATGACCAACGTTGAGTTGACGGCCTTAGTAAGAAAGCACATGGCAGAGAGAAGAGCAGATAGAGCTCAGAATCAGGCATTGAAAGAGGAACTAGAGAAGTTGAGGGATAGAGTGGAGAAAGGGGAAGAAGATTCTGGTAAGTGAGAAGACGGGGATGAAGAGGAGGTCCCTAAGCAGGAAGAGATAGAGGTTCCTGCAGACCAGAGACCCTTACTCAATGCCCTCAAGTCCATGGAAAGAAGGACGATGGATATGAAAATAGACCTGCCAGTGTTTGCAGGAAAAATGGAACCTGATTCAGTAATGGAGTGGATAGACTCCTTGAATAATTTCCTTGAGACCGAAGAAATACCAGAACACCAAAGAGTGAAGATGGCTCAGTCCAAAATGAGAGGGGCTGCACTGACTTGGTGGAATTTCATCCAAGATGACAGGATGAAAGAGGGAAAGAACAGAGTTACAACATGGAAGAGAATGATGGCTTTAGTGAAGGAAGCCTATGTTCCATTGGATTACAATATCCAATTACATAAGAGGAAACAAAATTTGAAGCAGAAGGAGCTAGATGTCAGCTCATATACAGAAGAATTCATGAAACTATGTGTAAAAACAAAGGTCAAAGAGGGTGAGGAAGAGAAGGTAGCAACGTACCTCAATGGATTGAGGTTTAACATCCAAGAAGACCTAAATCTGCATAATCTAGATACAGTCCAAAAATGCTACCAATTGGCACTCAAAGTGGAAGAAAAATTAAAGAGAAGGCATGAGCAGAACAATCGAAGTAGAGGAAGACATCAAAGAGGAGGAAGAAGTCCTTTCAGAGGCAGGGGATTTGGATACCAAGGCGAATCCAATACAAAAAATAGCAAGGGGGACAACAATCAACATCAAGGGGGAAGTTACAATCAAAGAGGAAATTTTAGGGGCAGAAGACCACCATTTAGAGGGAAATCTTAGGGCAAAGGACCTATCAGATGTTACAATTGCAATCAAGAAGGCCATATAGCTAGCAGATGTCTAGCAAAGGCAACATGTTCAATAGGAGAAAAGAGGATCAATCTGATCCAAGAATCTGATTGTCAAAGTGTAGCAAGCTCAAGCACTAATCAAAGTGTGAATGCTCCTCACAGTTATGGGTATCCTAAGAATGGAGAATCTTTGATGATTAGGAGAGCAATGACCACCATGAAGGTACCTAGAAAAGAACCTCCACGAAGGAAGTCTCTCTTCAAAACTACTTGCAAGGCAAGAGGAAAGGTATGTAAAGTTCTGATTGACTCTGGGTCTACTGAGAATTTTGTGTCCATTGAGATGGTAGAAAAGATTAAGCTTAGGAGACTGCCACATCCTTGCCCATATAAAATTTCATGGCTCACCCAAGGTCAGCAAATAGTTGTGGAAGAACGGGTTTGGGTAGAATTTCAAATTGGCCCATACAAGGATAGGTTGTTGTTTGACATTGCCAGGATGGATGCTTTCCATCTCCTATTCGGAAGACCATGGTAGTATGACTTGAAAGCATACCATGATGGAGTTAGAAACACCTATTCAATCACCAAGAATGGTAAGGTGATAGAATTACTACCATTAATGGAGAATGAAGTGGAGTCAAAAGGAAAAGAAGTTAAGGCGATGATGGTAGAAGGCAAACAATTCATGAAAGGGATAGTAGAAGAAGGAGCAGTTGCATATGCTCTAATTCCATGCCTAAAGGTGAACAAGGAATAGCAACAAGAAGTCAAGGGAGAGAAGAGGTAAAGGTTCATAGATCTAGCTGTCCAAGAGCTATTGGACAAGTACAAAGGCATTATCTCTGATGGAATGCCAAGTTCCCTACCACCTATTAGGGACATCAGTCATTGCATAGATCTGATCCTAGGATCTACACTTCCAAACAAAGCAGCATACAAACTTACTCCAGATCAGAATGCAGAAGTAGCAAACCAAATTGAGGAACTATTGAAAACAGGCCTAATTGGAAAGAGTTTAAGTCCATGTGCAGTACCAGTTGTACTAGCACCAAAGAAGGAAGGCACTTGGAGACTTTGCACTGATTCAAGGGCTATCAACAATATAACAATCAGGTATAGGTTTCCAATCCCTAGGATAGAAGATTTACTTGATTGTTTAGGAGGTGCTAAATACTTCACCAAAATAGATTTAAAAAGTGGCTATCATCAGATTAGGATTAGGCCAGGTGATGAATGGAAAACTGCATTTAATACTAATGAGGGGTTATATGAGTGGAAGGTCATGCCTTTTGGTTTGTCCAACACCCCTAGTACCTTTATGAGGTTGATGAATGAGGTCTTGAGGGAATTAATGGGAAAATTTGTCATAGTATATCTAGACGACATCCTGATTTTCAGTAATATGAGGGAAGAGCACCTCATACATATAGACTTGGTTCTCAAAAGGTTATATGAAGAGCATCTAATGATCAATTTAGCAAAGTGTCTTTTTATGCAGGAAGAGATCATCTACTTGGGATTTGTTATCTCACATAATAAACTGAAAATGGATCAAGAGAAGGTAAGTGCCATATTGTCTTGGCCAACTCCCAAAACCTTGAATGATGTTAGAAGTTTCCATGGGTTAGCAACCTTTTATAGGAAGTTTATAAATGGATTTAGACATATTTGTGCACCCATGCTTGACACTATAAAGGGAGGATATAAGTGCAAGTTTACATGGACAAAGAAGGCAGATAATTCCTTTGAAGCATTGAAGAAGAAGGTGGCAGAGCAGCCAGTTCTTACATTTCCTGACTTCAGCAAGATTTTTCAAGTAGAATGTGATGTAAGTCATATTGCAATTGGAGCAGTACTCAGCCAAGAAGGTAGGCCTATTGCATTCTTCAGTGAGAAATTAAATGATGCCAAGAAGAGATACTCATCCTATGACTTGGAGATGTATGCTCTAGTCCAATCACTCAAGAAATGGAGGCATTATTTGATGCCAAAAGAATTCATAGTGTTCACAGACAATCAGGCCCTTAGTTTTATACACAGTCAAGAAAAGTTGAACCATAGGCATATGAAGTGGGTGGAAACTTTGCAAGCTTTCACTTTCACACTCAAGCACAAGAAAGGGGTTAAGAACAAAGTGGCAGATGCTTTGAGCAGGAGAGTTCTAACCATCAATCAGATCCAATTGGAAAGTGTTGGCATTGATTCTTTGAAGACAATGTATGATGATGATGAAGACTTTGGCGAGATCTACAAGGTATGTACTTCTTTTGGAGACAAATATCATGTTGAGTTCTCTAAATTTCTGATCCAAGATGGATTACTTTTCAAAGGTGGACAACTATTTATTCCAAGATGTTCTATGAGACTGAATATTATTCAGGAGAAACATTGTGGGGCCATGGCAAGACATTTTGGTCTCGATAAAACTCTTGATCTTGTGAAGAGGCATTACTATTGGCCAAATCTGTAGACAGATGTGAGAAGATTTGTGGAAGCATGTGTGATATGTCAGAAAGCCAAAGGAAGATCCACAAATGTAGGTTTGTATCAGCCATTACCCATTTCTTCTAGGCATGGGAGAGCATAAGCATGGATTTTGTATTAGGTTTACCTAGAACAAAAAGAGGACATGATAGTGTTTTTGTGGTAGTAGACAAATTTAGCAAAATGGCACATTTCTTGCCATGTAAAACCACTTGTGACGCTTCATATGTTGCTGATTTGTTTTTCAAAGAGATAGTGAGGATACATGGATTACCATTGAGCATAGTATCAGATAGGGATGTGAAGTTTATTGGCCACTTCTAGAGGACTCTTTGGAAAAAGATTGGAACCAATTTGTCCTTCTCATCAGCCTACCATCCTCAAATAGATGGGCAGACGGAAGTTGTTAATCGTTCATTGGGAAATCTGTTAAGGTGTTTGACAAGGCAGCATGGAGAGAAGTGGGATAATATCCTACCACAAGTAGAATTCTCCTACAATGACACCATCAATAGGAGTAAGGAAAGTCACCTTTTCAGATAGTCTATGGCATCCATCCAAGGGGTATTCTAGAACTGAGAGATCTACCTATAGGCGAGCCTATTAGTGCAAATGGAGAAGCTTTTGCTTTAGCCATCAAAGAAGTACATGATCAGGTCAAGAACCAACTTCACCAGACTACGTTAAAGTACAAAACATATGCTGACAAGAAGAAAAGGGATTTACAGTTTGATGTTGGAGATTTGGTGTGGGTAAATCTGAAGAAGGAGAGGCTCCCCAAAGGTAAGTATACCAAGCTAATGCAGAGGAAGATTGGACCATGTCAAATTTTAAAGAAGTGTGGGTAGAATGTTTATGAGATCCAACTTCCTCCTGATCTTGGATTGTCACCCATTTTCAATGTCTGTGATTTAATTCCATACAAACAGAATATAGATGTAGAACAAGAACCATTGCAGGATGCAGCAGATGATGATATTCCTAAGCATGATCCACCAAAATTGAAGAAGGTATTAGACTCAAGAGTGACAAAGAAGACAAGGGACAAAGAGTACATGGAGTATTTGGTAGCTTGGCACGGGCAACCTATTTCAGAGGCAGTTTGGATGACTGCAGATCAGATCACAAAACATGGTGCAAACCTTCAAACCCTGATCTCAAGTGGGCTTGAGATCTTTTCTCCCAGGGAGTATGGTGCAGGAGCACCCCTTCAACAGGATAAATATGCACAATAAGGTTTTAATAAGGATTAGACATTTCATGTTACTATGTAGCATTTATATGTCTAAATCAAATGTAACATTTGATTGTTGGCATTTCATGTTTGTAAACATCCAAATTTACATTTCAGATATATTGGGTGATGTGAAGGGTTAAACAATGTGTCTTATTATTAAGTGTTTTGTTGTCTTATGCAAGACAGATGTCGTATGATTAGTTAGGGTTTTGATTAGAATCTTGGCTTAAGAAAAAGCACAAAAATAGAGGAAAAAAAGAGTCGGGTAGAAAGACAAGAAGGAAGGTGGTTGAGGAAAAAAAGAGTTTTTTCCACCTTCAGAAAGATATCTGTAATTAGTCTGTGTTCGAAAATGTGAAAGGAAGAAGTAGAAATTCTGTAATTTGTGTTCTACCCAATTCTGGATTCGGTGTAAATTCTCTGTATATCAAATTATTTTGTATATTATTTGTATAGATTTTCTTTGTATTTAATTTAGTTCTTCCATGGTCGAGATACATGATTAAATCCATTCCACTGGTGGATTTCTGTGAAATCAGTGGAATGGATTGTGTAGATTAGTTTTCGGTTGGTTTTTTCTTGCATACGATGGACACGGCAAAATAGAGATTGCAGAATTCCTCACAGAAAAAGTTATTAGCGAGAAGTTCAAATGTGCATCAATTGTATGAGGAGACAGTCTGTGGATATATCACTTTTGCATGCAAACAACTTCTTGTGTAGATGCTGTGAGAATGATATGTATAAAAATCTATTTGAGTCCAGTTTATATTGGTTGCTGAATATACAATTCTTGTATATATCACAAATGTATGAAGGTGCATTTCATGTGTATATCACGTCTATATGAGAATATACATTTCGTGGATATCCTGCATCTATGTATCGGGTTGAATCATTTCGGGGGAACCGATAATAAGATGTTTACAGGTGGTTGAACCAACTCAAAGGTTCAACGGTTCATTATAATAAGGGTTGCTGACAGTTGAACCGCCGTTTGAACAGGTTCAACGATTCAACGAACACAGCGTGTTCAGTTGGTTCATCGGTTCCACAAGGAGTATTGGGTTCAATAGGTCACCGAGCCCGAAGGTTAAAGTGGTATAGTCTATGCGACGGGAGTATATTGAACCGCTAGTGTATGTTGAACCAAATAATTGAAGGTTCAACGGTTCAATAGGTTCTTTGGTTCAACGGAGAAAAAGGTGCTGAAAGTTGAAACAATGGTTGAACCGGTTCAGTGGTTCAACGGTTCAACGGGTTTAATGAATATAGGGAGTTTTAGAAATTCTGATCTACAAGACTTGATGTATTCGACCGATGGGAAAATAGACAATGGTAAATGCTTGTGGGTGAAGAATTGATTACAATATTCCACGTTTCTGTTGCTGGCTCTGCATCAATCTGACTCTTCTATCTTTCCATGGTAATCTAATACATATAGAAGTCTTCTAATTTTGACGCCTTTTTTATGGCATAAAGACTTATAATTTATTTCAGACAGAAAATGTTGCAGAGATATATACTAATTGTCAAGGTATTAATAATAAAGGTACCTATAGATCACATTCTTGGCTCCATACAAATTTATATGAACGCAAAAATAATTATATGTTGAGCCTATGCAAATATAGGCATGTGATCATTATAGTCTAACACCTGATTAAGAATAGGTTCAAGACATTTATTAAATACTTGGTAGAGAGTAACTTCAGATTACTAGATGATAAGGGAATGAGTAAATATACTGTACCAGTATGAGCACAGACATACATATATTCATATATGCTCTACATGAATTTAAAGCATAATGTAAGGGTAATAGAAGTGGTAGATAGAAGTGTCACGGAAAACTTGCATGTGAAAAGTGGATTCATAGACTACACACATGATCTCTTTGACATAATGCCTCAAGAAGATGGAATGCAATGATTGTAGGATGAGTGCGCAGGTTCAATAGTTGTGAGTTGTACTTACTTCAAACACATGAGTAACCCTTATTTCACTACAACAATGGTTGATTGTTATGTGTGCATGGAATATTAGACAATGTACATGAACTATTGACAACCCCCTTAAAAGATGTCAACTCAAAATTGTAGAGGTCACTGGATTAATTGGAAAGACCTGAGAAAGTTTCAAGAAAATACAATAGGCAGATGTAAAGCCAGACTTGGAAACCTTTCTCAGCATCCTACCAGTGCCAAAATGGTGGCGTAGACAAGGAACATGAACTGATTGACAAAATGCCTCTAAGACTGTTTGATAGAATGCCTTTATTGCAGGATATGCAAAATGTGTAAGCATAGACAAGGTGCACAAACTGTTTGACAGAACGCCTCAAGAGATGTCATTTCATGGAATGCAATGCTTGCAAGATGCACACAAATTGGATTTGTTGAAAAGTCTTTAAAAGATTTCAAGGAAATACATTTTGGCAGGTGTAAAGCCAAAGTCTACATTACAGAAGAAAAGCATAGACAGGGGCGCGAACTGTCTAATAGAAAGAAGAGCAGAAAAGTTGCATCAAATAAATAAATGCCTTCATTATAAATTTCTGATGAAACATTGATCTCAAATTTGTTTCCATTATGTGAAACATGTACCTTGCAGTATGTGGAAACATTGATGTGGAACACAAATTGCATATCGCAAACGGCATAGAATGATGAATATTTATAAGAGAACATCATATTGGGACCATTAAGAATTTATCTCAAAAAAAATCTCTAAATGGAGGCATCAGTAATAGAAAATGACATCCCAAACAAGAGAATAAATGTATTTGTCTTACATATGTAAATCTACAAATCGATTATTGTTTATATTAATAAAAGAAACTACACCGAAAGGTATCATATAACCGAATAGAACTAGGGCTTGTTTACACCAACACAAGATGTATCAAAAACTACTCTATTCCCAGTTAATCACATTTGTGAAAGTTAAATATTCAAGAATAAAATTTCAAGCCAGATTAAATCACACTTGTTGTCATACAGAAAATAGAGTATTCATCCTAGGCAATCATACATTAACCACATTCTTGGACAAAATAAAAAGATTGCGATGTCTACTCAAGAAAATATAAAACTTAGAATCTTACAGATTTTTGTCGCAGATATGTGTGCAGCAAACCCCTAATTTTTGGACAACATCCTCCTTCCCTCCTCGATGGAAACCAAATGAGTTAATAATGTAATCACGAGGGAGATGTTTTTCCAGAAGAAGAGGGATGTCCCTTATACGGGAATTCCAACCAACTCAAAATGGAGCAAGGCTTATCTTTAATTTAATAAAACAATGGTTCAATAATTAAAAGCATCCGTTAAAATTATGATTTGGGTGAATATAACTAATACCCAGTTTCACACAAACGGTAAAACCATTGACTGACATCACTTACCTTACAATTAATTATTCAATCTAACTTAATAATTAATTATATAACCTGATTTTATTTATTTGTCTTATTATTATTATTTTATTAATTTAACATTATATTATAAATTTACTCTATTACTAACGATATATATATATCTTACTCAAGGTATGCCTCTTGCATTTATTTTTAATGCACAAATTTACCAAGGCATAAACCAACAATTTAAATTAAATAAAACTAGATGCCCATTAGTTACCTAACCACTATCCAAGGTCAAAAGCAAAACTTCAAGCAACACTGACTAACCACTAACAGATCTGACAAGGTATCAACTGGGTACCCATCCTTTTCGAGGATGATGGCTAGGGTAGGGGACCAAGTGTTATCTCTGATCAACTAATCCATTGGGTTTCAAGGCATGCTCAGACCTGTCAATTCAGGTGGAGTTGATGCCTGGTACCTGTTCACTCAAACATACAAGTTAGAGCACATGTGCATAATAGTCGAAGCACTAGGGAATGGACTCTAGCAATCATATCTCATACCCATATGTCCCCTATACATCCAATGGTACAATGTCGGCCTCTCCACCTATCCTAAAAACATACTACTACATCACCTAACTATCCAAATAAATCTCTACATAATAATTTAATAACATAACAATATGCATCATGCTTCCAAAAGTACTAACAGAAGCTCATGTTTCATCCTCATCGTCAGGTTCCTTAGCCAAACTACCTACACATCTAAGGTGAGAATGGAGGGGCACTACAAATCCAAAGGCTTATTTGCTCCACTGGAAGTGTCTCCCAGCATAAGAAGATTAGCTAGAACCTCTAAACCCTCTCCTACTATTCCAAAAGCCTCCGGAGCCATACCTTCAGCAAGTTCAGAGAAGAAAGCAACATCCAGTGCCTTTGTACATCAACGACCTCCTAAGAGGAGAAGAGTAAAAGAAAAGGCCACAAGAGAAAAGTACATTAGTCATGATGATGAAGAAGAAGAGGAAGAGGAAGGATCTAAGTTGGTCCAGAAGAAGAAGAGAGTGTCTCAAGCCTCTAGAGAAGAGACAAGTATAAAGAAATAAAAAATTGACAATGAATAAGAGGTTGAAAAGGTAGGATTTATCCTCAAGAAGAGAGAAATACAATTTGGTAAAGAAGAAAAGTCTCCTAAGGGTAAACGCAAGGAGATGAAGGAAAAAACTCCTCCGATAAGGGAACATAGCCCTCTAAAATTAGATGCATTATTTAATAGTATTTTAAAGAATTTGGTAGCTTAAAAGAAACTACAGAAATGTATCCTAAGTCAAATAATGAGGATAAAACTACCATTGAGGAAGCTATTGTGAAGTATATGGTTATATTTAATGTTGGTCTAAATGACATTAAGAGTCAACTTCCAAATGACTTAAAAGAAGTCTTGAGTGCAAGAAGACAAAAAGCAATTAAGGAAGATGCAAAGATTAGGACTTTTGCGTTGGAGAAAGTTGGTTCTTCTCTCACTGATAAAGATACAGCCAAATTAGCTCAAATTTATAATAGGGAATTCATAACAAAATAGAGAGTTAGCACTCTAATGAGCAGGGGTAAGGAAGACATAGAGAAATTAAAAGATGAAACAATGAAAAAGGTTACAGATCTAGCCTTGGAGTTGATTAAATAAAATGAAATGCAACATGATGTATTAGCTCTGGAAGTCAATGAGTCTGCTACTGAAGATAATGTTCAAGAAAATGCTATTACAAATAACCCTCCTCTGGTAAAGGAAAATATTGTTGAAGGAGATAAAAATGATAATGTTAAGACTGCTCCAGAGAAGGAAATGGTCAAGAACTACCTCTTTCGGATATGCAAAAGACTGCAGAGCAGAAGGAAATAGAAAATCAAGAGAACCCAGAGAAATCTGAGGAATAGAAGAATGAAATCTTGGCCTCTTCAAAATATAAGAAGGATTCAGAGGAAGAGAAAGTTGTTCAAGACTGTGGGGAGAAGGAAAAAGAGAAAAAGGAAGATCTCAAATAGTTGAAGAATTCTTTGGTGCATTTGGAGATTCTTTGAAAAATCTATTGGATATGCAGTTTTAGTTTCAACCGGTGGTGTCAGCATAGTTGCTACAAGTCCCTATATAGCAAGGATAAGTTGACATGGACAAAATATCTCCCTTCATAAATTGCAACTTGGTGATGCATTTCATGCCTTTGCAAGAAAGGATATTATACAAACTCATCAAAAGAGTGTTGAAATGGTTGATGACTTGCAGTAAAAGTACTACAAGATAGTCTTCCCAGTGTAAATATTGACAATGCTTTATCTGGTGTGGAGCAGCTGAGACTACTAATTGATTCCTTTAAGGAACATTCTACTAGTTTAGAGAAGTTGGAAAAGGAAATAAATGAGAAGATAAGTAACAAAAGGTTGGTAGATGCTTCCAACAAATGCACTATTTCACATGGTAAGTTGCAAAGTAACTTAAAAGATATTCAGGATTTTGTTGGAGAAGTAAAAGCCTTGTTTCAATTTTGTTTGACATGGCATGTTTCCACTAAGAGCATAAAGGACCACATGGACTCAATAGAGTCTCAGATTTCTTATACCTCTAGTGTTTATGATCCGATGGGAGATGTAGATGGAACAACAAGGTTAGTAATTGAGAATTTGCATGGATAGTTCTTTCAGCTCCAGGAGCAAAAAGAGAAGATAATAATGCAGTACTGTCATCTCTGAGACATAATAAGTGCAAGGCTTACCTCTTTGGCTGGAATTTTGGCTGATGCGAAGAAAATGCTACAACAAAATCTGGTACCTAGTTCTTCGGATGAAGGTGAAGAATTCTATGTGAAGCTTGAGAATCAGTGTGGAGTACTTGCCTTCACTAAGGAGTGGGAAACAACAAAGAAGGATCTAGAGGCACACCTTGCAAAATTAAAGGAATCTAATCAAGGCAGTTTGGCCTCCTCAAGCTAAGTTGTACATTTTTGCTTTGTATAAATAAATTTCCTTATATCTTATATCTGATAGGGGGAGTTAGTCTCATGTACATATAGATATATCTTATAGGGGGAGAATTATACATGTCACCTAAAAATTTTGATATTAAGGGCCCTTTTTCCCTTGATGTCAAAGGGGGAGAAGATAAGAGAAGTTTGAGTAGTGTTTTCATCAATGACAAAAGGGGAGATTGTTGGAAGTTTGTTATTGAAGTTTGTGTGTTGACAACATGAACTAAATGAAGAGACTGATGGATATTGAAGAGCATGACAATGTATGGTGTTGTCATTCATGGCAACCCATTATAGAGATACAGTAGTGTTGGTCTAGAGAAGACCAAAGCACCAAATGTTTTACAGATTTGTCTAAGTCCTAGAGTACAATCTTCAGTAATCAGTGAACTAGTCTTTGGGTCCGCATTGCTCTGCTATAAAGAATTTTGTCATGTGGTTTTGAGGTAATTTGATACATATTGAAGGAGTCTAAATCCAAAGTTTCAAGGCTTGAAGTCCTCCGCAGTTGAAGATAGATTTGACAGAGTATCAGACTCTGTAATGACAATATAGTGGCAGTATTAGTGGTATGTTGGAATGCTTCACATTCCACCACATATGAATATTTTGTCATGCAATTTTGAGGATAAGTTCACAGACATCAGAAATATGTTCTCTCCAAGTGGTAAGCATTTTGGTGGTCTGTGTGTTGAGTTGTGAGTAAATGGTTGGTTCATTCTATTGTTACTTCACTAGTGGTGGTGATCCGAAGGTTTTGAGTTTGTGCAGAGTTGAGTTATATGTATTGAGCATAATTATGGGAGTAATATAGGTTATGTTGACTTATCTTAATGTGTTACACACTTTGATTCTCTCCACAAAGCGTATAGGATTGATTTTTGAGCCGACAGGTCAAGAGGTCACATGGTACATCTATTATGTTGACCTATTTGATGTTTTTCTTGATTGCGGTATATATACAAGATTGATTTCTTGTGTGGAGTGTGCTAGAGTGCGAAACAACTAAGTGTGTGTGTGTGTGTGTGTGTGTGTGTGTGTGTGCAAAATCTGATGTAGAGAAGGGCAAGATAAGATTGTAGTGAAAATGAAGTGTGTTAAGTTAGTATTCTGAGCTTCAGTGGAATTATATCTTCAACATAGGTTAGATGCATTGCTAACAGTTCTTACTTGGTAGTGAGCCACCCTTTCTTCTATCTCTCTCTATTCAGGACAGTGAGTCCTTTGGCAGTGAGCTACTAGCAGTAAGCATTTCTCTTTTGGACAGTGAGTCCACCATTCTGTATCAAACTTTGTAACTGGTTACAATACATATATAATGAGCTAATCCTCACCGTGGTTTTTTCCTTTTTGGGTTTTCCATGTAAATTTGGTGTTCTTGTGTTCTTTTGATGCATGCTTTCTATGTTCCTTTCCATTACTGTAATTTTTTTATAATACATTAGATGGATATTTAAATCATCAAGGTTAATGAATTTTAGGGAATATTGATTCACCTCCCCTCTCAATATTTCAGGTGTTCAATATGTTTATCTCTGCTTGTGAAGTGCTTGTTTTAACACCTTGATAATAAATAATGTTAAATCCTTTGATTGTTGAGTTTTGGGAGCTAATTTAGCCAAGACTATGGTGCCTAATGCCCAAGCCCTGCTCTTTGTCTCTAAACAAATCTAAATATCAAGGTGTCAAATTTGTTACATTGAATGACACACCTTTGTTACCCTAACACAACTCTTCTGAAAAGTAATTGGGAATCATATATAAAAAACTCTCTCCCTCTCATTTAAAGGGGGTGATACAAGGATAGACATACATGATGATTCTCTCTAACAAGCTCTCTACAATTCTAAAGCTCTCTACTTGTGAAATATTATTATTTTTTATTGCACTAACCTTTACAAGTATTTGAGGAAGCTTTTTCCTTCTCCAACATCTCCTAGTGTGTGACTAGTGTTGCAACATCAATTCAACTAGGGTTTCATGCTCATGGTGAGTCCATTTCATTATATTTGATTGTTACAATGTATTTATCAGTTATCTTCATCTGTTCATCATGAACACACACTCTCTCTATCATCTATTATTGTGGAGGTAGGAACACCAACATGGGATTTGACTAAGGCAAGCCACTATACATCACAACCATTTTCCCTCTCTTGTGTGTATATTTGGATTGAGGATTTTAGATATTGACGAGTGATAAGAAGATGAAGGATACAGGGATAGAGATTGTTGCACATAACTTAATTTGCACATAAACCCTAGGAATAGGGTGCCTAGTGATGAGGTACAAATAATCTCATCTTAGTTTCAGCCTAATTACCCCTTTTGTGCCATTAGCTAACCCATGCCTATGCTAATTTATTAGTCTTAGGAGCAATAATTCTCTATTTTGAAAGAGTATTGTATAAATCTTTGTTTTTGAATTGACTAGATTTTATCACTAATGTTGACATAATTTTGTGAAAAGATATGTGTGTCTTCTACAATTTTTTGAATATAATGAAGTGGGAAGAATGGGCATAAATGTAGACTAGAGTCAACAGTGTTCAAAGTCTAGGGCGTTGAAATTTCAGGGGACTCAAGATTGAAGACTTCAGTCATTTACTACCATCTGACCAATTGGCAGTTATTTATCTTTTTGTTATTTAGAAAACAAATTAAGACATTTAGAGCTCCACTTAGAGCCTCTGTTGTAATGCATTTAAAAGACAGCTTGTTCAGTTAGTTTCTACTATCTTGTTTTTAAGACTTTCTTGGTGGCATTGATGAGCCGCCCCTAGTATCTAGAATTTTGGAAATGATATAGAGTATCTTTGTTTTTCAAACTATGATGCTATGAATGTATTGAATCAAAATTTCTCTGTGTCAAAATAGATTTATTGAGAGATGTGTATGTGAACTAGAATTTTAAGTTGTTAATGGTGAATGTGATTTGATTCGATAGAAGACTTCCAGAGAGCTGGCCACTCGAAGGAAATAGAAATAGATAAGTACTTTGATGTTTTGTGAATGTGTTTGTTATCATTTATGTTTTGTTTTTGTGTTGTTCTATTCTGAATTGTTATAATCCTTTGTTTCATAATGTTATGGTAGAATGGTGTTAATGTCAACCTACATTGTATCATGTTTAGTTGTTTTCAGCAAAGTGTAATCTACAGTTGTAATTTCTAGATTTATGTGTGTTGTCTTGTAATTTCCAGAGTTCTAAAGTCACTTTCTATAAAGAGAAATTTTGGAGCTTCTGCCTAGTTCAGGAGTTCAATATAAGTTGATGGTGTGAATTTAGATTTGAAGTATCTCATTCTTTCTTAGATTAGAATATTTCTTTCATTTCATAGTTTAAAGTTTATATGCTTTGTAGTTCAAGTTTATATGCTTTGTAGTTCAAATTTATATGGTTTGTAGCGTAAGTTTATATGCTTTGTAGTTTAGGTTCCTATTGTAAAATATTTCTTAAAAAATTAGAAAAATCATTGCTAAGTTGAGATGTCCGAACCTACCTCCTATTGCCGACAACCTTGGACACAACCTGGTCAACAAAACTGATACATTTTGAACTAAAGTGTTAGGACTAAATGACATCTTGTCACTTTTGGGTGCCATTGTCGGGTATCCCTTCAAAGTATTATTAGGAGAACATTTGGATACCTCTTGTTTAGTAAAAAAAAAATCATCAAACTTCTTTTTCTACATGGTCAAGAAACGAGGTCCATATAGAAAATTCATAGCAAAAACCCCCCAACTAGTAGTCCCAACCGAATCAAGGGAGGTAGAAGTCTTAGTTGAAGAACTTTTTCACTATGAACTGATCGATAAGGACCAACCTGAGACTTCTCAAAATACCTTAGATACTCAACCACCACTACAAACATTTAGGGAAGAAAACATTCCTTTCAACATAATGGCTGACAACAATAATGACCCTTTCAATCACCAAAATAGGAGACCTAGAAACAATCAAGATGATGATAATGCAAATGGTAGGAGAGCAGCCCAAACATTTACCTATTCTATTGCTCTCAATCCAGATGAAGATTCACCAATGAAAAATATTTCACCTTATATCCTACCAACCTTTATAAGTTTCTCTTCTAAGGATCCCGACCAGTTTCTTTTTGAAATTAAAGTTGTGTCAGACATATGACTACAAGATTGATAACCAGAGATTGAAACTCTTTCCCTCTACCTTGAGAGACTTTGCAATGAGATGGTTCATGGGATTGGTCTCAGGATCAATCATCACTTGGGATGATATGGAAACTATCTTTTTGGACAAATATCAGAACTATTGTAGGGTTAACGATAGGAAGGAAGAACTATTTAAACTAAGACAAAAAGAAGATGAAAGATTGGAGGATTTTCTGGATAGGTTTGAATCTTCTTAGTAAAATGATGTGGAGAAGAAATGATGAGCACAGAAATCCTCAAGACCATATTCATCAAAGGTCTTGATGAGGACGCTCGAAGAAGCTTAGACTTGATGGGAAAGGGAGACGTATCCCAACTTGACCTTGGAGACGTCTCTGAGTTATGCAAATTTTTTTCCCAAACTCGAGGAGGAATCCACAAGTCTAGCCTCATGAGAGGATCGAATGAAATTGGCCAACTACAAGAGGAAATCACAAACCTAAAAAATGATATCCTTATTCAATTGAACACCACCTTGGACAAGATACAAGCTAGGACACGTACTCCCGAAACCTTATCTATCTACTGTCCCAGATGTAGGAATAAACATCTGCTAAGGGAATGTCCCTTAGATAATGCTGATAGTTGTCAGATTTGTGAGAAAAACCATGCCATTGACCAATGCCAAATACTAAATGTGATTAAAAACTCAAATAAAAGGTCATCTCAAATAGAGGAAGAAGTCAACTATATGGGCCAAAGACCAGGAGGAAATTTCTCTTATGGAAAAAACTCAAACTCATCTTGGCAGCCACAAAATAATTGGAATAACAATCAGTGGGTGGCACCTTGGCCACCAGCACCACCTAACTGGGGGTTTTATCCTTGGGGACCCCCAGAGTGGACGAACCAGTCCTGGACAAATTATCAATGGGTAAATCAAACTCAGCAACAATGGTACCCTCAAAATCCTGCACCGCTATGGAATCATCCTCCAAACCAATTCTATAATGGTCCATGACAAATACCAAACCCACAATAGAATCTCTTACCATTTCCCCAAAATAATCAACAAAATGAGCAGGTCAATCAACCCCAACTGCTAACACAGCCTATTGCTAATCTAAAGAATAACCATCAAACTACACTAGTATACTCCACTGAGCAAGAAAACATGGCTAGGGTTAATGCTATTTATTGTGGCAACTTTAAGTTAAGGTGAAGAAAAATGCTCCAACAACCTACCATTGTTGAAATCATGGAGGAACAAAATGAGATGGCCACTAAAGGAACAAAAATGACTTCCATACCTTCAAAGCAAACCACAGGAAGTAACCAAGATATGCCCACCAAAATTTTGGGAAACTCCTCTGAAGTGCCTTTGTCATCCTTTCAACGACCTCTAGATAAATCTCCAAAATTACCGCTAGAGAAAACTGGCAACAAATATTCACCATTCCTTTTGGAGAATGACCCCAACTCAAAAATGAGAACTCAAGCACCTTTTTCTAGAGCACCTTAAGGAGGCCTCTCTAAAGAATCATTCGAAGATGACCCTACCAATTAAAATTTCTTTAATAAAAGAAATTAAATGGCTCCACATTGAGATACCACTATTACAAGCAATCAAAGGGATTCCTGAACTCAACTAGTTAGTTAAACAGTTGTGCATAAAAACACTAGGGAGGAAGAAGAAACAAATTAACATAGTGCAAATAAATGTATACTTGGCTAACCTTCTGGTTGGAGAAATCTCTCCCCCAAAATATGGCGATCCAAGTAGCCCAATTATAACAGTGATAATCAATGAGGTAGAAATACCCAATGCACTAGTAGACTTAGGGGCAGCGATTAATGTCATGATTGTCGATGTCATGGAAAAAATCAAACTTATAGATATGCACCCCACAATGACCATTTTGCAGATGGCAAACTAGTCTGTAGTTGTTCGCAAAGGTGTCCTAGAAAATGTCTCTATCAAAGTTGAAAATTGGGAATATCCAGTGGACTTCCAAGTGATTCAATCACACACCCCAAGGACAGTTATCCATTGATATTAGGAAGAACTTGGTTGACAACTGTTGCAGCCAAAATTGACTGTAGAGAAGGAGGAATGACAATTTCAAATGGCCTGAACAATAAACACTTGTCCCTGTATCCCCCTGCTCAACCTACTATAAGTAAACAAGTTTGGGTAGATGAGTCAAACTACGTTGGAATACAGGAAAATCTGGCCTCACTTGCAATGGTAATGAAGATTCAAAGTATTACTATAGATTTGAGTAATGAAGAAATCTTGGAAATAGAGGAAATATTAGGACATCCGATCCAAATTGATTATATCGAACACACACATGAAAGTAGCCAGAACTCCCTCACAATACTTCCTTGTCCTCTAGCTAATATCATTCCAAAATCATATCACTTCTTTGAGGACATCACCAAATTCCATAGGATCATACCACATAGTTGTCCGCTCAATACATTAATGAGTGAAGTCTATATTGTCACCTCCAACCACCCAGGAACGAAAACTATCATGTTATTACCAGGAAAAACCCTGAACATGAATAGTTGGTTAACAAAAATAGTTGAGATCAAACTATTTGATGTATTGGTGAATAGATCCAAAGATTTTGCTTGGGACTACATAGATATGCGAGGAATACATCCTAGTGTCTGTACTCACCACATCTATACTAAAGATGTTAGACTAGTTCATCAGCCACAACGTAGACTTAAGCCTGCTCTCAGAGACATCATCAAAACAAAAATTGAAAAACTCCTACAAGTGGGATTCATTTACCCTATCTCTGACAACAAGTGGGTCTCACCTTTGGTAGTTGTTCCAAAGATAAATGGGAAATGGAGAGTTTGTGTAAATTATAAAGATCTCAACAAAGCAACCTATAGGGACTACTTTCCACTACCCTTCATAGATCAAGTCTTGGATAACTTAGTAGGGAGAAAGTATTTCTCATTTTTGGATGGGTTCAATGGATACAATTAGATACAAGTAGCAATGGAGGACCAGGACAAAACAAATTTTACTTGTCCTTGGGGAACATTCACATATCAAGTCCTTCCCTTTGGATTGTGTAACACCCCTGCGACATTTCAAAGGGATATTTTTGCAATCTTTCTTGAACTTGTAAATGATTTTGTGGAAGTCTACATGGATGACTTCACGGTATATGGCTCCACTTTTGACGAAGCACTTAAAAATTTAGACAAAGTATTGCAATGGTGTGAAGACCATCAATTATCCTTGAGTCATGAGAAGTGTTTAATAATGGTGGAACAAGGGATAGTGTTGAGACATCACATCTCAGCCAAGGGGATAAAGGGGGATAAAGGTAGATCCTAAACAAATTGAAGTAATACAATAGCTAGAAACCTCAAAAAACTAAACCGATGTCAGGAATTTCTTAGGGCATGCTGGATACTACTGGAGATTCATAGAAAAATTTGGTAAAATTGCAGCTCCTATGTTCTTCCTCCTTCAAAAGGATGTAGAATTTACCTAGACCACAGAATGTCAAACATTGTTTGACATCATTAAAGAAAAACTTACTTCCGCTCCAGTATTACGAGGACCTAACTAGACCCTTCCCTTCATATCTATGCAGATGCTTCCAATGATGCAATTGAGGCATTTTTAGGCCAGGAAGATGAAAATGGAAGGAAATATGCTATATACTTCATCAGTAAGAATCTAACTCCCATTGAAAGGAACTACACCACTACAGAGAAAGAATTCTTAGTTGTGGTTCATGCAATTAGCAAATTCTAGCATTAGATTATAGGGTACAAGGTAACTATCTTTACGAACCATTCAGCCATTAAATACCTAATGAATAAACCTGTGGTGAATGAAAAAATAATCAAATGGTTTCTAATTCTCTAATAATTCAACGTAACTATCATTGACAAACCTAGGAAGTTTAACATAGTAGCAGACTTTTTATCTAGGATTAAACAAGACAATGGCGAATGTGGCCCTATTCAAGATGAATTTCCAAATGAAAACCTATTTGCCATCTCCATTAAAATACCTTGCTTTGCAGACATAGCCAACTATTTAGCCACACCTAAGTTTTCACCTGACTTCACATCAAAATAGAAGAAATGTCTCATTAGAGAAAGTGCCCAGTTCAAATGGATCAATGGGATGCTATTCAAAAGCGGACCTGATATGGTTTTACATTGATACATCAAATCAGATGTTCAAAACATACAGTATAATGAGAGTGTGCCATGATGACCCCTTTGAAGGTCATTATTTAGCGAAAAGGACCTCCCATAAAATCTTAGGTGCATGATACTACTAGCCCTCCATGCACAAAGATGTTAAAAACTATGTCCGCCATTGTGATAAATGTCAATGAGTGGGGAGACCTACAACATCTAGCAAAATGTCGCTTCAACCACAAACAATTTTAGAACCTTTTGAAACATGGGGACTAGAATTTATAGAGCCCATAAATCCTCCTTCACAAGGTAAAGAATACATCCTAATTTGTACTAACTACCTAACCAAATGGGCAGAAGTTTAGGCACTAAAAGTTGCTAGAGAAAAATAGGTAACAGATTTCCTTTATAACAAAATCTTCCTCAAATTTGGGGCTCCCAGATCTATTGTCACATCTCAAGAACCATAATTTATGTCTAAAGTTCTATTGGCATTCACTGATCATTTCCAAGTGAGTTATAGGAAATCATCCCCTTATCACCCACAAGTAAATGTTCAGGTGGAAATAACAAATAGAGAACTTGAAAACATCCTGACAAAAATAGTTTCATCGGCAAAAAAGGATTGGGCTGGAAAACTGCATGAGGCAGTTTGGGCCTACAATACTACGTGGTAATTGACCACCAGTTTCACTCCCTATGAATTGGTTTATGGGAAGAAACTAATTCTTCCTATTGAATTTGAACTACAAATGCTGAGGATTGCAATGGAAGTAGGCTTAGATCTTGATCATGCATAGGTTGAATGAGTCCTACAACTTAGTGAACTTGATGAACTTCACCTTGAAGTCATCCACCAGACCAAACTGGTTCAACAACAGAGAAATGCATGGCATGACAAGCATATAAAAGAAAGGAAATTATATAGTGGTGATTGGGTGCTGCTATTCAAATCTAGATATAAAGACCAAAAAGGAAAGCTTTGGACTCACTAGTTGGGACCTTACAAAATCTTCGAAGTGTTTTAAAATGGAGCAGTGCAGGTCAAACCCATAGATGGTGACACTTGAACACTTCTAGTCAATGGTCATATATTGCGTCTTTACCACAAACCTATAAGTAAAGAAGAGTTTACAAATATGGTAGAAATACAAGGCAAGGACCAATGTATCAAATCTACCTTGGCAAAAGATACATAAATAATTCAAAAAAAATGTGTGTAAATTCTTGAGTATTTGTCTAAATTGTTTTATACTTATTCAAGTTAATTGTCTAAATTTTAGTCTTGTTTTGTAGGAATTTTTCCTCAGGATTGTGCTAAGTTTCAGTAGCATCTTTCACCAATGCTCTGGAACTTCATTCATGTTTGTGCTAAGTTTAAGTAGCATCCTTCACCAATGCTCTGGAACTTTGTTCTTGTTCATGCTAAGTTTCAGTAGAATCCTTCGCTGATGCTCTGGAACATCATTCCTATTTGTACTAAGTTTCAATAGCATCCTCCACCGATGCTCCAGAACTTTGTTCTTGTTCATGCTAAGTTTTGATACAATCCTCCATCGATGCTCTGGAACTTTGTTCATTCATTCCGATTGCATCTTTCAATGATGCTCCAGAACTTTTTTCCTTCATTCCGGCTACATCTTTTAGTGATGCTCCAAAACATTGTTCCTTCATTCTGGCTGCATCTTTCAGCAATGCTCCGAAACTTTTGTTCCTTCATTCTGACTGCATCTTTCAATGATGCTCCAGAACGTTGTTCCTCCATTCCCGCTACATCTTTCAGTAATGTTCTAGAACTTTTGTTCATGTTGTTCCAGCTACATCTTTTAGCGAGACTTCGTGGTGCAGGAGCACCAAGGTCATTTTTGGGTAAATAGTGTCATAAAGGGAATTTTGGTGTTTAGAGTCTCTAAATTCATGTAATAAGGCCATAATAGGCCATTCTTGATGTCTTGAGTCAATTTGAGTTCATTTGGCCAATAATGTAAAAAGTTACAAAAATGTTGTTATGGCAAAATTGCAAAAAAGTGCAAAATGGAAGGTGAACGGTCATGTAAGTTAAAAAGTTAGTTTGGGTCAATTAGATGAGTTGGTTTTGATGTTCAGGGCTTATAAACAATGTGTATGGTCGAATTCAGGAGGAGAGTATTGTATTGAAGTGAAAAACAATAAAAGAATACCCTATTTCTACAATTTTTCTATTTTTTTCTATCCAGCCCGTGGTACAGCCCTGTATGGCCTAAAAATGGAAAGAATCTAAGTTTTTTGGAAAGAGAATTGAAATAGATTTCATTTTCAGTTGATTTCATTAATTTTCATTGGGTTAAACAAAAGTTATAGTCATTTTTGTGAAAACAGGTCTAAGAAACCCTAGGTGAGGGTTTGAGTACAAAAATAATGATTTGGGCCTCATTCCACCAGTGAAATTTGCTCAAAATGGGTGAAATCGAGGGACATAAGATGTATTTCAAGATTCTAGTGGTTATTTTGCAAAAGGTAGAGTTTTGGTTTAGATTTGGTGATGCCCTAGATTGATTTTTCTTATGTTTATGGCTTGAAAAGTGAGGCTAAGAGTGTGAGTTTGCATAAAAAGCATTGGTAAGAGACTTGTGAATGTTTGTATAGCATAGGCAGACCCAATAAGACATGTTTGAGCTATTGGGAAAGTTTGAAGAAGAGTGGAGTGTGGATTTTCAATAAACCCTCTTGAAACTAGCCTAGAAAGGCCTAAAACAAGGGTTTAGTAGTTTGGGGCTTAAATGAGTGTTCAAAACCCTAAAAGTTGGTTAATCAGAGGTTTTGGAGGTTGTTCTAAGACTGTCCATAGGAATTTTGGCTTGGCATCAAGTTTAAAGGGTACTTGTTTTGTAAAATAGGGCTAATTGCCCCTTTCGTAGCAGTAGAATAGCAAATTGTTTGGCATTTTGGTCTAAAAAACCATACTTAAGTCTTTGATATGTTGTGTAAAAGCTTAGTGGGTGCTCAAAAAGGTAATTATTTTGTGGTTTTGTGATCCCTACAGGAAAATAAGTTGAAGAAACCTCTCTAGGAGGGCTACAAGGCTTGAGGAGGGCTAAACAAGAAAACCCATAATCCTAAGTTCTCCTAACTTGCAAAGTGGTTTGTTGAGGAGTTTGTAATCAGTCTACCTTGCTTGACATCAAATTGGTATCAAAGCTATAGGGAGTAGATCTTTTGAAGGTGAGAAGTTGCAGATTTACAGTTGGAAGGTGAAAATACAAGACGCATCTGGAAGACAATATGGCAAAAGAGATCAGAGAGTTCCAAGAAAGATATGCTAAGGTGAAGCAGATGACACAAAGGAGAAGCCTATTCAGAACAAAATGCAAGTGCAAAAACAAGGTATGCAAGGTGGTGATAGATTTAGGTTCAATTGATAACTTGGTTTCAAGTGAAATGGTGGATAAGTTGAATTTAGAGAGGATACCTCATGAAACACCTTATATAGCATTTTGGTTGAATAATGATCAGTCAATAGTGGTTAAAGAACAAGCTTATGTTGAGTTTCATATTGGTCCATACAAGGATAGGGCATTGTGTGATGTGTTACCAATGAGTTACTGTCATTTGTTACTTGGAAGACCATGGCAGTTTGACAAACATGCCATATATGATGGTAGGGAGAATAGTTATGATATTGTGAAATATGGAATCAAGTTCACACTAACACCATTGCAGGAGAATGCTAAGGAGCATACCAAAGAAGCAAGAGTAATCATGTTTGGCAAGAAGGAGTATATGAAGTTTGAGGAAGACAAAAATGAAGAATGTGTAGCCACTACAAAGGCAAAAGATGTCAAGACAACAAGTCTAGAAAGAAAAGATGATGAGTTGGTGATAGAATTTGAGAAAGAGTAGGTCAAGGATGAATTCCTTGAGGAGACTCAAGTTAGTTTGGAAAAAGTGTGATGAGATTGTGGTAGGGACAATGTTTTGTCCTTTGATTGCAAAAGAAGTTTGTAGGCAGTTTCAATATGCCAATATAGTGGATTATGAACTTGATAAGATAGTAAGTTTGAAGAGTGTTTCAGTATTGGAGAAGAGCAATGATGTGGTGATAGAAAAGATAGACCAAGAGAAGGCCAAAGGTGAGTTGTTGATGAAGACTCCAAATGGATTGGAGAAGCATGAAGATATTGTGGTTAGGAAAATGCTTTGTCCTTTAATGCAAGGTGAGGTTAAAGGGTAGTCATATTCTACCATGACAGAGGTTTGTGGACTTGATTATGCAGGGGTTCTAAGGACAAGGAACCTGAGAGTAGATGTGAAGACAAGTAGTGAAGTGAACAAGGTTGTTTGGCAAAAGCAAATTGATGAGTTTGAGTATGTAGTGAAGGTAAGGAAGAAGGACATTCATGGGACAGCTGGTAAGGACTTGTTTACAGGTATGAGGACAAGAGCAACATCAAATTTTGATGAGGTAAATGGTAGGAGACATCTAATAGATCAGTTTACAAGCATGAGACAATGGCAAGGAGAAAGCAAGTTCAAAGGTATAAAGGATGATGCAATTTTTTAGTACCTGACCAAATGGAAAAGACAACCATACAAGGGAGCATTTGAAGGTCAAGGAGATTTTGTGAAGGAGGAAGATTCAAGGCAATATAGTCCTCATGGGACATGAGTTTTTTTTGGCCGGTTGTATGGTGCAGGAGCACCAAGGTCATTTTTGGGTAAATAGTCTCATAAAGGGAATTTTGGTGTTTAGAGTCTCTAAAGTCATGTAATAAGGCCATAATAGGCCATTCTTGATGTCTTGAGTCAATTTAAGTTCATTTGGAAAATAATGTAAAAAGTTGCAAAAATTGCCAAAAATGTTATGGCAAAATTGTAAAAAAGTGCAAAATGGAAGGTGAATGGTCATGTAAGTTAAAAATTTAGTTTGGGTCAATTAGATGAGTTGGTTTTGATGTTCAGGGCTTATAAACAATGTGTACGGTCAAATTCAGGAGGAGAGTATTGTATTGAAGTGAAAAACAATAAAAGAATACCCTATTTCTGCAATTTTTCTATTTTTTTGTCTGCTCCGGCCCATGGTACAGCCATGTATGGCCTAGAAATGGAAAGAATCTGAGTTTTTTGGAAAGAGCATTGAATTATATTTCATTTTCAGTTGGTTTCATTAATTTTCACTAGGTTAAACAAAAGTTATAGTCATTTTTGTGAAAATAGGTCTGAGAAACCCTAGTTGAGGGTTTGAGTACAAAAATAATGATTTGGGCCTCTTTCCACCAGTGAAATTTGCTCAAAATGGGTAAAATGGAGGGACAGAAGATGTATTTCAAGATTCCAATGGTTATGTTGTAAAAGGTAGAGTTTTGGTTTAGATTTGGTGATGCCCTAGATTGATTTTTCTTATGTTTTTGGCTTGAAAAGTGAGGCTAAGAGTGTGAGTTTGCATAAAAAGCATTGGTAAGAGACTTGTGAAGGTTTGTATAGCATAGGTAGACCTAATAAGACATGTCTGAGCTATTGGGAAAGTTTGAAGAAGAGTAGAGTGTGGATTTTCAATAAACGCTCTTGAAACTAGCCTAGAAAGGCCTAAAACAAGGGTTTAGTAGTTTGGGGCTTAAATGAGTGTTCCAAACCTTAAAAGTTGGTTAATCAGAGGTTTTGGAGATTTTTCTAAGACTGTCCATATGAATTATGTCTTGGCATCAAGTTTAGAGGGTACTTGTTTTGTAAAATAGGGCTAATTGTCCCTTTCGTAACAGTGGAACAATGAATTGTTTGGCATTTTGGTATGAAACAACCATACTTAATTCTTTGATATGTTGTGTAAAAGCTTAATGGGTGCTCAAAAAGTTAATTCTTTTGTTGGTTTGTGATCCCTACAGGAAAATAAGTTGAAGAAACCTCTCTAGGAGGGCTACAAGGCTTGAGGAGGGCTAAACAAAAAAACCCATAATCCTAAATTCTCCTAACTTGCAAAGTGGTTTGTTGAGGAGTTTGTAATCAGTCTACCTTGTTTGACATCACTCCAAAACTTTTGTTCATGTTGTTTTGACTGCATCTTTCAGTGATGCTCTGGAACTTTTGTTCGTGTCTATTCTGATTGCATCTTTTAGTGATGCTCTAGAATTTAGTTCCAGCTATTCCAACTACATCCTCTACTAATGCTCTAGAACTTTTCTCCCACTATGTTCATTCCGATTGCATCCTTCATGACACTCTATAACTTTCTAGCCCATTGGAAAAGCTCCAGAATTTTCAGCCCACACCAGCCCATACCTTTTCCCACCATCTGACACCTTTGTACCATGGAATTCATTAAAAAGAATTCCTTACAGCCGTCACCTTTATCATAATAAATAATTATTATTATGGTCATTTAAAAAAATCATAATAATAATCCCCCATTGCCACATCATCAACCTATCAATAAATCCACCAAACCATTATTAACCATCCCATCCGAAAATTCACATTAATGATGCAATTAATCATAAGTGTACTTCTGTATCAGCAAAAGTGGTGTAAATCAAAGTTGATTTTTGAATGTGAGGTATGTACAATCTTTTTCTTAATTAGGCAATAAATTGTTATTAGGACTCAATAAATTGAAACCCTTTTCCATTTTTCCCAAATTTAGAATTATGTGTTAATTGTGCTAGAAAAAAGGAGAGAGAACAAGGTAAAGTTGCAGCTATGTGGCTTTTAAATGTTTTCAAGTATGAAATTAATAGTATATGTAAATCTGAAAATTACTTTCAATTTAGATGTTATAGTATTTCTCCAATTTAATCAGTGTAGTAGAAGAAGAAAGCATGATAGAAGAATACATAGTATTTACGTGGAGAAACCCTTGCAGGAAAAAAAATCCACACCCAAAGATGTTTATGCTTGTATTAAATATCTTCAAGAAAGATTACATTTAATACTGAAACTTGTCTGAATCTTGATGCACACCTCAAAGCTTCTTCAATCTTCTAAAAGATGTTATGCTGTAATTCCTGCAATGTTTTTTCTACAACTTCAAAACTTGCTCTTTGGAAAATACATTGTGCTTTTTGAATTACAACTTCAAAGATTTTTAATTCAAAAGCTTGAAACTCAAATTACAATAAATTGTAATTGATAACATAAGACAAGTCCTCATGCAAAACCCAAGCACTCCAAATAGAGAAGACTAAAGTCAAATTGTACCAAGCACCATGTTAACTACTAGTCCTCATTATGGGTGCCCAACTTGTCCCACTTAAACTTAGTCAACAGAAATAGCATTTCCAAATAAAAGCAACAACAAAAAGTCTCTAGATTGGACGCCCAAGCTGTCCCAATCTATTTTAGTCAACTAAAGTGCATCACCACACATAAATCTCATGTAGACAACCTACATGATTGATGGCCCCAATATTATTCTGAATTAACCTATTCTATACATGCAAGTGACATGCAAACACCTGTAGTACAATGCAAGAGATACCTATTAACTAAATCTGGTAGATGGAGTGTTCTACAAGTTTTCTAAGTTGGAGTGTTCTACAAGCAACCTCACAAAAATGACATGCAACAACATGCAACTCCATATAACTGACATACAACAACACGCAAGTCCATATAACTGATATGCAACAACATGCAAGCACATGCAAGTTCATATAAGCAACATGCAACAACATGCAAGCACATGCAAGTGACATACAACAACATGCAAGCACATGCAAGTGACATACAACAACATGCAAGCATGTGCAAGTTGATATAAGCAACATGCAACAACATGTAAGCACATGCAAGCTTTTATGATCTCATGCAACCACATGAAAAACCATGCAAGTCCATGTAAGGTTTTATGAACTCATGTAACCACATGCAAAAATATGCAAGTCCATGCAAACTTTTATGAACTCATGCAAGCAATACTCCAATATCATCCATCTCTAACACTTCTGATAACTCCCACATCATATCCATGCAAAATGTATCAACAATATTTACTCATGTACATAAAAAAGCAAACTTCTAGTCTAAATATAAGACACCTCCAGAGTGGGCACCCAAGTTAACTCCCACTTGCTAGGAGTTGTCAAACTCTCAAAATAGACTTCAGGGAGTTGTCAACAAGTCTTCATGGACCCCACCCCAAAAGTGGATGCCCAAGTTTGACCCTACCATTTAAGAGTTAATTACAATAAGCCAAGTGATATGATTAAATATTAATTTACCTCTCAAGTCCTTATGTGTTGGGGAACACATTCCAAGAGATTTGGAGACACATGAAATTGGTTAGGATTGCAAGTTAATGACAACTTATGCCAACATTTTCCCACTTGACATTATACATTGCAATTACTCTTATAAGGTAGTCAAATTATTTAATCACAGGGAAAAACATCCCTAGCCATCAATGTACCATTGATTCTTCAACATACTTTTGTGCTCCAACAAGATACCTAGAAAAACAACCATGATAACTATCATCTCAAACAAGAACTCCTCACATCATGTTACCCATGATAAAGAAGAAACATGCCAAAGTGAAACATATAAACTATCACTAAAACCTGCACCAATCGCAACATGAACACAAGCATCAAATCATGTGATAGCATAAGACTCTGAGTGTTTGCCACACTCATACCAAATGGAAAAGCAACCACAGCAAGTTGCTAGCTCATCCAAAATATTCATACCTCAAAAAAGGGTAAATAAACCATCATAGGTAGAACTCCATGCCATCAACATACCAACTCAAAACTACAATCAAGTCCCTGTAAACCAATCTTGCTAATCATCCATCCTCCCATCTCAATGCAACATACCAATGTACAAATGACCAAAGACAAGGCCAACAAACAAAATCTGTAATAACACTAAACAAATTTGTGGATATTGACAATCCACATCCAAGTCTTCAATAAAACCAATGGGTAAAGATGACCCACTTAACTGCATAACTCGTAGATCCCAATAGTAAAACATGCAAAATCATCTTTGCATCAATAACTTGCAAACTAAGACAAACAAGAATATATCATGACAATAAAGAGCATATATATCCAAGAACCCCCACTGCATGGCCAATGTCAAATCTGAAAATAAGATCAAGGCATAAACAAATCCTCCTATAGCACTTCTCTTAGAGGATGTGGCTAACTTCTCTACCATATAGTGTCAAAACATATAATGATATGCATAAAACATCTTTTATTACCAATCTCTGAATAAATCTCCCAAGTCCTATTAACCAATGAAGAAAGAGATCAAGGAGCTACCAAATTATTATTAATAATAATAACAATTGACTCCAATACAAACCTCAACTCCATAAACATGAGAAACTTTTAAGAAGAAGACAATATACTAGGAAAGAGAGAAACTACAAAATCATACCATGTCTTTATACCACACTAACCTATGCCAAATTGTGTAAGTAAGATCTCTTTCAACACTCCCAAACTGAAAGGGTATCAACATCTAACATCCAAATTATGATGAAAACATGGAAGCAATAGACGTTAACCTCTCACTAAAAGTAGATCAAACTAGCCAAACATTCCCACAACAAAGGGAATTATTCCAAAACCACAAACCATTTATGTACCTCTCCAAAACACATCTTCAGAACTAGTTCCATAGCTCAAGATCAAATAATAATGAGAACAACAAAAATCCATAAATCTACTTCTCAACAATCGTTTTCAAGACTAGTGTCAAAGAGAAGACAAGATAAATATAAATAAAGAATGCATCTAATAATCAGGTGGGTAACACCTATTAGATCATTTACCTATTGAGTAGACCAAAAGTGGGATACAAGATTGTCCTTGCATATAACACCAAGCAATAAAATCTTATAATAAAGACAACCTTCTCATAAGGTCTATAATGGACTCACATCCATTTCCAAGTGTAGGCTTCTCGGTCCTTTTGTTGACATTTCATAATGAGAAATCTTTCCAACACATATCTCTAAGTTCAAGAGATATCAAGCCTCACCCAAGTCTCTCTAGTATCCATGAGTTTTCATAAATCAATCCATGCCAACTTCAAATGCAATCTGCACAATCATGAAGCTCCAAACAAATGATTAATACTTCAAAAACCAAAGAGAACTAACCAAACCATTGTCAAAGTTCCAACTATAGAATCAGGAACATATCATGACATGATCTAACATCTTCTCAAAAAGATCATATGCTCCAATGAACATATCTTGCTCCCAAGAGCACCTGTATCATGCCAAAAACTCTAACTCATGATCAAGAGTGCATCATCACATAATACTATACATCCTCTAAACCAAGGATCATATATCAAAAATTGATTAGTTATAAAATCAGCACCTCACCAAAAACTCCAAGAGTCCTCCACGGAAAACTAAGATGTCAACACCTCTTCTTGAATAACATGAAGATCTAGCATCCTCTGTCAATAGAACCAAAAATGTCAATGAACCCTTATCGCAAACTAAAGGCATAATCCAAGAGCTTCTTATGACACCAACAATAATTGCAAAAGATTATCCATCTTCTAATCAAAAGATTATGCATGGCTCACAACACTGCAACAATAATAGTTTAGAACCAATATCTTGAAACAAAGAAGATAGGATACATTATGAAACTGCAAAAAACTTCCATTGAAAGTGATACCAAGTTATGCATGGTATCATGATCAACATCATTACCAAAACTCCATTGAAAGTGAAAAAATCTTCTCATGCATCATAACTTTACTGCTATAGATTCCAATGAATAACTAAACTAGGTACTCCAAACTACCCTTTTGTCTCAATACAAAAAATACCAACGTAATCAAGGTGACCAAGAAGATGCCTACCAAATCATCTTATTCACAAGATCTGTACACATGCAAAATCTCATAGGAGAAAAAACATGATTTGTGCTTCAACCTCTAATAACTGGAAAAATAGATTCAACCCCACATTAGTAACATGTAGAACAAATGTAACCAGGTATAACATGTAGATTTCCAAGACTCAAAACACTAGAATCAACTCTAGATCTGATTTGCCAAATAAATCCACATAGGAGAAACCATAGATCATAAGAACCCAACAAGTAGCCTTGCAAATCTGAAATTGTTTCCATCCAGAAAGTGTCTGAACATAATTTTTCATAGATCTACAAACCACAAATTTTGGTTAACATGTAAAATCTGCAAAACCATATCTCTATAAATCTTGAAACCACTTAAACAACCAAACATTCACACCAATGAACACCATCAAATATGTCATCTAAAAATAATGGAATACCACAGATCTACAAACCCACAATCTTTTGAAACAGAAAAACTGTGAAAAACTTACATATTCAAAATAACATGAATATAAGAAAGGAGAAACCAGATTGTTCAGGAGTGTCCATATCATAAAAATACAACTCCACAACCTACATATAGCCAGTGATAAATCATTCAATTCTTTCATGTAACCATGGACTGAAACCATGAACCCAACATAAGCACTCCAAATTGTAGTCCAAAAAATGAGTGTTTTTCCATGTGATCAAGGTACTAGAAATAACCATCCAATATAAACACCCTTTCACTACACATGGCCATGAGGTAAAGGAATAAAACCACCAAACAAGAGAATATACACATATTGTCAAAATGGAGCTCCAAATCACTATCACATGATCAAATCCATAACCTTGAGCCTTAAAAGACCAACAAAGATTCTTTTGACAATATCCATCTGAGAGTTAAATATCATGGCTTCCAAACTCACATATCTGCAAAACAATGTTAACACATAGAACTTCCCCTGCAACCAAAATACCTTCAACACTTAAGAAAAAACATCCCTCTCTCATTACAACCAATGGCTTTAATACCACATGTTGGAAAAAGGGAGAGAAAATAAGGTAAAGTTGCATCTATGTGGCTTTTAAATGTTTTCAAATCTAAAATTAACAGCATGTGTAAATTTGAAAATTACTTTCAATTTAGATGTTATAGTATTTCTCCAATTTAATCAGTGTAGTAGAAGAAGAAAACATGATAGAAGAAGACACAATATTTGCGTGGAGAAACCCTTGCGGGAAAAAAATTCCACACCCAAAGATGTTTATTCTTGTATTAAATATATTCAAGAAAGATTACATTCAATACTAAAATTTGTTGGAAAAATGTGTCTCAACCTTGCAATTATATAAGGTTTATTGTTGATAGGATATATATATTTATATATATTTCCTAGTTACACTGATAGGTGTAATATACAATGGGAGCATGTAGTGGAGTGGGATACGTGTTAACATTTTTTTGTTAACAAAAACTGTTAAATAGCTGACATACATTAAATTAATGATATATTGTAAATCTGGATCATTCATTATTAGGTTTTAGATCTCATGGTAGATATTTTGTTGGCTTGTCTTGCCCTAGAAGGTAACCCTATTTTATGAGGGCATTATATTACAGTTGCAGTATCGTGATGTATTCTAAGAATCTGATAGTAGCCGTGTTGTCTCTAGATCTCTAGTGGTGATACTCCTGTGAGAAGTTTTCTCTGCAAGTATATTGTAATCTTTATGATTTCTGAATAATATATTGGATGGCTTTTTGAGTGTGGGGTTTTTCTCTTGAAAGGGTTTTCCCCACGTAATCACTGATTTGGTATGCATGATATTTATATTTTTTTTTTTTTTTTTTTGTAATTGTTAAAGATTTGTAAATTTTTGCATTATCCTCCTCTCAAGATTAGTGTAGGGAGTTGTTCTGCTACCTTAGCTTCCTTACAAGTGGTAGCAGAGCTTGATCGCCTTTGGTTTTAGTTGTGGGTTGTTGGGTTTTTTGAACTAATCTAGATTTGAGTGGGAGCTTTGATGCAAAGAAAGGACTCAAACAAGGTTAACTTGACACATTCTAAATAGGGTTTCAATACAAATGATGCAAATGTCCATTCTTGTTCATTATTAGCAATTTTCTCTTAAAGCCTATTACACCAAACAATGAAGAATTCAAACAAAAAATTGAGGCACATGATTGTTCTAACATCTTACAACACATTTCAATGATCTACTTCCCATTCATGATCAAACAATGCAAGGAATCCATTGAATACATAGTTAACTAGGTTTTATGACAGATTTTATGCAATCTTGAACACACATACCCTCAAAACTCCTCCAAACTTGAAAGTTATGAATTTTACTTTAAAGGGTTTTTAGAACATATTAAAACATAACTTTCTACCAATTTTCATGGGTTTTTGATGGTGGCAAACAAAGATATGAATTTTTTTGTGTTTCTGGAAACCCTAGGCAAGGTACATGGTTGTCATCACCAAAATTGCAATAACTTTCACAAAACTTAATGAAATGACTCCAAAAAAACACCAAAAGTTCTGTATTTCATAGATTCATTATCCCAATGCTTTCCCTTGACCATACCAGGTCGTACAATCCATACAAAAGAGGTTGTTCAGGCAAAAAATAGTAAAAATATGTATATGGCAATCACTATTTTGATCATAACTTTCACAAAACGTGATGAAAATCACTCAAACAAAAAGTATTAGGAAGATAACAACATTATCCAACTTTTTCAATAACTTGAAGGGCCGTACTATATAGTACAAGTCCATACAATCCAATCTATAGTCTGTTACACATAGAAAATGCAAAGGAAAACATGCAAAATTGAAGTATTTCCATTCCAACATTCTCCAACCTTCTCCAACCCTTGTGTTCATGTTTACATGACATATTTATACAATTACATCCATTTCCATCTCTCAAAACTACTTCCTAACTTCCCAAACCAAAAATACAACTTTTTACATCTTTTGCAACTTTTGACTCAAACATAAAAAATGACTCCAAAATGGTCCCTCATGGGCTAAAGTGACCTTATTAGATCAAAACACATCAAAATGACCTTAAAAACATACTTCAAGGTGATGCTCCTACATCAAGCTTATGCAGAAAACACTTTGTGATCTTGTTGCATGAATTTTCAGATGGCAAGTTCATCAGAGAGAATAGAGGTGGATAAATTTTCTAAAAATAATTTTAAAATATAGAACTTGAAGATGGAGGATCTGTTGATAGATCAAGATCTATGGGATATTGTTGATGAGAAGGTTTCAAGGCCTATAGATCCTACTTTGGCTGCTCAATATGATGTTATGGACCATAAAGCCAAGGGTCTAATTAGATTGGGTTTGGCAGACTCTATTTTAATCAATGTCCATGAAGAGACCTCTACACATAAATTATGGAAGAAGCTTGGTGAGATGTATCAAACCAAATCTTTAGTGAACAATATTTTCTTGAGGAAGAAATTGTATTCCTTGAGAATGGAAGAGGGTGGACGAATTACAGACCACCTAGAAGCATTAAATATGTCAGTGGCTCAATTGGCATCAGTTGGTGTCAAAATGAATGAGGAGGAGAAATGTCAGATATTTCTTTGTTCTTTGCCTAATTAGTGGGATTCTCTTGTTATGGATATTGGGAGTACTTTTGTTATATTGAAGACTGAAGATGTTGTGGGTTCTTTGCTTTTTGAAGAGATGAGGAGGAAGGTATCCATCAGTGCTAAGGAGGCCCTAAATTTTCATGGAAGACCTAAGAAAAAAGGCAACAAGAATGAGAAGCATGATAAATCTAGGTCCAAGCAGAGATCCAAATCTCCTGGAAAGTCTAAAGTTGTTTTTTGGAACTGTGGTAAGCCTGGACATATTCGTAAGAAATGCAAAGAAGAAAAGAAGAAGAAAAAGAAGAGATTGGATTCTGATTCTGAGTCTAAGAAGGAAGATGGTGATGCATTCATTGTGTTGGTTTTTCTTCTGAATCAGCATTAGGGTTTGCCACTTCTAATGCACAGGAAGATTCAGCCAACTAATACAGGAGGTTACGTGAGCTCCTCCCCTTCACTTCTGGTTCTGCCACACCAAGGGGGTGTCCCTATTTGATAAAAGTATGACCTTGACTAGCTCAATGACAGAAAGATATAACTTGACAGCAACAGGCAGAATACTCTCATGTATGGACCAAGATTTGTGTAACAAATCACAAGGTTGGCAACATTCTTGGACATAATGTCTGGTTAGGTATGAGAGCATGCAGAGGTTCCTAATCCTAATCCTACAACTAACAGGTGGAAGGATGCAATGGTTTGATTTGATTTTTTGGATGCAAAGCTGGACATGGTATATAACCTCAACACAGAGCTAGATTGGTGCCTATCCAAGGCTTGGAGTCGGTAGACATACACCTGTGAATGATCAGCATGAACAACTAAAACTGGATTTCAGGGGGATATACATGATATCTGCCTTACAGATATCTCCCAATATAGAGTGTTAAGCTGTCTATACTTATGGCATCCCTATTGCAGTATACCCTTCCCAATATTCAATCTGAAAATAGTTTAATCTACCCCTTGAGCAGAAGTTAAAAGATTAAACATTCAACACAGGAATTCTATGTTCTAGAATCTTAGACATTCCTTGAATGCCTGGACTCAGAAGAAAGATACATGCAAAACTGGAGATAGAATCAGCATAACACATGCAAACATAGCATTATTCATATAAAATTGACCATGAAATCAGTGGATTCATACACAAACATACAACAGGAGATACATAAACTCACAAGTTTTGTTGCACAGAGCAACCAAAACCAGTTGTATCTTATTACAGAGCCAAAATGTCCAATTTTCAACAACCACAAAAATGGTAACATAGTCTGCCTATATCGGCCAGAAAGTGTACCACAAGCAATTAATTACATGGCTTTGACAAAAATCTGCCAGATACAGTCCTCAGAAGGAATGGCGCTCAGAAGTTATTGTTGCAGCAGACAGAAAGTAGACAAGGGTGGCCTCGAGCCCTGTGCTGCCATCTGGAAATCTTCATTCTCAATCGGGTAGTTTGATCATTTGTACCATCGCCCATACCCTTGTTACATTCACCATTGATGGCTCAACCACCCACGTTTTACCTGGAAATCGTCGCTGCGTTCAAAAAGAAGTTCCCGCCAAAATGTACTTTACTGAAGTTTCAAATGTGCAGGAAGAATAGTCCCACATGCAAGGTGCGGAGACCCCTTCAGTAGTTTATAAACATGGCCACTAACATACTAAGTGTCGAGCGCTTTTTCCGCGATTGACACACATGCCTTCGTCTAAAGCCCATCGCCATGACACATACCATCGGCCCACCCCAAAAAGTTCTCACCGAGCTCAAAAGTCTGGCCGATACAACACTACGCTCCCCTTCATCAGCCAGAGATAGACCATCGGGCCAACCTTCCAAACCTTTGCCGATCTCATCAGTTACACCGATGAAGCCACCGCGATCCCTTGTCGGCCAGACCAATATCGTCGGCCAATCTCAAAATGCCTATGCCGATACTCAATCTCACTCCGATATCAAAAACATGAAGCTTTGAACCATTGAACCGGTTCAAACGGGAGCTTCAAAGCGGTGGTTCAAACATCAAAAATAATACTCCATAGGCAACAAAGCTTCGAACCATTGAACCTTGAACCAAAACAAAAAGGTTCAAGCGGGAGGTTCAACAATGCAATATTTGTGCAAGGCAGATGCATAATGCAACCCGTTAGAAGAAAATTGAACCCTGAACCGCTGAACCACTGAACTTAGAGAAAAAGGGTTCAAGTTCAAACCGAAATGTCGAAGACACAAAAATGAACCCATGCCGATGGAGAAAAGACGAAGACCACCTCCGTTGAACTAAGATGCAGATGCTGAAAAACACTGAGGGGGCCCAAAACTTAGAACTTTTTGGATTTTTTGGGAAGGTGGCTGCATGTTTATATGCTTGAAAACTGACTGCTCATGTAGGCACCAACACATTGTAGCTTTGACAACTCGTGCAAGTAATGATGCATGGTAAATTGACTTAGGTGCATCTTTCTGTATGACCTTTAATAGAGATTGGTTTTTTGAATATGAAGAATTTGATGGAGGTAAGGTGTACTTGGGTGATGATTCTTATTTAAATATTGTTGGTCATTGTAAAGTTAGAATCAGGTTTCCTAATGTTAGAATAAAAAGGATTAATAGTGTGTTGCATATCCCTGGATTAGCATGAAATTTGTTATCTGTGAGAAAACTAATACATGTAGGTGTGCAAGTAGTATTTTCTGATGCAAGATGCAAGATGGTTAGAGGTGCTATGGTGATTGCTAAAGGTGTCAGATATGGCACATTATATAAGCTTGATGCATGCATCATTGAGTGCAATAGTACTTATGTGAAAAGAAAGTATGTGGAAGAGGTGAGGGTTTCATCTTCAGCAGATGGTCATGGCTTTTGGGTACTCAAGGGTACTCTTTCTTCTTAATCAAAGTTGCCTGCAGAAAAAACTATGTTATGGCACCAAAGACTTGGCCACATTGGAGAAAGTGTCTAAGGACCTTGAAAAATAAAAACCTTATTGAAGGGTTTTCTAATTGTAATCTTGAGTTTGATTTTTGTTAGCATTGCATTTATGGAAAACAAAACTACATTTAGTTTTACTCGAGTTCTCATAAATCTTGTGGTGTGTTGGATCTTTCTAATTCTGATGTGTTTGGTCCTGTAGTTGTTCCTTCAATTGGAAAATCCACATATTATGTTCATTTATTGATGGCTATAGTAGAAGGACATAGGTATACTTTCTAAAGAGTAAATCTGAAGTTTTCAGTCAATTTAAAGAATTTAAAGCAATGTTTGAGTTGTAGACTAGAAAGAAAATAAAATGTTTGAGGACTCATAATGGTTTGCTCTAATGATTTTGATAGATTTTGTAAAGATTGTGGTATTCATAGACAAAAGACAACTCTGTATTCTCCACAAAAGAATGGAGTTACAGAAATAATGAATAGGACATTGATGGAGAAGGCTAGGAGTATGTTGAGTAGTGATGGTCTAGAAAAAAGGTTTTGGGCTAAAGCTGTTGCCACTGCCTGTTACCTGATTAACAGGTCTCCTACATCAACTCTTGTTGATAGGATGCCTATAAAGGAATGGTTGGGTCACAAGCCTTTATTAAGACATCTTAGAGTTTTTGGTTACGAGGCATATGCACATGTGCCAAAGGAGAAGAGAACAAAGTTGGAGAACAAGGCTGTGAAATGTATCTTCATCAGATATAGTTATGGTGTGAAAGGATACAAGCTTTGGGATCCTATTGTATAGAAGGTAATATATAGTAGAAGTGTTATTTTTAGAGAAACTAATCCTTCTTCTGTTATATTGCAGCCATAACAAAGTAAACAGGAAGATGTGATTCAATTTCCTTCTACACCTAAGAAATTTGAATCGAGGCTCATGGATAGACAAGAAGTTGAGGAGAGCCCATCTAGCTCTGAATCTTTAGAAGAGGAGGAAGAACCTCCAACTCAGTTTATTTGTAGGTCTACAAGGTATAAACAACCACCTGAAAGGTATTCACTTGATGATTGGAGATGTATTTTTGCTTTGAATACTAACATGGATGAACCTAGATATGTAGAAGAGGCATTGGGTATGAATGATGCAGAATCCTAGAAGATTGCTATGGATGAAGAAATGACATATTTGAAAAAGAATGATACATGGGATCTTGTACCATTGCATGAAGGACAAAAACCTGTTGGTTACAAATGGGTGTTCAAGAAAAAGATTGGTTCATATGGAGGTATTGAGAAGTACAAAGCAAGGTTGGTTGCAAAAGGTTACTCTCAAGTTGAGAGTGGATTATGGTGAGATATTTTCTCCTATTGCAAAAATGGCATCCATTAGATTTTTGCTTTCTATTGTTGTTACTTATGATTTAGAGGTTGAGCAAATTGATGTGAAAATTGTTTTCCTTCGTGGTGATGTGGAGGAGGATATTTATATGACACAGCCAAAGCACTACGTGGTGAAAGGTAAAGGTAATTTGGTTTGCAAATTGAAGAAATCTTTGTATGGCCTAAAACAGAGTCCTAGGATGTGGTACCAGAAATTTGATACATATGTGTTGAGTTTGGGATTTGAGCATTCTCAATTAGATCATTGTGTTTATTATAAAACTAATGGTGATTGTTTCCTGTTTATTGCATTATATGTTGATGATATGTTATTTATTGGTAAAGGGAAAGGTATGATTTCAGAATTGAAATCTCAACTTGCCGCTAAATTTGAAATGAGAGACCTTGGTGCAGCTAGACACATTCTTGGGATGGAAATTATAAGAGATAGAGTGAACAGAAAGCTATGGCTATCCAAAGTAAGTATGTCAATTCAATTTTACATAGGTTTAACATGTAGGATTGTAGACCATTGCGTGTTCCCTTTTTAATTGGAACAAAGTTATCTATTTCATATTGTCCAACATCTCCATCAGAGATGGAAGAGATGAATAGTGTGCCTTACTAGAGTGCAATTTGAAGTTTGATGTATGCTATGGTTTGTACTAGACCAGACATTGTGCAAGTAGTGGGAGTTCTTTCTAGATATATGTCTAATCCTGGTAGACTTTATTGGGATGCAGCTAAAAGAGTCTTCAGATATTTGCATGGTACCTCAGAGTATTCCTTGTGTTATCATAGTAATTTGACTGAAGACGATATTTCCCAGCTTGATATTCATGGCTATGTGGATTCAGACCGGGCAAGTGATATTGATAGTAAATGATCCACTAGTGTTTATGTGTTTACTTTATTTGGTGGTGCAATTAGGGTGATGAGTAAGCGACGGGATGTGGTTGCTTTGTCCACTAGTGAAGCTGAGTATATGGAAGCTACTCATGCTTGCAGAGAAGCCATTTGGCTTAAGACTATCTTCATATATTAGAATAAAACAAGGTGCAGTGATAATTTATTGCGACAGACAGAGTGCGATCTGTCTAGCTAAGAACCCAACATTTTATGCCAGGACCAAGCACATTGATGTACAATATCATTTTGTTAGAGATATGGTTGAAGATGGTAGGATGAAGCTGGTTAAGGTAGAAACTTTGATGAATGCTATTGATTCATTAACTAAGTATGTGAGCATAGAAAAGTTCAAATGGTGTTCAAAGACTATGGGCCCTTTGGCCCCTAGCAATTAAGAGGCGATGTTTACTCCCTCCTATTGCTCTTGCAAGGTGTTCAACAAGTGGGAGATTTGTTGGGAAAATGTGTCTCAACCTTGCAATTATATAAGGTTTAGTGTTGATAGGATATATATATATTTATATATATTTCCTAGTTACACCAATAGGTGTAATATACAATGGGAGCATGGGGTGGAGTGGGATGCGTGTTAACATTTTTTGTTAACAAAAACTATTAAATAGATGACATACATTAAATTAATGTTATATTGTAAATCTAGACTATTCATTATTAGGTTTTAGATTTGATGGTAGATATTTTGTTGGCTTGTCTTGCCCTAGAAGGTAACCCTATTTTATGAGGGCGTTGTATTACAGTTGTGGTATCATGATGTATTCTAAGAGTCCGATAGCGGTTGTGTTGTCTCTAGATCTCTGGTGGTGATACTCATGTGAGAAGCTTTATGCAAGTATAATTTAATCTTTGTGATTTCTGAATAATATATTGGGCAGCTTTTGGAGTGTGAGGTTTTTCTCCTGAAAGGGTTTTGCCCACATAAATCACTATGTTGTGGTATGCATGATATTTATGTTTATTTATGTTTAAGTTTTTGTAACTGTTAAAGATCTGTAAAGTTTTGCATTATCCTCCTCTCAAGATTAGTGTAGGAAGTTGTTTCACTACCTTCGCTTCCTTATAAAACTTCTCTGAATCCTGATGCACACCTCAAAGCTTCTTCAATCTTCTAAAATCTGTTATGTTGTAATTCTTGTAATGTTTTTTTTCTACAACTTCAAATCTTCTATATAGAAAGCTTCAAAACTTGCTCTCTGGAAAATACATTGTGCTTTTTTAATTACAACTTCAAATCTTCTTAATTGAAAAGCTTGAAACTCAAATTACAATAAATTGTAATTGATAACATAAGACAAGTCCTCATGCAAAACCTAAGTGATCCAAATAGAGAAGACTAAAGTCAAACTATACCAAGCACCATGTTAACTACCAGTCTTGATTATGGGTACTCAACTTGTCCCACTTAAACCTAGTCAACAAAAATAACATTTCCAAATAAAAGCAACAACTAAAAGGCTCTATATTGGGCACCCAAGTTTTCCCAATCTATTTCAGTCAACTGAAGTGCATCACCACACATCAATCTCATGTAAGCAACCTGGATGATTGATGTCCCCAATATTATTCTGAATTAACCTATTATGTACATGCAAGTGACATGCAAACACTTGTAGCACAATGCAAGAGATACCCATTAACTAAATCTGATAGATGGAGTGTTCTGCAAGTTTTTAGAGTTGGAGTGTTCTGCAAGCAACCTCCTAAAAATGACATGCAACAACATGCAACTCCATATAACTGACATGCAACAACATGCAAGTTCATATAATTGGCATGCAAAAACATGCAAGTCCATATAACTGACATGCAACAATATGCAAGCACACACAAGTTCATATAAGCAACATGCAACAACATGAAGGCACATGCAAGTGACATGCAACAAGGTGCAAACAAATGCAAGTTCATATAAGCAACTTGCAACAACATGCAAGCACATGCAAGTGATATGCAACAAAATGCAAGCACATGCAAGTGACATGCAACAACATGCAAGCTTTTATGAGCTCATGCAACCACATACAAAAACATGCAAGTCCATGCAAGCTTTTATGAACTCATGCAACCACATGCAAAATATGCAAGTCCATGCAATCTTTTATAAACTCATGCAAGCAATATTCCAATATCATGCATCTCTAACACTTATGATAACTCCCACATCATATCCATGCAAAATGCATCAACAATATCCACAAATGTACATAAAAAAGCAAACTCCTAGTCTAAATATAAGACACCTCCAAAGTGGGCGCCCAAGTTAACTCCCACTCACTAGGAGTTGTCAACAAGTCTTTATGGACCCCACCCCAAAAGTGGACAACCAAGTTTGACCCTACCATTTAGGAGTTAATTACAATAAGCCAAGTGATATAATTAAATATTAATTTACCTCTAAAGTCATTATGTGTTGGGGAACACATTCCAAGAACTTTGGAGACACATGAAATTGGTTAGGATTGTAAGTTAATGGCAACTTATCCCAACAAACTACACTACAAATGAGGAAAATGGTAACACATTGATTTTGTATGCATAGTAGAAAATAATGAGTAAGGGAATCTAGGTTGACGTGCTGATTTGAAGTGATGTCATAAGTACCTTCATCCCATTCCATCATTTATAACAAATTTTGCAACTTGTTGTAAGTTTAGGTTTCACCATCTTGGCTCATAATGCAATTAATAGGACTAGTCTTTCTTGTCATAGCTAATCATACAGTTTAGTGAACAACTCAATGAGAAAGCTCAAAAATTCACATGGGGGCAACACAAAAATCAAAACCAACCTCTGTGGACAAGCTCCTAGCTCTGCATAACATTACAGAACAATTTTAGATGGTGGGATGACTAAATTTTGCTAAGAAATTTGAGGGTTATAACCTAGAATTAGTTAGAGTTTGTCGAGAACTTCATAGAGGGGCACTCTATAGTACAAGGGAGAAAATTCAAGATAAGTGCCCAAACTATTTTTGATATTTCTAGAATTGAAAATGAAGGCATAAATTTGGCTAAAGAAACAAACATTTCTTATCAGAAAATGATAGAACTCTTTATACAGGAAGGGGAACCTCAGCCTCAATTGGTCATAGGTCCTCAGGGTCAAAATAAGGGTATTCAAAGAATGTCAATTGTAGAACCCTAAAAAATAGTAGTAGCTTGGACCATTAAATATTTCACTTGTGACGGCTAATGTGCCACCATTGTGGGACCTCCTTTTTGCCTTCTCATTCATTTACACCATGGTGCCAAGCAACCCGAACTCAAAATCAATATCTCTGCCCTCCTGATCAATTCTCTAGTCAATATGATAGAAAGATATAAATTCATGTTTGGAACCTTGAAACACCATGGACTAATTACCATAATCTGTAAGCGTCAACTTTTGAAAAGAAGAAAAATAGATAAGAAGTGGCAGAAATTTCTTCAAAAATTTGAAGCCCCAGCACCTGCAAAACAATTTGAGAGAGGGGAATCTTCTAGTATGGTTGCAGAAAACCCTAGGAAACCTTCTCCTAAACCCCAACAAACTCAAGGGACTCCGGAGGCAAAAGTGCCAAAACATACATCAAACCCTTCAGAAACTGATAACTCCCCTAGGGAACACAATATTCTGGAGACTCTACGTGAGACCCTGAGAAATCAAATGAATGTAGAAGTTATTGATTCTAGAGAGGAGCACGAAACTAGTCTGCCTAGGGCAAGAAGCCAACGCCCTAAGCAAAGATTGCAGAGGTCCCCTCATCCATGAAGAAGTAAAATGCTAGCTATAGATGTAGGTTTTTCTGCCACACTTGAACACCCTCCTATTCCAAAAAGGAAGAGGCATGATAGATAGTCAAGTGTGAGTGAGACCCTAGGAAAAGGTAACAAAAAAGAACCCGTCAAACAAACTAGTCTGGCTAGGAAAGAACAAGAGGAGCCACTGAGACAATTATGTCGAGTGAACAACAATCTCCAATAGAGAACATAGGTGAAACACATAAGAGCCCTGTAGGAGAGGCTAATAAAGAAAATGCATTTGATCAAAACATAAGTTTTTGAGACAACCTTTTCAATGTAGATAATGAAGAGCATAGTCAAATGGAAATTGAGTTGAGAAAATTGAAAGAGGATATTATACAATTAAGGAATAAGGTACAACAAAGTGATGAGCATATTTTTGTATAGAAGAAAAGCATTGATCAAAAAGAAGAAACAATAAAACAATTGAATAAATCTTTAGAAGAAAAAGTAGGAAATTTGGAAACTAAGTTGCAGCTAAAAGATGAACTCATCTCAAGCTTACAAACCCAATTAAAACAATTTGAAGACAAGAACCAAGGACAACTAGTAGCCCTGTCTGATAAGGATAGGCAAATCAAAAGATTGACTGACAATTTCACAGACTTCCTCCAATCTTTTTTGGAAAAGCAAGAAAAATATAAACTAGAACTAAATGTAGCCCTTAGTCAAATTGTAGAATTAGAACAAGAGTTGCAAGAGGTAAAAACCAAACCACCCATGGAATCCAAAGAAATCCAAATAGAGCCCACCAAGGTGGAATGGTTTTAAGTCCATATACCTCCCTTGTTGAGAAAATGGGTTGAAAGATGTTACTTTTTAAGACAAGTTGGAGTAGAAAAATCTCAATTGAAGGAGTTAGTCTTATTAAAAGAATCTTTTGACAGGTTGTATGAGGCAAAAGTAGAGGCATGTAAGATAGGAGAATTGTTATTAGCCTATAGAAAGCCTTCTAGATTGTATTCTATGTTTTTAAATGAACAGGTTTTGAGATGGAAGCTACTCAAAATTTCCTGCAATCTTCCTTATGATCTAGATGATAAACAATTTTTGGAAACTTTCAAAGATTCACCACCTACTCAAAAAAAATTGTTGTGTGAATTCTTTATTCATAATTTGCTTTTAGAAAAACATAATGACTTCTTCATCAATCTGTTTGTGGGAGAGGTTCAAATCAGGGCCTTTCTATCTAACCTGCAAAATCAGATTAGTTGGCAGGAGAGAACTAAGGAGTACCTGCAAGCAGAGAAAATAGTTGACCTTCTCATGAGGCATCTCTATCATAAGCCATATGCATTCACGAAACAATTTATATTGACCAAGAAGTATGAAGCCATGAAAGAAAAGTATAATGACAACCTTAGGATCTATTTTGAGAACTTCAAGGTAAATGGACCTAAATTAATGGACAAGGCATTGAATGCATGTGAGGACAGATATACTCCTCTTCCGATGTACTTGAAGAGAAGAGAGATGATCTCCCCTACTAACTTGAGATGGTTTTATAGGAGAGCAAAAGCACTAGTATAGATACTACAACAACTCAAAACTAAATGGATTGGCATGAGATACAGACCTCCTTTGCTCCTACAACTGGCACTTACAGTATTAGTCACTTCAGAACAATCTCTAGGGGATTTTTAGTCTTGGAAGATACGAGCAAAACTGTACAAAGGGTTTCTCAAATACCCTGATCATCAAGATCCAAAATTAGGCGACACATATGACCTCAGTGAATTGTTTGAAGGGTTAAATAAGAAAAGGGAGGTAGAAAAATAGAAAGAGCATTCACAGCAAAGAGCAGGAGGACCTGCTCACTCTTAAGAGGGGGAGGAATGATGATGTACAAATAACCTCATCTTAGTGTTAGCTTAATTTCCCCTTTTGTGCCTTTAGCTAACCCAAGCCTATGCCAATTTATTAGTCTTAGGAGTAATAATTATCTATTTTGAAAGAGTAGTGTACAAATCCTCATTCTTGAATTGACTAGATTTTATCACTAATGTTGACATAATGTTGTGAAAAGATCCATGTGTCTTCTACAGGTTTTTGAATATAATGAAGTGGGAAGAATGGACATGAATGCAGACTGGAGTCAATAGTGCCGAAAGTCTAGGAAACCAAAATTTCAGGGGACTCAGGATTTAAGACTTCAGTCATTTAGTACCATCTGACCACTTTGCAATTATTTATCTTTCTATTATTTAGAAAACAAATTAAGACATTTAAATCTCCACTCAGAGTCTCTGTTATATTGCATTTAGAAGACAACTTATTCAATTAGTTTTTGTTATCTTGTTTTTAAGACTTTTTCGGTGGCATTGATGACCACCCCTAGTATCTAGGATTTTGGAAGTGATATAGACTATCTTTGTTTTCAAACTATGCTTCTATGAATGAATTGAATCAAAATTGCTCTGTATCAAAATAGATTTACTAACTGATGTGTATGCAAATTGGACTTTTAAGATATTAATGGTGAATGTGATTTGAGTCGATAGAAGACTTCTGAAGCGCTGGCCACTCGAAGGAAGTAGAAATAGATAAGTACTTTAATGTTCTGTGAATGTGTTCATTATCATTTATGTTTTGTTTCTGTGTTGTTATGTTCTGAATTGTTATAATCCTCTGTTTTGTAATGTTATGGTAGAATGGTGTTAATGTTAACCTGCAAGGTATCATGTTTAGTTGTTTTCAGTGAAGTATAATCTATAGTTGTAATTTCCATAGTTCTATGTGTTGTCTTGTAATTTCCAGAGTTCTAGAGTCACTTTCTATAAAGAGAAATTCTAGAGCTTCCGCCTAGTCTAGGAGCTCAATATAAGTTAATAGTGTGAATTTAGATTTGAAGTATTTCCTACTTTCTTAGATTAGAATGTTTCTTTCAATTCATAGTTTAAAGTTTATATGCTTTGTAGTTTAGGTTCCTATTGTAAAAGCTTTCCTAAAAGTCTAGAAAAATCATTGCTAAGTTGAGATGTCCAAACCTACCTTCTATTGTAGACAGCCTTGGACACAACCTAGTTGACAAAAATGACACATTTTCAACTAAAGTATTAGGACTAAACAACATCTTGTCATCCAGCACCTGTGTCTGGCTCTGACAACCCTTGCATCTGGTGATAGCTTCCTTCTAACCTACTTATTTTAGTTCTATTTTCTGCTTTCTGTAACTATCATCTACAAATTTGTTAAGTTAGTCTATTAGGTCTCCATATTGCATAATTTTATCAACACATTTATTATCAATCGTTAATCATTACAACAAAGGAACAGAGTCCCCACCAACCGTAGCTTGGATCTTCTCTAGGGAAAACAACCAAGGTTAGAGTTGTTGGTGGCTTGTGTTCTAATGTTTGATGAGGAAATATTGATCTAATTACTTCATGATTGATTAGGTCCTCAATACCCATCTTACATTTTGGTAAACCTGATGTATCTTACATTTGTGCAACCTTGTTTATTTTTTTGTGTTTGATTAGTTTATAAATTGATTAAACACTTATATTGCATATATTACTTTATCTTGTGCATTTAGTTTAGAAAGCAAAAACACTTAAACTTTTTTATTTTCTCTTAAATAGAAAACAAAAACATAAACAATTTTTTTCTCATTCTTCTATCCCTTAATCAACATATCTATTTTTCCATCACTCTTTCTTCTCTATCGCTTCCTAGGAGCACTTGAGTGTCATAAAACGTGTAGTCACTTTATGATTTTTGTGACTCGGTGCTCTAAATATGAATATCATACAAGAAGAAGTTATCAAATTTTAATGGGTTCCCGTGCTTTGAGTAGCTTTGATGTTTCGACATTGGAACCCAATTTTGTTAACTTATTCATCCCAAAAAGTTCCAGAACACAACCATCTTTAGATCACATCCCCACCTTGTTGATGATCTTTTAGACACAACCTTCTACCAACTCTCTTGAGATAGAAAACTCTATAGCCCATGTTCCTGAGGCTCGAAATCAAAATCTAGATAGTGAGTTGGATATTTTATAGCAATTCTTGGGCATAAAACATTTCACTAGGGAGGTTTTCCCTCTTTGAGAGAATCTAATAAAGTTGTTACTTGATGATCCTCAAGATGTGGAAGTTCTAGTAGCCTCGCTTACATAGTGGATAATAACATTATATTGTTGGCTAGCTACATAGAGCCCCTCAACAACACATCCTCTCGAAACGAAATGGGGATGCAGGTATCGATACCCATGTTGACATCTTCTATTTCAACATTCACTTCTTCCATTGTCACCACCACTACACAATCTGGTAACAAAGCTAACATTAGTTCTAGGGTATCAAGTGGGAACCTTACCTTCATCCCACCTTCCTTCGGCTCCAATTTACTTATCAAAACACCAATCCAAATGTTTCCCAGCATGTTGTTATCTAGTCTCGTCCACAATTCACTTACCAAAATTCCAATCACATTGTTTCTCAACCTCTTGTTAGTTCATCTCCTTCATAGTCTAGCCATTCACAAGTCACTCCACTTTATGATCTTGTAATAAAACAACTCTTGCAAAATGTCAATTCCTTTTAACAACAAATAGAAAACATGAGTCAAATCCAATCCCAACCTACCATTCCATCTTATTACACTCGTAGTCTATTATCACTCACTATCCTAAGAACTTTGATGTCAGATAAGTTTTAAGTTCCTCATTTTGAGAAATACACTAGAAAAGGAGATCCTAATAACCATGTGTTAGCCTTTACCACATTATGGAGTGACTTTATTTTTGCAGATGCTCTTGTGTAAAACTTTTTCCTCAGTTGCTAAAAGACACGACCTTGGATTGGTTTTGCTTGCTACCATATAACTCGATTCATTCTTTTCAACAACTCGTTAATCAATTTCTCAACACTTTCAAGTCAATATCAAACCTCAATTCGCATTGACCGATTTGGTTCATTGTAAGAAAGGAGTGAAAGAAAAAGTGTTTGACTTTATAGGGTGTTTTTTATTAAAGGGGTAAAATAGGTTTTGAAGGGGCCTCAAAACCCTATTTCAAAATGTTGCCCAAAGATAAAAACTAGACTTACTAGCAACCAAAAAACAATAAGAAAAAAACTAACAAGTAACCAAAAGAAAAGAAACAACACAACTACAACTTCTTTAAAGTATCAACAGCCTCCAGTTCCTACTTGTAGAATTCTTCCTGCATCTTCACGAATCCTAGTAGCTCATATTTTTTAGCCTCAAAAGACTTTTTCTTACTCCCACAAGTGTGGGTGCTAAGACCTCCTTGCTTAGCATTCTTAACATGTTTACCTTTACCAGTGTTAGTCTAAACCTTCTCCCCAACATCCTTTTAAATAGAAATTCCCGTGACCTGATCCTCCCGGAGTTCCTTTAGCTTATCAGTAAGGATCTTGATACCTTCCACACTATTATGGATAGTGCAGTTTCTAATCTCCACCACCATCTCTAGGTTTTGTCTAATCTCCTTCATCTCTTTCTCCAGCCCAACAATGCGAGCTTCAAGGTCTTGACTGAAATTACTCAGATCTCTTTCCATTTGTCCCATCTTCGGAATAGCATCCCAAGTAAGTTGAATCTCTGAATCTAGTTTATCATCAATCTTCAATCTACTTCCCATTTTTTCTTGCATAGCACTCAATTTGATATTGATTCTATTAATCTCAATGAAAAATCATTTGGTCATCTAATGTTGACTAGCCATTGCATCCCTGACCAAACCTAAAACTATTGAACACAACTGAATACTGAGAGGGGGGGTGAATCAATATGCAAACAAACTTCAAATCCTCTAGAGAAGATTAAAACTTAAACATTACAGCATTAACAGAAACATAAAAGATCAAAACAATGCATAACACCACATAACACTAGATATATGTAGAAAACCCCAAAAGGGGAAAAACTACGGTGAGGATTAACTCACGATAGATGAAGCTCAAAAATTACAACTTTGTTTTAGGGCTACAACCCAAGGAAGCTACTACTCCCTAAAGAAATATTTTAGATTCACTCCCAAGGAAGCTACAACTCCCTGTAGTCTTTGTTTTAGGGCTACAACCCAAGGAAGCACCTACTCCCTAAACTAAGAACAAGCTTAGAAATGATTACAGCATGATAGTACTTCGACTGTCTGAAATTGACAATGAAGCTCACTCCTTTTGATGATTGCACTTCTGCCACTCCTCTTTTTATGATTGAATCAATTGGGCACACTCTTCACTTCCCTTCTATCACAATATATTTAAGTTGAATCAGGATAGGCTCTAACACTTCTACTCTTTTTCCTTCAGTCACACATCATAATGCATATCATATTCATATTCTACTCTTCACATACTCATATTCGCAATCATACCTCACCTAGAACAACTAGGTTTATAATATATGCATGATATTACATTGATTACATTACAAGTCGGCCAATACAAAAAGAATATTATAATTACAAGTTGGCCAAACATCAAAGATCATGAAACATGTAGAGATCAAGCCCTAACATGAATTCCACGCAACATCAGGAAGAGAGACATGCCTTGTGGATCCCAACACATGCTTAACCCGGTCCTAAACATCCTTCTCAGCATCATCCTTCAAATACTAACATCGGCACATCACACTCATTTAAAATAAGTCACCTTTAAGCAAGAAAACATGAAACTTGTAGCACTTCGGACATTACAACTTGGCAGAACTCATGAAAGATTAAACATTGATTGCACTTCTCCCAGATGAGTTGGTAGAACCTATACACCATATCCAAACAATCCTTGAACTCTGTACAACAAGAACTTTGTGGCACACATCACCAACATGTATTCTGAGAACAATTAGGCTTTTGAAACTATCTGTAGCTCACTATCATTTGGAAACTAAACTTGCAGACCTCCAAATCACTTGATATTGCAAGGTAGCATGCATTAAACATCTCTAAACATGTCCTCAAAACTGCATGAACAAATATTCACTTCCAAAGGAATGCAGAGCATTTCAACAAGCCTTCATCACCACTTTACTATGCCAAAGTACATACCAAAACTCTGTCACTTGTAACTTTCATTGCTAAAGGTATAATGAGTTGAACTCTTGGATATAACACATTCACAACATGTTGAATTCAACTTCTAAACCATATGACCTTATCTTCAAAAGTGAAGGAATGTGGAGCATTTTACTAAGTAATCTTCCAGGCAACTTCTTACAACAACAACCTTTACTAACATCTGAAGATCAAAACCTTCTTATAGAAACACATACTTCCTTAGGATCATTAGGAAAGAGAATACAACATGCTATAGGTCATCAACAACATCTCAACATCAGCATCAATGCTTCTAACTCCCATCTTAATATATCAATCTTCATCTTGATGGTTCTAATTCCCATCTTAATACATCATCATGATATCATCTCTGCTAACAACAAACATACTCAATATAGCTTAACAATGTATGACATCCAACCATGAACATCAGCAACATCACTATTAGCACACCATCAACATAAGCATCAATGATAGTCCAAATTAAGTGTTGATATCAAACAACCCAAACTAAGTGTTGACATCAATGACAACCACACAACCACACTTGTGACAACCCTAGGTAACATATGTGCAACAATCTCCCCATTTGGCATTGATGGCAACACACACTAGCTCATTATCCCCCTTTGACATCAAAGACAAAGGGAAAAAACTTCTCCTCCTTAAGGTACAAACTCTCCTTTTCAACCTTTTCCTCTATCAGCAACAACCACTACCTGCTTCCCTTGAGAGGTAGCCATCACTAGTCAAGGAAAAAGATATAACATGAATTACTCCCCCTGGACAGATGCACCAACTATGCATCTAGCAAGGAGTGGCAATTACCCCTAACCTCTGTTGGAGATACTCAAAAGTGTCCTTTGCAAGAGCCTTTGTGAAAATATCTACAATCTAATCCTTTGTTGGAACATATTCCAACTTCACTTCATACTCTACAACCTTCTCTCTCAAAAAGTGATACTTGATTGATATATGCTTGGTTCTAGAATGCATCACTAGATTCTTGGAAATATTGATAGCACCAGTATTATCACACAAAATAGGAATATGCTCATCATATTGTACCTTGATATCTTTCAATATTTGCTTCATCCACAAAACTTGTGTACAACAGGATGCTAATGCAATATACTCTGCCTCTGCAATTGATAAAGATATAGAATCTTGTTTCTTACTATGCCATGAAACCAATCTGCTTCCTAAAAAGAAAGCACCACCACTTGTACTTCTATCATCAACACAACCAATTCAATTAGCATCAGTGTAATCACTCAAACCAAAATCATTACCTCTTGGAAACCATAAGCCATAATCTTGAGTTCCCTTCAAGTATCTGAATATTCTTTTTACTACCTTCTCATGAGTTTGCTTAGGATTAGCTTGAAATCTAGCAACCACACATACTACACGCATAATATTAGGTCTAGAGGTAGTCAAGTACAATAATCCTTCAATTATAGATCTATAAAGAGTTTGATCAACCTCGACTCATTAAACTTGCTCAAGTGAAAACTATAACCATAGGAGTACTTACTGGTTTGGACTCCTCCATACTAAATTTCTTCAATATCTCTCTAACATACTTAGCCTAATAAACAAAGATACCATCATCTAGCTGAACAATTTGAAGCCTAAGGAAGAAAGACATCTCACCAATCATAGACATCTCAAACTCTTTTTGCATCTCCTCTATAAACCTCTTACTCATATCATCATCTCCACCAAAGATAATGTCATCAACATATATTGCAACTATCAAGATCATGTCTCCCTCTTCCTTAATGTAAAGATTACTATCTGTGGTACCTTTCTTGAATCCTTGCTAAAGTAAGTACTTATGCAACCTAGCATACCAATTTCTAGGCGCTTGCTTGAGTCCATACAAAGCTTTCTTGAGTCTGCACACCATTCTGGATCCTCTAATAATTGAGAACCATCCAGTTTCTCAATGTAGACCTCTTCCTCTAAATCACCATTCAAAAATGTTTACTTGACATTAATCTGATAAACCTTGAAGTTCTTGTGAGAAACAAGGGCAAAAAACATCCTGATTGCCTCCATCCTGGCTACCAGAGCAAAAGTCTCCTGAAAATCAATACCTTCAACTTGTGAATACCCTTACACACCAATCTTGCTTTGTTCCTCACAACTTCACCATATTCATTCAGCTTATTACGGAACAGCCACTTTTTTCCTATGACATTCTTATCAACTGGTCTGGGAGCCAATTCCCATGTCTGATTCTTCTCTACCTGATTCAATTATTCTTCCATTACCTTCAACCATCCATCATCTTTGCTAGCATAAACAAAGGTTTTGGGCTCTACCTTTGATAGTAGACATAGATTCACTTGGTCAATTTATTTTGCAATCCTTCTCCTAGTCTACACACCTTCATTCTTATCCCCAATGATCTGATATGTTGAATGATTCCTCTGAAGCAAAATGACCAATTTTCCCACAATTGAAACATTTGAAAGGTAACTTACCTTTGTATTTTCTGGTGCCCTTCTTCAATCATCTTACAAATATTGCCTCTACCTCATCAAGGTCATCATCTTGATCAGTTGCTTCATCTCCTGCCTTCTTACTTGCTTTAAATGCTATTTCCTTCTTTGCAGCACCTTTGTCAAATTCTCTCATTTCAAAGGTTGTGAGAGAGCCAAACAATTGATCTATTGTATAGTGATCAAAATCCTGAGTCTCCTCAATAGAAAATACCTTATGATTGTAAGATTTAGGAAGACTTCTCAGTACCTTCTTCAAAATCTCATCTTCTTTCACTTCTCCACTAAGACCTGTGATGCCATTAACTATTTCATCCACTCAAAGCATATAACTAGAAATGTCTTCATCTTCTATCATTCTCAGGGTCTCAAATTTGCTCTTGAAGATTTACATCTTGGCTTGCTTCACTTTACTATCTCCTTCATAAATGCTTTCAAGTTTTACCCAGACATCCTTAGCAGATTTGTAACTCATTACCTTTAGAAGTTCTAAATTGGCTAGTCCACTCATGATAGCACTCTTTGCCTTAGCATTGCTATCATACAACTTAATCTCATCAACATCTATAGGATCAAAAGCAAGAGCAGTGTAACCATTCTTGACAACTTGCCAAACACCAAACCCTAGAGAAGATAGATAGTTTTCCATCCTGAGCTTCCAAAGGGAATAATTTGTTCCATCAAACATAGGTGCCTTGTGATATCCATTATGAGCCATCTCAGACCTTCCTCAAGCAGTTAATCTTCTTCTGAGTAACTTAGCTCTTATACCAATTGTTGAACACACCCAAATATTGAGGGAGGGTTAATCAATATGCAAACATTCAAATCCTCCAGAGCAGATTATAATTTAAACATTATAGCATTAACAGAAATATAAAATATCAACACAATGCATAACACTAGATATATGTGGAAAACCCCAAAAGGGGAAAAACCATGGTGAGGATTAACTCACAGTATATGAAGCTCAAAAATTACAAATGTGTTTTAGGTCTACAACCTAAGGAAGCTACTACTCCCTACTGACTTTATTTTAGCGATACAACCAAAAGAATCTACTACTCCCTGAAGAGAGGTTTTAGGGTCACTCCCAAGAAAGCTACAACTCCTTGTAGAATTTGTTTTAGGGCTACAACCCAAGGAACCAACTACTCCCTAAACTGAGAACAAGCTCAGAAATGATTACAACATGATAGTCCTTCTACTGTCTGAAACTGACAATGAAGCTCACTCCTTTTGATGATTGCACTTCTGCCTCTTCACTCCTATTTTTATGATTCAATCAATTAGGCACACTCTTCACTTCCCTTTTGTCACAAAAATATCTTTAAGCTGAATTAGGATGGTGCAGTCATGGTTAGGTGCTGGAAATAGGATAGACAACTGAGAGGGGGGGTGAATCAGTTGTCTCAAAACTTTGTATCTTTTGCAGTTAATTCTTTCTTTTGCTCCTTAATAATAATTCAATAATTTAATCATGAAAAAAATCAATCATAAGAGTAAGAGTAGCAACACAATAACACACTTGACACCAAGATTTTTGACGTGGAAACCCGGTTAAGGGAAAAACCACAGTGGAGGTTAACCCACAAAAACTAATAGCCTGTTAAAAGTATTTTACAAATGAGAATGCACATGCATTCGGGCTCACTGCCCAGAGCTCACTACTCAAATGGAGGCTCACTACCTATGAAAGTATTTCAATAAAATAACAGAGATTTGAACTAATTAATAGTATCTGCCTATGCAAGAGTTTCAGTTCTAATTAAGTACAAAAATTGATCTTACACATTTCATCTTTGCTCTGCTCTTCTTACTGTTCTGCCTTCATTCGCACTTTGTATTTCTGCTCTTCTCACATACACCTTCTTCACACACTCACACAAACTAAATCATCCAATTTTATCAGCTATATATATATCCGCAACATGATCTACAATCATTCTATTAGTCGGCTTCATCAACACTTAGAATTTTTATGAAAGCTTTGCTCTGTCAGCTAAATCTATGCAAAAATTGAGGTGCGGACCAAAACTTGCTCTTGGAAATCATCACTCATGTCAACCATTATCACTAATCATCACCATTTGTTCAACAAACAACTTCCATACATCCGGAATCAAAATCTTCTACAAGGTTGGCATGTTCTTCTTCTGTCTACTCTGACAAACTGGAACCTGGTACTCAGAGGCTAATATATTTTGAATCCTTCATCATTGAAGGACAAAAATATGAATTTAGATTGTCTTGACAATGCATGTAGCTCCCTTAGATCCACAGCTAATCATGACTTTCTACGAGAGAGATCCAGACAAAAATACTGGACCATGTCACCTGTTCTGTTCCTGACTGCTCAGACTTAGACACATTCTGAATCTGACTTCCAGTATGAACAGATTGTATTAATTAGATTATTAGGATGATCTTAGTTGCCATCAATGGCAACTTCTATCATGCCTAGCAGTGTCTCTTTCCAACAAAATCCCCCTTTGGCATTGATGGCAACACTTAGTGAAAAATGATTGTCTTGTGCAACTCCCCCTTTGTCTGTACATTCATGCACTTCACTTGTTCCATTGCTCCCCCTTTGTTGAATACCTCATTTTTCACTGTCCTTCACTCCCCCTTTGACATCAATGGCAAAGGTCGGGGTCTGCAAGCCAAAACTCTCCAAAATTCTGTATATACTGCCGCATATGTACAAATAATCAGTCTCAATTACATGAACTTGAGGATGTCTGCAAAACTGGCTTTTATTTGCACAAGTTCATAGGCCCAAGTACTCTTCATCCCATACAAAATTTAGATGTGCCCACTCAACAAAAATGCATAAGCTTCTGCCTTTGCTAGATCTGGAGGATCACTTGTCTAAAGTACATTCTAGGCTTCGGATAATGCATTATGCATGGATTCCAACTTGGGAACAATCAATCCACGGAGTTCACACATCCTCTTCATTGTATTGCCTCTCTTTTACTAGCCCCTTTATTTCATCTGTCAAGCTAATAACCTGACATTCCTGGCTTATAGGAGAGGCGGTTAGAGGATCAAAATTTTGAGATAGAACTAATATTTTTTGTTCTTGTTCCTTTATCTTCTTATTTTTTACCTTAGACCATGATAGGCAAAACTTATATATATCTCCTCCATTTATTAGAGAATTCTAAATGCTCTATATGCTAATGCCCAGTATCAACCTATCACTCCTTATCAGATTCTTAACTTGACTGAATTTCTTGTTCAAGAACTCCTTCTAAACTTTTGCCTCTACAAACTTTTCAAAAGACTCAAAATGTGAGTTTACTGAACTTACAAGATTTTTTAGATGTCCGGAGGGGTAATCATTTTGATTCTTTTGATAGGTTGGCATTAATTTCTCCAAAATTTCAGTTGCAAGCCCCAATAGCTCATTGTCCTCCGTGTGGGATTTTAACATCTTTTCTCTAGCCTTTACTTGGGTGAATGATGCTATTTTCATCAATTGAATTGGAGAGAGAGCATCTGGATTTGCTAGACCTTGGAGTAGCTCAGGCTCATCAAGTTCAATCATTTCTTTTTCAAGAAGACCTTTTACTACATCTGTAGTGTCTCTTGCAACCATTTCAGAACCATCCTTTTGTTCATCTGATTTCTCAACATCTGCTTTAGATTCTTCAACATTTGTACCATCTTCTTCTGCCTTATCTTCCTTTCCTTTTTCTTCCTCTTTCTTAGTTTTACTCTTCTCTATGTTCTCTTCTGAGGGGCTCTTTCCTGTTTGCTCACCACTTGTTACCTGGTCTGGAGGACTCTGTGTGGTAGCAATATCCTCTTCTTTTTCAGAGTGATCAGGTGGTGGAGTAACCCCTGCATCAACTATTCTGTCTACCATATCTGTCCTCCTAATTGACTTGTTCATTTTCCTAAACTTCTCCAATCTTTGGATCAAGTCCATCATTGGTCTCCTCATGGATTAGTTCCAAAGGATCTAGAGTAGTATTTTGGTCATCAATTCTCTTGTTATTTTCTTCTTCAAGAGCTTCTTGTTCCAAAGCAAGAGGATTGTCTTCTTCCACTTCTTTTTCTGAAACAATATAGTATTTATTTGTCCAAAGCCTTTCTCAAAATTTCCTCTGTTTCCTTTGCAATTTCCTCAGTCTCACCAAGCATTAGCTTGTTCATCTAGACCTTGCTTCTAAATTTATCTTTAACTTCTCTAAGGATTTTATCTACTTCTTTTCTCGTCATTATAGGGCACAAAGAGGAGAGAATATACTCTTTGAGTTCTATGTCTTTACCCTTGGATACTTCTTTCCTCATTTCCATTACATTCCTAAAACTTTTAGGAAGTTCTTGTAAGATTTCCAATAGGGCTTTATTGAATTTATTCAAATATATGATAACAGCATCTTCTAAAATTTTCTTGTTTGCTTGATCAAGGTTATCATAGTAGACTCTGATAGTTTTTAAATTTCCATGAATAGTGATTGTTTATACAATTTCATTAATAGTCATGGCAACCTTACCAATTGCTTGCTTTTTATCAGCCTTATTGCTTCTGGAAGGCTAGTCTTCAGAAGTCTTTGAAGTTTTGACCTTCTTGGATCTTATTTCTCACTTCTTCATCTGTCTCTATCTCCTCATCATCTCGTGTGCTCTTGTGGGTTCTTGTTGCCTTGGTTTTGTTTCTTTTCCCTCCTTCACCGGATGGAGTGGCTTTCGGCTTTTTAGTGGAAGTGGACTTGAGTGGCTCAGCAGGAGTTGCAGAACTCCTTGTCTTCCTTGGGGCTTCTGGGGGGAGTACAGACTCACTTTTTGTCTACCCAGTGCTTTTCTTTATCCTTTCAATCCTTTGTCTATTTTCTCTCACTGCTTCTTTTGTAATCCCAATGCTTTCTACATACATCTCTACTTGCTTGTGTACCTTTCTTTTTGTTTATGGATGTCTGAGTTCCACATGCAATTTTAAGCTTACTTCCTTGTATGTTCTAAACTTTCAACAGAGGTGTCTCTAGGTTTGCTTAGGAGATGTTGAGCATACATGTCAAGAATTTCCTCATCCACTTCATAACCCATTGGCATTATCCAAACTGTTCTTGGTTCTACAACTTCCATCAAACATTGATCTGTGTCTACCATAAAACATATTTCATTTTCATACTTTTCTACAACTGAACTAGGGATTCTTTCCCTTGCATGCATTAGACTCTGAAAGTTTTTGAAATATCCCCAGATTGCAATCTTTTGTTCACCTGAATCTCCAAGATTATGTAAATGGTCTCTTATCTGGATTTCCATTGGCCTGTCATTTGTCCAGTGCACATCTTGCACTCCAGGCACTTCATTCATAAAATAGAAAAATAGGCATATGATCAAGGAACCATATTTGAAGGAGTTTTTCTTATCTCTTTTTATTTTGCTCACATTCTATATTAGTTGATTTTGTAGTAATTCACACAGATCATAATATGCATTTTCCTTTAACATCTTGTAGGCTGCATATATTGCAGTCCCAGAAACTAAATTTTCCCTGCTAGAGTGATAAATCTTGTACCCGATCACCATAGAGGCAAATTTAACATCTGGTTCTGTGATATCATTGATGGTCATTGCCCTTTTGTCAAACTTGGCACCGGTAGCATCAGTTACTGTCTGGTTTTTAATGGCTTTCAACATGGGTAATCCGTCGGAAGAGTTTAACCCAGTTACAGTCTTGATAACATCCTTTGTGATCTTAAATGGTTTCATTAGCCACAAGAATTCATCATGTATTCGGCTTAGGATGTAACAAACCCATTCATTTTCATCAAAAGACAGAAATTCAATCATTTGCAGAAAGTGTTTGCTTTCAAGGGCTTCAAATTCGGGTCTCAGTTGGTAGCTGTCATCTTTCATATGGTTCCTAAACAACTCTATCAGTTTTAGATTCCCAAATTCTTCTAGATTGCAATGAATGTATGCCCTAATGTATTCAACATGTAAAACCCCATAAGGAACACTCGAGAAGGCACCTAACAGCTCGACTTCAACATATTTATAGGGATGCTTCTTGAATTTAGGACGGGGCCTCTCAGTGACATCAACGAGTAAGAGTGTAGCCATTTGTAGAGAATGAGAATTCAAGAAGTTTTGTAGAAAATAGAAATACTTTGTTCTACATATTAGGGTTTTGCTTGGAGATCCTCTTCGCACTTTAATTCTTGGGAATTCTCAGATCTGAACTTGTCTATTCTTCTCTTCTTGCTTTCTTCTAATGCAAAGTAATCTAAATGTGGAATGAATGATCATTTAATGTTCTGCAACACCTGATTTGTCTTTGTAATAAATGTTTAGTTGTAATACATCTGGTTACTCTATTTTTTGAACAATTTCACATAAGTTACTCCACAATTTTCCATATCCACCTTTTTCTTATAGAAATCCTTCCAACAGTTTTGATTCAATTCAAGGTACCTTTTCTTATTGTGCCAGATCTAGGTGCTCACTTACTGGCTAGGGGAATTTGATTTATCATGTTGCTCCCCCTTAGCCATGACTCTCAAATTAATTCCTAGAGGAATTTTTAGCACCGGATTTCAGTGTAGATCCATTACTGTCATTCATATTTGTTTTCTTGACCCATATCTTGTTTGATTCATTCTGAGTCTCATTCGTATCAATTTTTTCTTTACCTTTGTCTTGTCTCTGCTCATCCAGTTTTCTGCTTACCAGACCACTTCTTCCATTGTTCCTATTTCTATAGAATCTTGCAATGTGACCAGATTTATTACAGTTAAAGCACACAACATTTCTTTTCTTGTAAACCTAATTTTCTTTTGATCTGTATTGATTAGCCATGTGTCCAAACCCATTGCAAACAAAGTAGTAACCATTGAAAGAATTACTAATTCTTCTATTGTTAGCATTATTAATTTTCATACTTCTGCATTCATTTAATCTATGACCATACCTTTTACACTTGAAGCATTGACCAATGAAGGATGGACCATTTTGATTTACTCTGCTTCTGCATTGAGTAGCTCTATGACCAAATTTGTTGCAGTTAAAACAATTTCCATTGAATGATGGATATCTTTGAGTATTAGGCTATCTTACCAAAAGTTTTCTAGTTCTGTTTCACCCATTGCTAGGTTGAAAATTTATCTGTCTGGATCCAGAGCTTTCTCCTTTCTCATATCCAAGACCATGCTTGTCATTAGCCCTTTTGTGTCCTTCAAGCAGTGCTTCAAGTTTTGCTAAGCTTATCTTGAACTTCTCCTTATACTCATTTGCAACATCTAGGTCACGTCTGAGAATGATAATTTGCCTTTCAAGTTCCCTTTCATTGTCTCTACTTTCTTGTAGATTAGACTCTAGATGGCTAGCTATTCCATCCAATTTGCAACATTCTTCAATTGTTTCTTTCAGTTTTTGATTCAGATCTTCTTCAATTTTCTTCCTATCCTCACTTTCTTTGGTTTGCCTCATCACCCCAGATTCCATTTCAATTTTCAGAATATCAACTTCTTTTGATAACTTTTCACATTCCTTTGTCTTTTCTTCCAAAGCTTCATTCATGCCATTTTCTTCAGTAAACTAGATAGCTGCAGAAGTAGCTCCTTTTTCCTTTGCATAGATTTCTTTAATTTATCTTTTAACATTTCAATGGTATCATCAGCATCTTTAAGTTCACTTCTCAGATTACTAATTTATGTTTTAGACTAAACAAGCTCTTCTAGGGCCAACTGAAGTTGATCCTTGAGTGAACTCATTTTATAACTTCTTCCAAGATCTTTTCCTTAAGCTGTTAGGCTTCTCCAAGGAACCTTGCTCTGATACTAATTGTTGGAAATAGGACAGACAATTGAGAGGGCGGGTGAATTAGTTGTCTCAAAACTTTGTATCTTTTGCAGTTAATTCTTTCTTTTGCTCCTTGATAACAATTCAATAATTTAATCATGAAAACAATCAATCATAAGAGTAAGAGTAGCAACACAATAACACAATTGACACCAAGATTTTTGACGTGGAAACCTAGTTAAGGGAAAAAACATGGTGGGGATTAACCCACAAAAATTAATACCCTGTTAAAAGTATTTTACAAATGAGAATGCACATGCATTCGGGCTCACTACCCATAGCTCACTTCTCAAATGGAGGTTCGCTACCTATGAAAGTATAACAATAAAATAACAAAGATTTGAACTGATTAATAGCATCTGCCTATGCAAGAGTTTTAGTTCCAATTAAGTACAAAAATTGATCTTACACATTTCATCTTTGCTCTGCTCTTCTTACTGTTATGCCTTCATTCACACTTTGTATTTCTACTCTTCTCACATACACCTTCTTCACACACACACACACTAAATCATCCAATTTTATTGGCTATATATATCTGCAACATGATCTACAATCATTATGTCAGTCGGCTTCATCAACACTTAGAATTTTTATGAAAGCTCTGCTCTGTCAGCTAAATCTATGAAAAACTTGAGGTGTGAACCAAAAATTTCTCTTGGAAACCACCACTCATGTCAGCCATTATCACTAATCATCACCATTTGTTCAACAAACAACTTCCATACATCCGGAAGCAAGATCTTCTGCAAGGTTGGCCTGTTCTTCTTCTATCTACTCTGACAAACTGGAACTCGGTACTCAAAGGCTAATATCTTTTGAATCCTTCATCACTAGAGGGAAAAAATCTTGTTTTAGATAGTCTTGACAATGCATATAACTCCCTTCGATCCGTAGCTAATCATGACTTTCCACGGGAGAGATCCAGACCAAAATACTGGACCCTGTCACCTGTTATGTTCCTGATTGCTCAGACTTAGACACATTCTGAATCTAACTTCTAGTATGAACAAATTGTACTAAGTAGATCATTAGGATGATCTTAGTTGCCATCAATGACAACTTCTATCATGCCTAGCAGTGTCTCTTACCAACAATAGGAGGGTCCTCAAAGAGAACTATCCAGGACGTGTAACTAGAGTAAACACAACAAAAACAACTCAAGATATGAAACAAATATAGATTCAGTCATTCAATATATCATAGAATTCAAATACAAGTCAGTCGACAACATACGAGCTTATGATTAGGCTTACAGACCTGATTACAGAATATCAGAATATGCACAAGATATAGCTTTGAAGCTCCTTTGCACAAATTCAAACTATCTATCTTCTAAATCATGAGAACTATCTATCTACTTTCCTAGGGATCTATTACATCATTATATATCATATCTAAAACGTACGATTCTTCCACATCAACCAAAGAAGATCACAAACCCCAATGACGAGCTATAATGTGTGTACATAGATAGGTAGGACCTAATTGAATAGAAATCCTCCGCAATTGAATAGAACGATGTGTCGATCTCGAGAAAGGTCAGCAATGAACCAAAGATCATTAAATGATGTGTCATTAGGCATCAGAGGAAGTGAAATGCTCTGTAGGTCTTCTCCTTTAGCTGATTGTTTGGGACTGTCAGGATGCTCAGTTCCAAAAAAATAGTTGATCTTTTGATAGCGATAACTTTCTGGTACTTGATCCAAATGCTCTGAATTTTGGATATGTTGTAGTTGAATGAATCTAGATGTTAAATCCAGCTCTGCAAGGTCTAAAATGGAAATGTGGTAGAATGTAGACCAAAATACAGAAACTGCTATTGACTGAACTGCCTGAACTAAACTAGAAAATGAAAAGAAACAAACTAAAATGTAAATGTTTTTGGTTGATGCAAGATTGCTCTTGAACCAGGGATGCTCCTACATCAGACATTTGGGGTTATTGAATAAGTGAGTCCCTCATTTTGTTGTGGATAGAGGAAAACCAAGACGGTCCACCTCAACCTGAGAAATCCACTATGAATCTTTTTGTCAATCTGCCTTTCCACTTTACAAGATATTCTTTGTATTATCTTTCTCTAGTGTTGCATCCCACTCTGCTATCCAAAATGTCTTCAATCTACTCCGGTGCTCGTTGTGGTAACTGTTGCTTCAAGTCTTCTTCAATGTTGTCACTGAACACTGCTTCATGATACTGATATAGGTCTACAATGTTGAAAATAGTTGATATACCCAATGTTTTTAGTAACTCCACTTCATATGCATTTCTGGAATCAAACTTTCTAAGTATCCTACAAGGTCCAAACTTCTTCATCTTCAACTTGTTATATGTCCCAACTAGAAATCTGTCTTTTTCTCAGGTACACCATCGTTTCATCTCCCACTGTAAATTCCTTATGTATCCTTTTCTCATCTGTTTGTGCTTTATACCTACTGTTCATATCCTCCAAATGTTTCTTCACCTAGCTATACACTGTCTCCATATGTTCTACAAATTATTCTGCTTCTACACTTCTTTTGTTCTCCATACTGATATCTCTCAACTCTACTACTCCTCTAGGGTTTGGTCCAATAACAATCTCAAAAGGTGTTCTTCTAGTACTCCCATTCATTGAACTATTGTATGCAAACTCTGCTTGTGAAAGAATCAAATCCCAACTTCCTGTCTTCTCCCCAACCAAACATCTCAACAAGTTTCCTAAACTAGTATTCACTATCTCTGTCTGTCCATCAATCTCTAGATGAAATACTAAATTGAACTTCAAATCTATCTTCATCTTCTTCCAAAGTGTCTTCCAAAAGTATCCAAGAAATCTTGTATCTCTGTTTGAAATTATACTCTTAGGTAATCCATGCAATCTCACAATCTCCTTGAAAAATAGGTCAGCTACATGCACTACATCAGTTGTCTTCTTACAAAGTATGAAATGTGCCATCTTTGAAAACTTGTCCACCACTACAAATATTGAATCATGTCCTCTTTGTGTCCTAGGCAATCCCATCACAAAATCCATGTTGATGTCTTCCCAGGGTCTCTCCAGTACTGTCAAAGGTTTATACAATCCAGTGTTCTGACTACTCCCTTTTGCAACTTGACAAAATCTGCAACTCTGCACAAATTTCCTAACATCCTTATGTATCTAAGGCCAAAGGTAGTTTTCACTAACCAAAGCCACTATTTTATCAATGCCAAAATATCCTACCAATCCACCACTATGTCTCTCCTTGATCAAAGTATCTCTCATTGAACTTCTAGGTATGCACAACTGATTTCCTTTGAACAACATATCTTCTTGGATGAAATAATCCAACCACTTAATCCTATCTGTCACAACAAGTTCCGTGCATTCTTTCCAAGGTTCTACAAAATCAAGATCTTCCTCATACATGTTCTTCAATTCATCAAATCCCAACACTTCAATTTTCATCTCGGTCAACAAGTTCATTCTCCTACTCAATGCATCTGCAACTTTGTTTGATTTTCCATTCCTATGCTTCAACACAAAAGTATAACTCTGCATGAACTCTACCCATCTCATATGTCTCTGATTCAACTTACCTTGACTATTCAAATATTGCAAAGCTTGATGATCTGTATATAACACAAACTCTTTAGGCAACAAGTAATGTCTCCACTTCTTCAAGGCTTGGATTATGGCATAGAACTCTTGATCATAAACTGAATATCTTTTCCTTGCATCATTCAACTTTTTACTAAAATATACTACAAGTCTACCTTCTTGACTTACCACTACTCCTATTGCATTTCCACTTGCATCACAATCTACTTGAAATACATTATTGAAATCTGGTAATGCCAAAATAGGTTACTCTATCACTTTCTGTTTCAACAACTCAAAACTTTTATCTGCTCTTGATGTTCACTTGAAATCTTTTATGTCACCTCTCATTGTCTCTGTCATAGGGTTACAAACTGAACTAAAATTTCTGATGAACTTCCAGTAGAAACTAGCCAATCCATGAAATGATCTGACTTCCCCAATGCTCTTTGGTGTAGGCCATTCAACAATTGCTCTTACTTTCTCAGGGTCCATCTTCAATCCTTCCGCAGAAATCACAAATCCCAAGTATACCAATTCTTCCTTCATGAAACTACACTTCTTGATGTTTATCAACAATTTCTCTTCTCTCAGTCTCCACAATACTTCTCTAAGGTGCTGCAAATGTTCTTCTTTTGTCTTACTAAAAATTAGAATGTCATCCAAGTATACAATACCAAACTTACCCAAGAACTTCTTCAAGACTTCATTCATCAATCTCATGAAAGTACTTGGTGCATTTGTCAATCCAAAATGCATTACTAACCACTCATACAACACTTCATTTGTCTTAAAAGTAGTCTTTTATTCATCTCTTTCTCTGATTCTGATCAGATGGTATCCACTTTTCAAATCTATCTTTGTGAAATATTTTGCTCCACTCAAATAGTCCATGATATCATCCATCCTAGGTAAAGGAAATATGTACTTAACTATAATCTTGTTCACTGCTCCTGAGTTTGTACACATTCTCCATTCTCCATCTTTCTTTGGTGCCAACACTGCAAGTATTGCACAAGGACTCAAGATTTCTCTAATCAAGCCTTTCCTCAACAATCTTGTATCTGCCTATTCAATTATTCATTCTTTGCCGGTGTCATTCTGTGTGTTGCTTTGTTAGGAAAGCTAAAGGTATAAGATCCATGTGATGATTGATATTCCTGATTAGTGGTAATCCTTCAGGTACATTATCTGAAATGATGTCTTCATACTCTGTTAGCAATTTAGTTATCTCCTTCAGTTGTGATTCTTTAGTCTCCTTCTTTAATGTTTTAGGCTTCTTAAGAATCAAAGCATAACACATATTCTCATGTCTCAAACCATCCAAAATTTTTCTCCCATCTACCAAATAGATTCTAGTATTCCCACATACTTCACTCTTAGGATCATTTTCCAAAGGAATCAAAGTAATTCTCTTTCCATTTGATGCTATAGTGTATGTATTCTTCCTCCTATCATGTATAGCTTTCCTATCATACTGCCAAGGTCCACCCAAAAAGATATGACAAACATCCATAGGCATAATATCACACAATACTTCATCATGATAAGATCCAATATGAAATTTTACCAAACATTGTTCACTCACCAGTACCTTATGATCATCCTAAATCCATGCTATCTAATAGGGCTTAGGGTGTTTCAATCTTTCCAACTTCAACTTAGTCACCATTTCCTCCGAAACCAAATTATCTGAACTACCACTATCAATTGCAACCTTACAACATTTACTTCTTGATTTGCATCTGGTTCTGAACAAACTTTTCCTCTGTGATGGTTTCTCATTTGTCTTTGCTTGAAATAGTGCTCTCCTCATCACCAATGATTCCCCTTTCTCAGGTTTGCCAGCTAAACTCGGTGATCCAACAGGTTCTTCTTCAACATAGGCTACTCTTCCACTGTTCTCTGTCCTCTTGCTAGTGTTCCCTTGATTACACTCAAATGCTCGATGTCCTTCACCTCCACACTTGAAACAGGTTCCTCTGAATGTTCTCCTATCAAGTCCTCTTCCTTCTCTTTTGTATCCTTCACTCCAGTACAGACTAGGGTTTCTTCTGTATAAAAATTTCTGTCATCTTTCCGGTATGCATTGTTATCTCTATCTTCCTTCTTGAATGTGTTCTATGATCTATTATGCTCCACAAATGATCTATCTCCTCCTGAAAATGTTCTACCTCTGAAATTTACCTCCTCTGCCTCTCTATCTCTAATCATGCCTCTTATTCAACTTTTCTTCAACTTTCAAAGCAAATTGGTATGCTTCTTCCAATGGTGTCGTCCTCACCAAACTCAGTTCCTCTTGAATGTTCAATCTCATCCCATTGATGTATCTAGCCACTTTCTCCTTACTTGCCTCATTATGTCTTGTCCTTATGATCATCTTATGAAATTCTTCAGTGTACTCCACATATTTCTCCTTCTGTCTTAAGTTCTGCAATCTTTTCAACAGTTCCAACTCATAGTCAATAGGTACAAGCTGGTTCTTCAATTTTGTCACCATCCTATCCCACATAGTACTCTTTTCTTTTCCTCTTTTGTTTCTATCCAACTGGACTTCCTTCCACCATATAGTAGCATGTCCTTTCAACTTTGTCTTTACAAATTTCACCTTCTCCGAATCTTCAACTTTATCCAGTCAATCAATTCTTCAGGATTTAAATTGTCAGTGTAGTTTGGTACATCAACTCTAGGTGTTTTCCCAATCTTTAAAATAGCTCACAAAATCTTCACTTGATCTGATTCTTCTTCTTCATCACCTCCTAGGGTTTCACCAATTTGTTCAATAGATTGAAATTCCTCTTCATCATCACTCTCAACATTAGGTCTAGGTGTCAATCCTCTTTGCCTATCTTCCTCGACAGCATCCAATCAAATTCTCATTGTTTTCATCATTTCCATCATCTCATCCATCCTACCAACCATGTCTCGACAACAGGGATTCTCCTCGGCGGCATCTTCCTAGGATCAAGTGCAAACTGCCTCAAGTTTGGCGATCAGGCTACAAGGTGACAACTGCTTCACAATCGGTGATTGGTTGTGACACAAGTAACCTACCTTAGATTTGGCAATCTATCTACAGCAAGATCTTACAGAATTCCTTTGCCAACTTCACTCAATTCGCTCCCAAAGATTCAAACTTTCTTTCTAATACCACTTGGTGCAGTCACGGTTAGAAGGGTCCTCAAAGAGAACTATCCAAGCCGTGCAGCTAGAGTAAACACAATGAAAACAACTCAAGATGTGAAACAAATACAGATTCAGTCATTCACTATATCATAGAATTCAAATACAAGTCAGCCAGCAACATGCGGGCTTATGATTAGGTTCATAGGCCTGATTACAGAATATCATAATATGCACAAGATATAGCTTTGAAGCTCCTTCGCACAAATTTAAACTATCTATCTTCTAAATCATGAGAAATATCTATCTGCTTTCCTAGGGATCTATTACATCATTATATATCATATCCAAAACGTAAGATTCTTTTGCGTCGACCAAGGAAGATCACAAACTCCAATGAAGAGCTATAACATGTGTACATGGATAGGTCAGACCTAATTGAATATAAATCCTCCGTAATTGAATAGAATGATGTGCGGATCTTGGGGAAGGTCAGCCACAAACCAAATATCATTGATGATGTGTCATTAGGCATCAGATGATGTGAAATGCTCCACAGGTCTTCTCCTTTAGCTGATTGTCTGGGACTGTCAGGATGCTTTGTTCCAAGAAAATAGTTGATCTTCTGATAGCGATAACTTTCCGGTACTTGATCCAAATGCTTTGAATTTTGGATATGTTGTAGCTGAATGAATCTAGATGTTAAATCCATCTCCGCAAGGTCTAAAATACAACTAAAGTAGAATGTGGACCAAAATACAGAAACTGCTATTGACTAAACTTCTTGAACTGAACTGGAAAATGAAAAGAAACAAACTGAAATGCAAATATTTTTGGTTGATGCAAGATTGCTCTTAAACCAAGGATGCTCCTACATCACAGGAAAGGCTCTAACACTTTCGTTCTTTCTCCTTCAGTCGTACATCATGCATATCATATTCATATTTTGCTCTTCACATACTCATATTCACAATCATACCTCATCTAGATCAACTAGGCTTACAATATATACATGATATTACACTGATTACATTACAAGTCAGCCAATACAACAAGAATATTACAATTACAAGTCAGCCAAACATCAAACATCATGAAACATGTAGAGATCAAGCCCTAACATGAACTCCACACAACATCAGGAAGATAAACACGCCTTGTGGATCCCAACACATGCTTAACCCGGTCCTAAACATCCTTCTCAACATCATCCTTCAAAGAATAACATTCGCACATCGCGTTCATTTGAAATAGTTCTCCCTTAAGGAGGAAATCATGAAACTGTTACGTCAGAAAATGTCCCCCTTGGGGGATTTTCCCTCTTAAGGTTTAGCTCCCAAATCTTTAGAATGTATTTAGAGCATCTTTCATGTTAATTTGACATCCTGATGAGAAAACCCTAAAGATTTGTGACAATTTGGACTCAGGGGTTGCACTTAAAAATAATCTTGCCTGAAATATAGGGGGAGGACTTGGGCGCCCATGCCCTAGTCCTGCCCTATTTTAGGTCAGGACCAATTTCAAAGTGTCAATTACAAAATTCTTAGTGGGAATGTTTGTAGTTGCATATATAAGCATGTTTAGGCATTCATTTGTAAACTAGATGGAAATTAGATGGATAATGTGTACTTGTGGCTTATGTGAAATTGATTCAAGGCATTCATTGTGTGGCAGAGAAGAATTTGTGTTGTTCTTGTGTTTGTATTTGCAGATTTGGCATCCATCTCCTCATGGCATGAAGAGCTTCTTCCTTCCATAAGATCTTCACTAGAAGGTGATATCAATTGTGTTTTCAATCATTTATCATTTGGATTTTGCCTCTATCCCACAAGGATACACACTCTTTATCTGACAATGGTGTTTGGAAGACTTGAATGTCTCTCTGAGGATTGACTAAGGCAAGCCTCTAAACACCACAACCCCCAACCCATTTTTCTGTGATTACAATTTACAAGTTGCAGGAGTAGAAAAAGTGGAGTTGCAGGAGAGCAGTGTAGACTATCAAAATTGTAGATAAAAGAAGAAAATAGGGACCTGGACTTAGGCACCCATTCATTAGTCCTCTGAATCCTGTAACAAGAAAATCTCCAGGACAGCAGGAACAAGTTGCAAACAAGGTTTCCAAATCCTGACAAAAATTATGGCACTGGACTAGGGCACCCGCCCATTAGTCCCTGACTGTTCTTCTTTTCGACCTTCAAAATTTGGTACACATTTGATTGTCATTTGATATCTCTGTGTGTGAGCATTTTCCATGATTTGTCTATTTGCTTCTGAATTTGCATAATTAGGGTTTTGAGTATAATTGGGCTTAATTGAACAACTAAATCACACAATTCTAATTTTCCCTACATTCCAAGTGACTAAAAACTTGATAGTAGATTTCCTACTCGGTTGAAGTCCTTGAATGTTTGAGGTGAAAGGAGGACTCATACAAATTAACCCTAAACACAAACAAATCCTCTTGCATCAATTTTCACCTTAAACATTTTGGTGAACCCATGTTTTTAATGAATTTTGCACCTTTTTGAGTGTTGTGCTTTAGATTTGTGTCCATTTCATTCATTCATATCATTGTTCATCTTATTGCATTTGAAAAATTACAAAAAAAATTGAAAAATTACAAAAAAATTGAAAACATTGGCATTTTTAGCTTGCATTTTCAAATAGTTTGAATTAGTTTGCATTTAATTTCAATAAATTTCTATCATTATCATCAAATATGATTTAAAATACAGAAATTTTTCAATCATCTTTCATTTTGATTGCATTTTCATGATGCTTAAATTGCTAAAAATTGCTTGAAATTGTGCATTTTTTCGTAAAACCTAGCTTTGCATTAGCTAGGGTTTGTAGTCAAAATATTGTTTCAGATTTTACTACCCTTTTAAAACACTCATTAGGAATTATTTCTAACTGTAGTGTTGCATCATAGTCATTTTCTTGCAAAATTTCATGCCTAGAGCTTGAAAACCTAGATTTTTCACTAAATTTTGGCCTTATCGTCTCTCTAGATTTGCATCATAGGTGTGTTGTAAAGAATTTTTTTGCACTAATTGGCTATTATCAGGGTTATTATCTATTTCCACTCCTAAAATTCTTTACAACACCTTTTTATTGGCCTCTTACAGTGAAAATTTGGTGAAAATTGCATATTTTGGCTATATTTTCCCTAGGGTTTGACTTTGAATTGCACTATAAGCGTGTTGTGACAGTTTTTTTAGCATTAGGTGGTTGTTATTACTGTTATAATTTTTTTTCCATCATCATTTTCCTCACAACACCCTTTGTCATACTCTTTTGCATTGAAATTCGGTGAAAATTTGCATATTTTGGCTATATTTGCCCTAGGGTTTGACCTAGATTTGCACTCCAAGCATGTTGTGAAAGATTTTATGGATTTAGATGATTGATATTACTGATATAATCTATTTCACCTCCTAAAATTCTTTACAACACACCTTTTAGTGGGTCTTTACATTCAAAAGTTGTGAAAAATTGCATATTTTAGTGTATGTTCACTAGGTTGTGACTTGTCACCATCCTAGGTTTGCACCAAAAGTGTGTTGTGAAGGATATTATTTCTCTATTGGACTTATATCATACATATTATTTTCTACCCCTGATCAATTTCCTTACAACACCCTTTCTTTCACTTATTTGCATTGAAAAAAGTTGAAAAAATTAAACATTTTAGGTCATTTTTACACATAATTTGCACTTGTCTTTTGCATAACTTTTGAAAAGGTTTTAAAATCTGATTTTACATTGATGTTACAAGAAATTTCACCATGTCATCTTCATCTCATTTCTCTTTGGTATCTCTACATGCATATATCAAAAACTTCGAGAGCTTCTACAAATTCCTTAATATAAATCCTCATGTTCTCACTTATTTACAAGCTATGTATCACAAGGATATATTTAAATGCTCTTCATTTGAAATCCTTGACTATGTATCTAATTTTGAAAACTTCACATCTCTTATGAATTCATACCCTTGGGTAGTAGAAGATTTAACAAGACACATTGAGAATGATGAGTGTGAAATTTCTCTTAATGCTTTGGAATTAATAGCTCAAACATATGGCGATGATGATGAGGTTGATTCTATAATTTATCCTACTTCTCCTATAGTTGAATGTCCAAGGACCTTAGATGAAAAGACTATTGATAAATCTATTAGTGAAACTACCTATTCTTCCTACAAACATTGTACCTTCTTCTCATCCCATTGCTCTCCCTAGCCAAGATGTAGCATTAGTGGATGAGAAAAGGTCTCTCACATTAAATCCTTTAGGGATAGATGTTGGGTATAATCAAGAGGAAAACAATGTTAATTCAATCCTCATTAATAGACTTTGTAGTAATATCCCTAAGATGATTGTGCGGGGGGCACCCAATGCACTTTCTTGCTTAAAACTGGTGTTTACAATTCAAGGTGCTCAACAATCACACCACAATGTGATTGCTCACACATACAACACCCATAATAACAAGAAAAGTAAGAAAGCACCTCATGTGCCCATCTCCCTTCCATGTTCTCAACCTATGCTCCCCCTGCCACCTCTTCTTACTCATAAAAATGGTCAAGAATATGATCTTGTCGAGCAGCTTTGTGCTACTCCGGCTAAGATCTCTCTTTGGGATTTACTACAAACATCACCTACATACCATGGAATGCTCCAAGAAGCTTTACAAAAGGTGATTGTACCACCTGTTGTTAAGCCGAATGATGTAGCAGCTCTATTAGATTGTATGCATGCGACAAAAATAGATATTCTCTTTCAACCACATGAATTACTGTCAATTAAAGTTCAAAACCAATATAATCCACTTATAATCTTTGTAACAATAAACAAAACGTTGGTAAAATGAGTAATGATTGACAATTATTCATCTCTAAATATTTGTAGCATTGGCTTACTGCACAAAATCAAGGTCGACACATCACAAATCAAACCGGATAAACTTAGCATTTGTGGCTTTGATAATCATTGTAGTCAATTAGTAGACACTATAACCTTACCTGTACAGGTGGGTCCCGTGATTGTACCTACCCTGATTCATGTCTTGCCTAGCTCTTTATCTTACAACATGATTCTTGGAAGACCTTGGATTCATGCATTGGAGGTGGTTCCTTCCACCCTACATCGTTCATTCAAATTCATATTCAAAGATAAACTTCATACTATTCATGTTGATCTTGAACTAGATAATTGTTTATATATTGAAATGCAAAAACTAGTTTACAATCATATGAGCTTAAACAATTTGTGGGTTGATTCATCAATGCCTCTAACCACGAATGATGTTGTGAAAGATTCTACACCATCGAATGCACTTTCTAGTGATGATTGGGGTTCATTAGATTTTACTCCTTCCTTCAATGGAGAATATATACTCAATAACCCCGACACATCCAAAGTAGCATCAATCTCATGTAAGCAATCTTTTGAAGCATCTGGGAAATGTAAAGTCTCCCTGGTAGAAAACAAAGACAATACTCTCATACTAAAAATTATGAGACATATGAGGCTTCACCATCTTCTAAAGAAATGGACTCTCTCTATGGTCGTGGATTTTAAATTTTGTACAAAAATCATGACTATGCAGGTAATGGATGTGGTGTAAATTAACAAGGAGTTAGAGTACCTTTACAAGTTACTAAAATTAATTACATAGTCGGTATAGGATGCCACTCTTTGAAGCCCACTAAAGCCTCTTGTCGTCCTAAACATAATTTTAATACAATATCAACAAGATCAAAACAACATGAGAGATATCCTAGATATGTATGCTCTTAACATTAGGATGAAACAGGTAAGTATTTCTAACCCTTTATCTCTCATGATGTGTTTTGTGTTGTTTAGGCCTCCTAGGATGACCCTTGATTCTCTTGTAAGGTCCAAGATACCAGGAGACCATCTCTGTTGTGACCTTCTATTTGTATCATCATTCTTCTATATTGCTTCTCCTCTATTTTTCACTGTTGTGTGTTGTGTCTTACGGACATAGCGTTGCGGTTGGTGACTTGGGGCACCCTCCTACATGATTGTCCCTAAGGAACTTGTTTCTCCTCTCTTGATTCATTGTGTTCCCTTCCTCTAGTATTTCTACCTAGCAAGCGAATGACGAAAAACCATATTATACTGATGTGGACCTAGCATCCCTTTAATGAGAAATAAAAAAATTGGACTTAGTTCCTATATGACGACGGGGTTGCTATATATTATCCGACGCTTGGCTAGTAGAATCACTTTGTACACTTTGTCGTGTGATCTTGATGGTGTCTTATTGCACTTACAAAACATAACAATACTACTGCTTCATGTACTTTGTCTATCTTGAATCTTGCATTGTTATTTATCATGATTATTTGGATGCTAACACTTTTCTTGCAGGAATGTGTTTGTGGGAACATTTGGCGATCGTAAAGTACATGTCACCTCCGAGGGGCATGGGCCTTGAGAGAGCTCATGTTCCCTTGTGTTTGATATCAATACCTGATATCAACCACCTTAAGGTGGGGGCATATATAAGGTAAGCTATCTGTTGTAGATGTTAGCAATGTGCTTGTTCTCAGGTGCAATCTTAAAGACTGGTGGTGATGAGTCCCTCCTGCACTCTGAGATTTGTTTGCAATCATTTAAGCCCTCATTGCAAGGCAGGGATATCGCATCCCTTTTCTATCTTAAGCCCTCTGCATAGGCAGGGATGGTGTATTTCTTGTGGAGAGTGCACATCCTGTCATTTTCAAAAGTCCTCATCGTGAGGTGGGGAGTGATTTTGTGACTAACTCAACCCTTGAGCATATCTTCGGTGATTATTGTGGTGAAGCCCAATTGTCGGTGTGTGCTTGTAATGTGCCTGAGATGATGATGAACCTAGAAATAGGAGCACTCCATCACTTGTCTGTCTTGTTTTATCCATGTCTTCCAAGTGTGTGTGTATTGTGTGTTTGTTCCCAAGAATAGTCTTAAAGACTGGTGGCGATGAGTCCCTCCTATGCTTTGGGATTTTTATGGCGTGTTTGATTTGTATGGTGTGTATTGCGTGTGTGTTGCCCCATATGCAGTCTTAAAGATCAGTGGCGATGAGTCCCTCCTACATTATGGGTGGTGTGTTTACTTTCCTTGTACTTGCATCTGCATTTCATAAATAAAAAGAAAAAGAAAAAGAAAATCATCATTGTCTTCACTGCATTCACTGTATTCATTGTGTTTTGCATGTCTTCAATGTTGTATTCTTCATGTTTTGTGTGCCTGCTACTGCCTTCTTTGTGATTGGTGTGTCTTCTCTGTGATTGGCGTGTTTGTTGACCGTACTTTAATACATGTATTGGCCTTGCGTTTATACATACATTAAAGTGGGGGCTAAATGTTACATCAGAAAATGTCCCATTGGGGGCTTTTCCTCTTAAGGTTTAGCTCATGGGTCTTTAGAATGCATTTAGAGCATCTTTCATGTTAATTTGACATCCCGATGAGAAAACCCTGAAGATTCATGACAATTTGGACTTAGGGGTTGCACTTAACAATAATCCTACCTGAAATAAGGAGGAGCACTTGGGCACCTGTCCCCTACTCTTGCCCTATTTTAGGTCAAGACCAATTTCAAAGTGTTAGTTTATGACCATTATTTAGGTCCTATGCTGACACGGTAAGTTTCAATTACAAAATTCTTAGCAAGAATGTTTGTAGTTGCATATATAAGCATGTTTAGGCATTCATTTGTAAACTGGCTAGAAATTAGATGGATATTGCATACTTGTGGCTTATGTGGAAGTGATTCAAGGCATTCATTGTGTGGCAGAGCATAATTTGTGTTGTTCTTGTGTTTGTATTTGCAGATTTGGCATCCATCTCCTCATGGCATGAAGAACTTCTTCCTTCCATGAGATCTTCACTACAAGGTGATATCAATTATGTTTTCAATCATTTATCATTTAGATTTTGCCTCTATCCCACAGGGATATGCACTCTTTATCTAACAATGGTGTTCAGAAGACTTGAATGTCTCTCTAGGGCTTAAATGAGGCAAGCCTCTAAACACCACAACCCCCAACGCATTTTTTTATGATTGCAGGTTACATGTTGCAAGACCAAAAAAAGTGGAGTTGCAGGAGAGCAGTGCAAACTATTAGAATTGCATATCAAAGAAGAAAATAGGGACCTAGACTCGAGTGCCCACTCATTAGTCCTCCAGATCTCGCAATAGGAAAATCTCTGGGATAGCAGGAACAGGTTGCAGACAAGGTTTCCAGATCCAGAAAAAAAGTATGGCACTAGACTAGGGCGCCCACTCATTAGTCCCCGACTGTTTCACTTTCCAAACTTCAAAATCTGGTATGCATTTGATTGTCATTTTATATACCTATGTGCGAGCATTTTCTGTGATTTGTCCATTTGCTTCCGAATTTGCATAATTAGGGTTTTGAGCATAATTGGGCTTAATTGAACAACTTTCCAATTTTCCCTACATTCCAAGTGACTGAAAAATTGATAGTAGATTTTCTACTCGGTTGAAGTCCTTGAATGTTTGAGGTGAAAGGAGGATTCATACAAATTAACCCTAAACACAAACAAATCCTCTTGCATCAATTTTCACCTTAAATAGAAAATTGTAGCACTTCTGCCATTACAACTTGGTAGAACTCGTGAAAGATTGAACATTGCTTGTGCTTCTCCCAGATGAGTTAGAAGGACCTATACACCATCTCCAAACAATCCTTGAACTTCGCACAACAAGAAATTTGTGGTGCACATCACCAACATCTATTATGAGAACAATTAGGCTTTCGGAACTATCTGTAGCTCACTGTCATTTGGAAACTAAACTTGCAGACCTCCAAATCACCTAATATTGCAAAGAAGCATGCATTAAACATCTCTAAACATGTCCTCAAAACCACATTAACAAATATTCATTTCTAGAGGAATGTGGAGCATTTCAAAAAGCCTTTATCATCACTTTATTATGCTAGAGCACAGACCGAAACTTTGTCACTTGTAACTTTCACTGTTGAAGGTATAATGACTTGAACTCTTGGATGTAACACCTTCACAACATGCTAAACTCAACTTCTAAACCATATGACCTTATGCAAAGGAATGTGAAACATTTTATTAAGCAATCTTCTAGGTAGCTTGGTAACCTTTACTAACATTCAGAGACCAAAACCTTCTTATAGCAACACATACTTCCTTAGGATCATCAGGAAAGATCATACAACATACTATAGGTCATCAACAACATCTCAAAATCAGAATTAATGCTTCTAATTCCCATCTTAATATATCATTCTTTGTCTTGATGCTTCTAATTCCTATGTTAATATATCATCCTGATATCATCTCTACTGACAACAAACATACTCAACATAGCTTAACAATGCATGACATCCAACCATGAACATCAGCAACATCATTATTAGCACGCCATCAACATAAGCATCAATGATAGTCCAAACTAAGTGTTGACATCAAACAACCCAAACTGAGTGTAGACATCAATGACAACCACACAACCACACCACTAACAACCTTAGGTAACATATGTGCAACAAAAACCTCTAACAACTCCTCTTTATAGCAGCTTTAGAGATCAAGAAAGAGAACTCTTAAGGGGTATTACAAGTAGGGTTGGGAATAACTGGGAAAGGCATACCAATTCTCAGTTCTTCAATGCCAAAGCCCTCAATCTACTTAGGCTTACCCTGTGGATCCCTATACATCCCCTCCTAAATAGCTACCTTACTCTTACCCTTATCCTTCCTATTGACATCCTTCCCGTGAGCCTCCACGCTAGTGTTCTGGCTCAAGGTGCCCAAAGCTTCTTTACCACTCCTTCCTCTTCTCTTTCTCACTCTCCTCACCCGAGTGAAACCCAATAGACCAAGAACCCCTCTCCTCATTTCTTTGTTTCTTGGGAATTCTTTTACCCCCATTTCTTTTTCTTTTTCTAGAATTCTCGACCTCCTCTTCCTAAGAGGATCAGGGATTAGAGAAGACTTCAACTGAGTCCTCCTCCTCCACCCACTCAAAATCATTCTTCACCCCCGCCCATCGTAGAGTCGATAGATTCAAAGTATTCCACAATGAGGGATTTACCTTTCTTCTTTGATTTACCCTTAATTTCTAAGCTAGGAGATTGACATTTCACAAATTCCATAATTAAGAGAATTGTTGGGAGCTAAGGTATCTCAACCTTTGCAAGTTCCTAATGTTGTATTTATTTATTTTTTCCTACTATTGTATTTTTTTATGTAGATTTTGTCCTCATATGAGGAGGTAGGCGTCCCATGTTGACTTGGCATAGTTTTTCTATGTGTTGGCACCTTGTGGCCATGACTCATGAGTTATGACAGATTCTATGACATGTAAGAGCTAAAATGATAGGTATGATAAGTTGTTAGTATGTGGTGATTGATCATGTTGTAGGGTTGTGGGTACATGCATCAAGGTAAATTTGTGTTGACTTTTTCAGCCACAGTTTCCCCCAAAATAATTAATGGGGAGTGCAGGAAGCAGAGCCCCTCCTATGGGGCTTGGGGGCAGAGCCCACAATAGGGGTATGGGGGAAACACCCCTAGTGGAGGTTATAGGAGGAAGCTCCCCTGAAGCAAAAAATGTCCTATATTTAATAAAGACATAGATAGTTAGTTTGTTAGTGGCCAACATGGAAAAAATGACATTGGATAACTGCCAAAGAGGCTTGATAAATAAGCAGCTGGAGAATGTGAAAGGTCATGGGATGTGAATGAGAATTGACATTGTGTACTCCTAAAAGAGCTTGCATTGCAAGTGTGTTGTAATCATCTTTTGATTTGATAATACATTGTGTAGGTTTTAGAGTGGAGTTTTTCACTCGAAAGGGTTTTCCCCATGAATATCTTATGTTGTGAGTTTTCTATTTGCATTTGGATGTTGTTATTACTTTTCTGTTAATGTGTATCTTAATATGTAATTGTAAAAGTTAAAATTTGCATAAATCTTTCCTCAGTAGATCAGTGTAGGAACCATTTCTGCATACCTTGCTTCCTTTTAGTTGGTATCAGAGCCTAATCACCTTTGGTTCTAGTTGTTGGGTAGAGGGTTTTTGAGATGATATTTGTTTGAGTGGGAGCTTGTGTAGACGATTTTGAAATCTTTGTGCAGGAAAGAGATGGTGAGCACATCTGGGAGGTTTGATATAGAGAAGTTTAATGGAGGAAACTTTGAATTGTAGAAACTTAAGATGGAGGACTTATTGGTGGATAGAGATCTATGGCTTGTTAGACACACAAGAATACTAAGAGGGGGGTGAAATAGTATTTAAATAATTTTCAATTTCAACAACTTCAACTTATCAGGAGCAGATTAAACCTTAATCATCACAATATAAACATGAAAGAATAACACAATGCACATCAACACATAACACCAGATATACGTAGAAAACTTTAAAAGGGAAAGACCACAATGAGGATTAACTCACAATATATGAAGCTCAAATAATAACTTTGTTTTAGGGGTTGTAACCCAAGGAAGTTGCTACTCCCTAAGTAACTTTGATTTAGGGTCACTCCCAAGGAAGCTACTACTCCCTAAATGAGAACACACTTACAAGAGATTACAATATGACAGTTTTTTCCACTGCCTGAAAACTAACATTGAAACTCACACTTTTGATGATTGTACTTCTATGTCACACTTTCTTTTGAAAATCTGATCATTCAGGCACAATCTATACTTGATCACCATCACAAATATGACTTCACAATGAATCTGAATAGCATCAACAACATTTGCTCTTTCTCCTTCATTCGTACATCAATAATGCATTTATTTTTCCTTTTATCTACTTGCAAACTTTTACAATCAACTTGTAATCATACCTCACCTCACTCACTTTGATTCACTATTTATACATGATATTACATTGATTACATTGCTTGTCGACCAAATACAACATGAACAATACATTTACAAGTCGGCCAAACAACACACAATATGAAACGTGTAGAAGATAAGTCCTAAGTGAACACACATGTTACACCAGCAGAAGATCCAAGCCTTGTAGACCCCAACACTTGATTAACCAGGTCTAAAACATCATTCATAGCTTCAAACATCAAGGAATTACATCTACACACTCCACTCATATGGAAATAGGACAGCTTTAAGGAAAACACATGAAGACTTGAAGAATAATGGCCATATCAACTTGAAAACCTTGTGCGGTACTAGAAACAAGAAAGATCTTCATGAAACTTTTCCAAATAAGTCCACATGACTCATACAACATCCTCAAACACTCCTTTGCCACCGCACATCTTCAATCATTAACTCTGAGAATAATCTGTCGTCCGAAACACATTGCAACATGTCATTTGAAAAACTAAGCTGCGGACCACCATGAACCTTGAAACTAAAAAGAAGCATGTAATACACATCTAGAAACATGTCCTCAAAACTGCAGGGGCAATCATTCATTTGCGAAGGAATGCAGAGCGTTTCACCAAACCTTCAACACTGACTTACTCTGCCAGAACATATGTCAGTGCTCTATCATGCACAACTTCCATAGTAGAATGGTAGATGATCTGAATCTCTAGAATTATCACCTTCATTGGAATCATAAGATACCTTCAGAATTGCATAGCCAGATTTGTAAATGTGGAGGAATACGAAGTATCTTGCTTCCATGTAATGACTGTCTTCACTCTATCTTTTGCAAAACATACTTCTAGTAGTCCACACATCATAAAACTTGGAATATGTAGAATTTGTCATTACATTAAGCTATATTCCAATCCACAAAGGCCCAAAACCAAACTGATGGAAATGTTGAGCAGTTTCCTAGACAGTCCTCAAAGGTGGTCATTCTAAAACTAAGACCATCACCAACTTCCAGAGGCTAAATCTTCTTTGCCTTCACACATGCATTCTTAGGGATGGTAGAGGAGAGCATACAACATATCTTAATCTATCAGTACCATATCTTAGTGCTTCTAATTCCCATATTAATGTGTCTTATTGATGCTTCTAATTCCCATTAAATATAACTTCATACTCAATTCTGCAATGAACAAGGCATGATATGAACTAATTCCCATCTCAATGTATCTTCTTCAGGAGCAATACATCCAACTATGAACACTATTACACATTCATAATAGTGTTGACATCAATGACAACCTTGTGACAGTGTTGACATCAATGACAAACAATACAACCATTGGAACCATATGTGTAACAATCTCCTCCTTTGGCATTGATGGAAACACATACTTGCACATTTCTCCCCTTTAACATCAAGGACAAAGGGCAACTACCATCAACTTCATCAATAACCATACATCTGCACATTTTCCTTTAGGATATAATTTTTGCAACAAACAAACTCCCCTATCATAGCAACCACTACCTACTCCCCCTATCATCAACAACCACTACCTACTCCCCCTGAGAGGTAGCCATCCTCAATCCATGAAACAAAGATATAACATTAACTCCCCCTGGACAAATGCATCACAATGCATCTTTAGCAAGGAGGGGAAATTACCCCTAACTTCTATCAGAGATCCTCAAAGGTATCCTTTGCAAGAGCCTTTGTAAAGATATTTGCAATTTGATCCTTTGTTGAGACATTCCAACTTCACTTCCTTATCTGCAACCTTCTCTCTCAAAAAGTGACACCTAATTGCTATATGCTTGGTTCTAGAATGCATCACTGGATTCTTGGAAATATTGATAGTACTAGTATTGTCACACAAAATAGGAATAGGCTCATCATACAATACCTTGATATCCTTCAAAGTTTGCTTCATTCACAACACTTGTGTATGGCAGGACGTAGCTGCAATATACTTTGCCTCTACAATAGATAAGGACATTAAATCTTGCTTCTTTCTCTACCATGAAACCAATCTGCTTCCTAGAAAGAAAGCACCACCACTTGTACTTCTTCTATCATCAACACAACCAGCCCAGTCAGCATCACTGTATGCACTCAAATCAAAGTCATTACCTTTTGGATACCATAGACCATAGTCTGAAGTTCCTTTCAAGTATCTGAATATCCTTTTCACTACCTTCTCATGTGTTTGCTTAGGATTGGCTTGATATCTGGAAACCACACATACTACATGCATAATGTCAGGTCTAGGGGCAGTTAAATACAACAATGCTCCAGTCATAGACCTATAGACAGTCTGATCCACCTCTGGAGACTCATCATCTTTGCTTAAGTGGAATCCAGTGACCATGGGATTGCTCACTAGTTTTTCATCCTCCGTACCAAACTTCTTCAACAATTTTTTGACATACTTAGCTTGAGAAATAAAGATACCACCATCTAGCTAGGAAATTTGAAGTCTAAGGAAGAAAGAAATTTCACCAATCATGGACATATCAAACTCTTTTTGCATCTCTTCTGTAAACCTTTTACACATATCATCATCTCCACCAAAAATGATGTCATCGACATATACTGCAACTATCAAAATCATGTCTCCTTCTTCCTTTATGTAGAGATTACTATCTATAGTACCTTTCTTGAAGCCCTGCTAAAGTAAGTACTTGTCTAATCTTGCATAACAAGCCCTAGGTTCTTACTTGAGACCATACAAATCCTTTTTGAGTCTACATACCATGTCTGAATCTTCTAATATCTGGAAACCATCTAGTTGTTCAATGTATACTTCTTCTTCTAGGTCACCATTCACAAATACTGACTTGACATCCATTTGATAGACGGTGAAGTTCTTATGAGAAGCAAGAGCAAGGAACATTCTGATTGCCTCCATCCTTGCTACTGGAGCAAAATTTTCCTCAAAATCAATGCCTTCTACTTGAGTGTATCCTTTGCATTCTAGTTTTGCTTTGTTCCTTACAACTTCACCTTCTTCATTCAGTTTGTTCCAGAACACCCATTTTGTTTCTATAATATTCTTGTTTGTTAGTCTGAGAACCAATTCCCATGTTTGATTCTTCTCAATCTAATCCAATTCTTCTTCCATAGCTTTTATCCATTCATCATCCTTATTGGCTTCAGAAAAGGTCTTAGGTTCTACTTTTAATAACAAACACAAGTTTTATTGCTCGTGTGTCTTGGCAAACCTTCTCCTTGTCTGTACACCTTCATTCTTGTCTCCAATGATCTATTCTGTTGAGTGATTCTTTTGAACATACTTTCCTGGGGTCTTAGGCATCTGCTCTGGTTCTTGTTCCTTTTCTTCTTTCACTTCTTCTTCTACATTCCCAATGCAAGGAAAGCTATCAAATACGATGTCTTCTAAATCTTGTGAGATCTGATACAAGTTCTCATCTACTTTGACATTTGCGCTTTCAATCATCCTTCTTAACCTTTTGTTGTAGCATATATAGGCCTTGCTTCTGGTTGAATAGCCAAGAAAGATTCCTTCATCACATCTTGAATCAAACTTTCCTAGGTCTTCTTCATCTCTTCTGATATGGCATTTGTTACCAATTAAGATCCTGAAGTATCTGACAATGGGAGGTCTTCCATACCACAACTCATAAGGGGTCTTTGTGTTGTTGACCCTTAATTGCACTCTGTTAGTTAGATAGACAGCAGCATGAATTGCTTCCTTCCAGTATATATCAGGCAGATCTGCATCTCTCAACATTGCCCTAAACATTTCTTGCACAGTCCTATTCTTCCTTTCCACTACCCCACTATGTTGAGGGGTTCTAAGAGCAGACAAATGCCTCTTAATACCATGATCTTCACAAAACTTTTCAAATTCATTTGAAGTAAACTCACCTCGTCTATCTGACCTTAAACATTTCATCTTAGTATCCATTTCATTTTCAACCAAAGCTTTGAAAACTTTAAACTTATCAAGGGCATCATATTTTTCTCTTAAGAAAGTAACCCAAGTCATTCTAGAATAATCATCAATGAGCAACATAAAATACCTTTCATCTTGTTGACTTTTTACTCTTGTAGGTCCACATAGGTTTGTGTGAATCAGCTCCAATGGCTTTGAAGAAGAGTACTCCTTGATTTTAAAACTTGTCTTTGACTGCTTTCCCATTTGACATTCCTTGCATACAGTGTTTGCAAGCTTGATTATCTTAGGCATATCTCTCACTGCAAGAGTAGATTTGATTCTTACCATATTATCAAAATTGTTGTGTCACATTCTTTTGTGCCACAGCCAACACTCACCGGATTGAGCCAACAGACATGTTCTTCCATTTACCTCTTTCAAGTGATAAATATCACCACATGTCTTGATGCCTTCTGTAAATAGCTTTCCAGATCCTTCTTTCTTGATTTCACAAACATTGGCATGAAAAGTAAGATTTTAACCTTTCCTGCACATCTGACTGACAATGAGAAGATTGTGTTGTAATCCTTTGACAGAGAGAACATCCTTAGTCTTGTTCTTTCCATCAATAGTTATGGAACCTTTTCCATAGATTTGAGATGACTCATCACCTCCAAACATGATAGCTCCACCATCCCACTTCTCAAGACTGATAAACTTCTCTTTGTCACCAGTCATATGATTTGAAAAACTACTGTCAATAACCCAATCTTTGGTTTCTTCTTTTGCATGGAAGGCAGTCTATACAACCATTGATCTTTCATTGTTTTGGATTGTTTGCAATGTATCAGTTTTTCCATATTTTCCAACATCATCCTTTTTGTCACCAACACTCATGGCCAAAAAAGTGTTTCATCATTTGAATCATCATGATCCTCATCTAAAGAACAACTACCTTCTATGGAAAACAGACTCCTTTTGAATTTACTATCTCTGTTACTTCTCCTAACTTCTTTAAGAGGACATTTAGAAGCAAAGTGACCAACATTTCCACAATTGAAACATTTGAAGGGTAACTTACCTTTATATTTTCCATAGCCTTTCTTCAGTGTTCTTACAAAATTTGCTTTAGCATCATCAGGACTTTCATCTTCATCAGCACTTCATCCTTTGTCTTTTTTATTGACTTTGAAAGCAACTTCTTTCTTTGGAACATCATTGTCAAATTCTCTTATTTCAAAAGTTGTAAGGGTCCCAAACATCTAGTCTAAAGAGTATTTATCTAGGTCTGCAATCTCCTCAATAGTAGATACCTTATACTTGTAAGATTTGGGAAGATATCTTAGAACCTTATTCATAATTTCATCCTCTTTTATTTCACCACCAAGACCTGTGATGTCATTGACCACTTCATTCACTCGGAGCATAAATCCAGCAATGTTTTCATCCTCTATCATCTCTAGGGTTTCAAATTTGAGAATTTGCATCTTAGCTTGCTTTACTTTCTTATATCCTTCATAAATGGTTTCAAGTTTATCTTAGACTTCTTAAGTAGAGCTACAACTCATCACCTTTGAAATTTTTGAATCAGTTAATCCACTCGTGATGGAAAATTTTGACTTGGCATTGTTATCATACTTCTTGATTTCATCTGCATCTATAGGAATAGTAGAAGGAACAGTGTAACCTTTCTTGACAGAATCCCAAACTCCACACCCTAGAGAATTGATGTATGCTTCCATCCTTAGCTTCCGAAAAGCATAATTGGTTCCATCAAACCTAGGTATCTTACTAGATCCACCTTGTGCCATCCCAGATCTTCCTCAAGTAGTTAAAGTTCCCTTAGAAGAACTTGGATATGATACCAATTGTTAGACACATAAGAATACTATGAGGGGGGTGAATCAGTATTTAAACAATTTTCAATTTCAACAACTTCAACTTATTTGGAGTAGATGAAACCTTATGCATCACAATATCAACATGAAAGAATAAATCAATGCACATCAACATATAACACTAGATATACATGGAAAAGCCTAAAATGGAAAAACCATGGTGAGGATTAACTCACAATATATGAAGCTCAAATAATAACTTCGTTTTAGGGGCTATAACCCAAGGAAGCTGCTACTCCCTAAGTAACTTTTATTTAGGGTCACTCCCAAGGAAGCTTATACTCCCTGAGGACTTTGTTTTAGGGTCACTCCCAAGGAAGCTACTACTCCCTAAAATGACAACACATTTACAAAGAGATTACAGTATGACAGTCTTTTCTATTGTTTGAAAACTAACATTGAAACTCACACTTTTGATGATTGCACTTCTGCCTCCTCACACTTTCTTCTAAAGATCTGATTAGTTAGGCACACTCTATACTTGATCACTATCACAAATATGACTTCAACATGAATCTGAATAGCATCAACAACATCTGCTCTTTCTCCTTCAGTTGCACATCAATAATGTATTTATTTTTCATTTTATTTGCTTGCGAACTTTTACAATCAACTTGTAATCATACCTCACCTCACTCACTTTGATTCACTATTTAAGCATGATATTACATTGATTACATTGCTTGTCAGCCAGATACAACATGAACAATACATTTACAAGTCAGCCAGACAACACACAATATGAAACGTGTAAAAGATAAGTCCTAAGTGAACACACACATTACACTAGCAGAAGATCCAAGCCTTGTGGACCCCAACACTTGCTTAACTAGGTCCAAAACATCCTTCACAGCTTCAAACATCAAGGAATTACATCCACACACTCTTCTCATTTGGAAATAGGACAGTTTTAAGGAAAACACATGAAGACTTGAAGAATAACGGCCATATCAACTTGAAAACCTTGTGCAGTACTGGAAAAAAGAAAGAAATTGGTGAAACTTTTCCATATGAGTCCACATGACTCATACAACATCCCCAAACCTTTATTTGCCACTGCACATCAAAGAATTATGCCGCATAGCTTCAATCATTAACTCTGAGAACAATCTATCATCTGAAACACACTGCAACATGTTGTCATTTGAAAAACTGAGTTGCGGACCACCACGAACCTTGAAACTAAAAAGAAACATATAATACACATCTAGAAACATGTCCTCAAAACTGTAGGGGCAATCATTCATTTGTGGAGGAATGCAAAGTATTTCACCAAACCTTCAACACTGACTTACTCTGCTAGAACATATGTCAGTACTCTATCATGCACAACTTCCACAGTAAAAGGGCAGATGATCTAAATCTCTGGAATAATCACCTTCATTGGAATCTTAAGATACCTTTAGAACTGCATAGCTAGATCTACAAATGCGGAGGAATGAGGAGCACCCTACTTCCATGTAGTGATTGTCTTCACTCTATCTTTTGCAAAACATACTTCCGATAGTCCACACGTCATAAAACTTGGAATATGCAGAATTTTTCATTACATTAAGTTATATTCCAATCCGCAAAGGCCCAAAACCAAATTGATGGAAATGTTGAGCAGTTTCCCAAATAGTCTTCAAAGGTGGTCATTATGAAACTGAGACCATCACCCACTTCCAGAGGCTAAATCTTCTTTGCCTTCACACATGCATTCTTACGGACATTAGAGGAGAGCATACAACATATCTTAATCCATTAGTATTATATATTAATGCTTCTAATTCCCATATTAATGTGTCTTCTTGATGCTTCTAATTCCCATCTGAATATAACTTCATACTCAATTCTGCAATGAACAAGGCATGATATGAACTTCTAATTCCCATCTCAATTTATTTTCTTCAAGAGAAATACATCCAACTATGAACACTATTACACATTCATAATAGTGTTCACATCAATGACAACCTTGTGACAGTGTTGATATCAATGACAAATAATACAACCATTGGAACCATATGTGTAACATGGCTTGCAGTATCCAGAACCATGCCATCGTGCATGAAATAAGAAGATTGGGATCTAATGGATTAGAAGGCTAAGGGTCTGATAAGACTTTGGTTGATTTAGTGCTCCTAAATATCCATAAAGAGAAAACTACAAAAGATCTTTGGAAGAAACCTGGAGATGTTTATCAAGCTAAATCCCTAGTGAACAAGTTATTCCTGTGAAATAAATTTTTTTCTCTGAGGATGGAAGATGGAGGATTTGTCGCTAATCACTAAAATACTTTCAATATGCTTGTTGCCTAGTTGACTTTTGTTGGTGTGAATATGGAGGAGGATTGATGTATGACATTACTATGTTCCTTACCAGATTTGTGAGACCACCTTGTTATGTCCATTGGGAGTACCACTACCACCTTCAAGATGGATGAAGTGGTTTGTTCATTGTTGTCTGAATAGATGGATAGAAAATCTTCTAAGTCAGCTAAGGAGGATCTTGTGGTTTGTGGTAGATCTAAAGAAAAAGGGAAGGAAAGGATAAGAAAAAAGAAGAAAATGGAAGATCCAAACCCCATGGGAGATCCAAGTCTCCTAGAAAGTCAAAGGCTTTGTATTGGAACTACCGCAAACCTAGTCACTTCCGCAAGGAGTACAAGGAGGAGGAGGAGAATAAGAACTTTGATTCAAATTTTGACAAGTCCTCTCAGTATGATGGAGAAGCGTTTGTTGTTGCCTTGGCAACACATGCATCTGAGGATGTACAGATTATTGACTCTGGTCCATCTTTTCACATGACCTCTCATTGGGGTTGGTTTTCAAAGTATGAAGAATAGGATGGTGGGAAGGTGTACTTAGGTGATGAATCTCACCTAAAGATTGTTGGTCATGGAAGAGTCTTGATTCAATTCCTTGATGGATGAGTGAAGGGGATTAATGGTGTTATGCATATCCCTGGTTTGACATGGAACCTATTATCTATAAGTAAGTTGAATTATGTAGTTGTGTAGGTTGTTTTCTTGAATGGACGATGCAAGATGACTAGAGGAGCTATGGTGCTAGCTAAGGGTGTTCAAATTAGCACTCTATTTCAACTTGATGCATGTGTGGCATAGTGCAATAGTGCCTTTGTTTCAAAGAAGAGAACTTTAGAGTCTTCATCCTCACCATTGGAACCAGAAGTAAAGAGAATTGTTGCATCTACTTCTGATGGTCATGCTTTTGGGTAACTAAGGGTGCTCATTCTTTGGAGATGAAACTTCAAGCTGAGAAGACAATGTTATGACACCAAAGGCTTGGTCACATTGGTGAAAAGGGTTTGAGGACCCTAAAAAATAAAAAACCTCGTTGAGGGTATGAATGATTGTAATCTTGAGTTCAATTTTTGTGAACATTGCATCTATGGTAAACAAAATTGTGTCTAGTTTTATTCTAGTTCTCACAAATCTTCTGAGGTGTTAGACTTGATTCATTTTGATATGTTTTGTCCAATTAATGCTCCTTCGATTTTAAAATTTGTTTACTTTGTTTCATTCATTAATGATTACAATAGGACATGGGTGTATTTCCTTAGAAGCAAATTTGAAGTCTTTAGTAGATTCAAAGAGTTCAAAGCTCTTGTAGAGAATTAGAAAGATAGAAAGATTAAGTGTTTGAGGAGTGATAACAATGGTGAGTTTTGTTCGGTAGATTTCAACAAGTTATGTAAATAACATGAGATTGAGGCACAAAACAACCTTGTATACCCCTCAGCAGAATGGAGTTGTAGAGAGGATAAACAAAATGTTGATGGAGAGGGCAAGGAGTATGCTAAGTGGAGCTGGCCTTGAACAAAAGTTTTGGGCTGAAGTTGTTGCTACCACTTGTTACCTGGTTAACAGGTCTCCTACATCGGTTCTTGTTGATAAGACACATATGGAGGTGTGGTCTAGTAAAAAAACTTCATCTAAACACATTCAAGTATTTGGTTGTGAGGAATAAACACATGTGCCTAAGGAGAAGAGGTGTAAGTTGGAGAACAAGGCTATGAAGTGTATCTTCATCGATTATGGCATCGATGTGAAAGGGTACAAGCTTTGGGATCTAGTGGCCGAGAGAGTTTTGTATAGCATAATTGTGATCTTTAGAGAGATCAATCCTTCTTTTGTTGTTTTATAACTAGAGAAAGAAGAAGAGAAAGAGGATGTGGTTCAACTTCCTTCCACCCTTGAGAAAGTTGAACCGAAGACATATGTTGGACCTGATAATGAGAAGAGCTCTTGTATCTATAAAAGTTTAGAAGAAGATGAAGAACCTCAACCTCAACCTCAACCTTTGAGGAGGTCCACGTGGATAAGATAACAACATGATAGGTTTGGTTATTCATTGCATGATTCCAATTGTATTTTTTCTTTGATTTCTATCATTGATGAGCCTAGGACCATAAGCGAGGCTATGGGTATGAGTGATGTAGATTCTTGGAAAGAGGCCATGGAAGAAGAGATGGCTTCCTTGGAGAAAAACAATACTTGGGATCTAGTGCCCTTGCCTAATGGACATAAACCTATTGGATGCAAATGGGTGTTTGAGATGAAATTTAGTTCAAATGGTAGTATTGAGAAGTTTAAGGCAAGGTTGGTAGCAAAGGGTTATTCCTAGGTTGAGGTAATAGATTATGGTGAGATTTTCTCTCTCATTGCAAAGCTGACATCTATCAGATTCTTGTTATCACTTGTTGCAACATACGATTTAGAAGTTGAAGAGATGGATGTGAAGACAAATTTCCTTCATGGTGACTTGGAGGAAGAAATCTATATGTCATTGCCAAAGCACTACATGGTAAAAGGTAAAAAAATATGGTTTGCAAGTTGAAAAGATTTTGTATGCTTTGAAGCAATCTCCTACGATGTGGTACCAAAAATTTGAATGTTTGTGTTGAGTTTGGGATTTTTAAGATTGAAATCAAATCATTGTGTTTACTTTAAGATGGATAATGATCGCATTCTCATTATTACATTATATGTTGATAATATGTTGTTCATTAGGAATGGTAAGAATTTGATTTCTAATTTGAAGTATCAGTTGTCAACATAATTTGAGATGAAATATTTAGGGGCAATCAAATACATCTTGGGAATGGAAATCAGAAGAGACAGAGCTAACATAAAATTGTGGTTAGGCCAGAGTAAGTATGTGAACACCATGTTGGAAAGATTCAGCATGGAATCTTGTAGACCATTGACTGTTCCTGTTATAATGGGGACAAAGTTATTTGTTATAGATTGTCCAAAGTCTCCTTCTAAGATGGAGAATGTGAGCAGAGTCCCTTATGCTAGTGTGGTTGGTAGCTTGATATATGATATGGTTTGTACAAGACCAGACATTGCCAAAGTAGTGGGAGTCCTTATTCAGTTTATGGTTAATCTTGGATGGGTACATTGGGATGCAGTGAAGATAGTGATCAGATATTTGCGGGGTACTTTTGATTATCCCGTACATTATCATGGTTATCCTACATGACCTTGGCATTCACTTTGTATTCAAGGATTTGTAAATTCAGATTGGGTAAGTGACATTGATAGTAGGAAATCCATCAGTGCTTATGTTTTCACTATGTTCAGTGGTGCTATTAATTGGATGAGTAAGCGAAAACCTATGGTCGCTTTGTCCACTACCAAAGTAGAGTACATGGCAGCAACTCATGCTTGTAAAGAATCCATTTGGCTTAAGATATTGTGTTTTGATGGTGGGTTTGATGTAGGGAAGATTACCATTTGTTGTGACAGTCAGAGTGCCATATGTTTGGTGAAGAATCCTACTTTCCATGCGAGGACTAAGCATATTGATGTCCAGTACCATTTTGTTCGTGACATGGTAGAGGATGGGAAGGTGAACTTGGAGAAAGTTTGACACTTTGACGAATGTTGCAGATTCTTTGATAAAACTTGTGAGCATGGAGAAGTTCAGATGGTGTTCAGAGTCTATGGGCCTCTCAGACCCTAGCATTTAAATCCTGTCATTTTATTGGCTCTTCAAAGGTGTTCAACAAGTGGGAGAATGTTGGGAATTAAGGTGTCTCAACCTTTGCAAATTCCTAATATTGTATTTATTTATTTTTGCCTACTATTTGTTGGGTGAATATTTTGTCATTAACTTGCTAACGGCAAAATGGGTATATCAGCCACAGCTATGATGAGACAAAGTCTCTCCTCTCAGCTAGGGGAGGTTCCCTCTGGTTGCTTAATTTTTACAAACAAAATAACTTATGAAATTTGTGTACACTAAAAACTATATTTGTGGTGGTTCCATTTCATCTCATTCTCTTTTTTCAAAATAGATGTTTATACTTCAAACTATTGATAAAGGACTTATAAATTATCACAAAATCATAGAAACCCAAAGTTTTCTGTTACCTCACTTACTAATTGCAAATAGAACTATTTGAAGTTGAATGCAGCCCAAAGTCTTCACTCCTCTTCAAGATGATAAAAGTAAATTGAATATAACAACTTGCAGCGCAAAGTCTCCAAACTATTTTATTCTCACAAACATAAACATAATCCTCACAAATGATTTGATAACACAAAGTCTATCAGAATCAAATTAAGAGCTCTCTTCAATCACTTGAAATAAACTCCACACTTCGATTATTACCAAAGACAATTATGATAACAAGATGTAAGAACAATGCTTATCATAACACAAATAACCCCAAGACAAAGATTGGAATTGAACTTGCTTTCTTGTATTGATAAATATTTGATAATTGATTTTCACAAAGAAGCACAAAGTCTTGATTTGCTTTTCAATTCGCCAGAGTATTCTTACAATAGACAAAAGATCCTATTTACAAAAGAGGCCCTCTTTATTTATAGGGAGAGACCTTGAGAATTTTTAGGAAAAAACCTAACTACTTTGACTTATTCAAAAATAGGAGTCCTTATTGACTTGGGACTTCCTATATTTTTACATGTAATTACATATGAAAAATGTACATGTAAAAATGTCCAAAATTGTTTTGAAAGTACATCTGAAAAATGGAAAATAAACTAAGGAAAAAACTGCTTTAGTTTGTGTCGCCACTTTTCCTCATGTGAGCATCATACATAGTAAAGGCCACTTGCATCCCAATGCTATCCGGGTTAACCGTGTTCTTGAAGATCATCTTGGCTATTACTATGGCATCTCTTACTGTAGTGACTGATTTTGCATGACCAGTTAACTTGGTTTTCAGATTATCCAAAGTTAACTGGTTGTCCAAAATATTATCCACAGAAGTCATTGAAAATATTTTATCTTCGAACTTGTTGTTCTCAAAATCAGCAACGCTCGTTTTTGTAGACAACCCCACGAAACTTGTCCGTTTCGTGAATCTACACTCTAAGATCGCGAATCGAGAAAAGATATTCTCGTTCTCGTGTGAGGTCATTTGACATTTTAAAACTCGTTTATGACGTTTCCTTGAATTGATTTCTTAATATTTGCGAAGAATATTCAAGTCGTAAATTGGTTTGGGTGTTAATTTTAGTCTTTTTAAGTTAGGTAAATTTTGACTCTCAATATGCAAGAGCGGCCAAAAATGCTGCTCTTACATATTGTTTTAAGTGTTTTTTGGTTTTTGATGTAATGTCGGCAAAAAATGCCGCTATTACATCGTTTTAAGCTCAAAAGTGCGAGAGCGGTTAAATTCACCGCCATCGCATATATCGATGCAATGACGGCCTTTTTCACCGCCGCTACATGCTTTCTTCCTTATTACCTGCAGTGTCGGCAATTTTCGCCGCATTTACGTGTTTTTCCTTTTCCCTTTTGCGCATGAACGGCCGAAATCTCCGCTCAAACAAGATTTTGTAAATCTCGGTCACGCAGTGCCATTAATGGCCACTCGTGCCACTCGCTCAGCGTTTATGATGGAGTTATTTATGGCGTTCAACGGTTTATTTTCTCCATTTCATTTCATTTTCCTGAGCTAACCTCCAGACTTCTCCTCACGTTGCTCGATCGTGCCGTCAAAGAGATCAGTCAGCATCCATCACCATCGGGCTTAGGGTTTTCAAGCACGGGTAAGTTTTACCTCCCGTTTCTTGTTCTACCTTTTCCCTCATATTTGTATAGTTTCAGTTTTGATTTCCGGTTTTTATTTTACGTTTTTGTTTTTTGTTTGTGGTTTTTGTTTTGTGATTGTCGCTTAGGTTTGCCCTAGGTTTTTGCCCTGAAACCCCTAGGTTTCTACTCTCCCAAACCCTGGCTCTATGCCATTGTTGTAACATCGGTGAATTTGCCGAGCCTCGCTAAAAGTTAAACAACCCTTGCCGAGTTCCAGTCGGCGGATTTCTTAAACCTCGCACTCAAAACCTGCAAATTTCACCCTTCAATGCAACAGCGGCGAAATTCGCCGCCTGAACTTCACTTTACCGATCAATGCAGTAGCGGTAATATTCGCCGCTCGAACTCCACGCCTGCCAAACATGCATTAGCGTCAAAAATCGCCGCTTGGACATGTAAGGAACCAACCCTGCACTCAAACTTGCAGATGTTATCAAATGCAACGTCGGCGTAATTCGCCGCCCGGGCATAAAAAACCTTTCGTTCCTTGCATGCAAAAGCGGCAAAATCCGCCGCTCCTACCAACCCAAACCTTCCTAACATGCAAAGGCGGCAAAATTCACCTCCGATGCAAATAATGCAAAACCCTCATATGCAAGGGCGGCGAATTTTGCTGCCCGTGCAAAAAATGACTCAAATTTCCCTAACACTGGAAAATTTCCAATTTCTTTTTCCTGAGCCCGCTTCTCCTCTGATTCTTGGCCAGCTCGCTCTATAGCCCCTTTTCAAGTGCATTCCCATAGTCGTGATCGCTCAACATGCAATTTTCCCAGATTGCCCATATTTTCCTTGATTGCATGATCATGACTTTTGTTGCAGTTTCTCTTGCAGAGCTCCGTTCGACGTCAAATTTCTTCACGGTAAAAGTTTGTCCAAATGACTGACTTGTCCCCGAAGAAGGCAAAAGCTATGAAGTACAAATATCAAGGTGTTTTCCCAATCACCTCAGTCCACTCTAATGTAGAGGACATTAGAGATACAGAGATTGGCCATGTTGATATGGCTGAGTTTGTAGAGAGGACTAAGTCAAGCAACCCCAGTGCCATGATGAGGAAGATAGTGGAAAGTAATATTCATCTGGTATCCTCCTTCCCGGTGGCGGCTCACAATACAGAATTTCTCCTTCAGTGTGCCCATTTCTACAACAAAGATATCAGAGCTGTGGTGGACGCCAGTGGTAATGTGATAATCAGGTTGGATCCTGAGTTCATTGACAAGGTGTTCATGTGTCCTCCTGCAACAGAGGTGTTGAAGCTTGACTTTGTTGAAGCTCAAAAGGAATATGACAAGAATCCAGAGAAAGCAAAGAAAGTGATCAACAACAAATGGTTGAAGATTGCAAGGTCAAGTTTGTCTAGATGGCCACGTAGCTTTCCTCGAAGCGATTTTGTGGAAGAAGTCGGTGACTTGATTACCCTCCTCAGCAGGATAAGAGGTTTGTCATCCTCTTTACAATTTCATGAATGGATGTATCCTTTCATTAAGGTCATACTCCAAGGCAAGGAGGTTATTTTCTGGGGAGAGCAAATCAGTAACGCTTTGCACGATCAGCTGACGAAGGTATCCACTACCTCCAAGTTCTTCATGACTTCCTACCTGGTATACATTGCAGCCTCCATGAGGATTTTTCCAGGATTGTCGTCAGAAGGGGATAGAAGAGTAGTCCCAATATACCAGTATTATTCTCAGCTAACTCTGAAAGGTTCCATTCACCATTTCAGGAGAGTGAATGATGCATTCTTTGCTGTATTCTTGTGTCTTTTTGATCCCCAACTGGAATAGAGAAGAATTTCAGACGAGGCATGGTCAGTGGTTAATGGTTTTGGTTGTATGTTTTTGCAGTTTCTGTCTTTTTCATATTTGAGGGTTGGCTTTTTCCCAGGCTACCCTTATATGCTTCCGAGCTTTCCTTCAGATAGACTGGTCTTGATGGAGTTGTGCAGACAGATGATTGTCGTGCATAACAAGCAAATGGAACTCAAGAAGCCTGGCTTCAGATTTCCAGTAGAGATCGGTAGATATTCAGTGTTGACTGCCGCAAAGGCAAGGGCTATTGAAACGGAAATGCAGTTGGTCACCATGAAGCAATTCAAGAGGAGGCCAAAATTTGACTACCGGGGTGTGAAGGATAAAATCAAGAGGAAAACACAGTTTCATGAACCCATGGTGGAAGATGTCTGGATAGATTTGAGGACAGAGGAAGACATCAGGAAACTGGACTATAGCAGGCTGTCTCTAGATCAAATTGAATATCTAGGACTTGCTGATATTCCAGAAGACCTTGTGGATGATGGCGAATTGGTTGATGCCAAGTATGAAGCAGAACAGATAGCTGGTACTCCTCTACCTCCAATTCAATGGTCCCAAAAGGAGCTGACTTCGCTAAGGAAGAGATTTGAACCCATATTAGCTAACACCAATAAGTGGCTGGAAGATAAAGGAATTACACTGAAGGAATTCCTCACTGGTTCAGAAACTGAAGTACAAAAGCAGACTGGTAAGAGGGTTGAAAATAGAACGAAGAATAAGAGTGATGCTTCATCATCCTCTAAAACACATAAACCTAAAATCAGATTTGTGACGAAGAAAGCCAAAGTTGTTGAGGAGGAACCTGAACCAAAAGAAATGGAAGTCGAAGAGCCAGCGATTGAAGATCCGGCAACTGAAGAGCCAGCTACAGATGAGATGGATGTTGAAGACAAGGATTCAGAGCAACAAGATAAAGAGGCTTTGTCTCCACAAGACAATACACCTGTTGCACCCCCTGTGCCTGCTTCCCCATTATCATTCCTTCCTCTGAATCCCCCTCTCCTAAAATAATCTTTGATAATCCCCATAGCACTTTTGAGAATGTTCTCCGTTCTTCTGATTCCATTCCTAGTTTGTCATCTTCATCTTTTGATATTGGTGACACATCTATGTTTGATCATTTTGTGATGCATACTGAACAAGTTTCAAGTGCCAATGTAACAGGTGCGGTTTTTACCAACACCCCGCCTATTGTTTCCACCACCAGCACAAGCACAGTTCCAGTAACACCAATGGTAGGAATGGACTCCAATGTGAATACTTCTCTACTTCCACCTTGGTTGTCATCTTACACGCCAAAGAGAAAAAAGCAAGTCATCTCTCCAGATGATTTTGATTTCACCAAGCTGGTACCTGCAAAACCTAAGGCTCCGAAGAAACCAAAGATCCTTTCAAGGGTACTTGAAGAAAAGGGGCAGAAAGTTTTGGAGATAGCAAAACCCCCACAGGATGCAACTGTTGAAAATTTTGACATGAATGACTACTCAATTTCTAGGGTGGAATTGGGCAAAATCACCAATGAAAGCGCTAAAATGATATGCAGTCAGCCATGGACATCCTGATCCAGAAGTTTGACAAGGAAAAAGAAATGAAAGATTACTATAAGGCAAAGGTGGAACAGCTGACTGCGGTGGTAAGAAAGATCACTTTGAACTCAGAAGCAGTTACTCCAAAGGCCGTATCTGTAGAAGACCCTGTCATTCTGAAGGCAGAAAAGACCCACCTCCGAGGGAAAGTACTTGAAGAGTACTTGGATAGGATGCGAGCCCAGGGAATCTCTTTGCTCACGGAGGTATTTGAGAAAACGGATAAGATGAGGAAAGTAAGGGCAGAACTCAACGATCTCATTGATGCCATCTCTCATGATATTGAGCGCACAGAGGATACTCATGATAAGTGGGTGGAAATGAGGAAGCTGAAAATAAGTACCTTGATATCCATTGGCGCCATTTCTAACAGGGATTCATACACTGAAACAAAGGAAGCTCTGATGTACAGGAGCAGTATGCTTAGGAATTTGCTCAAGGATCTTGAGGCTGCAAAAGAGATCAGCGAAGAAAATGATGTCAACCTTTTGCATAAGTTGGAGGAACTGCCTTGTAACTTGGTATCACAAGATAACCAATTCCTGTCAGCAGAAGAAATGGTCAAAGAATTTGAAGACATGTTCCAAAGGGAATTTGAAGATAAAGTATTTTCAATAACTTCTGTGGACAACCAGTTAACCTTGGACAATCTGAAAACCAGGTTAACCAATCATGCCAAGTCAATCACTACAATAAGGGATGCCATAGTGAGGGCCAAGATGATCTTCAAAAACACATTCAACCCAGATAGCATTGAAATGCAGGCGACCTTCACTATGTATGATGACCACATGAGAAAAGGTGGTGTCACAAATTAAAGCAGCTAGTTTTTCCCTTAGTTTGTTTTCTGATTTTCACATGTACTTTCAAAACAATTTTGGACATTTTTACATGTACATTTTCAATATGTAATTACATGTAAAAAATATAGGAAGTCCCAAGTCAATAAGGACTCCTATTTTTGAATAAGTCAAAGTAGTTGTAGATTTCCTAGATTTTCTCAAGGTCTTTCCCTATAAATAAAGGGGACCTCTTTTGTAAATATCTATCTTTTGTCTATTGCAAGAAAACTCTGGCGAATTGAAAAGGAAATCAAGACTTTGTGCTTATTTGAAAATCAATATTCAAATATTTATCAATACAAGAAAGCAAGTTCAATTCCAATCTTTGTCTTGGGATTATTTGTGTTGTGATAGTTTTGTTCTTATGTCTTGCTATCATAATCTTATTTGATAATAATTGAAGTGTTGAGTTTGTTTCAAGTGATTAAAGAGCGCTCTTAATTTGATTCTGATAAACTTTGTGTTACCGAATCGGTTGTGGGTTATATGTTCATGTTTGTGAGAATACAACAGTTTGGGGACTTTGTGCCGCAAGTGGTTATATTTGAATTACTTTTATCATATTGAAGAGGAGTGAAGACTTTGGGCTGCATTCTACTTCAAATAATTCCGGTTACAAGTAGTGAGTAAGGTAACAGAAAACTTTGTGTTTCTGTGATATTGTGATAATTTATAAGTTTTATATCAAGAGTTTGAAATATAAACATATATTCTGAAAAAAGAGAATGAGATGAGATGGAACCACCACAAACGTAGTTTTTAGTGTACATAAATTTGATAAGTGTTTGATTTACAAAAGTTAAGTAATTAGAGGGAACCTCCCCTTGCTGAGAGGAGAGACTTTGTCTCATCATAGCTGTGGCTGATATACCCATTTTGCCGTTAGCGAGTTAACGACAAAATATTCACCCAACAGTTTTTTGGCAACTCTACTGGGGAAGTACGCGCAACTTGAAGCCTCACGTTTCGAGTTGAAGCATTTTTAGTTCTTTTCCGTTTTCTTGCAATATTGTGTTTAGTATAATACAGTCTGGCAGATTCCCGGTACACCAGAAGTAAGAGGGCTCAGGGTATTATTGATCCTGCATTTGAGTTGATGCAGCAGAATAATTTTGGATTCTTAACTCCACGGCCTCGTCTTCAGCGCACCAGGAGTTTTCCCCCTACAAACACCAGGTCCCCAATACCAGGTGAAGTTTCTATTGCTAGTGCTAACAGAGTTTTGGTTGTTCATACGCCACCAAGATTTGTTATACCACCTTTCAATCGGCGCGTCATGGCAGCCCAAGGTCCTTGGGGTAATACCTTTGGTCCTCTAAATTTAACCCCACCATTACATGAACAACCTCGTAGTTCACGAAAGAATTTCCCCAAATTCTATGGTGATGGAAAAGTTCATCCTGATGAGCATATTGCGGCTTTCTGTATAGCCTGCGGTGTGATAGGTGTCGAGCACGAAGACGTGGCTATGCGACTCTTTGTAGAAACACTACAAGGTGCTGCCGCAGATTGGTTCTATCACCTCCAAGCCCAGACCATAACAAACTGGGCTACTCTCAAAACAAAGTTCGAAGCCAGGTTCAAACCTGCGGAAGATGCTCATGCATTGTTGGCACAGCTGACACAGATGAAAAAGGAACCTCATGAACCAATGAGAGATTTCATTGCTAAGTTCAACAAATTGAGAAACAGGATTCCCACCGCCGCTGAACCCACAGCGGAGAATCTCAAATGTTTCTTTATCAACACACAGCTTCCAGAGGTGAGTTTCTTATTGAGGTGAGCTGCTCCTACTGATCTTGCTGCGGCTCAGATTTTGGTAACTGAGGTAGAAGATGATCTTATCCTGGCGGGTAAGATAAGAAGGGATACTAATAGAAACAAAAGCTCCTCTTCTACTGAGAACCACTCCACAAGCACCACAGATCCCATGGTGCAAAAGCTAGCAAATGAATTGCTAGCTCTCAAAAGACAAATGTCCCAAGGTATATCTGCACCTCCTTCTTACCGAGATATACCAAGGAGAACATTCCCAAACAATTCATATCAAGGCAATGCTGCTAGGAGTCAAGGACAGCAAAACCGTCTTCCGCCTACTCAGGGGAAGCTTGCTATTGAAGCAGCACCGATCAACTCTGCCGTTGGATACTATGAAGGGGAAAATGAACTTTCTTTCCAACCCGAGTTGGAATATGAAAATGGCGCTAATCTATTCACAGAAGGAGAAGAAGAGATAGCTGGCGACTCTACCATCAGCTTTCTGAACTACCAGGACGAAGCTGAAAAAGGAGAAGTGAGTGAAGGAGCATATGCTGTTTTCACTAGGTCTCAAAATCAGTCAGCTCTTCAAGCTGATAAAGGGAAAGCCAGGGAAGAATCTCAACCGGCGATTTCAATCGCTAAATGGGCAACTCCTCTACCTTTCCAATCAAAAGACCCGGTGGTCAATAAACAAGTAAGTGCCTCTAATGAATTTGTACCTTCCACTTCTACTCCTCAGACTAGTGCTGTCACTACTAAAAATCAAAATGATGGTTTTTCTTCCTCCGTATCTAGTTCCTTTCAGCAGTTTGATATAATAGACCATGCTAGGAGAACTAAGATACAAATGTCTGAAGTTGAATATTTACAGGCTAATCCTGAACAATTTGATAGATTAGCCAAATATGTCAAAAACAAGGCCGTCCCTGTAGGACAAGAGTTTCCTAAAGCTACTCATGACTCCTCCAAAAGTAAACCTACCCAAAACAATCTTGTTACTACTCCTCCTGCGGTTTCTGGAAAAATTGACCCCTTCTATGTTTCCCTACTAGTGAATGGTCACAAGTTGAGCAATTGCGTAATAGATTCTGGAGCCTCAGACAACGTTATGCCTGCCAAGGTAGCAGATGCCCTTGGCCTCACCTTAACCAAAACTTTTGGGAGATGTTTCTCTATGGAGAATAAGCAAGTTCCACTTTTGGGTCAAATCAAGGACGCCCAATTTGCATTTGCAGCTTTTTCGGATAAGAGAATCAAGATGACAGTCTTGGTAGCTGATGTTCCAGCTTCATACGGCATTCTCCTTGGACGTAATTTCTGCAAGGATGTGGGTGGAGAGTAGAACATGGATTTGTCTAAAGCTAGGATACCTGTTAAAGGTGTCATGCAGAAACTACTTCCTGAGAAGGAAGCGAAATATATTGTTACTCAAACATCAAACCCCAAAGCTCAAATTTTGTTTGAGTCCTCGGGAATGGGTAACTATTTTCTATCTACTGAAGATTGTTCCGATTCATCAGATGAGGCTACATCGGGTGATAGCTCTGATATGTCAGATGGAGAATCAGAAGAGTTTTCAGACGAAAGTTCAGGTAGGGGTATAGCAATTCCAGATTCTTCCCTCACCGATGAAGAGGAATCTTCTGACCAGAGGAAGTCTAAGAAATCAAATTCTGATGGAATATGGATTTTAGAATTTGATGGCAGTTGTTCTTCTACCGGTTCTGGAGCCGGAGTGGTCTTGATATCACCACAAGGTGATATTTTACCTTTTTCATATAAGCTACAGTTTGACAATACCAATAACACCGCCGAATACGAGTCCTTGTTGCTCGGATTGGAAGCAGCGCGTGCCAGAGGTGTTAAGATCCTGCATGCTCAAGGGGATGTCGAATTGGTAGTCTGTCAAGTAAGAAATTTGTACCAAACAAAAAATGAAAGATTGAGACACTATCGCAATCGCGTATGGGATTGCATTGAAGATTTCGATGCTTTCAATATTTCAGCTGTGCCAAGAGAATTCAATGACCGTGCAGATTCATTGGTTGTTTCCGCCACTCTCATGGTGCCTCACAAGGATTTCAAAGGAAGCAAGTACACTATTAAGTTGGTCTTCAGACCAAGTGTACCTAATAACGCTGATCATTGGCAGGTGTTCAATGGCGATAATCAAATCATTACTTTCCTAGAAAAGATGGATAGTTTTGACGAGCTTTACTTTGAAGGAAGCGAATCACCACCTCGTGAATATGTTTCTGAGGTAGATTCGCAGACTGGTGAAGAATTTCTACAGTTGAAAGGAAATAAAATCCCAAAAGGTTTGGTTTCCCTTGAGAGACTCTTTGATAAACATGACAGGTATATCAAGTAGCGACAACAACAGCAGGATTTGAGTTCTTCCATGGAATTTGAGCAGGTCAATTTGGGTACAGAAACAGATCCTAAGATGGTCAACATCGGAAAATGTTGCACTGCTGATGAAAGATTCAAATTCATTACCCTCCTTCGCCATTACATTGATGTTTTGGCTTACTCCTATGATGATCTGAAGTCTTTCAGGCCTAAGGAGGTTCGACACGAAATTCCCCTCAAAGTTGGATCATTGCCTTACAAACAGAAGCAGAGGCAATACAATCCAAAGCTATCAGGTATGATTCTTTCTAAAATTCAGAAGATGCTGAATGCAAGGATTATTTTTCCAAGTCATCATTCCACATGGGTTTCAAACATAGTACCTGTAAGGAAGAAGAATAGAGAAATCTGTATCTGTGTTGACTTCAGAAACCTCAACCAGTCTTCCTTGAAAGATAACTACCCTTTGCCCATCATGGACCAAGTATTGCAAACAGTGACAGGTTCAGAAATGCTATCTATGTTAGATGGTTTTTCAGGGTATAACGAAGTAGAGGTAAACGAAGCTGATCAGTTCAAAACTGCCTTCACCACACCACGGGGCACATTTGCATATCGCAGAATGCCTTTCGGTCTGATCAATGCTGGCGCAACATTTCAGAGAGCGATGGATCTTGCCTTCAAAGATGAAATGGGTAAGTTTATCGTGGTGTACCTCGACGATTTGACTGTTTTCTCCAAAGATCGTCATGATCATGCGCATCATTTGCGACAAGTGCTGGAACGCTGTCGGCAAAATGGTATTTCCCTCAATCCCATGAAGTCAGTTTTTGGGGTGACGGAGGGTAAGCTTCTTGGGCACATTGTATCCCGGGAAGGTACTAAGATTGACCCGGAGAGGGTTAAATCTATTCAAAGTCTCACTCTGCCAGCAAGTAAGACTGCTGTTCATTCTTTCTTCGGAAAGGTGAATTTTCTGCGAAGGTTCATTCCTGAGTTTGTAGAAAAAACCCGTCACATTGTTAATATGATGAAGGGTAAGGCCGCTTTCCGTTGGACCGCGGAAGGTAAGGAAGCATTCGAGGACATCAAGAGAGCTATTGCTCGTGCTCCAGTTCTGGTTTGTCCAGATTACACTAAGGATTTTGTAGTCTATAGCTACACTTCAGAACACACACTTTCAGCTATTCTGGTTCAGCAGAATGAAGAAGGCATTGAATCCCCCATATCATTTATGAGTTGTCCTCTCAAAGCTCATGAATTGAATTATTCAAATATGGAGAAGCATGCCTATGCCGTAGTCAAAGCGGTTAAGCATTTCAGGTTCTATATTCTAAACTCACACACTGTTGTCATGGTGCCTGATACAACAGTCAAATCCATCCTAACTCAACAAGAGTTCGGAACAAAGAGAGGTAATTGGATCGCTAAGATCCAAGAATTCAATCTGGATATCAAGCCTACTAAGCTTGTGCAGGGTAAAGGTTTGTGTCAATTGATCGCAGACAACATTCCAAAAGAGACAGGGGACGAAGAAGAAGAAGTTGTGGACACGCCAACTGTCCTTTTTGTTACTACAACTGACGAGTGGTATTCCAATATTGCTCATTTCCTTACCTATGGTGAGTGCCCTTCTCACTTGTCTTATAAGGAAAGGAGAACTGTCAAGTTAAAAGCTGCTAACTACGTCCTTTGGGACAATGGTTTGTACAAGAGAAGTCTTGACGGTGTATTTCTTCGTTGCGTGGACAAAGCGCAACAAGGTAGACTTTTGGAGTCCTTCCACAATTTGGCTTGTGGTGGACATTTTTCAGCACCTGTAACGGCTCACAAGATTCTGCGAGCTCGATACTATTGGCCTACATTATTCCAAGATGCGTACAATTGGGTACGCAAGTGTGAGTTATGCCAGCAGTTTGTTGGGAAACCGAAATTGGCAGCCTTACCTCTAAAACCAGTGGTGATTGAGGAGCCCTTTCAGCAATGGGGTATTGACTTCATTGGCGCGGTGAATCCATCATCAAGTGCCGGAAATAACTATGTCCTCACAGCAACAGACTATTTTACCAAATGGGTGGAAGCTATTCCAGTCAAACACGCCACTTCTGAGGTGGTATGCAGTTTTCTTAAGGAGAATATTATTTCCAGGTTTGGAGTTCCAAACAAGATTGTAGCAGACAATGCTACATGTTTTTCCTCTTGGGAGATTACTGATTTTTGCTACGAGCATGGGATCACTCTTTCTCATTCTTCATACTATTATCCGCAAGGGAATGGTCAAGCAGAATCAAGCAATAAGAATCTGGTCACTATCATCAGGAAGCTGGTAGATGAGAATCAGAGAACTTGGCATAAGGCATTGTTTGATGCTTTATGGGCAGATAGGATTACACCCAAAAGAGCGATAGGCATGTCGCCATTTCAACTTCTATATGGTTTGAATGCAGAGATACCGATCACCTTGGAATTTCCAGCATTGAAGTTGGTAAAGGCATTGGAAGATAGAACTTTTGATAGTTCTATTGACAAAAGGATCATGTATTTGACTGAACTGGAAGAGCAGCGCACTGTTGTGGTGGACCGTATTGCTGAGCACCAAAATCAAGTAAAGAGACTCTTTGACAAGAAGGCTAAGGCTCGTGAGTTTCAGGTTGGAGATCAAGTCTTGCTGTGGGACAAGAGGAGAGAACCAAAAGGAATGCACGGAAAATTTGATTCCTTGTGGAGAGGTCCATTCACCATTCATCAGTTCTGTGGTGAAAATAGTTTCCTGCTGGAGTATCAAGATGGGACACCATTCTTGTTGCCTCATAGTGGACAACATCTGAAGCACTTCAATCCTTGAAGTTTCAGATAAGTTAAATTGTACATTTGTATAGTTTTGTGTTTTATTTTTGCGTTTTCGTTTAGTCTTTTGTGTCTTTTTCTTTTTAGCTTGACTCTATAGCCCAATGGCATGGATGAAGGCACTTAGAGACTAGATTCTACTCCCCTCAATCATTTCAAAGTTCGATTGAAGGAAGTTCCCCAGTTAGAGCCAGCTGTTGTTCTCAAAATCAGCAACGCTCGTTTTTGTAGACAACCCCACGAAACTTGTTCATTTCGTGAATCTACACTCTAAGATCGCGAATCGAGAAAAGATATTCTCGTTCTCGTGCGAGGTCATTTGACATTTTAAAACTCGTTTATGACGTTTCCTTGAATTGATTTCTTAATATTTGCGAAGAATATTCAATTCATAAATTGGTTTGGGTGTTAATTTTAGTCTTTTTAAGTTAGGTAAATTTTGACTCTCAATATGCAAGAGCGGCAAAAAATGCCGCTCTTACATATTGTTTTAAGTGTTTTTTGGTTTTTGATGTAATGTCGGCAAAAAATGCCGCTATTACATCGTTTTAAGCTCAAAAGTGCGAGAGCGGTTAAATTCACCGCCATCGCATATATCGATGCAATGACGGCCTTTTTCGCCGCCGCTACATGCTTTCTTCCTTATTACCTGCAGTGTCGGCAATTTTCGCCGCATTTGCGTGTTTTTCCTTTTCCCTTTTGCGCATGAACGGCCGAAATCTCCGCTCAAACAAGATTTTGTAAATCTCGGTCACGCAGTGCCATTAATGGCCACTTGTGCCACTCGCTCAGCGTTTATGATGGAGTTATTTATGGCGTTCAACGGTTTGTTTTCTCCATTTCATTTCATTTTCCCGAGCTAACCTCTAGACTTCTCCTCACGTTGCTCGATCGCGCCGTCAAAGAGATCAGTTAGCATCCATCACCATCGAGCTTAGGGTTTTCAAGCACGGGTAAGTTTTACCTCCCGTTTCTTGTTCTACCTTTTCCCTCATATTTGTATAGTTTCGGTTTTGATTTCCAGTTTTTATTTTACGTTTTTGTTTTTTGTTTGTGGTTTTCATTTTGTGATTGTCGCTTAGGTTTGCCCTAGGTTTTTGCCCTGAAACCCCTAGGTTTCTACTCTCCCAAACCCTGGCTCTATGCCATTGTTGTAACATTGGTGAATTTGCCGAGCCTCGCTAAAAGTTAAACGACCCTTGCCGAGTTCCAGTCGGCGGATTTCTTAAACCTCGCACTCAAAACCTGCAAATTTCACCCTTCAATGCAACAGCGGCGAAATTCGCCGCCCGAACTTCGCTTTACCGATCAATGCAGTAGCGGTAATATTCGCCGCTCAAACTCCACGCCTGCCAAACATGCATTAGCGTCGAAAATCGCCGCTTGGACATGTAAGGAACCAACCCTGCACTCAAACTTGCAGATGTTATCAAATGCAACATCGGCGTAATTCACCGCCCGGGCATAAAAAACCTTTCGTTCCTTGCATGCAAAAGCGGCAAAATCTGCCGCTCCTACCAACCCAAACCTTCCTAACATGCAAAGGCGGCAAAATTCGACGCCGATGCAAATAATGCAAAACCCTCATATGCAAGGGCGGCGAATTTTGCTGCCCGTGCAAAAAATGACTCAAATTTCCCTAACACTGGAAAATTTCTAATTTCTTTTTCCTGAGCCTGCTTCTCCTCTGATTCTTGGCCAGCTCGCTCTATAGCCCCTTTTCAAGCGCATTCCCATAGTCGTGATCGCTCAACATGCAATTTTCCCAGATTGCCCATATTTTCCCTGATTGCATGATCATGACTTTTGTTGCAGTTTCTCTTGTAGAGCTCCGTTCGACGTCAAATTTCTTCACGGTAAAAGTTCGTCCAAATGACTGACTTGTCCCCGAAGAAGGCAAAAGCTATGAAGTACAAATATCAAGGTGTTTTCCCAATCACCTCAGTCCACTCTAATGTAGAGGACATTAGAGATACAGAGATTGGCCATGTTGATATGGCTGAGTTTGTAGAGAGGACTAAGTCAAGCAACCCCAGTGCCATGATGAGGAAGATAGTGGAAAGTAATATTCATCTGGTATCCTCCTTCCCGGTGGCGGCTCACAATACAGAATTTCTCCTTCAGTGTGCCCATTTCTACAACAAAGATATCAAAGCTGTGGTGGACGCCAGTGGTAATGTGATAATCAGGTTGGATCCTGAGTTCATTAACAAGGTGTTCATGTGTCCTCCTGCAACAGAGGTGTTGAAGCTTGACTTTGTTGAAGCTCAAAAGGAATATGACAAGAATCCAGAGAAAGCAAAGAAAGTGATCAACAACAAATGGTTGAAGATTGCAAGGTCAAGTTTGTCTAGATGGCCACGTAGCTTTCCTCGAAGCGATTTTGAAGAAGAAGTCGGTGACTTGATTACCCTCCTCAGCAGGATAAGAGGTTTGTCATCCTCTTCACAATTTCATGAATGGATGTATCCTTTCATTAAGGTTATACTCCAAGGCAAGCAGGTTATTTTCTGGGGAGAGCAAATCAGTAACGCTTTGCACGATCAGCTGACGAAGGTATCCACTACCTCCAAGTTCTTCATGACTTCCTACCTGGTATACATTGCAGCCTCCATGAGGATTTTTCCAGGATTGTCGTCAGAAGGGGATAGAAGAGTAGTCCCAATATACCAGTATTATTCTCAGCTAACTCTGAAAGGTTCCATTCACCATTTCAGGAGAGTGAATGATGCGTTCTTTGCTGTATTCTTGTGTCTTTTTGGTCCCCAACTGGAACAGAGAAGAATTTCAGACGAGGCATGGTCAGTGGTTAATGGTTTTGGTTGTATGTTTTTGCAGTTTCCGTCTTTTTCATACTTGAGGGTTGGCTTTTTCCCAGGCTACCCTTATATGCTTCCAAGGTTTCCTTCAGATAGACTGGTCTTGATGGAGTTGTGCAGACAGATGATTGTCGTGCATAACAAGCAAATGGAACTCAAGAAGCCTGGCTTCAAATTTCCAGTAGAGATCGGTAGATATTCAGTGTTGACTGCCGCAAAGGCAAGGGCTATTGAAACGGAAATGCAGTTGGTCACCATGAAGCAATTCAAGAGGAGGCCAAAATTCGACTACCGGGGTGTGAAGGATAAAATCAAGAGGAAAACACAGTTTCATGAACCCATGGTGGAAGATGTCTGGATAGATTTGAGGACAGAGGAAGACATCAGGAAACTGGACTATAGCAGGCTGTCTCTAGATCAAATTGAATATCTGGGACTTGCTGATATTCCAGAAGACCTTGTGGATGATGGCGAATTGGTTGATGCCAAGTATGAAGCAGAACAGATAGCTGGTACTCCTCTACCTCCAATTCAATGGTCCCAAAAGGAGCTGACTTCGCTAAGGAAGAGATTTGAACCCATATTAGCTAACACCAATAAGTGGCTGGAAGATAAAGGAATTACGCTGAAGGAATTCCTCACTGGTTCAGAAACTGAAGTACAAGAGCAGACTGGTAAGAGGGTTGAAAACAGAACGAAGAATAAGAGTGATGCTCCATCATCCTCTAAAACACGTAAACCTAAAATCAGATTTGTGACGAAGAAAGCCAAAGTTGTTGAGGAGGAACCTGAACCAAAAGAAATGGAAGTCGAAGAGCCAGCGACTGAAGATCTGGCAACTGAAGAGCCAGCTACAGATGAGATGGATGTCAAAGACAAGGATTCAGAGCAACAAGATAAAGAGGCTTTGTCTCCACAAGACAATACACCTGTTGCACCCCCTGTGCCTGCTTCCCCCATTATCATTCCTTCCTCTGAATCCCCCTCTCCTCCTAAAATAATCTTTGATAATCCCCATAGCACTTTTGAGAATGTTCTCTGTTCTTCTGATTCCATTCCTAGTTTGTCATCTTCATCTTTTGATATTGGTGACACATCTATGTTTGATCATTTTGTGATGCATACTGAACAAGTTTCAAGTGCCAATGTAACAGGTGCGGTTTTTACCAACACCCCGCCTATTGTTTCCACCACCAGCACAAGCACAGTTCCAGTAACACCAGTGGTAGGAATGGACTCCAATGTGAATACTTCTCTGCTTCCACCTTAGTTGTCATCTTACACGCCAAAGAGAAAAAAGCAAGTCATCTCTCCAGATGATTTTGATTTCACCAAGCTGGTACCTGCAAAACCTAAGGCTCCGAAGAAACCAAAGATCCTTTCAAGGGTACTTGAAGAAAAGGGGCAGAAAGTTTTGGAGATAGCAAAACCCCCACAGGATGCAACTGTTGAAAATTTTGACATGAATGACTACTCAATTTCTAGGGTGGAATTGAGCAAAATCACCCATGAAAGCGCTAAAAATGATATGCAGTCAGCCATGGACATCCTGATCCAGAAGTTTGACAGGGAAAAAGAAATGAAAGATTACTATAAGGTAAAGGTGGAACAGCTGACTACGGTGGTAAGAAAGATCACTTTGAACTTAGAAGCAGTTACTCCAGAGGCCGTATCTGTAGAAGACCCTGTCATTCTGAAGGCAGAAAAGACCCACCTCCGAGGGAAAGTACTTGAAGAGTACTTGGACAGGATGCGAGCCCAGGGAATCTCTTTGCTCACGGAGGTATTTGAGAAAATGGATAAGATGAGGAAAGTAAGGGCAGAACTCAACGATCTCATTGATGCCATCTCTCATGATATTGAGCGCACAGAGGATACTCATGATAAGTGGGTGGAAATGAGGAAGCTGAAAATAAGTACCTTGATATCCATTGGCGCCATTTCTAACAGGGATTCATACACTGAAACAAAGGAAGCTCTGATGTACAGGAGCAGTATGCTTAGGAATTTGCTCAAGGATCTTGAGGCTGCAAAAGAGATCAGCGAAGAAAATGATGTCAACCTTTTGCATAAGTTGGAGGAACTGCCTTGTAACTTGGTATCACAAGATAACCAATTCCTGTCAGTAGAAGAAATGGTCAAAGAATTTGAAGACATGTTCCAAAGGGAATTTGAAGATAAAGTATTTTCAATAACTTCTGTGGACAACCTCTTGGACAACCAGTTAACCTTGGACAATCTGAAAACCAGGTTAACCAATCATGCCAAGTCAATCACTACAGTAAGGGATGCCATAGTGAGGGCCAGGATGATCTTCAAAAACACATTCAACCCAGATAGCATTGAAATGCAGGCGACCTTCACTATGTATGATGACCACATGAGAAAAGGTGGTGTCACAAATTGAAGCAGCTGGTTTTTCCCTTAGTTTATTTTCGGATTTTCACATGTACTTTCAAAACAATTTTGGACATTTTTACATGTACATTTTCAATATGTAATTACATGTAAAAATATAGGAAGTCCCAAGTCAATAAGGACTCCTATTTTTGAATAAGTCAAAGTAGTTGTAGATTTCCTAGATTTTCTCAAGGTCTTTCCCTATAAATAAAGGGGACCTCTTTTGTAAATATCTATCTTTTGTCTATTGCAAGAAAACTCTGGCGAATTGAAAAGCAAATCAAGACTTTGTGCTTATTTGAAAATCAATATTCAAATATTTATCAATACAAGAAAGCAAGTTCAATTCCAATCTTTGTCTTGGGATTATTTGTGTTGTGATAGTTTTGTTCTTATGTCTTGCTATCATAATCTTATTTGATAATAATTGAAGTGTTGAGTTTGTTTCAAGTGATTAAAGAGCGCTCTTAATTTGATTCTGATAAACTTTGTGTTACCGAATCGGTTGTGGGTTATATGTTCATGTTTGTGAGAATACAACAGTTTGGGGACTTTGTGCCGCAAGTGGTTATATTTGAATTACTTTTATCATATTGAAGAGGAGTGAAGACTTTGGGCTGCATTCTACTTCAAATAATTCCGGTTACAAGTAGTGAGTAAGGTAACAGAAAACTTTGTGTTTCTGTGATATTGTGATAATTTATAAGTTTTATATCAAGAGTTTGAAATATAAACATCTATTCTGAAAAAAGAGAATGAGATGAGATGGAACCACCACAAACGTAGTTTTTAGTGTACATAAATTTGATAAGTGTTTGATTTACAAAAGTTAAGTAATTAGAGGGAACCTCCCCTTGCTGAGAGGAGAGACTTTGTCTCATCATAGATGTGGCTGATATACCCATTTTGCCGTTAGCGAGTTAACGACAAAATATTCACCCAACAGAACTCTTTATGGAACATGTCTTCAAATACCCGAACCATTTCTTCTGTAGAAAGAAATTGGTTGTCTCGTGATACCAACTTACAAGGCAACTCCTCCAACTTATGCAAAAGGTTGACATCACTTTGTTCACTGATTTCCTTTGCAGCTTCAAGATCATTGATCAAATTTCTAAGCATACTGCTCCTGTACATCAAAGCCTCCTTTTTTTCTATATAAGAATCCCTATTAGAGATGGCACCAATTGATATAAGGGTGCTTATTTTTAATTTCCTCATCTCTGCCCATTTATCATGAGTATTCTCTGTGTGTTCAATATCTTGAGAAATAGTATCAATGAGGTCATTAAGTTCTGCTCTTATTTTCCTCATTTTATCTGTCTTCTTAGATACTTCTGTGAGCAAAGAAACTCCTTGTGCACGCATCTTGTCTAAGTACTCTTCAAGTACTTTTCCTTTGAGATGAGTCCTTTCTGCTTTCAGAATGATGGGGTTTTCTACAGATACGGCCTCTGGAGTAACTGCTTCTGAGTTCAAAGTGATTTTCCTCACCACCGTAGTTAGTTGTTCTACCATTGCCTTGTAGTGGTCCTTCATTTCTTTTTCCCTGTCAAACTTCTGTATTAGGATGTCCATTGCTGACTGCATATCATTCTTAGTGCTTTCATGGGTTATTTTGCCTAATTCAACTCTAGAAATAGAATAGTCATTCATATCAAAATTTTCAATAGTTGCGTCCTGTGGAGGTTTTGCTATCTCCAGAAATTTGTGTCCCTTGTCTTCAAGCACCCTGGAAAGAATCTTTGGTTTCTTCGGGGCCTTAGGCTTTGCAGGTACCAACTTAGTGAAATCAAAGTCATCTAGGGAGATGGCTTGCTTTTTCCTTTTTGGCGTGTAAGTTGATAACCAAGGTGGGAGCAGAGAAGTACTCACATTGGGATCCATTCCTATTGCTAGTGTTCCTGGAACTGTACTTGTACTGGTAGTAGAAACAATAGGCAGGGTGTTAGTAAAAACCGCACCTGTTACATTTGCACTAGAGACTTGCTCAGTATTCATTACAAAATGATCAAAAATGGATGCATCCCCAATATCAAAAGATGAAGAAGACAAACTAGGAATAGACTCTGAAGAATGGAGAACATCTTCAAAAGTGTTTTGGGGATTATCAAAAATTATTTTAGAAGGAGAGGGAGATTCAGAAGAGGGAATATCAATAGGGGAAATGGACATAGGAGCTACAACAGGTGTATCAAGCAAAGGGGATGAGACTCCTTTTTCTTGTTGTGTATTTTCCTATGGAGACAAAGCCTCCTCGTCTTGTTGATATGTAGTCCTATCTTCAACATCCATCTCTTCAGTGGCTGGCTCCTCAGTCTCCATATCTTTTATTTTAGGTTCTTCCTCCACAACTTTTGATCTCTTCGTCACAAATCTGATCTTAGGCTTATGTGTTTTAGAGGATGAGGGAACATCACTCTTGTTCTTCGTTCTGTTTTCCACCTTTTTACCAGTTTGCTCTTGAACTTCAGTTTTGGATCCAGTGAGGAATTCTTTCAGAGTAATTCCTTTATCTGCCAGCCATTTGTTGGTGTTAGCCAATATGGGCTCAAATCTTTTCCTTAAAGAGCTCAACTCCTTTTGAGACCACTGAATAGGAGGGAGAGGAGTGTTAGCAACTTATTCAGTATTATACCTATCATCAACCAATTCTCCATCATCCACTAGGTCTTCTGGAATATCAGCAAGTCCCAGATATTCAATATGTTCAAGGGACAACCTACTGTAGTCTAGCTTCCTGATATCTTCCTCTGTCCTCAAATCTACCCAAACATCTTCTACCATGGGTTCATGAAATTGAGTTTTCCTTCTGATTTTATCCTTCACCCCCCTGTAGTCAAACTTTGGTCTCCTTTTGAATTGCTTCATGGTGACTAGCTACATCTCTGTCTCCATGGTCCTTGCCTTTGCGGTAGTCAATACTGAAAATCTACCAATTTCAACTGGGAATCTGAAGCCAGGCTTCTTAAGTTCCATTTGTTTGTTATGCATGACAATCATTTGTCTGCACAACTCCATTAAGACCAGTTTGTCTGAAGGGAATCTTGGAAGCATATAAGGGTAACCTTGGAAAAAGCCAACCCTCAAGTATGAAAAAGAAGGAAATTGCAAGAACATACACCCAAAGTCATTTACCACTGTCCATGCCTCATTTGAAACTCTTCTCTGTTCTAGTTGGGGATCAAAAAGACATAGGAATACTGCAAAGAATGCATCATTTACTCTTTTGAAATGATGAATAGAACCTTTCAGTGTTAACTGAGAATAGTATTGGTATACAGGGATTACCCTCCTATCCCCTTCTGATGTTAATCCTGGAAAAATCCTCATAAAGGCTACTATGTATACCAGATAGGAGGTCATGTAGAACTTGAAGGTAGTGGATTCCTTCATCAGTTGTTCATGCAAAGCGTTGCTGATATGTTCATCCTAGAAAATGGTTTGCTTACCCTGGAGTATGACCTTAATAAAAGGATACATCCATTCATGAAACTGTGAAGAAGACAAACCCCTTATTCTGCTAAGGAGAGTGATCAGGTCACCAACTTCTTCTACAAAATCACTTCGAGGGAAACTACGTGGCCACCTTGATAAATTTGACCTTGCAGTCTTCAGCCATTTATTGTTGATTACCTTCTTTGCCTTCTCTGGATTTTTGTCATATTCCTTCTATGCTTCAACAAAGTCAAGTTTTAACACCTCTATAGCAGGACGACACATAAACACCTTATCAATGAACTCAAGATCCAACCTGATTATCACATTACCACTGGCGTCCACCACAGCTCTAATATCTTTGTTATAGAAATGGGCACACTGAAGAACAAATTCTGTGTTGTGAGCTGCCACTGGGAAAGATGACAACAGATGAATATTACTGTCAATTATCTTTTTCATCATAGCACTGGGGTTGCTTGACTTGGTTCTCTCTACAAACTCAGCCATATCCACATGGCCAATCTCTGTATCTCTAATGTCGTCAACATTAGAAGTGACTGAGGTGATTGGGAAAACACCTTGATATTTGTACTTCATCACTTTTGATTTCTTTGGGGACAACTCAGTCATCTGGACGAGCTATCACCAAGAGGATGCTGATGGAGAATGAAGATCCATAGAAGAAACTGTAACAAAAAGTCATGATCATGCAATTAGGGAAAATACTGGCAATCAAGGAAAATTGCATGTCAATGATCACGACTATGGAAACACGCTTGAAAAAGCGCTATAGTGCGAGCAGGTTAGAGAAAAGTGGGCTCAGAAAATTAAAACTGGAAATTTTCTAGAGTTAGGAAAATCTGGGAGAATGTTTGCATGAGCGGCAGAATTTGCCGCTCTTGCATATGAGGGGTTTTCTTATACTTGCATCGGCGGCAAAATTCACCGCTACTACATGTGGTAAGGAGCAATTTGTGTCAGAGCAGCGAAATTTACCACTACTGCAGGTAGAAAGAATTTGCAGAGTTTGGATGTTGGAGCGGCATTTTCTACCGACATTGCATGTGATAAAAACTGAATTCAATGTTCAAGCGGCAAAATATACCGACTCTACATGTGAGACTGCTTTGTGTAAAGTGGTGTTTGGGTGGTCAAATTTACCGATGCCGCACATGATGAAAATTCCAAGTGACTGTTTTGTGTAAGGGCAGCGGATTTCGCCGCCCATACACTTTCATTGGAAAGCTTTAGGAATACATAAACGGCGTATATCGCCGACTATACATGGTAGGGTTCGCAAGGGTTTTGGCATAGGAGCGGCAGATATCACTGCCCATACGCCTAATTCAAAAAACCTTAAAAAGGTTTTAAGCGGCAAAAACCTCCGCTTTCACACCTTACTTGTGTATATCAGGATTTGACAAAGCGGCTAATACAGCCGATAATGCAATACACACACAAGGATTAAACTACGGGTTGGTTTGATCGGTCAAAACAACTGGCAACACAGGTTGAAACAATACTTAGGGCACGAAGAACGATTCAACTGACGAGGAACAATCTCGATCACAATGTAAGGGAAAACAAAGGTTTAACTCAACGGACTAGACGAACAACATCAATATGAAAACTAAAGTATTATGAACGACTTAAGAAACAGACAAAATGCAAATACTGATTAATAAATAAAACCCTAGGAATAAAAAAAAAAGCGATAAAAATGACCAACCTGTTCAAACGGAGGAAACCCTAGATTTGATGGCGAAGAGTTCAATCAAATCCTAGCTCGGCGCGATCGATCAATGCGAGGGGAGTCCAGAGATTTGGCTAGGCAGGTAAGAAATGAAATGATGAAACAAACAAAATGAAACGTATTTAAAACTCAAAAACATGCCTTTAGCGGGTGGCACGAGTGGCCATTAATGGCACTCAGTGTTCAAGATCCCGAGAATCTTGCTCGGGCGGCAAAATTGGCCGACCCCGCACATGTGGCATTGAACATGCAATGGCGGTGAAATTCACCGACAGTACATGTACACATTGGAGAAATATGTAACGGCGGCGAAAAGTGCCATCTTTACATATTTAAAGAAAAACATATGTAAGAGCGGCGAAAAATGCTGCCTTTACATATTTAAAGAAAAACATATGTAAGAGCAGCGAAAAATGCCACCATTACATATGCAACAAAACTTAAAAAGAGACATGTAAGAGCAGCAAAAAATGCCGCCATTGCATATCAAAACTCAAAAATTTACTAACTCTTGAAAATGGCTAAAATTGACATTTTAATCAGTTTACGACTTGAACGATCTTCGCGAATATTGAAAAACCAATTCAAGGGAATGTCGCAGACCAGTTTAGAATGTCAAATGACTTTGCATGAGATCAAGGGAATCTTGTCTCGATTTGCGAGCTTAGAGTGTAGATTCACGAAACGGACAAGTTTTGTGGGGGTTGTCTACAAAACCGAGCGCAACTAATTTTGAGAACAACACTATTGTAATTTTCTATGTAAATTTTGTCCTCATATGAGGAGGTAGGCATCCCAGGTTGACTTGGCATAGTTTTTCCATGTGTCGGCACCTTGTGGTCATGTGTCATGAGTTATGACAAATTCTATGACATGTAAGAGCTGAAATGACAGGTGTGACAAGTTGTTAGTATGTGGTGATAGATCATGATGTGGGGTTGCAAGTACATGTAGGCAGGTAAAAGTTGGTGACTTTGTCAGGTACCTACTTTCTAGGTGCTTTCCGGGTGACACCTTTAATAGTAATCATAATCTTAACACCCTCATTAAAATCATTAAAATCGCCCTTGTTGGCTCTCATGAGATATAATGGTTTGTGCTTCGACGGGCAAAGCAGAGTACACTTCCCACAGCTTGAAAGAATGGATTTAACCCCCACGTTGGTGAGGATGTCAAAAGCTCCATTTCCCTCACAGAAGATATGAGAAATAAGAATTTCATCAAAGAAATTTATCAAATTAATCGAGTCCTTAAGAAGCATCTCGATAGTCCAACTAGGAGTTTGAATTTTTTTATGCATTGGATAATATTCAGGGAGTCTTCCTCTATCCAAACTCTTTTGTAACCTTTGGAATAGTGTTACATCCCCAATTTTTTATTAATCTTAATCGTAATCTTACTTTTATGTGGTAAAAAGGATAAATAATCTTAGATTAATGATTTAATGTTTGTGGAAAATATCAAGTTGAATCATTGATTATATGGATTACGATTAATGCTTAGATTAGACATGAGATTGCATGTTGTTGAGATTATCTTATCATAATGTTTTATGATTTAATGATGATACACTGATCATGGATGTATGGTTGTGAGTGTAACCAAGAAAAGAATCTTCCTTCAAGAGTGGAAGGAGAGTATCACCGAAGAGAAGGCAATAGACACTTTGGAAAACACTGGTTTGTCATCTGAAGTCTCAACTTGATAATTATGTGAACCTTGTGATAGAAGGTATGTGTCCTTTAGTTGCTATCTCAAGTTTATCTTGGATTTGACCATTATCAACTTGATGTGGAAGAAGAGTTATCGAACATCTAGTTTTGCCAATTCAGTCAGAAGAGTTTCCTGGTTACCTTCTTGGCTTTGCTTAGTGTCTTTAGTTGACATGAGAAAAAGGTGGCGATAGGGAAGAAAGTCTCAACCTACGTTCGTACCTTAGCCATTGTCGAATATCAACTCAATCAAAATGGTGAGGATACCTTTGAGTCGATATATGTGTATATATATATTATTAATACATGTTTGTTATTTAATGATATGGAGATAAAGGTATTATCCTTATCATTTAAAATATAATTATTTATTATTTTCTTGAGATAGAATCTTTTTGTTAGTTTTATCTCATGCTCTTGTAGGAGAGCATTTTTTTCTCCCTCAACCCTGAATCTAGGAAGAGTGGGGGAGGATTATTGTGTGGCCGTGGGGGTGACTAGGAGAGATGGCCCTCAGCATGCCCACGAGGAGCTTTTTTTGTAGTAAAACCCACTTTGTCGGTGGCATGAAGAGACTTTGCTCTTGAAAGAGAGAGAGAGAAAGACAGAGAGAGAGATCAAAAAAAAGTTAGTTTTGTTCTTCTTGGTGGGAGAAGCGTATGCATGTTGGACTAGGGAAGGAGAGAGACTGATCAAGAATACCATGGATGTGGTAAACTAGCTCATGAAGGAGTTGAAAGATTACGACCAGAGTTAACCAGAGGAAGGTAATCTCGTAAAGATTTATGTTCTTACTGCTTAGAATATTATGAAATCTATTGTGTCGAATGGGCTTCAAACTAGCCAGGGTCGAAACCCCCTGAGTCGTGTTTATCAGTATACTATGATTGATATGTGTTGGCTTATTGAAAATAAATCAATCTTTGTTGTTTAAGCTATATCTATAGCCCCACTATCAATAACAGAGGCTTATTATTTTGTTGTCTTGTCGTATCTTGACAGTCACACTATCGTGAACCGAAACTGTCTATAGTTTCTTTGATATTGTTATAGCTTTCTATCCATGAGTAAACCTATTATCATTATGGTTACATTGGGCTTCGATAGCAATGCAGTCACCATTCGAAGCTTAACTGTGTTATTATTATTTCAATGCTTCGATAGCTATGCTATCTTTTTATGAAGCATGTTGTATTAGGCTTGACTATGTAATGATAGCTTAGCTATCGTGGTCTTTGACAATCCTTTGGGCTCACCAAGGAAGGAAAAGGTGGCAGCCAAGAATGATAACAGTATTATCATATCTTTCATGATCGTGTCATCACATCTTACGTCTATGTTGTTATATTTGTATGACTGTGTTATCACATTATATGACTGTATTGTCAATTCTTTATGACTGTGTTATCATTTAATGATATGGCCGAGTCATGTAGACGTAAAGCCTTAACCATACTCTATTCTTCACTGTGAAAATGGTGAGTATGAATATCAGGGTTTCTAACCCAACCCATGTTTTTTGATTGTAAAGAATTATAGATTCTGTCTCTTCATCAAGAGGAAAGAAGATTTATTTAATCTTTCCCATAGTTTTGGAATGGCTACTCATGACCTGAATGGTGTGATATCACAAGGATGTGCCAAGGGTGGTCAGCTGAAAAGAGGCCACCAATTGAAAAACCCTCATACAGTTTGTATGTTAGTGAGGTTGTGTACTTAAATGAAAACTTTAACCTTTTGAGTGGTGTAACTCAAGGTAGTTCTAATGATCTTTATTGCATGCATGTTTCTAAAACCACTAGTCAAGTGGAAGTTAATGAAACTCTTGGTCAGCAAGGCCAAATGATATAATAACTTTATGATTCTACTTTACGAGAACTCTAGTGAACCTTGATGAAGGTAGGGAGTTTATGAATCATGTTAATAAACATATTAGTTATTTATGTTGATTTTGAGTAATCCAAACAAGGTTACTATCAAAAAGGGATTATATGAAAATCCTCGACCCAGATAAGTTCCTTAGAGAACTTTTGAAATTGTTACAACTTCATCTTGTTTGATTCAAGTAATCAACTATTTATGAGTGTAACGTTCGCAATATGGAATAGGGTGACAAGGAGTCACAGTTTCCCGATTTGTGATTGAGACATGAAACCTTGTATTGAACTCCAAGATTCGAAGTTAGTAACCTAGTCAAATGGACTAAGCTTCACTTGGTATTATTATTACCTATGTATATGTGATTATTTATCTTAGCCTAAGGAATGGCACTAAATCAAATTGGCTATTGGAAATGATGAATAGACAAGTTGTGTCTACAAACTCTGCAGGATGAGATAGCTTCTAAGTCAAGTCAGAGTGTGCAAACAATCAACTACGTTCATTGTGAAATGTTTATAACTATTAAATCTTTGGCCAAAGTAATGCATTCGTCTCTACATGCATTAGTCAGTTCACTGTGCTCCGGATGGCATAATGCTTCCAGTAGTGTCATACATAGTTAGAGTGGATCTATAGTTGTATGACTGTGAAGTATTATAAAAGGATACAACACTAGAGATTCAGATGGAAAACTTAATTGCTTCCTTGTATCTATTCCCTTCATGAAGGGTATGGTCGCTTCCATGTAAGAAGTTGTGCGGGAGACCGCCGATCTGTGGTTGGAGAAAAAGTACTCGGGTGATGCTCTCCTTCCCAAACAGATGACATATCAAGGCTTAGGAAGACAGATATCAGGATTCTAGATGCAACATAATTTTCTTTATATGACTTGTTAGTCAAACATTATGTGTAAAACTTATCATTATTGCTATGAGCAAAACATTGTAATTGTATAGTGAAAGGATTCACTAATATGTTATCTTTGGAAAATGTTGTAAATTTCAATTTTAAAATGATACAGAAAAGATATGCATTTTGATTATTGATTATGAAATTGATTATTGCTAAACATAAATGTGATTATGTTGATCATGACCATATACTTAATGGTAAATTAAGTTGCTTATTTTGGGTAATATGAGTTGGCATGTTACATATGGTATCAGACTGATGCAGGAGCATCCAGTGGTGTAAGGGCAATCTTGCATCACCCAAAAAGAAGTTAATTCAAAATCATTGTAGTTTTTTTCATTTCTTTCCATAATTAGTATTTTTGGTTCCATAATATCTAGAATAATAATGTAGGACTTTCAGTTTTTCCAAAACTACTAAAAATAGCGACCTGCCTAATTACGAAAGTGTACCTGCTATTTTTAGAAAGTTTGCATTTGGGCACGTAACAAAGCAAAAACTTTCAGAAAGTTACATAATGGAAATATAAGACCTTTGGCGAAGGAATCAGGCAAAGATCATTTGTGAGCTGAAAGATATTAAAGTTTTTGTTTTCTGAAAAGCCCCTGAAAATTTTTGGAACGAGATATGAGGCACTAAAACTTTCCATAACATCCCAAAAAGTTGATGAAAATCCATTTATGAATTTCCAGCGTGATAGTTCACATCGCGAGCTTTCCGGCGCTTAAAACGGTTCGTCAATCGGACACCCAGATCAAAAGTTATGCTTCTCGGAAGTTGACCTACTTTTGGAGGGAGTTGCAAAATTTGAAATTTAGCTGGAAGCCACCAAAAAGTGCTATTTATGACTATTTTGGGAACCCTGGGCGGTGGTAGAGTGAAGGGGGCCAGTGTAGAGTCAAGAATAGGTGGGAAAATAGAAACCCTAGCTGATTTTGGGGTTACAAAAGGCTGAAGATTCAAGAGTCTTGAGGTTGGGAAAGCTGTAATGTGTTACAGCCAGTAGAGGATTCATCCTTTGATTGTAATTGAGCTTTTGTAATGTAATGAGTTGCCCAGTTCAATAAAAGAAAGTTCTATTTGCTGTGTTCAATATATGTTATTGTATGTTTTGTGATTTACCCCCTTCATCAAGTGGTCTCAGAGCAAGGGTTCCTGAGTGTGTAGACAGATCGCCGACCATGAGGCAGTTTGCACTAGGACCTGAGGTTGTGGGTTTGCTGCGGAGATCAAGATGCCTCCACGAAGAAATCATGTTGGGAGGAATGCTTTGACAGAAGAGGGTTTTAGAGCCATGCAAAGGCAAATCGACGCATTGCAAGAGGAGCTGCGAAGAGGGTTTGATCCGAGAACAAGAGAAGAAAGCTAAGATGAAGCTGAAGAGGAGCTATCTAAGGAAGAACAAGAAGCTGGAGGAAATCCTGTAGAAGTTAGGTTGTTGAGGGCCATTTCAAAGATCAGAAAAAGGCCCAGGATCGAAGTTTCTAAATATTGTGGAGATTTGAATCCAGAACAGCTTATTGATTGGATTAATGACATGGAGGAGTATTTTGAGTATGAAGATGTGGAGGACCCAGATCGAGTTAAGTTTGCAAAAGCAAAGTTGAAGGGCCATGCCAATATTTGGTGGAAGGAGGTCCAATTAGAGAGGAATAGAAGAGGAAAAGGAAAGATCACCAGATGGGATCGGATGGTGGAGAAACTGAAGAAGCAGTTCATTCCTGTGGACTATGAGATGGAGTTGCTGAAGAAGCTACAAGGACTAAAGCAAGGTAACAATTCTGTTAAGGAGTATACAGAAGAGTTTTATAAAATTACTATCAGGATAGGCCATGCAGAGCCCAACAAGGAGAAGGTAGCCCGTTACATTAATGGTTTGAGGCCGAGTATTCAAGAGGAGTTGAGCCTAGTAAGAATGACCACCATAGAAGATGCGTACCAGTTTTCCCTGAAGGTGGAAGAGAAGCTGAATAAAAGATTTGACAGCAAGCAAAGGGGAAGAGGTCAAGGCGGAAGGACTGGTGGAAGACCCTATGGGGGCTGAAATGAAGATGCAAAGAAAAGTGAAGAAGCTGGTACTAGTCGAAATCAGAGAGGTGATAATACCTATCGCCCTCGTGACCAGAACAATGGTGAGCAAAGAGGAAGAGGAAGAGGCAGACCTGGGCAAGGACCTAGAAGAGGAGGTTTCAAAGGAACCTATTTCCAATGTGGAGAAGAAGGGCATTGAGTATACGAGTGTCCGCAACATCAAGGGAGGATGAATAGAAAACCTGAAGGTAATGCACGAGTTGCACATGTGGATGAAGATTCACAGTCTGAGCACTCTGAAGATGCAGAAAGGGGAGAAACCCTAGTTATCAGAAGAACTTTGTTGAATGAGGAGAAAGAACCCAATCAGAGGAAGAGTTTATTCCGCACAAGGTGCAAATGTGAAGGTAAGTGTTGTGATATTATTATTGACAGTGGAAGCACTGATAATCTTGTTTCAGAGGAGATGGTTGACAAGTTGAAGTTGACAAGAAGAAAGCATCCACATCCATACAGGATTGCATGGTTGCAGAAGGACCATAGAGCTTTGGTCAATGAACAGTGTTTAGTGAAGTTCAAGATTGGTGACTACCATGATAAGGTGTTGTGTGACATCATACCGATGGATGCATGTCATATGTTATTGGGGAGGCCATGGCAATATGATAGGAGCGTTGTCCATGATGGCCGTGCAAACACATATTCCCTAACAAAGGATGGAATTCGTCATAAGTTGAAGCCCTTGAAGGAGGTGGAAGAAAAGGTATGTAGCACTGCCAGAATTTGCTTGGTAGATGGTAGAAAGTTTTTGGAGGGAATGAAGTATGAGCATCATTGCTTTGCATTGATTCCCAAGATTAGTTAAAAGAATTGTGAAGATGTACCAGCAGAAGTTTCAGAAATGTTAGAAGAGTTCCAGGACATTATCTCTGATAATGTACCAGAAGGTTTACCACTAGTAAGGAAGATAAGTCATCAAATGGATTTGATACCAGGAGCCAGTTTGCCAAACAAGGCAGCCCACAGAATGACCCCTGCAGAGAATGAAGAGCTGAACAGACAAGTTCAGGAGTTGTTGAGGAAGGGACTGATAAGGGAGAGCCTAAGTCCATGTGCAATACCTGCAGTACTAGCACCAAAGAAAGATGGAGAATGGAGGATGTGTACAGACTCTCGAGCCATCAATAAGATAACGATCAAATATAGATTTCCATTGCCAAGAATGGATGGCATAATGGATTGTTTGAGTGGAGCCAAGCACTTCACAAAGATTGATCTGAAGAGTGGGTATCACCAGATTCGAATTAGAGAAGGAGATGAATGGAAGACAGCCTTCAAGACAAAGGAGGGTTTGTATGAGTGGTTAGTCATGCCATTTGGGCTAACCAATGCACCGAGCACATTCATGCGGCTCATGAACGAGGTACTAAAAGAATTTTTGGGAAGTTTTGTTATTGTTTATTTGGATGATATTTTGATTTTCAGTAAGACTTGGGATGAGCATTTGATGCATATCAGCAGAGGTCTAGAGAAGCTGAGGGAGGAGAAGTTGTTGATTAATCTGAAGAAATGTAGTTTTGCAAAGAAAGAGTTGGTATACCTAGGATTTGTTGTCTCAGAGGAAGGTCTTAAGATGGACCCAGAAAAAGTAAGGGCTATCATTGAGTGGCCTACGCCAAGGAGTGCAACAGAGGTAAGATCTTTTCATGGTTTGGCAAGTTTTTACAGAAAGTTTATCAGGAATTTCAGTAGCATTTGTGCACCTCTAACTAAAACAATGAGAGGGGATAGAAAAGAGTTTAGATGGACTAAAGGAGCAGACAAGAGCTTCGATACATTGAAGCAGAAAGTCGTAGAACAACCTGTTTTGGCACTTCTAGATTTTAATAAGGTATTTCAAGTAGATTGTGATGCTAGTGGTAGTGGTATAGGAGCTGTTTTGAGCCAAGAAGGTAAGCCCATTGCCTATTTTAGTGAGAAGCTTAATGATGCCAAGAAAAAGTATTATGTTTATGATCAGGAATTTTATGCAATAGTTTAGGCTTTGAAGAAATAGAGACATTATTTGTTGCCAAAAGAATTTGTTTTGTATACTGATCATCAGGCTTTGCAATATATTAATAGTCAAGGGAAGTTGAACCAAAGGTACTTAAAATGGGTTGAGTTTTTGCAGAGTTATACCTTTGTTTTGAAGCACGGGAGTGGGAAGTCCAACAGAGTTGCAGATGCCTTGAGCAGAAGGCAAAATTTGTTGACAGAAATGAAGATAGAGGTTGTTGGGTTCGATGAGCTCAAAAGTTTGTACCCTAAAGATCCAGATTTTGTAGAGGATTGGAAAGCTTGTCTGGAGCCTGTTACTTTGGATAGGATAAAATGGTTGGATTTCATAATCCAAGATGGCATGTTGTTTAGAGGAAGCCAGTTGTGCATTTCAAGGAGTTCCATGAGAGAGAACCTGATTAAGGAGAAGCATAGTGGAGGATTAGCTGGACACTTTGGTCAAGATAAGACCATTTCTATTGTTGGTGAAAATTATTATTGGCCACAGCTGCAGCAGGATGTGAGGAGATTTGTGCAGAGTTGCAGAGTATGTCAGATGGCAAAAGGAACAAGTCAAAATACAGGATTGTATCAACCATTACCTGTACTAGAGAAGCCATGGGATGATATTAGTATGGATTTTGTTCTTGGTTTACCAAGGACACAGAGAGGGCATGATTCTATTTTTGTGGTGGTGGACAGATTCTCAAAGATGGCACATTTTATTCCTTGTAAGAAGACTAATGATGCTGTTCATATTGCAGAGTTATTTTTCAGGGAAGTGGTGAGACTACATGGTCTACCAAAGAGCATAGTTTCAGATCGAGATACCAAGTTTGTTGGTTATTTCTGGAGGACATTGTGGAAGAAGTTGAAGACAGATTTGAAGTTTAGTTCTGCACACCATCCACAGACTGATGGACAAACTGAAGTGGTGAATAGAAGTTTGGGTAACCTGCTACGATGCTTAGTAGGAGATAAGCCCAAGGGATGGGATTTGATTTTACTACAAGCAGAATTTGCCTACAACAATTCTGTCAATAGGAGTACTGGTAAATCACCATTCCAGATTGTATATGGCAATAGCCCAAGAAATGCTTCTGAGTTAAGGAAGCTGGACAATGGAGAAAAGACAAGTGCTGAAGCTGAAGACTTTGCAGAACATCTGAAGAATTTGCATGAAGAGGTGAGAAAGCACATTAATAAAATAAATATTTAGTACAAGGCTAAGGCAGATCAGAAGAGGAGATATAAGGAATTCCAGGTAGGAGATGAAATCATGGTTCACTTGAGAAAAGAAAGGTTCCCAATTGGAACATACAATAAGTTGAAAATGAAGAAATTTAGACCATGCAGAATCCTGAAGAAGCATGATTCAGGAAATGCATATGAGGTAGAGCTACCGAGTGGGATCAATATTTCCCCTATTTTCAACATTGCTGATTTATCAAAATATCATGAAGGTGGAACAGAGGATGGACCAACAGAAGTGCAGTGGAGTATTCCAGCATCTACTTCAATGGAGGAGATAGAAGAGATCTTGGATAGCCGTGTGGGAAGAAGTACTCGGAACAAGCAATATGAAGAATATCTGGTAAAACGGAAAGGAAGGCCTATTGAAGATTCTTCTTGGTTGTCTAAGGCAGAGGTTGACCGTTTGGGTTTTCCTCACACAAACATATGAGATGTGACAGGGTCACTTCTCAAATTACCCTGGGTGTCTGATGCAGGAGCATCCAGTGGTGTAAGGGCAATCTTGCATCACCCAAAAAGAAGTTAATTCAAAATCATTGTAGTTGTTTTCATTTCTTTCCATAATTAGTATTTTTGGTTCCATAATATCCAGAATAATAATGTAGGACTTTCAGTTTTTCCAAAACTGCTAAAAATAGCGACCTGCCTAATTAGGAAAGTGTACCCACTATTTTTAGAAAGTTTGCATTTGGGCACATAACGAAGCAAAATTTTTTAGAAAGTTACATAATGGAAATATAAGACCTTTGGCGAAGGAATCAAGCAAAGATCATTTGTGAGCTGAAAGATATTAAAGTTTTTGTTTTCTGAAAAGCCCCTGAAAATTTCTGGAATGAGATATGAGGCACTAAAACTTTCCATAATGTCCCAAAAAGTTGACAGAAATCTGTTTATAAATTTTCAGTGTGATAGTTCACATCGCGAGCTTTCCGGCGCTTAAAACGGTTGGTCAATCAGACACCCGAATCAAAAGTTATGCTTCCCGGAAGTTGACCTACTTTTGGAGGGAGTTGCAAAATTCAAAATTTAGCTGGAAGCCACCAAAAAGTGCCATTTATGACTATTTTGGGAACCCTGGGCGGTGGTAGAGTGAAGGGGGCCAGTGTAGAGTCAAGAATAGGTGGGAAAATAGAAACTCTAGCTGATTTTGGGGTTACAGAAGGCTGAAGATTCAAGAGTCTTGAGGTTGGGAAAGCTGTAATGTGTTGCAGCCAGTAGAGGATTCATCCTCTGATTGTAATTGAGCTTCTGTAATGTAATGAGTTGCCCAGCTCAATAAAAGAAAGTTCTATTTGTTGTGTTCAATATATGTTATTGTGCGTTTTGTGATTTACCCCCTTCATCACAGACCCAGGTTCAATACATGGACCTATGAGCTCACTACATGAAATTTTCTTTCGACATTAATAGTTGCTAATGTTTGGATGTTCTTATGCTAGAATGGTAAGAATAAGAACGACACCCAAGAAGAAGGTAATGGGAAATGAATGTTACCTTAAGGCTATGAGGGAGCGAGCCTCAAGAATGAAAAGCCTTGGTCAAACTAGTTTCTTGAGAGGTGCATGGTTGACTCATGATGAAACTTTCGTTGATGCTATTAAATTCATCAAACAGGAGAAGGACAAAGCAGTTAGGGTTACTACTCCTATCTCTGGAAATGAATCAGTGAAACACTCTGCACCTAAGGAACCAGCCTTGAGAAGTGATCTTAAGGATCCTATTGTTACTCGGGAGGTTATGGATGAGTACCTGCAAGTACTTCGACCTCCTAAGTCTGATTCGATGAATCTCAAGGACGAGGATAAACTTGGGAAGATATCCCAATCTGAAAGTGACTTGCAGTTGCAAGATGTAAAAGAAAATTGTAACAATTGATGGATTATATGTAGTCCATGGAAACTATAGTGCAATTTTGAATTTTGGCAAATCTTTCCTTTCTTGTTAAGATTGCATAAATGAGAATGGATTTACATTTATGAATGGATTCAATAGTATGAAAAAGTAATTGAATGATTAATCTTCAAAGTTCAGGAGAAGTAAATTGTAGCACAATTCAGACAGGAACCAATATGGGAGATAGCCAAGAAGAAGGGCAACCTTCAGGCCACTCTGATTCAAAACATGACCAGATCCTCACTATGCTCCATGAGATGAGAGCAAGAATTGGAACTCTTGAGCAGGAGGTCAGGGGTCAACATGGACCTAGGCATGAAGCCTACCACAGGAGTGATGACGAGGAACGTCATGAGGTCACCACCCAAAGTGGACGCGGAGAGAATAACTTCGAAGTAAGACATGATGAGGATAAAAGAAGCCACTTGGCTCTAGTACTATCTAGAGATATGAAAAAAGTTACACCTCCCAAGTTTGATGGGACTGTAAGCGGAGATGTCGCAGAGGCATGGCTTACAAAAATGGAGAAATACCTTGAAATAAGAAACTATTCTGAAATCACCAAAGTGGTATGGGGAGCATACTAATTGGCAGGTGAAGCATCCACCTGATGGATGAACAAGAAAATGGAGTTAAAATTGAGTTCCATGAGTCCTCACTGTGGTTTTCCCTTCTTGGGTTTTCCACGTATATCTGGTGTTATGTGTTGATGTGCATTGTGTTAATCTTTCATGCTTATGTTAATGTTGTAATGCTTAAGTTTTAATCTACTCCGGAGAAGTTGAAGTCTGTTTAGATACTAGTTCACCCCCCTCTCAGTATCCTAGTGTGTTCAACACATCTTACCTCCATCAAATTCTCCATATTAAGAAAACCAATCTCTATTAGGGGTCATATAAAAAGATCTACACTTGAGTCAATTAACCATGCATCATTACCTGCACGAGTGGCCAAATCTACAATGAACACATCACCATCTTCCTTCTTGGACTCGAAATCATAATCAAATTTCTTCTTTTTCTTCTTCTTTTCTTCTTTGCACTCCTTACAGAAGTGTTCAAGCTTACTGCAATTCCAGCAAATAACTTTGGACTTTCCAAGAGGACTTAGATTTGTCACACTTCTCGCTCTTCTTATCTTTTCTTTAGGTCTTCCATGAACATCCATGGCCTCTTTGGCACTAATAAATACATTATTCCTCGTCTCTTCAAAAAGTAAAGAACCCACAACATCAACTTTTAAGACAATGGTGCAGGAGCACCTTGACAAATTGATGTTTCTACCTTGTAACAAGGTCATTTGGACCAATTCACATATGTTTAGGTTCAAGTCTTGTGTTCATTTTTGTAAAATGTAAAGGTATCACAAATATAAATTGTAAAGTTGCAATGCAACACATGGAATATGAAAGGTCATGAGGGTCAGTTCGCTTGAGGAAGTTAAAAGTCAGTTAGAAACTGAAAAGTCATGTTTGAAATGTCTTTAAAAATCCTTGTAACATCCAAATAATTTGGAGGTGATTGAAGACTGAGAATGGAATATTAAAAGACACTATTTTCTGTGTATTTTTTCTGAAATTTGTTGTTCTCAGCTATTGTACGGCCCTGTACGGATAGGGAATGATGCCTAGTTGTTTGTGAATGATAATATGTTCAATCACCTTCCATCTCCACTTTGTTTCATGCATTTTGGTACTAATTTGAGTTAGATGTTGTTAGTTTTCTCTAAACTGTCAAGAAACCCTGATTAGGGTAAACAGTGGCAAGTAAGACTGTGTTTCTCTCATTTTTATTCATTGCATGTTACTGATCCTCAGTGGAAATGACCTTGATAATGTCTACTTCCATCCTTATGAGGTTTTGAACCAAGTGGTTGAGAGTTGAGAAGGGAAAACCAAGTTTATTGACTGCATTTCTGTGTACAGTCCAGAAAGACAATGTTTGAGGACAGTTAAGAGATCTAGGTTTAGGTTTTCTTAAGTTATCTGATGAAAAGATACTTTCAATGATTTAATGAGCATGTACAGACCTTGTGTGAAGTGTTCCAAGCACATGCAAGGTGTGGGGAGTCGTGGTATACCCATTTTCAATAACCCTTGTGAAGATCAAGCCTATTAGGCCTATTTGGCACGGTGACAGTCCTGTTTTGGGCAGTTCTTTCCAAAGTAACATATATTGAGTTTTAGATATGTTTTAAAACTTTGTAATGGATATTCAAATATGCCATCACAATTTTATTTGGTGAACTATCTCAAAAGTTATGAGTGAATGTCCTTCAAAGAAGGGCTACAAGGATTGACAGCCTACTAATGGTATAGAGGGAGTTTGAGTAGTGCAGACCTTGGGAATGGATTGAGATCATTGTGTTGGAGTTAAAAAGGGGTAAGAAGGCTTTTGATAGTCTTGTTTGGGTCAGAAGAGTTAGAAACTCCTAATGGTGCCTTTGTGGAGATCCTTGTCTTGAGAAGTTTTTGTGAAACTTGAAACATCTAAGTGATTGTATCACATTATTGAGCAATATGCTAGTATGAAGTTGATTTGATCTTTTCCTCTACATCAAAAAATAAGAGAATCCCAATAGCCATAACAAGATAATCCCAAAAATCAGGCAAAAGAACAAAGTAGAATCTAACATCTCTCCTCATCCATTTTTACACCAACTAATGTCAATTGAACCATCAACATATTGAATGATTTCAGGTGGTCTACAATTCATCAACCCACTTCCATTCTCAAGGAATATAACTTCTTCCTCAGAAAATTTTGTTCAATAAAGATTTAGCTTGATATTGTTACGTCATAAATTGCATACCCTTGCAATTTCACGCTATATTTTGACCTTGCTTTAGTGTCGATTCCCTTAGTTTGTTTGTAGGCTCATTTTATCCCTTGCATTATCCTTTTGCCTTCCCATAGTGCTTAGGCCTTGTTTCTTGTCTTATCTTTTTGTCAAATTTAGTTGTCACTTTTGTGTTAGCTATGTGATGTTATTGTGTCTCGCCATTTTTTAGCCTAGATTGTCTAGACACTGGTGCTTCGTGCGGACGTCTTGTACAGTGAAAAACATGACTCGGTGGCTTAGGGCAGTTGAGTTATCTTTGGCACGCACATGGATCCCTCTCCTTGCCATGCGGAGAACCTTTGCATCACTCTCACTCTCATGGAAGTAGCCAGTTGAGGGGAGGTGAGACACAAGGCAGTCTGGCTCGCTTGAGAGCTGGACTTTGCAAAGAGTAGTCGGTTGGTCCTGGGGTTTTTCTTGTGCGTTAATTCTTATCCGGTGTTCTATGACCATTGTTAAAATAACTATATGACCCAAAGGGTCACTAGTCAAAGTTCCTCTATTTGAGTTCCTAAGGTTCCAATGTTGTGTAGGCTGACTATTGTTTTCATTGATACTTCTTTCAATTTGGCATTGTTGTTCGAACTGTTGAATGGCAGCTTGTATTTGGAATGTCCTTAACATTTCTTCTTGTTGTTGAATTATTTGTTGGTCTTGTTGTGGTCTAGGGTCGATCTCCTCTATCTCATTGAGGATTGCCCTCACCCTCTCGCCTCTAAGTCTAGGGTACATTTGTGAGCCCAAACCAAGAGAGAGATAATTAAAGCTAACCTTGATTTGACCTAGGATTTGACTTAGGGTTTGTTCAACCTAAGGTTTTGACTTTGTGTTGACCTTGTGTTGAAACCAAGAATTTTGACAAATGTTGACCAAAGTTGACCTTGTGTTGGGATCAAGGGTTTGTGAACACTCTATGATGCTAATATTTTTGTTCTTTTTAGTTTTTGGATGAATGCAAGCCTATATAAGTGCAAAACAATTTTTTTGTGCTTTTTTTCTATTTATGGAAATGAAAGTGTTTTTTCCTATTCTGGGAATTAGAAAATGTATGCAATCTAATATGAAGTTACCTAATGCAATTGAATCTATGTTTTTGTTTTGTTTTTCTAAATATGTGCAACAGTTACTCTAGGAAAGGGAAATTGCTTTGAAATGAATCTAATCTATGAACTTTTGAAAGTAAACTCCTCTAACAATGCAAGATCTACTTAGCCTATCAAGGAAAAAAACATGCATTTACTATGTCCAAGAGCAAATGTGATTTTCTAATTACTATAAAATAAAAAGCATGAAGGAACTTGGAATAAAGAGACACGTGAGCCTCCACAACCCTTAGAAATCCTTGTATGGCAACCTCTTATCCTCTTGCAACAGCGTGGTGATCCTCTTGGCAACAATAAGAAAGAAATGCAAAAAGAAGCTTTTTGGAAGCTTGAATGAGAGCTCAATGTGAGCTTTGTGAGCACTATAGCTTGTGATGTGAGCAGCATATCGATGCTAAATGAGCTTTTAGCAAAGCTTGATAAGACAACAATAAAAAGAAAAAGGCTCCAACATCTTGTGTGAGCATATGGATGCTAGATTGGAGAGCAAAAACCTGCAAGAACTGTGTGCACAAATGAAATTGCCTCTCAAAATGGGAAGCTTTGAAGCTATGCAACCATGAATGCTTTGAATCTTTGGAAGACTAAAGAAAGAAATGAAGAGGCTCAAAGGCCTATGAAGAAGCTTGAAAAAGCTTGTGAAGAAGGGAAGAGCATTCTCCAACCTGAGAAATAATGAAGAGGTGAGGGGTATTTATAGGTTGGACAAGGTCATGAAAGGTGGAAGAAGATGAAGAGTTAACTCCTTATGATTGAAGAGTTAACTTAGAAGACACAAGAGTGATCTAGGTTAAAATTGGAGTGATCTAACCAATATAGCTTATCAATCAAGAAGAAATGGAGTTAAAAGAATGCATGGGTTGAAAACTAAAGATAAAAAGGAGCTAAATATGCATGGTTGAATGCCTGAAATAGTCAACTCCAAGTTTAGGACAAAATTCCATGCAAACAAAAGCAAAAATAGATGAAAACAAAGCTATTTTTGGCCAAAAACTTGAGTTGAATCACAGTTGGGAAAGACGACAAGGTCGCCACCTAGTCGCCCCTTTCACCATTTAGGGTCGCCCAGCGGAGATGAACCAAGAGGGAAAAATGCATGATGGGGTCCTAATATTGAAAGGGGAAAGTTACCTAATGTATGCAATCTAATATTCAGAGGGGTCCTGGTGAAAGTGCAGGATGGGAGATGAACCAAGAGGTGAAAAGGAGGTGAACTGCCTCCGGAAACTAGCCAAATAGGGATCAAAAACCAAATCTCCACTTGCAAAAGACGGATCTCCCAAGGGAGATCTGGAAATAATAGGGGGAGATTTGTACTGGTTGACTAGAACTGAAAATTGAAAGTCGAAGATGGCTTAGGAGATCCTCTAGAGGGCTTCTAGGGGTGGGAATGGATGAAAAACACTAGAGAAAGGTTAAAACACAACAAGTGGATGAATACAAGGCTTAGAGACTAAGTCGTAAGCACATGAAATGCAAATCGACAAGTGTTGAAAAGTGTCGAAAGCAAGGAAAGGGTTAGCACGACAAAGGGGAAACAACAAAAGGAAAAAGAAACCACATGCTACCAAGAGAATCATTGCTGAGAGGGCATTATTTCATGCTTACATGTGCGTGACAAGGATTGTGAGTCATCATCGGGGTCCTTGTGGAGGTTGTGCATGATTTTGGTGCTTACACATCCGCAGGCCCACGACAGTTTCTTGTTTGGTGGTCATTTTTTAGCATTTTGCCACTTGTCACCTTTCTTGGTCAGTGGTAATGCCTTTATAATATTCTGAATGGCTCATTGGCTCCTTCCTCTTCCCTCCTCTCAATATTTGAATCTATCTTTCATTTTTACACCTCCTCTTAGCTCTCTTGGCAACTTTCTTGCACTCTATAGATTTTTATAGCTTTTTGCATCTTGCTATAGCACTCTACTTTCAGTTCTCTTGCTCTCTTTGGCTTCTTCAAGCCCTTCTAAGGTGATATTGCTCATGTTCCTTGTTATTGCAAGCATTTATTTTTGTTGTGACCCTGAGCACCTTGGGATTTTCACATCCTTTCAATATTTCATTTAGTCATTGTTCTTAAATCTAAACACACTTAAATTAAGAACACGCATTTTTATATCTATCTATCTTGGTTGTTGTGGAGGTAGAAATACCAAAGTAGGGGCTTGACCTAAAGTCAAATCCCAAATAGTACCAACCATTTTTTTTTCGTTCTGTGTTGTGTAGGTTGAAGAAGAAGATCTGAACACACAGAGGTTTCATTTGTATTTCTCCCCTTCTTTTGTTGATTTCATTATTTCTTTTGATTTAGTTAGTTAACTTCATTATTTTTATCTATTTTATTATTCGGTACCTTGCTATTGCATTCCCTTGTTCTGGTTTTGCAGACTGAGTGAACGGTTGGGTTGGATTTCACATGTTTTGAAAATTGTTTGTGTTTCTGGTGTTGGTGCCTGCATGAGCAATCAGTTTTCAAGCATATAAACATGCAGGCACCTTCCCTAGAAATCCAAAAATATTCTAAGTCTCTGGGCCTCCTCAGCATTTTTCAACTGCAGCATCATATTTTCTTTGGAAGGGGTCATCATCATCATGTTTCCGGTCATCACCCTTTTGTTTCTCGCGGGGGTCATCATCATATTTTCTGCCTGCTTGACCTTTCGCTCCGGGGTGATATTTTATAAATCAGTGGATCTTGGTTAAGATCATCCTGATGATGTTGCTGTAAAGTTCTAAGTATGACCCGATCTTCCGTGGGGTCATCATATTTGAACATCGGGTGATCTTTGTTAAGATCATCCTGATGTTACTTTATCAATTCATGTTTGCTTTATCACCCTGATGCTGCTGACGTCACATTCTTGTCAGGGTGATATTCGCTTGTCTATCGGCTTCATCATATTCCGAAGGAGGGGGTGATATTTCCAAATATCAGTCATATTCATACATCACCCCGATGTTACAATGAAGCTACAGTGCACCCTGATATTTCTACGGGGGGTGATATTCTAAAATATTAGGTGATCTTACGAATATCACCCCGGCGCCAATGTGATGGTGACGTCATCCGGATATGTGGAGGTGCGCAGTCTACAAATATGACGATGACGTCATCAAGATTTTTGTGGACATGCAGGATGTTCATCGGCCAGACATTTGGTATTGGTAAGGCAGGAGGATCTTTCTCCGACGCATCAGGTTGTGCTGATGAAGGTAGATATCAGGGTGACTTTCCTTATCGGGGTGATCTTTCCAATAAGGGTGATATTTCACATCAGGCTGATGCGAGATATCAAGGTGATGTTTGGGGGCGATTATCATGCAAGGTGATGATGACATCAGGGTGATATTTTATATCCAGATATCATGCTGGAGGATGATGATGATGAGGCTTATATTAGTGTCGTCGGGAGCAAAATCACCGACATCATATATGCTCGCGACCTAGTATATAAAGTATTAGAGAAATCGTCACGGGGTGCATGTGGGATAATTAGATCCTCCATAATTTGAAATATCAGGATGATACATTTTGGCGGGAAAGGTTTGCAATGCACAGTTAACTATTTTTCCCAAGGCCGCGAGTAGGTGGACATTAATGGCGGATGTTATAGGGTATGGGTGATGGCGTGGACGGATCTAGTACCCGACTGAACATGTGAATCCCTGAGTGGCGGCGCAAGGCTCGAGATCACTCCCTGTCTCCTCTCCCACCTACTGCATTGAATGTTTGAGCACCATTTTCCCAATGTACTATATCTGGCGAGTTTCGATCTGCCATGTAATTAATGCTGAGCACCTCCTTGCTATATAAGTAGGGCTGTGTTGCTCATTTGCAGGTTGTTGAAGACCTGGGCATCATTTTTTTTGTGTAAATAACGAAGAATAGGGCATTATCATGGTTGTTTTATCTCATTTTGGAGTTTATGTGTTGCAGCATGAATGTATTTTTCACATATGTTCAGTTTCATGTTGATATAAATGAAAAATGCTACATTGCATGTGTTTATCTGTCTGTCTCCTTTGTTGCATGCCTTTCTTTCTTTTGAATCTGGTTGCTAAGGGTTTCATAGATTCTAGGATACAGGGTTCTGTATCACATGCCTGATCTCAAACTTCAATTCAAGGAGTGGATTAAACTGTTTTAGGTTGAACATGGAGAAAGTTGTATGTCTGCAGGGATATCTGTAAGTAGAGGCAGCTAAATACCCACTCTTGGGTGATGTTTGTAAGGCAAGCATCAAGTCCAACCCTCTGAAACTTGAGTGAAAGTTGCAAACCATCTGTTGTATACGTCTAGTTGACTCCTTGCCCAACGGATAGGCACCAGTCTACTCCTGGGTTAGTAGTTATGAGCCAAAACCCCTTGTCTTGCATCCAGGACATTATGTCCACCCATTTTATCACTTCAACCTGTTAGTTGTAGGAGTAGGATTAGGAACCCCCTGCATACTCTTATACCCACCAAACAAATATGTCCAAGAATGTTGCCAACCTTGTGATCTACCATGCAGATCTTGGTCCAGACATGAGAGTATTCTGCCTATTGCTGTCAAGCTAAATCTATCAGTCATTGAGCAAGTCAAGGTCACATCTTTAGTTATAGGGATACCCCCCTTGGTGCGGTAGAACCAGAAGTGAAGGGGAGGAGCTCACGCAACCTCCTGTATCAGTTGGTTGAATCTGCCTGTGCATTAGAACTGGCAAACCCTAATGCTGATTCAGAAGAAAAACCAACAAAATGGCGACTCTGCTGGGGATGATTTCATGAAAACAGAATATATTTGTGGCCCATCCGAGTCACCAACAAAATGGCGACTCTGCTGGGGATGTTGATGTAAAGTGATATCTTACAGCCTCTAGTGAGGTTTTGCTTGGCTCTGCTGGTGGAATGAACCTGGAAAAGTAGCTTTCAGTTGTTGAAAATTTTGTCCTCTCTAGAGAGGTGGCGACTCTGCAAAAAAGATCTGAATGCACATGAAGGATAGATGTATGTGATGTGACAAAGATGTTCATATTTCTGCATCTAGATGAGAAAAGGTACTTAGCTTCTTCCCCTATATTTGGTGTTCTACTACATAAGTTAGATGCAAGGGGGAAGCCTTAGGTCTTAGGCAGACAAAGGATGTCTAAGAGTGAAATTTTTATTAATCCAAATATGTGTTATCCCATACTCAGTCAAGAGGGGGGTGAAATTTTGAATAAAAGAATAGAAGAGATAAGAAATAGGTTGATATTCTTAGAGGCTAGGCAGGCCCAATTAAATAGTGAGAACCCTGTTGTGTCTGCCAGTCAGAAGGCTAAACCTCTTCTCAGCCCTTTTGATCCTCAGTTTGACCTTGAGATCATGGCATCATGTGAAGATAAAAGTGAAAATGAAAAGATATCAATTGAGGATGCCATTGAAAGGATAACTGATGACTCCCATTGCAAGGTTGAGGTGCCTGGTTCTGAAAATAATGATGTGGTTATGGACAGAAATGAACATCTGTTTGAATGGGCTTGTGGAGATGATTGTGAGTATTGTACTCAGGATAGAGAAGAAATAAGTAAATAGGCTGATACCCCTCCACAAAATGAATCCATTGGTGATGAAGATGTATGTTCTGCTGCCCATGAACCAATGGCATACCATGATGAGGCTGAGACACCTGGGTCACCCATTTTTGACACATATGGTGATGAAGATCTATTTGAGTATGGTGAAGGTTTGAGCACTGTTTTTGATTTGGATTCTGTTTCTCATCCTGATGAAAGAGAGACCCACATACATCAGGTAAGTGATTGTAAAGATGTGCCTGATTGTAAAGAGGTGCCAGAGCCTGATCTTTTCCAACTTGGTGTACCTGATGATTGTGTGCATGATGTGCACAATTCTGAATTTGAAAGCTTTTCTTTTGATATGCCAGCTAATGAAATGAGCCTTGATCTGCCTAACTATGTGGTGGACTCTGAGTGTTTCTTGTTTTCAGTTCAGCTAGGAGATCACTTTGTAATGCATACTGCTAATGTAGATGATGATAAGTGCTATATGCCATATGAGTATGCATTGCCTGATAAACATTACACCCACATGTCACATGATGCTGAAGGTTGTCTGCATAGGGGTGACAGTGACAAGTTGAATCAGAGGGTTGGATATGCAGATGACAAGGTTTATTTGTGGGTAGGTCATGACAGTATCTCCAGGCTTGACCCAGTGCATGCAAATGAAAACAAGGTATTTGACAAAGGGAGATACAGGTTTTTCTTTTCTTGGTGGCCTTAGGCCATCAAATGTGTTTGGTGATGCAGATTGGTGCAAGTTTGACTCTGTACCCAATGGATAGGGGACTGGTCTGCATCCCAGAGTTCTGAGGTTCTTGCCATGCCTGCAAGAGGCATGCATCCCCAGACAAAGACACTGTTGGTGCCTACATGAGCAGTCAATTTTCAAGCATATAAACATGCAGGCACCTTCCCTAAAAATCCAAAAATATTCTAAGTCTCTGGGCCTCCTCAGCATTTTTCAACTGCAGCATCATATTTTCTTTGGAGGGGGTCGTCATCATCATGTTTCTGGTCATCACCCTTTTGTTTCTCGCAGGGGTCATCATCATATTTTATGCCTACCTGATCTTTCGCTCTAGGGTGATATTTTAACATCGAGTGATCTTGGTTAAGATCATCCTGATGATGTTGTTGTAAAGTTCTAAGTATGACCCGATCTTCCGTGGGGTCATCATATTTGAACATTGGGTGATCTTTGTTAAGATCATCCTGATGTTACTTTATCACTTCATGTTTGCTTTATCACCCTGATGTTGCTGACATCACATTCTTGTCAGGGTGATATTCACTTGTCTATCGGCTTCATCATATTCCGAAGGAGGGGGTGATATTTTCAAATATCAGTCATATTCATACATCACCCCGATGTTACAATGAAGCTACAGTGCACCCTGATATTTCTACGGGGGGTGATATTCTGAAATATCGGGTGATCTTACGAATATCACCCTGGCACCAATGTGATGGTGACGTCATCTGGATATGTGGAGATGCGCGGTATGCAGATATGACGATGACGTCATTAGGATTTTTGTGGACATGCAGGATGTTCATCAGCCAGACATTTGGTATCGGTAAGGCAGAAGGATCATTCTCCGACGCATCAGGTTGTGCCGATGAAGGTAGATATCAAGGTGACTTTCCTTATCGGGGTGATCTTTCCGATGAGGGTGATATTTCGCATCAGGCTAATGCAAGATATCAGGGTGATGTTTGGGGGCGATTATCATGCAGGGTGATGATGACGTCAGGGTGATATTTTATATCCGGATATCATGCTAGAGGATGATGATGATGAGGCTTATACTAGTGTCGTCGGGAGCAAAATCACCGACATCATATATGCTCGCGACCTAGTATATAAAGTATTAGAGAAATCGTCGCAGGGTGCATGTGGGATAATTAGATCCTGCATGATTTGAAATATCAGGATGATATATTTTGGCGGGAAAGGTTTGCGATGCACAGTTAACTGTTTTTCCCAAGGCCGCGAGTAGGTGGACATTAATGGCAGATGTTACAGGGTATGGGCGATGGCGTGGACGGATCTGGTACCCGACTGAAGATGTGAATCCCCGGGCAGCGGCGCAAGGCTCGAGATCACTCCCTGTCTCCTCTCCCACCTGCTGCATTGAATGTTTGAGCACGATTTTCCCAATGCACTGTATCTGGTGAGTTTCGATCTGCCATGTAATTAATGTTGAGCACCTCCTTGCTGTATAAGTAGGGTTATGTTGCTCATTTGTAGGTTGTTGAAGACCTGGGCATCATTTTTTTGTGTAAATAACAAAGAACAGGGCATGATCCTGGTTGTTTTATCCCATTTTGGAGTTTATGTGTTGCAGCATGAATGTATTTTGCACATATGTTTAGTTTCATGTTGATATAAATGAAAAATGCTATATTGCATGTGTTTATCTGTCTGTCTCCTTTGTTGCATGTCTTTCCTTCTTTTGAATCTGGTTGCTAAGGGTTTCATAGATTCTAGGATACAGGGTTCTATATTACATGCTTGATCTCAAACTTCCATTCAAGGAGTGGATTAAACTATTTTAGGTTGAGCATGGAGAAGGTTGTATGTCTGCAGGAATATCTATAAGTAGAGGCAGCTAAATACCCACTCTTGCGTGATGTTTGCAAGGCAAGCATCAAGTCCAACCCCCTGAAACTTGAGTGAAAGTTGCAAACCATCTGTTGTATATGTCTAGTTGACTCCTTGCCCAACGGATAGGCACCAGTCTGCTCCTGAGTCAGTAGTTATGAGCCAAAACCCCTTGCCTTGCATCCAGGACATTATGTCCACCCATTTTATCACTTCAACCTGTTAGTTGTAGGAGTGGGATTAGGAACCCCCCTGCATGCTCTCATACCCACCAGACAAATATGTCCAAGAATGTTGCCAACCTTGTGATCTACCATGCAGATCTTGGTCCAGACATGAGAGTATTCTGCCTATTGCTGTCAAGCTAAATCTATCAGTCATTGAGCAAGTCAAGGTCACATCTTTAGTTATAGGGATACCCCCCTTGGTGCGGCAGAACCAGAAGTGAAGGGGAGGAGCTCACGCAACCTCCTGTATTAGTTGGCTGAATCTGCCTGTGCATTAGAACTGGCAAACCCTAATGCTGATTCAGAAGAAAAACCAATAAAATGGCGACTCTGCTGGGGATGATTTGATGAAAACAGAATATATTTGTGGCCCATCCGAGTCACCAACAAAATGGTGACTCTGCTGGGGATGTTGATATAAAGTGATATCTTACAGCCTCTGGTGAGGTTTTGCCTGGCTCTGCTGGTGGAATGAACCTGGTAAAGTAGCTTTTAGTTGTTGAAAATTTTGTCCTCTCTGGAGAGGTGGCGACTCTGCAAAAAAGATCTGAATGCACATGAAGGATAGATGTATGTGATGTGACAAAGATGTTCATATTTATGTATCTGGATGAGAAAAGGTACTTAGCTTCTTCCTCTATATTTGTTGTTCTACTGCATAAGTTAGATGCAAGGGGGAAGCCTTAGGTCTTAGGTAGACAAAGGATGTCTAAGAGTGAAATTTTTATGAATCCAAATATGTATTATCCCATACTTAGTCAAGAGGGGGGTGAAATGTTGAATAAAAGAATAGAAGAGATAAGAAATAGGTTGATATTCTTAGAGGCTAGGTAGGCCCAGTTAAATAGTGAGAACCTTGTTGTGTCTGCCAGTCAGAAGGCTAAACCTCTTCTCAGCCATTTTGATCCTCAGTTTGACCTTGAGATCATGGCATCATGTGAAGATAAAAGTGAAAATGAAAAGATATCAGTTGAGGATGCCATTGAAAGGATAAATGATGACTCCCGTTGCAAGGTTGAGGTGCCTAGTTCTGAAAATAATGATGTGGTTATGGACAGAAATGAACATCTATTTGAATGGGCTTGTGGAGATGATTGTGAGTATTGTGCTCAGGATAGAGAAGAAATAAGCAAACAGGCTGATACCCCTCCACAAAATGAATCCATTGGTGATGAAGATGTATGTTCTGCTGCCCATGAACCAATGGCATACCATGATGAGGCTAAGACACCTGGGTCACCCATTTTTGACACATATGGTGATGAGGATCTATTTGAGTATAGTGAAGGTTTGAGCACTGTTTTTTATTTGGATTATGTTTCTCATCCTAATGAAAGAGAGAACCACATACATCAGGTAAGTGATTGTAAAGATGTGCCTGATTGTAAAGAGGTGCCAGAGCCTGATCTTTTCCAACTTGGTGTACCTGATGATTGTGTGCATGATGTGCACAATTCTGAATTTGAAAGCTTTTCTTTTGATATGCCAGCTAATGAAATGAGCCCTGATCTTCCTAGTTGTGTGGTGGACTTTGAGTGTTTCCTGTTTTCAGTTCAGCTAGGAGATCACTTTGTAATGCATACTACTGATGTAGATGATGATAAGTGTTATATGCCATATGAGTATGCATTGCCTGATAAACATTACACCCACATGTCACATGATGCTGAAGGTTGTCTGCATAGGGGTGACAGTGACAAGCTGAATCAGAGGGTTGAATATGCAGATGACAAGGTTTGTTTGTGGGTAGGTCATGACAGTATCTCCAGGCTTGACCCAGTGCATGCAGATGAAAACAAGGTATTTGACAAAGGGAGATACAGGTTTTTCTTTTCTTGGTGGCCTTAGGCCATCAAATGTGTTTGGTGATGCAGATTGGTGCAAGTTTGACTCTGTGCCCAATGGATAGGGGATTGGTCTGCATCCCAGAGTTCTGAGGTTCTTGTCATGCCTGCAAGAGGCATGCATCCTCAGACAAAGCCACTGTTGGTGCCTGCATGAGCAGTCAATTTTCAAGCATATAAACATGCAGGCACCTTCCCTAAAAATCCAAAAATATTCTAAGTCTCTGGGCCTCCTCAGCATTTTTCAACTGCAGCATCATATTTTCTTTGGAGGGGGTCGTCATTATCATGTTTCCGGTCATCACCCTTTTGTTTCTCGTGAGGGTCATCATCATATTTTCTGCCTGCCTAATCTTTCGCTCCGGGGTGATATTTTAACATCGAGTGATCTTGGTTAAGATCATCCTGATGATGTTGCTGTAAAGTTCTAAGTATGACCCGATCTTCCATGGGGTCATCATATTTGAACATCGGGTGATGATCTTTGTTAAGATCATCCTGATATTACTTTATCACTTCATGTTTGCTTTATCACCCTGATGCTGCTGACGTCACATTCTTGTCAGGGTGATATTCGCTTGTCTATCAGCTTCATCATATTCTGAAGGAGGGGGTGATATTTCCAAATATCAACAATATTCATACATCACCCCGATGTTACAATGAAGCTACAGTGCACCCTGATATTTCTACGGGGGGTGATATTCTGAAATATCGGGTGATCTTACGAATATCACCCCGACGCCAATGTGATGGTGACGTCATCTAGATATGTGGAGGTGCGCGGTATGCAGATATGACGATGACGTCATCATGATTTTTGTGGACATGCAGGATGTTCATCGGCCAAACATTTGGTATCGATAAGGCAGGAGGATCTTTCTCCGACGCATCAGGTTGTGCCAAGGAAGGTAGATATCAAGGTGACTTTCCTTATTGGGGTGATCTTTCCGATGAGGGTGATATTTCGCATCAGGCTAATGCGAGATATCAGGGTGATGTTTGGGGGTGATTATCATGCAGGGTGATGATGACATCAAGGTGATATTTTATATCCGGATATCATGTTGGAGGATGATGATGATGAGGCTTATATTAGTGTCGTCGGGAGCAAAATCACCGACATCATATATGCTCGCGACCTAGTATATAAAGTATTAGAGAAATTGTCGCGAGGTGCATGTGGGATAATTAGATCCTGCATGATTTGAAATATCAGGATGATACATTTTGGCAGGAAAGGTTTGTGATGCATAGTTAACTGTTTTTCCCAAGGCCGCGAGTAGGTGGACATTAATGGAGGATGTTACAAGGTATGGGCGATGGCGTGGACGGATCTAGTACCCGACTGAAGATGTGAATCCCCGGGCGGCGGCGCAAGGCTCGAGATCACTCCCTGTCTCCTCTCCCACCTGCTGCATTAAATGTTTGAGCGCCATTTTCTCAATGTACTATATCTGGCGAGTTTCGATCTGCCATGTAATTAATGCTGAGCACCTCCTTGCTGTATAAGTAGGGCTATGTTGCTCATTTGTAGGTTGTTGAAGACCTGGGCATCATTTTTTTTGTGTAAATAACGAAGAACAGGGCATGATCCTGGTTGTTTTATCCCATTTTTGAGTTTATGTGTTGTAGCATGAATGTATTTTGCACATATGTTCAGTTTCATGTTGATATAAATGAAAAATGCTATATTGCATGTGTTTATCTGTCTGTCTCCTTTGTTGCATGCCTTTCCTTCTTTTGAATTTGGTTGCTAAGGGTTTCATAGATTCTAGGATACAAGGTTCTGTATCACATGCCTGATCTCAAACTTCAATTCAAGGAGTGGATTAAACTGTTTTAGGTTGAGCATGGAGAAGGTTGTATGTCTACAGGGATATCTGTAAGTAGAGGCAACTAAATACCCACTCTTGGGTGATGTTTGTAAGGCAAGCATCAAGTCCAACCCCCTGAAACTTGAGTGAAAGTTGCAAACCATCTGTTGTATATGTCTAGTTGACTCCTTGCCCAACGGATAAGCACCAGTCTGCTCCTGAGTCAGTAGTTATGAGCCAAAACCCCTTGTCTTGCATCCAGGACATTATGTCCACCCATTTTATCACTTCAACCTGTTAGTTGTAGGAGTAGGATTAGGAACCCCCCTACATGCTCTCATACCCACCAAACAAATATGTCCAAGAATGTTGCCAACCTTGTGATCTACCATGCAGTTCTTGGTCCAGACATGAGAGTATTCTGCCTATTGTTGTCAAGCTAAATCTAGCAGTCATTGAGCAAGTCAAGGTCACATCTTTAGTTATAGGGATACCCCCCTTGGTGCGGCAGAACTAGAAGTGAAGGGGAGGAGCTCACGCAACCTCCTGTATTAGTTGGCTGAATCTGCCTGTGCATTAGAACTGGCAAACCCTAATGCTGATTCAGAAGAAAAACCAACATCTGGGTCATACTAATGATAGCGCTTAGTGAAGACGTCTATGCAATGTGCTGGCATCTTGGGCAATGGCTTCCTCCTTCATGCTCCAGGTTATTTTTTTCTTCCTCTTTTTAGCTCTGTATTCAATTTTTGGAATTTGTACGTCAATTTTCTGTAAGTTTATGTTTTCCATTCCATCTTGAATGAGTGTAGTGTAGAAAGTGGAGGTATCACTTTTCCTATATTACATTTTGGTGAACCTACTTGTTTAGAACTGAAAACACTTTCTTTTTCATTCCTTTTCCTTTAAAAGAAAAATTCAAAATTTTCTTCTTTCTAAAAAAAATTGAGTTGTTGCCCCGAACCCCATTCCATAGTCCTAAAGAAGAAAAATAGTAGGTTCTGATCAGATCTGTCAATATTTTTCTTAACTTTCTCCTTCTCATTCTAAATGGATCTCCTATTATCTTTTCTTTTATCACTTTCCAGCTTTGTTAAGAAGTTTCAAGACCTTCTCTTACAAGCATGTGACTTATCTTTTCCTATGTCACTCTTTTATCTTGATCCCTCCCCCAATATCCCTCCTACTTACAAAGATATTTTGGTGCAAGAGGGTGAAATCTTTGACACTTTTCTTAATGTTACTTTACTTTGTCTTCATTCCAATGCTCTTCCTTCTAGCAATGAAGCATTAGTAGATGAAGAGACTCACCTCACATCGAATCCCCCACGAATAGATGTTGAGCATACTTCTATTTCTTCTTCTATATTATGTATTTCTCAAGAAGATCATAATGTTAATGCAATCATTGTTAATCAACTTATCCCACCTGCTAAGGGGATGCTGGATAAATGCATAAATGTTCAAAATCTTTCTTTTGTTCCTAAAATTATTGTGCATAGGGTGTCTGATCTGCCCTCGCTCTATCATCCTATTATCACTATTTGGGGAATTCCTGAAAATCATCAACCTGCAAATCACTTTACTCAAATTGCACAGTCTATAACTCAAAATGTGTCTAGGGCTTCTCACTACCATGCACTAGCCCACATGTATAATACTCGTGAAACAAACAAGTTCCTCTTGTCCCTATTTCCCTTCCTCCACCACATCTTATTCTTCCTCCAACTCCCCGTCTTCCTCAAAAGACTGTTGGAGAGTATAATCTTGTTGAGCAACTTCGTGCTACTCCTACCAAGATCTCTCTGTGGGATCTTGTTCAAACTTCAACATATCATGACATGCTCCAAGAATCTTTACAAAAAATCCAAGTAGTATCTTCTGCTAGACCGAATGATGTAGCTACCTTACTCAATTGTGTATACACAAATTCCACATATATAACATTCCAACAATATGAGTTACCATCTCTAGAGGTTCAAAATCAAAATGATTCTCTTCTCATTATTGTTGGAATTAATTATTTTGGAGTCAAGTGTACCCTTATTGATAATGGTTCATGTCTCAACATTTGTGGTGTAGACATTTATTCAATTTTATAATCGAAAAATCATACTTCTTGTAATTGTAAGGTTGAGGCACCTTTCCTAACAATAAAACAACCAATCTTCATCCCTACATGACTATTAGAAAACCTTCCACACTAACTAATTCAATTATAACCCCAAGAAAGAATAAATGGGGAATGGCAAAATAAAGAATATACAATTATTCATCCAAAATTACCACCCTAGAGCCCAATGGGATATTCCCTTCCAAACAGTTGATGGCAAATTGTTCCCCTAAAGCAACAAACCCCATAACTCTCAACAGTGTCATAGCTACAATTGCCTCCCTAGACCTAACAATGCATTCACTATCCATTAGTGGATCTACATGGAGGAAAGGCATGTTCAATGCAACAAAGTCAAATGTAGAGATCCCCCTCCACTTCCCCATTAACCAACGGCATGTCTAAAATGATTCCACCTACTTTGACAATGAAAAAAATTGCTTCTCCAACTTGTGGAGAGATCCCATTGAAATATTGAGCTTTGCACAAGAAATAGGTAGCTCCTATAGCAAGTTCCAATCCATTGCCAAGAACTCATCTACCCCAACCCTGAAATCTACCTTAACCAAGCATTCCACTACTTTCTTGACTATGGACTTATTCTTAACAAGGAGGAGAAAAATTGAGAGTAAATAAGAAGCCAATTCTGAATTTACTCGAATATGCATGTCTATTTCCAACTAGTCCACACCGAAAACATCCTTAATTGCCACTTTTACAAGATCATCCTAAATGATGATCTTATTCAAGCCCACATCTAAAATAGGCCCCCTAAAAGTCATTTCTCTCTTTTCAGAGACCAAAAACAATAGCAGCTCCATGCAACACACAGACACGTATCACCAAAGTTGCCATCCCAAAACAAAAAGGGAGATGTAAATGCTATAAGTGTCAAAGCACACAAAACAAGCTCACATCAACACTTTTATGCATGCAAAGGCAAGCCTTCGTTGCTTCCCACAAATGAAAAATATATTTGGTCCTTTCACATTAACACTCCACCATGGTGGGAAGTAGATGTATCTAGAACCAAAGAAATCATTAGATTGGCACTAAAAAGGATTCTTGAGGAATAATGACTCAAAGTTCCCTTGTGAGATTTGACTTCCTACACTTTTCATAAACCTTCACATATATCCATAAAATCCCCTATAATTAAGTCATCTTTAGAATTGAAGCCAAAGTTTGCAAAAAAATCTACAATGGAATTAACTTCTCTTTAACAATGATGAAATAAAAGAACTTCAAAGGAATCAAGTACTTTTTGGCTTGTTTTAAAATGTTGTTGATCTTCCAATTGCATAAATGCCTCTTCGAGATGGCATTGATGACCTTCAAAACAAATCATATTCACCTCACAATTAGATATTACTTAAAGGCCAAGGAAAATAGTCTGAGCCTTAACTTCATTGTTGGTATCATCTAGCAATTTCTTAGATGTGGCTCTAATAAGAGTACCATTGCAAATTCTAACAATACACCTAGCACCAAACCTACCCTGATAGCCTCTTAAAGCACCATCAAAGTTTATCTTGAGCAAACTACTCAAAGGGGGAAGCTAGTTTACCTAATTTCTTGAAATTTTAGGAGGTTTATCCCTTGAGACCCTTATTAAAAGGGGAAGTTAAATATTTATAATTATTTAGTTCCTTTTAAAGATAATAAATTATTACTAAGGTGTGCAAAGAGATTTTATTTATGGACCAAAGATGCGAAAATTTCATAATTTCTAATTGAGGTTGTAACTAGAGAAAAGGTGAAAAATTGAAAACTATTCTGCACCTTCCAATTTACAAACATAAGTGAAGAAATTAGGGTTAGAGTATATTAGGTTTCAAGATCAAGTTTTGAGAGAATCAAGATTCTTTATTTTGGAATTGTTGGAAGTTTCTCCGAGTATTACTACCTTTAAAAGTTTGTATCCAAATACTAATAGACTCCTCCTTCATTACTCAACTTTGTTTATAATATTTCATTAATGTCAATGGAATGCAATTTCTAGAATGATGGGAACCTAATGTTGCTTATGAATGGATGTGATGATTTCATTTTTTATAAAATGTTATTTTTTAGCTTGTAGAATACAACTAAATGATACCCAATAAATCATATTTAGTTACATATCATGTTTACTCTCTTTCATAATTTATGTGCTAAGGGTTAAAAGATAGAGTTTTTGTATCATCAACATGTAGCCAAATTTATGTGCTAAGGGTTAAAAGATAGAGTTTTTGTATCATCAACATGTAGCCAAATTTATGTGCTAAGGGTTAAAAAACAGAGTTTTTTATCGTCAACATGTAGCCAAATCTAGTGAGAACAACATCTTTATATAAGATTTTAGCCCACCTATCATGTAAATTATTCACTTATTTCCATTATTGTTAGGCAGCAAGAGCTACTAATTTGGTTTGTTTTTTTTGGTTTGTTTATAAGTATCCTAGCATTCCCTTGCATATTCAATTCCCCAAAGCTTTTAGTATTTCTCTTTTGTTTGCACTTCACTTTTTTTCCTTGTTTATTTTGTGTTTTTTTTGTGAAAGTACACAAAAATACAACACACCTTTATAAAGGTAGTTGTCCCTAACAAGTGTAGAGGGAAGTTTGTCTAATCAAGGCGATATTCCAACATTTATTACAAAATTGCCTCTATCTATTGGGTGAATCACATCTATCTTACAAAGGATTGAAGCAACAAATTCAAACATTAGCACATGAGACAAATATATCTAAACTAAATTAAAAATGTCATTTGTGCATGTTACATTAAATTTTGCTAATGTGCATAGTACCACTCTTATCATGTTTGTCATATACATCTTTTTCATTAGTGTGATCTAGTAATGTGCATTTTACTACACTTATCACATAGGAAATGTAGGATTTGCAAATGCAAAGATGTTCCCACGAGTCAACCCCCGGAAGTAAGACTATCAAATTACTATCGTTTTCAATTGTTTCTTCTCCTACTTTCCCCGAATTATATTCCAATCCAATTGAATCCCCTACCTACAATACGTTTCACATGCTAAAGCTTTCAATTATATTAATGGAGGCTCGGGGAACTTGGTCTTCTACAACATAAGACTTGAAGACGTCATACCATTTCTTCTAAATCTTTGTTTCCATAGGCCAATGCTAGATGATAATAGAAAGGAAGATCTACAATATTTATTTTTTGAACACTGCCCCTTGAGAGTATCTAGGGTGACAAGGCCCTTTATAGTCTTGTCTTGGTCGCTGCAACCATTTGAAAAAAGACCAACATCGAAAGACTTCGATAGTGTAAAAAGAGACCACCTCAATGACTTCCCTGTATGACAAATTGGATGTGTAGCTTTTTTCCATTTTGAAGCCCGTCTTTTCTGTCTTATCTAAATGGCAAGCATGTGGAAATTGCATGAGGAGCTCAAAGCATGAAGATGCTTCTAAAGATTTCTCATCCATGAACTAGGAAGATAATGCCACAAACCAAAAAAAATGGAGATGAGAATATCAAAAATGAAAGTATAGAATAGAATGTCATGACAACAAACTATAATGACCTGGAGCGTAGCATCCAAACTGCTAATGGGCTTCCTACGCTTGCTTTCCCAAAATAAAAGTCACCAATCTCCAGACATCCCTAAATGGTCCAGTGTTACTTCTAGATCACCTTGAAGTTTATAGAGCTCTAATACCCCTACACCATGGTGTGGCTTGCAAAAGTTATATGTAGAATTTTCTAGCATACAAACACCCAACGCTAAGACAAGATCAATCCTCTCTTTGTTTTCTAAGCCACAGAAGCCATTTGACTCCTCTACTCCAATTTCAAATTGAAGATTTGGACTGATATCATATGCTAAATTGGAAATCCAGCTTGAAAATTGATATGCTTGTACTATGCCAATGTGTGCATTGCATTTGTTATGTGTGGTCACTTATTGATCCTTTTCTTAGTCCTGTGTGAGGTGATGTACAACTTAAGGTCACATAGATCTCTGTAGAGCAACGTACAGACCTCTTATGCTCTTTCTGTTTCCACAAGAGGGAGGTGGGTTATGGTTTTACCATATACTTTACACTTCCTTAAGACATCCAGGTGTACCTGCAAAAGAATTCTTCCTTAGAGTTGTGATCTAATAGCTATTGATTCAAGCTTGTGCCTTTCCCCAACTCCCCTAAATTACATCCCAAGTGAAACTGAATTTGCCCCCTACTGGCTTATGTCTAAATCTGTTTTCTCCTATATTTTCTTATCTTTTCCATACATCACAACCCTGCACTCTCACCACACTGAGTTTTCTACACACAACACCCATATCCCCCGTGACATGTCCTTGTGGAACATATTTCAGTACTACAAATGGAATTCTTTTCACACATTAAGTATCACAGACACAAATAAAATACAATCTACCATGGAACTAGGGGCATCACCTATCCTACAAGTCAAACAATTCACATGGTGTAAAATTGTAATATTAAAGATCTCTATGCAATGCTAGTATTTTAGTGAACTCAAGAAGCCAACATTCAAGTCACCGAATCTTTTTTCAGGCTGCATTTTTCCATGCTATGATTACTTGTGTTCGATTCATATAGGGCACAGCACATATTCTCAGAAAAAACAACTTCTAAAAACCCGACAACTTCAACTGCACCCAACATGCCCTTATAAATGTGCTACAAATCTTCTTAACAAAAAACGATAGTTGTCAAGAATGCTTTCAACCTAAACAAAATTTTACAATGAACAATTTCTTTATATCAAAAGAGATAATCTTATGTACCCGGTATCTAGTTTTGATTTCCTAAATGGAACAAGCTTTCTGCAAAGTACTTTCTTGCAAAAGAGATAATCTAATGTACCTAATATCTGCTTTAATTTTCTTTAGTGGAACAAGCTTTCTGCAAAGTACTCTATAATGTACACCTCTAACTGAACTCCTTTCTTGTATGAAGATAACACATCTTAAAAGGAAATAATTGAACAAAAAATAATCAGGTTTTATTAACCAATACAAGAGATATTGTCATCAACAGAGGTGAACATGAATGCTAAGTAACACTTACAATCTGAAACCATTGGATCATAGTTCAAAAAACAATCACAGGAAAAAGGCATTTTTTTCATGCCTTCTATTCTCCACTAAGGCCTGGGATTTTAGCTATTCACACCAGTAACTTTTTTTTTCTTAGTAATAATTAATAAATCAGTGCCCATTGTATCCCTTGCTAGCTTTAACATGGAGAAAACTACACATGCCAGTACAAATAACCAGTAACTATTTGAGTAGTTTTTGCATAAAAGGGTATATGCAAACTAGCTTCGAGAAAGAACACGAACACATGGATTTCCAAGATGATGCATCAGCTTGTAATAAGTGTACCAATAGAAAAAGTGCTTATGAACTAACTACAGCTTCCCTTTGGCAAAATGGAACAAAGAAATCAGACAATAGAAAGGACAGGACATAATAGCCTGTGCTTGAATTGTTATGTAACACAAAAAAAAAGTTCTGTTTCCAGGATACCCTAACCATTCCTCTTAATAGACTTAATTAGAGAATGAATATGCCTTCTTATGAAAAAAGACAAAACTACAGTAACAGAGCAAAACCACTTGTTCTGGGGAGCAACGGATAAACATTTGAATGTTGTCCCATTCTAGACGATACCTGCAATCCCCTACCCTCCTTGGGGAATATAAAAGGATATCTCCTCCATATTGGTAAAGATGAGATACGAGCTTTTATGATCCCATTTTTCATTTTGGAAATCAGCTAAATGCAAAATAGATAACTAGATGTAAAATTGATAAAGTGACTATAGTGATTTTTTTCCTTGAATCGATTGGTTTATTTCAGAATATAATTTATAGAATGATAAACTGCATCAGTCAAAATAAAAGCACCAACGATTCGCACTTCACCACAAATATCCTAGCTATATTCTAAGGGGTAGTCTTCGACCTTGTTGCAGATCCAGTAGTTGTTAGCCCAGAATAACCGGCAAAAACATTTGAATAAGATTTAGTGAGATAAGCAAAGTTTGCAACTGGAGGTAAAGTAGTCACTCTCTCGCCATCCCTTAACAATGCCTGCAGGTCCAGCCTCTCAAGAGTCAATACGGATTTTGATTCCCTCCAAACAAATGCTAAAAGGCCTTTCTGACACACAAACAGATCCCCTGGTTTTGAACCAGGATACCGAAATCCATATCCATTGGCTATCCCCTCTCCTTTGTATACACAAACAATTTCTACTGGAGTATTGTCCCTATCATTTTCCCATGGAAATGTTTCTGAAGATAGCTCATCCACCCTGGCTGTGAACATAGCTGAACCATTTGGATGAAGAACATAGTGGGTGCCCTCCAGTATCTTTGTTGCAATCAGAATCCACCCTTCATCTGTTTTTTCATAAGAGAGTAGTAGGAAAAACAAAGCCTTACCAGGCTTATCATCAGGTGGTCGCCCTGGAGGCCATCCAAAAGTTCCACCCCAAAGACCTGCATATTCTCTTCCTTTCTCGGGTTTCTGCTCAGGCATCTTGTACAAGGCAAAGCGATTGTCATGCATAATTGGCCATGCACGATACATAGACAGCTTTAAACAGGATGCGTGGAGACAAAGCCCCACAGTGTCACCTAACCTTAAAAACTCTTGCAACTGCACACGCTTATTATCCCCACTACAAGAGGTATTTCCCTTTTCACCATCCTGCATACCTGCACCCACACCAATTATCTGCTTCATTCTCTCCTTAATAAACTTGGCAAAGCTCTGTTTCTTTGTCGGTTCGCAACCAGCCACGGTCCATTTAGTGCTCGAAGTGCTTGGACCCTGTAAAATGCTTTTTCCTTTGACTAAGTGAAATCCTGCACTGTCTTTAGCTGCCTGCAAATCCTGGGATTCTGACACATTACAGAGAATCTTCAAAGCAATCTCTGACTGTATACCTTCACATTGTGATCCAGAAAATGGTTTCTTACCATTGGGATCACCATGTTTATGCATAAAAATCATAAGAGACCTGCGTTCTGACAAAAGCGACAAATCCTTCGAAGCATCTTCCTTGGCTAGACTACAACCATTCCCTGCTCCAGGGAACCAAGGACTGCCGACAGGAGGAGGCACTTTCAATCGCACACGATGGGCGACGAGTTCCAATAATCTTCTCCTGTCTCCAAAACCCAACCGACTAAATTGAATGGAGTCACTGTCCTTACTTCTTAGTTGCATCGAATTGGTTTCCATACTTCTCTGCCGCATCAAATTTTTTGATCCTAATCTAGATGTTGTTCCATTCAGATATGGTCCACCTGAAGAAGATGCTACGTTTTCAGGAGATGACCATTTTCTGTCTTCAATGGGAGGTAGATTTTCCTTCAAGACAGATTGCCGATATGGCTTAACTTCCAGCAACAGCACATTGCAATCGTCCTTTGCAGGCTTCAGAGAACCAGGATAGCAATAATCCTTATCCTTTTCTCTTCCATGCAAAAAGAAGGCCAAAGATCCATCCCAGTTGCAAATAACTTCAAACACCGGTGCCCATAGCAGACCACTCTCAAACCCTTGAGAACCCAGCTCCTGAGGTATAATTCTACACCCAACTACTGAAAGAAAACCCCACATAACATACACCATGTTGCCAAGCTCCGGATTCTGGTGCACCCAAATGCCTATCAGATGTTTCACTCCTAGAAGAAACCTGCAAATGACTTTGTAAGAGGAAACAAAACCCCCCCAAGCCTGCAGATTGTCAGGACCAATCTCAGCTACCTGCAGGCATTGTTGCCACCAGACCTTGTCCGAATTAACCATCACGTTCAACCTCTTACAACTGAGACTCATGTTGCACAAATCTCTGGGCTGCAGTGCTTTGGATACAAGAGACAACACATCATCAGGCAACTCATGAAGCAAGCTTGCACCACACACCCCATTAACCGCATTACCATTATCACTAAATGTCTCTGTGCTCTCTTGCCCCATATCCACACAGACACTAGGGAGCACTACAAACTTACATTTGCCTCTTACAAAGCATAACCATCAAAATCCTCCCCATCCTCTATCAAAATTCTGCCTTAAATTTCCTCAAAAGGGCCATCAATTATGGCCCATCAAAATCCTCCCCATCCTATATCAAAATTCTGCCTTAAAATTCCTCAAAAGGGCCATCAATTATGGCCTCCTTGAACAACTTAGCCATGACCGATTTAAAGAATGGATCCCCTAAATCTTGCATATTGAACAATCCCTGCAGATTCATAAACATTCTATAATAAAAAATCTATTCCTCTCAACTTTTATCTCCATCAATTGCGTTAACTACGGTACACTCTGACAAGCTATATCAGATTAAACAACAAAAGCATACATACAGATTTAAAAGCAATAAGACTTCTATTCCATCTTACAAGATTCATGAATAAATTTCACATTAATATAAGGAAAAATAAATAAATAAATCAAGAATCGTTATCTTACTCTAGTTTCTGCCAATCAAAACCCTAGAAACCCAACAAACGAAACCCTAATACCCGCCATTGTTGAATTATAGACAAAGAAAAGTGAAAAGAAAGCCTACCGTGGCATGAATCGCGGAAAACCCGTTTCACTGCTACCGATCTCGCATCGAAATTCCCTCGAAGACCATTTCTAAATATAAATATTAATTCAAGGTTTTCCCAAATACCCAACATTATTTCTATCTACGATTTGTCTTCTTGAGTTGGGGATTAATTAAAATTAAGAACTGTTGTAGCAATGGTGCGACCCACAACCTTCGATTTTTTCTTTCTGTTTTCTTTGAATAGTACAAGGACACAAATACAAGTCAAGCTCGTGGAATGGAAATTGATTTGGCTTGCGTGCATTGAACGAGAATTACAAAGTGGAAATGTGAGTAATATGGACAGTACCATTCAGTTTTCTTGTATTGTATGAATGTTACAAATGGTAGGTAAGTTGTTACATACCACATGAGACTCCCACACACGTCCTTTTCCTCCAAAGCAATTATAGAAAATATACGTGGGATGTAAAGAAACAAGTTTACAGACTTTATACTGCCTTTATTGGCTTGGAATTTTACTCTCCTTTAGTGCACCCACATTAGTCGTTGTCCCATAGACTTTCTTTGCCCTCGTGGATGTCAAAAACCTTTCACCTTTTATATTCTTCAAAATATTGTATATTATTCTTAACATTTGTTTTTTTTTAAATAAATCTAATATAATAATAACTATCCTAACAATATTATAGAATCATAGCGTGAGTTGGCCTGTTGGTGAAAAAAATGTCCTCTTAAATGAGGGGTAGGATATGTATGCATCATATTAGAAGCACAGTTAGGTGCCTCCTGCATACTGGGAGTATAACCCAAAATCAGGGCCCCTGACATTGTACACTGGGAGTATGAGGTAGTCTCATATTTTATAAGCCACCTGTAGACCCAAAATCAGGGCCCTGACATCGTAGACTGGGAGTAGGGAGTAGGGAGTATGAGGTAGTCTCATATGTTATAAGCCACCTGTAGACCCAAAATCTGGTCACCTGACATCGTAGACTATAAAAGGATCCATTTCCATTTCCAATCATTAAAGAATAACTATCCTGACAATATTATAGAATCATTAAAGAAATACTATTAGCCAATGGTTATTTTTGAAGGTCCAAACAATTGCTCAATATGCTTTTCTTCTTATTATTTATACTTTTATTAGCTCATAATATTAGTATTGTAAGCGATAAAAGTGTATACCCTATACTTTTACATGTTTGTTGTATATCACTTTGCACAAATATTGTAAATATATTATCATGGTCCTCAATTTAACCTCTTTCGTTCTCTAATTGACACTTACTCCCGAATTGACTAGTCAATCATCACGACACTTTCCGTTGGTCTAGGCTAATCACTATTCATGGCATTTCCCCACTTGGAACTAAGCCATGTGGTGTGGACTAATCTTCGAACTAGATTGCATAATGTGGCCTAGTGTGCGTATTTCAAATTCCAATTTTCCCACTTCCAAACTAACTTTTCTAGAAATCAACTATTACCCCCCATCAACCTGCATGGTAAAAAGTCTCAAGTTGACTGACTAAGGACTTGTATTTATAGGCATTTCATAGGTTATTAGGATTATCAAGTGCTATCAAGAGCTATTTAGGTTCACATACAAAAATACACTAGATCATTTGATTATAAAGCATTTCAAGAACTTTGCATTACTGCATCATTGTCATGTACCTTTTGTGTCTACAACTTTGACTAATTCCTAGGGGCTTAAATTACTATCAAGACAAGAGAAGGTCATTGTTGATAAATAGGGTATACTACTATAACAAAAACTTGTTCATTTAGTATGCTAATCTAAATTATTGATTGGTGTATACTATGATTAACCTATAGATTAATGTGTGGAAGTTTAAATCAACAAACACATAAGAATAAATTCATAACACTAGATGTACATGGAGAAACCCTTTTAGAAAAAACCTCCACCATCAAAGAGAGGACAAGTTTGAATTAATCCAATGAGAATGTCACGTTATTACATTCAACTATCTCCCTTCAATCTGATAGCGTTCCAATAGTATAACAATTTTCAACCTACAGAAGTGTTGAAGTTGTAAAAGCCAACCTCACAGAACCTAGTGATCACCTGCAAGGAAAATAACCTGTCATGTACAAGAGATTCGAACAACACAAAGATATTGCTCTACAAGCCAAGAGAGTAAAATTGCATAAACAAGAATGAATAAATACAAAGAGATCAATCCTTAAGAAAGGAGATCAAAACCCTAAAGTGAACCCTAGGATTTAATAAAAGAATTATTAAATAATAAAGTGCCTAAGTTTAGCTTAAGTGAAAAATAAAGTAAAGGTGACTTAATTAATTAATCAATATGATTAAATTAATTAAGTAATTAACCTATTACTCTAACACCCCCCCTTAAGATGAATTTAGGGAGAAACTAAAAAACTAAGGACAAATGCAAGAAAGCAAAAATGGGTCTCAGCAACTAGGCCTGATGAGGTACCCAAGTACAATGAAATCTCTATAAAGTGGAGAAAAGGAGAAAACCCGGTGGGAAAAAACTCCTCTCTTAAAAGACATGATGAAATAAAGTACAAATGAAATGTCTCAAGAGACTCTCAAGAACATATGCAGATATGCAATCAAATACCCCCCATGAGAGAGAGTGGAGACTCCAAAGCCCCCCCAAAATGAGAGAACCCTTATGCCGATGGTCAAACCAATGTGTCTCCCCTGAGGAAGAAATCAATCCAACGATCGATGATGAGGAAATCCCTGGATGTGAGGTGAAAATGGAAGTCATGAATGATGCTCACTAGAGAACTGAACTGAAGCATGAGTGTCTGAATGACAGGATGTTGAATCAAATGTATCAACATCAAACAACTCAAGATGATCCTGAAATGGAATCTCCAATGAAGCTGGGATAACAAATGTGTTGAATCTGTAATCTGTGAGGAAATGAATATCCTTTGATATGGCCTCAACAACCGCACTAGATGGCTTGATGAGTGGAGCTACAATATCAGTCAAAGCTGAAGAGGGATCCTGCTAAATAGATGTGGTCTCAACAGGAGGTGGAGGTGTAGAAATCTCAACACTGGTCTCATGAACAGATGGAAGAACACATGAGTTCAAGTGACCAAACTTCACCTCAGATACAACATGCTCTCTTGGAGAAAGAGAGTGATACTCAGACAGTAGAGATGGTGGACCAAAGTGTGTGAATGCATACTGTAATAGCCTAAAATTGGCACAGGTTGAATTAAGTAAATATTCTGATATTTATCTTAATTCTTATTTTCTTCTGTCAATCAAATAAATATTCAAAGTTTATTTGATTGGTTCATTATCATCATTTAATTGAAATCCCTAAATTCTTCTAATGTCTCAAAATCCTAAATCCACCTCATCAATCCACCTCATCTTTCCACATCATCCCTTCCACCTCACCATGTTGCACAAATAATTAAATATTCTTAATATTTAATTAGCTAAAATCCAAATTAAATTCTTAATTCAATGTCCCCCATTATTCTCCACCAAATTGAATTCTTAATTCAATGTCCCCCATTATCCTCCACCATGGATTCTTAATCCATTTGTCATAATCCATTATCCTCCACCATGGATTCTTAATCCAATTGTCATAAGTCATTATCCTCCAATTTGAATTCTTAATTCAATTGTCATACCTCACTATCCTCCACTCTGAATTTTTAATTCATCCATTATGAATTAAAGATTCGCAATTAATGAGGGCCATTGATCTCATCAGTTGATCCTCACCCTCCATTGCATTTTCAGAGGATCTATAAATAGAACCCTCTTCTAAGCCATTTGAGAGACTTCTTCTGGCATCCTTACTATGCCCAAATTCCTCCAAGGAATCTTCTTCTTCTTCTCTTCTTCTCTTCTCCATACCATCGTAATGCAGAAAAATCATATCACATAGCCATTTCCCCTTGTCATCTTGAGGAATCGAAGCAAGCAAGCAAGCTCCCTAAGGGCCAACCTTCATCAGTCAAGATCGAGAGAGAATAGGCGAACAACAGAAGCTTTGAAACAGGGAAGGTTTGCATTGTTATTCAGTTGCTTCATTTCCTTTTATCTTTCTTGTTTTCATTATTTTGTTGATGTTTGGGTTATTATTTGTCTTAATTGATTTTCCTGATTTTCCCATTCACATTTTGGCGCCCACCGTATCTAATCCACTTTGTTTGTGAGGTTTTGTCTTAGCTTTCTTGTTACAGGATACAGGTGTTTTCCAGAGCACATTCGGGCATCCACTCTCGCAAACGACCTCCTACGCACAAATCGAGCTCACCGTTGAGTCCAGAAGGCCTCGAAGGTACGAAATCACATATCATTCTCTATGGTTATTCTTTGAAAAATTTTGAAATTTTTTTTTACTTTCCACAATATTTTTGTAGAAAAATTAAAAAAAAATCAAAAAAAAAAATTTTTAAAAGCCTTTCTTTAAAAAACTTTTGTATTTTCTTTGCAGAAAAAATAAAAAAACAAAAAACACCAAACCCCCATTCCCCACCCCTGACCATCCCCCGTCCCCACCCCCGACCATCCCTCAAACCCCACCCCGCGCCCCCTACCTGCTACTCCCTCCATCCCCACCCCGCAGTCATCCCCCGCCCCCTGCCTGCTACTCCCTTATCCCCCTCCGCCCAGCGCTCCACCCGCTGCTCCACAACCACCACAGCTCCGCCATCCCTCCACCCTACCCTAGCAAAAAATCACAAAAATTAATTTTTTTTAAGGTTACAAGTTAAAAAAAAAAAATTATTTTGTTTAATTTTTTTTTTTCAAAGATTTTAGCCCCTAGTCACATGGGCGACCAGGGGACTCCTTTTTCAAACATAAACTGCCAATTTCAAACCCTAACCGCCGGAGAAGCAAACTGCAACATGTGACCGGATCTTGCCAAACCGCCAACAGTTAACACCTAACAGTTAACCTCTGGTGCCTTCCACATGCCCTAAGAGGGCTATTTTTTTATTTTCATCATAACTTGGCCATACGATGTCAAAATCGTGCAAATGAGGACTCGATGGAAAGCTAACAGGATGAACTACGCAGTTGTGAGGTTTTCATCAGGTGATGGTACCTTTTTCTCACCTATTTCATCAGTCAACATCAAACTTGCATCTAAACTTCAAATCGTCATATCTTTTGCGTTTTTGATTGAATTTTTGCAAATTTTTTTTTGAAATCGCATAGAATCTCCTGAAGAATCTGTTTATGCAATCTGTTTTCCTGTATCAATTCTTTTTTCATCAAATTTTATCACATTATCAATTTTTGCATCACAATCTTTTTGGCTAGTCTACTTGCTCCGTTTTTGGTTTCGTGACTTGCAGGTGATCATTCGGGACTGGAACAACATCAAGATCAGCATCTACATCATTTTGGATAGCAAAAACAATCCAGGTGCACTCATTCTATCTCTCATTCCATCTCAATCTTGCTTTCATCACACATCTCAATTTGGGCCTATAAAATGAACATTGTTTGATCAATCACAAATTGAAATTGGGCTTAAAATGAACCAGTGTCTTCAATCACACCTTGAAATTGAGCTAAAAAGAATCACTGCTTGACGTGTTTTCATCACATTTCAATTTTCTAAGGTCAATTAATCAACTGCAAGTGTGAATCAAGTGGGTGTGTGTATGCTCTCTCCTTGCACCGCAAGGTGACCTTGGAGATAAAAAACACCTCACTTGATTCGCTTTTGTCAATCCCTTCCTAGGAGGCCTGCTAGGGGATTTCATCACCCATAGGGACGACCTCATCCGAGGCTGAATCGAAAGACACCCTCTTTGAAACCAAAATCCTGTCACTCTCGGCTAAGCCCCAAAGAACTTTCTACCTTTGGGAAGTGAAGGTGAAGGGTGGGTTACCCCCTTTTCCCGGCTATGTGGCAAGATTTCATTTTCAAATTCCTAGTCAACCTCATCAAAACATTGACCAAACCTAACTGGCCATACCCCATCAAACTAGACATTAGGGCATGTTGGTGTGTTTTCCACGTGTGCTTGTTTAATCTTCAAAAGTTCAACATTCAAAGTTGCTTATGTGTCTTGCGTGAGTGAATCATGTTTGTACAAGTGTGATCATTTCATTAAACATTGCCAAATCAAGTTAAACACCAAACACATAAGACAAGACATTCAACTCATTCTTCCAAGCACACTTGTCTCAACTTGTGACGCATTTGCACTCTGTTCTGATGCATTTGTTTTTGCAAATCCACACTAGTAAGCTTTTCCAGTCTTGGGTCAATGGCCAACAAATTAGAATATCTTAATCAAAAAGTCCAATCTCTACAATTGCGAATAAACTTAGGTCCCTCGCCCCAAGATTGTATAGCAATTCTTCAACAAATTGACATCTTAGGACAAGAATTGACAAGCTTGCAAGCTGAATGTGCCAGCACTAGCTATGCCTCGCCACAAACTCCTATGTCTTTTTCCCATACTCATGACAAGGCAATCGCCACCTCACGAGGGAAATCGTATCCCACTTTGGCTCCTAGTCCTCCTTCACCATATTCTAAGACACCTATCGCAAAGCATACTACTTCTACAACAACACCACCATCTAGTTCCTCAAATTTTAAATGGCACACCAAAAAAGAGTCAGATGAGTGGTGGGAAAAATGTTTTCCAAATTTATACAACCAAAGCAAAGCTAGGGAGAAAGCCAAATCCACTCAAACATCCCTTCATCTACCTATCCATACACCTACGAAGGATGTGATCCAAGGACTACTAGCAAAGAGTCAACTATGTCCCCAAACTCCGGTCCTTGACCTTACCATAGATTCTTCCAATGTCTTGTCAACGCTTCCAACACCTTCATGTCATCCGCAACCCCTTGAGCTTATCACAGAACCTCCTATCATGAACCAAAGTTAAGGTCCCTCAACCATCCATATTGCCAACCAAGAGCCTATCCAAGAGCCTTCTACTTCCATTCAAGCAACCCAAGAGGTATGTCAAGAGCACACTTTAGAGCATGTGGAAACATCTACCCTTTGTCTAAATCAAGATCAAAGCACCCACGTCCAATTTCCCACTAGGCATAACCTATATCTTTTCCCTGATCAAGATACTATCGTTGATAAAGAAGCAATCCATGAGCAACTTGATCCTATGCCTGAGCTAGAGCTCCAATGGCTTTTCTATGATCAAGATGATATCCATAATCATGAACCTCTCCATGAGCCACTTGATCCTATCCATCTCCCAACAACCATTCACGAGCAAGCTATCCAAATTCAACCTATCCATAACATTTACTCTCTCTATGATCAAGATCCCATCTATGATGACGAGCCTATCCCTGATCAAGCAGACCATGATGATCCTCTAAGCCCACTTTATGTGTCCCATGGTCCTAGGCCTATCACCCCAGCTAGTCCTACCCAAAATCCAACAACTTCCACTTCCCTTGATGAGACACTTGCCTCCCAAGCAAGCGTAGAAGATCAAACCAGTAATACTCCTCTGCCATCCATTGTTGACCAAGTGACAAATCATGTACCATATATCCTTGGTCTTACTACCTTCATGCATGAATGTTCTTCCTTAGAACACCAGCAACCATTATTGGCTATCGCCTCTTCCTCATCTAATAAGGAACTCACTGCTAGTGCACCTATACATAATCCTGCTGTCCATCACATACTCCAGAATATGAACTATCAAGGTAAAGGCCTAGGCCTTCATGAACAAGGTATTTTGCAACCCATCCATGTCAATGTCCCTGCACCTTCATATGGCCTTGGATACATACCCCAAGGTGAGCAAACTCAAGATGTTGGTACTTCCTCCACTCCCCCTAAGTCTACCACTTTCCATCGCAAATCCTATCATATTCCCAAAACATATGTCGCCATCCCACCTCCCTTATCATACACATCCCACAAGCATGTGACCATACACCTTCCACCATCTAAACTACCTCCGCTACTTCCAACTCCTAATATTCCACCATCCAAACTCCCTCCACTACTTCCAACTCCTAATATTCCACCATCCAAACTCCCTCCGCTACTTCCAACTCCTAATATCCCCCCATGCCGTTTACCACCACTGCTTCCAACACCTTATCCATCTATCTATACATCCTCCAAGTATCCCAATCATGGCCGACAAATGCACATTTGGTCTAAACAAGGAGCTTTCACCAACCTCACTTCTACCATCCCACGGGGATTCAATGACAAATATGTGGATGCCTCTACCTATAAAGTAAAAAATCCTAAGAGTCCTCATGACCTAGGACATAACAGCCAAGAATCCAAGCATTATCCATATCAAAAAATGCATACACCCATACACCTCAATGCCAAATTGAAAAAAGTGTGGGTCCCCAAGCAACAAATGATTACTCCAAAAGCTGCACAAAAGCTGCATACACCCAAACCCATACCTTCACAGGTACTACCTAAAAACAAACTGGTTTGGGTACCCAAGCAAAAAGCCCTAAAGTTGCATGAGGCATCCACCTCTCAAGAATTCCAACCACCTACTTTCTCCCATTCCATCCAAGAGTCTCAAATTCTTCCATCTCACATGATGAACAAAAATCAGGACACTACTCCGTGTATGTGGATCCCTACATGCCTACGTCATGCATCCACAAGCAAAAGTCTCTGTTGCTTCCTACACTACTTTCTCATCACCAACTTCAATGTTTACCATGGTATGTGCAACAATTGGTCATGATTTACTTCCTTCCACTATTATCCTATACATCTTCCTCATCCTATGCCTATGGTCCATGCTATTGCAATCCATATTCTGCATCATAATCCACTATCTACCTACACCATATCACTTTCATATGATCCCCTACCAACATCTGTGAGAACACTGACATTGTCCATTCAACAGTATCTATCTAGCAAGACTACCACCTTTCAAGGAACTCTATACTCGAGTCTCTCCACATCCACCTTCTCCTATATAAATATTCAAAAAACAAAAAAACAAAAACAAAAAAAGTAAAGAGAAATCCCTTCGTCCAATGGTGAAAACTTGGCAAACAGGTGCCTTGGATAAGTACCATGATGAAAACCTGGCAAACAGGTGTCATGTGTAAAGTTGATCTTCTATCACCTACACTTGGGGGCACCTTGTCTCATCGGCATATCACTCTTCTCCTACCAGTTTCCTTTCATACCATTTCCTATCCTGTCCCATCCATCCATCCAATCTTCCTCTCCTCTATTATTTGGTCTTGATAAAGATTGGGGGCACAATGTTGACAAATGTTCTAGATGTCTCTTGACATACCTTATCCCTCAACACCAGGCAAACCCTTCATTATCCTCTCATCCTCCTATCGTCCTTAGCATTGCCATGAAAAATCTTAAGTATTCTACCTACAATGGGGCACGTTATTCCTATGCGACATAGTCCTTGGAGATCACATCCTTGGTTCCTTCTACCTGACCATCCATATCTACTATCACCCATACATCTACATATCTGTGGCGATTCCTTGTCATCAGTATTGTTTGTTCCATACCTATTCCATGTCATGTCTCTTTTTGTTCCATATCTGATCCATATCGTGTCTTGTCTGATCCATCTCAGTTCCATATCATGTCTTATCTGATCCATATCGGTTCCATATCACGTCTCATCCGATTCATATCTTAGGTCCAGTAGGGTTCTCCCCGAACTACGTCGCCTCTGAGCTATCACGTAAGCAAGGCCATTTTCAATGCACCCCCAAGGCTCTGCTTCCTTGTCTATCTCATATCTTATCGTCTATCCTCTAGTCCATCCATGGTCCAAGCCCCGAACTATGCTGCCTCTGCATTGTCACGTAGGCAAGGCCATTATCAATGTGCCCCCGAGGCTCCACTTTCCCATTCATCCCATGTCTTGTCATCCGTCCCTCTATCTGTCCGTGACTGCACCTTTCTTTAGACAAGCGCACGCAGCAAAGCCCGCTTCAAAATAGCAAAATTCTTGATGCAAAACATCAACCTGTCCAAGGCAAAACAGAGCACCATACCGAAACACTCAAACTAAATATCATATCAATTATGGCAAAAAGACACATCTAAATGCAAGAATGTTTTGTGTTGGTTAGATTAAGAGTCTTGATTTATGCTATCATGCCTTTCTATGCTACTCGAGGATGCCAAAAGCTAGAGATGCTATGATGGGGGCATGATTATTTTCTTTGTCTGCTGCTTGTGGATTAAACTTTAGTGATGTCACGACTTTTGTCTAATGACATGATCGGCAAAAGATCATCGAGGACTCCGAGGTCTAAACATGAAAAGGGGCAATCCTTGTCTGTTGAAAAATGCAAGTACTCAGGTCATCTAGATTCAATTTTGGCTAGATGCTTGTATTAACTTGCTAAATCAAAATCCATGTAAGTAATACTCAAGCCATCTCGGTTCAATTATACCTAGATGCTTGTATTTTATTACAACATAATAAAGCCCAATGATGAAAGCGCTTCAAAATACTTGCTATCTCAAGGTGACAAATATTCATATCCATATCTATACCATATCCAATTGTGTCTCGTATCCGTATCCATATCCATATCCATATCCATACCGTATCCAATTGCAAGTCTATCCTTAATCCATGCCAGTCAAGTCGAATCAATCTTGTCAAATGATCCAATCACAATCAATGGTCTTGATCCTTGTCCGGTCGTAAACCAACTTGATCACTTAATCAATCAATTGTCTTATACAGAATGTTGCATTGTCGAAACCAGACCAACACACGCATCTTACACGACATGCTTCATTTCCTGAAACCAGACACTATCCATCGTGTTGCTCTAGGGATCCAGCATTCCCCGCCATGACAACACTATCGTATCAAATGTCTTAAACAGGATGTTATATTGTCAAAACCAGACCCGGAGTCTTATACGACATATTTTCCTGAAACTAGACATCATCGATCCATATCATTGGTTTACCGCTCGACAGGGGCAATACCTTGTTTGTGCCTGTATCATTTGTGCATACTTGCTTGCTTGTGTGTGTCATCTGTTTATCTTGCATTCCATATCATTCATCCCTTTCTTCTGCATTCAACCATTTCATTCCTGTCAACATATCTTATCGTGAGATTGTCCGTCTCACGCCTGCCGCCTTCTCCCCGTCTAATCTCCCGAGGGGGCATCCTATCATCATAACCTATACCAGGGGTAAACTGGGGCATGCATCATTATCAGACTATTTATTCTTTGAAACAACGCGATAAAACACATTGCTTCAAAGAGGGGCAAAATGTAATAGCCTAAAATTGGCACAGGTTGAATTAAGTAAATATTCTGATATTTATCTTAATTCTTATTTTCTTCTGTCAATCAAATAAATATTCAAAGTTTATTTGATTGGTTCATTATCATCATTTAATTGAAATCCCTAAATTCTTCTAATGTCTCAAAATCCTAAATCCACCTCATCAATCCACCTCATCCTTCCACATCATCCCTTCCACCTCACCATGTTGCACAAATAATTAAATATTCTTAATATTTAATTAGCTAAAATCCAAATTGAATTCTTAATTCAATGTCCCCCATTATTCTCCACCAAATTGAATTCTTAATTCAATGTCCCCCATTATCCTCCACCATGGATTCTTAATCCATTTGTCATAATCCATTATCCTCCACCATGGATTCTTAATCCATTTGTCATAATCCATTATCCTCCACCATGGATTCTTAATCCAATTGTCATAAGCCATTATCCTCCACTTTGAATTCTTAATTCAATTGTCATACCTCACTATCCTCCACTCTGAATTTTTAATTCATCCATTATGAATTAAAGATTCACAATTAATGAGGGCCATTGATCTCATCAGTTGATCCTCACCCTCCATTGCATTTTCAGAGGATCTATAAATAGAACCCTCTTCTAAGCCATTTGAGAGACTTCTTCTGGCATCCTTACTATGCCCAAATTCCTCCAAGGAATCTTCTTCTTCTTCTCTTCTTCTCTTCTCCATACCATCGTAATGTAGAAAAATCATATCACATAGCCATTTCCCCTTGTCATCTTGAGGAATCGAAGCAAGGAAGCAAGCTCCCTGAGGGCCAACCTTCATCAGTCAAGATCGAGAGAGAATAGGCGAACAATAGAAGCTTTGAAACAGGGAAGGTTTGCATTGTTATTCAGTTGCTTCATTTCCATTTATCTTTATTGTTTTCATTATTTTGTTGATGTTTGGGTTATTATTTGTCTTAATTGATTTTCCTAATTTTCCCATTCTCACATACAATCAAGAAGAATGATCAATTGTCCCTGTTGCAACAATGTTGCCAGTTTGAATGTCTGATGTGCACTAAATCCGATGTGAACTCAACTGTCTTCCCTGTCCCACTGTGAGCAATTTGATAAATGGAGAGAAGGTTGGTGGACAAAGATGGTACACATAGTACATCATTGAATGTATCATCATAAATTTCGATAGAACCTTTCCCACATACACTCATATAAGTGTTATTACCCATCAATATGTGTGGTGAGGACGCATCCTCAAAAGATGAGAACATGTCCTAAGAAGATGCCATATGGTGTGAAGCACCTAAATCCAATAGCCATCTAGATGAATGTGAACTAGTGGTTGCACATAATGCATGACCCTTGTGTGGAGTCTGTCCATCTATCTGGAATGATGGTGAAGAAGAAGACCAGCCTGATGTAGATGAAGAAGAGGGGTGAATATTATTCTTCATAAGAAGAGCTGTCAAATATGAAACTTGTTGTGCATATCCATCTATCTTCTTCTCATAGCATTTAGACTCATCATGTCCTGACTTATTAAAATAAGCACACTTAGGTCTTTCTTTCTTTGATGATTCCCCCTTAGGAGAATGAGAATTAGAGGTGTTCTGTGTATTGAAATCATTCCCATGCTCTGTGGTCTTTGGTTTTTGTTTCTGCTTCTGCTTCCCCTGAGATGACTGAGCTAGCAATGCATGGTTTTGTGATTCTGGAAGAGCATCCAACTGTGATAACTTGGATTGCTTACGTGGCAACCGATCACATAACACCTCAAATGTAGGCATGGTAAATGAAACAACTATCCAAGACATCCAATTTATAGAGAACCAATGGGAGAAAACTATAAATGGATTCCCAAAACCCATGGTATGGCAAAAACCCAATACCCCATGTGACAAATATTCAATGCTTCCATGATGTAATGAAACAACTTGCACAATAAGGAATATAATAGTAAATATGCTACAAATACTTGATAATAATATGCCACTTCGAGGGGGAAACCTCCTAATCCACTTCGAGGGGGATACCTCCAACAATCTTCAATGAGAATACAATACTCAATATGATGATCCAATAAGACTCACTACCCCTATATATACCTATTTATGCCTGGGATATCACCCGGGCCGACCTAGATAGCCCTATAGAAGCCTTAGGCCGACCTAAACATGATAATATGACTTAATTAAGAGTTAAGATAGCCACAAGCCGACTATTCATAACCATATACGCTATGGAAGAAGGGTATAACACATGAATAGCATCCATAACCATCAACATCTTTGACCCATGTCAAGAGTGGGCACACATTCCCAAGCATGGCACTCCAAAATGGAGTAGCCAACTAATGTAGACCCCATTCGACATGCAAATATATTCCACTCTCTCATAGTGCCTAAAATCAATAAAGTGGTGTAAATGAGGTCAAATCAATTTGTAACCACCACTATCATATGTAACTTGGTGTAATTTTATATGTAATATGCTCACCATTTCAATATGGTATCAGAGTGTGTAATATTTGTGTGCCTATGAAGTGCCATTAAGGAATAATCTTTGAAGGAGAATTGATTATTGTGGTCAGTTAACATGTCATTGTTTATAATATGTCATACTACACCCACCAACCCTTGGCATTTTTCATTACCCCTGCCTTCACTTTCATTTTTTCCACTATTTCAGCATTTTCCTTTTGAGGGAATGGTATTCTTCCCTGTTGTGTATGCAAGTAGTGTGTACATGGATAGGTATTAAGACAACAAAGAATATACTAGCAAAGGAGTTCATGGAATTCGTGGGAGATGCAATTATGTTTAAATTATGAGAAGGCAGAATATGAAAGAGACACAATGTTCTGCATTTTTTAATGATTGTTGGAGATAAATTTAAATTCAGGGCTCATGGGTTGGAGGACTATGCTAAGCTAAACAAGTCTTCTGTAATACAAAGGCTTACTATTTTTCTTTTTGTACAATCCCAACAAAGGGTGCCATATATATATAAAGAATAATTGTGGAGATGTCTTACAGGCTAAGAGGGGGATAAGTTCTTATTGAATACAATACACATGTTCTTAAACTCTTCTCAGTTTTTGCAAAGATCAAGTGATTCCTATGTGGTGGTGGCATTTTTCATGGGTAAAGAATTAAATGAAGATCAATGACAATATGGTTATTTTTTATCATATAGAATAAAGGATGCAATACTGGCTAGCAATATTCCTACCATATGGCTCTATGGTAATTGTAGAAGGTAAGAAGTTAAAGAGGTATGTAGTTGATTTGTTTGTTGAGATAAGGGTGAATATATTTCCTTGATATTGTAGAAGGTGTGTTTTTTATATTTATGTTTTATTTAAGGATTTTTTGTGTTTAGAAAATGAGAGATAGATTTGATATTTATTTGTCATGCCTTTATAATTAAAATTACAAGGAAGTTGGTTGATAAGATTTTGTTAAGTCATTAAAATATGCTCTCAAATGCAAGTTGAAGGTTCATGCTTCTAAGTTAGAAATTTCATTTTGGTTAATGAAGGAATTGATAGTTGGTGTGAGAGGTTACAAGTTCAAAACTCACTTCTTTTATTATGGATGTTAAAATAATTATTTTTTTGAGTGATAAATAAAAAGCAATCTTTGTATTTTATTTGTAGTAATAAGGAGTTGTATGTGCTTGTGCCAAGATTGATTGGTGTAGAGAAGAGTGGGAATTTTCTTGAAGATGATTTGGTAATCTCAAGTTCAAATCTTGCTAAGGGTTTTATAAGAGGAGTTATAGGAGGACATTGTAATTGGGTGCAATATTGGTGGAATCCGACAACCTATTATTTTTTACTATTAAGCATGTATGCATCACCATATGCTTGTACTCTTGGGGCCATCCATGCTACATCTAATCAAATTTTCAAATGTTCACATGTGACATCAAGCGAATAAAACTTGTAATAAGGACATTGGAGGTTGGAGGTATATTATCATCTCGAACTAGCTTCTTGCTCAGAGATGATGCTTTGCATAAGAAGCACCAATTTTATTTTGAGTCCCTTAATGGAGCAAGGGGGCATGGCAATTGTGTCACCTCTCAAACTTTCTAAACTTCCTAAACTCAACTATATTTAGAATTGTTAGATGTTTATTTCTGATTATGTTATAAATAGCTAATTGTCTGTAAATAAAAAGTGAAATGTTATCATTCCTTTTTCAAGTATACAATTAGAAAGTTATTAAATGATGAATACATATGTATGTGATGCTTCAGATATGGATTTTTGGTTACTAATCTATTAATCAAAAAATTGAGTTGAATTAGCATAGGTATGTGTCGAAGGCAAGGGCTTGGTTAAGGTAGAGGCGATCTAGCCGCCAATAAGAAATGGATGGAGAAAACCTCGATGCTTACACACAAAAGCAAGTAGCTCATATTGCATTTGCATTTTTATCATTTCTTGGAATGATCTCTGTTGAGTTTTATTGCATGGTAGTGTGGTTGATGGAATTAATTGATTACTTATGTTAGAAATATATCTCCATTATGCTTCTTTTAGATGTGCAATTAAATGGTTTGAATTATTATAGTCAATATTATAAGTGTCTTTTTATATGAAATGTGCTAAATTAAATTATATAAAATGAAAATATATTATATTATTAATATATAAATATATCAGTGTAAAAACGAGTTTTCTTTTTTATTTTCTTTAGATAATATCAATCTTTAAAAGAAAGAAAGAAAAAACAACATAAAGAAGGAAAGAAAGCAAAAGAAAGAAACTTCATACTAAATAGAAACAAGCTTAAATAGGAGGAAAGGAAAAATCTTTAAGAGGAGAAGGAAAAGGGAAGTTATGCATTGAACACATAGAACGGCAAGGAAGAGGCGACAGAGGATACAAAAGAGTCTACTTCAAAGGAGTTATTCTACAGGCGTAACATTTTGAGTACTACTTTTGTCTTCCTTTTTACATTCTCTACTACGCATGTCTGCATAGGAGTTTAAATCGACTTCTCATGGTCTATTTTCAGCATGTTTAGCGGTCTTTCTTCTCTAACATCGTCTCCTTCAGATTTTCTTAAACCTACAATTATTCCATCTGCTGTTTTGATCGACCCCTTTTAGTAGAAACAATAATATTGTCAAAAGCTCTTGGATGATTATGTGTATCAGTCCTTATTTTCTGTTGTTGTGTTTAAAAAACTTGTGAAACTTTTAAAATCCCAATGGCCTCTTCATGGTTTTTCTTGTTTGATCAATCTGATTGAGGTACTGATCTGTTCTTTTATTTTAACTACCTTCTCGGTGTGCATCGACCTTGATCCCAAATGATAGTGGCCTGTTAGTGTGTTCAATCTATTTTTATTTAACTCTCAATAAACTCCAAGTCATTCTTTTAGAAGACAAAATTGGTTTTTCCCTTGCTTCCATCAACTTGCCAAACATGAAAATGAAATTGGTCTTTGTTAACTCTCAGTCTATCAGACTGCCATGTAAAAATGGCACCGGTTGTATTCAAGTTGACCTTCTCTGTTATAGAATTGACTTCATTATGAATCATTCTTTTGGCCTAATGCATCAACATTTTTAATATCTACGCAACCTTATGTTAATTTTTAGCACCTGTTTTAAAACGGACCAACGATCTCTATTCTCAATTGGCCTCCTCTAGTTTCAAACACCTCTCTTAAATTTCAAAAGCTCTCATCATTGCACTTTATATACCTCTTTTTGGATAGACTGCCTTTGCATGATTAATAAATTGCCTGATACAAGTTTAAATTCCAACCTCTTAAACAACTTTTTACTCTATTCTATTGATAGACCCTTCCTCTCTTTCCTTTAGCGATCTATTATATCCTTGTTTTGCTTGAAGAAAATGGACTTATTAATATTTCAAACAATTATTTAGCTTTTATTTGGTTCCAGAATCTAATCAGCCTTATAAAATATGAACAGCCTTTTTATTATTGTAAATGCTTTTGAATACCTCGATCGACCTGCTCTATTTTTCTTTACAGACTACATTTTTTTTTAAGAGTAACTTTCCTTATTAATTTTCCATCAGCACTCTAAGTCGACCTTTCTGTTAATAGTTGTGTTTTTCTTCCTAAGTGGATATGACTAATTGACTTCTGCATTTGCAAATATGCTTACTCAATTACTTACTTCATTATAGCGGCCTTACTCAACTCAATCAACCAGTTATTTAATCAAATATATCATACTCAAATGCCTTTCCTCATAAGATACGTTTTATCTTCTTCATTGCCTATTAATTGGCCTTTCTTTTTTTTTTTGGAATCAACCTTGTACCATTCAATCAACCCCATTCCGCAATGGTCAACCTTCCACAAAATTATGCTTTGCCTGCTTCATGATACAACACTACCTCTGGTTTTTGCCTCCTTATACATCGGCCTTAAGTGGGAATAATGCTTGAATAAGTTAATGCAGTTAATAATAGTTTATATGTTATAAGGATATGTAAATGCAATTCAATATATTTCTAAATAACTACTAGTAGAGTTGTTAGCATGTTCATAGAAGGAAATAGGAGTGCCAAGAGATTGTCTCACAAGAATAGAAGTGATCACCTTTAATTGTGGACGTAACACATTTAATATAAATCTATTTATATGTTTCTTATGTATAGATGTGTTCTCTTATATACATGTATTTAGAAATGTCTATGTAAACTTTCACATTCTTGCTGACGTCGTCCATTATAAAAGATAGATGAGTTAATATTGCTATGCTACCATAGAAACACATTTTGCATTATTATGATATATATATATACTTGGATTCACTCAAGAAAGTACCTAGTTTTTTGACAAACATGTATGTATACCATGGTTAGTTGTAGATTAAAATGAGTTAGATTTTGCCCTTAGTTTGGTCATAATGTATAGAAGCTCATGTGTATTTTGTTTTGTTTTCTTTACTGCATTCGTCATTGATCACCTTTATATGCAATCGTTAAGAGATTTCATTGAGATCCAACATAATTTGGAATAATTAAACTTTTCCAGAATGAATCATTCGATATAGTTTTCTTTTGCAAATGAAACTAGCCCAAATTTTAGTCAAATGCTTGTATTGTTGTGTTTATGTTGCAATATAGTTAGTTGTTTTGCTATGTGTATGATGAGCTTATTGTAGACACCCAAAATTGTCCCAAATTTGTCCATGTCTTGCAACACCTAGTCAAAAACATTATTTAGACATCATGTAGCATTTTGTCCTAATCCCACTCCTAATTCCACTTGTCCATTAGCCAATTAATTAAATAAATTGTATTTATTTAATTAATTTCTCATCATACTCTCATTTATCCTTCCATAGTCAATTAATTAAATAAATTATATTTATTTAATTAATTTCCACTTTTCCCTCATCTAAATTAATTAAATAAATTAAATGTTTATTTAATTAATGTATGCCACATAATTCCTTTCTAAAAATGGAATAATTCCACATTTGTCTCTATCTCCACATTTGTCTCCTTGTAAAGTGGAAGACCATTTGACACTTGTCACATGACTACAACTCCCTTGAGGAGTGGGAATAACTAATCAATCCTAGCCATCCACATCGTTCAATTAGCCTTTCAATCTCAACCATCCATCCAAATCATCTCAAGCCTATAAATCAAACCCCTCACAAGCCATTTAGGGATCTATTCTTCAAGTATCCTCATTCTGTCAAAATCACTCTTGAAGCTATCACATTCATCTCCATCTATCATCATTCTATCTATCATCTTCATATCATTGTTATGCTACAGAAGTGAGCACCCAACATTCCTCCAACAATCACCCTTCAAAATCTTGCATGCTCATGCGAGGTGGAGAAGAGCAATGGAGATAAATTGAGTTTGACATGGAGATCAGTTTGCATTTGCATTTATTGTTTTGATTTTCATGTTGTCTTGTGCTTCATTGTGCATTGTTAGGGTTTTATCATTATTGTTTATTCATTTAACTTATTTGCAATTTTACCCTAACTACACTTACCTTCTGGGATAGGATGTCGAATGTGAGCTAACAGAGAAGGTAGTCTTCTTTTTCAAGATTTACCAATATGTGTTTATGATTTGGCCAAAGTTGTGTTTGTACCATTGAAATAGATGGATATTTAATGCCTAGTGATTAATATTGTTCTCTGCCACATCCTGTTTGCAAGAAATATGATCATTCTATATTAGAATGCATATAGGCATCAGGCATGCATCGAGCGTTTCCATCCTGCCCATTATTTATGAGTTGCTAGGTGCCTCGTGCAGGGTTGGGTATTCTTCGAGATAGGAAGAATTACGAGGAAGTGTAGTGCTTCGTGGTTGGGTAGAAAAAGCACATTAACCATGTGTTGCAAATATGTGCCTAAGTGGTGTTGTCATTGATGTCAACATATCCTTGTTGCCATTGGTGTCAATTGTATCCTATTTTGATGTTTGTATAGAAGACTGGACTGTTGAGGATATTAAGAAAATTAATAACAATCAATGCATGCAAACCATAAAGCTGTGTAGAGGATTGTCAAAGGTTGCTCCAGTTAAGATTTGAGAAGTCTGCATGAAGATCTGAAGAAGTTATGGCCATCTGAGTAGAACTAAATTTTTGCAGTATCTAGAAGAGATAGTGTGACAGTAAGTTGGTCTGGATTGCTTCGCAGTGAAATATTATGGTCTGCGGATCTAAAGGCATGTTTGGGAAGTCAGTATGTGGCATCAACTCCAGTGGTTCGTGGTTTGGAGGTCCACAACCTATCTTTCTAGTTTGACAGTCATGACATATAGTGTTCTTGAGGTTCCGGAGGAAGATACAGATGATTCTAGTAATTTGGTTTAGAGTGGATGTTATTGGTGAATTCAATGTGCTTATGGAGGTCTCTGGATCATGTGCCTATTATGTTGGAGGTCCCCATTCAAGTTTGAGCTTGTTGATTGAAGATTTCTTCTTTGAGGTTGATGTTCTTCCCAGTCTTGGCCGACCGGATGTTTTTGATGTGTTGTGGATGATCCAAAGAGCATTTTATGAAGCATCGTATGTTAGTGGAGAAACTTTCATGTTCCAGTTATGCTTGGCAGACAGTGTAAAGATCTACGTTAAGTTTAGCCGACCTTGTTGATCATTCCAAGGTTGATGAAGTGTATAAATACTTGTTGAAGAGTTGTGGAAAATAATCCTTGTACAAAATGAATTAAACCCAAAGAAAGGATCAAAAGTAGAGCAAAGAAGAAGAGGAGCGAAGGGAGTATAAAGTGGAGAGTCAGTGAAGATACAGATGATTCTGGTAGTTTGGTTTAGAGTGGATGTTATTGGTGAATTCAATGTGCTTATGGAGGTCTCTGGATCGTGTGGCTATTATGTTGGAGGTCCCCATTCAAGTTTGAGCTTGTTGATTGAAGATTTCTTCTTTGAGGTTGATGTTCTTCCCAGTCTTGGTCGACCGGATGTTTCTGATGTATTGCGGATGATCCAAAGAGCATTTTATGAAGCATTGTATGTCGTGGTGCCTGCATAAACATTTAAGTTTCAAAAATTTAAATATGCAGGCCCCTTCCCGAAAAATCCAAAAAGTTCCAATACTTTCGGCCTCTGCAATTAAAAATATGTTGTGGTAGGGTCAAATTGTGCCACAGCCGCGGGACCGCCATGTGTTGAGCCCCAGTTTTTTGCCGTGCCTTCGCTTTTGATTGCTTCCCGCGGAGCGTGCCATGTGTCAGCGACGGAAGCAGCCCCTTTGAGTTCCAGCTTGAGCGCGGAAGGTGCCACGTGTTGGCTTCCGCCAAGGATCCGAGATTGTTTCTTTTATGTTTCTAGAGTGCCGCGGAAGGCACCACGTGGAGGCATCCACCGGTGTTTCTAAAAGACTCTAAGAGTTTCATAGTCTCCGCCAAAGGCTTCGAAGACCCTAAGTGTTTCTCGGGAGAAGCGCGGAAAGCACCACGTGTCGCTCTCCGAGAAGTTTCTAAAAAAGTTTTTAAGCAGGGGCGGAAGATGCCATGTGTCCCTTGCGGTTGCTGCGGAAGCCGACAAGTGTCGGCTCCCGAGTTAGTTTCCTTTTTGTTTCAAGTTTGGCACAGATCATGGTGGGTCCCTGTGTAGAGTCCCTACTGCTGCGGATGATGCCAAGTGGCAGCCTCCGCCGAAATGTTTCAAGAAAGTTTCTTAGTTTCTTTGGTGGCCGCGGAACCTGCCAAGTGGCAGCCTCCGCTTGAAGTTTCAAGGGCCCCTTTTATAAAGTTTCAATGTGACGAAAGGCGTCACGTGTCAATGGCGAAAGCATTGTTAGCAAGTTTCATCAGGGGCGTGAAAGGTGCCACGTGTATCATGTTGTGGATGCGGAGCTTGACAAGTGTCAACTCCCGCATATGTTTATGTGCCCCGCAATGTGAAGTGGTAAATGGTGGTGGGCCACAGTTGTGAGACTTCAAGTAACACGGAGGGTGCCACGTGTTGGATGCGGCACCAAAGTTGCTTTTTCTTATGACCCTTTCCCTGGCAAGATGCTTACAGTTTCTAAGATGCTGCGGAGCTTGCCAAGTGTCCGCTTCCGCGTGCCTCTCCCTATTTCCCAACAAAGTTTCAAATGTTTCTCAAGAGTGGCGCGGGAGGTGACATGTGTTGGCACCCGCATGAGCTTCAAGGAGGGTCTTTATGTTTCAAAGACACTGCGGAGGCCGCCACATGTCCCTTTCTCAAAAGTAAAACGGAGGGTCTCTGATGTTTCATGGGTGCCGCGGAGCTTGCCACATGGTGGCTTCCGCGCATGGTTCCGGCAGTAGACTCTCGGTGGAAATAATTAAGGAAAAGTTTGCGATGGCCCAGCGATTGAAACACGAAGTGTCTATGTGGCACAGTCTGGTTGGTTCGCGACTTTTCAGCATTTTTTGGGGCCGTTGGATCTCAGCGATAGGTTTTTTTATCAACGGCCACATTTTGAACCTGCAGCGGGGGTTTTCTCTTGAGCGTCTGCGACTGTTTTGGCGGGAGAAACTCCATGAGCGCACTGTTGCTACATTTCCAGAGGCTGCAGGTTGGTGAAACATTAATGGCGATTGTTGCAGAGGCGTGGGTCGAATGAACAGCTTAACCACCTGATTGATGAGGGAAAGTCCCTGAGCGGCGGCCCAGATCCCAATCTTACCTGCTCCTTCCTCTTTGTCCCTCTACAGCATTTATTATTCTGAGCGCCATTTTTCTGATGCACTGTATTTGGCAGATTTTTGTCTGGCCATGTAATTAATTTGCTAGGTACATTTTCTTGCTATTTAAGCAGGTTGTGTGACCCATTTCAAGGTTGTTGAAGGCTTGGGGCATTTTTTGTGTAAATAATGAAGAACAGGGCATGATCTTGGTTGTTTTTATCCCATTTTAGAGTTTATGTGTTGCAGCATGAGTGTATTTTGCACATATTTCAGTTTCAATGTTGATTTTATATGAGAAATGCTTCATTGCATGTGTTTATCTGCTTGTCTCCATTTGCTGCATGTTATTCTCCTTCTTCTGAATCTGGTTGCTAAGGGTTTCTCAGGTTCTATGATATGGTTTTCTGTATCACATGTTTGATCTATAACTTCCATTCAAGGAGTGGATTAAACTGTTTTAGATCATTGCATGGAGAAGGTTGCATGTTGGCAGGGATATTTGTAAGTAGAGGCAGTTAGATACCCTTTCTTGGGTGATGTTTGTAAGGCAAGCATCAGTTCAAACCCCCTGAAACTTGAGTGAAAGTTGCAAACCATCTGCTGTATACGTCTAGTTGACTCCTTGCCCAATGGATAGGCACCAGTCTGCTCCTGGATCAGTAGTTATGAGCCAAAACCCCTTGTCTTGCATCCAAGACATTATGTCCACCCATTTCAACACTTCCACCTATTAGTTGTAGGAGTAGGATTAGGATCCCTGCATACTCTCATAACCAACCAGACACATATGTCCAACAATGTTGCCAACCTTGTGATCTATCATGCAGATCTTGGTCCACACATGAGAGTATTCTGCCTGTTATTGTAAAGCTAAATCATTGTATCATTGAGCTAGTCAAGGTTACATCTTGAGTTATAGGGATACCCCCCTTGGTGCGGCAGAACTAGAAGTGAAGGGGAGGCAGCTCACGCAACCTCCCGTAATCTATTGGTCAAATCTGCCTGTACATTGGAGCTGGCAAACCCTCTGCACATTTGGTAACCAACAATTTTTGGCGACTCCACTGTGGAGTTGATTTAAAAGAATAATATCCGTGTGCCCATCCAAGTCGCAACAGATTTTGGTGACTCTGTTAGGGATGTGATTGATCAAAAGTAATATCTAGTCATCCTTGGTGATATACTTGTGGCCCATCCGAGTCCCAACAGATTTTGGCGACTCTGCTGGGGACTGAACAGAAAAAGTGATATCTTACAGCCTCTGGTGAAGTTTTGCCTGGCTTTGCTGGTGGAATGAACCTGGAAAAGTAGCTTTCAGCTATTGAAAATTTTGTCCTCTCTGGAGAGGTGGCGACTCTGCAAAAAAGATCTGAATGCACATGAAAGATAGATGTATGCGATGTGACAAAGATGTTCATATTTCTGCATCTGGATGAGAAAAGGTACCTAGCTTCCTCCCCTTTACATTTGTTGTTTACTGCATAAGTTAGATGCCAGAGGAAGCCTTAGGTCTTAGGCAGACAAAGGATGTCTAAGAGTGAAATTTTTATGAATCCAAATATGTATTATCCCATACTCAGTCAAAAGGGGGATGATATGTTGACAAAAAGAATAGAAGAGATAAAAAATAGGTTGATATTTTTAGAGGCTAGGCAAGCCCAATTAAATAGTGAGAACCCTGTTGTGTCTGCCAATCAGAAGGCTAAACCTCTTCTCAGCCATTTTCATCCTCAGTATGACCTTGAGAGCCTGGCATCATGTGAAGAAAAAAGTGAAAATGAGAAGATATCAGTTGAGGATGCCATTGAAATGATCAATGATGAATCCCATTGCAAGGTTGAGGTGTCTGGTTCTAAAAATAATGATGTGGTTGTGGACAGCAATGAGCAACTTTTTGAATGGGTTTGTGGAGATAATTGTGAGTATTGTGCTCAAGATAGAGAAGAAATAAGCACACAGGCTGATACTTCTCCACAAAGTGAATCCATGAATGATGAAGATGCATGTTCTGTTGCCCATGAACTAGCAGCACACTTTGATGAAACTGAGACACCTGGGTCACCCATTTATGACACATATGGTGATGAGGATCCATTTAAGTATGGTGAAGGTTTGAGCACTATTTTTGACTTGGATTATGTTTCTCATCTTGATGAAAGAGAAACCAGCATACATCAGGTAAGTGATTGTAGAAATGTGCCTGATTGTAAAGAGGTGTCAGAGCCTGATCTTTTCCAGCCTGGTGTACCTGATGATTGTGTGCATGATGTGCACAATTGTGAATTTGAAAGCTTTTCTTTTGATTGGCCAGCCGATGTAATGAGCCCTGATCTTCCTAGCTGTGTGGTGGACTTTGAGTGCTTTCATTTTTCAATCCAGCTAGGAGATCATCTTACAATGCATATTGTTGATGTAGATGATAGGTGCTATATTCCATATGAGTATGCATTGTTTGAAAAAATTAACACCCACATGTCACAGGATGCTGAGTGTTGTCTGCATAGGGGTGACAGTGACCAGCTAGATCAGAGGGTTAAGTATGCAGATGGCAAGGTTTATTTGTGGGTAAGTCATGACAGTATCTCCAGGCTTGATCCAGTGAATGCAGATGAAAACAAGATATTTGACAAGGGGAGATATAGGTTTTTCTTTTCTTGGTGGCCTTAGGCCATCAAGTGTGTTTGGTGGTGCAGGTCAGTGCAGTATTTGACTCTGTGCCCAATGGATAAGGGACTAGTCTGCATCCCAGAGATCTGAGGTTCTCACCATGCCTGCAAGAGGCATGCGTCCCCAGACAGAGCCACTGGTGGTGCCTGCATAAACATTCAAGTTTCAAAAATTTAAATATGCAGGCCCCTTCCCGAAAAATCCAAAAAGTTCCAATGCTTTCGGCCTCTGCAATTGAAAATATGTTGTGGCAGGGTCAAATTGTGCCACAGCCGCGGGACCGCCATGTGTTGAGCCCCAGTTTTTTGCTACACCTTCGCTTTTGATTGCTTCCCGTGGAGCGTGCCACGTGTCAGCAGCAGAAGCAGCCCCTTTGAGTTCCAGCTTGAGCGCAGAAGGCGCCACGTGTCAGCTTCCGCCAAGGATCTGAGATTGTTTCTTTTATGTTTCTAGAGTGCCGCGGAAGGCACCACATGGAGGCATCCGCCGGTGTTTCTAAAAGACTCTAAGAGTTTCATAGTCTCCGCCAAAGGCTTCAAAGACCCTAAGTGTTTCTCGGGAGAAGTGCAGAAAGCGCCACGTGTCGCTCTCTGAGAAGTTTCTAAAAAAGTTTCTAAGCAGGGGCGGAAGATACCGTGTGTCCCTTGCGGTTGCTGCGGAAGCCAACAAGTGTCGGCTCCCGAGTTAGTTTCCTTTTTGTTTCAAGTTTGGCACAGATCATGGTGGGTCCCTGTGTAGAGTCCCTGCTGCTGCGGATGATGCCAAGTGGCAGCCTCCGCTGAAATGTTTCAAGAAAGTTTCTCATTTTCTTTGGTGGCCGTGGAACCTACCAAGTGGCAGCCTCCGCTTGAAGTTTCAAGGGCCCCTTTTATAAAGTTTCAATGTGGCGGAAGGTGCCACGTGTATCATGTTGTGGATGCGGAGCTTGACAAGTGTCAACTCCCACATATGTTTATATGCCCCGCGATGCGAAGTGGTAAATGGTGGTGGGCCACAGTTGTGAGACTTCAAGTAATGCGGAGGGTGCCACGTGTTGGATGCGGCACCAAAGTTGCTTTTGCTTATGACCCTTTCCCTGGCGAGATGCTTACAGTTTCTAAGATGCTGCGGAGCTTGCCAAGTGTCCGCTTCCGCGTGCCTCTCCTTGTTTCCCAACAAAGTTTCAAATGTTTCTCAAGAGTGGCACGAGAGGCGACATGTGTCGGCACCCGCATGAGCTTCAAGGAGGGTCTTTATGTTACAAAGACACTACAGAGGCCACCACATGTCCCTTTCTCAAAAGTAAAATGGAGGGTCTCTAATGTTTCATGGGTGCCGCGGAGCTTGCCACGTGGTGGCTTCCGCGCATGGTTCCGGCAGTAGACTCTCGGCGGAAATAATTAAGGAAAAGTTTGCGATGGCCCAGCGATTGAAACACGAGGTGTCTACATGGCACAGTCTGGTTGGTTCGTGACTTTTCAGCATTTTTTGGGGCCGTTGGATCTCAGCGATAGGTTTTTGATCAACGGCCACATTTTGAACCTGCAACGGGGGTTTTCTCCTAAGCGTCTGTGACTGTTTTGGCGGGAGAAACTCCATGAGCGCACTATTGCTACATTTCCAGAGGCTGCGGTTTGGTGAAACATTAATGGCGATTGTTGCAGAGGCGTGGGTCGAATGAACAGCTCAACCACCCGATTGATGAGGGAAAATCCCTGAGCAGCGGCCCAGATCCCAATCTTACCTGCTCCTTCCTCTTTGTCCCTCTACAGCATTTATTATTCTGAGCGCCATTTTTCTGATGCACTGTATCTGGCAGATTTTTGTCTGGCCATGTAATTAATTTGTTGGGTACATTTTCTTGCTATTTAAGCAGGTTGTGTGACCCATTTCAAGGTTATTGAAGGCCTGGGGCATTTTTTGTGTAAATAATGAAGAACAGGGCATGATCTTGGTTGTTTTTATCCCATTTTAGAGTTTGTGTTGCAGCATGAGTGTATTTTGCACATATTTCAGTTTTAATGTTGATTTTATATGAGAAATGCTTCATTGTATGTGTTTATCTACTTGTCTCCATTTGCTGCATGTTATTCTCCTTCTTCTGAATCTGGTTGCTAAGGGTTTCTCAGGGTCTATGATATGGTTTTCTATATCACATGTTTGATCTGTAACTTCCATTCAAGGAGTGGATTAAACTGTTTTAGATCATTGCATGGAGAAGGTTGCATGTTGGCAGGGATATTTGTAAGTAGAGGCAGTTAGATACCCTTTCTTGGGTGATGTTTGTAAGGCAAGCATCAGTTCAAACCCCCTAAAACTTGAGCGAAAGTTGCAAACCATCTGCTGTATACGTCTAGTTGACTCCTTGCCCAATGGATAGGCACCAGTCTGCTCCTGGATCAGTAGGTATGAGCCAAAACCCCTTGTCTTGCATCCAGGACATTATGTCCATCCATTTCAACACCTCCACCTGTTAGTTGTAGGAGTAGGATTAGGATCCTTGCATACTCTCATAACTAGCCAGACACATATGTCTAAGAATGTTGCCAACCTTGTGATCTATCATGTAGATCTTGGTCCACACATGAGAGTATTCTACCTATTATTGTAAAGCTAAATCATTGTATCATTGAGCTAGTCAAGGTTACATCTTGAGTTATAGGGATACCCCCCTTGATGCCGCAGAACCAGAAGTGAAGGGGAGGCAGCTCACGCAACCTCCCGTAATCTGTTGGCCAAATCCGCCTGTGCATTGGAGCTGGCAAACCCTCTGCAGATTTGGTAACCAACAGTATGTTAGTGGAGAAAGTTCCATGTTCTAGTTATGCTTGGCAGACAGTGTAAAGATCCGCGTTAAGTTTAGCCGACCTTGTTGATCATTCCAAGGTTGATGAAGTGTATAAATACTTGTTGAAGAGTTGTGGAAAATTATCCTTGTACAAAATGAATTAAATCCAAAGAAAGGATCAAAAGTAGAGCAGAGAAGAAGAGGAGCGAAGGGAGTATAAAGTGGAGAATCAGTGAAGAAGTATCTGAAGATTGGAGCAGAAGTTTTGTGAGCCTTCAAAGGGACAGATTTAGGCATGAATGTAGATGCTATTTCTCAGTTTATTATCTCTGTGTAATTCATAATTTCTTATAGGCAGTGAGTCTCTTCTTGAGTAGTGAGCTCTGGGTAGTGTGCCCGAAGGCATGTGCCTTCTATTTTATTAAGTACTTTTAACAAGGTACACATTTTTGTGGGTTAACCCCCACCGTGGTTTTTCCCTTAACCGGGTTTTCCACGTCAAAATTCTGGTGTTGTGTGTTCATATTGTTTTTGCTCATATGTTGATTTATGCTTAATTGTTTACATCATTAATTTGGTTGTAACTTAAGAAAGGAGATTTGAAAGTTCAGAAAAAGAGTAAAGATTTAGGGACAACTGATTCACCCCCCTTCTTAGTTGTTCAAACTATTTCCAACAATTGGTATCAGACCAAGGTTCCTCTAGAAGAAGCTTAACCACTCGAAGAGATCCAGGATGTCGACTTACAAAAAGGATAGTCCAAGATTCGATGGAACAAATTACTCTGTTTGGAAGAACCGCATGGAATGCCATTTACAATGCATGGGTGATGCTTATTGGTCAATCACCAATGATAAGTATGAACCTCTAGAAAAAGGTCCCTCAACTCCAGATCAAGTCAAAGATGCTGAAAATAACCTTCAAGATAAAGAAGCCTTATTGATGTTGCAAGTATGAGGTTAACCAGTGTTGTCATTGATGTCAACATACTCATATTGCATTGGTAAGAAGGTTTGGATGAGCTGTGTGTTGAGGATATTAAGAAAAGTAGTCTCAATCAGGAACAGTGAAGAACAGTGATAAGAAGAAGGCAAATGTACTCAATAGGTTAAGAATCAAAGGATGCGGATTAAAGGGTTTGTAGATATGAGTCTTGAGATATTCCAGTTAAGATTTCAGAGGTCCGCATGAAGATATGAAAAAGTTGTGATCGGTCAAGTAGAACCGATTCCGGGAGCTATTCCGGAGTGACAGAGTGTTACAAAAAGGTCCGGTGAGATCCGGAGGAGCATTGTCAGACTCTACAAATTGGAAAGAGTGTTTGGGATGTCCTTGTAATGTGTCTTCTCAGTTTGTACAAAGTTTGGAGGTTCGGAAGCACCTTCTTTAGTATGACAGTGGCGACAGACTGTGTTCTTGAAGTTCCAGATGAAGAGGAGAAGAGATTCCAGTGAGTAGGGGAAGTGCGGATGTACCTAGTTAATCAGGCAAGCTCGTGAAGGTTCTTGGATCATGTTGAGGTTATGTTGTCAGTCCGCATTGGTGGTAGAGCCCGGAATTGAAGATATTCTTCCGGATGAAGTTCTTGCTCAGACTAACCAACCGGATGAGTTGTTCATCTTGCGAATATTCTTGTGGTGGCCGATCAGATGTATTAATCATCTTGTAGATGTCCTTATGGTTGATTGCTGACTTAGATGATTGTTCCTAAGTCGATGTCTTGTATAAATAAAGGTTTGTGAGTTCATTTCAAAGTGTGTGGATTAGCGGATGAGAGGGGTATAGTGAAAGAGCGTAGGGCAGAGCAGAAGTATCTCGGGCTAAAATGGAACTGATCCAGACATGGTAAAGATGTCAATCTCCAGTTCAAGTTTGTGATTCTTATCACTTTGTAGACAGTGTGTCTCTTATAGGCAGTGTGCCTCTTTGTGAGCAGTGTGCTCAGGCAGTGAGCCCCAATTGGCATGTGCCATTCATTTTTCTTATTCTTCTAACAGAGAATAATCCTTGGGTTAATCACCCCGTGGTTTTTCCCTTAACCGGGTTTTCCACGTCAAAATCTTGGTGTCCAATGTGTTGATGTTTATCTGCTCTTGTGTTTATGCATTATGCTTTCATGGATGGTTAATTGATATGCTATTAACTAACAAAGAAGAATCAAGTGTTTGAAGTAGAAGCAAGTTTTTGTACAACTAATTCACCCCCCCTCTCAGTTGTTTGCCCTAGATCTAACAATTGAGTTCCCTGACTGATTCATAAATGACTAATGTTTTTGGTCTAAAAACTACTCATGAAATCTAGAAGTAGTTGGAGAATCTGTATGAAGGAGATGAATTTGTCAAATGTGCCAAACTATAAAGTCTGAGAGGAAAATTTGAAAATTTGAGGATGAGTGAAGATGAAAACATCATAATCTACATGCAAAAGATAAATGAACTTGTGTGTGGGATCAGGTGTGCTGGTGGAACTTTGGGAGCACCAAAGATTGTGGCTAAAGTGCTCAGATCCTTGCCTAATTCATATAAACATAAGGTTGCTGCTATAGAAGAGATCGGGACTATCACAGATGTTACAAGAGATCACCTGGTTGGCAAAATTTCATCTTTTGAATTGAGTGAATTTGGTGATTCTCTTCCTAAGTTTGAATCTGCATTCAAAGCCAGTGTATATGGAAAACAAAGATATGATCTAGGTGAAAGCTCTTCTACAAGATCAAACAGATTTGTGAAGACACGAAAGGATCTTGAAGATGTTGAAATAGAATCTACAGATCTTGAAGCTCTTATTGCCAGAAGAATGCCAAGAGGATCCGGTAAGTATGAAGGAAAATTACCACTCAAATGTTTTTCTTGTAATAAGATTGGTCATTTTTGCCTCAAGATGTTCGGAGAGATTTTCAAGACCAAACCCTAGCAGGTACAAGGGTCAGAAGAAATGTTACCATGTCCAAGAAAATGGAGAAGAAGGGGTCACAGATGATGAATCTGATCATGGAGATTCCTCTAAAAATGATTAGATGTTTATTGCTGTCAAAGAAAAAGATCCAGTGTCTACTGAATCTGCTAGCTGTGAAAATGTGGAAAGTGCCTTGGCTGCTCAAGTTATTGAAAAAGATAAATGGGTGATTGATAGCGGATGTTCTCATCATATGACTAGTGACAAGAGTAAGTTCATGAGTTTTGAAAATTATGAAGGAGAACTTGTGAAATTTGGAGATAACTCAGCTGATAGAATCCATGGCAGAGGATCCATCTCTTTTGATGGCAAGAATAGCACCAATGATGTTCTGTATGTGGAAGGACTGAAACATAATCTTCTTAGTGTTGGACAGTTTGTTGATAAGGGTTATGATATTCAATTCAGGGATGGAAAATGCAGAATCTTGGAAAGCTCCGGAACTAAAATTGCATCCGGTACTCAAACTAGAGGTAACATCTTTCACTTAAGTAGTTCTAGGAAAAGTTATTTGATTGCTTAGATAGATCAAAGTTGGCTATGGCATAGGAGGATGTGTCATGTGAATTTTGATAACATTGTCAAAATAAGTTCCACTCAAGTTGTAAGAGATCTTCCAAGACTTGTGAAACCTGATAGCATGTGTAGAGAATGTCAATTGGGTAAACAGAACAAAATCTCATTCAAGAGTAAAGAACAAGGTTCAAGTGCAAGATTGGAACTGATACATACTGATCTCTATGGTCCTGCTAGAATTAGGAGTGTGTAAGGAGATAGATATTTCATGTTGCTGATTGATGATTACTCCTGAATGATGTGGGTAACCTTCTTGAAAGAAAAATCAAAAGCTCTTGATAAGTTTAAGGTGTTCAAGATGATGGTTGAAAATGAGATTGGTGGGAAATTGAAGTGACTGAGATCTGATAGAGGTGGAGAATTTACTTCCAGTGAGTTTGATACTTTATGTGAAAAGCATGGGATAAAAAGACAGTTATCTACTCCTAGGACTCCTCAGCAAAATGGAGTTGTGGAAAGGAAGAATCGGACCAGTCAAGAATCTGCCAGGACCATGATGATGGAAACAAATGTTCCTCAAGTTTATTGGAGAAAAGCCATGAGTATTGTTGTCTACACTCTTAACCAAGTGCAAATCAAAGGAAATTCTGGTAAGACTCCTTATGAACTATGGTTTGGTCATCCTCCTACTGTGAGATATTTCATAGTCTTTGGTAGTAAATGTTATATCAAAAGAGATGAGGATTTAGGCAAGTTTGAGGAAAGAAGTGATGAAGGAATATTTTTAGGATCCTCAACTCAAAGTAAGTCTTACCGATGCTTCAAAAAGAGGTTGAAAAAGATTGTTGAAAGTGCTAATGTTAAAGTTGATGAAAGCAAAGAAGGACATTCCAGGTACTCCAGATATGATTCAGATGATCAAGATGAAAGTCAAAGTCAAGGAAGGCAAGTTCAAGTTCAGGCTCAGACTCAGATTGATCCAGTAACTCCAGTAACTCAAGAGGTTGGTGTAGATGATGAAGAACAAGTTCAAGAAACAGAAATTCAAATAATTTCCAAAACTCCCAAGTATGTAAAGTTAAATCATCCTGAAGATCAGATCATAGGAGATAAGAGTAAAGGTATTCGAACTAGGAGAAGAATTTCTAAAGATCAAGAGGAGATTTGTTTGATTTCAAAGATTGAACCTAAATCAGTTAATGAATCTTGCAATGATGAAAACTGGGTTAAGGCAATGGAAGAAAAATTGATGCAAATTGAAAAGAATCACACTTGGGATCTTGTTCCTAGACCTGAGTACAAAAATGTGATTGGAACCAAATGGGTCTTCTGGACTAAACTGAATGAAGATGGTGAGGTTGTAAGAAACAAAGCAAGGTTGGTATGTAAAGGTTATTCTCAAGTGGAAGGAATTAATTTTGAAGAAACTTTTGCTCCAATGGCAAGGATAGAGGTAGTCAGACTATTTCTTGCTTTTGCTGCTTTCAAAGATTTTAAAGTTTATCAGATGGATGTCAAATCAACATTTCTAAATGGAGTTTTGGAGGAAGAAGTCTACATTGAACAATTGAAAGGATTTCAGTTGTCTAATCAGGGAGATATGGTTTGTAGACTACGAAAAGCCTTGTATGGTCTCAAGCAAGCTCCAAGAGCCTGGTATGCTAGATTGGAAAAACATTTGCTTAAGCTAGGATTTAGCAAAGGTACTACTGATAGTAATCTATACTTCAAGATAAATCATGAGGGCATTCTAATTGTTGAGGTCTTTGTTGATGATATCATTTTTGGTGGAAATGAATGCATGTGCAAAGTATTTGTTGATCAGATGAAAAGTGAGTTTAAAATGTCAATGTTTGGTGAGATGAATTTCTTTCTAGGTATGCAAATTGTTCAGTTAGATAAAGGTATCTTCATATATTAGTCCAAGTATGTGAAAGAATTGTTGAAGAAGTTTGGAATGGAAGATTCAAAGCCAGTAGGTACACCTATGGTATCCGAATGCCAGCTAAGCAAAGATGATGACTCTCCCAAGGCAAATCAGAAAAGGTATAGATCAATATTTGGAGGATTGCTCAATGTAACTCAAACCGGACTTGACATCATGAATGCAGTTGGACTTGTTGCCAGATTTCAAGCTGATCCAAAAGAATCCCATGTTATGGCAGTCAAAAGAATTTTCAGATATCTCAAGGGGACAATTGATTATGGACTATGGTACCCAAAGGACAATGACTTCACTCTTCATGCATATATAGATGCTAATTGGGTAGGAGATGTTGATGACAGAAAAAGTACTAGTGGTGGTGCATTCTTTTTGGGGAGAATATTGGTCTCTTGGATAAGCAAAAAGCAAGAGGCAATATCTCTGTCTACTGCAGAGGTAGAGTATATAGCAACAACAAATAATTGTACTCAGGTTTTGTGGATGAAGCAAATGTTGAAGGACATCAGAATTGTGTTTGAGGAGCCAGTCACAATTTTCTGTGATAATTCAAGTGCTATAAGCATTTCAAAGAATCCGGTATTCCATTCAAAGACAAAGCATATATCTATCAAGTTTCATTTCTTGAGAGAGAAAGTAAATGAGAATGAAGTCAAGTTGGAGTTTGTGCCTTCCAAAGATCAGATTGCAGACATCTTCACTAAGCCTCTTCCCAAGGATACTTTTAAGTATCTCAAAGAGAAGTTAGGGGTTATTACCCCTCCTGATTAGAACTATGATGCACTAAGGTGCATCAGTCTGGTGGAATTTACATTCATATCTTGTGATCCTGATTGATGTTAAGGAGGTACTACTCAAAGGGGGAGTAGTCAATATGCAATTTTGGGATCAGTATGAAGCAAAAAGGGAGGAAATATAGCAAATATGTGCCCTTTGCCATTGATGTCAAAGGGGGAGAGAAGTCATGTGAAAAACTAGTTGCTAATGTAAGGGGGAGCAGTAAAGAAAGTAGTTACAGAAGTGAGAAGAGAAAGGGGGAGAAGTTCTTGTCTTGATGGTTAAATTTAGTTTTTCACATCATATGTTGCCATCAATGACAAAGGGGGAGATTGTTGCAAATATGTGCCTAAGTGGTGTTGTCATTGATGTCAACATATCCTTGTTGCCATTGGTGTCAACTGTATCCTATTTTGTTGTCTGTATAGAAGACCAGACTGTTGAGGATATTGAGAAAATTAATGACAATCAATGCATGTGGACCATATGGCTGTGTAGAGGATTATTAGAGGTTGCTCCAGTTAAGATTTGAGAGGTCTGCATGAAGATTTGAAGAAGTTATGGTCATCTGAGTAGAACCAGATTTTTGCAGTATCTAGAAGAGACAGTGTGATAGTAAGTTGGTTCGGATTGCTCTGCAGTGAAATATTATGGTATGCGGATCTGAAGGCATATTTAGGAAGTCAGTATGTGGCATCAATTCCAGTGGTTCGTGGTTTGGAGGTCCACAAGCTATCTTTCTAGTTTGACAGTCATGACAGACAGTGTTCTTGAGGTTTCGGAAGAAGATACAGATGATTCTGGTAATTTGGTTTAAAGTGGATGTTATTGGTGAATTTAATGTGCTTATGGAGGTCTCTAGATCGTGTGGCTACTATGTTGGAGGTTTGCATTGAAGTTTGAGCTTGTTGATTGAAGATTTCTTCTGTGAGGTTGATGTTCTTCCCAGTCTTGGCCAACCAGATGTTTCTGATGTGTTGCGGATGATCCAAACAACATTTTATGAAGCATGGTATGTTAGTGGAGAAAGTTTCATGTTCCAGTTATGCTTGGTCAATAGTGTAAAGATCCGCGTTAAGTTTAGCCGACCTTGTTGATCATTCCAAGGTTGATGAAGTGTGTAAATACTTGTTGAAGAGTTGTGGAAAATTATCCTTGTACAAAATGAATTAAATCCAAAGAAAGGATCAAAAGTAGAGCAGAGAAGAAGAGGAGCGAAGGGAGTATAAAGTAGAGAGTCAGTGAAGAAGTATTTGAAGATTGGAGCAGATGAGCCTTCAAAGGGACTGATTCAGGCATGAATGTAGATGCTATTTCTCAGTTCATTATCTCTGTGTAATTCATAATTTCTTATAGGCAGTGAGTCTCTTCTTGAGCAGTGCGCCCGAAGGCATGTGCCTTCTATTTTATTAAGTACTTTTAACAGGGTGCGCATTTTTGTGGGTTAACCCCCACCGTGGTTTTTCCCTTAACTGGGTTTTCCATGTCAAAATTTTGGTGCTGTGTGTTCATATTATTTCTGCTCATATGTTGATTTATGCTTAATTGTTTACATCATTAATCTAGTTGTAAATTAAGAAAGAAGATTTGAAAGTTCAAAAAAAGAGTAAAGATTTAGGGACAACTGATTCACCCCCCCTCTCAGTTGTCCAGACTATTTCCAACACCATGCTCTTGTCCTTTGGCTTGCGGAAGACCAGTGGGTTATGGCGGATGAAGATGGATATTTGAGTATTTGATCATCATTATGTAATTCAGAAAATTGATATATCATTGTATGAAATAAGTGTATGTCTTGCTTAGCCAAGAGATGTAATTGTACTATCTTTGTAATGCTATTTTGGTTGCACTGGAAAAAATTGTAAGATATTATACTTTTATGATTATCTCTATTAATAGAAGTTTCGTCTTTCCATTTATAAATTGAGTATTATTTTACTTATGTATTTTTAGTAAGTGGAAAATCTCATACACTACATTTGGTATCAGAGCGTCTAGGTTAAACACTAGGACCTTCACCTATTGCACTAAAGGTGCGAATTTGATGCAGATTGATCACGATGGATACGAGGCACACTAACTAAAGTGGAGGATCCCACGATGACCAAAATGAGAGATTGGACCAAATCCTTGTCCTACTGAGCCAACAAGGGGCTAGGATGGACAATCTAGAGCAAGAAATCAAAACAAACCAAGCGAGGCAAAATCAAAATGGAAATGAGAACCACATAAGTGAAATGCGGAACCCTGAAAATGAAGGAAATGCAAATAATCAGGGTAGAGTTGCTAAGGAGTTGGACAAGGACCTTAAGAAAGTTACCCCTCCTAAATTTGATGGTAAAACCATCAGAGATAGGGCAGAGGCATGGATCAAAGAAATGGAGAAATATTTTGATCTTCCCAACTTGTCTAATGAGACCAAAGCAATTTGGGGTTCGTAGTAGCTCACCAATGAATCAACCACTTGGTGGGACAATGAAAAAGTAGAGAAGTGGCTATTACCCGAAGAAATAACATGGGAATACTTCTATTATGTCAGAAATTGTCCTCCTATATGGAATGGTATGATTTCCCATAGTTTAGCTCCTCTCCTTTGGTGACCTTTCAACCTAGTTTATTACAGACCTTCCCGAACCCTGACTGACTTAGGTCTAACTGGAAGAATGTCACATTTTGGAATAACTGAAGACTAAAGGTGAAAAGTAAACTTGGATTTGGGGTCCCCTAACCTCCTTGAGGCAGTCCTGAGCAAGAAATCAGGGCTTGGACTTGGGTGCTAGCGTCTTTATCTTGCCCTATTTCTCAGGGTCTTGAATTTCGGAGGGATGTCGGCTATTGTCGTGCATTCTAGGATTCTATTTTCAAACTTTTGTTTTCACGCGATGTTGACATCTTATTTTGAAATTTGAAATTCCTAAGGTTAGATATAAAAAGACATTTGAAAATCATTTTATCACACACAATCTTTATGCAAGCTTTATGCCAAAACTCTACCAAAATTGCCATTAAAGATCAGTGATTTGTTGAAGCTCTTGAAGTTATTTGAATTTACTTTCATGGAGATAATGGATGAAGATTAGGAATCAAGATCTTGAGACAATCTTTCTCTTCCTAGGGTTTGTACACCTTTTGCATGATCAGGAGAAGGGTTGAAGCCTACAACATCGAGCTTGGAGATCCTCCGCAGATATTGTTGATTCACCTTCTTGTTCATGCAAATCTTCATTATTTTCATCTCCTTGAGGTGAATTTGTATTTGTTCATTAAGTTAATGCAAGTCATTGATCTTCCCTTGATTGTGACATATAGGGTTTGATATTTCTGCATACACTTTGTTAGGTTTGCACACAGTTCTGCAAATCTTTATCTATGGCTATTGTTGAGATATGAATACCAAAAATGGGGCTTAACTGAGGCAAGCTCCTATATAGCCACAACCATCTTTATCCTCCTTTTACATGTGTAGGTTGCATTTGTTGAGATCCAATGGAAACGAGTGACAGGAAGACTGAAATTGCAGATACAATCGTCACAAAATTTGGATTTCATGATTTCGAGACTTTTGGGACACAAGGACTAACACCCTAGTCCAACTGGGTGATTTTTTAGGATCTAGAAACCTCCAGAGAGTGAGAAGCAACTAGTGTAGAAAATCCCGACATTCAGAAATCTTTGGGATACTAGGACTAAACCCTAGTCCAACTACTCCTCAATTTTTTAGTACATAGTTTCTGATCTATTTACTTTTCATTTCTGCAATCATTTCAATTCTATCCTTATCAAAAATTTAGTTACTGCAGTTTGATTTGGAAATTAGGCTTTTAAGGTTAGAGAGAGACACTAGCTTATAAGACCTGATTCAAATAGTCACATAGACACAATATACAGAAAAAGAGAACATTGGAAATCAGTAGTTTATCCCTAAACCTATCCTTTGCTTCTCTGATGTTTTAGTGTCCGTAAAAGTGTGGGACTTGAAACCTTGTATCTTGCTTCCACATTTTCAACCTAAACATTTTGGTGAACCCATGCTTTAAAGAATTTGCATCCTTTACAAACTCATATATGAATTAATTTGTTGTCCTAAAACATATTTAGATTACAAACCCTCTTTTTGTGAAAGTACATGCATTGAAATTTGGTGATCTCTCTTAATCCTTTCATTAAAAGAGTTTGAAATTAGAAGTTTGTGTTGTGTAGTGTTATTTTATTACATTTTCACATAGTTTATGCTTAATCACTTTACATTTAGGTCTTGGGTTAATTTGAGCATGTTAAAATGTCTTATTACTTTTTGCAAGACTTTCATGTGTATGGTGAGCCATTTAGTTGTGATGATTTCAATATGTTAAATGAAGCCCTTGAGGACTTTATCTTAATTGAATATTCCACTACGACTCTTAAATTGTGGTTGTTTCAAAAATTTGTAAATGCAATCTATGTTCCTAAAACTAAAGAAGAACTATTGAAACTAAAAATAGTGGTCACTTTGTGTTCAGATGTCATTCAACCTCCTTCTAAACCAGTGCTCACTGTTAGAGGTTCCTCACCTTCTTCTCATCCTCCTGACTACATTTATAACTATGCTAAATAGATTGCACATCAGAATTCACAACAACCCAGTCATATTGTGGTTGCTCATACTTAGAATATTCAGAATAACAACAAAGCAAACAACAATCGAGCATTCTGGTATCTTTACCAACTTCTCAACCTATGCTTCCTCAAGCACCTCATTTAATGCATAAGGTTGGTCAAGATTATGATCTTGTTGAGCAGCTTCGTGCTACTCCTACAAAAATATCTCTTCGGGAACTTATACAAACTTCACCTACATACCATGGAATGCTCCAAGAATCTTTACAAAAGGTGATTGTACCACCTATTGTTAAACCTAATGATGTAGTAGCTCTTCTCGATTGTATGCATGAGACAAAAACAAACATTCTATTTCAACAACATGAGTTGCCATCTTTAGAAGTTCAAAATTAGTAGGATCCTTTGATTATATTCATTACAATAAATAATAAATTGATTAAACGAGTTATGATTGATAATGGATCAACTCTTAATGTTTGTAGCATCAATCTATTGCATAAGATTAAAATTGATACATCTTTGATCAAACCAGATAGGATAAGTATATGTGGCTTTGATAATGTGGGAAGACAATCTATAGGCACTATAACTTTACTTGTGCAAGTTGGGCATGTAACTCTTACAACATGATTCTTGGTAGACCATGGATTCATGCACTAGGGGCAATTCCTTCTACCCTTCATCGTTCAATCAAGTTTGTTCATAAAGATAAACTTCATACTATTCATGTTGATCCGGAACCAGATCTTTGTTTACAAATTGAATCACAAAAGCAAATTGTTCAACATAAGATCTTAAACAATCTCAAGGTTGACTTATCAACCCCTCATGTTATAGATAATGTTGTGCAAGAATCAAAACAATCGAATGCATTTCTTGTTGATGATTGGGGTTCGTTAGATTTTTCATCTCCTTCTATAGGTGAGTACAAAATTAACAACTCTACTCTTGAGACATCAAGTGTTGCATTGATCTCATCTCATTGTTCAAATACGAAAGTCTCTTTAGTAACAAATACAAATAATACTCTTACTTACACTACAGACTATGAGACTTATGAAGCCCCACATTCTTCTAGAGAAATGGCTTCGCTCTATGGTCGAGGATTTCATATCCTTTATGATAATTGTAATTATGTAGGTAATGGTTATAGTATTAATCAACAAGGGATTAGTGTACCTATAGAATCCACTTCGCGACACTATTCAAGTGGTATTGGATATAACCCTTTTAGGGAATCTAAAGCTCGTAAATGTCCTACTCTTAATGTGAATACAATATCCACACTTAACTTGATATTACCTAAGATGATTGACACTAATTGTCCTCTAGAAGAGATCCCCTTAGACATCTTTTAATTAGATGAAGCGATAATTGAATTCTTGGGTGCTTACGACAATATTCCCCATTACCATCATAAACGTGGATTGCCTTATCATTTGAATAGTGTTGCATATTTTAGAAATTCTACTGGTATGATAAATACTGCTCTGAAGCCTGAAGGAGAATCTAAAGAATTACTACAATCACCTGATCTCCTAGATCACAGTACTCTAGTTAATGGAAAGATTGTTGATGTTTTCATGGAGAAAGATAACACTAGAAAAGTTATCCCTATAGGTGATTTCTTAAGTGAAGAAGAAAAAGAAGATATGAAAAAATTGTTACATGAATTCTCTGAATTATTTGCTTGGAACTATTCGGATATGCCTGGTATTGATCCTCATATTGTAACACATAATATTGTATTGAAACCAGATGCTAAGTCGTTTAAACAAAAGATTCGTAAGATTAATCCTAAGATAGCATTACTCGTTAAGGTTGAAATAGAAAAGCTTTTAAAAGTTGGCTTTATTCACCCTATTGATTATTCACCTTTATCTCGAATATAGTGGTTGTCGCTAAACCCGATGGTCGTATTCGCATGTGTACCGATTTTAGAGATTTGAACCTTGCATCCTTGAAATATTGTTTCCCACTTCCTAACATTGATATGATTTTTGATTCAATAGCCAACCATGAATTACTTTCCTTCATGGATGGATTTTCAAGATATAATCAAATCTTTATAAACCCTCAAGATCAATATAAAATTGCTTTTATAACACCTTGGGGTACATTTTGTTGGGTAGTCATGCCGTTTGGACTTAAGAATGCCGGAGCAACTTACCAACGTGCCATGACTCTTATCTTTCATGATTACATGCATACTATCTTAGAGGACTTTGTCGATGACATCTTGGAAGTCTATTCATCGCCAAGATCACGCCATGACTTTTCGACAGATCTTTGAATGAATAAAGAAATACAACATGCGATTAATCCTCGTAAGTGTGTATCTGGTGTCGACAATGGAAAACTGTTGGGATTCATAGTTTCAAATCGTAGTATTGAAGTAGATATGAAAAAGATTGACGCGATCATTAACATGCCACCACCTAAAAACATATCTCAACTTCGTAGTTTGCAAGGGAAGATACAAGCCATCTGCCGATTTGTTTCACAACTCGTGGATAAAACTCACCCTTTTACTCAACTACTGAAGAAGGATTCAAAATTTCAATGGAATTTGAAATGTCATAAATATTTTGAGGGCTTAAAAAGTTATCTCGCTAAACCTCCTATTTTACAGCCTGTCGTTCCCAATAAACCTTTTATACTTTACACTTACTCATCTAATAATGCTCTTGCAACTTTATTACTACAACATAATACTGAAGGCAAAGAATGTGTTGTATATTATATCAGCCAAATATTGCTTGATTATGAAGTGTGATATACTATCATTGAGAAACAATGCTTAGCTCTTGTCTTCGTAACACAAAAGCTCATGCATTATCTCCTAAATGTCGAGATACATGTAATAATAAAATTTGACCCTTTGAAACATCTATTCACTAAAACAGACCTTTCTGGTCGCCTTGCTAAATGGGTTATGTTGTTAACAAAATTTGATCTCAAATTTATATCCTAGAAAGTGATAAAAGGACAAGCATTAACCGACCATTTAGCCGAGGCACCCTCTCCTTTTGCTACATAGAATCACTAGACATTCCCTGATGATCAAATCTTAGCTATTGATATAAAAGATAAATGGGAATTGTATTTTAATGGATCAAGATGTCGAACTAGCTCTGGTGCTGGTCTTATATTAGTACCCCCTGTAGGTAAGTTGATTCCTATGTCTTACTACCTAAGCTTCTCATGCACAAACAACATTGCTGAGTACAAAGCTCTTATTGCAGGACTCTGTGCTGCCCTGGCTTTAAACATAAAAACCTCACTATATATGGTGATTCACTACTGATTGTAAGACAAATAAATGGATCATATCAAGCTAAACAAGATAAATTATCTCAATATCGTGATTTTGCCTTGTCTTTACTAAAGTATTTTCAATCCTTTTCAATTGATACTATTCCAAGAAAAGACAATCGACATGCGGATGCAGTGGCAAGCGTAGCTTCCCTTATATCCCTTGATGATTCTCCTGATGCATTAACCTTTCTTATTCATAATCTTAAAACTCCAGTCATAGAAGATGTTGTAGTTGCAAGTCTTGACATTTGCTATGATATAAACTCTGACAAATGGTTCTCCCATATATACAACTGCTTGCGCAATGGAACCATCCCTAATTCAACGTCTAAAAATACCTGAGTTCACCTAAGCAAACTTGCAGTGCGCTATATCATATTATCTAATGTATTATACATATGAAGTTATAATGGTATCCTTCTCTGATGTCTTAGTAATTTAGAAATTCTGATAGCTTTAGAAGAAGCTCACTCCGGTGCTTGTGGAGGGCATTTTGGAGAAAAATCATTGGTACAAAAATTAATCCATATGGGATATTATTGGCAACGCATGGAACAAGATTCCTTTGCTTATATCAAGAAGTGTATGCAATGTCAACAACATCAACATTTTAATCCGAGCACCTGCCCAAGAACTCCGTGCCCAAGTGTCACCTTGGCCGTTTTCCATTTGGGGCTTGGACATAATCGGTAAAATCTCTCCACCCTTCTCTAAAGGACATACATTTATTATCACTACTACGGATTACTTCACAAAGTGGGTCAAAGTTGTCCCTTTATGATCCACGACTACTAACGTAATTTGTCATTTTGTACAAGATAACATAATATGTATACCTTCCTCTTTGGTCTCTGACAATGGCATGCCATTTAAGAACAAGGAAGTGAAGAAATTTCTAGAAAAATATCATATTCAACATCACTTCTCTATGCCTCATTATCCTCAATCAAATGGCCAAGCAGAAGCTTCAAACAAAGTTATTGGACAAATTCTACAAAATAATTGTTAACAAACATTAGAAAGAATGGCATATTCAACTGTCCTACTCATTATGGGCTTATAGAACAAGCATTTGTATGAATACTGGAACTACCTCGTATAATCTTGTTTATGGCGCCGACGCAGTAATACCCTTGGAACTCAAAATTCCCTCCTTAAGAGTCTCCTTGTGAGATGTTATTAACAACGATATGGAAAGATAAAAGAGATTACAACAACTTGAGATGCTGGATCAACAGTGTATCAACGATAAAAGAGATTACAACAAATTGAGATGCTGGATCAATAGTGTATCAACGCTCTTGAGCATCTTAATGCATATCAGCAGAGTATACAACGATTGTACAATGAGCATGTCATACACTGTTCATTCGACGTTGGAGACTTGGTACTTTACGAGAATCAATGCAATGTGAATGTACCTCCTAGAGAAAAAGGAAAGTTCAGCCCTAATTGGCTCAGACCGTATATCGTTATTGAAGCCTTTGGATCAAAAGCGTATAAGTTAGCTAACGAAAAAGGTACGCCACTTAAAGAACCTATTAATGCTACACACCTCAAGAAATTTCATGTTTAAGATTATATGTTAGATGTTACTTTAAAAAGCAAAACTTATTTGTTAGTTTAGTTTCAATTTTGACAAGGTATGATTATTTTGTCTTAATTCATTTAACATAGACATCTCTTTTAGTTAATCATTGTGGTGTCTTGTTAAACATGCTTTATAAAGATCACTTTTGTATTAACTTTGGTATAGCATAGAATATTAGTTATGTGTGAAATTTATTAATCATTGTGCTTTTACTATATGTTCTGTAAAGAATTGTTTAGTATCCATTTGTATTAACTACATTTCATCATAAGCATTTAACATTTATCACTAGTTGTATTTTACATAAATCACATGTGATAGATTAGACAACACTAGAAACAGTAATAAGAAAACATCTCATATATATATCATCATTAGTTTGCATATACATCCGAGTCGACTATCCCATATATCAAAATGGGAGGTTGTAGTAAATCATATACATCACATAGCTAAACCCCTGTCACCTGTGCCCTCAAGACCTCGTGGTGTGCGTGTGACAGAGGCCTGACCATGTGTGGCTACGGATTGCGAATGACTCCTAGAGACGCTCCGTGATCGTAACCCCCTGATCTCGCCTCCTAGTCCTAGTACCTTGCCATGTAACTCCATATACATCCACTGATACTAGTCTCTCTCTATCTAAGCTCTGTCTCTATCAACTCTCACCTGACGTAACTCAAGAAGTAAGATATCGCTAGCAACAGGATCTCTCTTAGGTGCAAGTGCAGCTGCTGCATCATCTTGTATCGTCTAGAGCTCTGCCTCCGCACACTCGGCTCTCTAGATAGCTTGAACTAGAATAAACTCCACTGATAATCGATATCTCACAAAAGTCATAAAGATCTCTGCATGCCACCCTATGAATGGCTATGGTGAATATCCCGCCCACACCCATTGCTTAGCCGCATCGGCCAGAACTATCTTTGCTATGACGTGGCCCACCATGTCGTGCCAGGTGTCTATCCCAACTGTAAAAAAGAAAAACAAAATAGATATTAGTAACTCTTATAGATAACATAAGCAAATAATGACAAATAACTACATCTAAACATAAAAAGAATCCTACCTAGATCTCCATCTTGCCAAGATGGATCTCGGATAGCTAAAGGTGTGATTAGCTCTGCAGCCACCTCTATAGCTAGGGGCATATGACTACTAGTCTCCCCTTGCTCAGGCTGGCCCGACCTCCTCACATCTGCAAGGGTTGTACCATGAACTCTCGACTATGACTGAGACTCAGCATCATCATCATTGTCTACCTCTTGTTGATCTCACCCCGGTCTCACCCTAAAGATGTACCATGAGGGGACCTCCTCCTCACTATCATCATCATCATCATCATCCTCCTCATCCAAATCATAGTATCCTGCAAAGTCACTCATATCATCCTCTATCCCTATGTCAATCTCATGATCGGCCCAAGGTTGAGGATCACTTGTAGGGTGACCAAGCTGATAGATAGGAGTGGGTCATGTTGTCTACCACCAGATTTGATATGCTCGGGTAACTCTGACATCATCTGCATCAGATATCAGCTCTGCATCCTCTGGACTATCATCATCACTAACTACCACATCTACTAGTGTCAGTCATCTGGCGTTGTTCACCCTGACTGCACTGCACACGGAGCACATATAGCTTGAACGCATCATAGGTACATCCTGTTGATGTCCAAACTGTCATGCTACTCGATCAAAGTAGAACCATGAGACTATGTGATCGAGGCAACCAGCCATTAGCCGATCCCTCTGTATCATCGCTAACTGTCTTTGCTAACTCAACCATGCTATATAGCTGCAATATGGTCTCCAAATGACATCGCTTGGCTGCAATCTATCAAACACAATCCTCTAGTACAGTAGATCACCATATCTCAAGCATCTGATAAGAGGATAGGTGTGGACCTATGGATAAGTGAATGTTGGCTCTATAGGAAATCCTTTAGTCCGTGTGCATCTGATATGCTCAAAGGCCCAGACTTGTAGTAATGTGCAACACATCAAGCTCTGTGCCTCATAATGGACATGCCATCCCAAGTTGTGGTATAGGTGCACAAGCACACTAGGTCCCCATGTGTAGACAGTCCAATGCTCCTCCATAACCTTGATGGTATGAACAAGGCCCCCATGAAGTTAGAGGCCTCATGCATCTGCTACTGCTGCTAATGCTACAGTGACAATCATAATCTTCTAAATCAGAGGGATGTTAGTGCATCCCTACTCTAGTCGCTGAAACTGTATGTACCCTCACTCTGTCGAGTGACTGTGTGGCCCAAACAATACATCTGGCTCTCCCGTGTATACACCGCTGAGTGACACTCTACAATCCTCACTATCTCTCCACATATAGGTAGACGTAGGATCCTCTAGACATCCTCCAGTGTAATGGTCATCTCCCATGTAGATAGATGGAATGTAGACGTATCTGGATTCCACCTCTCCATCAGTGCCATAAACATGCTAGCATGAAATCTGATTATGGCCATGCTGAATACCCACCAGAGACCCATTGCTTGTAAGTGTTCTCTCTGCATCAAACATGGTACTAACGTGATCACAAAGTAGAAACATCAGGTGACCGCCTATATGCTCTCGCATCATCAGAACGACCTGTGCAACAAACAATGAAAGAACAAATCAGTAAACCACATGGAAACAAAGATAAGTATCTACTACAACAGTCAGTGCCCTACCCCTAGGGCCCTTGTCCTTAGTAGACTTGGGCATTCCAGGTGGACTAGGGTGCCCCAGAAGGAACTGGGTGCCCTGGGTGGACTTGGGCACCTCTGTTGGAGACCCTTGTCCATGATTGTCCTAGTTGGCATGGAAAATGATAAAATCTAAAAAAAAGGAGAATGAATGATAGCACAAGCAAGGATTGAGACCATACCTTTGCCTTGAACCATCTCTCTACCACTCGGGCTCAGAGCATCTCCAGTCGCAGACGCTGGTATGGATGTCAGGTTGGCATCGTCGATCTCTCTCTCTCCTTCTCCTTCTCTCCTCTACACAATGATATGTAGCAATGAATAGTGAGAAGTGAAAACTCCCTTTAAATATAGTAAGTGGATGAGAATTCCTATCACTATCGTAGTGCAAAATTGACCTATTTTACTCTTGAGCCCCTATCTTGAGCTGTCGAACTAGGATTTTCACACCGTTTGTTACGTTGGAATCTTGATTCCACTCTCTATCTTACCCAATGTGTTGTGTTTGGGTGTTATTTCTCTAAATAACCCTCACAACACATTTCTCATCAAGTTCCCCCGAAATTGACGCGTGTAGATATCTCCTTGTTTCTCCTTTTCGGACTAAGCAAGTAGAAACAAGGGGGGCATATATCTCCCTTGATTTCCTCCCTCATCATGTCTCATCACTCAACCCCCTTAGCATTTTGGAACTGACTTGTTGATGGTGGTTGCAAGTTGGTTTGATTTTAATTTTCTGACAAGTGTTCCTTTGCAGGTTGTGGTTCCTAACTTTGTGGTCTTACAAGATTACAGACTTGTTGAATTCTTCCTCTCTTGTGGCAATACTTCAGCATCCTCTATAGTATCCTTTTGGGTATCCTTTTCATGATTGATATATTTACTTTCTTTTAGTTGCATATGCACATATGTCATATGGCCACTAAAGTGGGGGCTAAATGTTATGTCAGAAATTGTCCTCCTGTATGGAATGGTAAAATTTCCCATAGTTTAGCTCCTCTCCTTTGGTGACCTTTCAACCTAGTTTATTACAGATCTTCCCAAACCCTAATTGACTTAGGTCTAACTGGAAGAATGTCACATTTTGGAATAACTGAAGACTGAAGCTGAAAAGTAAACTTGGATTTGCAGTCTCCTAACCTCCTTGAGATAGTCCTAAGCAAGAAATTAGGGCTTGGACTTGGGTGATAGTGCCCTTGTCCTGCCCTATTTCTCAGGGTCCTAAATTTCGGAGGGATGTCAACTATTGTCGTGCATTCCATGATTTTGTTTTTAAATTTTCATTTTTGCGCAATGTCGACATCTTATTTTGAAATTTGAAATTCCTAAGGTTAGATATAAAAAGACATTTGAAAATCATTTTATCACACATAATCTCTATGCAAACTTTATGAACTCTACCAAAATTGCCATTGAAGATCAGTGATTTGTTGAAGCTCTTGAAGTTATGTGAATTTTCTTTCATGGAGACAATGGATGGAGATTAGGAATCAAGATCTTGAGATAATCTTGCTTTTCCTAGGGTTTGTACACCTTTTGAATGATCGGGAGAAGGGTTAAAGCCTCTAATATTGAGCTTGGAGATCCTCCGGGGACATTGTTGATTCACCTTCTTGTTCATGCAAGTCTTCATTATTTTCATCTCCTTGAGGTGAAGTTGTATTTGTTCATTAAGTTAATGCAAGTCATTGATCTTCCCTTGATTGTGACATCTAGGGTTTGATATTTCTACATACACTTTGTTAGATTTGCACACACTTTTGCAAATCTTTTTCTCTGGCTATTGTTGAGGTAGGAATATCAAAAATAGGGCTTGACTGAGGCAAGCTCCTATATAGCCACAACCATCTTTCTCCTCCTTTTTCATGTGTAGGTTGCATTTGTCGAGATCCGGTGGAAAGGAGCGACAAGAAGACTGAAATTGCAGACACAGTCATCACAAAATTTCAATTTCATGATTCTGAGACTTTCAGGACACAGGGACTAACATCCTAGTCCAACTGGGTGATTTTTCTGGGATCTGGAAACCTCCAGAGAATGAGAAGCAGCTGGTGTAGAAAATCCTGACATTTAGAAATCTTTGGGACACTGGGACTAACACCCTAGTCCAACTACTCCTCAATTTCTAGGTACACAGTTTCTAATTTATTTACTTTGCATTTATGCAATCATTTATGTTCTATCTGTATCAGAAATTTAGTTACTGCAGTTTGATTTGGAAATTAGGGTTTTAAGGTTAGAGAGACACTAGCTTATAAAACCTGATTCAAACAGTCACATAGACACAATACACAGGAAAAGAGAACAATGGAAATCAGTAGTTTATCCCTAAATCTATCCTTTGCTTCTCTAATGTTTTAGTGTCCATGAAAGTGTGGGACTTGAAACCTTCTATATTGCTTCCACATTTTCACCCTAAACAACTTCCTACAACTCTTTAGGAAGAGATGGTTACCACAGTTATACTTTGACAAAAAGATGACTGAGTTTCAGAATCTGACTCATGGAGGAATGATAGTAACACAGTATTGGGAAAGATTCTCCCATTTGCTCAAATATGTACCACAATACGAATTAGACGAGAGGTTCAGAATCCATAAATTCATCATGGGGTTAAGGCCATAGATTGTGGCAGATGTGGACATTCACAACCCATCAACTATGGATGAATTCTTTGAGAAAGTAATTAAACAGGAGCAAAAGTTACAACAGGTTGCCAACTACCGCAAGAGTAGGGATGCGAAATATGGAAACAAGAGGTTCCCAGGTAATAACAATAACCAAAACAACAACAATCAAGGCAACAATAACAATCGACAAATTTAGAATTTGAAAAGAGGAAATAACTCTCAGGACCGAAATGGTGGGAACCAGAATGACAACAATAAAAGAGCCAACTACAACAACAACAACAGTAATAGAAGAGATATGTCTGATAAAGCCAGAGCACCTCGCGGTGGATGTTATACTTGTGGTGGAGAACACTATGCTAGTGTGTGTCCCCAGAGAGCAAATAATCAAAAGGATAGGAACCAACCCAGAGTGCCATAGCACCAGATCGATGCGGCAGTTGACAATCACCAAGAAGATTTCCAAGCAACTTCGATCCGATGTACCGGTAAGCTCTACGGCTGTCCTGTTTCCATATTAATTGACAGTAGAGCAACCGAATGTTTCGTAGATCCTAAAATAATTTCTAAATTATCTGTTAAACCTAGTTATATGGCTAATTCATGGAAAGTTCAGTATGGAAATCAGGTAGAGAAGAAGGTAGATTTGTGTCTTGCTTGCAGTGAATTAGACCTTCCCAGCTTCCAAACTCAAGTCAACCTATACGTAGCACCCTTAGGGTCTTACGATGTAATTTTGGGAATTAAATGGCTCACTGAACATAAGTCAATAGTAGATTGTGAGGAGAAAAGTGTGAGATGTTTGGATGATCAAGTTAATCATGTGGAGATTCATGGCTTGAGGAGACCCCTTGAACTCAGACAAATTTCAACTATGCAGTTGAAGAAAGCTAACAAGAAAGGGTGTTCCATCTACGCAGTTAAGGTTAGAGATCTTGATAACTTGGAACAGTCATTTAATGACTATCCCATTCTTAAAGAGTTCCAAGATGTGTTCCCAGATGAGTTAACTGAGCTACCACCAAAAAGGGAATTTGACTTTTCAATAGATTTGTTGCTTGGGACGAAACCTCAGTAAAAAGCACCTTTTAGGATGACCACCAATGAGTTATGTGAATTGAAGGCATAGTTGCAGGAGTTATTAAACTAGGGGTTCATAAGACCTAGTTTGTATCCATGGGGAGCACCGGTCATTTTTGTGAAAAAGAGGGATGGGACCTTATGGTTGTACATTGATTACAGGATGCTCAATAAGGCTACCATAAAGAATAAGTACCCACTTCCAAGGATAGATGAACTTTTTGATCAGATGAAGGGAGCCAAGGTATTCTCAAAGATAGATGTAAGGTCTGCATACCATCAATTAAGGATTAAGGATGAGGATATCTCAAAGACAATAGTCAAGACTTGATATGGTCACTACATATTCACATTGGTACCATTCAGGTTAACCAATGCTCACATAGCATTCATGAACCTGATGAACAATGTATTCTGAGATTGTTTGGATGATTTTGTGTTAGTATTCTTGGATGACATTCTGATCTATTACAAGTCAATAGAAGAGCATAATAAGCACTTGAGGATAGTCTTACAACGCTTGAGAGAGCGTAAGGTTTTTGGTAAGCTATCCAAGTGTACTTTTTATCAAAGTAAGGTGCACTATTTAGGTCACATCATTTCAACGAAAGGGATAGCAGTGGACCCAAAGAAGATCAAAGCAATTATGGAGTGGCCTGCACCATAGAATGTAACAGAAGTCTGGAGTTTCATGGGACTTGCTAGATATTACAGGAAGTTTGTAAAAGGGCTCTCTACAATAGCAGCACCCATCACTTCTCTTTAGAAGAAAGGAAAGAAATTTGAGTGGAATGACAAGTGTGAGTAGGCATTCCATCTTTTGAAGGAGAAGCTCACCACAGTACCTATCTTGACTATATCAAATCCAAATGGGCACTTCACGGTGAGAACTGATGCTTCATGGGATGGTGTAGGAGGAGTACTTATGCAGGATGGATAAGTGGTGGCATATAAGTCGAGAAAGTTGAAACAACATGAGTTGAACTATGCATCGCATGATTTAGAATTGGCTACCGTAGTGCATGTCCTTCAAATGTGGAGGCATTACCTTCTAGGAAAGCCTTTCGAGTTGAAGATGAACCATTTGGAGCTTAAGTACATCTTCACTCAACCCAATCTAAATTCTCGACAAAGAAGATGGTTGGAGTTTCTAAGTGTGTATGATTTTGGAATCAAATATATTAAAGGGAAAACAAATAGAGTGGCAGATGCCCTTAGCAGGAGGAGACACCTTGTGGCTATGCTCACTACAAGATCAAACTTGAGGCAACAGGTAATTCAAGTTCTACCAGAAGATGAACACTATTCCAAAGTGAGACAAGCCTTGGAGCAAGATCCCTCTATTCACTGGTTTGACGGGTATGTAATTGAGATAGATGTACTTTTGAGATATCAAGGAAGGATTTATGTTCCTGACTCGGGGGAGTTAAGAAAGCTAGTTCTCAAGGAATTCCACAATGCACTGTACTCGGGACACCCCAGAGTGACAAAAATGATAGAAGGATTGAGACCCTTATACTTCTGGCTAGGACTCAAGAAGGATGTTACAGAATTTGTGGTGCGATGCTTGGAATGCCAGCGAGTCAAGGATAAGCATGTGCATCTAGCAGGGCTCTTATACCCACACAATGTACCAGAGTATAAGTGACAAGTAATCAGTATGGACTTTCTTTAGGGATTACCAATGACCAAGAATTGACATGATGTCATCTTGGTTGTTGTAGATAAGTTGACAAAAGTGGCACACTTTATTCTAGGGAATCTCAAGGATGGATCTTTGATACTAGCTAAAAATTTTGTCCAGGAAATATTTTGTTTACATGGAGTGCCAGAGACGAGCATTTTTTATCAAGACACTCACATCACTTCCAAGTTTTTGATGACATTAAATGCAACCTTGGGAACTAAATTGAACTTCAGTTCAACCTATCATCCTCAGACTGATGGTTAGACAAAGAGGGTGAATCGGGTGGTGGAGGACCTCCTCAGGATGTATTGTATGGATCAACAATATAAGTGGGAGGAGTATCTACCATTGGTAGAATTCACGTATAATAATTCATATATCATGCCTTAGGAATAGCACCTTTTGAAGCTCTATATGGGCGTAAGTGTCGTACACCTATCAGTTGGTATAAGGTGGAAGACAGGATAGTAATTGGACCCGATATGCTTAAGGAAATGGAGGATCAGATGAAGTTGATTAAAGATAAATTGAAACAAGCTTCAGATCGCCAGAAGAGTTATGTGGATAAGAATAGAATGTTCAGACAGTTCTTAGTAGTGGACAAAGTCTTCTTGAGAGTTAGACCTCAAAAGAGTTCCATTTCATTTGGCAAAGCATCCAAAGTTGCTCCCAGATATGTAGGACCATTTGATGTGTTGGAAGTAATTAATCCTATTGCATATACACTTGCTCTATCACCTACTCTTGCCCGAATCCATAATTTCTTCAATGTATCTTTACTTAAGCCATATCATCTAGATGCTTCACACATACTTGATTTGCGTGCTTTATAGGTTTAGGATCCAAGGGTGGTGCTAGTGGAGCCCACTCAAATTTTGGAGAGGTGCAACATTAAGTTGCATAATAGAGACGTGTAGTATAAGGTCCAGTGGGACCAATATTTCATCGATAATGCCACTTGGGAGAATGCTGATGATATAGATAGAGATTTTCCTCATTTGAGAATTTAGCACAAACTCTTCTAATTTGCATAATTATGACATTGTTGATACATTGATATTAGTTGTGTGAGACATTAATATTTAATATATGTGTAAGACATTAGGATGATGTCTCTTCCAAGTGGGGAAGGATTTCACGTCTCAAACTTTCTAAACTTCTTGAACTTGGCTATATTTAGAATTGTTAGATGTTTCATTTTTTATTATGTTATAAATAGGTAATTATCTATAAATAAAAAGTGAAATGTTATCATTCCTTTTTCAAGTATACAATTAGAAAGTTATTAAATGATGAATACAGATGTATGTGATGCTTCAACTATGGATTTTTGGTTACTAAACTATTGTTGTTATATGGAGCCTAATCAGACTCGGAGGTTAAATTTACCCCAGTTTTATCGATGCAGTTTCCCCCCAAATTATTTAATGGGGTCAAGGGGCAACGCCCCTTGTTGGGTCTAGGGACATCGCCCCTAAAAGCTCCAACAATTTTTTATTATTTTATTAAGGCATCAAGAGTTATTTTTCTATTGGATGACATAAAAAACCCTATTTTGTAACTGACATAAGGCTTGATAAAAGTGGCTAAGGGTTAGGGTTTTTGTTGATGTATTGTAGCATTTTGCAGCGGTATTGAGTTGCAAGGATTACTGGTTGTAATCAGTTTGATTTACTGGATAATAATATTGGACTCTCTGTTGGTGGATGTAGCCTGAGTTTGGGTGAACCATGTTAAAACTTGTCTCTCGCTATTATTATTTCTGTGTATTTTAATTCCTCTGTTTAATCTTTATTTGCATTTAATTGACATCTTCTGTATGCAAACCTTAACACCTATTAACCATAAAATTGAGTTGAATGAGTGTAGGTATGTGTCGAAGCCAAGGGCTTGGTTAAGGTAGAGGCGATCTAGCCACCAACAAGAAATGGATGGAGAAAACCTTGATGCTTGCACACACAAGCATGTAGCTCATATTACATTTGCATTTTTATCGTTCCTTGGAATGATCTCTGTTGAGTTTTATTGTGTGGTAGTGTGGTTGATATGCTTCTTTTAGATGTGCAATTAAATGGTTTGAATTATTATAGTCAATATTATAAGTGCCTTTTTATATGAAATGTGCTAAATTAAAAATTATATAAAATGAAAATAAATTTTATTAATAATATATAAATATATCGATGTAAAAACAAGTTTTCTTTTTTTATTTTCTTTAGATAATATCAAGCTTTAAAAGAAAGAAAGAAAGAAAGAAAACAAAAAGAAGGAAAGAAAGCAAAAGAAAGAAACTTCATACAAAAATAAAAAAGATAAAAAGAAAAGAAAATAAATAGAAACAAGCTTAAAATGGGAGGAAAGGAAAAATCTTTAAGAGGAGAAGGAAAAAGGAAGTTACGCATTGAACACATAGAACGGCAAGGAAGAGGCGACGGAGGATACAGAAGAGTCTACTTCAAAGGAGTTATTCTACAGGCGTAACATTTCGAGTACTACTTTTGTCTTCCTTTTTACATTCTCTACTACGCATGTCTGCATAGGAGTTTAAATCGACTTCTCATGGTCTATTTTCAGCATGTTTAACGGTCTTTCTTCTCTAACATCGTCTCCTTTAGATTTTCTTCAACCTACAATTATTCCATCTGCTATTTTGATCGACCCCTTTTAGTAGAAACAATAATATTGTCAAAAGCTCTTGGATGATTATGTGTATCAGTCTTTATTTTTAGTTGTTGTGTTTAAACAACCTGTGAAACTTTTAAAATCCCAACGGCCTCTTCATGGTTTTTCTTGTTTGATCAATCTGATTGAGGTACCAATCTGTTCTTTATTTTAACTACCTTCTTGGTGTGCATCGGCCTTGATCCTAGATGATAGCGGCCTATTAGTGTGTTCAATCTGTTTTTATTTAACTCTCTATAAACTCCAAGTCATTCTTTTAGCAAACAAAAATGGTTTTTCCCTTACTTCCATTAGCTTGTCAAACATGATAATGAAATCGGTCTTTGTTAACTCTCAGTCTATGGGACTGCCATGTAAAAATGGCATTGGTTGTATTCAAGTCAACCTTCTCTGTTATAGAATCGACTTCATTATGAATCATTCTTTTGGCCTAATGCATCATCCTTTTTAATATCTACGCAACCTTATGTTAATTTTTAGCGCTTGTTGTAAAATGGGCCAGCGATCTCTATTCTCAATCAACCTCCTCTAGTTTCAAATGCCTCTCTTAAATTCCAAAATCTCTCTATTTAATTCATTGCACTTTATATGCCTCTTTTTGTATAGACTGCCTTTGCATGATTAATAAACTGCATGATACATGTTTAAATTCTAGCCTCTTAAATGACTTTTTACTCTATTCTACTAATCGACCCTTCCTCTCTTTCCTTTAGCGATCTGTTATATCGTTGTTTTGCTTGAAGAAAATGGACTTCTTAATATATCAAATGATTCTTTAGCTTTTATTTGGTTCCAGAATCTAATCGACCTTATAAAATATGAGCGACCTTTTTATTATTGTAAATGCTTCTAAATACCTCGATCAGCCTACTATGTTTTTCTTTACAGCCTGCAGTACTTTTTTTTTTAAAGAGTAACTTTCCTTATTAAATTTCCATCAAAACTCTGAGTCGACCTTTCTATTAATAGTTGTGTTTTTCTTCCTATGCTAATATGACTAAATCGACTTATGCATTTGCAAATCTGCTTACTCAATGACTTACTTCGTTATAGTGGCCTAACTCAACTCAATCAACCATTTGTTTAATCAAATATCTCATACTCAAATGCCTTTCCTCATAAGATAACGTTTTATCTTCTTCATTGCCTATTAATTGGCCTTTCTTTTTTTTTTGGAATCAGCCTTGTACCATTCAATCGACCCCATTCCTTGATGGTCAGCCTTCCATGAAATTATGTTTTGCCTACTTCATGATACAACACTATCTCTGGTTTTTGCCTCCTTATGCATCGGCCTTAAGTGGGAATAATGCCTGAATAAGTTAATGTAGTTAATAATAGTTTATGTGTTATAAGGATATGTAAATGTAATTCAATATATTTCTAAATAACTACTAGTAGAGTTGTTAGCATGTTTGTAGAAGGAAATAGGAGTGCCAAGAGATTGTCTCATAAGAATAGAAGCAATCACCTTTAATTGCGGGTGTAACACATTTAATATAAATCTATTTATATGTTTCTTATATATATAGATGTGTTCGCTTATATACATGTATTTAGAAATGTCTATGTAAACTTTCACATTCTTTCTGACGTCATCCATTATAAAAGATAGAGAAGTTAATATTGTTATGCTACCATAGAAACACATTTTGCATTATTATGATGCTTGTAGAGACCTATATATATTTACTTGGATTCAGTCAAGAAAGTACCTAGTTTTTTGACAAACATGTATGTATACCTTGGTTAGTTGTACATTAAAATGAGTTAGATTTTGCCTTTAGTTTGGTCATAATGTATAGAAGCTCATGTGTATTTTATTTTCTTTTCTTTACTGCATTTGTCATTGATCACCTTTATAGCAATCGTTACGAGATTTCATTGAGATCCAACATAATTCAAAATAATTAAACTTTTCTAGAATGAATCATTCGATATATTTTTCTTTTGCAAATGAAACTAGCCCAGATTTTAGTCAAATGCTTGTATTGTTGTGTTTATGTTGCAATAGATTTAGTTGTTTTGCTATGTGTATGATGAGCTTACCTTTTGAGATAGGATGCCGAATGTGGGCTAACAGAGAAGGTATCCTTCTTTTTCAAGATTTACCAATATGTGTTTATGCTTTGGCCAAAGCTATGTTTGTACCATTGAAATAGATGGATATTTAATGCCTAGTGATTAATATTGTTCTTTGCCACATCCTATTTGCAAGAAATATGATCATTCTAGATTAGAATGCATATAGGCATCAGGCATGTATCAAGTGTTTCCCTCCTGCCCATTTGTTTCGAGTTGCTAGGCACCTCGTGCAAGGTCGAGTATTCTTCAAGATAGGAAGAATTCTGGGGAAGTGTAGTGCTTCGTGGTTGGGTGGAAAAAGTACCTTAACCATGCTCTTGTCCTTCGGCTTGTGGAAGACCAGTGGGTTATGGCGGTTGAAGATGGATATTTGCGTATTTGATCATCATTATGTAATTCATAAAATTGATATATCATTGTATGAAATAAGTGTATGGATTGCTTAGCTAAGAGATGTAATTGTACTATCTTTGTAATGCTATTTCAATTGCATTGGAAAAATTTGTAAGAAGTTATACTTTTATGATTATCTCTGTTAATAGAAGTTTCATCTTTCCATTTATAAATTGAGTATTATTTTACTTCTATATTTTTAGTAAGTGGAAAATCTCATACACTACAAGTTATTTTTTGGGTTATGGAAAGTTGAGTATGTATTGATCCACAAACTTGGTGAGTTGTACCTATGGATAGTTGAGTATGTCTCAATCCATATATTTGTATGTTTGTATTTGTGGATAATTGAAAATGTATTGATCCATAAGGGGAGGAGTGTTACTATGGATAATTGAGTAAGTCTCGATTCACATTTGGTTGGTTTTTTCTTATGGATAATTAAGTGTGTCTTGATTCACAAGAGAGGCAGCGTACTTGTGAACAATTAAGTATGTCCCATTCACAAGTGTTCTAAGAATTTACAAGTTTAACATTCAAGACATCTACTGATGGATTCAATTTGGTATGTCTTGGATGAGTGAGGAGATTTGGTGGAGGTGCTTCATCAAGTTTTCAAATGGGGCTGCTATGTTCAGTCCATGCAGTGTTCCATCCTTTGTTCAGATTGATGTAATAAGGGGGGAATGTTGGAGATTTATTACATCTTTAGATAATAGTTAATAAATAAATACATTAGAAACAATTTAGTCACCTTAGTGACTTGTTAGTATTTAAATATTATTGTTAGTATATAGTTAGAAATTAGTTGGGAGTTATTCTCATAGGGTAGTTTGGGAGGTTGTGCACAGGAAAATAAAGGATTTATAATCCAATGTATTGCAATGTAAAAGTTAATGTGAATGAAAAAATCTCAAATGCATAATATATTGATATTATAAACTCTGTTATTCATGGTGTAATTTTTTTATGTGCAATTTGCTCACCATTTAAATATAACCTCCCCTCTTAATGCCATTACAACTAATATATAAGTCAAATGGGAGAAAATAATTAATAAATAATTCACCAAATTACCACCTAGATGTCCATGTACCCATTCCCAAGGCGTTGGAGACATGCATGAAGTACAAAAGATTTGCAAGGTTAACATCACCTTAATCCCAACATTCTCCCACTTGATATTATACATTACAATGATATAAATAGGAAACATAAAATGAATCAAGTATAGGATGCAAGGCACATGGCCTCCCTACACCAGACGAACATATCCATGCGCATTGGTTTCGTAAGTGAATCTGTAACATTATCCCTAGTTTCAACCTTTTGAATCATGACCTTACTCATCTCCACCATCTCACAAACAAAGTGATACTAAAAATCAATATGCTTCATAAGAGCATGGTACATGGAATTCTTGGTCAAATAGATGGCACTCTAACTATCACATATGATTTGAACAACTCTGCAATCAAATCCAACTCTTAAACACAATCTCTATAACCAAACTACCTCTTTGAAAGCATGTGTTGCAACCATATACTCTTCTTTGGTAGTGAACAAAGTAACCATGGGCTACCTCTTACTCATCCAACTGATAGTACCGCCAAATAGAGAAAACACATAGCCACTAATGGACCTTCAACTATCCAAATCACCTACTCAATCTACATCAACAAAACTTTGTATGTCCAACATCTTGCCTTCATCATTAGAACCATGATAATATAATTAGAAGTCCCTCATAAATATCTAAATACCCTCTTAACAAAAGTTCAATTCTCTCTACTAGGGTTAGACATAAACTTGCTAACAACTCTCTGTTGGATCTAGGGCATACAACTGAGAGGGGGGGGGTGAATCAGTTGTATAAAACTTCTTTTTCCTTCAAACACTTAATTCTCTGTTGTTAGTTAACAGCATATCAAATAATCATCCATGGAAGCATAATGCATAAACACAAGAGCAGATAAGCATCAACACATTGAACACCAAGATTTTGACGTGGAAAACCCGGTTAAGGGAAAAACCACGGGGTGATTAACCCAAGGATTATTCTCTGTTAGAAGAATAAAGAAAAATGAATGGCACATGCCAATAAGGGCTCACTGCCCGAGCACACTGCTCACAAAGAGGCCCACTGCCTACAAGGAGACACACTGTCTACAAAGTGATGAAAATCACAGTCTTGAACTGGAGAATGACATCTTTACCATGTCCGGATCAGTTCCAATTAAGCCCAACATCTCTGCTCTGCCCTTCGCACGTTTCTTCGCTATGCCACACTCATCCACACACCACACACTGAAATGAACTTACAAACCGTTATTTATACAAGACATCGACTCAGGAACAAGCATCTAAGTCGGCAAACAACCATAGGAGTATCCGCAAGATGAATAACACATCCGGTCGGCCATCACAAGAACATTCGCAGGATGAACAACTCATCCGGTCGGCTACACAGAGCAAGAACTTCATCCGGAAGAATAACTTCAATTCCGGGCTCTACCATCAATGCGGACCAACAACACAACCTAAACATGATCCAAGAACCTTCACAAGCCTGTCTGAATGTCCGGATACATCCGCACTTCCTCTACTTACTGGGATCTCTTGTCTTCCTCATCCGAAACTTCAAGAACACAGTCTGTCGCCACTGTCATAATGCAAGAGGTACTTCCGGACCTCCAAATCATACACAAATCAGGATGACACATCAAAAGGACATCCCAAACACTCAGTCCAATCCGCAGATTAGGATGATACAATTCCGGACCTCACCGGACCTTTTTGTGATCCTCTGTCACCTCCGGATACTTGCCGGACCCAGTTCTATACCGGCAGCCACAACTCCTTCAGATCTTCATGCGGACCTCTGAAGTCTTAACTGTAGCATCTCAAGACTCATATCTACTAACCCTTTAATCCGCATCCTCCGGTTCTCATCCTATACAGTACATTTACCTTCTTCTCATCACTGTTCTTCACTGTTCCTGACTGAGGCTAATTTTCTCAATATCCTCAGTACACAGCTCATCAAATCCTTCTTGTCAATGCAATATGAGTATGTTGACATCAATGACAACACTGGCTCACCTCATACTTGCAACAATCTCCCCCTTTGTCATTGATGGCAACATATGATGTGAAAAACCATTAAGACAAGAACTTCAACTTTTCATATGTCTTCTCTTCCTTTACTGCTCCCCCTTTGATCATCAACCACTTGTTTTTCACATGTCTTCTCTCCCCCTTTGACATCAATGGCAAAGGGCTCATACTTGCAATTCTCATGCATCAGAATCATACCAGCTGCTCCCCCTTAGTTGCAGCTCCCCATTAGTCCGGATCACAAGATATGACTGTGATAGCCACCGGACTGATGCACATCAGTGCATCTTAGTTCATCACCAGAGGGGCCATGACCCCTAACTTCTCCCGGAGATATTCAAAAGAGTCTTTGGGAAGAGGTTTTGTAAAGATATCTGCAATCTGATCCTTGGAGGGAACATACTCCAATCTGACTTCTTCCTTGTTTACTTGTTCTCTCAAAAAGTGAAATTTAATAGATATGTGCTTAGTCTTAGAATGCAATACCGGATTCTTGGAGATATTAATTGCACTTGAATTATCACAGAAAATTGTGATAGGCTTCTCATATTCAACTTTGATGTCTCTTAGCATCTGCTTCATCCATAAGATTTGAGTGCAACTACCTGCTGCTGCAATGTATTCTGCTTCAGTTGTAGACAGAGATATTGCATCTTGTTTCTTGCTTAGCCAAGAAACCAATCTCTTCCCCAAAAAGAATGCTCCACCACTAGTGCTCTTCCGGTCATCCACATCTCCTACCCAATCTGCATCTGTGTAAGCATGAAGAGAGAAGTCCGGATCTCTAGGATACCATAGACCATACTCAACTGTTCCTTTCAAGTATCTAAAAATTCTTTTGATTGCCATAACATGAGATTCTCTAGGATCAGCCTGGAATCTTGCCACAAGACCAACAGCCTGCATTATATCTGGTCTAGTTTGAGTGAGATACAACAATCCACCAATCATTGATCTATACTTTGTCTGATCTGCCTTTGGAGAATCATCATCTTTGCTTAACTTACATCCGGTTGCCATAGGAGTGTTCATAGGCTTTGAGTCTTCCATACCAAATTTCTTTAACAATTCTTTCACATATTTGGTCTGAGAAATGAAGATCCCTTCTTTTGTTTGAGTAATTTGCAGACCCAAGAAGAAATTCATTTCACCAAGCATAGACATTTCAAACTCACTTTTCATCTGATTTGCAAAAGTTTTGCACATACTATCTCTTCCTCCAAAAATGATATCATCCACAAACACTTCAACAATCAGAATGTTTTCATGATCAATTTTGAAATATAAGTTACTGTCAGCAGTACCTTTGTTGAATCCAATCTGCACAAGATGCTTATCCAACCTTTCATACCATGCTCTTGGGGCTTGCTTCAATCCATACAAAGCTTTCTTCAACTTGCAGACCATATCATTATTATCAGACAATTGAAATCCATCCGGTTGTTCAATGTAGACTTCTTCTTCCAGATCACCATTTAGGAAGGCAGACTTGACATCCATCTGATATACCTTGAAGTCTTTGAAGGCAGCAAATGCAAGAAGTAATCTGACTGCTTCAATTCTTGCTACCGGAGCAAAAGTCTCTTCAAAGTCAATTCCTTCTATTTGAGAGTATCCTTTGCAGACCAATCTAGCTTTGTTTCTAATTACTTCACCAGCTTCATTTAGTTTGTTCCGGAAGACCCACTTGGTTCCAATTACATTCCTGTCTCTAGGTCTGGGAACAAGATCCCAAGTATGATTTTTCTCAATTTGCATCAATTCATCTTCCATTGCTTTGGTCCAGTTTTCATCATTGCAGGCTTCATTTATTGTTTTAGGTTCAATCTTTGAAATCAGACAACATTCATTCTGATTTTGAGCAATATTCCTTCTAGTTTGTACACCTTTGCTTCTGTCACCTATGATCTGATCTTCAGAGTGATTCAGTCTTACATACCTTGGAATTTTGGGAGTATCCAGCACTGCTGTTTCTTGATCAGGCTCATTCAAACCTATCTCTTCTTCCTGATTTACCGGATCAGGCTGACTCTGTCTCACCGGAGAGGATTGAGGTCCTTGAACACTGTCTTGGTCATCTTCATCAAACTCATAAAATCTTGAAGGCTTCTCAATTCCTTCATCAACCTTTACATTGGTGCTTTCTATCATCTTCCTCAATCTCTTATTGTAACACCGGTATGCTTTGCTTTGAGTGGAGTAGCCCAAGAAAATTCCTTCATCACTTCTAGCATCAAACTTTCCTAGATCTTCATCTCTTTTAATATAACACTTGCTACCAAATACTCTGAAATATTTCACAGTAGGAGTGATGCCAAACCAGAGTTCATAGGGGGTCTTACCGGTGTTGTTTCTGATTTGAACTCGATTGAGAGTGTAGACTGCAGTGCTGATAGCTTCTTTCCAAAACATTTGAGGAACATTTGCTTCCAACATCATTGTCCTAGCAGCTTCCTGGATGGTCCGGTTCTTTCTCTCAACTACTCCATTCTGCTGTGGAGTCTTAGGAGCAGACAACTGTCTCCTTATACCCTGTTTCTCACAAAAGTCAATGAATTCACCAGATGTAAATTCACCACCTCTATCAGACCTTAGACACTTTAGTTTCAATCCGGTTTGATTCTCCACCATAGCTTTGAAGATTTTGAACTTCTCAAAAGCTTCTGATTTTTCTTTTAGAAAGGTAACCCACATCATCCGGGAATGATCATCAATTAACAACATGAAATATCTATCACCTTGCAGACTCTTGATTCTTGTCGGACCACATAGATCAGTATGTACTAATTCCAACAATCCGGTAGAAGACTGATCTTTGCTTTTAAAAGAGACTCTGCTTTGTTTGCCTAACTGACATTCTTTACACACACTATTTGTAGGTTTCATCAACTTTGGAAGATCTCTCACAGCCTGAGTATTGCTTATTTTGATGATGTTATCAAAATTTACATGACACATTCTTCTATGCCATAACCAACTCTGATCAATTTGAACAAACAAACAACTTTTATTTGAACCAACCAGATGAAAGATGTTACCTCTTGTCTAAGTACCGGATGCAATTTCAGTTCCGGAGCTTGTAAAGATTCTGCATTTTCCATTCTTGAACCGGAGATCATAGCCTTTGTCCACTAACTGACCAACACTGAGAAGATTGTGCTTCAATCCTTCAACATACAGTACATTTCCTGTTTTGCTCTTACCATCAAAGGAAATAGTTCCCCTACCTCTGATTCTGCCAGCAGAATTGTCACCAAACTTTACCATTCCTCCTTCATATCTTTCCAAATCTAAGAACTTATTCTTGTCACCAGTCATATGGTGAGAACATCCACTGTCAATAACCCAATCATCCTTTTCTTCCACTTGAGCAGCCAAGGCTTTTTCAACAACTTTGTGATTGACAGATTCAGAGAGTATTGAATCTTCTTCCTTGATGGCTATAAACACCCACTCATTTCCGGATTTGCTTCCTAGTTCTGATTCATCATCTGTTACTCCTTCATTGTCATCTTCTTCATGAACATAATAGCAATTCTTTTGAAACCTTTGTCTGTGAGTATTAGATCTTGCAGATCTCTCCGGACATCTTGAGGCAAAATGACCAATCTTATTGCAGTTGAAACACTTAAAGGGTAGTTTTCCTTCATACTTACCGGATCCTCTTGGCAGTCTCTTTGCAATGAGGGCTTCAAGTTGAGCTGTTTCTGCTTCTTCTTCTTCCATGTCTCTCCTTGCTTGATCATACCATGACATTTTCCTTGATGAGTTTTCACCCGGATCAAATCTCTGTTTGCCTTTCACATAGGCACTGGCTTTGAAAGCAGATTCAGTCTTGGGAGGATCATCTCCAAACTCGGTCATTTCAAATGCAGCTAGTTTGCCAGCCAGTTGTTCTCTTGTGACAGTTGTGTGGGCTCTGAATTCATCAATGGCAGCAACTTTGATTTTGTAGGCAGCAGGAAGGGATCTTAGGATTTTGCAGACAATCTCATTTTCATCTAAAGTTCCACCAGCATTTCTGATTCCATATACCAGCTCATTTACTCTTGGCATAAAGGTAGTGATGTTTTCATCATCTCTCATTTTCAATCTTTCAAATTTCCCTTTCAGACTTTGCAACCTTGCACTTTTGACAAACTCATCTCCTTCATACAGAAGTTCCAGTTTAGTTAGGATCTCATATGCAGTGGGTAGGTCAATGACATTCGAGAGATCTGAGTCATTTAATGCGCTTAGAAGAGCTTCCTTGGTCCGCAGATTGTTTTCAGCTTCTGTGATTTCATTCAGAGTTGTCGGACCACCTTGTGGAGGTACATATGGTTTTGAAATCATAGCCAGGTATGCTTTTCCCATGCATTCCAAGTGACACTTCATGCGACCTTTCCAGAGAGTGAAGTTGGTTCCATCGAACTTCGGACTATCCTTCTTGTATGACGACATCCTGGATCTCCTCAAGCGGTTAAGCTCTTATCAGAGGAACTTGGCTCTGATACCAATTGTTGGATCTAGGGCATACAACTGAGAGGGGGGGGGTGAATCAGTTGTATAAAACTTCTTTTTCCTTCAAACACTTAATTCTCTGTTGTTAGTTAACAGCATATCAAATAATCATCCATGGAAGCATAATGCATAAACACAAGAGCAGATAAGCATCAACACATTGAACACCAAGATTTTGACGTGGAAAACCCGGTTAAGGGAAAAACCACGAGGTGATTAACCCAAGGATTATTCTCTGTTAGAAGAATAAAGAAAAATGAATGGCACATGCCAATAAGGGCTCACTGCCCGAGCACACTGCTCACAAAGAGGCCCACTGCCTACAAGGAGACACACTGTCTACAAAGTGATGAAAATCACAGTCTTGAACTGGAGAATGACATCTTTACCATGTCTGGATCAGTTCCAATTAAGCCCAACATCTCTGCTCTGCCCTTCGCACGTTTCTTCGCTATGCCACACTCATCCACACACCACACACTGAAATGAACTTACAAACCGTTATTTATACAAGACATCGACTCAGGAACAAGCATCTAAGTCAGCAAACAACCATAGGAGTATCCGCAAGATGAATAACACATCCGGTCGGCCATCACAAGAACATTCGCAGGATGAACAACTCATCCGGTCGGCTACACAGAGCAAGAACTTCATCCGGAAGAATAACTTCAATTCCGGGCTCTACCATCAATGCGGACCAACAACACAACCTAAACATGATCCAAGAACCTTCACAAGCCTGTCTGAATGTCCGGATACATCCGCACTTCCTCTGCTTACTGGGATCTCTTGTCTTCCTCATCCGGAACTTCAAGAACACAGTCTGTCGCCACTGTCACAATGCAAGAGGTACTTCCGGACCTCCAAATCATACACAAATCAGGATGACACATCAAAAGGACATCCCAAACACTCAGTCCAATCCGCAGATTAGGATGATACAATTCCGGACCTCACCGGACCTTTTTGTGATCCTCTGTCACCTCCGGATACTTGCCGGACCCAGTTCTATACCGGCAGCCACAACTCCTTCAGATCTTCATGCGGACCTCTGAAGTCTTAACTGTAGCATCTCAAGACTCATATCTACTAACCCTTTAATCCGCATCCTCCGGTTCTCATCCTATACAGTACATTTACCTTCTTCTCATCACTGTTCTTCACTGTTCCTGACTGAGGCTAATTTTCTCAATATCCTCAGTACACAGCTCATCAAATCCTTCTTGTCAATGCAATATGAGTATGTTGACATCAATGACAACACTGGCTCACCTCATACTTGCAACACTCTCATTGCTTGGGCAATATCTGGTCTATTACAAACCATTACCTAAATTAGAATACTAATAGCACTAGCATATGGCACATTACACATATCCTCAAAATCTACATTTGACGTAGGACACATATCTAATGAAAGCTAAGCACATATAGGTAAAGGAATACTCATTGGTTCATAATCATGCATAGCAAACCACCGCAATATAGTGTCAACATGCTTACTCTAGTTAAGCTAGAGCTTTTTGTGAACTCAATCCCTTCTAATTTTAATTCCAATAATGAACTTTGCTACCCCTAAATCCCTCATATCAAATGCACCAGAAATTGAAGTTTTAAGCTCCTTTATCATCACCTTTCTATTACTAATAAACAACATATTGTCAACATACAAGACAATGATTAATATCTAATCATCAATACATTTAATGTAAGCACAACTATCCTCTTCACTTCTAACAAAACCCAACTTTAATGCAAAAGCATCAAACTTCTGATACCACATCTAAGGCAATTGTTTCAAACCATATAATGATCATTTTAACCTACAAACCAAAATTTACTTCCCTTTTAGTTCAAACCCATCCCACTATCACATATAAATTTCCTCTTCAAGGTCCCCATGCAAGAAAGCAATTTTAACATCCATTTGCTCTACTTCAAAATCACAAGCAACAACAATAGAAAGTAGGAATCTAATGAAATACAATTTAGCAATAGGAGAGAAAAATTCACCAAAATCAACTCCCTCCCCCTGAGAGTAGCCCTTGGTTTCCATTCTATCTTTGTACCTCTTTAACCATCCATCTTATCTAAATTTATCCTTGTATGCTCACTTACAACCAATGGGCTTTCATCCCTTAAACAAACTCACAAGATCCCAAGTGTCACATTTATCTAAGGCCATCATCTCCTTCTACATGGCCTCCATCCAAGACCTACTATCCTCCAAAGAGAGAGCTTCTTTAAAAGATCTCAATTCGTCATCAAACAACTTAAAATAAATACACAACAGAAATCTAGTGGGCTATACTTGTCAATCGGATTTTATTGTATCATGGATTGTCTCAAAGGTGGAGTAAGGGACTCTATCTAGTCCTCTACACGCTTAACTTACTCAAAACTCTCACCTAAATCATCTTCCTCCTCCCCATCCTCTAATCAGACATTATGTTCTTCAACATGTACATTTTCCTATTGCTTGACCTTAATCTCAAAAAGCATTATTTTCTTTCCTTATTTTTCCTTTGGTTATACAGGATTTGAAAATAATCAAATTTCCTTGAAAATCATGTCCTTCAAATAAATCATTTTCAAGGTTAGAGGATGCTTGTGTTCAGTTGCAGCCCCCACAATGTGCTTGTTTATGCTCACTTCCTCTAATGGTGGGTTTTCTATTTCTTCCTTATCTTCAACATTCTCAGCAACAGCCCTTATGGCACACTTTAACTCTCCCTCAGTATCGTTATCAACAACCACCCTCCTAACGTGTTGTAACTCGGCTTATATGGCCTTCTCCATCCTTTTGCAGTATCTTTCCTGTCTCTCCTGAATTTGTTTCAATTTATATTCTTCCATGCTCAATTCCATTGCCAACTCAATTTTTTCCCTAATGTCTCTCTTCTTCTTGTTATCTCCTTTTGCATAGATGTTTATTGATTTGGCATTCCATTAATCCTTTATGCATCCCTAATGGCTTATTCTTGTCCTTATTTTAAAGATCACATCTCTTCAGAGATCCCTTTAGGCTCCCCCATTTCCATTCATCGTCCTATAGGTGCCTAACCCTCACTTATGAGGCTAGAACCTAGAGTTTTTTGCCACAAATCACAAAATCTTGTCTCTCCTTAATCACAATCCTTCCTTATTCAATTCTTCTCCACCATAAATGATATCTCTATATTTTAGATCTCTCTTATATCCTTCTACCAAGGTCCCAATAATGGAACCAAGATGTTGTCAAGAATGGGTGCAAATCAGAGCATGTGTGGTAGATTATAGAAGGTTAACGAAAGAAATAACATGTAAAATTAATAAAATGTATCTACCAACAAACACAACATACATCATAACACATTATATATGAATCAGTCCAACTTGTGGTATATTATATTTCTCTAAACAACTCTATTACAACATGAGTCTATATCATATATACATGCTGATGAGACCAGAACTATCTCATCTAAATTCATCTTTGTCTTCTCCTAAAATTAGCATTAAAAGTGGATTTAAATGTAGTTTTAAGAACTATTAGCTTATTTAAAATAGAATATAGGATATATATTGGTTCATTTGTTATAAGTCTATTGCAATCTAATTGCTAACATTTTCTAATATTTCTTGAAAAATAGAATGCAATATGTTTTAAAATGATGTAGAATTAGCTTCAAAGTGTTCTAGCTTTATTCCAACCAACTTTGAAGTATTCTAAATTATTGCAAAATCACTTTTGGAGCCAACTCCAGAGCATTCCAGCTTCATTTAAGCTAAATCTAAGATATTCCAACTTCATAATTTGGCTTAATCCATGGATTTAACATTCTCTCAACCTTTTCTCCTAAAAGGTTGAAGATGAATTGTTATTGTATTTAAAATAGGAAAATAATAATAACAGTAGCAAATAAATAAATCTATCCAACTTTTTTTCTTAAAAAGGTGTGGATGAGTTGTCATTTTGTAGTGAGAGAATAAAGGATGTTGTTCCTTTACCATAGGAGTAGTAGAGAGAGTAAAATAATTTGTTTCCTTTAGCATAGGAATAACAGAGAAAATAAAAGAATTTGTTTCCTTTAGCATAGGAGTAGGAGAGATAGGGGTAGAGAATAAAGGGAGTTGTTCTTTATCATAAGAATGTGAAAGACAAGTGTACTTATGTTTTCCACTAATTTAAGGAGTTGGGTGTAGATCTTCAATGTATAAATAAACCTCCCAACTTTAAAGAAGAGGAGAGTTTTTTTAGCAAGTTTAGAATAGAAAAACTACAGTAGTTTTAGAAGTAAATTTGTAATATTTTGTGAAAGAAATAAAAATATGGAGCATTGAGCACAAATTTGGGTGAATGATCTTGGTCCAATTCCAAAGGAGGGCTAGGGTGCTCATCCTGAGGAAGAGGACAACATTTGGTTTTTATTTGTTTGTTTATATTATTTTAGTTTTTATGTATTTCTATTTATTTTAAATGTGATATGTGGTGCAATAGTTGTTTAATTTTGTTTCTACATTTTTAATTCATGGAAACATGTTTTAATTTTGTAGTTCTAATTTATATAAGTGTGTTTAAATTTTGCATGTGTGATTTCATTTCTAGCAAGTATGTAAATTCAATTTCAATCATTAGAATAATTCAATTTTTCTGATTTCATTAGAAAGAATTGTTTGTCAAAAAATCTTTAGGTTCCTAATGCAAACAACCTTTGTCCACACCACCCAAGATTGATAAATTAAATGAAGAGGATTACAATGACCCTCATCACATGCTATCATAATTCACTTGCCTTTCTCATAATATAGTATGCTATCTATTATAATTCAAGTTAATACTCCATATACATGTCGTATATATTATATTCTTCTCTTCTCCTCTATTACATCTATTTGAGCCCTACTTATACCACAGTATAAGTATCTCAAGCGATGTGTCTTTTGTACATCTGATAGCTTTTGACTATGTTGGCACCACATCCCTTTTGTGGTGGATGAATCTTGTTGTAAAGTTAGATTTGTCCTCTCAACATGCACATTCCACATCATAGCTTTCCATGTTGAGTTTCTAAGATAGAACCATATGAAGTTTGGGCATTTGATCCCTCCACATTTACACTATCCATTAGAAATCCACTTTTGGCCTTATCCCATATGGTAAGCACGATGAATACAATTAGTTCCGTGAGTCTAATTCCCCTTTCTATTCACCCTAATATCTAAAACTTAGTCATGATTCCTAGAATCTCGTTAGTGGACAACCCTTCCCCATTCCTTCCTTGCTTGCATAGAGCCTGATCAAAAGCATGCCAGTATTCAAAAAGTCAAAAGTAATGACCATAACCACTTGATCTAGTCCTTGGTGATGAGCCCTTGCATCTTACTAGTTGTATGGGGTTAGGTCATGGGGGTGGAAAATTAAAAAGAAAAGCAAATAAATTCCATAAAGAAAATAAAATCAAAAGCAAAAAGAAAAAAAAAAGCATGCAAGATTGGGAGACGTACTTAAAAGCTACATCAAAGCAACTCAAAGGCAATTACAAATTAAAGCAATTACTCGACCAAGATTGAGGTTTCCTAGTTATCCCTTTCCCAACGCATTCCCTATTCCCATCATTGGTCCACTATGAGTCATTATATGGTTAGCCCCTGAGCTAGGATGTCTTCTTCGCCTATTCTATTGGTACCCATGACCTATAAGTGTACATCCACCTAAGTGTTGGCGATTTACACCCTTATTATAGATGACCAATAAACTAGGATTAAATAAACTTAAGATTATGTGCACCAAGAATAGTCAACAACACTTACAAAATATATCTAACAACATATACATAAATAAATGGAATTGTATGCATCCACAAGATTACACAAGACTCAAATATTTATGTGAGAAACCCTTACAAGAGAAATCCCACCACCAAAAGACTCAGAGTTATATTATTCAAAATTAGAGATTCAATACAACAAGGTCTTTAACTGAGTCTCAATGATCTACAATAAACTTCTTCTGTAGTCACTCTAATGTTTCACACCAACAATGTTTAATTTAATATTTGTAAAACCATGCAACCTTCTAACCTTGGTGCCTTCAGACATGAAATGATACATATAAACATGCACATGAGAATACCAACCATCTAACTATCTAACCAACACATGGAATACCAAGAGTCATGCAACAATATTATAACCATAATATGACATCAACATACCACACATATCACCAAACATGATGACTCCACATGGATAATCACCCTATATATGTAGCTACTATCATACACTATGAATCAATAGTTACATCCTGAACATTGTTGATGTGTTCATATTTTCCTTATATGGCCACCACTACCAACTCCATGCTTGTGGTAGCACTTACAAACATAACATCACTTTTGACTACTTGCAATACCTTGTACCATCTTCCAGAACATTATCCTACTCTCATATTATATTGTATGAACTCCAATTATGTTTAAGTGCTTTTGTATCATTGTTCATGCTTCCAACTAACATTGTTTTCCATATGTGATTGTGAGTTCTACTTCAAATGATTCGTGGTTGTTGTCACAACACCACCACATGTGAAATGGCATGTATGTTGTGTTAGATCATCTACCACAACTTTACCACATGTAAATCACTATGTTTGCTATACAACAACGTCTATAACTTTACTCCATATTATTGTATTGAAGTTTGTAGACAGACTCTTCCTAAAATGACTCTCTACAAGTGAATATAACCTAAATCCCAACACTAAGCATATCCCCTCCATATATCCATCTCTTGAACCCCATACAATTGACTATTTCCACATTGTTCTCAAAGTCCAAAATAAATAATGATCAAAATTAAAAGAATTCATGGCAAGAAATAACTATGATTCATACCCATTAACGCTTCCATATCATTTCCACATTTACAACATTACCCTCCATTGTATTTCATAGAGCGAGTATACAATGAAGATAGCCTAAGAAAAATTATTGTTTGACTAGGTGCATAAACTGAGGAAGTCCCTTTTGAAATATATTGATCCAAGTCCTTGATTCTAAATGCATTGGAAGATAACTTTGACCATTGCCACAATTGATTAAGCTTTCATCATTGATTGTCTTTTCCAGTTTTGTCATTGTGACTTTCTATTTGCCACCTTGTCATTTTTTCCTTGTCGCATGTTTGAACCATATCCCACTGCTATGAGTTAGAGAATGATGACCCACATTTAGTCACTATTACATAATACTTGTAGACACCTAAAATCCATCTCTACATTTTAGCTCATTTCTACCACTAATCCCATAATACGCCCAACACTAATTAATTTTATTAAAATTATTTAATTAATTAGGCTACCCCTCTTCCACTAACTAATTAATTAAATTTTATTTATTTAATTTATTAGTTTACCATAACATTAGTTAATTAAATAAATCATTTTATTTAATTAAGTAAGCTAAAGTCTCTCATCCTTCTCATCATTTAAAAAATTATCTTTCATCATAAAATCCAAAAATCCTCATCATCTATGCAAAATGAAACCAATCTTGAATCTTAGCCACCTATTTAATCAAATTAGCCATTCATCTCCAACTACTAGCATTTGAATAATAAATTTAAATTCATGTCATCTATCCAAAATCAAATTAACTTTGAATCTTGACCATCCATCTAATCAAACCAATCTTAACCCTCCATTTCACAACCACTAGCATTTATTTTCACTTCTCTCTCAAATTTAAATTAAAAAATCCTCCCATGAAATCCTAGCCATCCATTATAAATAAATCTCAACCCTCCATTCCTCCCATGAAATCCTAGCCATCCATTCTAAATAAATCTCAACCCTCCATTCCTCCCATCCCAATTCTATAAATCAAGTATCCTCAACCAAAATAGAGGAGAATCCTTTATGCAAATACATATTGCCACATTGAGGACTCCAAAGAGAAATTCAACATCCAAGCACATTAAGAGCACATCCAATCACCCAAAGTTTGCATTTGTGAAGGTTTTTTGATCTCATCTTTATGTTTGAATGCCTTGTTTTCTTAATGAGAGCTAGTGGTAGAACTTGAAGTAGGATTCATTCGTTTTGTTTCCTTGTCTTTTTACTTCAATTCCACCCACATCAAGGCTAAAATTTGACGGTCAACCCTGCCTGTCAAGCAATTTTTTTTGTGACAGTCATCTATTTGAAGTTACCTTTCAAATATTAAAGTCTATATATTCTATAAAAAATACATATAAAGTAAAAATATATATAAGAATAATTACATAGAAATTTTGACAGTTTACTTGAAATCTTACCTTTCAAGTGATACGGTCTCTCTAAAATTTTAATTGTATTTTATAATTAAAATGACTAAATACGATCATACGGCCATCAAATTTAAGCCCTACGGGCCCCACTACATTCTAGAACACTCATGGCACACACATGTAGGTTTGTTTGACTTTTTTTTTTTTTTAAGGTTTTGAGCTCCTATGTCATTTTTTTATAGGTGTAGGTTTGTTTGACTTTTCTTTTAAAAAGGTTTTGAGCTCCTATGTCATTTTTTCTACATATCAACATCTTCAGTGCCTATTTTGGTGCAAGTGTTAGGTTTGAGCGCATACATTTTACAAATCAACGCATGCATTTGTTTAAGTTGTTGGGGCTTGGTCATCAATGGTTAACTGGTTGATTATCTAGTTTTTGCCTAATCCTTGTGCGTGAAAGTTGATTTAACACATTTTGTAGGTTAACAAATGACCAGACAAAATATATTGTAAAGCGATGTTCCCACCTTCCCCCTTCAATATATCCATCGTCTATTTCAGTGTATTAATCACTCTACAACGTTTCCATATCTGTGCATAATAGTTTTGCATTTTTCAAGTTTTTACAAGGTTGTTTTGGTTTTTTCAAGCTTCTATCTTTATGCCTAACTAGTTTTATTGCAGGTCATTCCTGCTAACTGTCATGCTACAGGCCCCTCATTTATTGTTGGTTTGCTAGATTTTGTACCCCACTGTTCATTTCTAGAACGAAATGATGTATCTATTCAAACTTTTAACACATACATTTCCTATTTACGTGTCTTTGTCAATAATATTTTTATTTCCTATTTGAGTGTTTCTATTAAGTTTGCTACGCATCTATTTAATTATTGAGCATATACCTTCTTTGTTTTAGTGTTTGCTTTTTTTTTTTTTTTTTTTTTTTTCATTTGTAGAAGACTAAAATTTGAAATCCCTTTCACACATCTTTCTTTATTTAATAAGGAATTATTCTTTGTTTGTTATGTTTGCCTTTTCTTTGTCTTGTGTGTTCATGGGAAAAGGTTTTGTATACTCTCCTCTCATGTTGTGAGGTGAACTTGAGGATTAAAATCACTTTTTTTCCAATTGTGTCTCCCAAAGGAGCCTTGTGTATGCTCTCTCCTCGCACCTTAGGGCAATCTTGGAGATCAAGAGCAAGTGCCACTTTTTTATTTTCTTTATAGATGGGTCTGGCTTGGATTTAACCATTGAGTGTCGACCCAAATCCACATATTCTAGTAGGGTATATAAATTGGGTAGAGAATCGAAAGACTCTCCCTTCAAGGTGCATTTGTCATTTGGCTAAGCTAGCAAGAAGCTTTGTAACTTACTAAGTGAAGGATGGAGTGGGTTACCCTCTCAATCCAAGCCTTTTGACATACACCTTCATTTCATAGATTTGGGCCTCACATATCTTTGAGTATAACAAGGATGCCCCTAGAGAGCCTCATTAATCCTAGAACAATGAATCGTTCAATCATTCGTGTTTGTGACACACCGATAAGCGGTTAGCCCTAGAAAGTTACTCACAAGATACCTCTAGAAACGGGATAGTAAGCCACTTAGTCTTTCCTCTTGTACCTTAGATAAATCTTGAGGATGAAAAGAGGATAGTGTCTCTCCATGGGCCTTACTCTCTATGCCTAGATCAAGGTATATTTGTGGGCTCACAAGTGTGGGCACTCTCACCTAAATAAAATAGGTTGTTGTGTTTGTTGTGTCCTCCCCTTGTGCCAACCTTTGAAAAATCTAAAATACAATCAAATAAAATCCAAACCCTAACCAAGCCAAGCATCATGGACCCCTAGTTTGATAAGTTCATTAAGCAAGCTAGAACGACATTTGTAAACAATTATGATGATGACCTCATAGATCAAGATGAATATCACAATTATCCCCTTGATGACATCATGGCCATCACAACAAATCCATTTCATTTTGATGAGTCCCCTAGACACAACCAATCTTAAAAAACCCTTGGAAAATGGTGATGATAGCCTTGAGGATCAAGATGAATATAACGATGATCTTTATGACTTGTTTAGAGCCAAGAATAGCCATGTCCAAGTTGATCCATATTAAACCTTGACAACAAATCATTATGAGCAAGCTTTCCATAGGATTTAATCAACCAATCATCATGCATAATAGACATATCTTTTCAATTTATCACCACTTTCTTAGTGGTCTCCTACATCTTTTACGATCACATCATCTGACCACTCTTGGAAGCATTGCCATGGTGTTTCCCAAATCCCACAAAGATCTAGGAGCACTTGGGTGGCATATGCATAGTCAATTTGACCATGCAGATGCCACCCAAATGCTCATGGATCTCTATGGGATCATACCCTTGTCTATTGATGTGACACATCATCACTTGGGGCATGCAACACTAGCGGCCCTTGTGATCCTCTTTGGGGCATGAACTTGACACATTTCAATGATCATTATCCTTGGAAACTTTATCCATAATCATCTACCTTATGTTGATTGGCTCTATTTTCTAAGCTCTTGTTCTAGTTAACTTAAGGGGGCATATATCCTATATCACTCACATTCACTTTTTCATCCATTTAAACATCAACATTCGACCTTGACAATGATTAACTATCCATTTGAGCATTACCCTCTGACAATGACAATGATTGGTTATCCATTTGAGCATTGCTATTTGACTATGATGATGACCAACTACCCATTTGACAATTTGCCTTTGACCACAATGAGAACCAACTATTCCATCACATACAACTTAAATCCAAGCCTTTTATCTAATCAGCCATTGATGATAGACCAATTTATAGTTTCCATAGGGTTGGCTACCATCTTTAGCTATAGGGTGGCTCCTCCTAAATTGCGAGAGTAGTTTCCAATTTCTATAGGGTCAACTATCGTCTTTAGCCATCGAGTGGATCCCACCAAATTTCCAAAGTAACATCTAGTTTCTAATTTCTAGTTTCCACAGGGTCAACTACCATCTTTATCCATGGGGTGGCTCTTACCAAATCACCAGAGTAGTTTCCAATTTCTAGTTTTCATGGGGTTAGGTACCATCTTTAGCTATAGGGGACTCTCACCAAATTTTAAATCAAACTCATTAGCACCTCATTGTAGGCCTGACCTGGACTCTTCTATATGTAGGTCTTTAATAGCCCTTGTCACCATTAACATTGTCCCAACCTTTCATTTGCCATTTAACCATTGCCAAGGTTTCCATTTCCATTATTTGACATGGGTCAATGATGTGTTTTCTATCCTTAAATTTTCTTAGGGAGAAAATCTTCATATATCTCTCCTGCCAAAACCAAAGTGGTTAAGATCAAGCCTATTTCCATGTAGCTATTAGATGTGTTCCAAAGTTATGCTTAGAAATCATGAATTTCATTGTGTAAACATGTTGAATCCTTTATGATGATGTCAATTCCCTATGTTTATGTGTTAGACTCGTTTGTATTGTTAGCATACATCGACTACTATCTTTGGGTGATTTGTATGAATATGTACAAGAGCTAGAACCAAGATTAAAGGCAAAGATGAAGAGTTGTATCTCTCCTTTTTGGTATCAAGTATCCTTTACATTTCATAATTCATGTTACTATACTCTTACCTTAACAAACTTCCTCCCGTAGCCTGTTGTAAGTCTACTAAATTGGGGGGAAATGTAATAATACAAGTTGCATACCTTGCAACTTCATTTTATGTTTTTTGTGTCAATTTTAGCCTAAGCCCATGTATGTGTGTTTTTGTCATGTTTTGACCCCTTATCCCTAGCCTAAGACATCCCTATGCATCCATGTCCTCTTTCCTATGTTGTCCCCGTGGTCTTGTTTAGAGTTCCTATGTGTCAATTTGCATTTAGCTTTTATCTCCCTTTCATGTACTAACTCTACATTTAATTTCCACTTAATGTATCCCCATTTACCCCCTTGTTAAATCATTAAATGTGTGCCTATCCCCAACCTATCTTAAAATCCCAACTTTATCCATCCAAAATCCTACCTTGTTGAGCTTATATTACATGTGACCACCCACCACAAGATGGCACCCTTTAAGCTTAATGTCTCCTTAAACATTGGGCCTAATTCTCATTCATGGACAATGTCGACCATTTGCCACCTAATAGGGAAACTTTGACATTTCATCCTCCCACCACCAATTTGTAATGTAAGATAATTGATTCCTGGGGCTTTCCATCTATTATATTTCTATCCTAAATTTCCCTTAGCAAGATCTTTAAATCAAACCACCTTTACCTCATTTTAACATAGAAAAAGAAATTTTAAGTTACTCATTTTATTTTTGGTAGATGTACTCAAACATAACACTCCAACATTGCTTCAAAAAATTCTAGGAGTGAGCTAGCTTCATCCCCAACCTCTTAGATAATTTTTATGTGGCCATTGGATAATACTACAATAAGATGTAGATAGTAGGTGGCTAATTTCCAAGGGTTTTTATTGGGTTCAAGTCATTTCCTTTTATGGTTTTTATTTGCAATTTACTTATTTTTCATATTTTTCTATGGATCCTCTTCATACCTCTCCCCCACACCCCTCCAATCCATTCCATCCATTTCCCATATCATTTTGATCCTTTTTTCAACTCATACCCTCTCTATTTCCATTGTTGAAGCCATAAATCTTGTGCATCTTCATTCCTCCTAGATTCTCTCAAAAAATCCATCAATCCATCTACATTTTCCTAATTTGCAAACCCTATCTCATTCTCTTTTATTTTCATTAATCCTTCATTAAGTTGTTTGGTCATTTTAGTGTGTTTTTCATTATCCCTTTGTGAATGCACACCATTTTTTGTCACCTTTGAGAAGTGTTAACCATTCCTATATCAAACCCTCACTTGAGTGCTTTAAATGTGTAGTTTCCCATTTTTATATCAATCCTTTTTATAGTCCCAAAAGCCTTTTTGTTTAAACCCTCCATGTTTCCAAAACCTTTTTCCCACCCCACTTGATTTATCATGTTTCCATCATCCATTAGCATCATCATCAAGGTTTTACACGTTCATGCTTTGATTTAGAATGATTTCATGGCATACATCAACTTTATAACATGTTATTTATTGGTATGTCAATATGGATTGGACTTGAAATCCCACAAGGGGACTAACTGAGGTAAACTCTCCCTTAACCACTTATTTTTGTAGGGTTTCCACTTATAAAGTGAAGTTGCAGGTCCATTTCAGAGAGTTCTACAGGTTTTCAAAAAAGGTGATAGAAGTAAAGTACCCCTCAAATCTAATGAAGAGGCCCTTACAAAAATTTCAAATGATAGTTTGACAAGGTCAAGCCACCTAGGAGGTCAATGCCACCTTGTTGGCTATCAAATATGGTCAAGGTAGCCTAGTAGGTCACCACTTCTTGTTTTTAGGCCTTAAAGAACTCGTTTCAAGCCCAAATTTTGCTACAGATTCATATTAGTCTCTAGAAGTCAACCATGATTAAAAAACCAAATCTTTATTAGGTGAAAACACTCTAGTTTTTACATCTAATCTATTTTTTTCAATCATTTAAGAACACTAGGTTTGTTGTTTATTTTGGCATTTCTCTTACAATTCAAGACTTAAAAAATCTTTGGACACTCTTACATGTTGTTACCAATCATCCATATTAGTTTTAGAATCCAACGAATCTATTTTTCAGGTGAAACCATTCCATCTTCCCAAGTTACCTTATTCCTTTCAATCATTTATATCAAGACCTCTTAGATTTGCATGCAAGTAGATGTCTTATGCTATTGACTGATAGGTGTACACTTTTGAGAAGTTGAGAACCTCTATCAAGAACCCTCGTAACAAGTTTTAGACTTCCATCTACCTCCTAGACAAGGCCACCCCCTTGACAATGTTGTTATGGGGGTTGTCACGACCAATCAATGTTGTCATGGTGGTGTTTTCCTTTGAGAGACCTTGACCTTTTGATCTTGAGGCCTCCAAATTTCATAGGTTGCATTGGAAGCTTATTTTGAGCAATTTCTTTGTGGACTACTTCATGTCAAAGTGCATCTTGATCCACTTTTACGCTAATCTTTATTTTCCATATTTAGTCAAATTTCTGATTTGTTGATTTCTAGGTCCTAATTGTCCAAGTTTAACATAGTTTATTCATGATCAATCAATTGTCTATCCTAGCTCTAGTGGTTGTTAATTAGCGTTATCCTAGTTGTAGATAGCCTTAGGTAGCATTGACTTGCACATTTTTATGCACACACAACTGTGCATGAAAGAAAACCAAACATTTTCACAACACTTAAAACATTTTAATTTTAAAAAGGGTCATCTTTCCAATTCGTTCATTGGGTTCCTAACATGGCCTAGTTGTCAAGTCCCATTCTTTTCATCCACCTATGATATGCTTAAGGGGGGGTATTAGCTCAAAATTTATTTTATTACACTTTAGGTACATTCATCTTGCTCAAGTGGATATTATAGAGATATTATGTATTTTTTCTATATATTTCTAGCATAAGTTTTATTTGCTTCCTTATTTTCTCTAGATAAGCTTTTGGGAAAACCAGGCTTTCTTTCTATTTAGGAAATCAATTGCTTATCCTCATATCCTCTTGTATTCTCTATAAAATATAACTTCATTTCATTTTATAGTTTCCCAATTTGGGGAATAAGATAGTGCCCTATTCATTCTTTCATGCTTATAAGTTTTATTTATGCACTAGGTAGTTTTCCTTAATTTTTTTCAAGTTCCTTAAGTTAGAATTAATTCAACATATGCATTAAATCTTACAAAAGGTGAGAGGGATTATACGGTTATATATGTTAGAATTTTGTTAATCCATAAGTGTTGGAATTTGTTGAATTTTGAGGTATCCTTTAGTTCTTTATTACTAATTCTATTTTTTTAATGAAATGACAAGCTCTGATGCATACTCTCAATTGCAAGTAATCAATGGGAAAATATTAAAGGGGTCACAATATTGAAATAGCTGCCATTTTCATATAAATAAAACTTTCACCAATAGTTGTAACATGTGAATAATATATGGAAGATGAACAAGCAATCCAAGGAAGAGCAATGCTCGAGCATTTGAAGCATGTATCTTTGGACATAAAGAGATAGAGGAGAGAAATGTTGGAGGAAACCTAAAGAAGTCAATCAAGGATGAGGCCACTTGAAAGAATCATGGGTATTAGTAAGAAAACTATTTCAAGCACTAAGTATAACCCCAAAATGAACCTAAAGTTCATGAAGCTAGCAAGTTATAATAGTATAAAAGAAAATTCAGCAACATATTAAGCACAATCACACATCAAAAGTAAGCATGGCATGATGATCACTTGAGAGGCACCCCAAATGAAGAAGTGAATAAATATAAAAGGTGATAACTTCCTCATGAGGCACCTTTAAGAGGGGCAATTGCATCTAAGTTAATTATTCAAAGATAATAGCTTATCTTGTGAGTTGGTAGGCTCCCCATTAAATCTTCCTAGTCTCAAAGTAGTTATTGTGTTTAAAATTTATTTTTCCATTAGCATTAACCTTGTATTTGCTCCATGCCTGATATTAGCTCTACTATATTTGGGAGGTAGAACCTTTTTCAGACCTTTGAAAGGAAGTAGAGGTGTAGAATATGTTTCCTACACTAATTTATGAGAGTAGGTATGTGCAAAAATAATTAAATCTTATAGTTATAGTGAAAAATAACACATAGACAATATACCATAACATAGTGATTACATGGAGAATACCCTTTCAAGAGAAAAACCCCACACTCGAAATCAAGAGCCAATTATATTATCAATAAAAAAGGTTACAATATAATATCTAATGAGATGCCCTCATAGTAGTATCACCCACACAGAGTTTTCGAGCAATTTTGGTAGCATAACTATACCTCCATTATACATACTCCAACCCAAAGCACCCAATAAATAGATGAAGCACAAATAGGAAATCATCAAATGGTTTTGGAAAACCATGAGCAAACCCACAAGAAGTGGGGTGCCCAAATTCATGGCACAAATTCAAATGCCCCCTTGGTCTTGGTCTTCCAGGCTATTTTTAGCTTATTTTCTTACACCCTGGTGTATTGTCATAGCTTATCACATTTGACCACCCAAATTGGGCATCTCAATTTGGCTCCATTATCCATTCAAAGATGTTTTATGACATGCATCATGAACTACCATAATGCTAGTCAAGATTCTAATGTAACTCCCCTATAATCATGCTCTTATGCATCATAAAATATGTTATGAGTAACTCCCATATTATAATGTTATAAGATGATCTTACACATCATAATGACATTAGATGCTATTACAACTTCTTCCATGCTTTACAAAATATTTGACATGTGGCTAAGAATTCCACCTCAAAGTGGGATGCCCCATTTTCTAATATAAGGCCAAAATAATAAATAATTACAAATAATTAATAATTGAAACATTAGGATGCATGGTTGAAGTAGATTTTTCAACATTCTCCCACTTGTTGAATACCTTTCAAAGAGCAAAGGATAACTCCAACATTAAAATCTAACTACTAGGGGCCATGAGGCTCATAGACTCACTACACCACATAAACTTATTTGTGCTCATCGACTTTGTCAATGCATCTACAACATTCTATAAAGTGTCAACCATCTCTAGCATCACCCTCCCATCCTATACCATGTCTCAAACAAAATGGTACTAGACATTTATGTGCTTCATCCTGACATGAAAGGTCAAGTTCTTTGCTAGACATATGGCACTCTAAATATCACAAAGAACTCTAATAGCTCCTTGACTCAGCCTCATATTTTAATGCAATCTCTTAATACAAATGACCTCCTTACAATCATGGGTATCTACCATGTCCTTATCCTTTGAAGTGGTCAATGCGATGATAGCCTATTTCTTACTCATACAATTGATAGCACCACCAAACAAATTAAATACATATGCATTAGTGGATTTTCTATTGTTGACATCTCCTACCCAATCTAAATCCACAAATCCATGAATATCCATTGAGTGTTGGTCCCTTGTAGAATCACCATGATAAAAAATAGAGTACATAGAAGTACCCCACAAATACTTGAAGACCCTCTTAATTGAATCCCAATGATCTTGTCTAAGATCAGCCATAAAATGACTCAAGACTCCCATTGCTTAGGCAATGCCTAGTCTAGTACAAACCATAGTATACATGAAACTACTAAAAGCACTAGCCTAAGGCACACAGTCCATGTCCTCCATCTCACCAAGTGTAGTTAGACATTGCTCCATAGATAACTTAGTCCCCACCAAATTAGGAACATTTAATGGTCTGCAAATTGACATGCCAAATCTACCCAACATAGAGTTCACATACATACTCTACCCCAACTAAAGATTTCTATTCACTCTATCTCTTATGATCTTTGTTCCTAAGATAAACTGCGTAGACCCCAAATCCTTCATATCAAATGGTTTTGAAAGCTAAGACCTCAAATCACAAATCACATCCTTATTGTTACCAAAATAACATATCATCTATGTACAATGTGATAATAAGAAATAGATCACTATCTAGTTTATAGTAAACACAATGATTTGATTTGGATCTTAGAAATTCCAATCCCAACACAAAATAATCAAGCTTCTGGTACCACATTCTAGGAGATTTTTTGAGATCATATAAAGATTTTTCAATTTGTAAACTAAAGACTCCTTATCTTTTTTGACATAGTGCTCTAGCTGTGACATATAGATCTCTTCCTTCAATTTTCCATGCATGAATGATGTCTTTTTTTCACATATATATGTTCTACCTCTATAAAATAAAATCTACTACTATAGATAACTTGAACTTGATATATTCTAACCTAGCAACTGGGGAAAATATCACCAAAGTCTATCACCTTAACATGGGAATATCATTTTGCAACAATCTTGCCTTGTAGTTTTTAGTACTTCCATTCAAGTTGAACTTCTTCTTGAACACCCATTTACATCCAACAAGCTTTCATATATTGAAATGGTACCAAGTACCATGTGTCATTATTTTTCAACATAACCATCTCCTCATCCATAGTCACTCTCCAAGACATAGAATCATCCATATCCATCACCTCCTTCATAGTTCTAGGTTCATCAATATTAGTAAGCAAAGAAAAAATATATCTCCAACCAAGAGGAGTATACCTTTTTGGTTGATGTCTCTATTGAGTAGACCTCGTCAAGAGCTAAGGTGGAGGTTCCATCCTCCTCTTCAAGTCCTTCATAAGCTTCCAGTTTAGCCTTCTCTTGATCTTGGGTAGTAGATGAACCACAACTTTCTTTCCATCATCTTCTAGCTACAATACTATGGAAGAAGGCTTAATCTCTCTAAAAATAAGACTTTTGTTGTATAGAACTCTCTTGGTAATAAGCTACATTTCACTACCTTGTTCTCCAACTTTGACCACTTCTCCCTAGACACACATGTATATGCCTTGCAACCAAAAACATGATGTTGTAATTAGGATTTTCTACCCATCCATGTCTCCATAGGGGTCTTGTTAACAAGAGTTGATATAAGAGACCTACTAATTAGGTAATAAACCATAGCTACCACTTCTTCTAGACTTTTCGCTTCAAGATAACTCCACTGAGCATGCTCCTAGCCCTTTTCGTGAATGTCTTATTAATTCTTTCTACAACTCTATTTTGCTTAAGGGTATATTATGTTGTTTTATGTCTCTCTATTCTATTCTCCTTATAGAATCTATCAAAATTTATAGAACAAAACTCACCACCATTATCACTGGTCCTCAACACCTTAATCTTCCTACTAGTCTAATTTTCCAAAAGGGCCTTAAACTGCTTAAACTGACTAAAGACTTTAGATTTACTCCTAAAGAAATATAACCATGTCCTAGACTAATCACCTATAAAAGATATGTAGTATAAAGACATACAATTTGAAGGAATATTAACAAGACCGAATAGATATGAATGAATCAAGTCCAACACACCAAAAGATTTATAAGAACTAGAATAAAACTAAACATGGTTCTATTCTCCATATATACAATGTTCACAAAAATTAAATTCAATAGTATAATCATTCAATCGGTCAACAATATTTTTCTTTAGGGTCTGTAGACCCCTCTCACCTATATGACCCATTCTTTGGTGTCATAGCATTGTTTCTCTACAGGTAACTTGCTCTTTGAAGCAAGATCTTGCTTAGGTACACAAAAAGCATGGCCATTAGAAGTAGAGACAACACTCCTCTTTATTGTTGGTTCTAATGGTGAAGGTATATTGTAGGAACAAAAGAACTATTACACTAAACAATGCTTGCATCTAGTTGATATAAAGTGACCACACAAACACCCTTGGCGAGCACTATAGATCCTCACACTATCTTACACCCTCCACTAGAGAAAACAACCTGCACACCTGCATCATTAAGTTTGCTAACTGATAACAAGTTTCATACCAAACTAGAGACATGCAAAACACCACTATTTCCCTTCACCCTTCCATTGAGGAATTGAATCAACACTCTATCATGGCCAACTATGCTTAATTGAGAATCATCACTAGGGTACATCTTCCCACCATCATATTCTTCATACTTTGAAAACTAGCCCGGATGGGAGGTCATGTGGAAGTAAGCTCTAGAGCCTATCAACCATGCACACTCAAATACATTTATTGCCAAGGGTGCAATAAAGGCATTTATTGCATCATCTTGAGAGGACTTTTTGAACTCATTATCAAAATCACTCCTTTTTCTTTTTCTCCTCTTTGCAATCCCTAAGATAGCACTTAATCTTGTTGTAATTTTAACATCTAGCCCTGGAATTTCTAGGAATTTTGGATCTAGACTCGTTTATTTCCTTGTCCTTATTACCTTTCTCCTTCAATCTTCCACAAACAACTAGGGCCTCCTTAGTAGATTAAGAATCTCTTCATCTTATCTTTTCTAAGAGTAAAGTAACCACCATCTCATCCATCTTTAGCTTTGAGCTAGTGGATGAGGTAGTGCTACAAACTACCATCACCAAATGATCCCACAAGTTTGGAAAAGAACATAGAAGTGTCATACTTTGTCTTTACTCTAACAAAGTGCAACTAGGTCACCATAATATTGAACATGTTCAAATGCTCAAGCACAAAATCACCATCATCCATTCTCAAGGTATATAGCTTCTTTGTCAATAAAAGTTTATTAACCAAGCATTTAGCTTGGTATAAGTCTCCCAACTTATTTGAAATAGCTTGTGAGGTAGGTTCTTCATTTGCATTCAACAAAACTAAATTTGCTAAGAGCCTAATGAAGCCCTTTATCTTTTGGCCAATAGGCCATTAAAAATATGACAAGTCTTTCTGTCTTCCAAAAAATAATATAAATATGACATTTCCTATTTATTTGGTCGCAGTTAATTGTGCTCTGTCTTAGTGGCAAGTAGTCATTTATTGATCTTTCCTATTTATTTGGCTGATAGGCCATTCTATATGTGCACACATCTTGTAACTGCCAAAAAAATTTGGTAGTCCTAATAAAGAAATAATTTATTTGGTAGTCCTTCCTTTTTTTAGTCATAAAAAAAAATCGTCATAATACCAAAAAAGAATACACCTAATAAATATTAATTAATAGGGAATCTTTTTCCACAGTGGAATTAAATTCAATACATGAAAACCAAAGCATACAAGTAATAGAAAACAACTAATAAATCTTAATAAATTAAAAATGCATGAACAACCAATGCATGAACCGCCATGACAGCTAAATTAATTCCCAATTAATAAAGGAGATATAATTTCTTAAAAATTGCAACCAAAATGTTCATGCTTTGGAAAAAAACAATAATAAATTAAAAATGCATGAACCGCCATGACAGTTGAATTAATTCCCAATTACTAGGTATAATTTCTTACATAACTGCAAGTTTGTAAAGGCTGCAACAAGGACTCTGCCATGGATTTTTTGGTAATCCGAAGCTTTCTCAAACGAAGTTTCATTCATGGAATTGTTTCCCCAACATGCTTTAGGGTTTCAATCGGAGAGATCCAATCCTCCTACCAAACATCTCATGATTTTCTATAACAGGACAATGAAAGTCTACCAGGATGTTTCTCCTCAAAAGTGAGTTTTTTTTTTTTAATGTTTGATCCAATTTTTTCCTCAAGAGGCGAAACATTGGACTGAAAAGCTATTAAAGCATGTTAAAATCTCAATCTTTTATCTCATAATTTGATTCATCAACAGGGACAGGCTATAATGTTGATGGATGCGGGTAACGAAAATGCTCTGCATTCCAATGAGGATTCCTCCTCTTCCACCACTCCTTCAAATTTTGTACCTTCACCGACAAGATTAAGAAAAAAATGTTGCAAACCCAGAAGAGCCTACAGCTAGACTAAATCAAACACTCTTTTATTGCATTAAGTTCTCAACTCAGATTTGTAATAATTTACACTATAACAAATTTTAGTAAATAGTATTAACTGAAAAACTTTGGTTTCGCAAGTAAATTTTAGTTTCTTGATTGATTTGTATGGCAGCTTTCCTGTTATCACTTGGGAAAAGAATAATTAATTAATAATATCTTACTATTAGATCATAACATGTGAGCCCCCTATGATCTCACATAAAGTTGTTTAATAATATCAATGGAAAAAATTATGTTGATAAATTAAAGCTTTAGTTTTCTTGACTGAGCCTTTAAACAAAATTATGGCCTAAAATTATCTCACAATTTTTTGCACAAAAAAATTGTCTACATAATTATAAGCTTTTATTATTATTTTTCTTTTAGCTATTTGAAGATGGAAGTAGATAACCATCATTCAAACCAAAATCATAGCAATGTCAAAATCGTTCAGAAAAGAAAGCCAGATCTTAAAGGTGATATCTTATTCTTCATTGGAGTAGCCAAATCTACCAAAGCTACTGTAGCAAAATATCTTATTCTTTTAATTTATTTTACCAGATAATAAAATAAAACTCAAGAGATTTTGCTCTTCCTTTCTTTGGATGGATGCATGTGCATGCTTGTGATTTTTTACAAAGGGTTTTTTGAACCTTCCTCGTGCAACATGCAATTCACATTATAATCATATCTGAACTTGGAGAAAATAAATTAGTTAGAAATTCTGAAAAATAAATAATTAAAATTGCAAATTCAAATAGAAACAAACAAGAGAAATTACCTCAGAGGCATGAAGGTGCACTATGGTATTCATGGAGTGGACTATGGTATTCATGGAGTGCACTATGGTATTCATGGAGCTTCTTCTTGAGAGTCTCCTCTGAGATTTATCACAGAATAAAATAAAGTAAAATTTAAAAAAGCTAAATGAATAATTTCTTATGAATGAAATGTATTTTAAGTTTTAAATAACTACAAGTTTTCAAAATAGAAAAAGATAATTATTGTTTTTTTAATTATTTGTAGATAACTTGAGTTAGTTTTTTAGTAACAGATTGCTTTATTATTTGTTTAAAAATATGATCATGTTTTTTAAATTTATGAAGTGTTTTTTTATTTTTTATTATATATAGGTTATGATTATCCTTAAAATTAAATAAGATTAAATTAAAGATTTATATAAGATTTTATTGATAGGTTTTAAAATTGGCTGGGCTTAAACAACACACACTAAGCTTTAACTTGCTTAGGTGGTTGGTGGGCCCCTTCTCTTATTGACACATTAACAAAACAAAGTAAGAGAAAGGGCCCACCAACCACCTAAGCAAGTCAAAGCTTAGTGTGTGTTGTTTAAGCCCTTTAAAATTTATCAAGTTTCTTTCATTTAAAATAAGACAAGGAGGTTATTTAGAATAAAACAATAAAATTATTAATTTGGGTTAAATTTGATTTATTCAATTCTTGCATACAATAATTTATTTTGTTTTATTTTAAATTTAAGAATATAAATATTTAGATATCACTTATTAAAGGTTAAAATATTAGTTGTATAATAATACGAACTATTATAAATATTTCATTATTAGTTAGTCTTAATTAAATCAGTGTATTATTAAAAGATTGAACAAAGTAAAAAGTTAAATGAAAAATGTCTAGGAAAAGAAATATATCTAAAAGTCGGGGCTTAAATTTGACAGTCGACCTTGCCTGTCAAGCAATTTTTTTATGACAGTTATCTATTCAATGTTGCCTTTAAAATATAATGACACATTTTAATATAAATAAGTCATATAAAAACCAAATATATATATCAGCATAATCTTATATAAATTTTGACAGTTTGTTCAAAATCTCTCCTTTCATATAAAAACCAAATATACATATCAGCATAATCTTATATAAATTTTGATAGTTTATTCAAAATCTCTCCTTTCATATGATACAGTCTTTTTAAAATTGCAATTGTATTTTACAACAAAAATGCCTAAATACAGTTATACAACTGTCAAATTTAAGCCCTGCTAAAAGTAAACAAGAGTTAGAATCTTTTATACACTAATTATTTAACTTAGTGAACAGAATTAAATATTCATCTAATTAAAGTTTTAAAAATAGGGAACTGTTAGAAGAGTTTATTCCTCCCTAAAACATACCATACCCAATTATTAAAAAATATTAGTCTAAATATATTGAAACAATTAGAAAAAAAAAGAACATTATAAAATTGTATCCACAATTTTTTTAAAAGTTTTTTTAATAATTGGTTAGAATTTGTTTTAGTATTCTAATCTAATGTTAGTTTTATATTATGGGGTTAATAGTAGTGAACCTTGACTTAATGTCATAGAATGCACATGTAGTCATTAAATATACATTGTATGTTCATCATTTTTATTTTAGTGTTAATTAATTTCATTATAGAGTTATTTTGAATTAGGACTTCAACTTATTTTACAAATATATTGTGCATTACAAATTGATTAAATATACCTATCTTAATGGATATTTCTAACCCATTTACATTATGTTGTCAAGGTTGGAGTGTTTCTACTAAAATGGTAGAGCTAAGGATGAAAGACAGTGTGGAGCAAGTTCCTTTTTCAAGAAACCTTTTGACTTCCCCTAGTGAAGAAGTGCAAGAACAAGCACTTCAGGCCTTAGCCATTCTTGTAGACCACGCTTTTCGCTCCCACAACTTTGAAGCCATCCCTCATGATATTATTTTTGATTTGTTACCTTTCTTCAAACACACACATGCACTTCAATCAAAGTGAATGCCAAAATTAACTTTCCACACACACACACACATCCACATTAAACAAAGTGTGTAAAAATTAACTTTTCACACACACACAGACATGCATGCACATCTAGAGTGAATGCTAGCATTCATTCACACATTCATTAAGATTATTGTTAGGGTTAGGGTTAGCATTAGGATTAGGTTTAGGGTTAGATTAACAGTTAGTGTATAACTATGGTTGGGTTAGAATTATAGTTAGGGTTAGAATAAGAATATCTCAAATTTTGTAGGATGCAAGAATGGTATCATAAATCTACATTGTAGAGTTCAAACATTCATCAAACACATATTTTTAAGGAATGCTTCAAAAAGTATTATTTAAATAAGAGAGTTGAATTGCAAGTATTTTTTCCATCCTTTTAAAATTATGCTTTATAGTTAAAAGAATCAACTAATCAAATCATGATGATACGTTATAAAGAATAGTTAAATTGTGCATATCAAAATGGCCAAAACATAAAAAGAACAGTGCATATCAAAATATAAATATATACTATTTGGTGATAGGCCTATAAATATTTGTGCCTATCGGCCATTTGATAGCACCTTTGGTGCTTTAACTAGTTTGGTAGCAACTGTTAGCATTTTATCTCCGTTATCAACATTTAAAATTATCAATAACAAAACAAATTATCACAGCAAGATAGAATTGGCCAGTAGTGGGAGGGGTGGAGTTGGCTGTAACGGCCAAAACTTTTCTCCATAAAAAGCATTAAAAATTGTAGTTTCCTTATTGATAGGAGTGGCCGGTCTAGTCACAACAGAGCTTCAATCCATGAAGATATTTTGAAGAAATTGAGTCAAAAGGTGCTCCAAATTTGGACTAAGTTTGTTCTAATGTTGCAGGTATTAGTTTGTTTCCCTCCTCTTCTCTGGTTCCCTATTGTATGATTTTGATTTTTGGTAGCTTTTTAATGAATTTTTTTAAGTCTTTTTTTGGAACTATTTGTTCATTTTGGCATGTGTGCCTCCTTTTGTTGGTATTCTATATTTTGATTGTTTTGTGGACGAGGCTTGAATAGATATCCCCTTAGTATTATTAAAAAAAATGTATTAAAAAAAAATAAGTAATTGTGTTATAATGGTAGCATGGGCATTTGTAAGAGCGTGATTCAAGTTGAAATCCCTCAACTGCCATACCGAAGCCCACACATCCAGCAGCAATGTTGTGAGATTGTGAAGTAAGGATTACGCCATACATTTGAGCAATTAACATTGTTTACAAATTGCATTAATGTGGTCCAAATTTACTCAAAATCAAATTTAAGATGAGCAATGAACCTTGTTTATGAATCTCATTAATGTGGTCCAAATTTACTCAAAATTGAATTTAGGATGAGCCATAACCTGACCCAAAGTTTAGCAAGCTCAATAAAGTAAATATAAAAAATTAGAAAGGAGATTCCCCATCACCAAATACTTACTAATCAAATGAAATTCACAATGGATTAAATAATCTCTTTGATGATGGAAATTCAAGTACCAACTGACATGAAACAAAGTTACTATTGGAGAGGGGCACATGGGTCCAATTTAGATTAATTGGACCAAGGTTTGGTTAATGGTTAAGTCCATGCTTTTGGAAATCGATTGGTGGTTTCTTAGATCTCCTTGGCCTATATATATATTGGAGGCTTGGGATGGAGATGTTAGTGAGTTTTCTATTGTAGATACATGCACTCCAAATTGCTCTAGGATTCAAAGTATCAACTCCATGAGACTACAAATGTGTTGTAACTCTTTATTGAAGAATAGTACATTGAGTGTGCTTTGTTGCTGGGTTTTTTAGTTTTCCCCTAATGTCATTACTCTACTAGATTTGTTTAAATCTGCATCTTATTTATTTTTCTCTCTATTTGGATTAAGTGGGAAGACATGGATGAAGATGTAAAAAAGCATGTTAGCTATCTTGTTGAGGATTATGAGAAATTAAATCCTTCTTGAAATTATTTTGGGCACTAGTTTTACAAAGAAACCCTTAATTTGCTAGCATGTTAGTTGGTTTGTTTAGGTTTATGAGAAAATAAATCCTTCTTGAACTATAAGCATAATCCATCATCAAAAGAAATAATTCATGGAATTAAACTTGAAAATATTAAGCATTATGTGGGAATATATCCTACATCACTCACATTCACTTTTTCATCCATTTGAACATTAACATTCGACCTTTACAATGATTAACTATCCATTTGAGCATTAGCCTTTGACCATGACAATGATTGGTTATCCATTTGAACATTGCTATTTGACCATGATGATGACCAACTACCCGTTTGAGCATTTCCCTTTGACCATGATGACAACCAAGTATTCCATCACATACAACTTAAATCCAAGCCTTTTATCTAATCAACCATTGATGATAGACCAATTTCTAGTTTCCATAGGGTTGGCTACCATCTTTATCTTTAGCTATAGGGTGGTTCCTCCTAAATTGCGAGAGTAGTTTCCAATTTCCATGGGGTCAGCTATCATCTTTAGCCATCGAGTGGCTCCCACCAAATTGCCAAAGTAAAATCTAGTTTCTAATTTCTAGTTTCCATAAGGTCAACTACCATCTTTATCCATGGGGTGGATCTTGCCAAATCACCAGAGTAGTTTCCAATTTCTAGTTTTCATAGGGTTAGGTACCATCTTTAGCTATAGGGGACTCTCACCAAATCATAAAATTTCTAATCAAACTCATTAGAACCTCATTGTAAGCCTGACCTGGAATCTTCTATAGGTAGGTTTTTGATAGCCCTTATCACCATTAACATTGTCCCAACCTTTCAATTGTCATTTAACCATTGCAAGGTTTCTATTTCTATTATTTGACATGGGTCAATGATGTGTTTTCCATCCTTAGATTTTCTTAGGGAGAAAATATTTATAGATTCTCCTACCAAAACCAAAGTGGTTAAGATCAAGCTTATTTCCATGTAGCTATTAGATGCGTTCCAAATTTATGCTTAGAAATCATGAATTTCATTGTGTAAACATGTTGAATCCTTTATGATGATGTCAATTCTCTATGTTTATGTGTTAGCCTAGTTTTCTTTGTTAGAATACATTGACTACTATCTTTGGGTGCTTTACACAAATAGGTACAAGTGCTAGAACCAAGATCAAAGACAAAGATGAAGAGTCGTATCTCTCCTTTTTGGTATCAAGTATCCTTTACATTTCATAATTCATGTTACTATACTTTTCCCTTAACAAACTTCCTCCTGTAGCCTGTTGTAAGTCTACTAAATTGGGGGGAAATATAATTATAGAAGTTGCATATCTTGCAACTTCATTTTATGTTTTTTGTGTCAATTTTAGCCTAAGCCCATGTATGTGTGTTTTTGTCATGTTTTGACCCCTTATCCCTAGCCTAAGACATCCCTATCCATCCATGTCCCCTTTCCTATGTTGTCCCCATAGTCTTGTTTAGAGTTCGTATGTGTCAATTTTCATAGCTTTTGTCTCCCTTTCATCTATTAACCCCACATTTAATTTCCACTTTATGTATCCCCCTTTACCCCCTTCTTAAACCATTAAATGTGTGCTTATCCCCAACCTATCTTAAAATCCCAACTTTATCCATCCTAAATCCTACCTTGTTGATCTTATATTACATGTGACCACCCACCACAAGATGATCTTAATGTCTCCTTAAACATTGGGCCTAGTTCTCATTCACGGACAATGTTGACCATTTTCCACCTAATAGGGAAACCTTGACATTTCATCCTCCCACCACCAATTTGTAATGTAAGATAATTGATTGCTGGGGCTTTCCATCTATTATGTTTCTATCCTCAATCTCCCTTAGCAAGATCTTTAAATCAAACCACCTTTACCTCATTTTAACATAGAAAAAGAAAATTTAAGTTGCTCATTTTATTTTTGGTAGATGTACTCAAACATAACACTCCAACATTGCTTCAAAAAATTCTAAGAGTGAGCTAGCTTCATCCCCAACCTCTTAGATAATTTTTATGTGGCCATTGGATAATGCTACAACAAGATCTATGATAGTAGATAGCTAATTTCCAAGGGTTTTTATTAGGTTCAAGTCATTTCCTTTTATGTTTTTTATTTGCAATTTACTTATTTCTCATATTTTTCCATGAATCCTCTTCATACCTCTCCCCCACACCCCTCCAATCCATTCCATCCATTTCCCATTTCATTTTGATCCTTTTTTCATCTCCTACCCTCTCCATTTCTGTTATTGAAGCCATAAACCTTGTGTGTCTTCATTTCCTCCTAGTTTCTCTCAAAAAAATCCATCAATCCATATACATTTTCCTATTTTCAGACCCTATCCCATTCCCTTTTATTTCCATTAATCCTTCATTAAGTCATTTGGTCATTTTAGTGTGCTTTTCATTATCCCTTTGTGAATGCACACCATTGTTTATCACCTTTGAGAAGTGTTAGTCATTCTTCTATTAAACCCTCACTTGAGTGCTTCAAACATGTAGTTTCCCATTTTTATATGAATCCTTTTTAAAGTCCCTAAAGCCTTTTTGTTTGAACCCTCCATGTTTCCAAAACTTTTCTCCCACCCCCACTTGATTTATCATGTTTCCATCATCCATTAGCATTATCATCAAGGTTTTACATGTTCATGCTTTGATTCAGAATGATTTCATGGCATACACCAATTTTATAACATGTTATTTATTGGTATGTCAATATGGATTGGGCTTGAAAGCCCACAAGGGGACTAATTGAGGCAAACTCTCCCTTAACCACTTATTTTTGTAGGGTTTCCACTTACAAAGTGAAGTTGCAGGTTAGTTTCAGAGAGTTCTATAGGTTTTCAAAAAGGGTGATAGAAGTAAAGTACCACTCAAATCTAATGAAGAGGCCCCTATAAAAATTTCAAATGATAGTTTGACAAGGTCAAGCCACCCTAGGAGGTCAATGCCACCTTGTTGGCTGTCAAATAGGGTCAAGGTAGCCCAATAGGCCACCACTTGTTGTTTTTAGGACTTAAAGAACCCATTTCAAGCCCAAATTTTGCTACAGATTCATACTAGTCTTTAGAAGTCAACCATGATTAAAAAACCAAATCTTTATTCGATGAAAACACTCTAGTTTTTATATCTAATCTCACTTTTTCAATCATTTAATAACACTAGGTTTGTTGTTTTTTTTGGCATTTCCCTTACAAGTCAAGGCTTGAAATTTTGTTGGACACTCTTACATGTTGTTACCAATCATCCATATTAGTTTTAGAATGCAATGAATCTATTTTTCAGGTGAAACTATTCCATCTTCCCAAGTTACCTTATTCCTTTCAATCATTTATATCAAGACCCCTTAGATTTGCATGCAAGTACATGTCTTATGCTATTGACTGATACGTGTACACTTTTGAGAAGTTGAGAACCTCTATCAAGAACCCTTCTAACAAGTTTTAGACTTCCACCTACCTCATAGACAAGGCCACCCCCTGGACAATGTTGTTATGGGGGCTATCATGACCAATCAATGTTGTCATGGTGGTGTTTTCCTTTGAAAGACCTTGACCTTTTGATCTTGAAGCCTCCAAATTTCATAGGTAACATTAGAATATTATTTTGAGCAGTTTCTTAGTCGACTACTTCATCTCAAAGTGCATCTTGATCCACTTTTACACTACTCTTTATTTTCCATAATTAGTCAAATTTCTGATTTGTTGATTTCTAGATCCTAATTGTCCAAGTTTAACATAGTTTGTTCAATGATCAGTCAATTGTCTATCCTAGCTCTAGTGGTTGTTAATTAGTGTTATCTTAGTTGTAGATAGCCTTAGGGAGCATTGACTTGCACATTTTTTATGCACACACAACCATGCACGAAAGAAAACCAAACATTTTCACAACACTTAAACATATTAATTTTAAAAAGGTTCATCTTTCCAATTCCTTCATTGGGTTCCTAACATGGCCTAGTTGTCAAGTCCCATCCTTTTCACCCACCTACGATATGCTTAAGGGGAGGTGTCGATGTAAAATTTATTTTATTACACTTTAGGTATATTCATCTTGCTCGAGTGGATATTATAGAGATATTATGTATTTTTTCTATATATTTCTAGGATAAGTTTTCTATGCTTCCTTATTTTCTCTAGATAAGCTTTTCAAAAAACCATGCTTTCTTTCTATTTAGGAAATTGATGTAGCCAACAACATACACTTAATAGAATTGTGCCATTAATCATGTGTGAGAGCCAAAGATTTGAAATAATTGGAAAATAAAAAAACTTCTATTCACCAAATCTGCTACTATAATGAGAGAAAACTCTCTTATATCCAAGAAAACAAAAAAATCAAAAATTACCTTTTTTGGCAGATTTCGACAATTGTCAGATTTTGCCATTTTAGGTAATTTTGCATGCATATCTTGAGAATCCAGTTTTTTCTCAAAAACTTCTTAAAACTAAGGTAGGACGAAATGCCAACTAACATCCTAAATTTGAAACATGAGTTTCAAGTTATTAACAAAACAACTTTTTAAAAAATTAGGAAAAAACACTAAATTGCCATTTTGAGGGCCAAGATGAAAGTTTCAAGCCCTAAAAAAGTGCCAAGATGGGGTCCAACTAACTAGGGTGGGTTGGGAATCGACATGCCATCTCATAATGCATCCACCTATAAAATTTCAGCCCAAACCCACATCTGAGTCAAAAGTTATGATCTCTGGAAGTCCCTGCATCATTCTTCTCTAGTTGAAAAGAACACAGCTCCTGCAAGTGAGTGTCTTCAAACTGCTGCCACTTGACTAGATCCAACCTCTGCACTTCCCACTCCATAATCCATGTGATATCTGTTGGTGGCAATCCTTCCCACTGTACTAAATACTTGTTGTAATGCCCTTGCCGAGCGTAGATAGTTTTCTTATCAAGAACCTGTGCAATCTTTTCCTTCTTCTTATGGGGAATATGGTGGTGCCATGCCACTTCTAGTTGACTATCTTCAGCATCATCCTCACCATGGAATGCATATAAATTAGAAATATTAAGCACAGGAGAAATATCGAGATCATTTGGTAAACTGACCTCATATGCATTATCATTGATCTTCTTTGTAACTTTGCAAGGACCAATTTTCGTGTACTTCAACTTGTGGTATTTTCCAGAAGGAAACCACTCTTTTCTCAAATATACCATCACTAAGTCACCTTCATTGAATGTCTGATGTCATCTACTAACATCCACTATATTCTTGTACCTCTCATTAATGTCCTGCAACTTTTGTCTCATCTTTCTGCAACTGTTGAAGGTGTTCTGCAAATGCTTCCCCATCATCACTAACCCTATCTTTCATTGGTAGCTGTACCAAATCTAGAACATCCTTAGGATTCCTGCCATACACAATCTGGAAAGGGGAATTTTTCGTTGATCTGTTAACAGAACTATTGTAGACAAATTCGTCCTGGGGTAATGCCATGTCCCATTGTTTTGGCTTTTCTCCAACAATACACCTCAACAAATTTCCCAGACTCCGATTGACTACCTCTGTTTGCCCATCTATTTGAGGATGATAGGCACTAGTAAACTGTAACTTGGTCCCCATCTTCTTCCATAAAGTCCTTCAGAAATGACTGAGGAATTTAGTATCCTTATCATAGATAATAGTCTTTGGAACACCATATAGTCGAACAACTTTTGAAAAAAATAACTCTGCTACCCTCGTTGCATCATTAGTTTTCTTACAGGAAATAAAATGAACCATCTTGGAGAACCTATCAACAACTACAAAAATGGAGTCATTACCTCGTTGAGTATGTGGAAGTCCCAACACAAAGTCCATGCTCAAATTTGTCCATGGTGCAGTTGGTACTAGTAATGGCATATACAACCCTGTATTTTGTGAATGTCCCTTAGCCACTTGATAGATCCTACACCTTGTTACATACCTAGTTATATCCCTTTTCATCTTTGGCCAGTAATATTTATCTTCTATCAAGGCTATTGTCTTGTCCTTGCCAAAATGTCTAGCCAACCCACTACTATGAAATTCTTTGATAATGTTTTCCCTCATAGAGCCAGCGGGAATGCATAGTTGTTTTCCTTTAAATAGATACCCATCTTGCATAAAATATTCACCCCTAAAGTGATCCAAGTTACCAGATACTGGTGCCTTCAATTGTTCCACAATCTCCCAAAAATCATCATCAGACGCATACAAACTTTTGATGGCATCAAAACCAATCACCTCAGTTTCCATTGTGGTTAAAAGTGTAACATGCCTACTTAATGCATCTGCAATCTGATTTTGTTTTCCAGACTTATGCTTCAACACAAAATTGTAACCCTACAAGAAAGAGACCCACTTGGCATGCCTACTATTCAACTTTTTCTATGTGTTCAAGTATCTCAATGCAATATGATCTGTAAACAATACAAACTCCTGGGGAACTAGATAATGTCTCCAATGCCTCAAGGCTTGAACAATTGCATAAAATTCCAAATCATAAGTAGAATAATTCTTTCTCACTTCATTCAGCTTTTCACTAAAGAAAGCTATAGGTTTTCTAGCTTGGCTAAGTACAACACCTATTCCCACATGGGAGGCATCACATTCTACTTCAAATATCTTATCAAAATTTGGCAATGCAAGTATAGGTGCTTATGTTACCTTTTTCTTCAAGTACTTAAAGCTCTCCTCAGCATCCTTGGTCCATACAAACTCCCTTCCTTTGGTGCAATCTATTATAGGAGCTACAATACTACTGAAATTTTGAATGAACTTTCAATAGAAAGTGGCCAAGCCATGAAAAATTTTTACCTCTGTGATGCTGCTTGGACTAGGCCATTCTAGAATTGCCCTAACCTTTTCTGGATCCATTCTGACACCATCTTTAGAAAAGACAAAGCCTAAAAAAACCAAATTGTCCTGCATGAACCTACACTTCTTCAAATTGGCATAGAGCTTCTCCTTCCTTAACACACCAAATATGATCCTCAAGTGTTGTAAGTGTTCTTCTTTGCTATTACTATATACCAAAATATCATCAAAATAAACTACCACAAACTTACCAATGTAAGGTTTTAGTATAGTGTTTAGCAATCTCATAAATGTGTGAGGTGCATTTGATAACCCGAATGGCATGACCATCCACTCATATAATCTGTCTCCAGTCTTAAAGGTTGTCTTCCACTCATCCCCTTCTCGGATCTAGATTTGGTGCTAGCCACTTCGTAGGTCGATCTTGCTGAAATATTTGGCCCCTACAAGGACATCCATAATGTCCTCCATACGAGGTATAAGAAACTAATACTTGACAGTAATCTTATTAATTGCTGCTATAAGTGCACATCCTCCATGTTCCATTTTTTTGGGGTCAACAATGCAGGTACAGCACATGGGCTCATACTCTCTCTCACCACACCTTTACTAATGAGTTCTGTTACTTGCTTATTCAACTCTGCATGTTGTGTTGGATTCATCCTATAAGATACTTGGTTGGGTAGATTTGCTCCTGGAATCAAATCAATATGATGTTGAATATCTCTCTTTGGTGGTAGACCATTAGGTAATTCATTAGGCACAACATCAACAAATTCTTTCAATAGCTCTGCTACTTCTGGGGGAACTGAAATGTCTTCCTCTTCACCCTTTTTCACTACTAATGTATAACACCCTGTCACCTTCATTTCTTTAACAAGATCTCTTTCAGACAACATGGTCTCACCTTTTCCTTCATCCTTGAGAGGCAACAAAATCACCTTAGAGCCATCTTTCCAAAAGGTGTATGTGTTTTTCTCTCCATCGTGCATAACTTTTCTATCATACTGCCATGGCTTTCCCAATAACACATGACAGGCATCCATTGGGACAACATCACACCATATCTCATCCTAATAGATCTTCCCTATGCTAAACTTAATTAGGCATCTTTTATCAACAGTGACTTCATTTCCCTTTTTAAACCATGCAATGCGGTATGGATGAGGATGTTTTTCACAGTGTAAATTCAAATTTTCTACCATTTCTTTAGAAACCATATTTTCACAACTACCTCCATCAACAATAACTTGACATACCTTGCCACCCGAAGTGCATCTGGCTCTAAAGACATTAGTTTGAAGCCATGAACCATCAGAGCTTTTGGCTTGTGTTTTCTCCTTCTCTGGAATCACCATTGCTCTTCTCATCATGAGACTTTCTCCCACATCTGGTGGAACCTCTAGTTCCATCCCTTCCACTTCATGTTGCGTTTGAATTAGGTTCACCCTAGGTTGTCCTCCTTGATTTCTTTCTTGCATGTTATAATTCAAATTCCCTATGACCTTTTTCTCCACATCTGAAACAAGTGAAAGGCCTTCTCTGGTTTCCCCATCCTCTACTGCTACCATAACCTCTACCTCTTTGAAATCCCCTTCCTCGTTCTTGATTCGGATGATCTTGTCGAGTGTCTACTTGTTTTTCCAATCCATGGGATGACTCTGCCCTGCCATAATTTGAACCTCCTCGAAATAGGGTTGATGTACCCCTTCTTCCTCCTCTATTCCTCTGATGGTATTGTCTGTTTTGTTTTTCTTCAGCCTTTAGAGCCAATTGGTAAGCCTCTTCCATACTGTTGAGTCAATGCATGCTCAATTCATCTTGAATAGAGAATTTAAGGCCATTCACATATCTACCAGCCATCTATTCATCAGTTTCTTGATGCTCTATACATATAGACAGCATATAAAACTCATTTGTATAATCTTGCACAGAAGAGAGGTTCTATTTTAAATTTTGAAACCTACGAAAAAGGGTTTGCGCATAATCTATAGGCAAAATTTCTTCTCTCAACTTCTTCTCCATTTTATTCCATGTCCTAATCTTATCCTTGCCTTTCCTTGTTTGTTCCTTTTGAAGATGATCCCACCAAATCATTTCATGACCCTTTAATTTGGTGCATGTGAATTTCACCTTCTTTTCCTCTGTCATGGATTTCCATTCAAAAAAAATTCTCATGGTATTCAACCAGTCTATCAACTCCTCTAGTTTAAGACTACCTGCATAACCTAAAACATCAACCTTGATCCCTTCATTTTTCCCTTCTAAGGCCCTGAGCATCCTCTCTTCAAAACTCATGCCTTCTAATTCTTCTTCTTCATGTTTTGTATCTTGATCTGCACCTCCTCAACCTATCTCTTCATCAGATTCATCTCCTCCTTTACCCAGTCTTTGGTTTTCCATCCGTGTTGTAAGTTCAACTACTTGCCTTTGCAGATTTTGCATTTCTCTATGCATCTGGGCAAGACAGCCTCTTCCTCTTCCTCTCCCAGCCATCTTCCTGCTCTGATACCAGATGATGTAGCCAACAACATACACTCAATAGAATTGTGCCATTAATCATGTGTGAGAGCCAAAGATTTGAAATAATTGGAAAATAAAAAAACTTCTATTCACCAACTCTGCTGTTACAATGAGAGAAAACTCTCTTATCCAAGAAAACAAAAAAATCAAAAATTGCCTTTTTTTGGCAAATTTTGACAATTGTCAAATTTTGCCATTTTAGGTAATTTTGCATGCATATCTTGAGAATCCAGTTTTTCCCCAAAAACTTCCTACAACTAAGGTAGGATGAAATGCCAACTAACATCCTAAATTCGAAACATGAGTTTCAAGTTATTAACAAAACAACTTTTTAAAAAATAGGAAAAAACACTAAATTGCCATTTTGAGGGCCAAGATGAAAGTTTCAAGCCCTGAAAAAGTGCCAAGACGGGGTCCAACCAACTAGGGTGGGTTGGGAATCCACATGCCACCTCATAACACATCCACCTATAAAATTTCAGCCCAAACCCACATCTGAGTCAAAAGTTATGACCTCCGGAAGTCCCTGCATCAGAAATCAATTTCTTATTCTCATATCCTCTTGTATTCTCTTTGAAATAAAAACTTCATTTCATTTTATAGTTGCTCAATTTGGGGAATAAGATAGTGCTCTATTCATTCTTTCATGCCTATAAGTTTTATTTATGCACTAGGTAGTTTGCTGTAATTGTTTTCAAGTTCCTTAAGTTAGAATTAATTCAACATATGCATTAAATCTTACAAAAGATGAGAGGGCTTATAAGGTTATATATGTTTGAATTTTGTTAATCCATAAGTGTTGGAATTTGTTGAACTTTGAGGTATCCTTCAATTCTTTATTACTAATTCTATTTTTTTAATGAAATGACAAGCTATGATGCAAACTCTCAATTGCAAGTAACCAATGGAAAAATATTAAAGGGGTCACAATATTGAAATAGCTATCATTGTCATATAAATAAAACTTTCACCAATAGTTGTAGCATGTGAATAATATGGAAGATGAGCTAGCAATTCAAGGAAGAGCAATGCTCAAGCATTTGAAGCATGTATCTTTGGACATAAAGAGATAGAGGAGAGAAACGTTGGAGGAAACTAAAGAAATCAACCAAGGATGAGGCCACTTGAAAGAATCATGGGTATTAGTAAGAAAACCATTTCAAGCACTAAGTATGACCCCAAAATGAACTTAAAGTTCATGAAGCTAGAAAGTTATAGTAGTATAAAAGAAAATTCAGCAACATATTAAGCCCAATCACACATCAAAAGTAAGCATGGCATGATAATCACTTGAGAGGCACCCCAAATGAAGAAGAGAATAAATATAAAAGGTGATAACTTCCTCATGAAGCACCTTTAAGAGGGGCAATTACATCTAAGTTAATTATTCAAAGATAATAGCTTATCTTGTGAGATGTTAGGCTCCCCATTAAATCTTTCTAGTCTCAAAGTAGTTATTGTGTTTAAAATTTATTTTTCCATTAGCATGAACCTTATATTTGCTCCATCCCTGATATTAGCTCTACTATATTTGGGAGGTAGAACCTTTTTTAGGCCTTTGAAAGGAAGTAGAGGCGTAGAATATGTTTCCTACACTAATTTATGAGAGTAGGTATGTGCAAAAATAATTAAATCTTATAGTTATAGTGAAAAACAACACATAGACAATATACCATAACATAGTGATTACATGGGGAATACCCTTTCAAGAGAAAAACTCCACACTCAAAATCAAGAGCCAATTATATTATCAATAACAAAGGTTACAATATAATATCTAATGATATGCCCTCATAGTAGTATCACCCACACAGAGTTTTGGAGCAATTTTGGTAGCATAACTATACCTCCATTATACATACTCCAACCCAAAGCACCCAATAAATAGATGAAGCACAAATAGGAAATCATCAAATGGTTTTGGAAAACCATGAGCAAACCCACAAGAAGTATGGTGCCCAAATTCATGGCACAAATTCAAATTCCCCCTTGGTCTTGGTCTTCTAGGCTATTTTTAGCTTATTTTCTTACACCCTGGTGTATTGTCATATTTGACCACCCAAATTGGGCACCTCAATTTGGCTCCATTATGCATTCAAAGATGTTTTATGACATGCATCATGAACTATCATAATGCTAGTCAAGATTCTAATGTAACTCCCCTATAATCATGCTCTTATGCATCATAGAATCTATTATGAGTAACTCCCATCTTATAATGCCATAAGATGCCCTTACACATCGTAATGACATTAGATGCTCTTACAACTTATTCCATGTTTTACAAAATATTTGACATGTGGCTAAGAATTCCACCTCAAAGTGGGATGTCCTATTTTCTAATATAAGGCCAAAATAATAAATAAATACAAATAATTAATAAATTGAAACATTAGGATGCATGGTTGAGGTAGCGTTTTCAACATTCTCCTACGTGTTGAATACCTTTCAAAAGAGCAAAAGGTAACTCCATTAAAATCTAAATACTAGGGGCCATGAGGCTCATAGACTTGCTACACCACATAAACTTATTTGTGCTCATCAACTTTGTCAATGCATCTACAACATTCTATAAAGTGTCAACCATCTCTAGCATCACCCTCCAATCCTTTACCACATCTTGAACAAAATGGTACTAGACATTTATGTGCTTCATCCTGACATGAAAGGTCAAGTTCTTTGCTAGACATATGGCACTCTAAATGTCACAAACAACTCTAATAGCTCCTTGACTCAACCTCATTTGAACACAATCTCTTAATCCAAATGACCTCCTTACAAGCATGAGTATCTACCATGTCCTTATCCTTTGAAGTGGTCAATGCAATGATAGCCTATTTCTTACTCATCTAATTGATAGCACCACCAAACAAATTAAATACATATGCACTAGTGGATTTTCTATTGTTGACATCTCCTACCCAATCTAAATCCACAAATCCATGAATATCCATTGATTTGTTGGTCCCTTGTAGAATCACCATGATAAAAAAAATAGAGTACATAGAAGTACCGCACAAATACTTGAAGACCCTCTTAATTGAATCCCAATGATCTTGTCTAAGATTAGCCATAAAATGACTCAAGACTCCCATTGCTTGGGCAATGCCTAGTCTAATACAGACCATAGCATACATCAAACTACTAAAAACACTAGCCTAAGGCACATGGTCCATGTCGTCCATCTCACCAAGTGTAGTTAGACATTGCTCCATAGATAATTTAGTCCCCACCAAAATAGGAAAATTCAATGGTTTTCAAATTGACATGCCAAATCTATCCAACATAGAGTTCACATACATACTCTACCCTAACTAGAGATTTCTATTCACTCTATCTCTTATGATCTATGTTCCTAAGATAAACTTAGTAGACCCCAAGTCCTTCATATCAAATAGTGTTGAAAGCTAAGACCTCAAATCACAAATCACATCCTTATTGTTACCAAAATAACATATCATCTATGTACAATGTGATAATAAGAAATAGATCACTATCTTTATAGTAAACACGATGATTTGATTTGGATCTTAGAAATTCCAATCCCAATACAAAATAATCAAGCTTTTGGTAGCACATTCTAGGAGACTGTTTGAGATCATATAAAGATTTTTCAATTTGTAAACTGAAGACTCCTTATCTTTTTTGACATAGTGCTCTAGTTGTGACATATAGATCTCTTCCTTCAATTTTCCATGCATGAATGATCGCTTCACATCTATCTATTCAACCTCTATAAATTAAAATCTACTGCTATAGATAACTTGAACTTGACATATTCCAGCCTAGCAACTGGGGAAAATATCACCAAAGTCTATCACCTTAACATGGGAATATCATTTTGTAACTATCTTGCCTTGTACTTTTTAGTACTTCCATTCAAGTTGAACTTCTTGAACACCCATTTACATCCATTGGGAAATGGTACCAGGTACCATGTGTCATTATTTTTCAATGTAACCATCTCCTCATCCATAGTCACTCTCCAAGACACGGAATCATCCATATCCATCACCTCCTTCATAGTTCTAGGTTCATCAATATTAAGCAAAGCAAAAATACATATCCAACCAAGAGGAGTGTAGCTTTTTAGTTGATGTCTCTATTGAGTGGACCTCCTCAAGAGCCAAGGTGGAGGTTCTATCTTCTCTTCTAAACTATCTAAGTTATCCTCCTCTTCAAGTCCTTCATAAGCTTCCAATTTAGCCTTCTCTTGATCTTGGGTGGTAGTTGAACCACAACTTTCTTTCCATCCTCTTCTAGCTACAACACTATGGAAGAAGGTTTTATCTCTCTAAAAATAACACTTTTGTTATATAGAACTCTCTTGGTAATAGGGTTGAAAAGATTATACCCTTTCACACCAACAACATAGCCGATGAAGATACATTTCATTGCCTTGTTCTCCAACTTTGACCACTTCTACCTAGAGACACATGAATATGTATTGCAACCAAAAACATTATGTTGTAATTAGGATTTTCTACCCATCCATGTCTCCATAGGGCCATTGTCAACAAGAGTTGATATGAGACCTACTAATTAGGTAATAAACCATAGCTACGCTTCTACTAGAATTTTTTCTTTAATATGACTCCATCGAGCATGCTCCTAGCCCTTTCCATGAATGTCTTATGCATTCTTTCTACAACTCTATTTTGTGTAGGGGTATATTGTGTTGTCTTATGTCTCTTTATTCTATTCTCCTTATAGAATCTATCAAAATTTATAGAACAAAACTCACCACCATGATCACTGGTCCTCAACACCTTAATCTTCCTACCAGTCTAATTTTCCAAAAGGGCCTTAAACTCCTTAAACTAACTAAAGACTTCAGATTTACTCCTGAAGAAATATAACCATGTCCTAGACTAATCATCTATAAAAGATATGTAGTATAAAGACATACAAATTGAAGGAATATTAACAAGACCAAATAGTTATGAATGAATCAAGTCCAACACCCCAAAAGATTTATGAGAACAAGAATAAAACTAAACATGGTTCTATTTTCCATATATACAATGTTCACAAAAATTAAATTCAAGAGTATAATCATTCAATCAATCAACGATATTTTTCTTTAGGGTCCTTAGACCCCTCTCACCTATATGACCCATTCTTTAGTGTCATAGCATTGTCTTCTCTACAGGTAACTTGCTCTTTGAAGCAAGATCTTTCTTAGGTACCCAAAAAACATGGCCATTAGAAGTAGAGACAACACTCCTCTTTATTGTTGTTTCTAATGGTGAAGGTATATTGTAGGAACAAAAGAACTATTACGCTAAACAATGCTTGCATCTAGTTGAAATAGAGTGCCCACACAAACACCCTTGGTGATCACTATAGATCCTCACACCATCTTACACCCTCCACTAGAGAAAACAACCTGCACACCTGCATCATTAAGTTTGCTAACTGATAACAAGTTTCATACCAAACTAAAGACATGCAAAACACCACTATTTCCCTTCACCGTTCCATTAAGGAATTGAATCAACACTCTACCTGGCCAACTATGCTTAATTGAGAATCATCACTAGGGTACATCTTCCCACCATCATATTCTTCATACTTTGAAAACTAGCCCGGATGGGAGGTCATGTGGAAGTAAGCTCTAGAGCCTATCAACCATGCACACTCAAATACATTTATTGCCAAGGCTGCAATAAAGGCTTCTACTGCATCATCTTGAGAGGACTTTTTGAACTCATTATCAAAATCACTTCGTTTTCTTTTTTATCCTCTTTGCAATCTCTAAGATATTGCTTAGTCTTGTTGCAATTTTAACATCTAGCCTTGGAATTTCTAGGAATTTTGGATCTAGACTTGTTTATTTCCTTGTCCTTCTTACCTTTCTCCTTCAATCTTCCACAAACAACTAGGGCCTCCTTGGTAGATTTAGAATCTCTTCATCCTATATTTTCTAAGAGTAAAGTAACCACCACCTCATCCATCTTTAGCTTTGAGCTAGTGTAGATGGATGAGGTATTGCTACAAACTACCATCACCAAATGATCCCACAAGTTTGGAAAAGAACATAGAAGTGTCATACTTTGTCTTCACTCTAACAAAGTGCAACTAGGTCACCATCATATTGAACATGTTCAAATGCTCAAGCACAAAATCACCATCATCCATTCTCAAGGTATATAGCTTCTTTGTCAATAAAAGTTTATTAACCAAGGATTTAGCTTGGTATAAGTCTCCCAACTTATTTGAAATAACTTGTGAGCTAGGTTCTTCATTTGCATTCAATAAAACTAAATTTGCTAAGAGTCTAATGAAGCCCTTTATCTTTTCATCGATAGGCCATTAAAAATATGACACGTCTTTCTGTCTTCCAAAAAATTATATAAATATGACATTTCCTATTTATTTGGTGGTAGTTATTTGTGCTCTGTCTTAGTGGCAAGTAGTCATTTATTGATCTTTCCTATTTATTTGGTAGCAACTGTTAGCATTTTATCTCTATTATCAACATTTAAAATTATCAATAACAAAACAAATTATCACAGCAAGATAGAAGTGGCCAGTAGTGGGAGGGGTCGAGTCAGCTGTAACGGCCAAATCTTTTCCCCATTAAAAGCATTAAAAATTGTAGTTTCCTTATTGATAGGAGTGGTCGGTCTAGTCACAGCAGAGCTTCAATCCATGAAAATCTTTTGAAGAAATTGAGTCAAAAGGTGTTCCAAATTTGGAGTTAGTGTGTTCTAATGTTGCAGGTGTTGGTTTGTTTCCCACCTCTTCTTTGGTTCCCTGTTGTATAATTTTGATTTTTGGTATTTTTTTTAAAAAAAATTAAGTCTTTTTTTTTGAACTGTTTGTTCATTTTGGCCTGTGTCCCTCCTTTTGTTGGTATTATATATTTCAATTATTTTGTGGATGAGGCCTAAATAGATATCCCCTTTAATATTATTAAAAATATATATATGAAAAAAAATTAAGTAATTGTGTTATAATGGTAGCATGGACATTTGTAAGAGGGTGATTCAGGTTGAAATCCCTCAACTGCCATACCGAAGCCCACACATCCAACAACAATGTTGTGAGATTGAGAAGGAAGGATTAAGCCATACATTTGAGCAATTAACATTGTTTACAAATCTCATTAATGTGGTCCAAATTTACTCAAATCCAATTTAAGATGAGCAATGAACCTTGTTTACAAATCTCATTAATGTGGTCCAAACTTACTCAAAATTGAATTTAGGATGAGCCATAACCTGACCCAAAGTTTAGCAAGCTCAATAAAGTAAATATAAAAAATCTAGAAAGGAGATTCCCCATCACCAAATACTTACTAATCAAATGAAATTCACAATGGATTAAATAATCTCTTTGATGATAGAAATTCAAGTATCAATTGACATGAAACAGAGTTACTATTGGAGAGGTGTACATGGGTCCAATTTAGATTAATTGGACCAAGGTTTGGCTAATGGTTAAGTCAATGGTTTTGGAAATCGATTAAGAATAATACATTGAGTGTGCTTTGTTGCTGGGTTTTCTAGTTTTCCCCTAATGTCATTACTCTACTAGATTTGTTTAAGTCTACATCTTATTTCTTTGTTTTTCTATTTGGTTTAAGTGGGAAGACATGGATGAGGATGTAAAAAAGCATGTTAGCTAGCTTGTTGAGGTTTATGAGAAAGTAAATCCTTCTTGAAATTATTTTGGGCACTAGTTTTACAAAGAAACCCTCAATTTTCTAGCATGTTAGTTGGTTTGTTGAGGTTTATGAAAAAGTAAATCCTTCTTGAACTATAAGTATAATCCACTGTCAAAAGAAATAATTCATGGAATTAAACTTGAAAAGATTAAGCATTATCTTTTTAACTTGAAAAGATTAAGCATTATCTCTTTAACTCTCCTTCTATACACGATAGGCTCAAACATGTAGGAAGACCAAATCTTAGCACTATCAAAATCATAATGTTGCAGTTTGATTTAAAGTGATAGTTGAAGTACATTCATACACAAAAAGTTAAATTTCAAAGCTATTTCAAATGCACACATATACACAAGAATTGTAGTTACACTCCACACAATTGTACACACACACTCCACACAAAATGAATGTTAAATTCATTTACACAAAAACACACTCCACTCAAAGTGAAAATCAAAGTATTTTTATACATACATAAACACACTCCACAACACAAACTGAACTTTTTAAAATACACGAACACACTCCACATAAAGTGATTACATTCATACACAAAAAAAAAATGCATGAAAAAATGAATGTCAAAGTACTTTCAAACATAGACACATAATGCAAACCAAAGTTAGTTTAAACAAACACGCACATGCACTTTAGACAAAGTGAATGCCAAAATTAGCTTTTCACACACACACACACACACACACATAGACAGTGAATGCCAATGTTTATTCACAGTGAATATCATTGATGTTTGAAAGTATTTTTGTACATATACTTCACACAAAGTGAATGCCAAAGTATTTTTGTACATACACATAATGAAACACACAAAGTAAACATCATTGATGTTTGAAAGTATTTTTGTACATATACTTCACACAAAGTGAATGCCAAAGTATTTTTGTACATACACATAGTGAATGCACACATGTGCGTGCACTATTTTTGTATAGAGACACAGATACACAATGAATGTCAAAGTGTGCACACACACAAAGTGAATGCCAAAGTTCATTCACACACATGTGCACACACAATGAATGCCAAAGATAACTTTCAAATCTACCCGCACACACAATGAAAGTCAAAGTTCATTCAAACACACACACACAATACCAAACTTTATTCACACCACACACACACAATACCAAACTTTATTCACACACACCTACACGTGTACATATAGTGAATGCCAAATTTCATTCACACACAATGAATGCCAAAGCTAACTTTCAAACCCATCCCCCCACACACACAATGAAATCCAATGTTCACACATACAATGAATGCCAAAGTTCATTCAAGCCAATGTTCACACATACAATGAATGTCAAAATTCATTCAAGCGCACATGCGCACACACAATGAATTTTTTGTACATACACTTCACAAAAAATGTAAACATCAAAGTATTTTTGTATATATAGATATAGTGAATTCCAAAGTTCATTCACATACAATGAATGTCAAAGTTAACTTTCAATCCCCAACACACACAATAAAAACTAAAGTTCATTTAAAGATGTGTACACATAAGCTGAACATCATTGAAGTTTGAAAGTAATTTTATACACACTTCACACAAAGTGAACATCAAAGAATTTGTATACACACAGGGACACACAATGAATCTTGAAATTCAATCACACACCAAAGTTCACTCAAAAAACACACACACACACAAAATAATTTAAAAGTTCAATCAAACACACACAGACATATGAGACAAAGTGGATACCAAAGTTAGATTGTGCACAAATACTCCACACAAAATGAATGTTAAAGTTCATTCACACACAAACACACTCCACATAAAGTGATAGTTGAAGTACAATCATACCAAAAAAATGAATGTCAAAGTACTTTCAAACACAAACACATAGCGCAAACCAAAGTTTCAACATGCTGGTTCCCAAAATAACTACAACCTGAAACCCTAAAACATTTTACAATCACCTAGGCCAGGGGTGTCATCAGGGTGATTAAAAGAGGTTTATCAATAGGTTAAGGGTAATTTTGGCCAACTTACAGGAGTGTGTAGATTCCTCTACACTTTAAGCTCAGCTAGGCTTAGGAGGGTAATCTTGGAGGTATCCCTCAAAAGTGATTGAGATCAACAAAATATATTATCCCATTTGTGACTTTGCAACAATACCCAAATCATTGTTTTAATCCCAAACCTTGTCACTGGACTAAAACACACTTGTTACACTTGATAACCTCCCTTTTAAGCTGATGAGAGCAACCTACAAAATGAGGATGCTTATGGAATTGTAACTGCATTTAAAACTTGATATATTGTTTTAATTTTTAATGAGTTTGGGTGATCACAAGCTTCTCAAATTGGTACCTATCCATTGGGTTGCAGAGTCTCATGTTTATCAAAGGAACATAATTACAAGGAAATGTATACCTATTTGAAGATTTGGATGCATAAAAATCAATATCAAACCATGAGAATTCTTAGTAATCCAACACCATACAACATTATTCCATATGTAATACTGCAATAACCATTTACAAAGCTTGAAAATGGATTAAGAGCTGTCACATTCATTCAAATCATATTTTACAATCATACCACTAAATGTGGCAAGAGAAAACCCAAGTTGCGATAGAGGTTTCCTGAAAGAACACTTACGGAAATGGAGAAAAATAATAATTGATATCAAGATTACAATATATTTCACATATACTTCTAATAGTTGCTTCCTAAAGAACAAAAAATGATCATTGGTCGTTGCCCTAACTGAATCTAGACCTCTGCACCTGTAGAGAGAAATGCTGCCCAAAAATGACCAACCCTTAAAAAGAGTTTCAATTTTCAATTTATAGCCTTCACAACTCATATATGAGGATGAAATAGGTGGGAAAAACCCCAACAACCCCACCAAATACAATAAAAACATAAATTTTAACTACCCATTTCGTATTAATGGTGATCCCAAAAGTTGTTGGCACATTTTTGGGCTTTCGGCAGGTATCGGGTCAGCGGGAGGACATAGAACTTTTAGACCCTTTTGGAAAAAGTCCAAAAATCTTGTTGGGTCCCGAAATCTTGATGGGGCCTAAAGTGTTGAAAGTTAAAACTTAAAGTTTGACGTGAAACTGCATGAAAAACATAACTCTTTCCTCAAAAAATTATTTAAAATTTTGAACATTTGCACCTCCAAATTTGCCTTGAAAATTCAGGGGGTCTGAGAAGATTTTGGACTAGGACCAAAAGTCCCATCAGCCCCCAGAGTCTTGAAATGCCCTCAGGTCCTGAAATGCCCTCAGGTCTTGAAATGCTCTTAGGCCCCAAAATCTACTGAGAAACAGTGCCTCAAATTAGTGGCTTGAAGATCTTCCTACAGTTTGTGAGCTCATCTCTTATCGGCTTGATTGTTCATTATCGACGGGATCTTATTCTCTGTCCCCTCGATGGACTGAAATCTCTTTATGACTTGTCGTTAAGTCTCTCATCGGTCGGACTAAAGTATATCGGTGGGACCTTGGTTGAGGTCCCTTCGACAGGCTGATGAACTGTTGTTTGACAATGATGAATGAATAATTGGTAGGGGTGATGCGTTACGCATATCAGAGTGATAGTTAGGAGTCAGAGAGACATGGTTTCTTGTCTCTTCAACATTTTGAATAACTCTATCGAATGCTGGTAACTATTCAATTCATTGGGAAATTAATGTGGCTGCCACTTAGGCAATGAAGATCGAGGTCAAATCCTAGATGCGAAGTGTTGGCAAACAGTTTGGAAATTGATGAGACTTAGAGAATTCGAGGAGATCTTGAATGAAGTCCCTTCAATAGTTTGGTGTGTCCCAGATAGTTAAACCAAACTATGAACGTTAGCCTATAGGAATTGAATTGATTAGGTTTCTGGTATAGTCTGGAATGTAAAACAGTCGGTTATTCGAACATCTGTAGAATGGGGTTGTAATGTTGTAATGCTAAAATAAATATGCATTGGTTCGATTGAGCAAAGTGAGGATATACTAACAGGTGTTCTCTAGATTGAATAAGATGTAAAGTATCTGTGAAAAGGTGTAGAGCCTGCAGTTGTATTGTAACTGTATTCTTTGGTTGTTGAATAATACAATGGGTTTGATCTTTTGGAGTGTGGGGTTTTTTTCCCTTAAGGTTTTCCCCACGTAAACCTTTGTGTTCTTGTTCTCTAATTTGTCTCTCATACTTTGTGATTCTACTTATTGAATCTATTTAACAATTGCTGCTGAAACTTGTTTATTTCTAAATTGCAATTACTTCCTTCTGAGGGTTAATGTGTGAAATGAACTATGTCTGATTCCGCTTTGTGGCATAGTTTTGTGTGTTTTTGAAGCAATTTAAAGCTACCTATGACATTGTTGTTCTCAGATTTTCCTTCTAAGATGGTCTCATTTCCTTACAATTGGTATCAGAGCCTTCTGCTAGGATTTAATTGTTCCCGGTGTTTCTGGTTCTTTGTATTTCTTCTATGAAGATTTCTTAACCTGGCAAGCTTGCAGAAATTAGAAGGAATCAACTGATGATTGATCCTTGTTTGAGTGGAAGTCTTGCACTTGATCTTGTTTTCATTTCACAATAGGCACTTGAAGGATGGTGAAGATGGAGAAACTAGAGCTGGTCATATTGAAATGATTTGGTTTGAGGCTCCTAGTTGACAGCGAAATAATCTTAATGCATGGGGTGGGATTTCTTTGCTTTGTGGTTGTGTTGCAGTAAAGTTTTCATATTGGGTGTCTATGTGAGAGGCTCCCTTATGATATGGAGAAGCTTGTGTTGTTGTTCAACTATGAAGTAATGTTCTTCTACTGGGTGTTTGTTCCTATTTTTGGAAGACATTGTTTCAGTATACCCTAATTGCATGTAGGCTATGGAGTTGATCATTGGATGATCTGGAAGCTTCTATAATAGCCTGCCTCTCTCAGATGCATGTGTATGTTGGTAGTTGTAGAGTTATCCTAAAGATCTTGTACTATTGTTTCCTTTTAAGGATGTGTTGTACTTGCATGTCTCAGATTCACATTCCTAGGATCTGAGGGGTTTTATAGTTTTTCCTAAAATCTATGGTTATGCATATTCATGATAATCCATTATTCTAGTCTAACTATTATGGTGTTTATTGTTTCAAAATTTTGAGTCGTCAATATGTGAAGTGGGTATGGATGTGCATGGGTGTTTTTTAAGACACAGTGGTTTTGTAGGTTTTACACAGTCAAGAAAAAACTTGTGGTTATGTGGAGCTGTTGCTAAGCTATTTTCTAGACCTTGGCTTTTTGGGGTGTTTCTTGATGAGATAGTTGCATTTTTGCATGTATGCTTCATGCATGGTATGATGAGGTTTGTAGCTTTCTTAGTGTGGAGATGTTGGTATGTGATTTGTCACTCATAATATCTACAGTATTTGCTTGACGAATTCCTTGACTAGGATAACACATATGTGGACTAGTTTGGCAAATCAGATCTATGGTTGATTTAATGTTTGAGTCTTATGGTCTACATGTTATCTTCTTGTTACCTCAGTCTACAGGTTTCTAATATGATGATGAATTTGCATGTTTCATGTTTTGGATCTACGAGTTATGCAGTTTTGTGGGCCGATCACCTATTTGATTGTAGTGGGATAACTCAAAAGTGGACTGTCTATATCCACAATATTGATTCTATGTTTATGAAGACTTGTTAGCTAGCCTTGTCTGTGGTCACTTGTACATTGGTCCAGTTGTTTTGAGATGAGAGGATGGATGGTGTTGGGTACTTGTATAGTCGGTGTTGAGGACCTGTAGCATGTGTATCACAATGTCATGAAGAACTTGGATGCACATCTTTGTGTAAGTTTTTGATAGTGATACTATATTTTCTACTTGGTTTGAAGATCTTGGTGTCACTTGGTGTGATTGTCAGATGAACGTGTTGAAGAGTGGACCTTAAGGATTTTTAGATTAGTAGAAGTTTGGTCATGATGATTGGAAAGCTCAGTTGCCACGGTTTAGTGGGAGCTTTAGCATTAACTGTGTGTTCATCACTTAGTGGTGAATAATCTTCCTTAGTGTTGCAGATGTTACTAGGAGGAGCTTTTAGATCCCTGTTGCTGTAGAAAGGTTCTTTTGCATTTGTGTGGACACTATGTGAGGATGTGAAACATCTTAGAGCCATTAAGGACTTAAGGAGTCTTCAATTGAGGTGTTGGTGGTGCTTGATAGGTGATGTTGGTTTAGACTATGTTGCTATTATGTGATGATATACTCTTGATTCTAGATTAAAATTTTAGCATGATACGTTTTACTTGAGACCATGTTATGTTCACTTGTAGCATGGAATCTCCTAAGTGGGATGATAAGATCATGATGTTATGACAAGTTCCTGATTCAGATGATTGGAGCTTTGATAGTGGTCTAGTGATTCTCTGTGTTTTGGGTACATTGATCATTTTCTTGATTACTTCATGATGGTGCAGTCATGCTTTGGATTTTAGCATGAGATGATTGTTTGCAGGTGCTCATGGATACATGGAGAATGAGGTGAGGCTATATCTCTCTTAAGAGGAGAGAAGTGTTGTTGAGATGGTTACTCTTGATGAGATTTCAGCAGAAAGTCTAAGGAGCCTACACCTTGGTTAGACGTGAGTTCAACAGAGACCTGTGAGGAGATTGCTCTTGGAGGATTCATGATGGCTTGCATATCTTGGAGGAGCATTTTCATTCCCACTCTTGGTTTGTTCGACAGTTTATGATTTGAGAGGTATTTTCCCATTATATCTTTCAAATGTGTTATGTTTCATACTTTGATTCTTATAGGATTGAGTTGGTACTATGGAGACTCATTTGAGGATGGTTTAGCATGAGTGTATATACTTCATCTTTCATAGATATGGATCATGAACTACTATTAGATGGCTCTGGGGGATTCATTGTGAGAAATGGATAGCATGGTTATCTCCTTGAGATTTCATTTTTCATTTATGATGAGGACTGTCAAGAGATAGGTTATGGGCTGATTTCCTGAGATGGGAAATGGAGTAGTTTGATCTTCTTTGAGAAGCTTACATCCATGTAGTTTACATATGTTGTGTTTGATCTCTTGAGATTGAACATGTTTAGGTGTTGTTATGTTGTTATCTTTAGGGTTTTATGAAGGAGATCATACTTGACATAGTTGGCATTTAGAGGTGTATGTAGAAGGATTTTCTACAAGTATATGATGTGTAGTGTTTCTCTCTTTGGTCCTAGTTATCTTCCTGGATGTTTGGTTTCACATCACATTGGTTTGAGGTTTGATTGGAGCTATTTGTGATCACTAGCCTGTGGTCATGTGTTTTCACTTATGTTCTTGGGTGGTGACATGGAGGTTCTATTATCTCTTTCCTTTGTTGGGTGTGGAGAACTTAGGATAGTTCTGGATTGGTGGTGAGAATTGTTCTTGCAGGTTACTTGTTTACAGGTTTTGCATATCATTGTGAATGTTCCTTGGTGCTACATGATGTTTACACTTTCTATATGATGCTATTGGTAGACTTGGTATGCCTTGATTATTTTCAGTTTTGCATTACCCATGCAATGGCAATTCTTGGATGTATTTGGTCTTCTTCGACTATGTAGAGGAAAACTAATGCATTGTAGACTTAACATAATTCAGGGTAAAACCTATCTGAACAATCCACTCTATCATTGTACTTCCTACATTAAATCATCAACCAAGGAGCATAAGCTTATGATGGTATTGCACTATATGTACCTTTATGGACTCAAATCCTCTTAACTATCCCATTCAACCCTATTTTGATTAGCCTAGTCTGCTAAAATTCGTAGAAATTTATGAACAACAAAAATAGTTTAAAATCTAGTTGCTACAGGTACCTTCAGCATAAGTTGTAGATGACTATTAATAATAGGAAATTATAGAATTAACTCAAAACATTCTAAATGATAAAAGAACTAGTGCTAACCTCCAGAGGACTTCAAATAGACACAGCATGCATTCACTCATAGATCATACTACTATATTTTAACAATTAACATATTCTAATTAACCCACACTGCATTTATACATAAACAAAAAAATTGATTAACAAGAATGCATAAAAGAAATGAGGAAATAAAGGAAGTGAGGATCAGTACCTTTTGTGGCCAGCTCAGGGGACTGACTCACTTAACTTGAAATCAAATCAAATCAATTAAAGATATTCACGCATCTACATAACATGTAGTTCTATTCATTCCATCTCAAAAATAGAATCTTCTTCAGATTTTATTCAAATCAAAACATGTCTGGATAATTGTTATTGAAACAAAGTAACAGCTAAGTAACTGGAAAGTAAAAAGCAACTAACTTAACAACGAACTCATCCCTCTAACTTATACAAAAATGGGAGAGTTTTATGCAACTACTAACTAATCTTCAATCAATCCAACCCTAGATACTAGGATACAAGTTTCATGATTGATTTATTAATCTAACTGGTCAAAAGAAGAAAAGTCTTGTTCAAACAAGAACTCTCATGAAACGGTTTGTATGAAAAACCAGTCATAGACTGCATTTAGAACAAGTCTTGTTTTCTGCATTTATTCCAATCCATGATGGTACAGCTTCATCCTCCATCTGTCTTCTCTTTTGGCATTCAAACTGCACTTCACTTAATTCCCCTGTCCTGCAACTCGCTGCAATTGTTCTTTCCTTGATGCCACGTCCTTGTTGCACAGGGTTAATTGTCTAAACATATGCACACAAAATAGATTTCATATTTAAACCATAGGATTCTATCTATATCACATGCATACTTATATTTTAAGTCATTCACTTGATAATATCACCACCACATTCCATATTAACAACATAGATTTAAAGTCTTTGAAAAGTATATGAGAAACAACATATAGTAATGGTGATGTTTGTAAAGTATCTACAGGATCATATGAAAAGGTTTTAAAAACATATGAAAAGAGTATGAAAAGAAGTCAATAATTCAACCCATCATCTCCCCCAACTCCTCTTTTCCTTGTCCCCAAGCAAAATCAAGGAACTAAACATCTAGGGGAGAAGATTATAGTGCAAAGTGATTCGTCTGAGGTCCATGACTTCTCTGACTCCTTGTCCCTATTTAAGATAAAAACCATTGTAGCAGGCAAGCCTATCCATCCTGACCAATTCTGCATCCCTACATTTATCACTCTTTTCCCCTGTCCAATATGGTACTGGGTAAAGGAGAATAGAAGGGTGAAATGTGAGTGGTAGCCATGCTACTCCTGTTTGCTCTGAAATCCTGATATACCTATGTAGCCTCTCAAACATGTTCATGAAATTGTGGAAGGAGTGGGGCTCTTTCCTCTGGAGTGTCAGAGTAAGACTGTCCCACCTATTCTGTACATATCTGAGACAATGTTGAAGCATGGGTCTAGCTAACTGATGTATTCTTTTATGGTCTCATAGCCACATATCCATGATTACTTTACCTAGACCTTTATGTGAAAGGAGCCTCAACCATTGTGTGAGAATTATATCAGGGTTTAATGCTTCTTGTCTAACCTGTAATGGCACTATTTTCTCCTTCTCTAGATACTTATCCATTAACTCTCCTCTGATCTTTCCATTTCTAAAGTATGACAATAGTGCCCAGATCTGTAAAGCCCCAACATAAATGGAAGGGTTCTATTCTTTGTCCTCCTCCATTAGGTAGTTATGTAGATAGTATTCACACAATTGATCATGTTCTTCCAAGCTGACCTCTTTAAAATGATTGCAAAGAATGTGTCTGAAATGCAAGTCAAGTTGATTATTAATGAATCTATTGAACTGAAAACTAAGAAACTTTTCCTTTAAAAACAATGCATAAACTCTTGGTGGAGGTCTACATCCAATGATTTGCATAGCTCTATCAATGACCTCTATCAGATGATTCTCCAACCTTTTGATTACCAAATCCTTTTCCTCAACTGATGCATTAATACTTTATTTCTCTTTTTCCCAGTTCTCCTTTTCATTCTTTGTTTTATGAGTCAGTTCCATTAATTCAAAGCCTAGAGACAGAGTGGTATGGTACCCTGGGGTTTTTGTCACAAAAGGTTGGAGAGTGAGTACTTCATCCTCTTCAATTTTTGTTTTACTTACAGCCAGTTGTGCTAATAAATCTAGATTGGAACCATGGCCATAAGTCTGAATTTTCTCTTCCAACTCTTGAATCCTTTTCTCTTTTTCTTTATCTTTCTCCTCATACCCCTTTACCTGTTCTTCTAGCTGTCTTATTCTATCCAAAGCTTCTTGAAGTTCTTTTCTAATATTTATGTCCTCCAATAATTCTTTTTCTTTTTCAAAATTTAAATTTTCATCATCACCTTCTCCAGGAATATCAAAAAATTCTTGAGTACAATTATCAGGTACAAACTTCCCCATTTTCCTTGCAGTAAACAAATCCTCTGACTCAGAATCAGAAGAAGAAACATACCTTCTTTTCTTGGCAGACACATTGGCATTATCACAGGTGTCAGCAAAGACATCCTCAGGAGGAATTTCTCCTTTGTCTAAATCTAAATTCAGTGGAATTGGATCACTGTCTTGCTAGCCTTTATCTTTTTCCTCTAATTTATGTTCCTCAACAACTTTTTCCTTGGCACTTTTCCTCTTTAGCCTACCTAAGCGTCTAGGAGTGACAGTCTCCTGCTTATCTTCCTTTTTCCTCCTCTCCTTGTCCCTCTTCTTCCTTCTTTCCCATGTATTTTCTTCTTTCATTGTGCTCTTATGCTTCTTCACACCCTTCCTATTCTTCATTTCTTTACCAGATGTTGAAGGAGTGCTTTTAGCTTTAGGGGTAGATGATGAGGGTTCTTCTACTGCTACAGGCCTAAATTTTGAAGGATTTTCATCTTGTGGCTCTTCATGCTCAGTTTCATATGGAGGCTCATCTTCTAGTTCAAGTGCCTCTAATAGTGTTGAAATATCCACACACCCCTTAAAAGCTTTCCACTCAACCTGTGGGTACTGAATTCTCAAACTTCTCTTTATTAATAGGGCTATTAAACAATGATGGGATAGAGTGGTGTCTGTCTGTTGTTTCTGGTATTCAGAAGACATTCTTTTTGAACAACATACTATACAGAAAATTTGGAACATTGACCAATTTTTCATGTCGTAGAAGAGTGAGCAATTTGAAATGTACAGTATATAACATGTTATATCAACCATCACAGGTAATATATTTGATGATGTATGAAGCACATTTTCCCCAAAAGAAGGGAAGAGATAATCGCTTCATACCTTGTGTGGTGGATTCCAAGTGTTCACCTCTCTCATAGAATTCCTCCCTCATCGTAGCTGCATCAGCTCTAGCTGGGTATTCGGACCCTATTCGTGGTAACCCTGTGACCTGAGCAATAGCTATTTTGGAAGCATCTACAGTCAATCCTTTCACCATTGCTGCATCATACTTTAATGTGAATGCAAATTCTTTTGCCATATCCTCATCATATTCTTTCAATTTCAGAAAGTAATCTAACCACCCCACTCTTGTAAAGAGTAGAAGAACCATTACATCTTCCGGTATTTATTTATGTGTAGAGGGTTCTCTTCTGATTGCATCCCCTCCCATGATTTCTGTAAATTGCAATCTCTACAATGTCAATTTCTACTTAACAGTGCCAATTTCTACTGCTTCAATTCGCCACCCCAAAAAGAACCGACTTACAATTTATGTCTCTCCTTTCTTCTCCACTGTAACTTCCTTAGGGTAATAGGTTCACTCACTAGCAAAATAGGGTAAGTTCATGGCGTAGGAGGTTTTAGCTAGTTTTTCTTGAAAGGTAAAAGATGGTGAATGGCAAAAATTGAAAAAAAACCCCTCCCCCAACTTAAGTTTGAAGTGACCTCACTTCACTTGTCAATTGATATGGAATGAGGAGCATTGATTAAATAATATGGTGGATAATATTCTCGCATGCACGAAATAAACTACAAGTAATTATGAATATAAAAAGAAAGCTAGTTTCAATTATTGAAAGTTACCTAATGTACATATGGAATGGAAAGAAATAATTAACACACCTTAGAACTTGTGAACATAGACTGAGGATGTGATTTGATATGCATGCGGCGAACAGGAAGGTGGCAGGTATGGCGGTAGAGATATGATGTGATGGCGCATAAAGGCGAAGAAAAATGAACAACTCATGAATGGGAGTTGATATTTTTGGTAATGGAGTGGAGTTATTTTGAAATGAATGCGGGCATGCGGAATGGCGGGAAAAATTGGGTATTGTTCACCAAACTATGGAAGAAAGTTGCATACAAGAGTTGCTACAAGTGCCGCCAGCACAAATCCTGACTGTGTAATTACAGATGCAATGTATCAAGTCCCAGCTGAGTCAGGTCCCTATATGATAGTGATAAACAGGTCTTGGTGGAAGTAACTATGGTAACCATGGATATTGTTGTTACATCCCTAATTCTGGCTTGTTTTTACTTTTTACTTTTACATAGACATAAGTGAATCTATTTGATAAATATTTGATGTTGTGATTAATGTCATGGAAAATATAGATTCTATTGAATATCAGTGATGTAATTAAAGGCAATGCATATGTTGTATTGATTAAATAATTTGTATTATGTGAATTTGGTTTATTATTTATGAGATTTATGAAGGACTAACGATGCACTGATCATAATTTGTTAATTGCAAGTTTTATACAGGATTACAAGTTGTTGATGACTCTCTGAGAAAAGAGAGAGAGTATCTTCCGAGGAGAGGAGAATAGACCTTAGGTTATGAGTGTTTATTTGCCAACTAAGTATAGTGTTTAACAAATTGTGAACTCTGAGTCGGTTGAGGTAAGTCACGTTTTGTTAGTTAAAATCTTGGATCTATTCGGCAAGTTGTCAATGTCTTTAGATTTCTTTCTAGGTTAGTCGTGTGTGTCGACCTTGTCTTTCGTGAAAAATGACGTTTTCATAATAGAATATTAACCGTTACGACTAACGCGATCTTATGTCGACCACGTTGCAAATAGTTGCATTTGCGTCGTTAAATTATAGATGGTCCAATTATTGTCATTTAAACATCAGGTGTAAATTCTTCACAAGACAAAAATGACTTGATTTAGTGTGTGATCATGCAAGGGAGACTAGCTCGACCCATGCACAAGTTACATAAAAGCATCTTTATTAATGCTATTGATAGTATTCTCATCATACTGTGGTCATAATTTCACGTAAAGTTATAGTGATCTTTTGAGATGGTTGTCAAATAATATCCACCACCTTCTCTATATTCATATTTATCTATCATTTTCTTTATATATATATATATATTGAGAGAGAAATCTTTATCCATAAGAAACAATTACTGCCTCATTCTTTCCTTCTTACTGTTTATGCCTATCGTTGAAGAAGTCCACAATGTGGACGTAGCCTTGTTAACCATTAGACAAGTGGTTGAGCAGGGCGCAATTGAGGAGTTTTTAACCACCTTGGTGTTAATGAGGGTGTCAGCCTCTTTAAGAAAAATAGTAGTGTTTTATATCACGTTTTTTTTCTCCTTACGTGTGACGTCCTCATTTGTAACCTTTACGTCTTAAGTGGATTCTATTATAACTTGCTAAGTTGTGGAACCGTGTAATTAGATGGGGGCATTAGTTGACAGACGTGGTAATAATGAGAAAGACTCATTGATGAGTCGTGGGGGAGAGTTGTTTAAGAGGAAAATGACTCTATGGGAGACGACACCATTCTTCTCTGTAGCTTGTTTGTTTTGTTGTCTAGGATTCTTCTTAAGAAGGGCGACGTTGTTGCATTGATCAAAGGAATAGACTACAACCTGTGTGCTATCTGTGACAAGGAGAGAAAAGTAGCAGGTTCTTTTTCTCATTCGATAAACTTGCATTATGTGTAATACTTGTATTACTTCCTTGATCTCTTTCAAACTGTGAATCACTCTTCATGTTTTATATGGCCAACGCCATTGTTCATGGTAGGCAGATGTGTTTAAGTATAAAAATGATAGGATAGTTCTTAACTAGGATTTGAGTGTAAACATAGTCGTTTCATATTTGTTATCAAAACCTTTAAGAAATAGTTTTAACGTTAGTAATACAATCTTATTTATAAAACATATTATCTCTCTGTTTGTGTTGACAAATATAAGACAAGTTGTACAGAGACATAAGCACATCTTTTATTTCTCTATTATCACTATGTCAACCTATAAATTTAGTGAAGTCAATCTAGTTTTTGCGAATATAGGACTCATTGTTTAATAATTTCATACTTTCAACTTCAATATTATATATGATTACTTTATATGTATATATTCCTTTATGAGATAATCATCACAGGATGATAACATGAGATAGTAAATTCTTATCTTAGTTTGATTTCCATTCTATAATGTCGAATCCATCCCGGTTGATATCTTAATGGAATCATTAGGATAATTGTAAATAAGTTTTCATTGCAAAGGAGATTAACCTTTCGTTAAAGACCGAACAACCTCATAATGATGAGAATGTTTATGTCGAAGGCAGACTTAGCATGATTAGGGTAGCTACAGTTATAGTTTTCCTTCTATTAAGAAGAACATTTTAGTTCTAGAAAATAAGCTTTGCTATAAGAAGTATACTTTGCTTCTAATGAAGATTCGAGGTGTGATGATTTCTCTATAGCAGGTTAAGACTAGTACACTTGTATGTTTAGCGTTGTTGAGGCAAAAAGAGGGAAACATAGATTTGATTTTCATTTGGGATAGCAACTGGAATTAATCCATCATTATGGAGTCAAACTATACCTTTATGACTTTATAGATTGATATGTACATTTATGATTTTTATTCCATTATGATGGAATAGAAAAGAAAGACAAACCCTAGATTGACCCAATAGGGTAAATTTAATAAATGAACCTTTTTGGTTACAACTTTTATAGCTATTTATATATAGGTCATTATATGAAGGGTTAAGTACCTTAATTTGATTATCTATTCCCCAAGTCAAAGTATATTTTTATCGTAACCTATAAATGCCTAAACCTTGATCAAGTGACTCTTTTAGACATTATAAATTGACTTAGGTTCTTAAGTATAGACAAGCTTAGGATCTCAGGTATTGCAAAGATGCAATGAGAATCCTAGTAATGAAATATAATCCATAAGGTTTATGGAATAATGACAGTTATTGCAACTTGTCTTACGTCAGATAAACCAAAAATATTGTAGTTGTCAAGATTATATAAGTTGACCAAGTCAAACTATAGGAATATGACAGTATCCAAGTCAAGTTGGGGTGGGTGAACATTATGACCATTGTCAGTTCATCGTATCTAGATTGCATAGCCTATTGGAAAAATCATACTTAGCTAGAGGGTATCTAGGGTTGTATGATTAATATACTTATGTAGGATACAACACTATGTACTCAAAAGGCAAATTACCACTGGTCACCTTTGGTCTATACTCCTCGTGAAGGGTAGGGCCACTTCCTATATGGAAGATGTGTGGGAGACTGCCAGTCTGTGGATGGAGGAAAAGCACTGGAAGATGCTCTCTCTCTCTCTCTCTCTCTCTCTCTCTCTCTCTCTCTCTCTCTCTCTCTCTCTCTCTCTCTCTCTCTCTCTCTCTCTCTCTCTCTCTCTCTCTCTCTCTCTCTCGTAGAAAACATGCCAAGGCTTGTGATAAAGATGTCAGATTTCCAGACGCAGTACCTCTTGTGACTTATGTATTAAAAGGCTATGTAAATAATTATCTATTGCAGATACTTGTACTTGTAAAAGACAAAATGTCATATTGGTATCATGTTGTTTATTTAAGAAAAGAAATTATGCAATTTGTTGTAACTTGATTTTTAAAGATGAATAAAAGAAAAAATTTTACCATCATTTTTACATTGCATGATTTATCTCTTGGTAAATATCTATGTTTAGACTTGTTTTAGAACTTGGATGTTACAATCATGTCGTGTGTGCATGTGATTTTAAAGAAAGGAAAATTAAGTCTCAGTGACAGGGGTTGAGTCATGGAACTCAACCTCTGCATCACTAGACTCATTGGGTGGATCATCTTCTATTATTAGCTCAATGGGTGTCGCAGAGCCTTCATTAAGAGTATCTTGAGGACCATATTGAGTGGCTAGAGAGACTAGAAAATCATCTTTTTGAAGTGGTTTCTTGTACAGTTTTAGCCTGTGTCCATTCACTAGGAATGAAAATCTTACCTCATCTAAGGTTTGCAATTGGACTGCACCATTAGGGAATACTTGTTGAATCTCATATGGGCCCAACCATCGTGACTGAATCTTGCCTTTGAAATCTTTGTATCTGGAATCATATAGAAGTGCCCAATCACCAGTAATGAATTCCTTGGTCATGATGTACTTGTCATGCCACTTAATCCTTTGTTTATGTATGACTTCTGTGTGGTGGATGGCTTCTAATCTGATCTCATCAAGAGCATTCAAATGTTATAATCTGTCCTTTTGTGCTTCTGTCAAATCCATCCCTAGTTTTGTTGTTGTCCTTAGGGTTTTGTATTCAAATTCTATAGGCAGGACTGTTGTCTTGCCATAAACCAATTTATAAGAGGTGAACCCTATAGTTGTCTTCCATGTGGTTCTATATTCCCAAACAGCTTCTGGTAACTTGGAAACCCAATCTCTTCTATGAAGATGTACTGTTTTGGTCAATATATTCTCAAGCTACTTGTTTGTAACTTCAACCTAACCATTTGCCTGAGGATGGTAGGGAGTGGACTTTTTATGTCTAATCTTGTACTCTTCTACCAGTTTTGTGATTAAATCTAATGTAAATTGTGGCCCTTGGTCAGTGACTATCTCCCTTGGTACACCATATCTAGTGAATATTTCTGCATACAAAAATTTTGCCACATTGCCATCTCTAGCAAACTACAAAGCTTTAACTTCCACCCATTTGGTTAAGTGATCAGTACATACCAGTATATATTCCTTGTTGTTTGAAGTAGGAGAAATAAGACCAACAAAATCTAGTCCCGACTTATCAAAAGGTGCCAATGTTATTTTTGGTTGTTAAGGCATTTCATCACTTCTTGTAGGTCTGCCCATCCTTTGACATCTATCACAACTTCTAGTGTACTTGATAACATCTTTGTGAAGTGTTGGCCAGTAGTATCCTGTTGTTAATATTTTGAAGGTTGTCCTCTTAGCAGCAAAATATCCACCACAAGGCTCATCATGACATGCCTTCATTATATCAAACACTTCATCCTCTTTGATACATCTTCTCATAATATTGTCTAGACCAGTGTAAAATAGGAATCTAGAAATCCAAGAGTAAGGGAAACATTTGTGAACTAGCTACCTCTTCTCCCTTGGAGAGAAGTAACCTAGAATCTGCCCTGTAACCAAATAATTGGCTATATATACATACCATGGAGTGTGTATAGTTAGAGAACTCATCAAGAAAAGAATCATCAACCACTCCTTCTGAGGACTGTGTAGGCAGTCTAGATAGAAAATCGGCTACTACATTAGCTTTGCCTAGTTTGTCAACAATTGTTGTATCAAATTCCTATAACGACAATAACCATCTTACAGGTCTTCCACCCACTATTGGCTTATTCATCAAATATCTGATTGATGCATGATCTGTATGTATGAATACTTTATAACCAGTTATGTAGTGCTTGAATTTGTTAATTGCATTAACAACAGCTAACATTTCTTTTTCTGTCACATTATAGTTCAACTCAGCTCCCTGCAGGTTTTTACTTACATAGTATATGGCATACTCTTTGTTTCCTTCCTGTTGGCCTAAAACTACCCCAATGGCAAGGTCTGATGCATCCGTATGGATATGAAAAGGTAATGTCCAATTTAGACCTCTAAGAATTAGAGCTTGTGTTAATGATGCTTTCAGCTTTTCAAATGAGTTCTGACAGTCTGCAGTCCACTCAAATTCAATGCCTTTTGTCAATAGAGTGAACAGAGGTGCAACAATCTTGCTAAAATCTTGGATAAACTGCCTGTAGTAACCTGCATGTCCAAGGAAACTCCTTACATCCTTCTGTCTTCATGGAATAGGCAGGGTAGATATGATTTCAATCTTCTTTGGGTCAACTTGGATTCCTGCACTTCATATGAAATGTCCCAAGACTATTCCCTGTGTCACCATCATAAAACATTTTTCATTACTCAGAGATAGATTGTGCTTTGTGCATCTCTTTAAAACTTTCTCCAAGTTGTGTAAAGCTTCATCATATGTTTCACCATATGTGGTGAAGTCATCCATGTAAATTTCCATGTTGTCATGGGCAAAATTAGAGAAAATATTGACGACTGCTTTCTGAAAAGTTATTGGAGCATTGCACAAACCAAAAGGCAAGATAGAATATGCGTAGGTCCCCCAGAGGCAGGTAACTGTTGTCTTATCTTGATCCTCTGGTGCAATGTTGATCTGGTTATAGACACTAAAACCATCAAGAAATGAGAAATATTTCTTCCCTGCCAAAGAGTCAAGAACTTGATCAATAAAGGGCAATGGAAAGTGATATTTTCTAGTTGCAACATTTAGTTCTCTATAATCCACACAAACCCTCCATTTGCCACCTTTTTTGGGAACTATTACCAATGGTGAAACCCATTCACTATCTGAAATGGGGTCTTTGAATCCTACATCTAACAACTTTTGGAGTTCATCTTTCACTATTTCTCTTAGAGTAGGGTTCATTCATCTTTGTTGCTGCCTAATAGGTCTGTGCCTATCATCAATGTAAATATTATGCATGCATAAGGCATGATCAATGTCTTTCATATTACTATAGTCCCATGCAAAGGTTGTTCATGTTTTTGCAATATTGTGTGTAGGGATTGTTGTTGCTCATTAGTCAATGCCTTATTAATAGTCAACATCCTCCCTAGTTTGATTTCCAAATATTTAGACATCTCTTGCACACATGACAGGTCAAGGTTAGGTATTACTAGCAAGCATTGTTGGGGTAAGAAGGTATGAAATATTTGAGATACCTCCTCTGAGGAATTGTTGGGTGATATGCTTCTTAAGGGGTCTTGTAAGCAAGATAAACAATCATGTTGCTGAGGATGCCTCCCACAATCATTTTGGATGATATGAGCGATCGTCTCATCTTCATCTTGAATATCCAATAAGGGGTTGCATTCAATAGTCATAAAGGTTTGCAGAGAATAGTTGTCCTCATCTTCTAGGGTAGACCAAATGGTCTGCTCAAGCTCATGATATGGTTGGGCTGGTGGGTATAAAAACAATTTCTTGGTGATAGTCCCATTAGATATGATCATGTTACCTGACCTACAACCTATAAATGCATCTGTTGTGGCAAGCCATGGTCTGCCTAGTATGAGAGGATAACCAGTAAGGTTAACTTTAGGCTGGAGTACTATAAAATCAATAGGATATTCTTAGGAATCTAATGCAATGACCAAGTCCTTAATGACTCCTTCAGGCTTAACTCTAGACCTATCAGCTAATTGTAAAACTGTTTGAGTAGGTTTGAGGTCATTCAACTAGAGTGTCTGCATTGTCTCCTTAGTCATTACATTAATTGCAGCACCTAAATCTATCAGAGTATTATTAATCAAGGTCCCATTGATTTTCACATCCACTACTAGACTACCTGGATCTGTATATTTGGGAATAGTTATATTACCCAACATGATATTAGTAAGATTACCCAAAACATGGACTATCTGAGGATCTACTTTATTCCTTCCTAGCTTCTTTATGCAAAGATCCCTAATAGTCTTAGTGTAGATAGGAATATCCTTGATGGCTTGGATTAGGGGAATCTTTATGCTTATATCTTTTAACTGGCTGAGAAGGACAGTATCAGTTTGGGTTGTTTGTTTTTGCATGGCCAAGTGCTCAGGGAGAGGAGGAAACTTCTGGTGTAGGGTAGTTTGGGCATCTTGGGGTGATTCAGGTTCCAAAGGTGGTTTATCTGAGGGTTCCTTTGTGGGTTCCTCATCATTAAGTTATGTGATTTGTGGAGATGAAGGCCCTGCAAGTTGTTTCCCTGCTCTATGGTGAACATTACTCACCTCTACCCCATAAGTGGGGTATTGCATTACCTCGTTAGTATAAGCCTATTGGAAGGGCTTGTTGTTAGGGTTAGGTTCAGGTTGGGCAGGGATTTGGGTAGGTCTAAGAGGTGGAGCTTGAGGAGTGGAAGGAGGTGGTATTATTATTAGTTGTTGGGGCTGAGGTGGAATCATAGGTTGCTGGTAATTTGTATTTTGCTACCAATGTTGGCCTTTATTCCATTGAGGTTGCCATTGATGCTGCTATGTGGGGCATTGGGGGTTATAGTTGGAACCTTGGAAACTTTGTTGGGGCCATGAGTTTGGCTGCTATTAGTTCCAACCTGGTTGTGGAGCAGGCCATTATGGGGTTTACCATTGATTTTGAGGATTAGGCCATTATTGGTTCCATGTAGGAATATTTTGGTTTGGAGCAGGAAAAGGTGAAATGTAATTAAGTGGGTTAGATGGTATACCTTGTCTTTGCTACCAAGGTCTCCTTTGAGCAATGAAGAACAACTGCCCATCCTCTCCTTCAAATGGTTGGAATTCTGGCCTTTCAAACTTTTCTTGCTAGATACTGGCCACCCTCCTGGATTTATGGTTAGCCTTCCTTTGTCTATAGCTGGGGCAATATCTAGTGAGCATGGCTTCTACCTCCTCCCGTTTCTTCTTAATGTGAAGAGTGTCCAACTGTGTACCCAAATGACTAATGATATCTTCCTTCATGTTGGGTAGCATGTTGTTGATTTCAACTCGAGAAACTCCACTGGTTGCCTTGTTTGTGATGGATGTTCTATCTCCCCTTGGTCTTTTGGCAAAAGTTCATGAATAGTTTCTACAAATTTTGCATATTGCTTCAAAAGGTATTTGAGATATCACCTTGCCCAATGAGATTCAGGGCATCCATACAATCTTCTTTAACTCCTCTCAAAAATACCAGTTTCAGTGATTCTTTAGATAATCTATTTTGAGGGTCCTTTTTCAAGGCAAACTGAAACCTTTCAACATAATCATCGAATGGTTCATCCTCTTTCTATGTCATCCTAAAGATGTCATCTCTCCTCCTGTCATGTCCTCGGCAGTAATCTTGGTATTTTTCCAAGAATATCTCCTTCATTGTATCCCAGTCTGGGATAATATCTCTTCGTAGAACCATAAACTATCTCAGGGTTGCATCCTTGAGAGTGGAAAGAAAGAGTTTAATCCTGTGAACATCTGTAGTGTAGTCATAACTTCTGCATAGGATATCAAACTCAAACAGAAACGTGTCTAGGTCCTCTGTCACTAAGCCATAGAAAACTGGTAATGCTAAAGGTGGAATGTTTTTCAACACTGCAAGCCTCTCCTGATCAGTGATGGGGAACTCAAATGTTGCATGCTCTGGTGGTGGATCATCCACCGCTGCATCTGCCATGGTTCTAAAGGTTTCTTTTGTAGCTATAGAAGAAGCTGATGAAGATGTTGGGGATGCTGATGAAGATGGAGGAACAAATCCTTCGTTTGCAGCAAGTCCCACTTGATAATTGGTAAAATCAGCAATATCTTCTGAAGCCTGATAATTTGAAGGGAGAAATCTTCCTTGGTTGTCTCTCTGCTTCTGCATATAGAAATTTTAGCTTTTGTATACTGGCGGTCCTGCACAATGTTAGTTCGATTTTAGATGTTTATGTAGAGTGAAGTTATCAATCCCAATGCTGAAATTCAAACTTAAACTATGGAAATTTGACAATTGAGCCTATAAAGGTGGCACAATCCCTGGCAACGGCACCAAAAATGTAGAGGAAAACTAATGCATTGTAGACTTAACATAATTCAAGGTAAAACCTATCTGAATATTCCACTCTATCATTGTACTTCCTACATTAAATCATCAACCAAGGAGCATAAGCTTATGATGGTACTGCACTGTATGTGCCCTTATGGACTCAAATCCTCTTAACTATCTCATTCAACCCTATTCTAATTAGCCTAGTCTGCTGAAATTCATAGAAATGTAAGAACAACAAAAATAATTTAAAATCTAGTTGCTATGGGTACCTTCAGCATAAGCTGTAGATGACTATTAATAACAGGAAATTATAGAATTAACTCAAAACATTCTAAATGATAAAAGAATTAGTGCTAACCTCCGGAGGACTTCAAATAGACACAGCATGCATTCACTCATAGATCATACTACTATATTTTAACAATTAACATATTCTAATTAACTCACACTGCATTTATACATAAACAAAAAATTGATTAACAAGAACGCATAAAAGAAATGAGGAAATAAAGGAAGTGAGGATTAGTACCTTGAGTGGTTGGCTCAGGGGACTGACTCACTTAACTTGAAATCAAATCAAATCAATTACAAATATTCACGCATCTTCATAACATGTAGTTCTATTCATTCCATCTCAGAAACAAAATCTTCTTCAAATTTTATTTAAATCAAAACATGTCTAGATAATTGATATTGAAACAAAATAATAGCTAAGTAACTAGAAAGTAAAAAGCAACTAACTTAACAACGAACTCATCCCTCTAACTTATACAAAAATAGGAGAGTTTTATGCAACTACTAACTAATCTTCAGTCAATCCAACCCTAGATACTAGGATATAGGTTTCATGATTCATTTATTAATCTAACTGATCAAAAGAAGAAAAGTCTTATTCAAACAAGAACTCTCATGAAACAGTTTGTATGAAAAACCACTCATAGACTGCATTTAGAACAAGTCTTGTTTTCTACATTTATTCCAATCCATGATGGTACAGCTGCATCCTCCATCTGTCTTCTCTTTTGGCATTCAAACTGTAGTTCACTTAATTCCCTTGTCCTGCAACTCGTTGCAATTGCTCTTTCCTTGATGCCACGTCCTTGCTGCATAAGGTTAATTCTCCAAACATATGCACACAAAAGAGCTTTCATATTTAAACCATAGGATTCTATCTATATTACATGCATACTTATAAAATAAGTCATTCACTTGATAATATCACCACCACATTCCATATTAACAACATAGGTTTAAAGTCTTTGAAAAGTATATGAGAAACAACATATAGTAATGGTGATGTTTGTAAAGTATCTACAGGATCATATGAAAAGGTTTTAAAAACATACAAAAAGAGTATGAAAAGAAGTCAATAATTCAACCCATCAGACTGGTTGACACATGGAGGTTGTATTTGTAGTTGATGGGTTGGTTGTGTTATGGCATTAGTCTTCTATGTTTTATGATACCTTGGAGGTATGGATTGGCTGGATGTTTTAGCACTGGTTGTGTGTGCTATTTTCAGTCAAGTGAGTTTTTTGTTCAGTTGGATGGAAGCAGTCAGTTTTTTGGTTGTTGTTCTAGCTGATGTTCTATCTTGTTTTTTGGAGAAAGACTTCAAGGTTGTGTTCAGGTTGGGGGATTTGCTTCTGTACAACTTGTGAGCATAGGGGAGTGGTGGTAGTATTTTGTAGCCTTTGCTATCAGTTGGATCTGATGCTTGTATTCCTTAGACTGGTGTATTTTCACCATGGCTCATTTCTTTCCTTTTGGAGGATGGCTGGAATTGTTTCTTGAGAATGGTGGACATCTTGGATGTTATTGTAGGTGTCTTGGCTGGAGCATGAAAGTACTATTCAAGTTTCTTATGATTGCATGAATGGTTGTGATACAGTGACTTCGAGCATTGATTGGTAGCCAATACATTCTTTGTCAAGTGGTAGAATGTTGAGAAACAGTGCTTCAAATTATTGGCTTGAAGATCTTCCTACAATTTGTGAGCTCGTCTCTTATCAACTTGACTATTCATTATCAGTAGGATCTTATTCTCCATCCCCTCGATGGACTAAGATCTCTTTATGACTTTGTGTTAAGTCTCTCATCGGTGGGACTAAAGTATATCGGTGGAACCTTGGTCGAGGTCCCTTCAACGAGTCGATGTATTGTTGTTTGACAATGATGAATGAATAACTAGTAGCGGTGATGTGTTAGGCATATCGCAGTGATAGTTAGGAGTCAGAGAGACATTATTTCTTATCTCTTTGACATTCCAAATAACTGTATCGAATGTCAGTAACTATTCGATTCGTTGGGAAATTGATGTGGCTGCCACGTAGGCAGTGAAGACCGAGGTCAATGCCTAGATGCGAAGTGTTGGAGAATAGTTTGGACATCGATGAGACTTAAAGAATTTGAGGAGATCTAGAACGAAGTCCCTTCAGCAATTTGGTGTGTCCCAAATAGTTAAATCGAACTGTGACCGTTATCCTACATGAATTGAATTGATTAGGTTTCTAGTATAGCCTGGAATGCAAAACGGTTGGTTATTCGAATGTCTGTAGAATGAGGTTGTAATGTTGTAATGCTAAAATAAATATGCATTGGTTCGATTGAGCAAAGTGAGGATATATTGTTAGGTGTTCTTTAGATTGAACAAGATGTAAAGTATCTGTGAAAAGGCTTAGAGATTTCAGTTGTATTGTAACTATATTCTTTGGTTGTTGAATAATACAATGGGTCTGAACTTTTGGAGTGTGGGGTTTTTTGCCCGTAAGGGTTTTCCCCATGTAAACCTTTGTGTTCTTGTTCTCTAATTTGTCTTTCGTACTTTGTGATTTTGCTTATTGAATTTGTTTAACAATTGGTACTGAAACTGGTTTATTTCTAAATTGCAATTACTTCCTTCCGAGGGTTAATGTGGGAAATGAACTATGTCTGATTCCACTTTGTGGCATAGTTGTGTGTGTTTTTGAAGCAATTTAAAGCTGCCTATGACATTGTTGTTCTCAGACGTTCATTCTGAGATGGTCTCATTTCCTTACAATTGTCTCAAAACGAACATCTGAGATGGTCTCATTTCCTTACAAAATCACATCAAGTCTGAAATTCCATCAGGTCCTGAAATTCCATCAGGTCCTGAAATTCACTCAGGTCTTGAAATGCACTTAGGTCTCGAAATGCACTCAAGACCCAAAAAGTCCAAAAGTCTCGTTGGGTCCTGAAATCCTGATAGGACCAAAAGTGTTGAAAGTCAAAACTGAAAGTTTGACTTGAAACTGCATGAAAAACATACCCCTTTCCTCAAAAAATTATTTAAAAATTTGAACATTTGCACCTCTAAATTTGCCTTGAAAATTCAGGGGGTCTAAGAAGATTTTGAACTAGGACCAAAAGTCCCATCAGGCCCCACAATCTCGAAATGCCCTCAGGTCCTGAAATGCTCTCAGGTCTTGAAATGCTCTCAGGTCCCGAAATCACATCAAGTCCTAAAATTCACTCAGGTCTCGAAATTCCATCAGGTCTCGAAATTCACTCAGGTCTCGAAATGCACTCAGGTCCCAAACTCACTCAGGTCTTGAAATGCACTCAAGTCCTGAAATGCACTCAAGTCCGAAAATGCCCTCAGGTCTCAAAATACACTCAAGTCCCGAAATGCTTTCAGGTCCTGAAATGCTCTCAGGTCTCAAAATCACATCAGGTCCCGAAATCACATCAGGTCCTGAAATGCCCTCAGGTCCCAAAATTTAGACAGGACAATATATTTTACTATTTACCTTTATTATACTTTAATTTATTTCAAAATATATTGTCAAGATTTTTGAGATAGGTTTTGGATCCATAGGAGATTAAATGTAGAATCTAGAATTTGGAGGATCCATCCGATTTTAGACAACCAAATTTCTAGGGTTTTCAGGGTTTTAGACTTAGCCAAAATCGAGGTTTCAACAACATGCACCAAGGTAAAAGCATAGGGACTCCTTAGGAAAATTTGATGAATTTGACAAGATAGTGCAAATATGAGGCTAAAAACCTGGGTGCCAATAAAACAAACACACACGTGCACTTCAAACAAAGTGAATGCCAAAATTAGCTTTTCACAATACACACGCAGAGTGAATGCAAATGTTTATTCACACACATAATGAATGCCAAAGTTAACTTTCAAACCCAAGCACACATAGTGAAAATTAAAGTTCATTCAAACACACAAAGTGAACATCGTTGAAGTATGAAAGTATTTTTGTACATATACTTCACACGAAGTGAATGTCAAAATATTTTTGTGCATAAACATAGTGAATGCCAAAGTTCATTTACACACACACACGAGTGCATGCACACAAAGTGAATGCCAAAGTTCATTCACACACACATACACACACAATGAATGCAAAAGTTAACTTTCAAACCCACACACACAATGGAAGCTAAATTTCATTCAAACAGACATATGTGTACACACAAAGTGAAAATTATTGAACTTTGAAAGTATTTTGTACATACACTTCACACAAAGTGAACATCAAAGTTTGTAAGAGACACACACACACACACATATATATATATATAATGAATACCAAAGTTCATTCACACGTGCATGTGCACACATAGAAAGTGAATGCGAAAGTTCATTCACACACGTGCACACACAATGAATGTCAAAGCTAACTTTCAAACCTACCCACACACACAATGAAAGCCAAAATTCTCTCTCTCACACACACACATGAAGTGAATGTCAAAGTAATGTTGTACACACATAGAGTGAATACCAAAGTTCATTCACACACACACACATGCACGTGCACATAGAGTGAATACCAAAGTTCATTCACACACACGTGCATACACAATGAATGCCAAAGCTAACTTTCAAACCCATCCCCACACACATAGTGAAAGCCAATGTTCACACATACAATGAATGTGAAAATTCATTCAAGCACACATGTACACACACAATGAATGTCAAAGTTAACTTTCAACCCACTCCCCCTATTTTTGTACATACATTTCACAAAAAGTTAACTTCAAAGTATTTTTGTATATACAGATATAGTGAATTCCAAAGTTCATTCACACACACATGTACACACACAATATGTCAAAGTTAACTTTCAAACCCAGACACACAATAAAAATTAAAGTTGATTTAAAGATGTATACACACAAGCTTAACATCATTGAAGTTTGAAAGTATTTTTGTACACACTTCACACAAAGTGAACATCAAAGAATTTTTATACACACAGAGAGACACACAATGAATGCTAAATTTTATTCACACACACACATGCACATGTACATAGAGTGAATGTCAAAATTTATTCACATACACGTGTGTGCACACATTGAATGCCAAAGCTAACTTTCAAGCATACCCACTTGCACATAACAAAAGCCAAAGTTTATTTAAACACACACACACATGCACTTCACACAAAGTAGACATTAGTATTTTTGTACACACACAGAATGAGTGCCAAAGCTCATTCACACGTGCATGCATGTGCACACACAATGAATGACAAAGTTCACACACACACACGCACGCACCTCTGTGTGTGCATAATGAATGCCAAAACTAACATGTGTGTTTGTGCATGCGCGTGTGCACAATGAATGCCAAAACTAACTTTCACATCTACCCACACATAATGAAAGCCAAAATTTATTCAAACACACAAAGTGAATGCCAAAGTTCACTCACACACATGTGCACACATAGTGAATGCCAAAGCTAACTTTCAAACCCACCTACATACATAGAGGTGTGTGTGTCCGTGCACGCACACGCGCATGTGTGCATGTGTGTGTGTGTAGTCTATGTACAAAAATACTATAGTGTTCACTTTGTGTGTTTGAATGAACTTGGGATTTCATTGTGTATGCATGGGTTTGAAAGTTAACTTTAGTATTCATTGTGTGCGTGAATGAATGTTGGCATTCACTAAGTCACAATCTCTTCTAGTATGCTAAGATTATTACTAATATAATATTAATTTTTTTGATAGATATGCTATGCACACACACACACCTAAAATATCTATCTTTAGTATAAAAATCTATCTTTATATAATTAATTTATATATAATTATAAAAATCCTTTGGTATAACCTTTTTATATATAATCTTTTATAAATATATATAACCTTTATATATACGGTCCTCCATAAAAATATATACAACATTTTAGTGTGTAATTCACTTCTTTGCATTTTAAGTTGGCTCATAGCAATCACTTGGACAAAAAACAATTAATCTTCACATTTGATTTTAAGGAAAAAAGGTGTCATTTTCATACTTATGGAGGTGATCTAAATTAAATTGACATTTTACAAATCTAACCCAAAATAAAGAATATATAAACTAACAATCTTATTAATACTCTAAAAATAAATACAAATAAAAATAATGCCAAAATTAAATTTATGTCACCAAATTTATTAAAAGTCTTCATATATACATACTAATTGTTTCATTAAACAAAAGAGTTCCAAAGTAAAATCAAATAACTCTTAACCCTAAAATTACATATATCAGTATTATAATTTAATAAATGAATAATAAAACAATACTTACATCAATGTAATAAAAAATAATATAAATATATACTATTTAGTGATAGGCCTATAAATATTTGTGCCTATCGACCATTTGATAGCGTGCTTTTACTAGTTCTTTCCAATAGATCTTAGTTGACCTACGATATTTCTAGATACAACATCCCATGGATCTCTATCTACAAGCATATCCTCTATCTTGAGCTTCCATAGCTCAAAGTTGCTGCCAGTTAACTTTTCCATCTTTATCCTTGATGTACTTGCTATTTTTCTTACAACAAGATCTCCTTTTGTGCAAGCTACCACTTAAACCAAGATAGATAAAAAAACCTTGTCCCTAACACCCAGGACCTAAGGTCATCAGTCTTTCATACCAAATGAAAGGAAGTAGAGGTGTGTAATACACTTCCTACACTAATCTATGAGAGGAGGTATGTGCAATAATTAAATCTTATAGTTACAATGAAAACAACACATAGACAATATACCATAACACAATGATTACTTGGGCAAAACCCTTTTTGGAGAAAAATCCCACACTCCAAAGCATGAACCAATTGTATTTTTAGTAACAAAGGTTACAATATAATATCTAAGGACATGCCCTTATAGGATTATCACCATGTAGATCTAGAGTATTTCTAAAAGCATACCATTAGCTACAAAACTCACTATGCATACTCCAACCCAAGCACCTAATAAATAGATGAAGCACAAATAGTAAACCACCAAATGGTTTTGAAAAACCATGAATAAACCCACAAGAAGTATGGCAACCAAATCCATGGCACAAATTCTAATGCCTCACTTGCTCTTGGTCTTCTAAGTTATTTTTAGATTATTCACTTACATCTTCTCATATTGTCATAACTTGTCACATTTGACCACACACCTTGGGTACTCCAATTTGTCTCTATTATCCATTCAAAGATGCTTTATGACATGCATCATGAACTACCATAAATCTGGTCAAGATTCTAATATATTTTCTCCTATTTAATCATGCTTTCACACATTATATATTCTATCATAAGTAACTCCCATTTTACAATGTCAAATAATGCTCTTACACATCATAATGACATTAGATGCTTTTACTTCTTACACACTTTACAAAATATCTGACACATGGCCAAGAGTGCCACCTCAAAGTGGGATGCCCCATTTCCCAATATGAGGCTAAAATAATAAATAAATACAAATCATTGAAAATTGGAACATTAGGATGCAAAGTTGACACACCTCTCCCAACATCCTTAAAGATTCCATTAGTCATATCTACTTCTACTCATGTCTCATTGTCATGTCCATTACACATATTTTCCTCTCTATCAGCCTAATGGATTCCTTCTTCTTGATGAGCTCTCAACTCATTCAAATTTTTATCGATTGTTCTTATATTGCCTCAATACTCAACCATCAAGCATCATGTTCATAACTAGTTCACCCTTTTGAAGAGCAATTCCTACTCCTAGGTGCCATCATCTTGAAAAGACATAAAATGCATTTAGAAAGATAATTATTAAGCAAAGTATAATTCATCTTACACTTTCAAGTTTATTTATTTTTATATTAGAGATCATTTACCAAAAAAGAATAGGTACAATATATAGTGAAACATCACCAAGTCTAACTAAAGAAGTCCAACATAGGGCAAATGAATACAGTCCAACAACTAACAACCATAGCTATAAAAAAAAGATACCAAACAATCTAACATAGCTCAAAAGTTAGTAGAAATAGTAAGAATTATTCCCAACAACATTTTTTATTGTTGATTTTTTCATACATTTCACCCTCAAAAGTACCAATCACTGGATCATCGACCATATCACTGGTATCCAAGTCTTTTACCACTAGCTCATAACTTACTTTATTAGCAGAGTTAATCTTCTCAACTTTTTTAGGCATTCTAATATTATGTTTCTCCATATGTTCCTTCTATATTTGTAGCTCCTTTTCATTAAGCTTGCTCCTGTCATGAGGCTAGAAATAGGTCCTCTTTACCTCTTTTTTGTATACCATGGTGAGCCCTTCTTCCAATAAAATTATAAACATGTCTTTTGGAATCTCGAGAATCATGGAGACCTACATCAAGATAGAGGTGAGTGTGAGCTCTCAATGTGAATTAATAATATGCCTTTTTTTCCTGGAAGACCTCTTCATTCCTAGCTTTCCAGATATGCCATAAAATATCATTAGTCAAAACAAGCCAAAACCTATTAAGTTTTTTTAAAAAAAATTTGGACATAACTAAACAAAATCTCATACCAAGTGAAACCATTTTTAATATCCCATCCTAAACAATCACCTAAAAAGCAAGACTAAAACTGATAAGCATAAATACAATCAAAAAATAGATGTTCAAAGGATTCAACTTTGTTATATATAAACCACAAGTTTTGATAGGGATGCCCAAAGAGGCCAATTCATTATTCACAACAAGTTGTTTAAGGATAAGCAACCATCTAAAATAGACTTTTTTAAGCTCGCAAAAAGAAGACCAAATAAACTTTAATACATGGGACCACTTATCAATAGACCAATTCAAGTTTCAATTCTCATTCAATTTGTAAATAATTTCCCTTGAGTCAGCTAGAAAACTATATATCTTCTTGGAAGATATTTTATCAAACACAGTACCATCCTTCCAACTAAAGTTATCCAAAGTTTTGTGTTAAACTTTAAAGAAACAGGATAATCCACATTATATAAAGCTTTTTTCAAAATAGAGAATGATCTCTTTTAGCTTTTGGGAATTCCAAATTCCTTTTGTAGCTTATCCCAATCCTTCATCATACCATTATCAAAAATGTCCTTAAAATTGTTAATGTCTTACAGACCTTAAATTGTAAGGGAACTCTCTTGTTGTGAAGTGGATTTTGAAAGCCTTTGATGGTAATGAGCCTTGAAAAGTATTTATGATTGCTCTTTCTAGGCCAAAAAAGGGTAAGAACTAAGCCACCTTGCATCCTCATGATTTGTTGTTTGGGAAATTCTTGGTTAAACCTTATGGGTCTAATGTCTTTAGTATCATTTGGAGGGATTGGGAGAGTGTTAAGCATCTAGTAAAAAAACAAAGAAGCTTTTTCCATAATAGAGAATGTATTTGCTATTTTTAGATCTATTTGGTGGAATTTAGATTGGAATAATAAACCACTTGCTCTTACACTTTCAAATTAGAAGTAAATCATGTGAAATAGAGTGTAACTATACAATGAGATATGTTGATCTTTAATGCAACCAAATTTAATAACAATGATAAATCATAAATAAAAATAGAAATCAACCATAAAGAAGATAGAAACCATAAAAAGAGATTTACGTGAAGAAACCCTTGTGGGAAGAGCTCCACACCCAAAGGGACCCAATCTTTTATTAGGGTTAAAATAAATTGCAACACATCAACTTATCCCTCTGAATTCCAGTAGCATAATAGTACTCTCACAACCTGCAAAACAACATATGGAACCTCTTACTCCAAGCTCCAATTTATAGAAGAATTACAAAGAGAAGCCATGGGATGCTTTTGGTGAACCATTTACAATCCCAAAAGAGGAATGAAACCTAAATTGGTTGGACTCAAATCCCAATGCTCTCCTTGTTCTAAGATGCCCTTGATTATTATTAGCATATTCTTACATGTCATATTGTCATAACCAAGAATACTTGACTACCCAAACTTGGGCATGCAATTTGTCTTCGTTCTCCTACATATTAGATGCTTCATGACATGTGTCCAACTCCATCATAAGGCTGGTCAATATTCCAATGTAACCTTCCTTTTGCATGCTCTTACGTGTCATCATAATTAACTCCCATGAAGACTAGTCAAGATGCTCTTACAAACCTTTTAAGATGCCAACATATGGCAAAACATGCCATCTAAATATGAGACACCTACTTCCTCGTGTGAGGAAAAAATCCACTAAAGAAAAAATCTATGACACCTCTAAATGGGATGCCAACTTCCCATGTGAAGACAAAATACATAAAAGACAAAATAGTGAATGCATACAAAAAGGTATTAAATTTAAACATTAGGAATGCAAGGTTGACACACCTTTTCTCAACATTCTCTCACTTGTTGAATACCTTGCAAGAGAAAAAGGGAACCTTCAACACTAAAATCTAATGGTAATATCAAATCAAGCTCTAGAGAATACAAGGCCCATGGCCTCTCTACACCAACTAAACTTCTCTATGCTCAGTAGCTTAGTGAGAGAATCTGCAACATTCTCTAATATGTCCACTTTCTATAACATGTTGTAACATGACTCTACCACCCTCAACCATTTCCCCAAAAAAGTAATAATGAACATCAATGTGCTTCATTTGGGCATGATACATAGGGTTTTAATCCAAACAAATGGCACTTTGACTATCATATCCAATTCTAACCTATTTCTATTGAAAGCCAATACCTTAACACAATCTCTCTAACCACACTGCCTCCTTACAAGCATGTGTCGTATACATGTACTCTACTTTTGTAGTGGATAACGTGATTGTGGGTTATCATTTTCTCATCTAACTAACTAGCCTCCAAACAAAGTAAAGATAGGGCCACTCATAGACCTCCTATAATCTAGATCACCAGCCCAATTAGAATAAACAAAATACTATAAATCAACCATCCTACCTACATCATTAGTCCCATGATAACAAATGCAATGGTTAGACATTCCTTGTAAATATATAAAAACCCTTTTAACATAAGTTTAGTGTTTTTTACCAAGGTTTGACATAAACCTACTTAGAACTCCCACTACTTGGGCAATATTGAGTCTTTTATAGACCATGGCCTACATGAGGCTTCGCACAACACTGCCATATGGAATACTTTGCATCTCCTCAAGATCATCATCTATTTTAGCACATTATTCAAGAGATAGCCTAGTGCCAACTAGAAAGGGAATACTATCTAGTTTGCAATCTTACATGGCAAAACGCTACAAAATAGTGTCAACATACTTCTTTTGATTTAATCATAACTATTTGTTTACCTAATCCCTACATATTTCCATCCCCAAAATGTATTTTGTAGCCCCTAAATCTTTCGTATCAAATGTACCAAATAATTGACCCTTAAGTTCCCTAATCATTTCCTTATCATTTCCAATAAATAACATATAATCAACATATAGGACAATGATTAGTAGCTAAAAACCAATTAATTTAAAATAAACACAATGATCCATCTTACTTCTATAAAAGTAATGATCCAATACAAAAGCATCAAATTTATAATACCACATTCTTGATGACTACTTCAAACCATAGAAAGATCTCTTTAACATGTAAACCAAGTGTTCATGTTCCTTCACCACAAATTTGTAAGGTTGTTTCATAAATATTTCCTCAAGATTGACAAGGGTCATTGTACCTTGTATTTAATTACATTAATTTGTCAAATCCAGGGCAGTGTATCCATGGCTATCTATGGTAGGAATTGACAATCAACAGTTCAGAACTATCTTCTAAAAATTAAACCTACTTATCCATTCATAATCATGCATTCAACCATTTGCTTGAAAAAAAGATCTAATCTAAGAATTTGAAAGTACAATTTGTTGGAATGAACTACTTAATCAGGAAATTGGAAAAATAGTAAATGGAATGAAATAGTAATCTGATCTAAAATTACCAAAGCAAGGAAGCTAAACTAAGCAATTTCAAGAATCTAATAAAATAGTAAATACTAGCCTTCTCTCCTTTGGTGGGAGTGGGCCCTTGCTCCACACCTCTTGAAGAAATACCAATTCAATGCCTTAGACCACACAAAAGTAAATTTGCCTTCCTTTTATTCCAAATTCTTAAAAAATAGAGTAAAACATAATCTTAGTCCTTCTAAAAACTATTCTATATCTATTATATTGCTTCCATACAATATATATTAGATGTTGTTCTACTGATACAATATCTCTGGAGTTTATTATTTCACTCCTAGTTCTCTATTTAGACACAAAGATATTTATTCCCTATTCTAAGCATGCAACTATCCATTCAAAAAGAGCATCATGTGGAAACTAAAGAGATTTAAAGTAACACTGGAGGTGTCCCTTAAATCAAGAGTTTAACTTAAGTTCAATCAGGTTGTGAAGGCCACTGATAAAGAAAAGGAAATAACTTTAACTAGTCTTTTAACAAAAGTTCTTATTCCGTGCAAAAATAGTTAACAAGTGTCCTTCTTCAATGAACCATTACTGCAGTCTTCTTCCAAAAACTCCAGCGCCTTCATGCAGAACTCTAGAGATACTCCTAAAACCACTCCAAAGATTTTGCATAATTTGTCTAAATAGCTTCGCAAAGAACATCTCTGGAGATGTCTGCAACAAGATAACTACTACAACTCTGTGGAACATAGCTCTAGAGACTATATAGTCAGTATGTTTGCACAACTCCATGGAACATAGCTCCAGAGATCCTTCAACACTTCTACAAAATTCTAGAGACCTTGCAATATTCATTCTGTACATCTCTCGATATGGAAAAAGCTTCTCCGAAGTCTTCAAAAACCTTGCTATCTGGAATGAATGGGTTCCTATCACCAAAAAGAGATATTTATGCATTTTTAGTTAGCTCAAACTTAAAACATGAAACTTTTAACCACAATAGTTGTTGTAGCATCACATCTCATTTTAACACAACTAAACAAGGTTTTAACAATCTTTAAAGTACAAATCAGCAGATGGAATGGTGTTTAGGATAGGAAAGGGAGACATAAAATCATGTTTTGATGAGTACTACTTGGCACTCATCAAAGATCCCCATGTAAAAAAGTTGTTTTTACATCAATTTGCTCTACCTTTAAGTCAAATGTAGCAGCAATAGATAAAAGGAATCCAATAGAGGTTAATTTAACCACAAGAGAAAATATCTCACCAAAATCCATTCCCTCAACCTGGGAGTAACCCTTTTCCACTAACTAGGCTTTATACCACTCTAACTTACCATCTTCTCTAAATTCCTTTTTAAATACCTATTTGTAACTAATGGATTTCCTCCCCTTGGGTAGCTCAACTAGATCCCATGTGTCACATTTGTCCCAAGCCTTTATTTCATCTTTCATGGCCTCTAACGAGGACTCGTGATCATATAAAGACAAAGCATCATTCATAGTTCTAGGTTCATTATTAGTACATGATAAAGAAAATATATAACTATAATCATAAGGACTATACCTTTCAACTAGATTACATTGTTTAGTGAACCTTAAGAGAGGTGTAGCAAGAGGCTCCCATTATTGCTTATCAGAACTTGAACCTAAACCTTCTCCTTCCTCATTCTGTCCATCTTTTTATTGTTCTATATGTGCATCTTCTTGCAAACCAATCTTAATATCAAAATGCATTTATTTTTAGGCTTTTTATGAGGTTGTTTATCATTTTTAAATTCCATAAGCTCCCTAAAAATAAGATCCTTTGAATATAACGTTTTCATTGCTACAGGATCCCAAAGCTTATAACCCTTAATGTCCTTTCCATAACCCATGAAAACACACTCGTTAGCCTTGAAAGCAAGCTTAGAGTGTTTCTCTTTTAGAACATGAACATATGCCTCACTACTAAAAAACTTTGAAATGAGAAACTGATGCTCTTTTACCTATTCATACCTCATAGGTTGTTTTGTCAACTAGAGCAGAAATAGAAGACTTGCTAATAAGGTAACAAGAAGTGTGTACAACCTTAGCCCAAAAATGTTGTTCAAGCTTAGCACTACTTGGCATGCTTCTAACTCTATCCGTCAAAGTCGTGTTCATCTATTCTGCCACTCTATTTTGTTGTGGAGTATATGGAGTTATTTTTTGTCTTACAATCCATGCATGCAAACAATAATCATAAAATTCTATAGAGAAAAACTCACCACCATTACCTGTTCTCATAAAATTTACTTTCCTATCTATCTATTTCTCAACAAGTGCTTTAAACTCTTTAAAAGTAGAAAATATAGAAAACTTATGCTTCATAAAGTAAAACCATGTATATATAGAGAAATCATTGATAAATGAAACATAGTAGTGAGATTTTCGAATAGAAGGCACATCCACAAAACCATATACATCACTATGAATAACCTCCAAAACTTGTTTAGCTCTAGTACTACCAAATTTAAAAGAAACTCTATGTTGTTTGTCCAACACATAGTGTTCATAGAAATCAAAGTTAGTAGAGTAACCAAACAAACCATTGACCATCTCTTTATTTACAAGGGTTTTGAGACCCTTCTCACCAATTTGACTCATCTTGTGGTGCCATAGTTTACACAATACAAAGTTATCAGTTACATTCACAGAGTTACAAAAAGTAGATGCCTCTAGCCTAGATAGGGTGCCACATCAAGTGTCCCTAGCCAACACCAAATTCCCTCTGCTCAACCTACAACTACTCTTTTCAAAAGTAACATGTACCCTTATATCATTCATTGTAGATATAAAAGTCAATTTTATAGCTAAACCAAGGATATGAAATACATGTGTGAGGGTCTTAACCCTTCCATCATTGAATTTTTTAGATAAATCCAGAATTTGATGGTCTAGATCATTGTGCAGTAGAAGTTATGTTCACTAGTTTGAAGATTGAAGATTGCAATTGATAGAGTTTCTGGGTTGTGCAGAGGTGTCTAGAAGAAAGTTGCTCTGCATTTCTCCGCAGAATGGTTTCAAGTGTTGTAGTTCTAGACATATGTTTATAAGGTCCTTAGCTATCTTCATTCCAAAGGATTTATGATTTTATGCTCTAAAAAGCAAGTTATTGTGTAGCAGAGTTCGACGGTGTTGTTTGTGAGCAAACAGTGAACCTTCTTTAGGTGAAAGGTGTTGCGGATGATTTTGTTGATTCTCTAGAGACTTAATGTTGTTCATGGATGCCTCCAAATTGTGTTGAAGGCTTCTACTTGGTCCACAAGTTATGGTTGTGTTCTTGGAAGCGTGTGCCTAAAGATCCTAGTGTTAACACCAGTTTTAGCCGACCTAGTTGTTTACACTCTTTGCGGATGTGATTCATGGATTGTGGAAGTGTGTTGAAGCATGTGAAGATGTATTTAGGTATGAACTAAGCTATGAAATGTTCTACCTTCATTCCTTTGCTTCGCAAGATTGTTTAGGTCCAGACCTAATTTGAATTATTTATGTTTACCAACCTTGGTGACTGTTACAAAGGTTGTAGAATGTGTTTCTGACCATGATGTATGTTCCAAGGTTGATGATTAGTATAAATATGTGTAATGAATTCATGTGTAAAGTGTGTAAGTGTGAAGATGTTAAGATGAAAGTGTTTGTGTTGTGAGGCAGCAAAGGTGATATGTATTGTGCTTCATTGGAACTGAACTTGGGCATGTGGTAGATGCTATCATATTAGTTCATGGTAGTGAGCCACCTCTCTTGGCAGTGAGCTCTTTTGGCAATGAGCCCTCTTGGGCAGTGAGCCCTTAACGGTGAGCCTCTTTGTAATTTGGTATTGATACTACTATATATTGTGAGCTAATCCTCACCATGATTTTTCCATTTTAGGGTTTTCCACGTAAAATTTGGTGTTCTCTTTTGTATGGCGTTGATGTGATTAAGTTTCTATTATCTATTTTTCATGTTTAATCTTCATAACAGAATTAGGGTTAAAGTGAATTGATGCGGATGTGATTATGTTTGTGAAGGCCTAAAGTTTTTGATACAAATGATTCACCCCCCTCTTAGTTGTCTCGTGCATTCAACAAGAACAACCTTTAGTAGATGAAAATATGACTAGACTCCAACCTTTGAGGAGAAGTATGTCCATGGCTCATGCATTCCCTAGTTTTGATAACAAGCCTCATATGGATTACAATCCTGAGGAATGCTCTACATCTTCCAACCATCCTGCTTCCAGGCCTCATATGTCTGTAAACCTTTATCCCTCAAGGTCTTCCTTTGCTTCTACCTCTGACTTGAGCAGGGATCCAGTCCTGATGGATAAATTGGTAGGTCAAGTAAGCTCCAGACTTCACTTGACCCCAAAGGAAGAGGAAGACAAGAAATAAAAGGGTATAAAAATTCTCAGGATGGATGAACCCTCTTGTATGATGAGAGAATTGGTGCCCAGATATGGGACTGAAAAGAAGGTTTGATATCAAATCCAAACCAATCCCAACACTGCAGTTGAAGTCACTGGCTATGAACCTGGTAGATGGCCAACCCTGAGCCTTTTACAATAATCAATACTAATAAAAAGTTATGGGGAAGATATGAGTCAAGACTTCACACTAGAGCAGGAGCTCAGTAGAAAAATTCTGAGGTGCAAAGGAACTGGCAAGCCCAGTGGATGATATATGCTCAAGATAATCTGGATGAAATGGCTCTTGATGTTAAACAGGTTGTAAAAAGTTCTAATTCTACTTATGGAAATTTGTTAAGTGTAGAAAATAGTGTAAATAGAATAGACTTAAATATCTTAAAGTTAGAAAAGCAATCTACATCTCTTCTAAATGATACTTCAGAAATTTCCTACCAAGCCAAAAATATTCAGACCTCTGGTACAAATATTCAAGCTTTGGCTCAAAGAACAGATACATATGTCACAAAGATTTCTGATGATCTTACTACTTCAGATGCTAGAAGAGACACTCAGGCCCAGGAAAATAAGGCATTATTAGAACATGTGGCTAGAAATCTAGAGAAAATTAGAAAATATCCAAAGAAAATCAAAGTCTCTTAAAAAGGAAAAGATAGCTCTGAAGGAGAAATTGAAGAAGCCAAATCCCATTTCTCATAACCTCTACAAAAATAGAAAGTTAAAATACAGAGGAGAAAAGGTATTTTGATTGCTGATGAACCTGAAGAAGAACAACAAGTAGCATCCTCTAGAACCAAAATAGCTCCCAGACCTACAAAATTAATTTTCCCAAAATAAAGAACATGCCATGCAGCACTCATAAGAAATTAGAGATTGGTTACATGAACTAAATATTGAGGATAGGGACAATCAACCAATCTATATGGAAGAACCTACTGCAACACATGTAGATGCTTCTATTTTTTATGATGATGTAATTTTAGAAATAGAATCATCCCATGCATCAAAAAATGAGGAACCAAAAATGATCAATGAAAAAATTGTTTTAGAATAAATAAAAGATGCTGAAGAATGGGAAAATTTTATGGCCATCCACGAATCAGTAGGCAATAATATTACATTGAAATGAAGGATGTTGTTACTGAAAACTCCAGACCAGAACAATTGAGAGCTTATGCCACTTCAAGATACATTCTCAATATTGATAAAATTGTTGCTCCATATGATGTTATATGTACCTGGTATGATACGTTGGAAAAATTCTATGACACTAGAGGCTCTGACTAGTCAGACTCTAATAAAGTTCTATATGTTGTTCGGCTGATGTCTGGTAAACTTAGGGATTGGTGGAATGGACTGCCTAACAATGGTATTATTATCCAAGATCCAATATCTGGAGAAGTATATGTCAAAGAAATGGACATGGGTAGAAATGATATATCTATTGAAGGATTTGCAATGTTAAAACTTCTGCTCATTGGATTGTTTTGTGGGGATTGGAGAAATGATGTTCTTGAAGTTGAAAAAAAAATTATTCTTTACATCTCAAGAATTTAGGCAAGCTGCACAAATACAATCTCATCTTTGAAAAATATATGATTACAGCTCATAAGCTCCATGATCCTACTACTAAGAAATATTATCTTAATTCACTCCCTTGTGGATTAGGAGAATGGGTAGAAGACTATCTGATTGATAGGAAAAAGACTAAAGTTGAAAAATGTACATTCTCTGAGTTAAAAACTTTAGTCACATATAAGCTGGATAAATAATACTTGCTTAAGGCCCTGAATGATAACAGAGAACAATTTAATTCCTCATGCAATTTAAGAGAGTACTGTAATTTGCCTCTAATCAACTAGCTTAAGGATTTCAAGCAGGTAAGAAAATTCCACAAAAGGTCTTGTGGAAAATCATGTAGATGCCATGAATGCAAAAAAAAACTTATGATGATGATAATATGGAAAGGTCTTTTCAACCCAAGCATAGAGGCTACAAGAAAAGATATAGATTTGCTCCTGTACATAATAATTCTTCTAGGAATAGGAATCCTCCCAAATACTTGTTCAAGAAAAACAAGAATCCAGGGAAAGGACCAGTAAAATGTTTCTTCTGCAAAGGTACTCATTATGCCACTGATTGCCCTAAGAAATTAAATCCTGGAACAAAAGTATATGCTTTATTTGAAGAACAAGATGTATATAATGACTAGGAGATTGTAGATACTTTACTACTTTGGCTCAGTTTGCTGATGATTAGTTTTTTGAACTAGTTGAAGTTCTGTCTGAACATTTTTCAATGGGTAAAGATAAGTCCAAATGAATTTGTGAGTCCACTTCTGATGAAGAAAATGATTCAAATCCTTCTAGTTCATCTAGTTCACCCAAATCTTCTTTTGTAGTTAAAAAAGTTGTTCAACAAGCTATTAAGGATCTAAACTTCAAAATTGACATGGCCAAAGCAAAGGATCCTTATAGAATGGGATGGACAAAAGAAGAAAAAGGACTGTTGTCAAACAACAACTTAAAAACATTAGGGCCTAGGAAGAGGAATGTTATTCTCTTTAGAAGCAGCTCAAAAGTTATAAAACTTCAACTTCCCGTGGTTATAAACATCCCAGTTGGAAGAAAAAACCAACTTCTCCGCGTTCTTTCTCTCCACCTCATTTTAAAAAATTGTCCTCTCATAAAATTGTGCCAAATCATCTTGATGCAGTCTGCTCCAAACTGGACTATTTTACTAAGGCAATTCAAAATCTTACTCGACAAGTCTATTTACAGAAAAAAGAACACACCACACTCACTTCTACCATGGGGGAGATTCATACAATTTTGTTCAAGGCTAATAACAAAGATGATGAATCAACAAGCATCAGTTCAGACCCTGATCTAAGAGAACCAGCAAATGCGTATACCTTGTTGAAAATTGTATGTATATCCATATCAACTTCTATTTTCCTGCCTACAAGTAGATTCCAATGGATGCCTTTGTAGACTCCGACTCTTCTAGAAGCTTTTCCAAAACAAATGCAATTCCTCCAGAATTTTGGAAACCCAACCCAGACCTCCCAAAAAGATGTAATTAATGGAGAACAGATTCAAATGGGAAGGTATGCACAACATGTAACCATTGAAATTCAGGGAAAGAAATTTGTAACTGACTTTATTGAATATAATGCTTTGCAAGGTGTTCTGTTAAGATTTTTATTCTTGACTGAATATGAACCCTTTGTTTTGAGAACTCATGAAGTTTCCCTCAGACATGAAGATGGTCAAATAAAGATTCTTGCTCTAACGGTAGTCAATTACAAATTTGATAAAAAGACTAATAAAATAGCTAAGAAAGAAAATGCCAATCTTCAGGTCTAGAAGCCACCATTGTTGCTAGTATCAATCAAAGCTAAATTCGAGCAAGATTGTTGCAATGTGAATCCTTTGCAGTTTTGGTCAAAGGAACATGATGAGTGTGAAATCAAGATCAAGCCAGAATGTCAGTCTATAATTCCTTTTGAGCCTGCATATCTAATGAGTCCCACAGAGGTTAAAGAGATGGATGAACATCTGGAAGAACTACTTCTAGGACATTTTATTTGAGAAAGCAAAGGCCCCTTTAGTTGTCTAGCCTTCCTCGTAAATAAGAGAGCAGAAAGGGAAAGGGTAAGAAAAGATTCTATATCAATTATAAGCCTCTTAATGATATAATTCTTCTATTTAACTATCTAATTGCATTTAGCACTGACTTGATTATGAGAGCAGCTTCTAAGAAAATCTTTTCAAAGTTTGATTGCAAGTTGGGATTTTGGCAAGTTAAGGTAACGGAAGAGGACAAGTATAAAACTACCTTTTCTATCCCTCAAGGACTCTGAATGGAATGTGATGCCATTTGCGCTAAAAACTACTCCTGCTTATTTCGAGAGACGAATGGACAAAGCTCACAAGATTCTTAAGGATTTTTGTGTAGCATATATAGATGATATAATTATTTTTTCTAAAGATGTTTTAGAACATTCAAAACATTTGTAGTATTTGTATAATGCAATAAGGGAGCATGGGATATGTCTGTCAGCCAAAAAATGGTAACTGGCCAAGAAAAAAATAATTTTCTGGGATTGATCCTCTTAGAAGGAAAGGTAAAATTGCAACCCCACATCCTGAAACACATTAATGAATTTCCTGATATTCTGGTTGGGAAAAAATAGATTCAAATATTTTTGGGTTTTATTAACTATATTTCTCCCTTTATAATGGCTTGGCCAAAGATAGAGCAAAAATTCAAGGACAGTTGAAGGATGAAGCAAAGGAATGGATAGAAGAATTAACAGAAATAGTCAGAAGAATCAAAGAAAAATGTCAGCACCTTCCTGCTTTGCATATGCCAAAGGATGGTTATCCATTAATCCTATATTATGATGCTTCTGATAATGTGTGGAGTGATGTTTTATTGCAGGAAATCCCTTTACAGGGAGCACAAATCTGTGGCTATAGATCATGGACTTTCACTGATACAGAATACAGGTACACAATTTATAAAAAATATATTTTAGCTATTAAAAAGGGTATTCAAAAGTTTAAAATCTTCTTGAAGCCTGCACACTTAATTGTTAGAACAAATAGCTAGCCGATGAGGTCTCTCTTAAAGAATAAACCAGACAAGGATCTGGCTCATGGAAGAATTGCATGATGGTCTTTAGATTTTATGAGTTATGATTTCAATATTGAATGGATACAAGGAGACAATAATCCATTGGTTGATAGTCTTACGAGAGAGATGTCCAATCTAGCTGAAAATGCCTTCATGATGATCGAATTAACAGAAGATTGCCTTGATTTTTAGGAGATTATTAATCCAGAAGACAATTCTATCTCAATCATCAAACAATTGCCTCCAGAAATCCTTGACCCAATAATCTCAATTTATCTATTGAATACTTGGTTAGATGATTTAAGGCAGCTGATTAACAGGTATTAGGACAATGGTTTTCTTGATCCTGATCAAGAGATGGCATTTCTCGATCATTTTGGTTTGAGAGAAGCTCATGTCACCTACACTATCAGACACAGATACATTTTTTTATCTTTGTATAACATCTTTGTATGCTCCTCACTGGCCGAATAAAATCAAATGAATTTTTTTGAAAAACATCAAATTTGGATTTATTAATAGTATCACTTTTCTGCAGACTAAAGTAGAAGATCATGCTAATACCTTCAGTCTAATGCTAACAAAAGATATGAAAGAATTTTTCAATTATATTCATGGTAATTTGTATTGGGGTTTGTCTGAAGGGATGATTATGCATCTCGTCACTACGTGGACATACAATCTCCCAAGGGTTGAATTATATCCTCACAGTTTCAATTGGTTTTCAAAAGCTATAATTTGGGATTTTAAGCCAACTCTACATCCAGCTCTTTTAGCAGCCAGAACAGAATGGGACTATGCATATCTTGACGAGCTGTTACGAATCACTTATGCTTTTAATCCTCAAGAAAGTGACTGGACAGATATGCTCAGACCTTTACCACATTTTTCACCTGTAAACACTACTTTCTATGACTAGCACATGAGTTTGTCTGTGTCATGATGTCAGCCACATTATGATCCGACAACAGGATGCCACCTTATCAGAAAAAGCAAGATCCCCATATCCACTTTTGGGTGTAAAGTGGGCCATCCTCGCTTACAGTGTTTTTAAAGAGATTGTCTTTATTTACCACTGTTGTTAATGCTTACAAACTAGACTGCGTAATAGCTATCCACTTCAACAGTGCCTGTTAGGTGTCTAACTTGTATGGTCGGATTTCTAGGCTAGTTTAATAAATTTTGAGGTCCGATGGCTATATATAGAAGCCTTTTCCTCGTGTTTAGGCATTCAGAGTTTGATTTAGATTTTAGAGAGTCTTAAGCCTAGGATCACAAGAGTATGCTCTTGCCTTACGCTTTGGCGATCTGAGCAATCAGAAATTGTGTAGAGAGTCTACATATGTATTGCATGTGTTGATCCTTGTCAGTTAACACATCTATTTGTAATTTTGATTATGCAATAAAATCCATTGCTTGAATTTGTATCAGAGCATACTACAAATCTAGACTATGAATGGTTATGATTTCCATAGATACTACTCACGCTACTAGCAAAAGATGCAAAACATATATCTCACAGCAAGATAGAATAAAGAACAATGACACCAATGGCTCTAATACCAATTTATCCACCAGGACTGGATCCCTACTCTTGAGTTAGAGGTAGAAGCAAAGGAAGACCTTGTAAGATAAGGGTTTACAGACATGCGAGGCCTGGAAGCAGGATGGCTCAAAAGATGTAGAGCATTCCTCAGGATTGTAATCCATATAAGGCTTGTTATCAGAACTAGGGAATGCATGAGCCATGGACAGACTTCTCCTCAAAGGTTGGAGTCTAGTCATATTTTTATCTACTAAAGGTTGTTCCATGATGGTCTGATCTGGGATAGATTGTAGAGTTACATTGGCTACTCGACGATTTTGAAACAGAGGTCTGTTGGAAAACCTACTTCTTTGCACAGGAAGATCTCTAAACTGGGGTTTTGGTTGATTGAATAATTGTTCAATGATAGGGAAACCTATATCAAACCCATTATGATCAATGTTTCAACCATAATCAAGCAGATTTGAAGAACCTTGTGGAAAACTCACCCCAGTGGGCAAAGAAACAGGAGGTGACACAGTATTCATCATTCTATAGACACAATGGCCACCGATGGTAGCATAAACAGATCCAGGCATAAACAAAACATCTTTGACTTGAATGAGAAGGTAAAAGGTACAGGAGATAAATTTGACAAACAAAGAGAGAGTGAAATTAGGATTTACAAAAAATACATCATCCCCTTTCTTAGCACTCAGGATACCACAAAACTGGGCTATAACAATCTGTTCCCAAATTCTACAGTAGGTATCAATTAAGGTTGCAAAAAACTAAGCACTAATGTCATAATTAAAATGCGGATGGACAATCAAATCGATATGGGGAAAATGAACTTGAAAGTATCCTTTTCCTTTCCAGCAAGAAACATCAGCAGGAAGTAGAAATGGAAGATACACAAGACAAATTCCTTCTCCAGAAACTAAAAGATTAATTTCAGATTGTCTTACTGAATCACAAATTTTTGCCTTAATTCCTTTTTTAGGATAAAGTGTAGAGATTTTAATATCGGGAACTTAAAGTTGCCCTTTTCATCAACATGCTATTCATTTTGATCTTCAAAGTAATTATGCAAAACTTTAGACAATGCAGAGCTAGCATTCATGGATCTTCTACTAGCCATAGTGAGAGATAAGAACTTACTGATTTGCGGTCACGATATTCTCTGCTACTTTAGTCAGCTTATTGTTGCCCTTGACACGGCTCCCCTGGCCTTCAAAATGGGTCTTTGTTACATTATTGCATACATATCTATATACATCATATAGCAGTGTGTCCTTTGTGTGACCCCTGTATACACCTAAAAATGGCTCTTGTCGAATTAAGTAAATATTTTAATATTTATTTTAATTCTTATTCTTCTATCAATTAAATAAATATTCTAATTTATTTGATTGTTTCATTATCCCAAAATTAAATAAAAATCAATTTATTTAATTAAATACCCTAATTCTTCTAATGTCTCATATAATTAAATAATCCCAAAATTATTTAATTAATCCTAAATTCCTCTATCCCAAAGTCCTAATTTCATAAATCCACATCACCTTTCCACCTCACCATGTTGCACACATAATTAAATATTTTAATATTTAAATAGCTAATATTCCCTCACCCACATGTCCTATTTATCCTCCAATCAAGATCAGTTAACTCATCAGTCAAATCAATTATCTAATCAATCAATTCACTTAACTAGTTAGTCTATTCAGTTAACTCCTCAATCTATTATGTTAACTCCCATAACTCATGAAAGAGGCCTAGACATTTGTCCTCTTCTGATTCACACACATTCTCTCAAGCTCTCTCAACTGTACACCTCATAGGTAATTCCTCCAATCATGGATCTATTGACACTTGGATTTGACCTCTCCTTAGCCTATATAAACAAGGTTCTCACACCCATTTTGCATCCATCTCAAGCTTTTGCAATCTTACTCTGCAGAAATCTTACTAGTGTGCCTTTGGCAAAGTATCCTCATTGCATTTACATAATCCCATTATCATCACAATCATCCAACCATGTCTCCATTATCCATCATCCATCTACATTAGAATTGCATTGTAGTTTAATCTACATTGCATTGTCCATCTACAACCATTCTTCTATTGTCATCTTCAATAGCAAGGAAGTACAACTTTCAAGAGCTAAAATCATACACAAGATTGATATGAGATAGGCAACAATGGAAGCTATGAGGTAAATCGGTTTATAAAGGTAATATTTTTGTTTATTGTATTTGCATCAATTCCATTGAGTTATTAGATATTTAGTTGTTTAATGCTATTGTTCATATTTCCTATAACAATATCAACCTCTTTATCTTCACAAGACATTTCTGAGAGGCTGCCCCATTCATACTCATTGGAATCTATTTCACTAGCTTCTTGTAAGCGTTGAATTTGTTCCACTAGGTTAGTGGTAACTTCTTGTTTGTCTGTTGCTTGCAGTTTCTCCTTACCTTTGATCTTCTCCTTACCCTTGTATCCCAACCTAGTAGTGTCTCGAGCTGTTGAAGTAGAGGGTTGAATTGGTTCTATGATACCATTTTTCCTTAATCCTATGGGACCATGTCCTTCATATCCCATCCTTTGTAAAATAGAAAACCCTTGACCATATTGTGTAGAGGGTAGCTTTGGTTGATGATCATTTGGTGTGGTTTCACTATCTTCATCTTTGTAAAGCCACTGTAAGACATCTTTTTCCTCACTCTCATCAGATAGGTTTCCCCATCTAATGAAAGGACCCTTAGAAGTCTCCAATGACTTGGCCTTGTTCAGTAATGGCTTTCCATATGATCTTGGTGATAGAGGCAGCTGTGCTGGATAGAACGTTTGTTCAATGACATATTCTCCAACACCTTTGTCCTTGATTTAACTTTAAGTTCTGATGTTTTGGAGGTAGAAGCTAGAGAACTTGGATCCACATGGTTTGAAGAAGAGGAAGCTACTCGATTGGTGGGGATTACCACTTCTAGTTTTGATTGGATGTTGTTGCAATACTAGAATGGGTTAGGGTCACCTTGTATGGTAATTTCTTGGCCATTGTGTGGGAACTTGATACATTGATGGTACGTTGATGGAATAGCCTTCATTGCATGGATCCAAGGTCTACTTAGAAGAATGTTATATGCTAGCTCCATGTCTAGAACTTGGCACACAACATCTCTCTCTACCGGTCCAACCTGTATTGGCAAGACCATAGTTCCTTTGGAAGTTATCTCTTCTTCATCATATGCCTTGATAGTTATTTTCTTTTTAGGATCAACGACATTTTGTGAAAACCCTAATGCAAGGATTAACTTTAACATGCATATATTTAAACCATCACCTCCATCTATTAGGACCCTTTTTATTCAGTGTTTGTGGATGTGGGCCTCAATGTGGAGGGATGCATTGTGTGGTTGGTTGATGGACATATCATCTTTCTCTATGAAAGATAAGAAACGTGGTGTGGTTAGATGGCCTACCATAGCTTGGAATTACTCTTGAGCAAGGTTTGTAGGAACAATTGTTTCCAAGAGGGCCTTCTCTTAGATGGCTTTGTGAGATGGGGATAGACACAATAACTCCAAAAAGGATATGTGTGCAAGTGTTTTATGGAGTTGGTCAAGGATGATGTATTGGTTCGATGTGGATGATGACTTGGGTGGAGCTCCTTATAGAGTAATATTTCCATGACAAGTGGTCACATTACAATCAGGATTATTATTGATAGTGATCACATTGATGTGTGAATCACTTTGTGAGATATGATTAATGGTGTACTCGTAAGAAATGTTATTATAGCTTGCTTTGTTAACACCATTGTTGTTTTGATTGGATGATCCTCCTTTCTCATAGTGGGGAAGAGGATTTTTTAATGCTATGTGCTCTTCATTAGAGGTATGCCCTTCAATTGATATCCATTTTTGATCCAACAAGTCTTGAATGGCATGTTTTAGCGCTTGACAATCATTAGTTTTATGTCCTTTGTTTCAGTTATATTCGCAAAAGTCAGAATCACTCCACCAAGTGGGTTTAAATTTTGGTTCATAATCACGCACCGATGGAAGTGTTATGAGGTTCCCCCTATTAACTTCCTAAGGGTGGATTCGAGAGACTCTCCTAGTGGTGTGAACTTTCTCCTAGGAGGAAAGTTGGTAGGTCTTTGCTAATTACCTTGAGGCTTATTGGATGGAGTATTATTTTTTGGTTTTGATAGATTGAAGATTGGTTGCTTTTACACTACATTTTTAGCATCTACCACACCATCATTTACAATGGGTTTGTTCTTGGTCCAAAATCGTGACTTATCCGCATTGTTGTTAGAACTAGGGGTGTCTTTATATAGCTTAATTTGCCCCTTTGTTATCAAGGCTTTCTCAATGATTAGCCCCATTTTAATGACCTTACTAAAAGTAGTTGGGCATTGTATTCAGATTTGATAACTTAGTTCTGTCGTTAGGTTGTGAACAAACATTTCTATCATCTATTTCTCTGGTATGTGGTAGGGATACTTGCTTGCAAGTTTTCTCTATCTTTGTAGGAAAGAGGCGAAGGATTCTCCCCCCTTTTGCTTGTTATTACAAAGGTCCAACATGGAGATTTCATGTTCCATATTGTATGAGAAATATGTTACAGATTTATCCACTAGCTCATCAAAAGTGTGGATGCCGGGAGGTAGGCAAGAGAACCATTCCATTGCTTGGCCTTCTAAGCTTCGTGGGAATAGTCGCATAAGATTGTTTCGTTGTGTGCGACTTCTAGGCATGCTGCACTAAATTCCCTTATATGATCTCTTGGATCACCTTTTCCTCTATACTTGTCAAATTTTAGAACCTCAAATCTTGAGGGAAAAGGTATCATGAGCAAAGATTTATCAAAGGGATATGGTGAAATTTCATCAAGAGAGTAATGTTTTGTTGTTGTCCCACTTTAGATGTCCATCAACTATTTTTGCAAGGCTTGGATTTGTGTTGTTAATGTGTCCAAGGGATTGAGTGTATCCTTAGCCTTTTCTGATTTAGAAGCATCTTTGTCATTTTTGGAGCCATCTTTCACAGACTCGGCTTCATTTGAGGAATTGTTCTATCTTAGATTTGAGACATTAAAATCTGAGGGCAACTTAGCTCCTTGTTAAGCTAGCATGATAAAATATTTATAAGGATCTGTAGCAACGACCTTATCTATCATCTTTAGGAATTTTGGATCTTGAAGTTGTTTAAGGATTTCCTCTTAACTAATCTCATCATCATCAGAATTATGCCCACTATTGTGAAGGGAACCCATTTTTTGTTTTTGTTTAGATTTGGATCTAGTTTGAACCATGCAATTTTTGGATGTGAGAGAAGTTGGATTGTGAGACTTGGTGGACTTGGTTTGATGTTTTGGTATGAATATGATGTGAGGGTGAACTTTGGTTGGATATGGTTTTGGTAAGATTTTGCTAAGATTTTATATTGATCTATGTTATCCAAACAATGTGCTCTTGAGCTAAAAGGTAGTCAAAATAGGGATAGTTGATCACCACTATTGATATAGACTATTCATTTATCAAGATTACACTAGCACAGTTTCGAGATGAAGGATGATTGATCCTATTATGAAACTAACTAGATTTTGTTTGAATTTGGTAGAGTCTCAATAACACCTAGATAAAAATCTTGGTTTGGATGTTTTTGGATAGCAAGATAGTGGTATGCAAAGGTGAAGTTGTGAAAATGGTATGAAGGTGAGACTACAAGGTTGAACTTATTTTCCAAGTATAAACTAGAACAAAAAGGGTATCCAGAAATGATTTCAGTTTTGTCTCAAAATGTATGGAACAACTCTCTATTGTAAATGTGCAGGATTGCAAAAAATTTGTTTTTTGTTTTAATTTGTCAGTTTGGCTTGTTTTGCACGTTTTCCTAAGTTACTCTAAAGTTTGTGGTATTGTCTTGACTCAGTTATTGCCAGAAAACACAATAAACAAGAGGTTTCCATTTTTTTTTGATATATTTTTTGATAAATGTAAAACAAACAAGTACAATCCTAAGGATGACAAGGGCAATATTATTAAACAACTAAATATCCAATAACTCAATGGAATTGATGCAAATACAATAAACAAAGATATTACCTTCATAAACTGATTTACCTTGTAGCTTCCATTGTTGCCTATCTCGTTTTGATCTTGTGTATGATTTTAGCTCTCAGAAGTTGTACTTCCTTGTTGTTGAAGATGATAATAGGAGAATGGTTGTAGATGGACAATGCAATGGAGATTAAACTACAATGCAATTCTAATGTAGATGGATGATGGATAATGGAGACATGGTTAGATGATTGTGATGATAATGGGATTATGCAAATGCAATGAGGATACTTTGCCAAAGGCACACTGGTAGGATTTCTGTAGAGTAAGATTGCAAAAGCTTGAGATGGATGCAAAATGGGTGTGAGAACCTTGTTTATATAGGCTGAGGAGAGGTCAAATCCAAGTGTCAATAGATCCATGATTGGAGGAATTACCTGTGAGGTGTACGATTGAGAGAGCTTGAGAGAATGTGTGCGAATTAGAAGAGGACAAGTGTTCAGGCCTCTTTCATGAGTTATGGGAGTTAATAGGATAGATTGTGGAGTTAATTGAATAGACTAACCAGTTAAGTGAATTGATTGATTAGATAACTAATTTGACTAATGAGTTAACTGAACTTGATTGGAGGATAAATATGACATGTGGGTGAGGCAATATTAGCTAATTAAATATTAAAATATTTAATTATGTGTGCAACATGGTGAGGTGGAAAGGTGATGTGGATTTATGAAATTAGGACTTTGGGATAGAGGAATTTAGGATTAATTAAATAATTTTGGGATTATTTAATTATATGAGACATTAGACGAATTAGGGTATTTAATCAAATAAATTGATTTTTATTTAATTTTGGGATAATGAACCAATCAAATAAATTAGAATATTTATTTAATTGATAGAAGAATAAGAATTAAAATAAATATTAAAATATTTACTTAATTTGACACGAGCCATTTTTAGGTGTATACATTTTGCCCCTCTTTGATGTAATATGTTTTATCACGTTGTTTCAAAGAATAAAAATTTTCTGCGTGATACATGCCTCAGTTTGCCTCTAGTATTCTTCTATCAATTAAATAAATATTCTAATTTTTTTTATTGGTTCATTATCCTAAAATTAAATAAAAATCAATTTATTTAATTAAATACCCTAATTCTTCTAATGTCTCATATAATTAAATAATCCCAAAATTATTTAATTAATCCTAAATTCCTTTATCCCAAAGTCCTAATTTCACCTTTCCACCTCACCATGTTGCACACATAATTAAATATTTTAATATTTAATTAGCTAATATTCCCTCACCCACATGTCCTATTTATCCTCCAATCAAGATCCGTTAACTCATCAGTCAAATTAGTTATCTAATCAATCAATTCACTTAACTAGTTAGTCTATTTAGTTAACTCGTCAATCTATTATGTTAACTCCCACAACTCATGAAAGAGGCCTAGACACTTGTCTTCTGATTCACGCACATTCTCTCAAGCTATCAAAAGTTGTACTTCCTTGCTGTTGAAGATGACAATAGGAGAATGGTTGTAGATGGATAATGCAATGGAGATTAAACTACAATGCAATTCTAATGTAGATGGATGATGGATAATGGAGACATGGTTGGATGATTGTGATAGTAATGGGATTATGCAAATGCAATGAGGATACTTTTCCAAAGGCATGCTGGTAGGTTTTTTGTAGAGAAAGATTGCAAAAGCTTGAGATGGATGCAAAATGGGTGTGAGAACCTTGTTTATATAGGTCGAGGAGAGGTCAAATCCAAGTGTCAATAGATCCATGATTGGAGGAATTACCTGTGAGGTGTACGGTTCAGAGAGCTTGAACAATATGTGTGCAAATTAGAAGAGGACAAGTGTCCGGGCCTCTTTCATGAGTTATGGGAGTTAACAGAATAGATTGAGGAGTTAACTAAATAGACTAACCAGTTAAGTGAATTGATTGATTAGATAGCTAATTTGAGTGATGAGTTAACTGATCTTGATTGGAGGATAAATAAGACATGTGGGTGAGGAAATATTAGCTAATTAAATATTAAAATATTTAATTATGTGTGCAACATGATGAGGTGGAAAGGTGATGTGGATTTATGAAATTAGGACTTTGGGATAGAGGAATTTATGATTAATTAAATAATTTTGGGATTATTTAATTATATGAGACATTAGAAGAATTAGGGTATTTAATTAAATAAATTAGTTTTTATTTAATTTTGGGATAATGAACCAATCAAATAAATTAGAATATTTATTTAATTGATAGAAAAATAAGAATTAAAATAAATATTAAAATATTTACTTAATTTGACACGAGCCATTTTTAGGTGTATACATTTTGCCCCTCTTTGATGCAATGTGTTTTATCACGTTGTTTCAAAGAATAAAAATTTTCTACGTGATACATGCCTCAATTTGCCCCTGGTACAGTCTTGAACTTGGATATTTAGTTGGTATAGGTAATATCTTTGTTTAGTTGTTTAATCCTAATGGAATGGGATAGCCTCTCAGAAATGTCTTATGAAGATAAAAAGGTTGATGTGGTTCAATAGTATAGCTCTACTTATACGATGCATGAGGGACAAAGCTCTAGGGCTAGATTGCTAGAGTTTGATCCAAAATATGACGAAAGTGAACTTCATGAGGAGAGTACGATGTCACACTTGACGAACCAACTTGAGGAGAATACCATAATAGACCTTGTTAATACCTATACATATTCAAACAACTCCTCCATTCTAACCATCACCACCCTTGAATTGGATCAACTAGATGATCCATTACCCCTAGTGCATCATGAATTGATAGACTAGGATTTGCAAGACACCACCCCTAAACTAGATACATTCCAAAATGATGATGCTATTATCAATTATCTAGAGCTTATGGACCATTTACCCACAGGGGACCACAAGGTTGGCTTCACCATCGAACTTAACGACATGGCATACTTTGGAGAGAGTGCCAATCCTTTCAATCAAAAAAATATAAAAGTAAAAAGCAGATCTAACAGTGAAAACTACTCTGCGACAGTGTTAGATCAAGAAAAACTAAAAAGAAAAGACGTATTTGATGGTGAAAACCTCTTTGAGGTACCAACAGATGAAGGGATTGACACTCTCCCTACCATGCACATCAGGAGAGATCTTCAGTATTGATTGAACTAGCTCAACTAATAAACATCAGCACAAAAGAGAACCCAAGGACAATCCATATGGCACAATCATTATTTGCACAAGAAACGCTAGAATTCACCGAATTCTTCAAGCGAAAATAGATCAACTTTGCTTGGTCATATGCAGATATGTCAGGATTGGATCCAAACCTTCTAATGCATCATCTTTCACTAGCTCCAGGAGCTAAGATAGTTAAATAGAAACTGAGAAAAATGCACCCACATATAGCATTAATGGTCAAAGAGGAACTAAAGAAACTACTAGATGTGGTGTTCATCAGATCCATTGATTATCTAGAATGGGCTTCTAACATTGTACCTATTTCCAAATTCAATGGAAGGATAAGACTTTACAATGACTTCAGAGATCTAAACAAGGCTTCTCCAAAAGATGACTTTCCTCTGCCAAACATAGATATCATTATCGATCTAACGACAGGGCACACCATATTGTCATTAATGGATGGATTCTCTGGCTATAACCAAATCAAAATAGCACCGGAGGATCAACACAAAACAACATTCACATGTCTGTGGGGTACCTATTGTTGGTGTGTCATGCCATTCATACTAAAGAATGTGGGGGCAACATATTAGCGAGCAATGACTACAATCTTTCATGGCATGATGCACACCATCATGGAAGATTATGTAGATGACATCCTAGCCAAGTCACTCACCAGAGAAGGGCATCTACAAGTCTTGGACAAGATCTTCATGAGACTAGAGCAATTTAATGTACGATTAAATCCAAAAAAGTGTGTTTTCAGAGTCACATCCGGTAAACTCCTTGGATATATCGTATCAGCTAATGGAATAGAGGTGGACCCAACCAAGGTAAAAGCAATCATGGAAATGCCGCTATCTAAGAATCTAAGTCAGTTGTAGTCTCTATAAGGAAAGTTGTAGTCCATCAGAAGATTTATCTCTCAACTAGCAGATAAGTGCCATCCATTCACACATCTCTTAACGTTCCATTCAAATGGGATGACATGTGTGAGCAAGCATTTCAGCATCTAAAGGAGTTTCTAATGAACCCACTAGTCTTGATGCCACCAATTCAGGGCAAGCCATTGCTACTCTACATCTCAGCTACACCCATAGGTCTTGGAGCTCTACTAGCCCAACAAAACCACAAAGGAAAGGAACAAGCAATCTACTACATCAACAGGACACTAGTAGGTTACGAAATGCAGTAAACACCAATTGAAAGAGCATGCCTTGCTATTGTCTTTGCTTCTCAAAAGTGGAGACGCTACATGCTCTCACACTCTATCAAGCTAGTGGCGAAGATTGATCCATTAAAATACCTACTCAACAAAGCTACTTTAACAGGTAGAATATCTAAATGGGTCATGATACTTAGTGAATTTGATATTGAGTATGTAGATAGAAGAGCAATAAAGGGACAGGTCATTACAGATTAGCTGGCAAATGCACCTTTGACAGACAACAATCCATTAAACTTTGAATTTCTGGATGAGTCTATCTTCAACATCACTACCTCAGCCTGGAAACTTTACTTTGATGGGTCATATACTCAACATGGATCTGGAGTAGGAATCTTGTTGGTAACACCACATGGAGATACAATCCCTAAGTCATACAGACTTTTGTTTCCATGTACCAACAATGTCACCGAGTATGAAGCACTAGCCATTGGCATTAAAATGGTGGTGGAATGGAAAGTCACAGAGCTTCATGTGTACAGGGACTCACAACTCATCATTAATCAAGTAAATGATGATTATCAAACTAAGGACGAGAAGTTGATACCATACAAGCGTATGGTAGATGACTTTAAGGAATATTTTGTTGTGATGTCCTTTGAGCTAATACCAAGATTGGAAAATAAAGTAGCAGATGCGATGGCTACTATTGCATCCCTCCTTGACATACCTAAAAATCATTCTCATTATGAGTTTTTGGTGGAGCCAGCCTCCCATCTTGCTTATGAAATCCCAAAAACTAGCACCATTTACCACATAGTACGATCTGATTCTCCCTTATATGACAATGTTTACACTTATCTAAAAGAAAATATCCTACCACTGACCTATCAAACAACTAGAAATGAACATTCATACGCCAAGCATCCTGATATATAATCATTGCAGACACCCTGTATCGACGAAGTTTAGATGGTACTCTCCTTAGGTATTTGGATAGTGAGGAATATCAGACTGCTCTGAGTGAAGTACATGAAGGAATATGCGGGACCTACTCTAGTGGTTCTACCCTGGCCAAGAAACTCATGCATCTCATATACTATTGGCCAACTATGGAAAAAGACTCCTATCATTTTGTAAAGAGGCACACTAAATGCCAAATCCATGGGAACCTAATGCATGCACCAACACAGGAGCTACAGCCTTTAACGACACCTTGGCCCTTCTGCCAATGGGGACTTGATCTAGTGGGCAAGATTCACTCTTCATCCTCCAACGGCCACAAATTCATTATCATAGCCACTGAGTATTTTACGAAGTGGATTGAGGTCATTCCATTAACCAACGTCATAGGGAAACAAATCTCATCTCTCATCCTTAACTACATCATATGCAAATATGGTATTCCATTATCCATTGTCACGAATAATGGGCGACCTTTCAAGAATTAGGATGTGAAAGAACTATGTGATAAATTCCACATTCAACATCACTTTTCCACTCCATACTACATGCAAGGTAATGACCAGGCTGAGGCATCAAACAAAACTATCCTAAAGATACTAAAAAAGATTGTCAATGATGCTGGCCGCGACTGGCATATGCAATTGAACCTCGCTCTATGGACCTACAGAACCAGTATACGCACTCCCACAGGTGCGACACCATACATCCTCGTCTATGGCTCTAAAGCCATCTTGCCTATAGAAGTTGAGTTACCTTCCCTCAGGGTGTCATTAAAGGGTCTCATAAATGATGAGGAATATAGAGTATCAAGGCTCCAAGAGCTAGATTTGCTAGAAGAATGAAGACAACATGCCTTCAACCATCTCAAGGCATACCAACAGAGAATGTTGAGAAGTTATCCACAAGTCTTCCAAGTGGGTGACTTAGTTCTAAGAGAGAATCCAAGAAATCAGCAAGATAGAGAGAAAAAGGGGAAATTTGAACCTAATTGGTTGGGTCCCTATGTCATAGTTGCTGCCTATGGATCAGGCGCTTATCAACTATCAACATCAGAAGGTGCACTATTTGATGACCCCATTCACAAGTTCTACACCTAAAACCCCAATGCAAGGAAGCCACAAAAAAATTAAAAAAAAATAGAAAAATAACAAAAAAAAAATAGAAAGATAACAAAAAAATCATCCTCTGGTGAAAACCTGGAAAGAGGCACTATTTGTGATAAACCAATCCCTCCATCTCTTAGGACTTCAGTCCTCATCCAATCTTTTCTAAACTACATCCACCCAATCACATCAAGATACCTACCATGGCTTGTTGTTCGCTCATCCTTATCGCCTTGTCCCACCAGGTTGTCGATCCAAACTTGCATCCATCTTGTCATCCATCCTCAACCATTCCATTGAACCATTGTCAAACTACATCACCTCTGAGCTATCATGTAGGTAAGGCCATCATTGATGAGCCCCTGAGGCTTTCCTAGTCCATTCAATCCCATGTCACCCATCCTTTTGTCCATCCAATTCCACCATTTTCCCATCGCCTAGGTCTTAGGTCCACATGGTCCACACCTCAAACTACGTTGCCTCTGTGTCGTCACGTAGGCAAGGCTATTTATCAATGAGCCCCCGAGGCACTTGGTGAGTCCCTTAGGGCCCATTTTTTCTTCGTGTCTATTGTCAGTTCGTCCATAATAAATCTAACCTTTACTTGACTGGGGGCATAATCCTCAACCTAGTTGGAGAATTAGATTTTTGACTGCTACGACTCAAAGGATAACAAATCAGATCCTGGTTTTATCACTAGACGACAAGCAAGCTTTAAACATCATCTTGACAAAAAGACATCAAAATACACCTGACAAATCCCTACCTGCCTAAACTATCAAACATGACTCTATCAGTTATTGCAATAAATATATATTTATGGCAAGAGGGTTTTTAATGGTTGTTTTAAAGTCTTATATCATGATTTTTGTTATTATGTCTTTTTATGCTACTCAAGGATGTCAAAAACTAGAGGAGCTATGATGGGGGCATAATTATTTTATTTGTTTGTTGTTTGTGGGTTTATCTTTAGTAATGTGAAGCCTTGTCTAAAGACATGATCAAAAAATTGATCATCGAGGACATCAGGGGTCTAAACATGAAACAAGTTTAATCCTTGTCTTTTGATACACAAGAAATATTTAGGTCATCTTGATTCACTTATACTTAGATGCTTGTATTAACTTGCTAAATCAAAATCCATGTAAGTAATACTTAGGTCATCATGGTTTAATTATACCTAGATGCTTGTATTTTCTTACAACATTTTAAAAGCTCAATGATGAAACAAAGTACTTCAAAAACTTGTATAAGAAGACAACAAAGTCCACTATCATACGTACCAAATTTCATTTCATTTCATTTATAATCATTTCATACATATCATTTTCCAAGTGGCTTAAGATCCAATTCCTTTCTTTATCTGCATCTCTTTATCTACTTACCCTTTTCTCTCTTTTCATTTCAAGAGCGCACCAATTTGTCCTCTCAAGGGGCATCATCATCATCGTTCATCTTATTCATTAACTTACCATTATCTTTCCTTCTCACCCTCGCTCTTGCGTGACTGAGGCATCACCAATCATCAAATCAATTCAATCAAATCAAGCAATGATCCAAATGTAAGTCATCCTTAATCCATACCAATCGAGTACATCAATCTTGTTAAATTATCCAATCACGATCAGTAGTATTGATCCTAATCTTGTAGTAAAATAAATCAAATCAATCATCATTATCAGTGGGATATATCTTTCTTGCATCTTTGTGTTGATCTAGGGATATATCGTTCCCCGTGTCAGTTTTTTCCCAGACTGGATGCTTGTTCCCAGTATCCCTACAAGGTAGCCATCATTGATCAATAGGATATCCGGGCCAGGGCCCAACAGTGTAGGAGATAGACTCTATAGATATCTCCTCTTCTTCTTCAGGCTCTGCAAGACCTAGGGGGTATTCCCTATTCAACATCCATAAAATATATCTGTGGATGGTGGGATGCTGATATAAAGCAGATGAATCCTCCTTTATGTAGACCAAAACTGTAAGATAAGTGCAAAGGGGCTAGCTTTGGGCCCATGTTTAGTTGTGAGATAGAAGATTCTAATCCTAAAACTAATTCTAAGGTCCTAATGGTTTGGTTTTGAAGTTTAGGCTGATTTGGTATTTGGATGCAAAACTAGGACCTGAGGTGTAACCTCAATGCAAGACTAGATTGGTGCCTATCCAGGGCTTGGAGTCAATAGACATACACATGTGAATGGTCACCATGAACATATATCAGAGACTGAGTATCAAGGGGATTTTATGATATCTGCCTTACAGATACCTCCCAAAATAGAGTATTCAGTTACCTCTACTTACAATATCCTTACTGCATTATGTTCTTCCCAACCCTTAACCTGAAACACTTTAATCTACCCCTTGAGCAGAAGCAAAAGATTAAGTTTTCAATATAGCAGAACCATATCCTAGAATCCCAGACACCCCTTAGATGTTTAGATTCAGAAGAAGAGCATATTCAGTTTGGAGACAGAATAATAGAATACATGCAAATAAAGCATTGTTCATATAAAATTAATCATGAAACCAGTAAATTCATGCATGAAACATACAACATGAGACTCATAAACTCACAAGACATCCAGATATGGTCACCAATGGAGTTGTATCTTATTATAGCACCCAGACTTGTCTAGTTTTCAACGACAACAGATTGAGTAACATCATCTGCTTATAAGGCAAGCAGATGTACTCCATCATTAATTATGGGGTACTCTCCAGAACATTTACCAGATACCAAGCAACGCCAGAGGGCGCAGAAAACATTTAATGCCGCCGCACAAAGAAGAGAGAAAGAGCAGGTGAGATCGGGATCTGCATCGCCACATGGAGATCTTTTGTCTAAATCGGGTAGCTGGCGTGTCCTTTCGACCCATACCTCTGTGCAATCCTGCCATTAATGGCATACCAACTCACAGCCTCGGGACGCAGCAGCTGCGTGCCTTGCAAACCTTCTCTCGCCTTGGGATGCTACTATGGAAGCGTGGAAAACCCTCCATTTGAATATTTAAATGATAACCGTCGATCTCCTACCTTCCCGCCGAGATTTACGGCGTTGGTCACGTTGAAAAGTTGGCCACCATTGATATCATGACACGCGGCTGCAACCTGCTAACTTTTCCATTCAAACTGCATGAGGATATATTATCCCACATGCACCCCGCGACAACCTCCTTAATACTTTATATACTAGGTCGTGAGCATATATGATATCGATGATTTTGCTCCCGTTGACACCAGCATGAACCTCATCATCTTCCATCGGCCAGACCCCTTCATCGGCAAACCTCATGTTTATCCTGCCGACATCATATATCCTGCCAATGAATATCATCCTGACATCAGCGAACCACCTGCATGTTCGCCCAATATGAAATATCACCCTGATATTTCAAAATCAGCCTGATGACCAACCTCACCTTTATGTGACATATCACCCCGATATTCACCCTCATCGGCATAACCTGATGCATCGGAGGAAGATCCTCCTGCTTTGCCGACACCATATGCCTCGCCGATGAACATCCTTCATGTCCACAAAAATCATGATGACGTCATCGTCGTATCTGCATACTGCGCACCTCCTCATACCCAGATGATGTCACCATCACATTCATATATCGGGGTGATATTTGGATATGACTACTGATGGAAATATCACCCCGGTAAAAGATCATGCAGGTAGAAAATATGATGACCTTCGCAAGCAACATTAGGGTGACAACCGGAAATATGACGATGACGACCTCCTCCTCAAGAAATATGATGATGACATTGAAACATGCTGAGGGGGCCCGAATACTTAGAACTTTTTTGGATTCTTTGGGAGGGTGCCTGCATGTTTATATGCTTGAAACCTGAATATCTATGCAGGCACCACCATCGGCTCTGACTGGGGATGTGTAGGCACAAGGTTGCAGCGAGAACCAGATCATCTCCAGGAAGACCAGGCAAAACACAAAAAACCACAACACTGACTATATAGTTATTTACAAATATTTACAATCGTGCACAAAAGAAGATACTTATGAAAAATAAGCTTTGAGGAATTGACCGTGCACAGGCAATTCCAGCATTTCACCACTTAGGGCTTGGAGAAAATAAGAGTCTTCTCCATGAGTGTTGCTAATCTGATATGGGCCCATCCATAAGGGTTCAAACTTACCATGCTTGCCCTTGTCCTGACCCTTTGCATTCCAGATAAGGACTAGATCATCTACCTGAAACTTTCTATCTGCAGTCCATTTATCAAATAGATATTTCACTTTTTGCTGTTGCTTGATGTTTGTCTAGTGAGCCTCTCTTCTGACTTCATCTAATGCCACCAACTGATTTATCTTTTCTGTCATTAGATCTTCAATCTCCTCATCATTTTCTTGTATAAATTTGTAGACTGGCAAGAGATTGTTCATAGGCAACCTAGCTGATGCACCATATACTAGCTCAAAGGGTGACTTCTTAATTACTTTCTTTACAGTCACTCTGTCAGCCCATAGTGTCATCTTCAGCTTTGAATCCCAGGCTCTCCTATTTTTGTCTATCATCCTTTTGATGATTTTCATGAGGCTCTTGTTACTTGACTTTACTTGACCATTTCCTTGTGGATGATATGGTGATGCATATGACAAGTTAATTCCATATTTGTTGCAAAAATTAACAAATTCACCTGATTTGAAGCACATTGCATTATCTGTGACCAACTTGATTGGTACTCCAAACCTGATAATAATATTTTCCAGTATGAAATCCATCACCACCTTACTTGTAGCTCTCTTAGTTGGAATGGCTTCAATCCATTTGGTGAAATAATCAGTAGCAACCAAGATCCAACTATGTCCTCCACTAGATTTTTCTGAGATCTCCCCTATGAAATCAATTCCCCATTGCTGAAATGGAGCCTCCACAGTCACAGTTCTTAGGGGTAATGCACCTTCATATTTTAACCTTCCTGAAAACCTTTGGCAAGGATCACATTTCCTTACCAACTTTTGTGCATCTGAGAAAAGAGTTGGCCACCAATACCCTGCCCTAAGAATTTTGTGAGCTGTTGTTTGAGCAGTATAGTGTCCACCACACACTCCTTTATGCATGCCATTCAAAATATTCTTAGCATCATTTTCATGCACACATCTGAGTAGCACACCATCAGGATTCTTCCAGAATAGTTCTCCTTGAATAATGATGTATTTGATTGCATGTAGCTTCAAGGTCCTTTTCTGACTATCACTGAAATGGGAAGGACAATTCAAATTCTGCAAATAATATACAATATCCTTGTACCACTCTGATTCTGACATGTTAACAACTTCAGTTTGGACTATATTGACTTGGCGTGCTTCCAAATTTGACTGTGCCATCATTTTAGCTAACCCTTGTCCCCTTACCAGCTTTGTGATCTGTATCTCTATATTGAATTCTTGCAGTTTATTTATCCACCTGCACCTTCTTCCTGTTACCTCTTGCTGAGTAAAAATGTCCTTGACTGCTGCATGAGGCACATATGCAACTATTTGGGATCCTACCAAATATGGCCTAAAGCTTTTGACTGCTCTAACCAGTGCATATGCCTGCTTCTCCATGATATCATAGTTTAATTCAGCAGTCTGTAATGACATACTGAAGAAAGCAATAGGCTACTCAAAACCATCATTATTTTTCTACAGTAGACACGCAGCAACAGTATGGAAAGAAGCAAATGAAAATAATTGAAATGGCTTTGAAAAATTAGGAGATTTTAGCACAAGGGCCATCTTTATCGCTTCCTTGATGCTCTGAAATGATTTAATTGCTTCATCCTCCCAAGTGACAGCTGCATCCTTCTTCATCAGCTTAGAAATGTCTTCTGTAGTCTCTGCAAAGTTAGGGACAAATCTTTTAAGAAAATTAATCTGTCCAAAGAAAGATTGAACTCCTTTCACTGTCTTAGGCATCTAAATTCTGTCAATTGCAACAACCCTTTCAGGATCAATCCTAACTCCATCCTTAGAAACAATGTGTCCCAGGAGCTTTCCTTCAACTACCCCAAAAGCACATTTCTTTGGATTAAGAGAAATGCCATATTCTAATGCTCTAATAAAAATTTGTTCTAGGTGCATACAGTGTTGCTCCTCTTTCTTTGAATAAGCAGTCAAATCATCTTGATAAACAGCTAGAATTGAATCAATCAATCCTGCAAAAGCAACATCCATAGCTCTTTGAAATGTAGCACCTGCATTTGTTAGTCCAAATGACATTCTTACATATACATAGGTTCCCCATGGAGTGGTGAAAGCAGTTTTAAATTGTTCTGATTCCTTTACCTTCACCTGATTGTAACCTGAAAATCCATCCATCATGGATAGGAGTTCACAACCAGTTACCCTCTACAGCATAGCCTCCATGTTAGGCAGTGGATAATTATCCTTCAAGGAAGATACATTCAAATTTCTAAAATCAACACAAAGTCTTATGTCACCATTCTTTTCCCTAACTAGGACAAGGTTGGACACCCAAGTTGAATGTCTAATAGGCACAATTATTCCAACCTCCCTGAGCTTCTTGAGTTCTTCTTGCATTTTTGGAGCTAAGGTAGGATTAATAGGTCTTTGTTTTTGTCTAAATGGCTTAGCTTCAGGCTTCAAAGGGATCTCATGCTGGAATAGGTCTTCTCTATAGGCCTTTAGGTCCTCATATGACCAGGCAAAGACATGCTTATACTTTTTCAACAATGTAATCAACATACTTCTAATGTGTGGTTTGAGCTGTTTGCCGATATAGACCCTTTTGGGGGCATGAAATGTCCCCAAGTTTATCTCCTCCAAGTCATCCTTGTTTGTAGGAGATGTCTTTGTAACACACTAATCTCTATTGTCAAAAACTCTTTCTAAAGCAACTAACCCCCTGGGGATTTTATTTGTTTTGAGTTGAATCACTTCTTTCCCCAAAAGAGTTTCTTTTCCATCTACAATCTCTACAAAATTTTGAAAATCAATTTCTTGGTTCTCATATTCATCTATGCAGTGCAAAAACCTTAAAAAAATCTTTATCATCATCAAACACTTGCCAGCTGCATATATTTTCTGGTACTGCAGGTCTAAGTTTAACTTCAACATTGGTAACATCTGACAGAGTTATATCATCAGGCCTAATGGCCACATTAGCTAGAAAATCTGCGATGACATTTTTTGATCTTTCTATCCAATTTATTGAAAAAGCATCAAATAATTCAATTGTATCCCATACATCATGCTTATATTGTTTCAACCTTTTATTTTTTGAAGCATACTTATCTCTAACCTGGGAAACAATTAGCTCTGAATCTCCAAATACTCTTAACATTTTAATTCCATGCTTCAGAGCCACATTCAATCCTAGCAACAGAGCCTTATATTCTACAATATTATTGGTGCAGGCAAACTTCAATAAGAAAGGGAATTTTAGAATCTTATCAACTGGAGAGAGAAACACAATTCCAGCACCAGAGCCTTCTTTTGCACAAGCTCCATCAAAATACATGGTCCATAGGCCCTGCTGGTCTGACTCTTGAGTGCAGATATCTGCCCTTTTATATTCTTGATCACTCGAGACAACTCTGAAATTTTCACAATCAGTATCCACAAAACAGATGTGCTCCTCTGAATTCTGATCCTCAACTGTCTCCTGTGACCTTTCTTCTCTGATCAGCTTAACATCTCTGCCATTCATTAGAATCATGGTATATGACAGGTCTAACTGCATACTTCCACCAATTAGTGTTGCCCATCTTCTGGACAACAACATACCATATTGTGGCTTTATGTCAACCACTGTTATATTCATTCTATATGTTTTCTCTGGATATGCTACCAATCTGAAATTCACATCTTTCATGATTCCAATAACTGGTACTTCTCTAGCATCCATGGCATAACATTTCCCACATGCCTTGTCTATTTTTAATCCAGCTTGTTGCATGATAGCTAGAGGCATGATATTTGTTGATGCTCCTGAGTCAAGCATACAATTTTTAATCACTTTTCCATTTATAACCAGGGAAACATAAAATGGTTCCACTTGTGAGGGGCATTTTGTCATGGTCACCCCCAGATATACTTCAGGGACTTCATCTTCATGAGTGCATGTGGCTTGCTTCTTACCTTGAACCTGAGCATTTTGCCTGGCTTGACACGGTACTCCTGAAATTAAGGACATTGCCTTATCTCTAAACTCTTCCACTTTCATTAGTTCCATCAAGGGTACAAAAACCTTTACCTGGGACAATACCTGGGCTATGTCAAAAGGAGTATAATTTTGTATAGCATTTGTGGCATGCTCCATGGTTTTGTTCTTATCTTGAGGTGACCCAGCCTTAGTCTGGGTGATCTTCTGACCGTCACCTATGGTTTGGGAATTTTCATCTTGACCCTCATTTTGGGGAATTTCATTTCTTGGCTTTTGGAAACCTTGACCAGGTTTTTGTCTGAAATTTTTCTTGTCGTTGTTCCATTTCATCCTTTGCGGTTCAGCCCCCTTATGATTATGCACTGGCTGATTCATAGAGGTACTTTCTGGTTGACGCAGATCACTTACCTGAGCCCTACCTCTGAGGTTATAATTGCTTTTGACCTGAGCTATTACTGCGGCTGTGAGGGCTCTAATTTCTTCATCAGAAGGTCTCCTTAGGTTATTTAGAAAAATGTGAATCTTGGGCATATGCATAGCTATCTTCATCATCCTTATCACAAGAGACCTGCTAATAGACCTGAATCTCATTATTTGTACTTTCATCAGCATCATGAGGAGGGTGCCCATTGTTCGTCGACAGCATATTGACATCATCCTCCTGTATGTAGTGCGGTTCATCACACTCATCACAAGCAATAGCATTATCATACAGAGATTGAGCAATCATACATTGTGATTGGGCATGAGGCATCTGACATATGATGCACCATGGAGTATCATCAACAATATTAACGGTTCTTTTCAATGGATCAGGGGTCTCTTTGACATGTTGAGCCCTTTGGGTGGGGTTGCCACTTGGAAGAACTGGTTTACCATTTTGCCAATTTGTATGATATGGCATATCATGCAGTGATGGTCTCTTTTCTTGTCTGTGATAAACTTGCCTGTCAGGAGCTATCCACTTCTCGTTTCTAGCAAGTCTGTAGCTTAGGTCCTTGACAACATTTGTCAATTTATCTATCTTATCTTCAAGGGCAGATGTATTACCTTGAATATTCTGAGGTTTACTTGGATTTTGCAAAATCTTCACATCATTCCTTCTGTTTGTCTTGCCTTATGCTTTCCTGTTATTCTCAATATTTATTGCTATTCTGAAAGCATCCCTGAGAGTAGCAGGACCTTTATCTCTTAACCCATATGCAGTTTTGGCATCAAAAGCATTAACATACAATAGTATGCACATTGGTTCATTTGGCCTCATATGATGTGGCAACTTGTTCAACACTTTGGTAAATCTAGCATTGAAGTCTACAACCTGCTCATTTGACCCTTTGGTGATACTAGTGAATTCACTTACAAAAAATCTTGGGTCAGTTTTGTCACCATACTGCTCCTTAAAAATTCTTTTAAAATCATCCCATGATGAGATACTCCGGTTAGGCATATTCTTGTACCATTCTCTAGCTTCATCAACAAGGGATTGCATAAATGACTTCATAGAAACATCCTCATGCTCAACCTCAAAGTTGTCCATGACATTCTGAAAAGCTTTTAAATGATCCTCCCCTAACACAGTATTATTTCCTGAAAACTTTGGCACTTGAAGCCTTACATGCTTGTCAATGGGGTTAGGATAACTAGGGATACCATCAAAAAACAAGCTGTCTGAACCTACCCAGCTGCATAGGTTGTCTACCAAACTGATTAGCATTAACATTTCTATTAGCATTTTGATTTCTTACATTATTTAATGGTATTCTAGCATTGTTTGCATTCTGTCTTTGATCATTTTGCTGATACTGGACCTCATTTCTATACTGGTTCCTTAGGGTATCTGCATTATCTAGGGTGGGGACTGCATCCTGCTGAGCAGTTCTCAAAGCTTGTACTTTCTGTCTTATGTCATCCCTAATTTTCACAGTTTGCAAATATTCTAATTCAGCTCTTAGGCTTTTAATTTCTTCAGCTAATTGTTTTTCTCTAGGCATAGAGGAAGATTGTCCCATCCCATTTTGGTCATCATTATCCTCATCCCTTGGAGACTCAACCTCTTCAAATCTGTCACTAGGATCCAAGAAGGGGCACTCTTGAAACACTTCTGACCTTATTTTCAAAGCACCACTTTGTTATTTTTCATATACATTTTGGATTTCAGCTTTTGTGTTTGAAAAATAAGGTTCTATCCTCTCTGAAGATCCTAGATTGTCCTGAATAAATTCATTTTTCTTGGGGCTAGGAGAACCATCTTGATTGGCTCGAACAATCCCTTTTTTCTTATACATCATTTTTATGGGTAACTCTTCAAACAAAGGGTTTCGTTGGGATCCTCTCCCTTGCATACAAATTTCTACTTTACCGGTTGGGAGATTGGTTCAGAGTCACCACCTATAACTAGGAATTGTTTTTCTTTTAAAACCAGAGATTCTGGGTTTGATCCCCATCAGAGTTGCTAAAACCCCGCAATGAAAAACACTATCATCAATCAATCGACTAATCATTGGTTTACAACTTGACAGGGGTAATACCTCGTTTGTTCTTGTATCATTTGTGCATGCTTGCTTGTGTGTGTTATCATTTTATTTTTCATAACGCGTCATTCAACTCTTTCATCTATCTCTTATTGTGAGATTGTTCGTCATCTTTCTACTGAATTCAACCTAACCAATCTTCCGAGGGGGCTGACGAGCCATATAATTGACTCATCTATTTCATGTTATTTCTACTTTTAAAAACTTTCACAGACACTTTGGCATATATAAATACATAGTATTATAATTATATTTGTCTTTTGGTTAGATTATGCACATGATTAGTTTTCATTTCCTTTGATGAAATCTCTTGCTTTATTTTACAATATTACATTTCAAATGTGGATATTTTATGAATTATGGTGTGAAGTTGTGAATGTTTTTATAAGGCTTACAGCAGTATGAACAACCAGTGGTCTCCGGATCCCTCCAGAGCCCTCTATCTTGAGAAGAACCTGAACTCCGGAGAGCTCCAGATACTGAAAACCTCCCTCGGATCGTCCTCCCCTTGAGTTGATGATCGCCACAAGTCCATCCTTGAGTGCCAACATAACTTGTGATTCAATCATGCAACTGAGAAGGGTAACATTGCCACGATGCCACAATCTTGGTGACTAACTGAAGAATCAGTTAACTGACCTCAATCTCAACTGAAGTGACTCCCATCTTGCATCACACCATTTCTGGAGAATCATCTAGTTCGTCGTGCATTTGGAATAAACGCAGATCTCTAATCTACAGTTTTGTATAGGAATTTTGAATGTAATAAAACCTGCAACTAGCCTTAGTTCCAGTTCGCTCTAGTTAGACTTATTGATAGTTTTCTTCTTCCAAATAATGCTTGACTGTATAAGTAGGAGCAATGCATTTTCTTTCTAGTTAGTTCTGAGTTTTTAAGTTCATAGTAGTTATCGCCAGATCACTATAACAGGAGGAAAACTCCTCATGTTTGTAATTCTATCTATTTTCTGGACTATGATTTAATATGAAGGGAAATTTCTGCTAAAAGAAGTTAGTTGAGCAAGAGGATCATCTCCGGTTGGGAAAGTAGGGCCCGCTTACCCATCTAAGGGAAGATCTCTTATTATTGGTATTTATGCAATTCTATTCTAGTCTTTGTTAAGTTTCCTTTATGTATTGTGTGATTGTTGTTAATTGTTCCCTACAGGTTAGTCCTTAAAAATCCTAAAAATACCAAAAAGAGATAGTTCTATTTCTTATCAGCATTGTTATATTTAGAGTGTTACATTGCTACAGAGTAACAGTGGATTCAATTGATCTTCATTTAATTTTTCCGCATGATAGATTAGATTCTTTTCCTACAAAGTGTGTTTGTTTTCAAAATTTTAAGATAGTTTCCTTTCCCCAAAGTGTGTTTCCTTTCCAGTAATTTAAGATAGTTTCCTTCCCAAAAAGTGTGTTCATTTTTTAGCAATTAGATAGATCTTTATTTCTGCATGCACTTTTCAATTCTGGTGAGACTGACAAACCAAGTCCCATTCACCAAAACACTCGACCAAAACTCCCCCATTCTAAGAAGTCTTATCGCAGATAGCTCCAGACACCTCCGGATTGATAAAAGTAAATGATGATGCATTAACAAAGCCTACTTCAACCTCATCATTTTTGGCGTCGTTGTCGGGGATAATCTACAAATCATTGTAGGTTTAAAGGTGTTGATAAGACTTTTGATCTATTAGTTTATGAGAAGACCTAGGGACTCCTTAGGATGATTCATTAGACATCCAATAGTAGACATACCTCTAGAGGCTATTTTGGAAGAACCTCCAGATCACTTGATCAATCAATAATCACCTGTATTATCAAAGTCTCCCAATTCATTTGCCACATCCTCAACAATGGGTGATAATGATGGTAATCATGAAGATACAACTGATAACAGAACATTCTCTTATTTGATCTCCATCATTCTTGGGATAAATGAGTCTCCTATGAAAAACATATCTCCTGCATTTTTACCTACCTCTAGGGGGAAAATGTAAGAAGATCCAGACCAATTTCTATTTGAATTCAAGGTTCTCTATCAAACTTCTGACTATGCTATAGATAACCAGAAGCTCAAATTGTTCCCTTCTACTCTTAAGGAGTCAGCTTTAAGATGGTTCATGGGCTTGGCAACAGACTGTATCACCACCTGGGATGATATGGAAATAGTTTTTCTTGATAAATATCAGGATTACTGTAGAGTCAGGGATCGAAAAGATAAACTTTTCCACATGAAACAAATGGAGGACGAGAACTTAGAAGACTATGTGGATAGATTCTTATTTGTCCATAGGAGGTGTGGAAACAACCTAGATGAGGAATTAAGTAAGACCATCTTTCTAAGAGGGATTGACGATGACAGCAGAGAAGCATTAAATCTGATGGGTAAGGGGGATATTAGTAAACAAACTTTCGAGGAAATTGTAGAAGTTTGCAAAAACTATTCTTGTACAAGAGCAAACAAAAGAATTTTAAAAAGGGGTAGTAACAATGATGTTACAAAGGTAATGGAGGAACTAGCAAATCTAAAAACTGACATCCTACTTCATTTGAATACCACTTTGGATGGCATGCAGGCTAGTAAAAAGAGTATTGAACCCTTAGTTATTTACTGCCCTCGTTGTAGGGAGAAACACCCACTTAGGGAATGCCTCTTGAGTAGAACTGAGTTGTGTAAAATATGTGAGAAAAACCATCCTACCAATGAGTGTGGCCTACTTCCTGAGATTAAAAATAGATTGAAAAAGGTTCCAGCAGATGAGGAAGAGCTGAATTTTATTGGTTAGAAATAACCTACCTATGGATTTAATCAATTTCAAAACCAATATGCTCCAAGAGGAAACTCTTATAATGGGCCCTGGGGAATGCAAATGCCAATGCAATGGGGTCCATGGCCTCAACAAGATTGGACAAATCAATCCTGGTCCAATCCACAATGGTCAAACCAGCAACAGTATCAACAAGAATGGGCTCCTCAATACAACCAAGGAATGAGGAGATTTGGAAACCAACCTCAGGCCTTACTCCCTAGACCTTCACAGCCCGTGAATGTAAATCCCAATGAGCAGGTAAACCAGCCATCAATGCCCGCACAACCAGTTCCAAACCCTAAGAACGATAGGCCACAACAACAGGTGCACAATACTAATCCAAATACAACAAACCTGAATGTTGTGGAGATTAATGATATCCAACTTTGATCTAGAAATGTTCCTGCAACTATTCCTATCAAGGAAGTCATCAAAGAAGAATAGGTGAGTCCTAAAGATGATACACAATAATCTAACAAGAAGGCTAAAGCAAAAGAGATTCTGCATGAAACCTCTGTTCCAATTCCTAGAATGATTGAAACAGGTTCCTCCACAGTCTAAGGAAAACCAACCCTCACAAGATGACTCCCAATTAATTAGGGAACTTAGAAAAATGCACATTGAAGTTCCTTTGTTACAGGCGATAAAAGAGATTCCTGAGATAAACTAGACCATTAAAAGTTTGTGTCTAAAACTTCCAAGCAAAAAAAGAAAATTACCCAACACTATCCAAGTGGAAGGAAAGCTTGTTGATGTCCTATCAGGCAAGTTAATCCCTCAAAAATATGGGGATCCTAGTAGCCCAGTCATTGCGGTAGACATAAAAGGGGTGTCGGTTTCAAATGTTTTAATAGATTTGGGGGTTGCCATTAATGTAATGACATTAGAGACTATGGCATTAACACACATTCAGCCAACATCAACTGTATTACAACTTGTAGACCTATCTATTACCAAACCAGAAGGAATTTTGGAGGACGTCATAGTCACTATTGACACTTGGGACTCTTCAGTTGATTTTCTTATCCTACAGACAAGAAAGAAACATTCAATATACCCAATAATCCTGGGAAGACCTTGGTTGGCTATAGCAGCAGTCTATATTGACTATAGATCTAGAAATATGACCATTTCAAATGGAAAAAGACTTAAGGAACTTTCTATCTATCCTTCGGCCAAACCATTCCTGCAATATGAAAACAAACCATGGATAGATGACTTGATGGATTCTGATGAAGAAGATGCCTCCCCAATGGCAATGGTAACAATTGTATAACACTTTGAAGAATGTAGTGAGGAATATAAGGAGATAGAAGCAAACGATGAACTCTCTTTATATAGTGCTACCTAGCAAGAGGTCTCTGGATGGCTCCGGAGAGATCCAAAAGGATCCTTCAAAGCTTTTAATTGCCCATACTCTAAAAAGATTGCCTCCCATGTAAGTTATCAAGAAGCAAAAACTCTCCACCAAGTTGTACCTCACCTTTGTCCATTAAACATACTATTAAGTACTTATAGAGAACTTCTTTCTGTCCATGCTAGCATGAAGCAAGTCCCAGTCCAAACCAACAAACAACTTTCTATCAGTAGTTGGTTAACAGAAGTGGAAGAAGTTCGGTTGGCAAAATTGTTACAAAACCACGCCCAGGCTTTTGCATGGGAATACAAAGACATGAAAGGAATCCATCCTAGTGTTTGTACACACCGTATTTATACTGAGGATGTCCGACCTGTTAGGCAACCACAACGAAGGATCAACCCAGCCTTAAAAGACATAGTGGAGGAAATAGAGAAACTATTGCAAGTAGGATTCATTTATCCTATTTCTGACAGTCAATGGGTATCTCCATTAGTAATAGTGCCCAAGAAAAATGGAAAATGGCGAGTCTGCATTGATTATAGAGAATTGAACAAAGCTACAAAGAAAGACTATTTCCCACTCCCTTTCATCGACTAAGTGTTGGATAATCTAGCTGGTAGTCGCTACTTCTCCTTTCTGGATGGATTTAGTGGCTACAATCAGATCCAGGTAGCTCCTGAGGACCAGGATAAAACAACTTTCACCTGCCCATGGGGGACATTTGCCTACAGAGTTTTGCCATTTGGATTGTGTAATGCGCCAACCATATTTCAACGTGTTGTTTTGGTAATCTTTGTTGATTTAGCAAATAACTGTGTAGAGATTTATATCGACGACTTCATAGTGCATGAAAAAACCTTTGATGAAGCCATGAATAGTTTAAATAAGCTGCTTGAAAGATGCAAAGAATACCAACTGTCTCTAAACCATGAAAAATGCTTCCTTATGACAACTGAGGGAATTGTACTTGGTCACCACATCTCACGGGAGGGAATGAAAGTAGATCCCAAAAAGGTTAAAATTATTATACAAATTCCCCCTCCTCAAACTCAAATAGAGGTAAGAAGCTTTTTGGGACATGTTGGATATTACAAACAATTCATTAAAAATTTCAGTCGAAAAGCTAACCCTATGTTTACTTTGCTAAAAAAAGATTCTGAATTCAAATGGGCACCAGAATGCCAATAGTCATTTGAGGCCATCAAAAGTGCCCTCATGACAGCTCCGGTGATAAAAGGACCAAACTAGGGAGAACCATTTCACATCCACACATATGCTTCCAATCAGGGCATTGGGGCAGTGTTAGGACAATTGAGTGAGTCTGGAGGTATGCTTGCAATATATTACATTAGCAAAAACTTGAATCCTGCAGAGAAAAATTACACCATAACTGAAAATGAATTTCTAGCAGTAGTTTATGTTATCAACAAATTTTGCTGCTACATCATAGGCTACAAAATCTTCATACATACTGATCATGTAGCCATAAGATATCTGATGAATAAAGCTATAGTAGGAGGTAGAATTATCAGATGGATATTATTATTGCAAGAATTTGACATAACCATTATTGATAAACCTAGAAAAGATAATGTTGTTGATGACTTCTTGTCTAGATTGAATGTGCAGGGAAATAATGAACCAGTGGATGATGCCTTTTCGGATGAACATTTGTTCGCTATCTCTATACAATCTCCATGGTTTGCAGATCTAGCTAATTATCTGGTTTCAGGGAAATGCCCACAACACTTCAATTCAAAAGAAAATAGATGGTTAGTTTGAGAAAGCTACAGATACAAGTGGGTAAATGGTTTTTTGTTTAAAAATTATCTTGATCATGTATTACGTCGGTGTGTGCAGGAACGGAGGTGTATGACATAATCCGTGCATGTCACGATGAACCTTTTGGTGGACACTTTTCAGCCATTAGGACGGGGCACAAGATCCTGGGAGCTGGATATTTTTGGCCAACAATGACCAAAGATATTCACCAATATGTAAAGCAATGTGATCAGTGTCAAACAATAGGGCGTCCAACTTCCACCACATAGATGCCACTCCATCCTCAAGTGGCTTTAGAGCCATTTGAAAAGTGGGGAATAGATTTTGTCAGACCAATTGATCCACCATCCAAAGGAAATCACTACATTCCAGTCTACACAAACTATGCCACCAAGTGGGTTGAAGCAAAAGCATTACCAGCAGTGAAGGAAGAGAAAGTTGTAGATTTTCTGTACAAGCACATCTTGCAGTGGTATGGAGCACCCAAAACTCTTGCCTCTAAAGTTTGGACCACAATTTATGTCTGCTATGATCAAAGCATTCCTGGAAAGATATCAGATCAGTCACATGAAATCTTCACCATATCATCCATAGAGCAATGGTCAGGTTGAAGTAACAAACAGAGAATTGGAGAATATTCTCACCAAAACAATCTCAAGCAAAAGGACAGATTGGGCCGATAGAATGACAAAAGTTGTTTGGGCTTATAATACTACCTAGAGGACAACAACTAACTTCACGCCATATGAGTTAGTTTATGGAAAGCACCCAGTGCTACCTATTGAATATGAGGTAGAGACATTTAAAAAAACACTTGAAGCTGGTATCGATTTCACCGAAGCATAACTACAAAGGATATTGCAGTTAAATAGACTGGATGAGATGAGGATGGAGGCACTATAACATACAGAGTTAATTCAACAACAAAGGAAAGAATGGCACAACAAGCACATCATTAGCAAGCACTTCAAGCAAGGAGATTGGGCCCTATTGTATGATTCTAAATACCAAGATCTAAAAGGGAAACTACACACTCGATGGTTGGGGCCCTATGAAATTCAAGAAGCCTTTAGTAATGGAGTTGTTCAGTTAGTTCCAATTGATGGAGACCGCAGAGTTTTTCTAGTCAACGAACATAGATTGAAGTTGTATCATAAACCAGCCTCTAAAGAAGAATTCTATGCAGAAATTCAGTCTCAAATAGAACATTTTTCCGTGGAAGATCTTTCTTCCATGGGAATCATGCTCTAAATGATGATTCTTGAATGAATAAAGCAGTTGAGGTTGAAAACCAGAAATGGCAGTCTCTCCTATTAGAAAACACAAAAAAAAAAGTAAATGTTGAAAACCAACAATGACAGTTTTGCCTAGAGGAAAGGCTGAAAACCAACAATAGCGGTCTTTTCTTCGAATTTCCCTTCCCTTCCAATAAAATTCCTTTTTGCAGATTTGCAGGTTGGCATAATAAATTAATAAGTGAAGCTCTTGTCAGTTTTGGAGAGCTCTCAATAGCTCCAGATGATTGCAGATTCCTCCATAAAATATCAGCGTATATTACCCATCCATGCACCATTGGGCGCTATTCTCAATGCATCACAAAAATTAATTTGGTAAATAAAGTTAAGGTGAACTAATTAAAGGCATGGGAACTTTTCAAGGTATATTCTTTCCTTAACACTTATATAATTATTTTAATATGTTTTGTATATGCCACGTGTCTCCTGAGGTATCCACATGAAGTTTCACATTCCGCGGCAGTTGCAACAATCATTGCAGTTGACAAGTGGCAGTCATAGGGTTATTCGAAGATCTTGCATAAACCAAAATAATTAAAGGTATTGGGCGATCATTGCAAATGACATTTAAAATAAATGCCATAAAAGGAATAAGTGTCGGATTGAGAAGCCATCATAACTAGTACTTATGATTAATTATGGCAAGTACCAGGACAAGCGAGAATGTTGGCGTCAGCTCTGGAGTCGAATGGAAAGGCAATTAAGGCGGCGGCTGCGAACTTACACTTCACACACGACCAACCTGGTGCATAACACTAAAGTACATGCCATGATGAATGAAAGGACATTTAGCATAACTGTCAACTTGTCAAAATCTCGTGCCATTAAACATGCACGAATATCTGCAAATGACAACACAACATTCATAACCATTTTCCATTTCGAATCAAAGTTAGAAAATCAAGTGAAGAATAGGTTAAAACTCCATTGCAAGAAGCCACCACATAATCATTCACAATCAGACAATCAAATTGGGTCACAAGAAGAAAGCAGAACTAGAGAATCCCATCTTCGGTGATGCAAGCGCACAAATATTTCAGCAAGCAGGGTGGCTTGAATTCCTGCAGAAATTTGAAGGGTTCGAGGCAGAATTGATTGAGGAATGTGTCACAAATTTCCATTGAACCTTCACCATTGTCAAAAGGGTAAGATTTCAAATTAATCCCACTATCATCAGTCAACTTTTTGGTATTCCTATTGTTGGAGTTGATATGTTTGCAAGTAAACCCTCCTATGAGGAGTTAATTCAAAACTTCCATGATGCTCCAGAGCCCCTACCCCAGTACATTGTAAACAAGGGAGCAACAAAAGGGATTGAGAGGACCAGTCTTCCAAACCCATGGAAGACGGTAGTCCTATGGGTTATGAAATTCTTCACATGCGAAGGGCAGTATGGTACGATTTTGGGTCATGGCATGATATTGATCACCCATTTGAGGCATGGAGCCAACAACCCTCAGTATCTGATAAACATCCTTGCTTTTCTGCATGCTAGTTTGGTCACCATGATGACTAAAAGAAGGGATAAGGAAGGGCAGATCACTCACCCTGGTTTAATGCACTTAATTATGAAACTCCACTTCTTGTCACAAGAAGATGGCCAAACAAAGTGGGAAGATTTCTTGGCCTTGCAACCTAGAAGGAAGAAGGTAAAGTGCCAAACCTCTATTGTATCTATTTCAGGCGATCCTGTCACAGTTTCCTCACAACCTGCAAAGGTTCAGTCTGGACAGCTCCAGAGAAGGATAGAGCAGAGTGCTCAAGCAAGAATGGCTACTAATAATGGAATTTGCCACCCCTGCTTAATCATCTCTTTAGATGAAGAGGAAGAATAAAACCCTATGGCCATCGTAGGAGAGCATGCATCCCCCGCTGCTCAACCGACAGAAGAAGAGGCTCAGGAGGAAGAAAGAGTTGAAGAGGTTGGTGGTGGTGGAATGCCTGAGGAAATTGGTGAAGAAAGCGTCCTTGAGGAAACAGGACAAGCTACAAATATCCCTAAAGAAACTGAACAAGCTACTTTGTAGCACGGCCACAGAGAAGGCAAGGAAATCCTTGAAGAGGGTTCTGAAGACATTGCTGCACCAGAAACAAGGTATGTACTCAATATTTCTAAGATTGAATTTGAGTTAAAATAGTGTAAAGCACAATTGGAGGCCATGACCTTGAAATTAAAGTCTAAGGATGAGGAATTTGAGAAAAGGATGGCAAAAGTAGATGAAGAGAAACAAGAAAAAGAAAAAAGATGCTTTCAAAAAGGAAATTGAAAATCATAAAAATATGGTGGCCCAAAGGGATACTTAGATTGCTCAGCTTAGGCAAAAGATGACCCAACAAAACCCTACACTTGTTCCATTCAAAATATATGCACAAAATTCACAACTAGCATAGGAGAACAGGCAACTCCAGAGAGAAATTAGACAGCTCCGGAGAGAGCTAGAAACCATAAGGCAGGAGAAGTTGACAGTTGAGAAAAATATGGCCCTGGCCTGCGAAATAGGGGAAACCCTATTAGCTCAAAGGGCATCATCTAGTATATATGCCATGTTCCCGAGAGAGCAATATTTAAGGTGGAAATTGTTAAGGATAAGCTGTAACCTTCCTTTTGAATTTGATAGTGACATGGAATTTGTAGAGTGCTACTTGCAAAACCCCAAGGACCAGCAAAATCTACTGTGTGAGTTTTTCCAACATGGTCACATCATGGGCCATGTAAACCCTTCAATGTTGAATTTGTATGTGGGAGAACTACATATCAGGAGTTATCTATCTCTGCTTAATAATCATAGATTATGGGAAAATAGAATGGAAGAGTACAATGCTGCTACAGGGTCCATTGGGTTATTGTTGTGCCATGAATGTCCCAAAACTACTTAGTTCATCAACACTTTCAAGGCCAATGTTTACAAGCAAGGTATTACAAGCTAGTATGTGTAAAATCTGAATTCTTGTATTGTTGACTTTTTTGCCATTGCTGGATATCTTCCAAATGCAACAGTTACAATCTGCATAAAAAGGTTTGAGGACTTGCCCCAAGTTTTCAATAGGAGAGAGCCTATTTCACTTGCCAATATTAGATGGATCACTGACAAGGTGCGAAAGATTATCCCATTATTTCAGCAGAAACAACAAAATTGGGTGGGGATGAGATTTAGGCCTCCATTAATTTTAATGCCAACTCCTCAATTGAACCATCCACTAGGCCATGGAATGAGAGAAGGGAAATTCAACAAGTGGGTCAACAAGGTATAAGAAAATGATGGATTTCAGCCAAAGGGGAGACAACTGTCCCAATATGACTATGATGAGGACTATGACTGCAACCAAAAAATGGAGGGCAAAAACATGTTGGATGAAGTAGACTAAGCACAACCGTGAGGACATGACATATATTCAGTAGGGGGGAGATGACGAGCCATATAATTGACTCATCTATTTCATGTTATTTATGCTTTTAAGAACTTTCACAAACACTTTGGCATATATAAATACATAGTATTATAATTGTATTTGTCTTTTGGTTAGATTATGCACATGATTAGTTTTCATTTCCTTTGATGAAATCTCTTGCTTTATTTTACAGGATTACTTTTCAAATGTGCATATTTTATGAATTATGGTGCGAAGTTGTGAATGTTTTTATAAGGCTTGCAGCAGTATGAACAACCAGTGGTCTCTAGATCCATCAGGAGCCCTCTATCCTGAGAAGAACCTGAACTGTAGAGAGCTCCAAATGCTGAAAACCTCGCTTGGATCGTCCTTCCCTTGAGTTGATGATCGCCACGAGTCCATCCTTGAGTGCCAACATAACTTATGCTTCAATCACGCAGCTGAGAAGGGTAACATTGCCACGACACCACAATCTTGGTGACTAACTGAAGAATCAGTTAACTGACCTCAGTCTCAACTGAAGTGACTCCCATCTTGCATCATACTGTTTCTGGAGAATCATCTAGTTCGCCGTACAGTTAGAATAAACGCAGATCTCCAATCTGCAGTTTTGTTTAGGAATTCTAAATGTAATAAAACCTGCAACTAGCCTTAGTTCCAATTCACTCCAATTAGACTTATTCATAGTTTTCTTCTTCCAAATAATGCTTGATTGTATAAGTAGGAGTAATGTATTTTCTTTCTAGTTAGTTCTGAGTTTTCAAGTTTCATAGTAGTTATCGTCAGATCACTGTAATAGGAGGAAAACTCCTCATGCTTGTAATTTCGTCTATTTTCTGGACTATGATTTAATATGAAGGGAAATTTCTGCTAAAAGAAGTTAGTTAAGCAAGAGAATCATCTCTGGTTGGGGAAGTAGGGCCTGCTTACCCATCTAAGGGAAGATCTCTTGGTTATTTGGTATTTATGCAATTCTATTCTAGTCTATGTTAAGTTTTCCTTTATGTATTGTGTGATTGTTGTTAATTGTTCCCTACAGGTTAGTCCTTAAAAATTCTAAAAATACCAAAAAGCGATAGTTCTATTTCTTATCAGCATTGTTATATTCAGAGTGTTCCATTATTGCAAAGTAACAGTGGATTCAATTGATCTTCATTTACTTTTTCCGCATGATAGATTAGATTATTTTCCTGCAAAGTGTGTTTGTTTTCAGCAATTTAAGATAGTTTCCTTTCCTGCAAAGTGTGTTTCCTTTCCAGCAATTTAAGATAGTTTCCTTCCCAACAAGTGTGTTCGTTTTTTAGCAATTAGATGGATCTTTATTTCTGCATGCACTTTTCAATTCTGGGGAGACCGACAAACCAAGTCCCATTCACCAAAACACTCGACCAAAACCCCCCTATTCTAAGAAGTCTTATCGCAGATAGCTCCAGACACCTCCAGATTGATAAAAGTAAATGATGATGCATTAACAAAGCCTACTTCAACCTTATCAGGGGCATCCTATCATCATAAACCTATACCAGGGGCAAACTGGGGCATGTATCACGCAGAAAATTTTATTCTTTGAAACAACGCGATAAAACACATTGCATCAAGAGGGGCAAAACGTATACACCTAAAAATGGCTCATGTCGAATTAAGTACATATTTTAATATTTATTTTAATTCTTATTCTTCTATCAATTAAATAAATATTCTAATTTATTTGATTGGTTCATTATCCCAAAATTAAATATAAATCAATTTATTTAATTAAATACCCTAATTCTTCTAATGTCTCATATAATTAAATAATCCCAAAATTATTTAATTAATCCTAAATCCCTCTATCCCAAAGTCCTAATTTCATAAATCTACATCACCTTTCCACCTCACCATGTTGCACACATAATTAAATATTTTAATATTTAATTAGCTAATATTCCCTCACCCACATCCTCCAATCAAGATCAGTTAACTCATTAGTCAAATCAGTTATCTAATCAATCAATTCACTTAACAGGTTAGTCTATTCGGTTAACTCCTCAATCTATTATGTTAACTCCCATAACTCATGAAAGAGGCCTGGACACTTGTCCTCTTCTGATTCATCCACATTCTATCAAGCTCTCTCAACTGTACACCTCACAAGTAATTCCTCCAATCATGGATCTATTGACACTTGGATTTGACCTATCCTTAGCCTATATAAACAAGGTTCTCACACCCATCTTGCATCCATCTCAAGCTTTTGCAATCTTACTCTGCATAAATCCTACCAACGTGCCTTTAGCAAAGTATCCTCGTTGCATTTGCATAATCCCATTATCATCACAATCATCTAACCATGTCTCCATTATCCATCATCCATCTACATTAGAATTGCATTGTAGTTTAATCTCCATTGCATTGTCCATCTACAACCATTCTCCTATTGTCATCTTCAATAGCAAGGAAGTACAACTTCTGAGAGCTAAAATCATACACAAGATTGATATGAGATAGGCAACAATGGAAGCTACAAGGTAAATCGGTTTATGAAGGTAATATCTTTGTTTATTGTGTTTGCATCAATTCCATTGGGTTATTGGATATTTAGTTGTTTAATGCTATTGTTCATATTTCCTATAACAATACCTTTCTATCTTCTTCCCTTGTCAGCCTTGTGCTCTACATGTCCTCTATGCATCATGCGATGACTGCTCTAACTCCCAATATGTTGCCAACATTACAAAATTGAGATTGATTTGTCAATTTATACTTTTCTACATCTATTATCTTTTTTTTGTATCTTGATTCTCTTTAACTTTTCATATTTGTAAAATGAGCACAATCTTTCTAATACTTAAATATGAAAAGATGTCATACTTGTGATATGTATGAAGCCAATGCTTATTAAATTCTTTCTTCTATTGGCTCTATAGAATTTGTGTTTTTCATTTATTGCTCCCCTCTTCATGTTTTACGATACAAAATTGTCATTGTATTGCATTAACATTGATATTGCAACATTTGAAGTTTATTCACACAACTTATCAAAAGTCATGTATTATGTATAAATGTTACAAATATCTAAGAGGTTTTATAATTATGTTCTAATTTCATATAACTATTTTAAAATTGTGTAAGATGTTAATTTCATGTTTTTTTATTGATATACATTCATGTAAACATGTTATTAGCAATTGTGTTAAATGTTTAATCAAATTACTTATAAAAATCAAATGTATATATCTTACGAAAGATCTAAAAAAAATTAATATAGACACAATATCATTATATTAACTAATTCAAAAAAACAAATAGAAAGAAAGTTGAATTCAATTGCATAAACTAAATAGAAAATGTAGAGGGGGAAGACTATTAAAGTGGAAATAAATTACAAAATAGAAAATCCAATACCCTATATTTTACAAATGACACAAGTGCATGTAGAGAATTGAATGAACAAATAAAAATTTAAAAATCATAAACTAAAGCTAGCCATTTTATTAAAGTTGGTTTTTCTGCAATTTTAATATCACTAAAGTTTGAAATGTTCAAATACTAAAAAAACAAAATGTTATATAACAATACAATATGTATAAGTGAGTGTGGTTAGATTCAGAAGTGATGATAGTACCAATGATGTGATAGGGTTGTTGAGTTCATATGTAATGAAAATGAAATAGCATCTTTAATTATGTTTGTTTTGTTTGGTGATTTGAACAATGATACAATTAGTGTTTGTGTATGTACATAAAATGAAACATGGTGAATGTCTGGTTTGGGCAGAGATTGTATTTTGTTCAATAGAAAATGCTTGTTTTCGGTTTCCATACGTTTTAGATTTTTTTAAAATCATCTATAGACATCTTCATATTGAAATTAACTACAATGTTATATAATGATGAAGATCTCAAATATTGTCAAAATACAACAAAACCAAAATTTACAATTTCAAAGATATAATGTTAATAATTTCCACAACACGAATTATTTCATCAATAGTCATCTTTAGTCATCACCATTCATCTTCTTGACCAAAACTATCATATTCTTGGTCACTATTATACTATGTTGACGTTGGTGAGAGCTCTCCAAAGTAACTGCTATAAAGGATAATTCGGGCTTTGATTGACACATTTACCTTCACTACATAAAAACTTAGGATTCCATATTTTACATGCAAAAGTCTAAAGGATGGCATGACATCAAGCACCTTAAGCCTCAAACTAAACTTAGATTGGAGAGTACGTGAAAGCCAATCTTTTATAGAGACCAAGTGATTACCATGTTGTCATTCTCTCTTTAGGAATTGCATGAATTGCATATTGAGCTGACAATTCAAAGCACGTCTATCCATGTGCACTTTTGGTCTAGAGTTGTGACCTTCCAAATGTATTTAGCATGAAAAGGTCATGATGTTCTTGATACAAATCATTTGGTCATGTAGTGAAATCTTTGATTTCTATTTCAAGGTTGAAAAACTCAATTTCCACACTCGTTTACACCTTTAATTAATATTGGAAGTTAAATTGGTCTACATAGTTTTCAAAATGTCTACCACCAATTGTTGGGGCATGTGTTTGCATTCAGTCAATTATTTTTTCTTCTATTGATAGGGAAAACTCAACTCCTCCATATACAAAGAGCAACTTTGTAAGGAAGTTGTCAATGATATCTAGACAACCAATTGGAGATTGATTCATTTGTATCTTGTAACATTTGTACATTGTATCCTAGATGAAAACAAAATGAACACAAAATATAAGTTTTAACATGACAAAAATTAGTAGATATAATTTTGTCCATTATCAACAAATATCATTTTTGATAATATTATTGAAACAAGTTTGTGGCCTGAATATCAATGACAAAGTTATGAGAGCAAAGTAAATATTAAAGGTATAGAATACAAGTTTGTGGCTTGAATAGTGATAGCAAAGTAGATATTGAAGCCAATTGTGTGACATGTAAAGAAAGAAATTGGCAAAAAAAAGAAATTAAAAAAATATTATAAATACGTGGTGCAAGGGCACCTAGTGTACATGTTGTAAATAAGGGTCAAATGTTAAGTTTTGTGTTTTGAGTCACTTTTGTTGTAATAAGGTCTATTTAAGACCATGTATAATGCTTTTGTCATGAGGTCAGTTTATGAAACTTAAAAAAGTTACAAAAATGGCATTTTTGGTGTGCTCCAAGGAAGTTGAAAGGTCAAGTATTCCAAAAGTCATTGGAATCGGTTGGTTTATGAGGGAAAGTGTGTAAATATGCTTGGAGAAGTTTGAAACATGGTGATGAAGTCATTCTTTGGAGAAATAGCAATAAAAATCTTTGTTTTCGTGCAGGTTTTCTGTGTTTTCTGTTGTTCATGTGAGTTGTACAGCCCAGTACAGTATGGCCACGACCCCAAACTGATTATATGTGGTAGAGCTATGAACTCTAGTTTCATTTGATCTTTGTTACATTAGATTTCACCGAGTTTGGAGTGAGTTAGAGCAATTTTTCTAGAAACAATCAGAAACCCTAGTTTAGGGTTGGTTTAATAGCAAAAGATGAGTTTTTGATCCATTCCACAGGTGGGAAAATCTGATAGTCGATGGAATGGAAGTAGATAGGATGTTTTTTTATGTTTATAGGGTTTGTAGGAGCACGGGATGGAGTTAGGGTAGATTTTCCAGCATCCCTAGCCTAATATCTATATGTATTAGGTTTGTTTGAGTAGATAGAAGTAGGGTTTTGTAAAAAGACAATTTGGGTATTGTTCCAATTGATAAAAATGGTAGTTTTAGACCCCAGGTGACCCGAGGAAAGTCTTGGATTGCACTTTTGTTGTTTGGAGATAATATTTCATATAGTTACTTTGTAAAAGAGGCCTAATTTGACCTAATTGCAAAGGAACAGTCAATTTTAGAGGGTGTTGTTCTAAAATAACCCTACCCCAAACTTGATATGCTAACAAGAGGCATAAAGGGTACTTGGAATGGTGATTTGTTTCTGGGTTTGAGATCTTTTTCAAAAGTTATGAGGAAATTCCTTGTTTTGGAGTACTAGTAGGGGATTGTAGAGTTTTGTGAGAAACCCATCAAATTAGGAGTCCAAAATTGGAAAATTTGTTTAGTGGTGTTTGTTTTGAAAATTCCACCTTGCTTTGCATCAATTGGTATCAGAGCTATAGGTCTTGATCTATAGGTGAAAAAAGTTGAAGTTTGCAAAAGCAAAGATGCCTCCTAAAAGCAATCTAACGACCAAAGAAGTGAGAGAGCTCAAGGAAAAGCATGCTAGGGAATTGAGACAGGTAAAGGATTCTTAGGAAGTTGTCCTAGCTAGACTTGCAGCATTGGAATCAAACCAAAGGAGAGGTGTGGTCACTGGAGATCAAAGTGATGAAGAGGAAGAGGAAGGGGGTGAGAATGAAAACCCTCAAGAAGGAGTCCAAGAGGAAGAGTTGGATCTTGATGAATTGAAGATGACCAAGTTGCTGAAGGCTATGAAGGGAGATACTCCTAAGGTAAAGATAGAATTACCCATGTATGGTGGGAAGTTGGATGGTGAAGAGGTGCTAGGTTGGATTGATGCACTTGACAATTATTTTGAGTATGAGGAGGTAGCATATGATCAAAAGGTGAAATTTTCTAAAATGAAATTGAAAGGTCTTGCCTTGACTTGGTGGAATTATGTGTAGGAAGAGAGATTGAGGAAGGGCAAGACAAAAATCCATTCATGGGATAGAATGGTGGCTAAAATCAAGAGCCAATTTATACCGGGTGATTATGCAATACAAACATTTAGGAAGCTACAAAACCTCAAGCAAAAAGAAATGGATGTCATGGCTTATACTGAGGAGTTTCACAAGTTAAGTATAAGGATAGGTCATATTGAGAGTGAGGTGGAAAAAGTAGCAAGGTACATAAATGGGCTGAGGTTCACTATACAAGATGAATTAATTCTTAATCCTCCAAGGACAGTGGAAGAATGTTTTCAAATGGAAATTAGGGCAGAAGAAAGATTGAATAGAAGGCAAGAAAAACAAAGTAGAGGCAGAGGAAAGAACTTCAGGGGTAGAGGAACATTTGGAGGAAGAGGACGACCTCAAAAGCCACTAGGAGAGACAAGTGGTCAGCAAGAACATAGCTCAGATTTCAGAGGTAGTTTCAGAGGTAGGAGATCAAATAGCAGAGGCAGATTTAGTGGTTAAGGTAGAGGCTTCAATACATTCTCAGGAAGATGCTATCAATGTAATCCGTTTGGCTATCAAGCTTGAAAATGTCTAGATAAGCAACCTTCTACTTCACATGGTGGAGAAAGGAGAACTCAATTGGTGCAAAAGGAAGTTAGTGAGAGTGTCAACTCTCCATCTCAACCTGTTGTTCCAGAAATTGGAGAGACTCTAATGATGAGGAGAACATTGCTCAAGGTTCCTATGGTGAAAGAGCCTCCACAAAGAAAATCTTTGTTCAGAACCACTTGCAAATCTCAAGGTAAGGTGTGTAAAGTTGTTGATTTTGGTTCCACAGAGAAAAGTTGAAAATGAAAAGAATCCCACACCCTACTCCTTATAAGGTATCCTGGTTGAACAAGGGTCAACAAGTCCTAGTTAATGAGCAAACATGGGTAGAATTCTACATAGGAGGGTATAAAGACAAAATATTGTGTGACATTATCCTAATGGATGTTTGTCATTTACTTTTAGGGAAACCCTGGCAATATGATAGAAAAGTTAAATATGATGACAGAAAAATACTTATGTGATTGACAAGGATGGGATATCATTCACTCTTATTCCATTGCAAGATGAAGGTGTAGATACACAAGTTGGGTCTAGTGCAATATTGGTTGGGGAAAATGAGTTTTTGAAAACCATTAAAGAAGAAGGAGGTGAAGGATATGCAATTGTAATCAGACCAAAGTTTGTCATGACAACAGCAACCAAGGTTGATGAGATACCTAGCGAGGTCCAAGCCTTGTTGAACAAATACAAAGACATAGTGGTAAATGAGCTCCCTAGTTATTTGCCACCAATAAGGGATGTGAGCCACCATATAGACTTTATTCCAGGAGCAAACCTACCCAATAAAGCTGCATACAAATTGACTCCCCAACAGAATGAAGAGATAAAGAAACAAATACAAGAATTGCTTGACAAGGGTCTCATAAGGGAAAATTTAAGTCCATGTGATGTCCCCACTATTTTGGCACCTAAAAAAAGTGGAGATTAGAGAATGTGCACCAATTCAAGGGCAATTAATAATATAACTATAAGGTATAGGTTTCCCATACCAAGAATGGAGGATTTGATGGACTGTTTAGGAGGGGCTTGTTACTTTTCTAAGATTGACCTCAAAAGTGGTTACCACCAAATCATAATTAGAGAGGGGATGAGTGGAAATCCACCTTCAAAACAAACGAGGGGTTGTATGAATGGCTTGTCATGCCATTTGCACTTTCAAATGCACCAAGTACTTTTATGAGACTAATGAATGAAGTCTTGAAACCCCTCATAGGTAAGTTTGTAGTTGTATACTTGGATGACATTCTTGTGTTTAGTACGACTAAAGAAGAACACTTGCAACATTTGGACATGGTATTGAAAAGGATGAATGAAGAAAAGTTGATGATCAATTTGAAAAAATGTGAATTCATGAAGGAGGAGTTTGTCTACCTTAGTTTTATGATTTCAAAAGGCACTTTGAAGATGGATCCTAAAAAGGTGGAAGCAATTCTCAGTTGGCCTACTCCTACATTAGTCAACGAGGTAAGAAGTTTCCATGGCTTAGTTACTTTTTATAGAAAATTTGTGAAGAATTTTAGTCATATATGCTCCCCAATCATTGACACAATCAAAGGAGATAAAAGGAAACAGTTTATATGGACTGAGGAGGTAGAAAAAAGTTTCCAATATCTAAAAAACATAGTAGCACAACAACCTATCTTAGCATTGCCTGATTTTAACAAAGTTTTCACAATAGAATGTGATGCAAGTGGGTATGCAATTGGGATAGTTTTAAGCCAAGAGGGCAGGCCTGTTGCATTTTTCAGTGAGAAGCTCAATGAGGCAAAGAAGAAGTATTCCTCTTATGACTTGGAATTGTATGCAATGGTCCAAGCATTAAAAAAGTGGAGACACTATCTCCTTCCAAAGGAATTTATTGTTTTTACTAACAATCATGCTTTGAGTTTCTTGAACAACCAAGACAAGCTCAGTCACAGACATGTGAAGTGGGTGGAGTACCTACAAAGCTACACTTTCACCATAAAGCACAAAAAGGGGCGGTTAAACAAGGTGGTAGATGCTTTGAGTAGAAGACAAATGTTGGTGCAAGAAATTCAACTCCAAAGTGTGGGAATAGATGCCTTGAAAGGTATGTATGAAGGAGATGATGATTTCAAAGAGGTATATGCTATTTGTGATCAGTTTAAAGGTGTTTTTTTATGAAGAATACTCTAATTTTCTGTTACAAAATGGATTGTTGTTTAAGGGTGCTCAGTTATGTATTCCAAAGTGCTCTATGAGAACTAACTTGATAAAAGAGAAGCATTATGGCAGCTTAGGAGGACATTTTGGGGTGGATAAAACCTTGGAACAAGTAAGGAGATATTACTTTTGGCCAAAGATGCAAGTGGATGTCAGAAAATTTGTGGAAAATTATGTAATTTGCCAAAGAGCCAAGGGTTCTAGTTCAAATGTAGGTCTTTACTAGCCCTTGCCAATACCTAGCAGACTATGGGAGTCCATCAGTATGGATTTTGTGTTAGGTTTTCCAAAAACTCAGAGGGGTTGTGAGTGTATTTGTTGTGGTGGACCGATTCAATAAAATGACACATTTCATAGCATACAAAAGCACAAATGATGCCTCACACATTACAGGCTTGTTTTTCAAGGAGGTGGTCAGGATTCATGGGCTACCATTGACTATTGTATTAGATAGGGACTCAAAGTTTGTAGGTCACTTTTAGAGGATCCTTTGGAGAAAGTTGGGTACAAACTTAACTTTTAGTATTGCCTATCATCCACAAACAAATGGGTAGACTGAAGTGGTTAATAGATCACTTGGAAACCTTCTGAGATGCCTCATAAAGGAGCATGGATAGCAATGGGATCTGATCCTTCCATAGGCTGAATATGCCTATAATGACTTTGTCAATAGAAGCATTGGAAAAAGCCCATTTGAAGTGTTTTATAGACTGAAACCTAGAGGCGTGTTTGAGCTCAGGGATCTGAGTGGAATGGAGAAAAGGAGTGCTAAGGGAGAAGAGTTTGCAGTGGCTATGAGGGAAGTGCATCAACAAGTTAGAGAAAATCTTCAAAAAAGTGTTGAAAAATACAAACACCATGCAGATTTGAAGAGAAGAGATGTTCAATTCAAGGTGGGAGACTTAGTACTAGCACACCTGAGGAAGGAAAGGTTGCCAAAAGGAAAGTACACAAAGTTACAAATGAAGAAAATTGGGCCATGTAAGGTGGTCCACAAATTTGGAGCCAATGCCTATTAGATAGAACTCCCTCCTGGATTGGCTATCTCTCCAATTTTCAATGTTTCTGACCTTTATCCTTTCAAGGGATATGTGATTACAGGTGAAGAAGCAAGTACATCATGAGTTATAGATGAAGATTAGGTCAAGGACTTACCACCAAGTTAGCCATTGAAGCTTGAAAGCATTTTGGACACGAAGGAAGCAAAAAGAACAAGGCATAAGGTGTATAATGAATACCTAGTGAAATGACAAGGCCTTCCTAATGAAAATGCAACATGGATGATAGAGGAAGACATCAAAAAGCATGGAACAAGAATTCAAGAGCTGATCTCAGGTGGAACTTGAGATTCTATTCTCCCCGAGTGTATGGTGCAGGGGCACCTAGTGTACATGTTGTAAATAAGGGCCAAATGTTAAGTTTTGTATTTTGAGTCACTTTTGTTGTAATAAGGTCTATTTAAGACCATGTGTAATGCTTTTGTCATGGGGTCAATTTATGAAACTTAAAAAGGTTACAAAAATGGCATTTTTGGTGTGCTCCAAGGAAGTTGAAAGGTCAGGTATTCCAAAAGTCATTGGAATCAGTTGGTTTTTGAGGGAAAGTGTGTAAATATGCTTGGAGAAGTTTGAAACATGGTGATGAAGTCATTCTTTGGAGAAATAACAATAAAAATCTTTGTTTTCCTGCAGGTTTTCTGTGTTTTCTACCGTTCTTGTGAGTTGTACGACCCAGTATAGTACGGCCACCACCCCAAACTGATTGCACGTGGTAGAGCTGTGAATCTAGTTTCATTTGATCTTTGTTGCATTAGATTTCATCAAGCTTGGAGCGATTAGAGTAGTTTTTCCAAAAATAGTCAAAAACCCTAGTTTAGGGTTGGTTTGATAGCAAAAGATGAGTTTTTGATCCATTCCACCAGTGGGAAAATTTGATAGTCAGTGGAATGGAAGTAGATAGGGTGTTTTTTGATGTTTTTATGTTTATAGGGTTTGTAGGAGCAGGGGATGGAGTTAGGGTAGATTTTCAAGCAACCCTAACCTAACATCTCCATGTATTAGGCTTGTTTGAGTAGATAAAAGTAGGGTTTTATAAAAAGACAATTTGGGTATTGTTCCAGTTGATAAAAATGGTAGTTTTAGACCCCAGGTGACTTGAGGAAAGTTTTGGATTGCAGTTTTGTTGTTTGGAGATAGTATTTCATGTAGTTTCTTTGTAAAAGAGGCCTAATTTGACCTAATTACAGAGGAACAATTAATTTTAGAGGGTGTTGTTACAAAATAACCCTACCCCCAAACTTGATATGTTAACAAGAGGCATAAAGGGTATGTGGAATGATGATTTGTTTCTGGGTTTGAGATCTTTTTAAAAAGTTACGAGGAAATTCCTTGTTTTGGAGTACTACTAGGGGATTGTAGAGTTTTGCGAGAAACCCATCAAGTTAGTAGTCCAAAATTGGAGAATTTGTTTAATGGTGTTTATTTTGACAATTCTACCCTGCTCTGCATCTATACACCAATAATTTAAGAAAACCTTAATTACACTTTTGAGTTTTATTCATCATCTATTTTGATGGTTGCTTGGTTTGATTGTATACGAAGTGTAACCAGCTTCACAACTTTATAAACAACATTGATCCATGTAGGTGATGTGTATTTACCCTAGTGGGGCCCATTGCATAAAACACAAAGAAAACATGGGGTTAAGGTCTAACTAATTATTAATTAACGCAAATTCTAAGACATTCTAAGCATTGCCTTCCATTTCACACCCAACAAATTTTAGCAAAAGCATTAGGAACTAAACTTATTTCAACACCAAGTTAGGCAAAACTACATTAGTTGATTAAAAAATGACCAACGATGATTAAGCTTGTGCAATTTTACGACAGCTATTACAAAAAACACAACACTTATATAAAATAGTTGTATCTTATCTTACCATGACTGGTATATAAATTATATTTAAAAATAATAATTTACAGTAATTGAAAATGAATATATAATTTTAAAAAATGAAACTAAAACTATTTAATTTTTTTTATTGTTGAATTGGCAGTAAGGGAGCCGTACCCCATAAACCAGATAGAAATTCAAAAGAAATTTAACAGTTCAAAATGGCAACTCATCTTGAGAGCCAAATTACTACTATATATGTTAACTTTCATACATACATAGCAGTATTATCATAATCTATAATAGAAATATACATGCTAAAAATTAATGTTGTCCTTCTTTATCAGTCACCTTCTCTTCTTCATCCTTAGTCTTTGAATTCTCTATCTCTAGAACACCAGTCCAGTCCACCCCTTTCACGTCCACTACACCAACAACAACCTTCAAGAAGCCTAGACCCCACTTAGCTTCATTCCTTCAATCTTCCTCATTGACACCAATTGTAGGGATAATGAATGGCACCCAAGGGCCATTGTAAGCTGGGAGAATTGAAGGCCAAGTCCCCTGTTCTGGATGAAAACCTAAACCTGGGACCACAATATCAAGAATCTAATGTAGGCCTCCCCTCCATATCGGCTTAGTTAAGGTTGTTACGACCTCTCAGATGATGTCCTTCAATTCTCCAAGGTCTGGCATTGCAGCTACAAACATTGACTCAATGTTAGAATTCACCCTATATCTTTGGTTCAAATTCATAAACTAGTTCCCCAATACCATTCGAATAGCATGGAGAACCACAACCAAATTGGTCTTGAATATATTTTTCAACCTCTTCTCTAAAATCTCTCTGTGAAAACCCATTTGCCTCTTCTTTGCCACAAGATAGATCATTGAATGCATTTCTCTTTATTTTGTTTCTCCAAAACTATTCTTTAATATTCTCCCAAGCTTCGAATGGCATACCATGTCATAATTATTATGGTAATTAAAGGTACAAAAAATGCTTCTGGTCATCACTCTTCTTAATTGTTACTCATGCAAAGGCAAGTCAAATACTGAAGTGAGATTCTTCCACACATTTTCTAGCCCATACTTCACTATCTCAAACACCTGTTGTGATGGCATTTGTGATCGCCATGTGGGTGCCAAAGGCTTACGTGGATTTACCTTGAATTGGTATGAATTCTCCCACCACAATAATTTAAGGGGTGAATTCCCTTATCGGGCAAAATATGCTAGTTTCTAATGTCTCTTTTGTCAATATTCTCATTATGAATGAGATTCAGTAGGTCAAGTATTAGCCTTTTCCATTTAAGCATAGAGTAGCTCACCAAAGACTCTTCCTTCATATCAAAGGCCGAATTGGCTATCCTATCTGCCAACCCGTTTGTTTCATGAAACACATGATCCACATTAAAGACTTTGAATTTGTTAAATAGTTCTAAGCCTCGAATCAACATGTGAAGTAGTTCTAAGCCTCGAATCAACATGTTGTTAAGCTTCCAGTTTGTTGTTTGTTTGCTGTGAATGGTATTTATAATAAGCATTGAATCTCCCTCTACATGAATCTTCCTTATCCCAAGATTGAGACCTGATTGGAGTCCCATTAAGAAGGCATAAAATTTTGCCTCGTTATTTGTTTGAACTCCAAGTCTCTTATTTGTTGCCCCTATCATACTTCCATTCTAATCTCTGATGACATATCCGACACTAGATTGTCTCGGGTTCCCCCTTGATGCACCGTTAAAATTTAACTTCATCCACCCTATTTATGGAGGAAACCACTTGGCCTTTGTCCTTAATTTGCCAATTGGATGATCCCAAGAAGCCCCTTGAATGGGGGAAAACTATTTATTTATCATAATCAATGAAAATTTATTTATATATCTTAATACTTTTTATCTAATAAATTTAAAAGGAAACATATTATATTTTTTAAAAACTTTATTTTTATTTTAAGACATTTCGTCAGATCATTTTCACACCTGTTCTATGCTTACACACATTGCATATCATGTTAGTGCATAATCCACAAAATATATGCTAATGTGTAAGCAACCTAAACTATATACTTTGTCAAATGTATTGATATATACTTTAATGTTGCAATAAATCAATAAATTAAAATGACCTTAAGTTACAACATAATGAAAGGATTTTTAACATGGAGAATGCATCTATTGAAATGACCTTCTTCGAAGCTTGTGAAATTGGTGAAACAACCCTTCCCAAAATGTTGCTTAAATGTAAAAGTGTCGATCTTAAAAAAATAGTTGGAATAAAGACTAGTGACGGAATAACATGTTTACATCTTGCAACACTTGTAGGAAACCGAGGTCATTCTCTTCTCATACTTTTTAAAAAAAGTTGCCACTTTCCAACCATATATCAGTTATGGTTCTTTATGAAGTAGAAAATCTTCTTTAGATTCAGAAATCTTCTTACAAGAAGTCCTTTAGAGGTTTTGGCTCTTTGTGAAGTAGAAAATATTCTTAGAGTTTAAAATTTTCTTACCATAAGTTCTTTGGCTTGGTTGGTATAATACAAGAATATAACTTCTATTATCGTCTTGGTTGCTACTATAGATGGGTATCTTTTTAATCAATTCACCAAGTATTTGTGCAGCTAGATTTGTCTTTTGGATCAGATACACCTAGAATTGGATCTGTGAGTTTAATTATTAAAAACTCACTTATATACATATATACATATTAGTATATAACATGTCTCTTCCAGATTTTGACACTGGTCTCCATTAGTAAAGCTCATCTCATACCATTCTAGTTGTCAAGTAGAAATGATTCCATATTTATGTCTTTTATTAATATTTTAAAAATGTTGCAAGCCTTTGATTCAGAGTCAACTCTTTCTTAATGCTATGTTGTCTTTGTATGAACAAATTGTGGAAAAAATTCTAAAGTGCAATCTATTACACACAATTATTACAAGACATCACAGCACTTCTAGATTCTTAAAAAAATGTTTAAAATAGCGACTTTTATGTACATTTGTTGACTATTTCCACAGAGAAGAAAGTGACAAAGGTTCTTCTTATTTAGCAAGGTTTCATGAAGAAGAACAAAATAGGCTCTACATATACAAAATTCTCATCAATGATTTTTGAACTAGCCAATTGATTTTCCATTATATTGCTATCATTTGTAGAGGTAGTTTTACCTAGTATTTTTCTTATTACAACATCTTTTGAGTATCAAATTTGCATGTTTTAAAATTATTTGCTTCTTGTATGTTGTATTTTTAGCCAATTAAGGATATTTGTTGATTGATTCAACAATATAATTGGAAGCCATTCTATCATTTATATTTTTAGAAGGAATTTTGTTATTCACCAAATGTTTTGCCATGTGCTCTTTACACGTGTCAGCCTAAGCAATGTCTGCTAAAGTAAGAGGGCATTGGAATGACACATTCCCTTAGCTTGGCCACCTATTGTAGCCTCAATAAGTTCTGGCCCTTTGGATGGTACGTTCCATCAACTTGACGATGTGTGGGAGATGAATTTACGAAATATAGTCACTTTACCAATCTTGCTAAATCATTTAGTGACTTAACAATAACATAACCAGATTTATTGATCATAACAATATTATCAACACCATTTGATTTGGACAATCATTTTAACATTAAGATTCTTACAAGCCTACAAATCAAATTGCTATTCTAGGCATTGTTGTTTCATTGTGGTGCATTATAGTAGTGTAGGATTTGCAAAACATGTAGATGATTTGTATGAATAGCGAGAGGGTAACCAAATTCCTAATAAATATTTATTGTTAGCTTATTTTGTTGATACTTGTTGTACTCGAATGTTTTTTTGTGTAATTATTTTTTTATAATTATTTCTTTTTGTTTTATGTTCTATGCAATTATTTTAGTGATTAAATAACACATTAAAGCAAATGAAAAAGAGGAAGAACATATTTAAGAAGATTTGATAGCTTAATGGTTGCTATAGTGCACGAATCCTGTAGATTGGGCTTGCTACTAAACAAAAATTTCTATGATAGGGAATATGAAGATCCCTAATATGCATGTCTATCAAAATTCACTGGAAGAACTAAAAATTTACCTATGTTTCAACTTCAATTACTAGAGGCCTAGAAATATTATAAAAATAGATAACTCATTCATAGCCCTTTAGCATTGAACTTACCAAGAGTATATAAACGACCTTGCTAATAAGAATGCAACCTTTCTAGCATTGCATATACTACACTTCATGCTATTTGGCACGAGTTCTTCCATACCTAAAAAATAACCTTAAAAAATTCATATGGAAACTTTGAAAACATGTAACTTTAAATTTTTCATTGTAAATAGAGAGATCGATATTCCATACCTTATTTTTGTAGTTGATTAGATAAGTGCATATCTTAATGTAGCTTGACCTTCCAACTAGATGACATATGAGAAACAAAACTTTCCACATACAAAGAGAATTCTACACCAACACTGTCAAATAATTCCAAAGATAAAGAACCCCAAATAAAGTTGATGGAACAATAATTGACTCAAAAAATAGGCTGAAATCAATATAGGTGCCTCTAATTGGTACATCATCTTCTGTCACATGGCATGTGCATTGATTTAGATTTGATAATAAATATTTTTGTTCAATTGAGTTTGAAATTGATTGAATGGACATGAACAAAAAATTATTCACTATAAATATAGATAAGAGTTTGGTATCACAATCGACACTCAAAATAAATCCACAGAGGACCTTGGTGTCACTATTTCAATGACAAATGTCAGTTCAACTGTCTTTGCTTAGTTTTCTCCATGAAACTTTCTAAAGAAAATATTGCCTACATCTTCGTAGGCAATGCATGTATTGAATATTTGAAAATTACTGTCATGTCAACACGACTTGCATTGTTAATATAGTTCAAATTTTGTCACATGAATTTAATGCATTCATTGATTTAAAAATGCAATAAAATCTAAAAGATAATTTGATTTTTGCATTGATTGTTCACAACATGAACGAATAGGAAAATAGATAAATGACATTTTTTTAAATTATTGAATAAAAAATTAACTATAAACTGTAAGATTGTTGCTCAAATTTTTTATTAATTCTATATTATGATTGGATAAATAAGTAACCCCCAAAAAACTTGTATCCAACTAATGCCTAACTAAAAATTAAAGGGCTCTATATGACATTTGTTGAACTTGAAAGCCAAAAAAATGAATAAAATTTAATTGAAACAACTCTATATGAAAGCTTGGGTTAAAACTTATACGCTAAATTGTAAGTTGTATTGTTGGTTTTAGCTCGGGTTTAAACTGTCCTAAATTGTAAGTTGTATTGTTGGTTTTAGCCTTGGGTTGTGTTTTCTTGATGGTTTTTCGTTGGTCCTTATCCAGGGTTTTTTGTATTGATCCTTTGTTGTGTGTCGTCTTGGTCTTTTGTTGTTGGTCCCTTGTGATCTTAAATGCTTATCTTTTACTCTTTGGAGGATGAGATTTCCATTGTGTCATATCTTACGTTGCAAAGGTTTATGGTCCCTTCAAAACCAACTTAGGGGAAAATACCCAATAGGTGAGATAGTTCCAATGGTTGAGATAGTATTTGTGCATTGAAGGCTCAATATTTTTAAAATTTTAGTACTAGTAGTTGTGACTTTAAGGTTGTTCATGTTATATAAGTACTAATGACTGAATGAAATGTGCCTTTTAGATTTAAAAGGCAACCAATCATGTGATGCCACATCAGCCCACAAACAAAACATGACTTAATGCACACCTATTGGTCCACCCTTATTTTTGGAACTATTTGACACCTCAACAAAAAACACATTGATGTGGCCCTGAAACCTTAGTTATAAGTAGGGGCCTTGCCAAGTAAGCTACTATAGAATAAAGCTTTTGGAGAAAACTGCGTGTAGCTTATTTGGATCGACGTTTCGGATCACACTCGCTGATTCATTATCAGGAAGAAAAGAAATGATGATAGGATCACAAAGTGTGATCCGAAACCTCGTAATTTTCTCCAAAAGCTTTATTCTATATCATGGACTGTGGAAACACCATGTCTACTAAGTAAGCTACTATAAAATTTTGGAGTGATTCAAAATTGCCACATATGATTTTGAGAGATGTGAAATTAGGATGCTCAACTAGTGGGTCCTCTCCCCTATCCTAATCAAAACTCTATGTGAAAGCAAAGGCCTAAGTAGTGTTTTAGGGACAGATTAAAGTGTCTGAAAGCAAACCCTAAGCAGTGTCTTGTTTGAAGCACTAGGGTTTGATTCATTTGTATTGAGCGCGGGTGTGGGAGGAGGACGAAGAAGAAGAAGGGTAGTAGGAGCTAGACGCAGAGAAGAGGCATGGTGCACGTCAGTTTTTATCGCAACTGTAAGTGCAATGCAGTTCGGTGAAAGGGTGAGGTTTTCACAGTCCATACACATATATGTATGATCTCCTAGGACTAATTTGTTTTGCCCTGCATTACAGATGGAAAGACATTCAAGAAGCCGAGGAGGCCATACGAGAAGGAGCGACTGGACGCTGAGCTGAAGCTGGTGGGAGAGTACGGGCTCAGAAACAAGAGGGAGCTGTGGCGGGTGCAGTACGCGCTCAGCCGCATCCGTAATGCCGCCAGGATGCTTCTCACTCTGGACGAGAAGAACTCTCGCCGATTGTTCGAAGGAGAGGCGCTGCTAAGGAGGATGAATAGGTACGGCCTTCTCGACGAGAGCCAGAACAAGCTCGACTATGTCCTCGCCTTGACCGTCGAGAACTTCCTGGAGCGCCGCCTCCAGACCCTTGTCTTCAAGTCCGGCATGGCCAAGTCCATCCACCACGCTCGCGTTCTTATCAGGCAACGCCACATCAGGTATTGAAATGCATTTTCTCTTTGATGAATCTAACTGCTCTTTTGTTTTAGCTTCTCTGGTTGACAAAATTCACCCATGAATTGCACATAGCCCTGAACTGTATGGGTGTCGCTAACCTAGACCTAACGGTATAGGTGTTGGAAACCTAGCTCTTTTTTAAGGTAGTAACTAGTTGACTAAGTTCACCCATGACTTGCACCTAGCCATTAACTGTATGGGTCTCGCGAACCTAGCCCTAACGGTATGGGTGTTGCAGACCTAGCACTAAACTGTATGGGTGTCGCTAACCTAGACCTAACGGTATAGGTGTTGTGAACCTAGCTCTTTTTTAAGGTAGTAACTAGCTGGCAAAGTTAACCCATGACTTGCACCTAGCCATTAACTGTATGGGTCTTGCGAACCTAGCCCTAACGGTATGGGTGTTGCAGACCTAGCCCTAAACTGTATGGGTGTCACTAACCTAGACCTAATGGTATAGGTGTTGCGATCTCAGCTCTTTTTTAAGCTAGTAACTAGTTGACAAAATTCACCCATGACTTGCACCTAGCCATTAACTGTATGGGTGTTGCTAACCTAGCCCTAACAGTATGGGTGTTGCGAAACTAGCCCTAACAGTATGGGTGTTGTAGATCTCTCTAAGAGCAGGGTCTCATGGAGTGGCCTGGCTAATTTTTCCTAGCAAGGCACTACTCAAGTTTGCTAAGGTTTTTCGTTGTCGCTAACCTAGACCTAATGGTATAGGTGTTGTGGACCTAGCTCTTTTTTAAGCTAGTAACTAGTTGACAAAATTCACCCATGACTTGCACCTAGCCATTAACTGTATAGGTGTTGCGAACCTAGCCCTAACAGTATGGGTGTTGTGGACATAGCCCTAACAGTATGGGTTTTGTAGATCTCTCTAAGAGCAGGGTCCCATGCAGTTCCCTGGCCAATTCTTTCTAGCAAGGCTCTACTCAAGTTTAAGTGTATTGGTGTTGTGGGGGTTGTAGATCTCTCTAAGAGCAGGGTCTCATGGAGTGGCCTGGCTAATTTTTTCTAGCAAGGCACTACTCAAGTTTGCTAAGGTTTTTTGGGGAACCAATAGTTCCTGCATATTTTAATTAATTACGAATAATGATTGTTTTGTAATTATTAAATTTTCGAGGTAAACTCTATAAAATGAAATGTAAAAAGGGAGGAAAGACAAAATTTACAGCCAAGGTTAAGCAGTGGTTTCATAATTTCAGCCTTGCCCCGCCATCTGCAGCTAAACTTTCAAATCCTTATAGCTGCTCAACTATTTTAGGAGAAGATTCCAAATTGTCTACTGTGCTTATTAAAAATTAGATGGGACCCAGGCCTTAAAATAAGTATAAAGCAGCGGCATTGGACCATAATATAGGCTACCCTAAACTATATCTGTTCCACTATTTTGGGAGAAGATTTGGAATTAGTGACCGGAGCCACTTATATAATTAAGCAGTAAGCAGTCCAATGGGACCATGCTATAAGTAACAGAACAACAATGGTGGATATTCTCATATTGGCTGCCTTTAAAGTTGAACCATGACGGCCAGTTTCGTTAAAAACATGAAAGATTCAAAAGCATAATTTTGAGACTCAATCTTTGCCCAGACGCAGCAACCCCTATCATATAAACTCTGGCAAAATTTTGTCAAGACTGCAGATTAGGAATTTGTATTTATCATATTTCAAAATAATAAAATGTTATTTTTATATATTCGAAAGCAAGCCAACATCGATGACATAATAAACTAACTGCATATGTGTAACATATGCATATGCAAGGTAGTTCTATCAAAGTGTTGGAACAAAATCTCAAATAGGTGATTGGAACATGATGCCACAGTCACACACTGGTGTTTTCCACTGAACTCACTATCAACTAGAGAAAGTAAATGACAGCTTAGGGTAAGAAAACTGATTTTCGAAGTTTAGATGTTTTGAGGTCTTTATTCTGTGTAATTCTTAGTATTCTCTTCAAAGATTTCTCAAATGTCTTGAAACGTTTTGCTTAAGGTGTATACTCAAGACTCACTAGTCCCACCAAAATGTCAAAACTTGCTAGACTTTGTGAGTTTTGTAGGACCAAGCAAGTCAACCAAGTTAAGGTAGGAAAGCTTGCTTCCCCCAACTTGGCTTTGGACTCTGTGAGTCTGACTCATAGAGTCTCATTATTATTGTTAAAAGTAATGTTGTATATGCTCCAGCAAAAAAAGTGGTGAAAATAAGAAGAAATGAGATATCGAACTGTATTCAAAGTTCAAACAAATACCTTGAAGCACTGTAGGACTTTCTGCTGATTTAGTCTCATGTAAAAGCATAGTGACCAGTCTCTTCCAGATCTGGACAAGGTTTGGTCTGGACCAAACTTCTTGATCCAACTGATTCTGTTTGGTTTGTTTTGGACAATTTTTTAAAAATCACACCATGTAGATGAAGATGATTTTCGGACAATGGATATGCCTTCGAATGTTTTTTCAGATGAGATTTGTATGCTGCAGGGATTTGCTGATTAGATCAGGAACTTGTCAGTAGATTTATTTGCAAGTATAAGCTGAAATCTCTATGCAAACTATTATGTTTGATCCTTTTCTGTGTGTTGTAAGTACTTCAGTGGTCAGGTAGTTGCTGGATGCTCCATCTATGACGACTTTCATGGTTTCCCTTTATGCTGGTCAGACTTGCAAGTGGTGCCTTGTGCTATTCCATCAATAAGTTTCACTGTCAAATGCAAATTTCATGAATCTAGTTCACGTGCATAGTGCCAATAAACAGTAATATAATTTGTAAATTCTTGTGACTTCACTGAATGGAAGTTTGGTGAATTCATTTTTATTAAACTTCAAAGTTAAAATAATGTTTAGCTTCAACCTTTTTATATGCATGACTATTTCAATTGTTAATGCATAATCATTAAGTATTATTTATAGGAATAGGGAGCCACTTTTTAAAAGCTTAGGTTTGATTTTTAGTAGTTAATTTATACTACTATGAACCATTTTGAAATAAATGTAATAAGAACTTAGGAAGTTGACGAATACATTGGCTAAACTTCATTGTTCTTTGTGTTTGATTTATGTTAGAAAATGTAAATTTTAGTCGTTTTTTTGCTAAGTGAGGGGTAAGAGACCTCTCCTATTAATTAAATATATGGTAATAAAAGGTATCACCCTCTTAACAATGGAGATGTTGCACTTCAGACCTATGAATCAGGGAGCAAAGAGTATGATCCAATGTAAACTTAAAATTACATGATTGTTAAATGAATCTTGATCTCATGTCCCCATATCTAAGACACTGTTGAAGTAAAGGTTTGAACATGCTAAAGATGGTTTGTAAAATATTATTTGGGATAATAGAAATAATTACATACATTATATATTATTTAATAAATAATATTATTGTATGAATATTTTATTATAATTAAAATATAATATCCATATTATAAATAACAATATATATAAACATATCTAATAATATAAATACAAATATTATTATTATTATCTTATATTGTAATATAAATATAAATAATATAATATAAATCATATATCATTTATTATGATATAAATGATATAATACAAAGAATACAAAATAAATAATATATCATTTATTATAATGATATAATATAAATACAAATAATATAAATAAACATCTTTTAACCTATCCTCTTATGATAAGGGAGTTACGAATGGTTAGAACTAGTTTTACCACAAAAGAGAATTAATATAAAGTAATAAAAATTATAAGAGGGTAAGTATGTCTTTTACCACCAAGCATAATAAGAGACGTGCCTCTTCCAACATATCCTTGAAAGGGAAATAAATAAAGGTTGTGAGATAGAAGGAAAAAATCATCGAAGGAAGAAAAGATATTTTTTAAGAGAACACTTCTGAGTTAAATACAACTTTGATATTGAAAATAAATAAATATAATAAAGAGTAATCGTATTTGATTTATTTAAGAGCATAGCACACATTGAGAGATTGGAGGTAAACTTGTTAGGAAGAAGTAGCATTAATACCTCAAAGGTAGATAAGACCGGTGGTGGAATGGACTATGTTACATCATACTTAGGCAATGGATAAGACCTGCGGTGGAATGGACTATGCTACATCATACAAAGGTAATAAGTAAGACCTATGGTGGAATGGGCATATGTTACATCATACAAAGGCACTTAGTAAGACCTAAGGTGGAATGGGCATGTGTTACATCATACAAAGGCACTACTCGTAGAGGATGATTCATGCAATCTAACAAGAGATAGTACCCCATCTCCACTAATGTTTGAAAATAAATAAAATTAACATATAATAGACAACCCTAAGTATGAATCCACTTAAGGATTGGATAATTGAATTATTGATATATGTTCATATTATAAGAAGAATTGATTACTAATGTTCTCTTTTACAAGTTGAAATTATGGGCAAGGTTAAGAAAATTTTGACTTGATAAAGGGCACATTACACTTGATAATGTCCAAAAGAACTTAACCCTCCTATAAATATGAGCGGAGAATCTTTGTGTTGTTGCCTTGAATGACTTTTGTCGAGGACTACTTTTTATTTTCCACCTTGGTCCAAATGTTTGTAGTTTTTGAAGGATTTTGCTTAGGCGAAGTAGCCAACATAGGAGCAACAAAAGGGCAATTCTCAAAATTGTTGTGTGAAGATCGAGGTTCCCCATTTGACGAAAATTAAATATCTTCTCGAGAGGTGGGAGTTGCCTTCTTCGTAGTGCCTAGGTTGAGACTAGAAATGTCTGTTGTCAAATATTCACGCAGAATCTTTCTAGTAGAGTCGGAGGAGACAAGTGCGGATTGTCCCCTAGGGGTCTATGAAAAGGGGGTTGCTTTTTGAATAGGATTGGATCAACTCAACAATAGTGAGGTTTTGCCTTATGCCACCAATTTGTGCTTCTTGTGTCTTGTGATTTTGAACTATTGGAATCCCTTCTTGAACAATGGACTACAAAATGCCCATACTCAAAGCACCTTTGATGCCTAAAGGGGATGTTCACGTAGTTAAGTACTTCAGATCAACACCATCCATTCTTCTTCAACAAAATTAACTCTAGAAGACCCCTGTCCAAATCCATTTTGATGCAAATCTTGGCAAAAGTAGTGCATAAATGGTCTTTAGCATTCTCAAAGGCGTACACAAATTTACCAAGTGAATTACCTATCTCTCTTAGCCCAACATCATGCCAAAATTATAGCGGAAGGGTAAGGGAGGTGAAACCATATTGAGGTCGTCGCACATGAAGCTCTATTAGTATCAAAGGAAGGATGTTAGGGTTTTAAACTAAGTGTTCATCCTTGAATCGTGGCCTAAATTCCAAAATAGCACTCATGTCTTATTTTGTTTTGCAAGAGATAATTAAAAAACCTTAGCTCAAGGGAACATATCAATGGGAGCCTTGATCAACTACTTTCATTCAGTGGATACCCATTCATGTAGACCTTTCAAGCTCAGCTATAATTTGTGACACTTACCACTAATAGCTTGGCGCTTGAGAGAGATTTCTACGATGTTTGCCCCCACATTTTTATCAAAATTAACCTTAGGGATATGGGTGACCCTTTTCACACAATAGTTGATACTGTAATGGTCAGATGTGGATAGTTTATTGGTTCTGACATGCATTTTTCTCGGTATCACCAATGCCTTCATGTTTGACATGCCTTACGAGAGAAGTCATCAACAGAGAGCCAAAAGTCGCTAAGACATATTTAAAGGATCAATAAACGATGTTGGAGATCCTTGTTTCTTGTGTTGAAGTGTTGTGGGAGAGGGTAATACTAGGAGAAATGTCGTTTAGAATCACAAAAGCCATGAAGGAGAGGTATGACCCGTGCAAAATGGAAATGGATCCTACACCAAAGTTTTTGAAGAATAGGGCACAACATAATCTCCAAAAGTGAGGCTATCATGTGCAACTTTATCGAATCCATACTACAATAGACTTCACCCTCGCAAATGTTTTAATTGGAAAGGGAAGAGTCAAGATGTTCATTAGGGTTTTGGAAGGGTAGATTTTTTTTTGGTAGTGACATCTACAAAAGTCTTTTTACCTAATGAAATTTACAACATTAATTCTAGTTTTTATTATTTATTCTTTTTTACTTGTAAAAATATCTGAACCGAATTAAAACTTAATTGAAAATTTGAGCTTCTAAGTTTTTTTTTACTTTTGACAAACCAATCTTCTTGAACATGGTAACCATACAAGATTGATGTTAGAGAGTGGATTCGACCCTCTATTTAAAAAGTGAGCATTTTATTCTTACAGCTGAATAGAAGGCAACAAAAGGCTTTCTTTTTAAATTTGAAGGTTTTTTTTTGGACTCTTTTTTTTGAACCAATACCCCATTGCTATATATGCAAGGCATATTGTGTACTGTTTGCTAGAGTTCTCTACTAGAGAAGTTCTTCATGTCTAAAGTTCAAATTTGGGCATCCTAAGAAGTATGTTATAGTATTATAACTTTGAGTCTCACCAACTCAAGCTTAAAAGAGAATCTTTGAAGTCTAGAGCCACGAGAAACAAACAAAATATGTGATCTTTTCTCAGCTAAGTTGCTTGTTTGTGTATGGGATTAGTTATGGAGGATCGATACAGTTGGGTATGGTTGTACAATATATGTACCCATATTTTGCAAAAAAATGCAGCAGATGGATACAACATAATATGGAACTGCTAAATCAGAAGGTACAATGTGAATAGAATTGTGCAATGGCTGCTTGAGATAATTATATCGTTATTAATATATTATCGTCCATCCGGCTTTATTAACATTTCCATTGTTATTATTGGTCAAAGATGTACTTATCTTATTTAGATAACAATATTTTGGGGGCGCCTTTTGTTAATATTATTAAATATTGAAGGAGCTCCCAAAATCAGCAAGGAAGACAACTTATTCATAGATTAAATATATTAATTTTCTTTATTGCCTTTGAAATTTGGGGAAATCGAAATCAATATTAGTCCTCGTTATGCAAGAAATGATTTATGTATTGATGTACATTTTTGTGTGACCAAAGAAATAAGATGACTATGGGAGCATAAACAAACTTTAAAGGTATTGGTAGATTATAAAGGAATCATGGAGCATCAAGTATAAAAGTGGGGGGGGGGGGGTTTAGAAAACATTGTTTGAGGAGCGACTTGATGGCACCCATTGGTTTAGTTTCCTTGTTAAAATGTTTTAGGCATTTTTTTTTGTTTCGCCATGGGCTATCTCGGAAATGCTTGGGCACGATCCAGTTTCATCTAGGGTTTGGCCTTACAGTTTCGGGTACTTTATGGATGTGACCTTATGCTATCTCGAGTACCTTGTCGCTGTCGTAACCCCAAGGTACCATGGATGGCAGGGTTGAACTTTGGATTTCACAACACCACTCCTGCTCCTACTCTAGTTTGGTATGGCAATGTGGGATGTAGCCATAGGTACTTGGGATGGCAGAGCCAAACCCTGAATGTCCCAATGCCACTCCCACTCATGCTCCTATTTGGTATGGTGACAGGATTGATTCTACAAGGACTTGATAACATAGTTTCTTAGCCCCTCATCAAACCCAAGAATTTTAGTACATAATGGGGAAGTGATTAGCAATCTGTTCATTTTCTATCGAGGATCATTGGGAAGTTCATGTTTGCTTGGAAAAAAGGCTTTCTTTAGTAAGGCTACATTGTATTATTGAAAAATTTACCAACAAATTGTTATTGTTCTACGTATCCACTAAGGGTCTAGTGTCATGATTGTCAAATAGTTCAAGGGTCAAGCTCACATTTGGCATAGTATCTACCCATGATAGGTATCCACTTTCTATTTGGCTACAGGCAACCTAGGGCTTATGCCTGGGCATAATTTTATAAGCACTTGAGGGCCATTGAATTTCCTTGAGATTGAAGAACTAGGATGGATGATCTTTTAGCCCATTTTCTTTGTCATTTTACTCTATACCCTATTTGAGCAAATGTCCAACTCGATAAGCAAAACCCTCCTGCACAGTGCAATTATTATGAATTTCAATTCATGAGTATTTTCTTTATTGCAAGTTGTGAAGTATTTAAATATTTTGTTTATTGGCAATTATGAGTATTATTGTTTTATACTCACACACACACACACATATATATATACATGTGTGTGTGTGTGTGTGTGTGTGTGTGTGTGTGTGTGCACGCGTGCGTGTGTGCGTACTCGTACTTGGAAAAATTGCACACACACACACATATATATACATGTGTGTGTGTGCATGTGCGCTTGTGTGTGCGTACTTGTACTTGGAAAAATTGCTGCGGTATTTGTTCATGTGTTTTGTACATGACATGCTCTCTCCAGAGATGTATGCTTGCTTATCCTTTAGCTACACCAATGCTATTAATGTGTTTAGATGCCAGCCACAAATCTTTGATCTATGTTCTATCTAATCTTCTCTCTCAACATATGTTACAAATGCATACACTACATTATAAGAATGTCGGTTATGTCAGAATGGTTACAAAACTTTTGTATTTTTAGTAATGGCTGCTAGGTTGCTTTCTTGCAAGTGTGGCGATTAGTCTTGTACATGGTCTTTGTGGACATGTGTGTTCATGTGGTGTGGGTCGTGTAAATATAGTTTGATATGTCACAATGTGGCACCGAGGTCCAACAAGATGTGTTAATCACATAGAATGTGTGGGCGATATGCACTAGCTTCTTTGGTCCAACTAAGATGTGCGTGGAATGTGGAGTCACACAAGATGACACCAAGTTTTCGTGGGAGTAGTGAGACTAAAGCAAGTTTGTTGACACAGTTGTGTATGTTGGTGTAATACAACAAGACAAGGAGCTACACAACATTTGCAACATTGCAAGGTTGAGCATGTTGCTTGGTGTGATCATTTGCTTCTTATTAAGAAGTGATAGTCTTCATTGTGTTGGTTGTATTGACCTCTTGTGATCACTCAAAACAATTGTTGTGTACCATGGTGAGTATGTGTCATGGTAGTTATGATGATTTGATTGTTTCGTGTTAGATGTAGATTATAGGATCCATCTCTCAAGGATGTTGAGTAATTGTTGGCTCAAGTAAAGATAGAAAATATGTCTTACGGAGTTCCATGTTGAATACTAGGTGTAGACCTAGGTATGAGGGCATATGAAGAAAAAAAGACATTCTCTCTAGCTACATGGAATATGGTTCAAGGAACATAGTGTAAAGGCTTGATCTTTTGATATTGAACCTTGAAGCGTTCCTTTTGAAAATGCAACTAGATTTTCTCACCTTCCTTGAATTCATGAGGTGTGTGGGGAGTGTCACTCTTTGTATTGTTGATGTTGACATGAGGGGAAATATTGAACTCATTGATGAACATGCTAGATATGTTGCAAAAATTGTTTTGTTATGTCTACTTCTCATGGTGGTGTGATGTGGTGCTTGGTGGCGATTGATAGGAGATGTGAGGAGGTCCTATTGGCTGGAGATCGAGACATGTCTGAAATGGGCCATGCCCCTTGTCGTATGGAAGATTATCATCCTATGTTAGTGGGCGTGCATTGTTTGTCAATATGTTTGAGAATGAAATGCTATAGATTGGTTTAGTTGTGTATCTAATGTGTCCCACAAAGCTTGCCAAAAATGGAATATGAACCTTTTATTGTAGTCAGAAACAATGGATGTTGAAAGTCTCAAATGTATCCTCACATGGTTGAAGAAGAGGCATGTTGAGTTTGGTGCATTAATGCTATTATTGTATGTGGTTATGGTAGCTAATTTTGAAGAACAACCCATGATGACAAACATAGTGTCATTTTGATTGTTTGCAAAATAGATAGGAAATCCATGATAACTAACCATGGTTTGGCTAGAATTGGAAATGGTACATACATTACAAGCTTCTTGTTGGTTGGCATGGCAATGCCATGGAATGCATGACTTTGGTGCTCTACGTTATTGATTCAAAATGTCTTGTTTTCTTGGAATAGAGTGCCCTCTCAAATGAGTCGTTGGTGAGTTTTGCCTGTAGGAATGCAAAAATATTCAAGCTTCTAGGGAAGCTGGTTGGACAAATGTTAAATAGGAACATATTTAACAATTTCAAAACAAAACGAATGAGCAATCACAACACAATATATACCTTGGGAAAACCTTGTTGAGAAAATGAAATATTCCTATTTAACAAGACAGAAAATAATGCAGAAAAAACAAAGATTTATCTATTTCTTGATAGCTAATGACAATCCATAGAAACAGGAATTGCTTAACATGACCTGTTGGACATCTTAGCATACAAAAATGAACTTGGAAATAAGAAATAGAATGTTGATTTGTGATTGGATGCCCAGATTATATATTGCTGTTGCCTGGTGATGATGGTTGCTGATGTAGGTTTATGTATTTCCTGATTGCTGAGTGCAAGATTAGTAATTTCTCCTCCCACATCTTGCTTGAATGTTGCTGCTGTAACTATGATGAAGATGGCTGTTGGAGGGTGTTGTCCCCAGAGCCTACTGATTGTACCTCTGGGTTTTTGTCCCAGGCACTACAGTACTCTGCTATTGCGTGCTTCACAAGATACCTTAGCCCTAGCCTACCTATAGACTCAGCTGGGTGATCCATGAATTATGGGCATTATTCCCATGTTTAGTGCTAAATAATTGAACATTCACTTCCCAATATTCCAGGGAGGTAATTTAATTCACGACTCTTGAATTAACTGCAACTAGCTGCTGCAGCATACAACCCAAAAGGGAAATAGAACTGTGGCGCTCCCCTTTATTCAAGGATGCTCTAATACTAGTTGACTAAGTTACATCCTAACTGCAACTAACTACTTCGAACTGTTGACAATGGACCAAGTCAACACCTGTTCCATGTCAGCTGTAACTGACTAATGTTGGCGCTCAAAAGGGGACATTCCAAGTCCACCCACACCAAATTTGCTTGTTTGCAAGCAAGACAATGCAGGGTAGTTGAGTATATCAGCAGATTCCCAAGCGGTATCTTCCTGTGGCAGCCCTTTCCACTATACCAGAACTTATGTCTGAACATAGTTTTGCAGTCGTTTCTCTCGAGTACCAAGTATCTGTTTTGGCACTAGTAATAACTTCCCTTCATCATCTAATGGTGGAAGCTCAGCTAAAGGCACAACCTGTTACCCCACTGCTTCTTCAAACAGGACACATGAAAGATGTTGTGGATTTGATTGAAAGGGGGTAACTCCAACTCATAGGCCACCTCACTCACACGACGTACAATTCTGTAGGGTCCATAGAAACAAGGTTTTAACTTTTCAGCTCCACTTCTCTTTAAAGTAGATTGCTTGTACGGTTGTAGTTGGAGAAAAACCATGTCTCCCACTTCAAGAGATCTCTAGATATGACGCTTATCAGCGTAAATCTTTTGCTGATTTTGTGCATGTTAGAACTGATCATGTAAACCTGTCAAAATCTGCCTCTTTTGTTCAACAAAATCTCCTTCTACAAGAACCTGTGTCTTCGGAATCGTCAGCTTTGCAAAAGTTGGTGCATCATAACTACACAATGCCATGAAAGGGGACATCCCAATGGACATGTGATAGGTGGTATTGTAGCAATACTCTCCAAGGTATAACCAATGCACCCAAGTTGACTGACAATTAGTCGCAAAACTCCTCAAGTACCCTTCAACCCACTTATTTATTATTTATGTTTCCTCGTCTGTCTTGGGATGATAACAAGTACTGGGTATCAAATTTTTTTTTTTGACGACTTGAACAACCCTTGCCAAAAGGTACTCATGAAGTGTGCATCTCTATCACTGACCATGGTGCAGGGTAATCCATGCAATCCAAAAGTCTCCCTGAAGAAAATATCCACTACTTGTGGAGCTTTGAACTCACTGGGAATGGCAAAAAAGTGGGCAAACTTTGTCAATCGATCAACAACTATATAGATGTGATTCTTTCCCCCTACTCTAGGCAAACTTGTAATGAAATCAATTGATTTGGATTCCCATTTCTGCTGTGAGGAATGGGGAGGGGCTGAAGTAGACCTGCAGGGTAAGTTGTATTGTGTTTCATCCTTTGGCACGCTCCACACTCTCATATATATTGCAACACATCTTTTTTCATACCCTTCCAATCTTATCTAATCCAAACTTGTCAATAAGTTTTAAAAAATCCAGTATGAGCAGCAAGAAGATAATCATAAAATGCTGCAATAATTTTTTCTTATCAGCCAGGATCTTGGCACTACAAAAATTATGTTCTTGTATAAAATAATATCGTTTTTTATTTGATATCTCCCATCCTTGTCTGAATCAGCGATTGTACCATCAATCAACCCTGTAGCTAGTTGGCCCTTAGCATACTTAGCCAATAACTCTTCCTTCAAAATCATAGGCTCGTAATCTACTTTCCCATTTTTGCTGTCTATCAGTGAGATCATGCTGTGATAAGAAAAGCCCCAAGCTATTGTGGTCCGTGCGAACTACAAAACGTCCACAAACTAAATATTGCTTGAATTTGGCCAATGCATGCATAACTACCATCATCTCTTTATCATATATAGAGAAATTACATTTTATATGAGTTAATTTTTGACTCTCAAATGATATGGGTTGCCCTTTTTGTATAAGAACACCCCCTAGATGTTCTCCTGAAGTGTCACATTCTACCACAAAAGGTAAATCGGGTATGGCAAGAACAAGGCCCATACACATTAACTTCTTCAAATGGTGAAATGATGCTTGTGCTGCTATGGACCAATGGAAAGCCCCTCTTTTAGTTAATTTTGTCAACGGCGAGGCTAGTCGTGAGAACCCTTTAATAAACCTCCTGTAGTAGCTACAATGACCCAAAAAACCTTGTAATTGTGTCAATGTCCTCGGAGTAGGCCATTCTTTGATGGATTGCGCGTTGGTTGGATCCATCTCTACACCTGCCTTGCTGATTATGTGACCCAAATACAGAATTTTCTGCATTCTAAACTCAGACTTGTGAATCTTGGCAAAGAAGATCTGTTGTTTCAGTATGGCCAGCACTATTGCCATGTGTTCCTCCCATGTTTTTTCATTCGTTGCTGATTTTAAGGTGGCTGGTGCATTGGTGAGTCCAGAAGGCATCATCAAAAACTTGAAGTGCCCATAATGACACTGAAAAGCAGTTTTGAATGAGTCTTCAGGTTTAACTCTTATCTGATGGTACCCAAGCCGCAAATCAATTTTTGTATAATATTCTGCCCCGTGTAATTTATCAAGCAATTCATCAATATGAGGTATGGGATAATTGTTCTTGGTGGTTTTTTAATTCAAATCCCTGTAATCTATACACATCCTCAGCATTGCATCTTTCTTTTTCACTAGTACCGCATACTAGGTCTAATATGTACCAATTTCAGCAGCTCCTTAACAATCCTCTCTATCTCATCCTTGAAGGCACGAGGATGACAATAAGGAGTCACAATGACAGGCCTTGTCCCTGGTTCCAACTCAATAGTGTGTTGGAATCCCCTATCTGGTGGAAGTCCTAGAGGCATATCCTCAAACATAGAAGCATGTTTATCCAACAAGATCTGGATATCTTTAGGATATTCATCTACCCTTGAGTCCTTGGTACCTAGAGGTAACCCTTTAATGGTGGAGATAGTTGCCATCCAACTAACTTGATCCTGTCACAAAAGCCTCTCTATTTGATGAGTTGATACCTGTTGTATTGAAGCATCCGTAACCCCCTTGATGACTTTTGTTCATCCTTGCTTCACAAAGCTAAGTGTCATTGGTTGGTAGTTCTGTGTGAACTCTCCCAATGAATGTGACCATTGGATATTCAGAACCATGTGAGCTCCCCCAAGCGGAATGACATATAAGTCATGGGTTATAGCATGCCCATCCAACACTACCTGTAACTGTTTGATCACCTGTTTGTAGGCCAAAGAGTAACCATCTGCTACTGCCACTTAGAAACCTGTAAACTCTTCAGCTTTCAATCTGAAATGTGCTGCCACACTCTGAGCAATGAAGTTATGGGTTGCTCCCCCCATCATCAAGTGCCATCATATGCTGTCCTCCAATCCTTCCCTTAACTCGGAAGGAATGGTACCTTGGTGCTCCTAACAAAGAAACAATATTAGCTGGCTGCATTCCCTCTTTAGGTAATTGTAAACCTTCAGTCCCCATACCTGTTGGTGAGATCTCATCATCCTCCACACTATGTGCTTCTGTACATAATTTGGGCTCTCCCTATTCATCTGAATATATCTAAATCAAATGAACCTGTCCTTTTCCCAAGCATCTACGTGTCGGATTCCAGGGTTCTTTACAGCTGAAACATAGCTGTTTTCTGCGCAATTCATTGCGGGTCATATGTCCTGAGTGCTGATTATTAAATGTGTGCTCTATTCCTTGGGGCCCATTGGGTTGGGAGGTGGCTGTCCCTAGCTTCTGCAGAAAAGATTTGTATGGTATTCCTTGTGGCTGTACCCACTGCTGCTGCTGCTGCTGTAGCACATCCTTATTTGTTCCCTTAAACGTTGACCCTTGTAAATATCAGCTAGGTGTAGTGGTTTCCTGGGTTAAAGAACCTTTAATCGCAGCTTGCAGCAAGTTGTGTTCAAAAGCCTTAGCTAGGCCTCTAAGGGGTTCTTTCAGCCCTTCAATGAAAAGAAAGACAAAACATCTTTCCGATATATTAGGTACCATTATTGCTATTATTTGAAAATCATCCACATAGGCCTCCATGGAGCCATGATGACGGAGCTGTGCAAGTTCTTTGAATGCTCCTCAAGGTTGTTGGGAAAAGGTGTCTCAACCTTGCATTCCTAATGTTTGTCTTTAGCCTTAACTAGGCCTCTAAGGGGTTCTTTCAGCCCTTCAATGAAAAGAAAGACCAAGAACCTCTCCGATATATTAGGTACCGTTATTGCTATTATTTGAAAATCAACCACATAGGCCTTTATGGAGCCATGATGACGGAGCTGTGCAAGTTCTTTGAATGCTCCTCAAGGTTGGTGGTAAAAGGTGTCCCAACCCTGCATTCCTAATGTTTGTCTTTAATACTTTTCTATGTATTCACTATTACGTCATTTGTGTATTTTGTCTTCTTGTGGGAGAGTTTGCGTCCCATTTGGAGATGACATGTAATTCTTCTTTAGTGGATTTTGCCCTCACATGAGGAGGTAGGCATCCCACTTTGAGGTGGCATAGTTTGACCATGTGTTGGCATCTTGTGGAGTTGTAAGATTATTATGATGGGAGTTAATTATGATAGATTCTTATGATGCGTAAGTGCCTGTAAGAGTGAGGTTACATTGGAATTTTGACCAACATTATGACAGGTGTGGACACTTGTCATGGAGCATCTTTATGCATTGGGAATGAAGACAAATTGGGGCGCCCAAGTTTGGGTGGTCAAATATGACATGTAAGAGAATATGCTAAAAATAGCCAAGATGGCCAAGACTGTGGTGGCAGGAGGTTGGAATTTGGGTGCCATAGCTCTATTGTATTGGCTAATGGTTTCCAGTTTGTATTTCACCTATTTAATAGTGCTTGGAGTTGTTTGTATGAGTTAATTTGCAGGTACTGAAATGTTGCTGAAATCATTCCAGATTTGGGCTTGTTCTGCAAGTACATTGTAACTGTGTTGGTTACTGAATAATACATTGGGCAACTTGGGAGGGGGGGGGGCGCATATTGTTTATTTAATGTTTATATGTGTTTCTATTTTTTGTAATTGTAAAGATTGAAAATTTGCACAACACTCTCCTCTAAAGATTAGTGTAGGAAGTGCTTCTGCGTATGATTGGGCGTGTTAACTGCAAAATGTCAAGGTGGTGTGCACCAGCTTCTGTTGGTTCAGTCAAGCTATGTCTTGAATGTGGAGTGGTACAAGATGGTGCCACTCTCCTGGTGTGGAGCTGTGAGGCTGGAGCATGTTTGGTGACAATGCAGCTACTGTGTGTGCTGGTGCAATACAGAATGATGAGGAGCTGCATGTCATGTCCAACATTGCAGGGCTGAGTGTGTGGGCAAGGTGTGGCTTAGCACAGATCTCTTGGTGATCTATAAAAGCCCTTTACAGAAGGAATTGTGCATGTGATATGTGAAGTTCACGAATGCAATGCATATCTGATCGGTCAGCTAATTACAGGGATCTGCATTAGTGATAATCCACTTAGTCTTCCCCTCTTTCGTAGATAAACAACTTTGTTTCACCAAGAAAATATCATATTGTTTATTTAATGTTTATATGTGTTTCTATTTTTTGTAATTGTAAAGATTGAAAATTTGCACAACACTCTCCTCTAAAGATTAGTGTAGGTAGTGCTTCTTCGTACAATGTGGCGTGTTAACTACAAAATGTCAAGGTGGTGTGGACCAGCTTCTGTTGGTTCAGTCAAGCTATGTGTTGAATGTGGAGTGGTACAAGATGGTGCCAATCTCCTGGTGTGGAGCTGTGAGGCTGGAGCATGTTTGGTGACAATGCAGCTACTGTGTGTGCTTGTGCAATACAGAATGATGAGGAGCTGCATGTTGTGTCCAACATTGCAGGGCTGAGTGTGTGGGCAAGGTGTGGCTTAGCACAGATCTCTTGGTGATCTATAAAAGCCCTTGTCTCTTTATTATGCATTTACAGTCTGTCTTAAATTATTCATACAGAAGGAATTGTGCATGTGATATGTTAAGTTCACGAATGCAATGCATATCTGATCGGTCAGCTAATTACATGGATCTGGATTAGTGATAATCCACTTAGTCTTCCCCTCTTTCGTAGATAAACAACTTTGTTTCACCAAGAAAATATCAATTGGTATCCCAATAGATATATGGTTGTGGACTTCTGAATCGTTTTTACAAGTTTTATCAGTTGTATCATTCTAACATTGGATGTGGGTTTTGGTATTTGTGAAGAGTATTGGGTGTTCTTCCGTTGACATTTGAGTTGAAAACAGTGTAAAAATAAGTACACAATTACTAATCTGCTGGATGTGAGAATTAGCTTACATTTGTGATGTTGTATGTGCTCTCTATAATTAAATATCTGAGATTTATACATCCGTGTAGTAGTTTCTCTGAGGTGAGGAGTTGGAGAATAATCGGAGGGTTTTCTGTTAATTGAATGCTTGTGTTTGGTGCAGGGTTGGTAGGCAGGTGGTGAATATTCCATCTTTTATGGTAAGAATGGATTCTCAAAAGCATATTGATTTCTCACTTACAAGTCCACTTGGTGGGGGACGTCCTGGTCGTGTTAAACGAAAGAACATGAAGGCAGCATCAAAGAAGGCTGCTGGTGGAGATGGAGAAGACGAGGATGAGGAATGATAAATGTAGTGGGCACTTTTGACTGAGAAAAACTGGGTAGATATTTTTTTCATCACGTAAAGTCTGGTAGATTGAAAGGATGTCTGTTGGTCAGAGCATTTTTGTTGCTGCGAGTAGGCGGTGAAATAAGTGGACTCAAATTTTAAAATCTGTCACACTTTTATTACAACACTGAGCTATTTTTGTTGCTGCAAGATGGCAGTGAAATTTGGCAATAGGTTAGTTGGATATCAATTTTAAAATCTGTTAACACATTTATTAAAACACTGAGCTATTTTGACTATTAATAACTTAAATTGTTATTTTTGTTCAGAAGATTATAACATCCTTTTATCGTATAAGCAATAACAACTTCATATTTCAGTAGTCTGTATGTTTGTACATGGATAAAAGGTTCTAAATATTTGTTTTGACATAATTAGACGAAATTGATTTTTCCTGACCTTGTTTGTTATGCGAGTTTTTCATCATATAGTTTTGTATTTGTCAGTCAGTACTGGATATATGCATTTCTACCAGTTCTTTTAAATGTTATTGTTTTCTTTTAAATGTTATTGTTTTCTTTTAAATGATAAAATGATGTTTGGTTTTCAATAGCATGGATATTTACTTGATCATTTGCATAGATTTTTTGGCAAGATGAAATTTGAAACCTGTTATTTTGGTTGTTTTCAAGTGTTTTATTGTTACTCAATTTGGAGTTGTCTTGGTAAGACTGGCTGATTTGGTTTTATAATCAGTTAATTTTCCAAGTATTTTTACAGCCCCCCAACAACAGGCAACTTCTTCATGTTTTATAATGAATAGGTCTAACCAAAAACCTTAGAGGATCTTGGTTTTTCTTCATTGTTGGCTGTCATAAGATATAGTTTGTCAAATCTGTTTGCCTTTTAAGCTGTTCATAGCTTTTACCTTTTTATTCATGTAAAAACTTTTCGCCTCTAATATGAGGTCGAGGATTAAATAATTAGTTGATAACACTTGCTAAAATGTTTGATTATGTTTATATTGTTTGAAATTAGCTCCTTCAACTAGTATTAAAATCATGGCCAGATATTAATTATTAAATCCACCCTGGAATAAAAGAGTGCAAGTTAAGGCAAACCAAAGAATCCATTGTAAATGTCAAAGGCAGAAATATAGAAGTTATTTTGAAATTTGAAAACTAGTTAGTAAAATTTAAGCTTTAGTCATAAATAGATACGAACATAATATTGAAGGAGCACATATCATATGCCTGATAAGCACGTTGCATATCGATTATTAATGTTGCTTCTCAGATTTCTTTCAATCGAAAATAAAATATTGGCCAGAATTTGATACAGGCTGTTTTTCAATGTCTTTTTTTCTTCTTTGCAAGCCACTTACAAGAGACGATAATGTCATAACATCGAGCTTACATTATTAAAATTAATCAAGATTGACTATGTACTCTGGGATTTTTTTTTATATTGAATCAATGCAAATATACAGAGAAAAGCAGCAATGAGCTGCTGAAAAAAAAAACCATATACACAGACATATACACAGACAAACAGGAGTAACAAAAAAATAGCCCTGTACAACCCAGCAAAGAGGCACCAATGGTGAAGCACCAATATACATTTTTCAACTACAAAAATCAGACCCATAGACACATAATTAGCAAAATTTATGGCAATAACTCAAATAGGAACATAATATTTTCATACAAACTACTTATCAGCAGAACTGGATCCAAAGATACTGAAACAGAGTGTAATATGTGCCTTTCAAGGAACACCAGCTGAGAGTTATATAGAATATATCAGCCCAAAACTCTGTATCCCAGAAAACAGACACCAAGGCAGCTTGAAACTGAAGAGAATGCACCTGTCCAGCAACACAACCTCGAGCATGAAGAAACAGCTACAGTCCACCAAAAAATAAAGGTTCCAAATAACCTGTTGGCACAAAAGGCCCTTCAATGCCTGAAGAAAGAGAGCTGAAAGCATAACTGAGCTGAAAATGATAGAGATTCATCAAACTGTCTTAATTACTGGCGCTCTTTTCATAACAGCACTCTGCTGACAGTGCATGAGTTCAACCCACAATTCACATGGACTTGCTGCGGAAGGCATCTCTATATTGTCCGATGGAGATGGACATCTACTTGGAATGACTTTTTAAATAGCTCATCCCAAATCACTAGCAAGATCATGCTTTCCACAGACTAACAGCTCTGAGAACCTTCACCAAAGGACCAAGTCTGTGGGAGAACACAGGAAATACCTGAGATAAAACCCGAAGAAGAGATATTCAAGTGGGATCAGCAAAACAGGGCAACAAAGTAATACACAAATATTTAACAGTCCCACAACTAAGACCACCATCACAACAATTGAAAAATCATTTCATAGAGCAGAATCTTATCTAATTTTGTGTCCAATGCCCTCTTTCTTCGAAGTTGAAGCAGCTGAACTTTAACAAGCTGAATCTGATCCCCCAGTTTTTGTTTTTTCTTCCAATCCCTCTGAATCTGCATAAATAATGCTGCAATTTGTATGAATATGTTAGAGTAAATCCTTACAATTCCTGCTTCCTGATGAGAAATGGATTTAGGAAAAATTGCCACACATCTGCTTTTCCAAATATGCAGAAGAATAAACCTGTCTGACAGTATTAGCAAAAACATTATCATGCAGACCCACTCCCAGAAAGGCTTCATGCCATTTCAATTGATGCCCCAAAATAGCAGGCAAATCATTACAAATAGACCTCCAAATTTTTCTAACATACAAGCATTCCCAAAAGATATGTTTCATGTTTTCATTCAGCTGATGAAACAGACATTTGGGAGGATAAATCAAAAAACATCTCAATCTATTTTCAATAGGCAATTTGAAATGCAGAATTTTCCAGGCCAACAACTGAGCATCCATATCAGCCTTAGATTTCTATATTTGGGCAGACAGTTTAGTCCAAAATTTCTCACTAAATCTACACCTCCACTTAGAGTTTAAACGTGGATTCAAAAGTAATCGTGGCAGAAGTCTGTTGTAGATTCTTTTCAAGGGAAATGCAGTAAGGGGATATACAGAAAGCCATCGCCAATCTTTAAACAAATTACAAGGAACATTGGTACGCATTTTCATAGAGAGTTCTATGGGAATCAAAGATTGAAGAAAAATAAGAAAATGTTTCCAATTAGTGTTCAGCCCAAAACAATGTTTGACATAATGCCAAGGAGCCCAGTTCAACACAGAAAAATCCCAGATATCTCCAACTTTACAAATCCCTTTCTTAAACAAATAGTAGGCTTGTTTGGGAAAGCTGACAAGAAGAGGTTGACCATGATATCGAGTCTGTCTGTTCCACCATAAAGATGAGGAACCAAAACTGAAACCATATTGAAGAGATGATCCATTCCACTCAAGCAAATTACTAACATGTTGCCATGCCTTCCACACAAATTGAAGAGGAGATGATGCTTTTATTTTAAAATACGATGCCATGAGAATTTTATCCCACCAGTTAACACACTGCCACTTGCCTTAAACAGCGGCATAATTAATTCTGTGACGAACCGGCACTTTCCAAGGTTCATCTCCTCGGATAGCCCTGATAATCTATTTGGCGGATAAACAAATTCCTTGCGTCTTTGGGTCAATCAATCCAATACCTCCTTTAGATTTAGGTTGAATGCAATGTGTCCAAGAAGCATCTTTAAAGCCAACACTACCATCCCATTTAGACCATAAGAATTGACGAATTATTTTATTCAGGTCCTCATGACCTTTATCAGAAGGCATCCAACAAGATGAATAATAGAGATGAGTGGCTATGAAAATTTTGTTGACAACTTGGATTTTCCCTGCCAAAGATAAAAATTTATTTCCCCAATTAAAGATTTTTTTCCTAAGTCTATCTAAGAACCATCTCCACATATCTGAGAGTGAAACACCCAAACCAAAGGGTACCTCGAGGTATCTAGTAATTTCCCCATGCCTAATTTGTTTCCACTCTTTAGGTATCCATTGAGACCTAGGCCCTGATTGAGTCATTAGAAATTCTGTTTTATTGTGTGCAAGCTAAGAACCTGAGACAACATAATACAAATCTAAAATTTCCATGGTATTATTATTTTATCTTCAAAATTTTGTAGTAACAATATGCTGTCATCAACAAAATAAGAGTTAATAACCGCAACATTTTGAGGGATAGGAATTCCTAAAACAAGTTTTAGTTGGTTGGCCTTTTGCAATAGATATCCCAGTGCATCAGCTATAAGAACATACAAGAATGGAGATAACAGACAACCCTGTCTGATAGAACGTTGTAGAGGAAATGAATCAGTTATAGTTTGATTGATCAAAATCTGAGCATTAGCATCTTTAAACAACATTTGAACATGAGATCGAATTTTGGATCCAAAACTAAGCCATTGCATCATTTTAAGTATAAACCTCCATCGAATTCTATCATAGGCCTTGTCAAAATCTAATTTAATTAAAAGAGCATCTTGACTTGATTGTTGAGCCCATTCAACAGTTTCCCAAGATAGAAAAAGATTATCAAGAATGTAACATCCACCCAAAAAGTTAGTTTGTTCATGCCTTACAATGCCTTGTACCACTGGTTTAATTCGGATAGCCAATGCTTTCGCTATTATTTTATAAAAAGTATTGAGAAGAGTTATTGGTCTCCATCCAGAAATGGAGTATTTCATTTTTCCCTTTGGGTAATAGCTTGATAAGGCCCCTATTTATGATGGGACCTAAAGAACCTTATTGTTTTGTTACATTACTTTTCAGTGAAATTCCTACTTTGAATCTTTGTTTTTGGTGCACTATAGCCTTCAGAGTATTTGTAAGTTTCTTATTTATGGGCCCATAACCTTGTTCTTTCGTCTAACATGACATTATTGACTATCTCTTGAAAGGAAAGCTCTGAAATCTATTTTCGATCATTTGCTTCCATACTTGTAATTCTATTATATCTTTGTGGCTTTAATTGAGAAGGCTTTAGACCTCTTTAGAGATCTTTTTGACATTAATAATGTCTTCTCAAAATTTTTGTTTGTAATGTTGGTCAACTTTGTAAATAAAGACACGACCATCTATGAAAGTATTTATTTGTGTTTTCTGAAATACTCACTAGGCCTTGATTACGTTTACATGTTACCTTTGCCTCAACCTGTATTAATTATTTGGATTGATTGTTTTATGGTTTCCCATAATTGGCAACTTTGGTTTCTAGACTACCTGATGTGTGTTTTGACATGTCAACATGTTGGAACAAAAACCCTTCCCTTACTTGAAAGGTTATAACCCCAAGAATCTTCTATATCCGTTTATGGGTTCGAAGACAATCAAATGATTTGGTAGATAAATGGTTTGGTTGTTCTATTTAAGGGGCTTTAGTGGAATCTCAAGGGATACCTACAATATTTGATTTTTTTATTAAAGCTTAGAGCCAAGGTCATATCCATTCCGCCAAAATCCACCTGGGGCACGATCCCGACCTCATCCCTTATAGGTGTCGGGGCCTTGCACTCAGCAAGACTTGATCCCTAGTGGGCTCATTTAGAACCTTTCAACTTCACCAGCAGACTAAGGGTCCGTTGACTACTTACAAGATTTTGAATTTTGTGCTTTAGAAAACAAACTCTTGACTCAAGAAGTGTATGTGATTCCAAAAAAATTAATTTCAAGAACAAATACGAGGCAGCAGATGTTAATCTTAGATTTCAAACTCAATGATTCACTATTTGCACAGGGACACGTCCACATTAATTTTACAACTTTCTTTCACATATTTCGACAACATATATCTAACCAAAACCCAATTTTAAAAATTGTTGATTAGACATGAATATTCATTTTTCATCTTTGTGCCAAAAGAATTGTTATATCACTTAATTTAAACAATATAATAAAGACTAAAATTAAAACCAAAATTGATTCTAAACTAGTCTTACCCTAATCATGTGATAGCAAATTTTCAAATTAAGAGAGAGAAAGGGAGAAAGAAAACATGAACTTGTCAATCTTATGTTCTAAGCATCATTCAACAAGTAGACAAATTTGATATAAAACTATTTCTTTGCTTGACCTAAAGAATCACAATCAATACAAAAGATACAATCATCTAAGGAAAGAAAACCAAGAAAAGAATAATTTACAACCATTCTATTCCAAACATAGATTGAAGGTACAACTCCCATAATTGAAAGACATTCTTTGGTTAGGGTAATTCTCTAGCATCCTTATTATGAAAAATATAAATAAATCCTTCACTGTAATGTCCCCTTCTCGCAAGCCAAAATTTTCTCAACCTTGCACACAATTTCAACTCACAAAAAGAGAACATTAGTACACTAGTCTATCTTTGGATTCCCACTTATAATAATATATACAAGAAATATTCAAATTACACAATCACATTGCCCTTATAGGGTTATACTCTTATGTTCAACATCAATATGCTTTTCACACTTTCCATCATTATCCATAATATGTGGATCTATGCATTAATCAAATCATTAATTCCATGTGAGAGGATGTGATAGGATTGCATATGCCAATTATCATGGGTCCATTATTTCCATCCTTTGACTCGAGGGTTGAATACTCACCAACTTTAGTCAAAGGCCAATTATGATAATCCTTTGGCTCGAGGGGTGAATAACTCACCAACTTTAGCCAAAGGCCAATGATTACAATCCTTTGGCTCGAGGGGTGAATAACTCACCTACTTTAGCCAAAGGCCAAATCCACTTGTCCAAGGGGTGCCATTGCACCTACTGAGACAAGGGCCATATCTGCTTGTCCAAGGGGTACTTTTCGTACCTACTGAGACAAGGGCCACTTCCACTTGTCCAAGGGGTACCTTTTGTACCTACTGAGACAAGGGCCACTTCCACTTGTCCAAGGGGTAACTTTTGTACCAACTGAGACAAGGGACACTATATACCCATGTTGGCTAATTGTTCATTCCCATGCATCACACCTCTCAGATAGAGTTAATGGATTAATTTCATTGCTCATATGTTTCACAATTATTAAGTTCTATCTCATGTAATAACTAACACTTTCATTATTAGAATTTCACTATTTAATGCTCAGCATATTATGCGGTTAGAAATTGGACAATTACATAATTCAGCAAAGATACATATTTAAAATATAAATTTCATACATAAACACATATATCAATTCCTACTTAATAACCTTATCATTTATATCTTACTAGTTATAAATTGAACAAGTAAATATAAATTCTTACAAATCATAAATTGAATAAGTAAATATAAATACTTACTTACTTGCTAGAGCTTTACCTGGGATTTCTTACCTATGCCGCCGTAATATAATTTTTATTGTATTGTTGTTGCCATTTATATATTTTATAATATATATTTCACTCACTTTTACTACGGATGTATTTATCCTATACTCTTTTTATATTTTCTTCCGATGATCATTTCCTTCTATCTCACAACCTTTATTTGTTTCCCTTTCAAGGGATATGTTCGAAGAGGTATGTCCCTTATTATTTTTATTACTTTATATTAATTCCCTTTTGTGGTAAAACTAGTTCTAACCATACGTAACTCCCTTATCATAAGAAGATAGGTTAAAAAGATGTTTATTATTATTTATTTACATTATTTGTATTTATATTATATCATTATAATAAATGATATATTATTTATTTTATATTGTATCATTTATATCATAATAAATGATATATAATTTATATTATATTATTTATATTTATATTACAATATAAGATAATAATAATAATATTTGTATTTATATTATTAGATATATTTATAATATATTATTTATTAATGTGCTGCACTTATAAATATCTTCCTTTGACCTCCCCTTAATCTTTTTAAAGTACATTATTTATATAATATATATAGTATAAATAAATACATTTGTTATTATGGGAGCTCTTTTATTTTATTTTATTTCTAAGCATATAATGTGGTGGGATAATGTTTGTTTTATTAGACTTTTATCTTTATATGATTTTATTTTGAATTTAACATTTTGTTTAACCGTATTACTTTGTCTTATTCCAAATTACTTTACTTTCTAAATTACTTTACTTTCTAGCTTTAATAGGTAAGACTCTTCATAATATTTATTTTTATATATAATAATATATCTTATTAATTAATCACATAAATATTGTATTAAAATATTTATATTTATAATATATCTAGTTAATTAAAATATAAATATATATATTTCGTATATTTTATAATATTTAAATTATATTAAATTAATAATATTTTTATTAAATAATACATATTAATAATATATTTTAAATAAATATATTATATATTTAGTTTATATAAGGCTAACTTATTATTTAAATAAACAATTCAATTATAAATCATTATAGGGACATGACAACCCTCCCCACTCAAGATTGCTTGTCTTCAAGCAATTATTATTAACTAATACATATTAATAATATATTTTAAATAAATATATTATATATTTAGTTTATATAAGGCTAACTTATTATTTAAATAAACAATTCAATTATAAATCATTATAGGGACATGACATTCACCCTCTGTAAGTACCTTTGGCTCTACTTCAGTTCTAATTGTGCCTAATGTTCATACACTTTCTTTTGTCCTAGGCTCATATTACCATCTCTTTTCAACCCTGGGAACACTTGCCTTTTGGCCAAAGAATATACCAAGTACGAAGTCATAAAATTTCTTTGGCTTATTGACATTGATTAGCTGGTCGTGCAAGCAATCATTGATAAAAGTGGGCCCAATCAATGTGTTATTTTCCCCTAATGATATTAGCAACATATTGGAACATCTAAGGATGGAAGTTCTTCACTTTCTCTTGGCCCACAACTTTATTCAATAGAGTGATTTTGTCATTAATCTCCACATGTAACTCACTTTTGTGCAAGATCTTAGGTATTCTAGTTGTAGTAACCCTTTCCTTCTTTAACACATTCTTGTTAAGTATTGCAAGGTATTGGTTATCGTTTTCTTGGTAGAATTATCTAGAAGATTCTATTGTAATAGTTGCATAGTTATCTCGTATGAGAGTATCCAACATCTCTTCTATATACTGAGGCATGATTTATAGAATGATATGACCTCCTTAGTCCTAATTTTCTTGGTATGAGGATTGTAAAACTTGGCACATGCCATCACTAATCCATTCATTGGATGGAAATTGGGAACATTGTACCTTACATGAGGCCACTTTTTTCCAAATTCCTTGTTATGTTACTTATCCTTTTGGTTTCTTCAATCATCTTGTGAAACTCTTGTAGGTTGACATGGCCCAAGTTTGTGTCTAAAATTTTGGACAATTTGGAGATGATCTTTGATAGAGGAACAACTTTGTTAAACTCATATTTCATCTTGGCTAGGGAAGGCACATGTCTAGCATCCTTGTGATGTAAAAAGATCGAGAAAATTCACTTAGAATTAATCAAATTAGAGTTTCAATGTTTCATTGTAGGTTTGTAATCCTACAAGAACAATAAAATTCAACCAATTCATGCATAGGCAAACCTTCAAAGTTCTATAGTAGCTCTACAGATATTGTGTGGACAAAGAAAAAGTATGCTTGTTTAGATGAGGAATTTTTTTTGGAGTGACCTCTGCATTTTTATAAATCTATAGGCTAGTTAGAAAAGTCTAATGAACTCTATCGAGAGTTGAAATAACCTTAAAGATGATCTTTTAATTAGGTAGGTTCTCTTTGTGCAAGAAAAGTACAAATTAATGTTACCTAAGGCTATCTCCAACTAACTTGACCTTAATTAGAAATCATGAGAGATGGGGCTGATAATTCAACTAAAAGCTTGACAACTATGCTAATTAAACACATGCAAGACTTAGAAAGTGGAAATGACTAAGTATTGAATACAAAAATCAATGAAAAAATGGTATCAGATGCACATTTATAGAGAAGTGGGCTTTATGAAAAACTCTTAGAATTCTATTTTACAATTGCTTGTGAAGTTTGGAGGTGTTTGGAGCTAAGGACCTGACTGCCATTAGGTAAAATAACCTGTTTGACCTATTTTACCATGCATCAATGACAAGTCCTCATAGTTAGGTACACATAATGTATTCAAATTACTATAATAACTTACTCATGTTTTATTATCATAATCAAGTTGCTCGCGACATAGATTTACAACACAACATTAATGTCCAACCAATATTAACAAAATTTTGATTCAAAAGAATTTATTTTATCATTGAAGACTACAACCACAAGTCAACGCGTTCTATTTAAACTATTACTCATCATGGCTTCATACAATGCTAATTATAATGCAAGCTCTATTCCAAACTCATAACATGCTAGTTTACAGATGCCATGTATATGAGCTAATGCAAAACAATCTTCATTTGCCTATTGCTCCTTCTATATGTATCTACATATAGGTATCAAAATATAACATACTGTGAAATGAGATTCAAGAGAAGTCATTCTCCTTATTATATTTTAAAGGATAAAACTACACTTGGCAACTTTGGGTTTCCTTTCAAGTTCCCATTAGGTAGGGCTTGACCTAATCATCTTAGGAGCGATCCATTTGATTCCAACTCACCACCGCTAGTACATTGTAGTGACTATTTCTAGACATGATTTGACCTTTGATTGTTATTGGTGTGTCCAATGTTCCCTTTCTTTGAATATATGTTCTTCCTATGGCATATGATTTCCATCACTTCATTGGTAGATCTTTCCACTTTAAACAATATTGTTTGGCCAAACTTTACATGATCTTTGTTTGGGTTCTTTGTTCCATTTGAGCCCCTCCTTGGACCCTATGGGCCCTTTGGGTATGTTCCATATATTTATTGATTTAATCCTTTTGGTCTTATGACCTCAAAATTCCCCATTTACAAAAAAAATAACTTGAAAGTGATAACATTTTTTGCCTTCTATTTTGGTTTCATGATGTGTGACCAAGATAGAAGGTAAGGCATATTCTTGTCTTGAAAGTAATTACTCAACATAGTTTATTATCTTTTATGTAATTGTCTTTTGAATGATGCATTAGTGTTAGGTAAGAATTACATAGTTAAAGACCTTGAGGAGAACCAATGGCATGATGTGTGGTAGCTCTTTCTTACAAATACGACACTAGCTTGGCAACAAGCTAAGGCACATTCCTTTCTCTTTATTTAAAGAAAATGACACACAGTTTTAGAGTTTCCTCGTCATTTGATTCCCCGTGTAACTATCATCTTCTTCCTTAACCTAAAAGGATGGAATGATTGTGTACATAATGATAAGAATCACAAACATGGGTTGTAATCTCTGCAATCTTATTTTCAATGTTTTGGCATATATGATGATCACCATTCAACAACAAATAGTTTCCTCAACTACAACCCATGTATTGCCCATTTCCTATCAAATCTATAGGCATCTAAATCAAGCTAGAATTCCAATTTCTAACGTTTCTTATTGGGTTCACCATTTTCATTTCTAATAAATGACTATAAGAGGCCTAATATTTTTGTACGTCTCTAAGTCTCATTCCACTAGTACAGGAAAATGCCAAGCCATTTTTTCTTGGGCTTTGTCTTCAATAGCAATTTGGATACTTGACTTAGGAGCTTCTCATCATATGACACATTCCTAATATATTGTCACGACACTTTCAAATTGTAGTACTTCATAGATTGCAGTGGGGGGTTCTACATAGCTTTTAGTTTTGGGATTAGGCAATGTTCAACTTGAGGATGGTTGTATTTAGGATGTACTTTTGGTTCCTGATGTTTCAGCCAACATTCTTTCTGTGTATCAGATTTGTCACTCTAGCACTGGTAGGAAAGTTGAGTTTCGACCTCATGATGTGGTTATTTGGGAGATCGCGATCCTAAGATTGTTATGGATTCAGGGGTTAATGATCATGCATCTTGGTTATACAGGTTTGATGGTTTTGAGAGTTCATCAGGCTCATCTCTTATAGCACATATAGACTCCTTGAGTAAGCTTTGGCATGGACGCTTTGGTCATGTCAATTACAAGTATCTACAACAGATGACCACACAAGCATTAGTGACAGGTCTACCTAAGATTTCATGCATTGAGGGAGTTTGTTGAGGTTGTGTCCTTGGAAAACATCACTAGAATCCTTTTCCCAAAGGTCAGGCCACACGAGCGAAGGCACCTTTAGAGTTGGTACACAATGATCTCATGTCATTTATGACTCCTTCATTTTTAGGGGCCAAGTATGTGCTCACATTCATTGATGACTTCTCTAGACGTATACGGGTGTACTTTCATAAGTACAAGAGTGATGTTTATAATACTTTCAAGACCTATAAGGTATTTTTGGAGTAGTCTGCTATTTATATCAAGAGGATACACACATATAATGGGGGGAGCATGTCAATTAGGCTTTCATAGATTTTTGCACTGAGCATAGCATTCAACATCAACTTACAATTCCCTACACCTCTTAGTAGAATGGTGTAGCTGAGAGAACATAACTTTAGGGGAGATGGCAAATTGTATGATTCAGTCAAGGAATATGGATTCTACTTTTTGGGATGAAGTAGTTAATTGTGCCCATTACATTCAAAATCACATGCCACATAAGACAATGTGAAATATGACTCTTGAGGAGGCTTGGTCCCTTATCAAGCCAGATGTATCTATATTCTAGGTATTTGGTAGTGAGACTTGGGCATTTATTCTAGATGGTCAGTGAAAAGCAATGGAGAGGAAGATCCAACCACTCATATTTGTTGGCTAGTGTAAGGATGTTAAGGCTTATAGGTTGTTTGATCCTATTTCCATAGATGTCTTGTTCAGGTGGGATGTCTAGTTTGATAAGAGCTTTCCTCTGATGGATTCTCCATCACTAGCTTCTCACTCATTACCTACTCCTTCATCTCTTAAGGATCCCTTATTTCTTGAGGATGAGGATGTTGTTCCAGCTCCACCACCACCACTAGTTATGTGGACTTTACCCTAATGGGCCTACAAGACTCTTGATTTAGCTAGATCTTTGGCTAGTGATTCTTCAGATTCTCATTGTACTCACTCATAGACATCAGGTGTTAATCTTTTGAGTCATGCCATTTTAGGTGATCCTCAAAAGTTTTTAGATGCAATAGGTATTCTTGAGTGGGACTCAACTATGGAAGAGGAGTATTCTTCATTGACGAAGAATCATACTTGGGATCTTGTACCTCTTCCTAAGGGAAGAAAGTTGGTTCGGTGCAAGTGGGTGTACTGTACCAAATATGCAGCTAATGGTTCTATTGATAAGTATAAGGCTTGTCTTGTTGAAAAGGGGTTTTCATAGGTCGAAGGGCATTAACTATTCTGAGACCTTTGCTCTTGTCACCAAGATGGATTCTATTTCTCTTGTACTTTTACTTGCAGCATCACAGGGATGGTTAGTTTATCAGATGGATGTGAAGAATGCCTTCTTGCATGGTGATCTTCATGAGGAGATTTATATGGAGCAACCTCCAAGTTTTGTGCAAGACTTCACTTGTTTACGAGGTTCATCATTCATTATATGGTCTCAAACAAGCCCCTCAGGATTGGTACGAGAAGATGGATAGATTCTTTCTTTCTTCTAGTTTCACACGATGCCATTTTGATCCCATTATTTACACTTAGAGATATGAGGATGATCTTTTGATTCTTGTGATGTATGTGGATGACTTGATTCTTATAGGTAGTTCATTTTCCATGTCCAAAAGTATTCAACAAGCATTGATGGAGTAGTTTGATATGACATATCTTAGACTTCTACATTACTTTCTCAGTTTATAGGTTATTCAGTCTTCAGATGGGACTGCTATTTTTCTGCAGAAGTATGCTCTTGATTTGCTTCAAAGATTTGGCATGCTTGATTGCAAGCATGTCCCCACTCCCTTCTAGTCATGTGTTGTATATCACTTTCTAGTTTTACCACTCCTTCAGTTGATGCTACATTATACATGTAGTTGGTTGGTAGTCTTTTGTACCTAACACATTCACGTCCTGATATTTCTTTTGCGGTTGGCCTTTTCTCCTGTTTCTCTCACAATCCACATGAGAGTCATTGGATGGCTACCAAATGTATTTTGAGATATATTTAGGGCACAACACATTTTAATATTCACTATACATTAGGGGACTCTTAGATTGTTGGCTTCATTGACTCATATTGGACTAGTGATGTTGATGATAGGAAGTCTACTTTTGGTTTTATCTTTTGCCTTGGTTTTGGCCCCATAGCATGGTCTTGCAAGAGGCTAAGAGTAGTAGTTTCAACTAGCCATGAGGTTCTATGGCTTTGACAATTATTAACCGAGTTTGGATTTCCTCCTACTAGTCCCACTGTTATTTGTTGTGACAATCAGAGTGCCATTCATATTTCCCACAACCCATTGGAGCATCAATAGACTAAGCATATTGAGATCCACATGCACTTCATATGGAACCTCATCTAGGATGGTTTTCTTGTTAAGGTTAGTCGGCAGAAGATATCAATTAAATGCAAATAAAGATTAAACAGAGGAATGGAAATACACAGAAATAATAACAGCGAGAGACAAGTTTTAACGTGGTTCACCCAAACTTGGGCTACATCCACCAACAGAGAGTCCAATATTATTATCCAGTAAATCAAACCGATTACAACCAGCAATCCCTGCAACTCAATACTATTGCAAATGCTACAATACAATATGTCAAAAAAACCCTAACCCTTAGCCGCTTTTATCAAGCCTTATGTCGGTTACAAAATAGGCTTTTTTTTCATGTGGCGACTGATCAGGAAAGTACTGTACACTAGCCACGATCCACTGAGATTCATCCCTCTGTTGCTCCGATTCATAAAACACTTGGTCACTTGCTAGTGGGGTTGCTTCTGCCCATGAATGAATCCATCACTTTTTTCGGAGTGTGGGGTGGGGTTTCCTTTTACCCCGGCGGCATTCCTTCCGAGTCTTTTGTGGGGTTTTTCCGGCGCCCATGGAGTGGGGTTTCCCTTTGCCCACATGCTACATTCTTTCCAAGTCTTTGTGGGGTTTCCCTTTGCTCTAGTCGCATTCCTTCCCAGTCTTGAGTGGGGTTTCCCTTTGCCCCGATTACATCCATTCCGAGTCTTGCATGGGGTTGCCTACGCCTGTAGAGTGGGGTTTCCATTTGCCCTCCGCGCATTCCTTCCCAACGTGGAGTGGGGTTTCCCTTTTCCCACGTTGCATTCTTTCCAAGTCTTGGGTGGGGTTGCCTGCGCCCGTGCAATGGGGTTTCCCTTTGGATTCCTTCCAAGTCTTGGGTGGGGTTGCTCGCGCCCGTGGAGTGGTGTTTCCCTTTGCCCCAACCGCATTCCTTCTAGGCGTGGAGTGGGGTTTCCCTTTGCCCATGCCGCATTCCTTCCAACTGTGAAGTGGGGTTTCCCTTTTCCCCGGTCGCATTCCTTCCAAGTCTTGGGCGGGGTTGCTTGCGCTCGTGAATCCTTTTTTTTTTTTTCCAAGTGTGGAGTGGGGTTTCCCTTTGGCTCAGCCGCATTCCTTTCAAGTCTTGGGTGGGGTTGCCTGCGCTCGTGAATCCATTTTTTTTCCAAGTGTGGAGTGGGGTTTCCCTTTGGCTCAGCCGCATTCCTTCCAAGTCTTGGGTGGGGTTTCCCTCTGCCCCGAATGCATTCCTTCCAAGTCTTGGGTGGGGTTTCCCTCTGCCCTGACCGCATTCCTTCCAAGTCTAGGGTGGGGTTGCTTGCACATGTGAATCCATTTTTTCTTCCAAAGTGTGTAGTGGGGTGGGGTTCCAAGCGCCCTTTGTGGCCTCTCCAAATATTTTCCAAGTCTTGGGTGGGATTGCTTGCGCCCACCAATCCATATTTTTCAATTGTCGAGTGGGGTTTCTTCAACTATCCTACCTGTCGTGGCTGCCCCATCCATCCCGACTGTCTCATCCCATCCCCGTCCCCATCCCGGCAGTCCTGTCCGCCCTGTCCAGTCCCCTCCCCGTCCCCATCCCGTCACATTCCTTCCTAGTCTTGAGTGGGGTTTCCCTCTGCCCCGACTGCATCCATTCTGAGTCTTGCACCTACGCCCGTGGAGTGGGGTTTCAATTTGCCCTCCGTGCATTCCTTCCTAGTCGCCACTGGCGAGGATACATGGCTAGTGTACAATACTTTCCTGATTAGTTGCCACCTACCAACATTTCTCAGCTTGGAGTACATGCATATAGAGGAGTAGGTTGTAGACATCTTCCCTAAGCCTTTGGTATTGCCTCATTATCTTCAGTTGTGATTGATGCTTGGGGTGAAGGAAGTTGTCCTTGGGGGGTCTTCATGAGTCCTTCCTTCACATTTTTCATGCTTTTATTTCATGTTTGTTTCTCTCTTTTGGGTAGGAGTTTTTCCCATGTGGTTTTCTCCTTTTCTCCATTTGTGAGAGATGTGTTTTGTACATGGGTACCTCATCAAGCCTTGTTGCGAGGACCCATATTTTCTTTTCATGCATTGCTTTGTGCCTCCCTAAGTTGCACTTAAGGGGGGGTGTTATTGTGAACGTGATACTTTATCTACCTAGTTAGACTCGAGGACCAATTCACACTTTGTTCTTAAGCTTACTTAGGGCTTTTATCCTTGCCTATATAGCAAGGTTATTTCATTACATTGTATTATTCTATAATATACTTTTTCTCAAGGCATTATAGCAATTTCCATTGTACCTCTCATTGGTAAAAGGTTTTTAGCTTTTGCTGATAGATTGTTGTACCTATGGATTCTCTGTTATTCCAAAAAAACACTGCCTACTTGATAATGAATGAACTAAGGAGTTCTATAATGAATGGTTCATAAGGCACAACACTTGTTGAAGATTTTACAAATGGGGTAGCAAACTAATTGGGCTTGATCTTGGGGGAAACTCCATGGTTTTAAAGCACTTGAGTCAAAGTAGTACTAGGATGGGTGTGCTTCTAAGAAGTCTCAATGATTTTCCCTTGTGAGCATCACCTAGATGTACTGAGTGCTAAGTGGGTCATTTATACTCATGAGAGATGGGGATATTGTGAACCATTACTCATGAAATATGGGTCAATGAGATTGACTCAAAAACTATGTAGTTGAATGTTGATAAGGCATCCTTGCACTAGATATTGGAGTTAATGATCTAATTCTAAGCAATCTTGAAAAGATTTTATTTATAGTAAAAGTTAAGTTGTATGGTAAAATGTCACTTAAAATAATAGAAAATCACCATTTTTTTAATTGAAAACTAACCAAAAATGATAGAATTTAATTTAATTTAATTTTTTTATAAAAAAAATATAAATTGAATCTATAGAGAAAATGACAAATCACTAGTTTACATTGTCTTTAATTTCTTTATAGTTTGATATAATTGATTGGTAATTTTTATGGCCCAATAATGCTTTCACCCTTAAATTGATGGGGGCCAATATAGTTACAAATCCTTCACAACCCAAGCAACATGTTGTCTTTTTCCTTTTGACTTAAATTATGCATATTGAGGGGGCAAACTTGATTACTACTCCTTGATAACCTTGGCAATTTGACCTCCTTTTACTTTTACATTTTTATTGGGTTTGTATATGCCTAAAAATGACACAATTCAGACCAAATAAATATTCTTAATATTTATTCCTTCTAATTCTTCTATCAATAAATAAATAATTAAATTTATTTATTCGATTCATATTCCTCTAAGTTAATTAAATATCAAAATATTTAATTATCTCTTCTAAAGTCAAAATTAAATAAATTCCTTTATTTAATTTAATTCTTCCAAACAATTAAATAATTCTTAATTATTTAATTAAATCAATTCTTATTCTTCCAAATTTAAAATAAATCAAATCAAATTTATTTAAATCTTCTCAATCTCCAAAAATAAAATACAATCAAATATTTTATTTATTCTTCCAAAATCATGCACAACAATTAAATAAATCTATTTATTTAATTTGCTTTCTTATCTTCTAAATTAAATAATACCAATTATTTAATTATTTCTTCTAATAATATCTTCTCTAAATTTAAATAAATCAATTATTTATTTAAGTTGTCTATTTCTTCTAAATTGAGTTATCTCTAAATATAATTCAATCTTTGTGCACATGCAATTAAATATTCCTAATATTTAATAAAGCAAAATATCTTCTTATTTTCATGCAAATCCCTTCTTCTTGTTTTAAATCACTTAACTGATTAATATATTCTTTTAATTGCTTTAACTCATTCTTTTATTCTTAGCAAATCCTCTCATGCAAAAGAAAGCAAGACACATGTCTTTTTCTTATTTGTTGCACATTCCTCATCTGTTCTCAATCGTTGATCTTCTCATTCTTTCTATACCGTTGATCTTTTCTTTCTCAAGTCTATAAATTGAACCCTATTCTTCCATTTCAATCATCCAAGCTTTAAGTATCATTACTCTGCAGGAATTACAACGCGCCTTTGGCACCAATTCCTTCATTGCTTGTGATCACACTCGTTACTACACACCACTATCATCGTTGTGAAGCTCATCTTCATGGCGATATTATCATAGCCATTCTCAATTGACATTCTTGAAAGAAAGCAAAGAAGTGCACTCTCTGAGGGCCATATTCATAGATAAGATCATTTGTGATAGGCGATCAATGGAAGCTTCAAATTAAAGGAGGTTTGCTTTGTTGTTGTTCATTGTTTGATTGAATCTTTTTTGTTCACCATTTCATTGAGTTTTGGGTATCTTGATATTTGATATTATTGATTATTCATTTGAATCCAATTTTCCCTTAACATTTTTGGTGCCCACCGTGGGGCCTAGCCCCAAATTTAACCCAAAAACTAAGTTTTTGTGTTTTAGAAGCCGTACACAGGAGGAAACAACGCATCTGATACATCCTAACACGCATTTACTATCTGTTATGGCACATTCATTCTTGCAGCGCATATAATCTCTGTTCTGACGTATATACTGACTGTTCCAGCGCATACATCATTTCGGCGCATACATACTCTGTTACGGCCCATTTATCATCTGATACAGTGCATCTGTCAGAACAACGCATACACACTATTTTTCCGCACTTTTGACTTCTGTCTTAGTGCATATGTACTGTGACGCTTTTGTTCTCTGTTTCTATGCATTCAGACTCTAAAGCAGCGCATCTGTTTTAGGCAATGATTTTTAGGGTTTCCTTGAAGTTTTCGCTAACACTGACGTCTTTTTGTAGGAACTCTCTTGATCTGTTTTGTAGGCTAGGTACTAGTTTAGATTCATATAGTTGTATTTGTTAGCTCACACTTTGATTTCTAACGAGAAAGTAAATGGATGCTCATGCAAATCTCACATAGTTTTAACTAGGAAAGCGGTAATTGAATCATTGCTATCTTGCATATCATTGAATCATTGCTATATTTCTATCTTTTCAAAGTTAACAACTCATTGCTATTTGGATAAAACTGAACCATTGCTATCTCCTTGACCATCACTTCAAAGTTAACAATTCGTGCTACGTGGATATAATTAAACTCATCATTGCTATCTGGGTAAAACTGAACCATTGCTATCTCCTCGACCATCACTTCAAAGTTAACAATTCATGCTACGTGGATAAAATTGAACTCATCATTGCTATCTTGGGTAAAACTGGACCATTGCTAGCTATATTGTTATCACTTCAAAGTTAACAAATTTCTGTGCTTGCCCAAGTAGATAGCTCATCTAGTTTTTCTCATTTTAACTAGGGGAAAAGAACCACTGTATTCTATGTTTTGGGAATGATACCGAGCCTATGCTCTCCCCTATCTTGGGTGACCAAAATGCCAGACATATAATTTTCACATGTGTTTTTTCCTTTAGAGGGGCTTGCTCTTGGATACAGTTCATCCAAGTAGGAACAACCCTAAGTGGTAACAGGCTAGATGCCAAGCCCTTCCAAGCCACTATAAATAAATTATGTTTGGAGCGAAAGCTTTAAACAATGAGTGAAGTTGTGTTTAACCGACAACCAACCTCCCCCAAAACCCTCCAAGGTGCAACCCTTGCAGGCTGGGAGACTCCATAACGGAGACTAGTGCTACCGCATGTATAACCACTCGAACGGTTGCCTTCATTAAACACATTTGTTCTAGTGGTCAAAAACCCTTGTAATCCATTTGAAGCCTAGGATTTGTACTTGTTTTTCCTTTTAGTCCAAAAAGAGTAAAAAAATCACAAAAAATAAAAAACCATAAAAACATTCTTTGTGTTTGCTGTGTCTTCTTGCCATAATTTCAGAAAATTAGATCAAAAAGACCTCCTTGCAACCAAAATACCAAAAACATCAGAAAATTTCTAAAAAAATTGTAAAAATATTGAGAAAAACTAGAGCGACACATCCGTCCTCTGTTATTGCGCATTTGTGCCGACTTGCGGCGCATCTATACCGACTTGTATTGCTTTTACTATCTGTTACAATGCATATACCTTTTACCAGTGTGGCGCATTTGTCCTGACTTTCAACGCATTTAATAGTTCCTGCAGCGCATCTGTTCCAGCGCATGCGTGACAGTAAACACTTGCACAATCTTTGAGAGAAAAAATTTATCATTTTTGGATACCCATTTCAGTCTAGTTTTAGGTTCCGAGATCAAATCTTACCTTGCAGTCATTTTTCCATCCATTTCGTGTCAAAATCTCTCTTTCGTTGGTCATCCCATTCACCTTCTATCAGGTCTGCCTAGTCCAAAGTCAAAGTATGCCATATCAGGTCAGCATAAGGCCCTTTTTCGTATCACTTTGGATTCAAGTAACCCTAGTAGGTCACAGAACTTTGCTAGTGGTCTAGGTGCACAATTAGTCCTTACACAGTAAGACAGGTATCGAGTACCCGTACTAGTGACCATTGTCTTGTATCAGCCGTCTTACTTGGAATCATTGATCGAAAGAGTCCCTTGTCCAAGTCTTGTCATAAGTATCCTATTCTCAGCAGTCTCCATCGACATCTTGCCAAAATCTCTAGTTTCATTCCACCTCATCCCACGTCACCTTGCATGGTTTTTAAAAGATCTCAATACAAAAAGCAACTTGAAATGGCCGGATCATCCAACCACATCATCAGCCCTCATGATAGTGATGAGGAAATCTCTCACAAAGTGTATGAAGGAACCCTCCAAGATCAGAAATTCCAACGCTTGTTAGAGAAAGTGCTCCATGAGGACCCCCACAAGTATTTTTACCATCTTGCAAATCTTGGAATTAAACTCCCTGCGGATTTCGATATAAGCACAATCCAAGAAAATGTGGAGAATAATCATGAAAAAGGAAAGAAAGCCATAGACCCAAACATAGAGGATAATAACGAAAAGGGAAAGAAAGCCATAGACCCAAGCGCTCCTATAGAAGAAATGAGGAAACAACTCGAGGGTCTAGAGCAACAAATGTCAGATCTCAAGACAGGTACAAACACTAAAACATATTCCTTGGAAGATATTACACCGTACCCCTTTGATAAAAGCTTGAACATGACACCATTTCCCTTTCAATTCGAAGTTCCTAGGCAAATACAAAGGGAAAGGGGACCCTAGAGATCACATTAGGGAATTCAACGCAGCATGCATGGAAGTAGCTCACAATGAGACTTACTTAATGAGACTATTCCCTTGATCTCTAGGTAGTCAAGCCATGGAGTGGTTCTCACGGCTCCCATCGGGCATCAAATCTTTTGATGAGTTAGTCAACAAATTCATCACGCACTTCTCGTACAATATTGAACACAAAGTCTCTATGCTTGATTTATGCAATACCAAGCAAAAGAATGGCGAATCATTCGCCACCTTCCTACAAAGATGGAGACAACTAGCAAGTAAATGTTCATATGATATACCAGAGAAGCAATTAATGGAGATGTTTGTCCATAACCTCAACTCTGATCTTAGCTATCAAATACAAATCCAATGCCCTACTTCATTCTCGAAGGTTATTGAAATGAGATTGTTCATTGAGAAATCTATGATCGCCAAGGGGCAAATCAAGTTATACAAGGACACACCTACCTCCAATTATACGACTGACAAATCAAAGTTTTGGACTAAAAACAAAAATGTTGTCAATGATGGAGTAGTTGATGCCAAGGTGGCGGCTCCCAAGCAACAACTGATATTTACTCTCAAAGGAGAGGCAAGCAATGTTACACCCAATAAAACATTCTCTCGGGAGCCAAGACCATGGTTCAACTCAAATCCAAGGTGAAAGTTCACACCGCTGGGTGAGTCCCAAGAATCTGCATTAAGAAAGCTATTGGCTAACAATGAAATCTCTCTACCGCCAACAAGTGATTATGAGCCTCAAATTAAACCTCACTATTGGAATGACACCGACTATTGTGAGTATCATAGAGGAAGAGGACATACAACCAACAATTGTATCCATCTCAAACATGTTATTCAAGATGTGCTTGATCTAAACCAAGGAGGAACCCAACAACATACCTCCAATGAGACACATGTGGCTTACAGGGATCCACTTCTCAATCATGATAGGTCGTACAAAAATGACAACAACAACAATGGCAACAATAACAACAACCGCAATAGGCAAAATCAAAATAGTGGGAATAGTAATGCCATCTATGCAAGTGTGCCATTCGATTATACCATCAATTGCATATCAGAGCATGTCCCGCAAATCAATGTGGTCACACCCAACCAACAATCAGAGCCTAACCGAAATGGTTGCAACATTATTACCTGCATTGGTAAAGTCATGTTGAATACCGTCCCTCCAAGGTTGTCACCTTCTCAGTCCAACCTCCATCAGTATACTCCTGCCTACATTTCTATCTTAGAGTTGTTGCGTCTATCTCCTTCCCATAAGGAGATTCTCGATAAAGCCTTAGTGGAAACCACTGTCCCCACTAACTTGGCCCAAGAGAAGTTTCAGGCCATGGTAGGTAATCTGACCTCCTCAAGTACCATATCATTTACTGAACAATATGACCTCTCAGTGTCTCAACCTCATAACACCCCTCTTCATATCGTCGCCTTCATCCACAAGCACCGTATCAAGAGGGTTCTCATTGATGGGGGAGCCAGTTTAAATATTTGCACCTTAAAGTAGTCCTTACTTTTGGGTTCTCTGAAAATGCAGTTGATCTAAGGAAGAAAATTACTATCAAAGCCTATGATGAAGAGGAGAGAACTACTAAAGGAATAGCGGTGTTACCCATACAAGTGGGACCGATAATAAAAGATGTTGTATGCCAAGTCTTAGATAGGGAGCTCGCCTATAATATTCTGCTAGGTAGACCATGGATTCATGCCATGAAAGTCGTTCCCTTTACTTATCACCAATGCATAAAATTCCTGCATAATGGCAAGCAAGTCACCATCCAAGGAGACCCTGACCCCTTCCAACATTGCAACTCTATCCTTTCAAAACCCGATTACATCATACCAAACAATAGAGCATCTACATCCCCTACCCCACAGCATGATTCTACCTCTGAAGCTTCCTCATCAAGGCCCAAAGAGCAGAAAATTACCATCAAAGAAAAAGGAGTAGGGCAATACTCCATAGAGCACAACCTCAATCTAGCCAAGATGCATTTATCTCCTAGATCCTTTGGTCGACCCAAGCATTTTCCAAAGCCATCTGCTCCTCCTATACCTCCCACAGCTCCCTTTGTAAAATGGGGGACACTATTGGATGAGACAAAGGAAAGAGATATCCTACAATGGCTTTATACCGAAGAAGAAAACATACAACAAGAACCACCTAGGCTCCCAACAGAAATCTATGGGCGAGGTGAATCTATCCTACATAGAATTGGTTACGAAGGACAAGGCCCCATCGGCCTAAGAAGAGAAGGAATCATAGAACCCATTCAACCTTCTTCATCCTCATCGGCTAGAAATACAAAGGGTCTAGGATATAAGGATAAGGGCAAAGCTAAAGAAAATGATTGTCTAGTGGAAATGATCCATACAATCCAAGTGGATAGTGACATAGATTCCAATGAATATGAGTGGGATGAGCTGACAGAGCATTCCTATGACGAAAAAAGAGGTCGATACCATTCAAACTTATAGCCCCTACTAGGAGGGACAAACGCTATCGCATAGGCCATTAGAGTCTGATTTGCCTATCTCTGAGAATATGACTTTCGAGGAAGGTTCGAGTTCTATCACAATAAACAACTTGGAGGAAAGTACCATCCTGAACACTCCCCCTATCAATACTCCTAGCATATCCATTCAAACTATCAACGAATCATATCTATCCTCTGACTCCCTCCCCCTTGTGCATCCCAAACTTATTGACTGGGATCTACGAGGAACCCCTCAACTAGATATGCTCCAAAATGACGATGCCTATATTGACTATATGGAACTTAGGGACCACCTACCCAAAGGGGATCATAAAGTTGGTTTCGCTATTGAACTTAATACTGTGGCTTATTTCAGAGAGGGTGCGAAGCCTTCTAGTCGCAAAAATATCAAAATAAAAAATGGATTTGATGGTGAAAACTGCTCTGCGGCAGTGCCAGATCCCAAAATAGTAAAAAGAAAGGATGCATCCGAAGGTGAAAACCCAACTGTGGCACCTGACGATGGAAGGCTTGACACTCTCCCCAATGACATGCACTAGGAGAAGTCTCAGACTGAACCCATAGAGCCTGTTAACATTGGAACAGAGGAACAACCTAAGATCATTCACTTTGCTAAGTCTCTAACCCCACCAGAGAAGACTAAGTTTGTACCATTCTTCAAGAGAAAGCAAGTCAATTTTGCTTGGTCATATGCAGATATGCCAGGGTTAGATCCAGATTTGATTCTACACCATCTTCCATTAGATCCAGGAGTGAAACCAGTGAAATAGAAGCTTAGAAAGATGCATCCACACATAGCACTGCTTGTAAAAGAACTCAAGAAACTACTGGATGTGGGGTTCATCAGAGCTATAGACTATCCGGAATGGGTCTCCAACATAGTACCAGTGTCCAAACCTGATGGCCAAGTTAGACTATGAAATGACTTTAGAGATCTAAACAAAGCTTGCCGCAAGGATGATTTTCCGTTGCCAAATATAGATATCATAGTTGACTTAACAGCAGGGCATACCATGTTATCTCTCATGGATGGCTTCTCAGGATATAATCAGATCAGGATAGCACCAGAAGACCAGCATAAGACAGCTTTTACTTGTCTATGGGGCACTTTCCGCTGGAATGTCATGCCATTTGGGCTAAAGAATGTAGGAGCCACATATCAACGTGCTATGACCACTATATTTCATGATATGATGCACATCACCATGGAAGATTATGTAGATGATATCCTAGCAAAGTCACTCACAAGAGAGTCACACCTGGATGTATTAGAGAAAGTCTTTCAGAGATTAGAACAATTCAAAGTCAGGTTGAACCCAAAGAAGTGTGTGTTTGGAGTCACCTCAGGCAAACTCCTAGGTTTTATTATTTCAATAAATGGAATAGAGGTGGACCCCGCCAAAGTCAAGGCCATTATGGACATGCCACCACCCAAGACTCTTACTCAACTAAGATCTCTATAGGGCAAGTTACAAGCAATCCGTAGATTCATATCACAATTAGCAGACAAGTGTCAACCATTCGGTCATCTCCTGCACAAGAACATTCCATTTAGATGGGATGAGAAGTGTGAAGAGGCATTCAACAAACTGAAAGAGTATCTTATGAATCCACCTATTCTCATGCCTCCTATCCAAGGGAAACCATTGATACTCTACATATCTGCTACACCTACAGCTCTTGGGGCTCTTCTAGCACAACAAGATTATGAAAATAAAGAAGAGTCGTCTACTATATCAGTCGCACACTGGTGGGCTATGAGTTGCAATACTCTCAGATAGAAAGATCATGTCTTGCAGTAGTTTTTGCTTCCCAAAAACTCTAACATTATATGCTTGCACATCTAGTCAAATTTATTGCAAAAATAGATCCACTGAAATACGTACTAAGCAAAGCAGCTCTAACAGGTCACCTAGCCAAATGGGTAATGCTCCTAAGTGAATACGACATTGAGTATGTAGACAGAAAAGCTATCAAGGGACAAGTCATTGCTAACCAGCTAGCGGATGCACCATTATAGGACACCACGCCAATGCAATTTGAGTTTCCGGACGAATCCTTATTCAATATCTCAACTCATTCCTGGAAACTCTACTTTGATGGGTCCTGCACAAACCATGGATCGGGGGCAAGAATCTTGTTTGTAACTCCTCATGGCGACACCATATCGAAGTCTTACCGTCTATTATTTTCATGCACTAATAACATAGCAGAATATGAAGCCTTAGTCATTGGCCTCAAGATGGCAACAGAGTGGAAAATCAAAGAGCTACATATCTACGGTGATTCTCAACTAGTAATAAATCAGGTCAATGACGATTACCAAACCAAAGATGAGAAGCTTGTCCCATACAAAAGGATGGTAGATGACTTTAAGGAATATTTTGTGATTATATCTTTTGAGCAGATACCTCGCATTGAGAACAAAGCAGCAAATGCCATGGTGACCATTGCCTCTCTTCTCGAGATACCAGAGAATGAGTCACGGTACGAGTTCTTAGTAGAAACAATTCAACAACCAACTTATGATCTTCTTGAAACCCATTCTATATGCCTATTAGTTGGATCTGATTCACCTTGGTATGGTAAAGTTTACACTTACCTCAAGGATGACACCCTCCCACCTGATTTATCTTCAAACCAACGATGAACCTTTATACGCCAAACCTCTCGCTATACCATTATTGCCGACACCCTATACTGACGTGGTCTAGATGGTACTTTACTCCGTTGTTTAGAATGAGAAGAATCCCAAACCGCCTTACAAGATGTACATGAAGGGATTTGTGGGACACACTCTAGTAGTCCTTCCTTAGCGAAGAAACTCATGCGCTTGGGTTATTACTGGCTGAACATGGAAACATATTCATATCAGTTTGTGAAGAAGTGCAAGCAGTGCCAAATACATGGGAACCTGATACATGCACCAGCTCAAGAGTTGAGACCTTTAACGATACCTTGGCCCTTTTGCCAATGGGGACTTGACCTTGTGGGAAAAATCCATCCACCCTCATCCAACGGCCATAAATTCATCATAACCGCCACTGAGTACTTTACCAAGTGGATTGAAGCCGTTCCCCTCACCACCGTCACAGGTAAACAAATCTCCTCATTCATCCTGAATTACCTCATATGTAGATATAGAATTCCCTCATCCATTATCACGGATAACAGAAGACCCTTCAAAAACTAGGATGTCCAAGAACTTTGTGACCGATTCAAAATCCAACACTGTTTCTCCACACCCGATTACCCCCAAGGCAATGGTCAAGCTGAAGCATCCAACAAGACCATCTTGAAACTCCTCAAGAAGACAGTCAACGACGTTGGCCGTGATTGGCACATCCAACTCAATCCCACTCTGTGGGCCTACAGAACCAGTATACGCACTCCCACAGGTGCTACCCCTTACGCCCTTGTTTATGGCTTAGAAGCTATCCTCCCCATTGAGGTCGAGTCACCATCTCTCAGGGTGTCGTTAAAAGGTCTCATATCAGATGAAGAATACAGAGTCTCCAGATTGCAAGAACTAGAGTTGTTAGAGGAAAGGAGACAGAAAGCCTTTGACCATCAAAAAGCATATCAACAAATGATGTCACGAAGCTATAACCACAGAGTTCGCCCAAGAGTCTTTAAAGTTGGAGATCTAGTACTTAAGGAGATTCCCCACAATCAACAGGATAGGGAAAAGAAAGGCAAGTTCAAACCCAACTAGCTTGGGCCTTATGTGATCGTAGCTGCTTATGGATCGGGGGCATATCAGTTAGTAACATCAGAGGGTGAGTTGTTAGATGACCCAATCAACAGTATGCATCTTCGCCAGTTCTATACCTAGGAGAACCCCAATGTAAGGGGGCATAAAATACAAAAAAATCAAAAATATTAGAAAAACACAAAAAAATCATCCTTTGGTGAAAACTTGGCAAACAGGCGCCTTGGATAGGTATCATGATGAAAACCTGGCAAACAGGCGTCATGTTTACTTTCTAGCTTTCGTGCAAATAAAAGCAAGTGGTGAAAACCTGGTAAACAGGCGTTACTTGTGATAAACTGCTTTCTCCATCTTTGGGAAACCAATCACCTTGTGTCCATTCTTCCTCGTGTCCCATTTGATCCATATCTGTTCCATAATAAAAACCTAACAATAACCTATCATGGCTTGATACTCTATTCCTTTGTTGCCTTGTCAACCAAGGTTTTATCCCATATCCTATCCACAGTGTCAGCCTAACATAGTATCTCTTGTCAGTATCCATGGTCCAAGTCCATTGACTACGTTGCCTCTGCGTTGTCACGTAGGCAAGGCCATTTCTCAAATGCGCCCCCGAGGCTCCATTGTCCCATCCATCCCATGTCTAGTCCTTCTATCTATCTGAGTCCACGGCACTTTCTACCGCCTAGGTCTTAGGTCCGTTAGGGTTTTCCCCGAACTACGTTGCCTCTGCGTCGTCACGTAGGCAAGACCATTTAGCAATGAGCCCTCGAGGCACTAGGTCAGTCCCTTAGGGTCTGTCTCGCCAATAAAGATTGTGGAATCTTCTCACCAGGCAAGCAAGCACAAGCAAAAACCCGCTTTCAAAGCAGAAATCCTGAAGCAAGACATTAACCTATCCAAAGCAAAGCAAACAAACACCTAAGGCCTTCTAAATGATTTAACCCAAATTATGGCAAGAAACAAACACATCTAAATGCAAAAATATTTTGTGGATTGGAAACATGGTTAAAATACAGAGTCTTGATTTTTACTATCATGCCTTTCTATGCTACTCGAAGATGCCAAAAGCTAGAGATGCTATGATGGGGGCATGATTATTTTCTTTGTTTGCTGTTTATGGATTAAACTTTAGTAATGTGAAACCTTGTCTAAAGACATGATGGGCAAAAGATCATCGAGGACATCAAAGGTCTAACATGAACGGGGGCAATCCTTGACTGTTTATACGCAAGAAATACTTAGGTCATCTTGGTTCAATTATACCTCGATGCTTGTATTAACTTGCTAAATCAAAATCCATGTAAGCAATGCTCAGGTCATTTCAGTTCAATTATACCTAGATGCTTGTATTAACTTACAACATTCAGAAAAAGTACCCAAAAAAAAAATCACCCAATGATGAAATAAGCACTTCAAAATACTTGCACCATCAAGATGTCAAAAGCAAAACATCCATCATACATCCATTTATACATCCATACATCCGTTTTTCATGCAATAAAAAATCCAAACAATGCAGAGTAACAATACAAAGTCAAAGCTTGTGAATCTTTCTATCAAGTCATTCTTTCAGTCCAATCTTCTATCTATCATTTTGTCATTTATGTGTCGATAGAGTACATTTGGACATCACAAAAACATAGCATATAGGTGCATATCATATCATATGAGATAGTCATTTACATGATTAAATCAGTTGCATACATAGTAATTGCATCAGGTCATCCATATACATTCTTTGCAAATCATCATATAGTGTCAACAGAAAAAGAAACCAAAAAACATAGATAAGTGCATCACATAAATTGCATAATCATATAGATACCATTTGGATTCACACACATTAGAGACATATCAAGTAAAACATCTAAGTTTGCATTGGTCATATAGCATCACATAGCATCATATGAAAATCTGCATTAGATAACATCACATAGCATCAAATAAACATCGAAGTCTACATTAGATAAATACATGCACCACATCATACAATAGAAATGCATCATAAACTCATACATATATAGAGCATCAAAATAGCTGCATCATCATATAAATATCATAAAAACATGTCCAAATGTACAAAATCAAGTGGTCCATCTTTGAGTCAATGTCGTATACAATAAAGTACATCCCAAGGATGGTGATACATGTCTCAAAGTGCAAAAAAAGTGCATAGGATCCAAAAACTACAAGTCCCTGCTATCCTTGCTGCTGTGAACCACCACTACCAGCAATATCTCCTTAGTCTCCTCCTCCTCCGCTGGCCCCAGACTGCTGTGGGCCCATCATGGAGGCCCCTGACCTCGATCCACCTGCTCTCGGGGGAGCCATAAACTGGCACCTATAGCTCGAAGCCCTCTGACTAGCTGGCACGACACCATGATATAAACCCTGATAATACTGTGCCTGAGCCTGCACTCTAGCAAGCTCACCCTGCACCTGCACTAGCTATGTTTGTGCTTGTGCTAGCTGTGCATGTGCCTGATGCACCTGCCCAACCAAGAAACTACTCATTACATCTGTCCCCAGGGCTGCCACTGCGATATCCCGCTCTACTCGGATAACTCATATCTGCACCTCTGCCATATCTCTCTCTGGTGAGCCCAGTAATAACCTCTACATTTGTCTCTCACCGGGCATTAGCCATCCTGAGCTGTGCTTGCAGCTGCCTAACTTGTCCTCTCAAGGTAGCTACAGCCCTCTCCTGGACGTCTGCCTGTGCTAGACCCTGGGTTGCTTGTGCCTGTCCCCGCCCCTGTGGCTGAGGTCCCTGCTGCTATGCCACCTGCTGAGGTGGGGACATTTGTACTTGCGGTGCCTGCTATGCGACCTATGGTGGCACTACTTGCTGAGCGTGGGAAGGTCCCTCCCCAGTTCTCTGCCTTTGTCTAGGCCTACCTCCGTCATCTCCACCACCCCCTCCTCCTCCATCATCTCCACCATCTCTACCGCCTCCTCGTCCGCCTCTCCTCCTCCTCCCCCTCCGGCCAACCTGGCCCTCATCATTTGAATTGGCCTCATCTATACGAGGCACTAGCTCCCCAAGCCCCGAGTATCTCAGAAATGGGTGGCCAGTGAACCAATCCTCATAATCCTGGGTCATCCCAGCATCTACAATCCCCCTCATCATGTCCCAGGCAACGTAAGGCGTCTATCGAAACTCTGCCAGTGCCTCCTCATAGGACTCCATCGGCCCCCATCTGTACCTCTTAGTGTGAGTCCTCACAAATCGGGCCTACCCCTGTGGCATGCCCTGCCTCCTCCCAAACTATCTCTATACTCGGCTGACAATCTGCCACTCCAAGATGAACCGTGTCTGCCCTATCAACCACCGCGTCTGATAGCAGTAGGGTAGCTCATCTGCCTCATCCTCCCATGGCTCACAATCTAGATATGGCCGTTAGACGACCACGTCTACTCCATCCAAAGCATGCCGCCAGTACTCGAGCTTTCCCAGCCTATGCTGGAAAATCACTCTTGCGTAGCCATAGCTATATGGCTTTCCTCTCTTCCTGTCGAACACACAAATCGGTCTCATGATTGCTATGTGCTCCCATAGCCAAAACTGTAGCAAAGACACGCCTACAAGTAGGCTCGCACCCCTGTGATATACCACCTGATGCATGTCGTGGTATAGATGCGCTAGTACACAGACACCCCAAGCATATCGGGTGCCCTCTATCACCATCCTCTCCATGATTCGACCCGATCCAATGGGGAACCCGTGTGATCTCCTATCGGGGCATACAACACCCCGATCAGTCCTGTTACAATCCCTAGGAAGTAGTCGTAATAGTCATAAATATCCTGCCAAGAGATGACCTGTCTGACCAGCTTGGGGTCATCGAATACTCGCCTGCACTCGGCAAGCCTTGCGTCTCTCTATGGATCATACTCCACCAGCTCACCCTGAATAGGCAAGTGGAGAATCTTGTACACGTCCTCCAAAGTAACGGTCATCTCGCCAGTAGGGAAGTGGAAAGTCCCGTCCTCATTGTGGAACCTTTCCACTGTTGCAGTCAACAACCCGCGGTTCGCTCGAACCTCAAGCATGAAGCAAACGTAGTCAAGTCCCATCGCGCCAAGCGCCTCTCTGTCCATCTCAGTCAACATGTGTCTCTGCAACATAGGCATAGGGAACTGCTCCCTCGACTGAAGCGTATCTCGTATATCCTCCTGCAAGCATGTAAAGCAAGGCGTCAACCTAAAGCTGTAAGTACCATACTCATCATATCTATAGAAACATATCAACTAACTTAGCATATCAAATTGATCAAAACAACACACTACATCTCTTGACTAGATTCCTACAATCTCAGAGATAGCTTATCAATTGACGCGTCAAACAGGATGCCAATCGAGTCAATTTTGTTAAGTAAACTGCCTGTCTATATCATATGCGCCATAACAGGTGGTACATGCACTGTTTCTTAGCAAATGCGTCGTTTCTTTACCAATGCGCCACTTTTGACAAGTGTGTCGCAAGAATCCATGCATGCGCCGTCCTATATCGTAAATGTGTTGTCTAGTCAAATGCGCCACTACATATCGTAAATGTGTTGCAGAATTATGCATGCGCCACCAAAACTCATGCATGCGCTGCTTAAGTGTATGCGCTACAGAACTACGTATGCGCAGTTTCGCTTAGCATATGCACCACTCTGCATTCCGGCGCATTTGTCTACCTAGATTTTCTCCTAGCATTTATTGCTATCAAACTCAACCCTAGGGGAAATTTTTTGAGATACATACTGGGGGTCCTGCCTTTGCTGGCCGGTCGAATCAACAGATGCACTCGAATCGATGCTCCTCGCATGGAATGTCCATCCTCGTGCTGACTGCTCTATGCTCTATGCTCTCCAAAGCAAATCAAACTAAGACAAGTGTGCAAATGAATTGTCTTGTGGACCCAGCTCCTATATATAGCATGTAAACCCTAATCTGGCTAGGTGGTGACTGCAACTACTTCCTGCACCCGTTTCTTCCACTTTTCTTCTCGTTTCTATGAAACACACCCTGTTTTCTTCAACCCTAACCAAGTTTCCCTTCGTCTTCGTGAGATCATCTGTCTCACGCCTTCTGCCTTCTTCTCGTCTAATCTCCCGAGGGGGCATCCTATCGCTAAACTTGTACCAGGGGCAAATTGGGGCATATGTCATTATTCAACAGCCGATTTCTTTGAAGCAATGCCGTAAACTGCATTGCATCAAAGAGGGGCAAAATGTATACGCCTAAAAATGACACGATTCAGACCAAATAAATATTCTTAATATTTATTCCTTCTAATTCTTCTATCAATAAATAAAAAATTAAATTTATTTATTCGATTCATATTCCTCTAAGTTAATTAAATATCAAAATATTTAATTATCTCTTCTAAAGTCAAAATTAAATAAATTCCTTTATTTAATTTAATTCTTCCAAACAATTAAATAATTCTTAATTATTTAATTAAATCAATTCTTATTCTTTCAAATTTAAAATAAATCAAATCAAATTTATTTAAATCTTCTCAATCTCCAAAAATAAAATACAATCAAATATTTTATTTATTCTTCCAAAATCATGCACAACAATTAAATAAATCTATTTATTTAATTTATTTTTTTATTTTCTAAATTAAATAATACCAATTATTTAATTATTTCTTCCAATAATATCTTCTCTAAATTTAAATAAATCAATTATTTATTTAAGTTGTCTATTTCTTCTAAATTGAGTTATCTCTAAATATAATTCAATTTTTGTGCACATGCAATTAAATATTCCTAATATTTAATAAAGCAAAATATTTTTTTATTCTCATGCAAATCCCTTCTTCTTGTTTTAAATCACTTAACTGATTATTATATTCTTTTAATTGCTTTAACTCATTCTTTTATTCTTAGCAAATCCTCTCATGCAAAAGAAAGCAAGACACATGTCTTTTTCTTATTCGTTGCACGTTCCTCATCTGTTCTCAATCGTTGATCTTCTCATTCTTTCTATACCGTTGATCTCTTCTTTCTCAAGTCTATAAATTGAACCCTGTTCTTCCATTTCAATCATCCAAGCTTTAAGTATCGTTACTCTACAGGAATTACAGCGCGCCTTTGGCACCAATTCCTTCATTGCTTGTGATCACACTCATTACTACGCACCACTATCATCGTTGTGAAGTTCATCTTCATGGCGATATTATCATAGCCATTCTGAATTGACATTCTTGAAAGAAAGCAAAGAAGTGCACTCTGCGATGGCCATATTCATAGACAAGATCATTTGTGATAGGCGATCAATGGAAGCTTCGAATTAAAGGAGGTTTGCTTTGTTGTTATTCATTGTTTGATTGAATCTCTTTTGTTCACCATTTCATTGAGTTTTGGGTATCTTGATATTTGATATTATTGATTATTCATTTGAATCCAATTTTCCCTTAACAGGGTTCATGGGAGTCAACTTGGTAACAACTCATGCACCCTTCCATTTTCTCATGTGGAATGTTTTGTTCTCACTTTGAAAGGTTTGATATTAAAATGCATATAATGCTAAGTGATGCCAAATTTTTTATTTGTGTAAAATAGTGCAATTGATGATTCATTGTTTACATACATGTGTAAATTTTGGAGACATCGTTCCATGAAAATCGCAAAGAAAATAAGACATTCTTCAAAATCGTACCCTTTTAGGAGACTTATCCTTTTGAAAACATGTTAATACTTTGTAGCTTATTACTTTATTTTCCTTCTACTCTATCGGATTTCTTCTCTACTGTTACTATGTTGTAGTGTTGTTGTGCTATAGCATGGCCATTTTGTTGTCTCATGCGTGTTCACTTTTGTAAAAGGGTTGGGGCCCTTTCAAATCCCCCCTTTTACTTGATCTAAAAAAAAGTTTGGGCAAAATGTAGAGAAAAAAGTGCGTACTTCACACTTTCCCCATCTAGTTTTAGGCCCACTTTATCCATTTCCTCAGATATGTTGATTTAGCACTTGATTTGAGTCATTTATGTGAGAAATGACTAGCCCATAAATTTACCCATTTATCTAATTATTTTGATCATCAAATCTATCCTTACAATGTATCTTCTACCCTCTTTCACTTCTTAGACAAGATTGCTAGTATGATTCTATCCCCTAGACATAATCACTATTGTAATCCTATCTGCCTAATTCAAATCCATTTCTTGTCAATTTTGCGATAACCTAATTCAAATTTGGCAATTGTTACTTGTCAACTTGTACGCTATTTACTCAAATTGAGGTCTAGGTTGGCATATTTAAAGACATGCCCTAGGACCCTAGGACTATTATGAGAGGACATCATTGAGGTAGCTTGTAATGCATTATTATTAGAACATTGAATTCACATGTGGCAAAAAATATATAACAATCATAAAAACTTGAATAAACATTTCAAATGACAAATACTACTTGTCACATTATTCAATCATTGCCAAGAACAAAACCAAGAGACTTGACCAAGGTGTAAGGGGGAAGTTAATGCACTTCCACATCCTTACATAACAAGCTCCTAAAGGTGTTTATCAACACTACACTATCCAAGTTCACATATGTAGAAAGAGGTGAGCAATTTTCATCAGACTTGCAAAAACACAAACATAAGCATAGTAAATCAAACAAAATCATCATTTCAAAAATACATAATTACTATTTCATAGGGTTTAAGTCCACATCAACTCGATTAGATATATGGAAGATTTAAGCAAAATTCAATATCAAATTCTTGACACAACTAAATCACAACCCATTCATGAATCAACCCCTTTAATTTAGAGTAGCTAAATGTCCTAACCTTTTTATTTTTGTTATACTTTAACTTCTTATATATTTAACTTATTTGATTGTGTTAGTGTAAATCAAATTTATAATCAAATTATCATGTGCTAGATATAGATTAATACTTAGTAAAAGAATCCAAACTCTCCATACAACACCTTTTAGGATTTCCTTTTTCCTTTACAATTTTACTTTGTAAAATTTAGTTCAAAATCAACCACATTGTTTTCTTCATAAATATCACATATTACTTCAAGTGGCCAAAGCGGAATACCTTAGGGTTGAATAATACTTGAAATAATATTTAATTCAAAAGCAATGAACATATGCTAATACAACATAACTTTTCAGGTATTCTTTCTATTTTTATTTAAAAATTCCTATTATTTTATGTCCTTGTTTCATTTTAGTGACTATACACTTTATTGATTATTGAAGATGCATTACTAAGACAATTTAAATGTAGGCCTCACATAGCTAGTAGGATGTAACTATAGGAGAAGATTACAACTTTGTTTAGTAAAGACATTATTATTATGTCTAGAGGTATTATGTAGTGATATTAAGATTGTTATGTTGTAATAACATTAAAAATTTAAGAATAAAATGAGCGATGAGCGAGATACTGGGCATTTGAACTGCAAGGGTCGTGGGCTGGGTTCGCTGCCATTGGCGGCCAGCTTTGGCACCAGTGTGCCTGAGTTTAGTGGTGTGCCTGCTGCGGAAGGGTGTGGCGTTCCGAGAGTGGCTGGGAGCGTTGGGAATGGTGTGGCTTGTGATGCCCCATCATGCAACCCTAGAGTGTTAGACTAACAAGAGCAAAAAAAATAGAATTTTTTTTTTGAAGCAAGTAAATGCATTAATCATTAAATATAATTACACTATTAACAACATGAAATGAACAGTTAACACCTCTAGGGAACATAACTGCACCAGATAAAATTATAACAATACAAGTGATATGCATCATAATATAACAGAAGAGTTATTACATTATACATTTGTAGAGATGGATAATTACAAAGGTTCAATTCAAGATTACAAGACCGATCGCATCGGTTTACAAATAATACCATTATGAATGTATACTACAACTCTGAAGGTGTAGAATAAATCTGGAACTGGAACACTTCTGCATTGATCTTGAACCATAACATCCAAGAAGACCATTGGATAACTCTTCCACCCAAAAATGTGGAACCCTGAGGTCCACCCCTCCGAGCTAAGAGATAACAATGAGGTTCCACTAAGTCAAAGGATACAACAACAAATACAAACAAATGAATAGAGACTCGACACAAACAAAATAGATTATCAAGGTTGCACAAGATAAGACAGTACTCCAGAGACAAGAACAAAAGATAAAGAGGGAAGTAACTAAGCTGCAGTAGGGAGAGTGTCATCGCATGATCCTAGCATGGGTTACCCAGGATATCTCTCACTAGAAATCGACCCCCACCTATGGTTACGCTGGCAGCCTCTCTTTAGGCACCGACCCCATAAGGTGACACATGCGGAGCTGACACATCCTCTCATGGAGACAAGGAGGTTGACCTTGCCAACCAGGCCATCTCATCCCATCCTTAGCCTGTAAGAGCACTCAATGCATGGGTGAGGCATCTTACTTATCTTGTTATGTAAATTACTACCCCAACCCTCCTAAATAAATTATTAAGTTGTCATTTGATTACAACTTCCATGGGATTACCCAGGCAGCCACTTTGGGCACCGACCCCACCATGAAAGCCACTCTCCTACCTACAACTAGCAACCTCTAACCAACCATCCAAAACCAATAACATGCAAGGACACGAGTCTACAAGACATCCATTTCTTACATTCTGATCCATTACATAGGCCCTTCAAACTTAACCTCAACAATAAAGTTACCTTATCCACTTCAAAACTCAAATCAATACAACATTGGAATAGAATGACACAATTAACAAGTTGAAACCCAAGCAGTTAAGCCTCTGGAGTCAATAATTTGAACTCTTTACCATGTTACAAAAGTACATCTTCCGATATGGAAACTAGGTTTAAACGAATATGACTTTCCTTTAGACCAATATGATTAAGGGCCAATGAGAATAAAGAAGAAAAAGAAAAATAACTCAATACCATCATTATTACAAGTTGATAATAATATACAATTGTGTTCCAAGGGTGACCTTACACTAAGATATCAATGACTCAACATACCATTTCCGGACAAGGTTTACGAAAATGAAACACTTCAACGAAAAGGTTAATACAACATTCCAACATATATCCCAAAACATTCTTACTTCCTTCTATAGACACGCATTATCGACAATAAGGAGCTCCAAACTTTACAAGACACTAAACTTACTCAAGAAAGAATATTAGTTAAACATCATTAGATTAATACAAGGACAAACATCATAATACGACTATAATTCTAAGGAACTATTTTGAACTCCACATTTGAAAAATAATCTTAATTTTGACCATTATATATGTAAAACAATTAATTGAATAAGACATCAAAAAGCAAGGGTAAATTTTTATTGAATTTAATTCTATTCTAATATCTTCTTCCACACCCTATGATTAATTTTATTACAAAAGCTTATAAAAACATTAAACTAATTCACAAGGCACTCAAGGATCATAGAATTTGGTTCTAATAAAGAATCGCTCTAAGTCAATTATTAGTGTTGTTACCTATTACTAATCTCCTCAAAGCCTTAATCGACTAATTAAGTAACACTTAGAGTCTAACATGGAGAAAGAATGCTATACTCTTATGAGTTTAAACTAGAGGTGGCCCACGAAGTCGAATTCACTATTGGTAACTAATATTTAACCACCTAAAACTTAGGCCCAACAAACGGTTATGATAATAAGGAAATACTGCCTAATAGAATTCTCAGCGACCGACCTACTCTGGCGGGATGACAGACGTTGGGCGACAAGGTAAGTCGACATTAAATTGGTATCTACCATCTACACTGTTGTTGACTCCACAATACGTGAAGATAGAAACCACTGGTCTTAAACAAAATAAGGAAGGTTTCTAAGACAAATGAATTTGCCATCATCCGATTCATAAAATCCACCTTTGATAGCGACCAAGGCAAACAAACAAGTTACAGAGATTTGAGAATTGAACTAGAATCGGCTCAAGGGAATCCGGAGAGCGCGACAAGTGAGGGTTTCATAGATATTGAATTCCCACTGTCGTAAACATTAAAAGGAGTAAAGTTTCATCTTCGGTCTTCAGTCGATGGACTGTTTGGGTGCACATCATCCACAGAGGGAGAGGCACGACGAACTAGGGTAACAACAAGATGCCACCAGGAATGAATGTGGTCGCACATAACAGAGAAAACACTACGTATTTTGGTCGTGACTTTATGCAGAACGATACATCAGGTCGACAATCCCTGTGGTTGACGGTGAGGGGCAACGAACCTTAAGGCTTCTATTGAAGCTTGCAGCTTCTTCCTCGCAAGGTGGACCGGGTTAAGATAAAGAGTTTTCAAATGGATCACATAGGAACTTGATTACAACCTTCAAGGAGAACGACAAGGTAGCAGAGGGACACATGATTCGGGCTTACATCTCCACAGACCTACAAGCTTTACATCAGAAAATCTGACACTCAAGTGAAACAATGAATTGGGGGAGAAAAATAATAGGGAGATGAGATTTCGAAAACAAGATAATCTTAATACAAAAAGAACCCACAAACTCGAATTGGACTACAGGGCAAAAATTACAGTCGATCCCATCTAAGGAAAAAAATTAGTCTTGTAGTGAGATGGTTTTGCAGGCTAACTATTTTTGCCAAATCATCTTGTAAGAGCATCCAACAAGTTGCAAAATGATTACAGAGTTGAAAAAGATGAATTACAGATCGGCTTCATTTGAGGAGCTAAAAAACGTTCAGGGAGATGACTCAGACTTAGAGTTTTCAAAACTTAGAGAGCAACTAGGCAACAAAATAATCTAATTACTCAGAGCACAACATAGACAAGAATAAAGAAATTCACAGAATTTAACTATACAACAATATTGACATACACGTACTTTTCACGCTCCAAGAATTGAATCCTCCTCCAAAACTTCTCTTCCTTTCCCCTTTCTCCGAATGACCTCTTCCCAAAAATCCCCCTAGAAACAAAATAGCCAAGAGTCATAAATGCCCACTAACACCAAATCCGTTCCCGAGAATCCTCCCCCACCAAAATAATTTTAAATTTTTACTAATATCAGAGATTCCCCACTCTGGAATCATAAATGACAACTAACCACATTTAATTATTCACCAAAATGATTCTCTACATAACTATATATATTAATGAATTTAAAATAAAGCTTTTGACCCACATATATGTTTTTACAAACATTAGAATAGTTACTTGATTTTGCATTAAAATTTACTTAAATAGTATTCCACTACAAGTATTCCAATTTTACGACTAAGCAAAAATACTATAATGTTTGACAATAATAACATTATAATAATATTGATCATTTATGCATACTAAAATACACATAGGCTGACTAAACAAGGACTCGACAATAAACCTACAAACCACATGACGACTAACAAACTAAAGATTGAACTGACCTAGGGAATAAACCTCGTGTTATCTCCATCAACATTATCCATTGGTGCAAGGGCCCGCTCAGACCTACTAAGTCAGGTGGAGTCGAGTATATATATACCTACATAACACATACACAGAGTTAGGGATTCACAGTGTAGTAGGGTGCTCAGAGTGAGCAATACCAGACTGTCCCTTCTCTGAGATCATGATAATAACATATGCATCCCTAACTAGAAGTTAGATAACATTAAACTACGTAATCAAGATTATATCAATCTGCATAATCCATCTAGCCATCAACTAAACATGTCGAAACACATCATGAGCTGAAATATCAATAATGTCATCATGATCATGATAAGCATCAAACATAAATCTAACATCTCAAATATCCCAACTGTCAAAGTGCAATATAAAACTACTAACTGTATCAAAACTATCTAAAACCATAGAAAGCTAATATCTATCTCAAACCAAAATTGAGGGGCATTACATGGCTACCATAGAGCCCGCTCTTGGTTTCTGACGATAATGTGGGTTTCGACACCTCAGGTGTGGGGACTGTGGTTGGTGCTCCTGCCCAAGATGTCGATCCTGGTGTTCGGGTGTCCGGTGGTCCCTCTGCACCTAAAATTTTTGAGAAATCGTCTTCTGTTCTGGGTTTTGGTGGCATCCCAGCTACTAGTTTGTCTGTCAGGGCAGCTTCAAGTGGCCATAAGAAGTCTTTTGTGGATGTTGCTTGTGCTCAAACTCTACCTACTTAGGCTAGGGTTAGGCCTTTGCCTAGTGCCCATGCTTCCCTTGTTGTGGTCTGTGGACCTGAGATTGCAGAAAATGAGAGTTTCTATTTGAGACGTGGAGTGGTCTGCAAGTTTAATGGCTTGTGGCCCTCCCTTCTCGATCTCCATGGTTGAGTTTTGGTCTCCTGGAAGCCTATTGTCTCTGGGCAGATTGAACTCTTCCCCAGTGCAAGGGGGTTCTTTATTACAACCTTCGCTACTTCCGAGGAGCGAGACCTAGTGTTGGACAGGGGGTGCTTGTGGGGTGATCATTCATTGTCCATCAGTCCTTGGACTCGCTCTTTCAATTCTCTTACGAAGCCACTGAATACCAGACCAGTTTGGGTCTGACTGCCGAATCTCCCTCTACAGTTTTGGGAGGAATCATGTTACAAAGTTATAGGCAACACCATTGGAAGCTTTTTGTAGGTGGACTTGTTGATGATTGTTTTTGGACAAGTCAACAATTAGAGTGAAATACAAAGTATCTGACTCCCTCTTGAGCAAAGCCTCTCGAATGCTGAACTATGTGATCAAACAAGATAACTCCAAGGTTCCTTTCTAATGATTATGTAAGAGACAGCTCAGTGACTAAGTATGATTTTGCTGTTAAACACAAAGGGACTTACATTAGATCTTTCTTCTTTCATTAAACTTATCTCTCCTTCAGTTTGGATGATATGTCTACAAGGTCTCAATAACAAAGAAATAGAAAAGGGTGAGGGTTTAGAAAACTAATCTAAGGTCAATGAAGCAATGATGAGGTATTGAATAGACAAACTCCTGATTTAACCTAACTTCACTTTGCCAAGGATGCCTACAACTACATGAAGTTGGTGCAATCTCCTAAGGTTACGTGAATGGTTTTCAAATCATGAAGGCTCACATGAACACCCATTGGACGGCGCAGCTCAAACAAGCATCCATAATCGAACTTAAACAGATGAGGCTCAGACTAGCTTTACACAACACGTCACCGGCGATGAGTATTAAAAGCATGAGCTAGGAGTTGATCAAATATCCAATACATACATACATTACATCAATGAGCTTCTAATCTATTTGAAACATCTCTTAATTCCATCAAGATTCAGGAAACCATGTTACTCCACAAGATAATAGCTAACACCAAACAAGTAGCTCCAATGTCTTTGCATTAACCTTGAGGAATATTTACAACAATTTCGAGTCCTCTCAGAGAATTTTCAAGAGTCTCTCCTATTCTACTCCTAAAATCTAAAATCTATATTTTTACAAATGAGGCAACAAGGCCTTTATATAGTGCCCAGAATACAATGAATGGCTAAGATCAATTCAATAGCCAAGGGTCTAGATCGTGCCACCTCAAAGGTAGTTACAACAACTTGCTATTTTTAGCACAAGAGAGGGAGGCAATGAAGGCACGTTTTCCAATGTGATAAGGTAAGGCGAAAGCATTTAAAATATTCCTCCACATAGGAATCCCTTCGGCTTCTTTCATTAAATGATACATTTAATGCATTAAATAATGCGGCTAATCAAAATTGAATGATGTGTACTCGCCACATAGATGCCAACTCATCATACTTTGAAAATTGTATCATCTTTATGTGATGTATTCAATGTGATTGTTTGAACTCGTATGTTTAGGAATACAACTTGTAGATCTTGCCTTGTTCATTCTTCTTGTAGATTGGATGTATGATACTTGTAGCTCATTTGATTAACTTCATGATTCTTTCTTCTTCTTGTAGGTAAGTTGATGATGATAATCTCCTTTGATGATGCTCCTTCTTGAAAAATGAGTAGATGATGAAGCTAATGATGTTTCCTTGGACTTGAAAGTAGAAGACTCTCTCTTGGACTTAAAGTTTACTGGAACTTGAAATTGAATAGATGAAGTGTCTTTGCTTGATGTAGAAGTTGATGATGATCTTCAAAGGTTGGAAGAACTTGACTTGAAGCTTGGATGAGTGAATGCCTTGCTCTTTTCTCATTCCTTACTTGTCAAAGGTTCTTATCACTTGATCTTTAGATGATTCCTCCTTTTTGCTGCAACACAAGTAAAGAAACAACATCAGTCCCCTTTCGATAACACATAATACATAAGAATCATTACAAGCATTTATAATCTAAGCACATGAGTTGAGGACTTTGATGTCTAACTTGAATGATATGAAAACTTTATCTAGACTTCACACTAAGATGGTGCGCTGGTTGAGGTAAGTGAATTCCTCCTGGATTCCTCCTTGATAAGCCTCTAAAGTTTGCCTTCAACATTTGACTTTACTTCCCTTCATAAGGTAGCGCTTTAGACAAAGGTTTTAGTTTCTCCTAGAATTGATGCACTAGATAAGTCACATTGGATAAGGATTTCAAAATGTTCTAAAATGGTTCAAGGTTTTAGTTTCCTCTGGAAATTTCATAAAATTTTGCACTTCAACACTCAAAACTTGCCCTTCCACCTTAGTGCGTTGGTGGAAACATTTGATTTCTCTTGAATTTTGCCTTTTCTACCTTGGGCGCTTTGGTTCAGCAATTCAATTTCCCCTAAATGTGGTGGATTAGATGGCACTTTGAAATCCTCTAGATCTTTACCTCTTGGCACTTTAGATTTTATTTCTTCTAGCATCTCCCTTAGCGCATTGGTTTAAGATTTTGGATCCTCCTTGAAAAAATCTTTGAATTTTTGTATTGAACCCTTTCCTTCCTCAAGCACATTAGATGAGATTTTTGAAATCTCCTTCAAAGTGTATCAAAGCCTTCCCACATGTGGCGCAGTGGATGAGAGGTTTGATTTCTTCTTGATCTTTTCTTACAAACCTGAATTCTTCTCCTCCTTCTAGGCGCATTGGATGGAGTATTCAAAATCCTCTTCTAACTTGCTTTCAAAACTCAACTTTACTCTTATCTACAAGGTGGCGCAATGGATCAACGTTTTGATTTCCTCTAGAAATTTGCTCTGAGACTTGACTTTGTATTCCTCTTGAAGTGGTCGTAGTGGATTGAGAGTTGAAAGACTTCTGAGTGTTGGCGCATTAAATCAAGAAGGAGAATTCCTCTGGATTTTCGCATTAGATAGGCATTTCAAAATCCTCTTGAACTTGCTTTGATCCAACTTTTCATTCTCAAGGGGTTGGCACATTAGATCAAGGGATTGAGATCCTCTGGGTTTAAGCACATTAGATGGATATACTAAAATCTTCTTAAAGAAAACTTTATCCTCTCCCTCATGTTTGGCGCATCGGTTGAAGGGTTAGAGATCCTCTTGCTATTTGTGGATTAGATGAGGGTCTTTGAATCTTCTAGATTGGCGCACTAGTTCATACCTTTTGAATCCTCATAGCATTTGGTGTACTTGATTTATTTTTGAATTCCCCTACCTTCTTCCACCTTTAGCGCTTTGGATGAAGGCTTCGAAATCATCCTTAATGATGGCTCTTTGGATAAGAGCTTTGAAATCTTCTAAAATTGGCTCTAAGATTTAACCTTTGAATTTGACCTTGGTTGGAGGTCTAAGATTTTCGCATTGGTTGAGAATTTGAAATCCTCTGAATACTTGCTTTGAAACCTTCTATCAAGTGCAAAAGATCTTCCTTACTGGGTTTTGGCGGATTGGATCATCATATTAGAATCCTCTGAAAATTAATTTAGACTTTATGACAAAACCTCCTTCCAAGTGCTTAGAATCTATCTCCATGATGTCGCATTGGTTGAAGGATTAGAGGTCCTAAAAAAAAAAACCCTTAATGTGTAACAAATCTCGACCAAAATCCCTCCTCCTTAGGTTGCATTAGATAGGCATATTGATTTCCTCTAAATTTCGCATTGACTTACTTGACTCAAGCGCTTTGGATGGATGTTTAAAAGTCTTCCTTTTCCTTCAAAATAATACTTTTAGTTTGGGCGCATCACTTAATCAATTGAAATCCTCAAGACTTGGCGCATTAGTTCATCAATTGAAAATCCTCAAGACTTGGCGCTTTGGTTTAAGGCATTAAGATCCTCTGGAATTCGCATCAATATGGCGCATTACTTAAAGGCGTGGAAATCGCATCACTTGAAGGCTTGAAATCCTCTAAAATTTTCGTCTCCCTTTATCTTTCCAAATTAGCGCTTTAGATGGGCGCATTGGATGATGATTTGGAAATCCTCATCTTGTTTTGTCATTGAAAGCACCTTTTCATCAAGATTTTGCGCCGCTTAGATGTCACGTCGCATTAGATGAACCTTTTGAATCCTCTGGAATAGTTAGGCATTTTTCAGGGTCATGCGGATAAAGGTATATTGAAAAATATATTTAAGTATAAGTTGAGAGATTATACTTTAAATATTTTTCAATATACCTTTCAGGATGTTTGAGATAGGTCTCGAATCCACCGGATTTAACATGCAAAATCTAGAATTTGGAGGATTCACCAGATTTCAGACTTAGCCATTTTTTCAGGATTTTCAGGATTTCAGGCTCCAGACTTAGTCTTTTCAGGGTCTCAAACATACTTCAGGAAGGGTCTCATTGTTCATCACTTGGATGGAATTTAATCAAGATTCTTCATTTTCCAGATGAGACTTCCAGTTATGACAAAAATCTTTTAGTGGATTGGCAGAGTAAATGAACCTAAGACATCATCTAAGACTAAATGCAAAGCATCAGAGCTCAAAAAAAAAGGGGGTCCCCATTTGCAATGGGGTGATGTGTGATTTGGCACAATAGGACTCTACGCCTTGGGATCTTGGGCATACTACAGTGGCTCGTATTTTAGTTGATATGGACATCTCCAAACCTCTCCATGGTGATGTGGTCTTGATGGTGGAGGACAGACCATGGACGCAACTTCTGGACTATGAGGGCCTCTCTTTTCAGTGCAAGAGATGTTTCTCCATGGGTCATTTGGCCTCTGGCTGCCCTCTTGCTTGCCACAAGGGCGCGGCAACCTGGTGGAAGGATGCTCTCTCTGCACATCTCACGATGGTCACTCTCTCTTCTGATGGTTCCTCCAAGGAGGACAGTTCTTCCTTGACTGAATCTTTTTAGGAGACTGAGTCTCCCCAAGATCCTCTTCCGACTAACCCTTCAGTGGAACCTTTGGTGCCTCGATCTGCTATCGCTATTTAGACAGAGCCTGTTCGACCCTCGTTAATCGCCTCTATTGTTGCTCCTGACTCCTCTTCTACGTTGTCGGCTCCCTCATTGCGTGGTGACTCTTTGCCTGTGTTGGTTGTTGAGGATCTACTCCTCTCGCCTCACTCGGTGGACTTTGATTCTGCGTCTTCTTGGTTTGTTGTTCAGAGGAAGAAGAAGGGACTCCCCAAGGTTGTCGCTACTTCATGACCTAGAGTTAAGGGAGTCAGATTCGTCCCCTCAGGTGCTAAGGTTGTCTAGTCCTTGTTTGTTGTTCGACAACGGTCTGTCTGATGTTCCTGTCCTATTTCTGTTCTATGTGTGGCCTGTTTTGGCCTGTTCTGCAGGGCCTCAGTGGTCCTTGTTTGTAAGGGTTCTGCCCCTTATTTGTTGTCTGTTTTGTGCCTCTGTGGCTGATGTGTAATGGGATCAACACCCTTTTTTGCCGCTTACTTCATCAAAAACATTAAAAATTTAAAGTTGACATTTATCAAAAAACTAAAATTATAAAATAATTGTTAAATAAATAAAAACAAAATTTCAAATAAAAATAAAGTAAACAATGTAAATAAAATAAAATAATTCTTAAGTAAATCTATTCATGGCATAGTATGATGGTTAAGTTGTGGCATTGTTGATATTGCCACCAAAGTTCAAACCTATGTTGGGTCTTACATTCCCACAACCCCTACTGGACCAATAAGCTCGTGAACTTAAAGTCCCCACTGGGCCAATAAGCTCGTGGGTTTGAATCATCAGTGTTAATGTTGGGCCAATCAGCTCGTGAGCTTAAAGTCCCCACTGGACCAATAAACTCATGGATTTGAATCATTAGTGTTAATGCAACATGTTCATGCCTGAAGATGAGATCCCATATTGAATGATAAAAACAATAATTCTTAAGTAAATAAAATAAAATAAATCTTTTATTTAAAAATATCTTTTTAAATAAAAATGAAGTAAACAATATAAATAAAATAAAATAAAATAATTCTTAACAAACTGATATTTCTCATATTTTTAAATAGATATATTTAAAAAATCTATCCTAATTTATGTAGATCCCTATCCTTATCGACTTGCCAGTCAACATGATATATCTTTACTATGTACAACCCTATCCTTATAGAGAGTCAGTCAAAATCATGTTGGTGGAGTTCTAGAAGATGCTCTGCTGTATCTCACCAGGATGTTTGATGTAAAGGAGTTTTGTCAGCGCTGTACATTTTGGACTGGTCGATACGTTATAATTAAGATCAGTCTTGATTTTTATGCTTCTATCACATGATTTGAACAATTTTTTCAACATCTTTATAAGCATATCTTTTAATGTATCTCTTACACCAATATATTAATGAAAACAAAAAGAGAAAAACCCAAATCAAGTGGATGATGGTGAAGACTTGGAAACTTATATATGGGATAGCAAATTAACCTTAATGCATGCCTCAGTCTCTTTTAATCTTTGCTTTGGAGATTGCTAAAACATGAAAATGGTCTCTGTTTTGTTTGTAACACTATTGGGTATTTGTTTGTGCTTTCAAGCCAGTGCAACCTACAATGGACTTGGCCAGAAGCCTCCAATGGGGTATGTTTCTCCACTGTCCATCGTTAGTAAAAGAAAACATGTGGATGCAGAAACTATTGTTTTCTTTATTTAATTAATTGAGAGGGAACATATAGCAATAGGCCATTGATCTGAAAATTGTCTGTATAGATTATAGAAAATCATAGGAATTGCCATCCACCCTGCATTTCTTCATTAAGTGGATGCAAGCTACTTTAGCTCTGTCAGGAGTTAAGCAGAAGTTTGGAGGATGATGGTGTGTCTGCATATAGTTAAAAGACTAGAAGTAACTTTTAGGAAAGTGGGAAAAAAATTAACATTTTGCTCATAAATATAGACTAATGCAATTGTTGTGACTGTTTTCTGTATTCAGATGGAATGGTCGTGATTATTTCTATTGCAGAGGCATTAATGAAAACATTATTCGCGGATCAGGTGACTTACAATTTTTGCTTGTCATGAACTAATTTTTGTATGGTAGAATGGTTTAGGGGTGGCTAATAAAAGAACATAAGGCTTCAAAATATATAGTTTGACATAAATCTGATCGTTTATGATGGATTAATAGTGCGACGTGTTGATCTTGATACATACAGTTATACATTGATCAATTTTTTTATTTGACAAGTCTATACTATTGTACTTGAACTTTAAGATTACTAGAAAATAAAGGACTTGTTAGTTGGAAGGGTAGTCTCAACCTTGTTGAAGTTCATTAATTTGATGTAGGGAAACAATGATCTACATCTTTAACAGTGGCCCTTCAAAATGTGCATGATACAGCTGATGCACTGATTTCCACTGGATTGTCCAAGCTAGGATATGAATATGTAAATATCGGTAAGCTATTTTCTCATTGTTTTCTTGATGGATACTCTACTTAAATATCATCCATTTCAATGGTCAAACAATTCATAGCAATTTTACATCTCATCCACAACAAAAAGTGGTAAATATTTGTCCTACTTCTATTGGCCAAAATTGACCTTTGATTGTTGAAGTGGATTATGTTTAAGAATAACCCTTAATGGATTGGAAACCATCAACTGTCTGTGTTTGTCCTTAAGTAATGGTTTATACTAATGTTGAACTGGTTTTGTCAATAAACTACCAGATGACTGTTGGGGTGAGAAACACCGAGATGCTCAGGTATTGCCATAAGTGAATCAATAAATGCTCAGGATAAAGTCATTATGTTTGCTTTAGCAGTGCTTGAGACTTGATGAAGTGAACTCAGAATTGTTTAAATAGCTAGGTTTCACTGATGTAAATTCTGTATGCTCAAGTAGTTTAATAAGTTATGAGTTTCTCATTTTGCTTAGGTAAAGTCTTCCTGACTATTCTTATGTAATAGTAGACTTTATAATTACCTAATGAAAGCGATATTTAGAAGCCACTGAGAACCTTCTTATTCATTGGCAGGATAATCTTCTTGCTAAAGCAAAAACATTTCCTTCTGGCATTAAGGCTTTGGCAGACTATGTTCATTCTAAGGGACTCAAACTTGGAATATATGCTGATGCAGGGTAAGCATATCATGCTAGGATCAAACAAAAAACCTTCTATTTTTAGACTGGGTACAGCATATATACCAAAATCCTAATAACTAGTATTGACTTTAATGTTTGGCTTCTTTTTCCAGATCACAAACATGTTCCACAAGGATGCAAGGTTCCCTTGGACATGAACAACAGGATGCCAGCACATTTGCTTCATGGGTAACTGGCTCTTAAGAACATTCTTTCATCTATTGACCAAATTGAGCTCCACTTCAGATTGGTTTCTCTTGTCTTTGAAAAAATAGGCAGAGATCCTAGAATTACACCCTTGGATTTTGTTATACTCTTAGAATAATATTTATACATCATTGTTGTATAAATTTTCAACACTTTTTTATACATTACTCTTCATTATTTAAAGCAAATGAACTACATCCTTAGACGAAGATTTAATGAGGAAACAGATTGGTCTTTTATCCTATCATTGTCGGGTACTAAAGAATGACTAGTGTTTGATAAATGAGCAGGGAGTAGACTACTTGAAATATGAAAGCTGCTACATTCCTGGGTCGAGCTCTCGTCGTGCAAGGTGCATAACATTTGTACCATATTCTTTCTATCAATGAGCTCTTCAATTGTAGATTTAGGATTTGATTTAACAAAAAGTATTGAATTTGTATTGAAATACATAGGTACCAAATAATGAGTGAAGCTCTCCTGAAGACGGGTCGTCCTATATTCTTTGCCACTGGTGGTTGGTAAGAAGGGTTTTCAAGTAATAATTTCTGTATTCAACAAAAAAATCAAAGATACACAATTATTCTTAAACATCATCCACTTTAACAGTCAAGGTTAATTTTGGCCAATAAAAAAAGACAAATATTTACCACTTTTTATTGTGAATAAACTGTAAAATTGCTATTGATTGTTTGACTATTGAAATGGATGATGTTTAAATAGAATGCTCACATACTGGTTTACTATTACTGAAAATGATACTCTTTCTATGCTGATGAACAGGGACGTCCTACAAGATTATATTGATGCAGGACCTAAGATTGCAAACAGCTGGTTGAGTAGTGAAATTCCAGATCAATTTAAATAGTAATATACTTAACACAGCCATGGACGGTACATTATTTTCAAAAGGATGGAATTCAGAAAAATATATAATTTCTTCGTTTCTTGCAGCATGCTAGAAGTAGCTGACCAGAATAATGAGCTTGCTGCTTATGCAGGTCCTGATCGTGGATGGAATGGTAGTTTCATTGCTCCATGAGTCCATTGACATGATATTACTGTTGATTTCCTCTGTAATATCCATACTGTATATCAAGTAATTTTGTGCTTGTATTATCCAAATTAGATCCTGATATATTGCTGGTTGGAAAGACCGGGATGACTATTGAGGAGTACAGATCACAATTCAGCATATGGGCCTTAATGAAGGTAACAAAATTAGGCCTCAGCTTAATGTATAAATAGCTGAAGTGAGTTCCTTAGTAAATATAGAAATTGGTAGTTGATTAAGGATTGGTAAACATAGTCCACATGCAATGTTGCAAACAAACATACATCCCTACAAGCACCAGACTAGTGAAAAGACCTTTATAGTGTCTTGTGGTTAAGGGTTCATATCCATATCTCTTGCAGGCACCCTTGGTGATTACCACCGACTTAAGGAATGCGAGTAAGGAAACTCTAGAGATCCTGGGAAACAAAGAGGTTATTGATGTCAATCAAGGTGAGTAGTACATATCAATTCAATTTAAATTATTTTGGTGTACAAGTTTTAGAATTGGTTTTAATCCTCTTCCCCATCTCCAATCCTTTTTGTATGTGCCCAGATTCATTAGGAATTCAGGGGAAGAAAGTCAGCAAGCAAGGAGACCTTGAGGTATGAGAATTTTTTGTGGGTTAATGGAATAAGACTTTTAATTCAGCCTCTGAATTTAAATTGTATCTTGTGTAATGCATTTTTTGGGTTTAAAAACTCCTCAGGCTCTGTATGTATAATCTTTGTCAATTTGATCAATTGTAGGTGTGGGCAGGGCCTCTGTCCAACAAAAGAGTGACTGTAGCCTTGTGGAACAGAAGCAATTCCACAGCTTCTATCACTGCCAAATGGGAAGACATTGGTCTTTCAACCCAAACTGTTGTTCAAGCTAGAGATTTGTGGGCTGTAAGACTACTAAAACTTTCCTTGTGTATGTTTGTTGTGTGTAATGTCATATTTTAGACTCTCTTAAACTTATTATAATGGGTTTTATTGATTTAACTGTAATTTTGTGTCCATTTTGGTATTGGGTTTTTATTAATTTGACTGCACTTTTGTATCCATTTGGATATTGCAGCATTCGTACCTTCCAAGAAGATTACAAGGAAGCCTCACCTCAAGTGTTGATTCACACGTTTGCAAAATGTATATTTTGACACCAATCTCTGCTTAAACTTGGAACACAAGTTTGAAGCTGAATAAATGTTGTTTTTGCTTTGGACTTCATGTTAAAAAAATCTGGCATCCATTCCAATTTGGAAGTTCAATAAAATATGAAGTTTGTAATAATTTAATTGCCTGCATTTCCAATCTAAGAAACAAACATTCATCTAACAAAATATGTGTAATTATTATATGTGATTTTTTTTCCCTCATTGTTGCAACTTGCAAGTAACACAACATATCTTTTTAAAAAGATAACTATTAAGTACTGTAAAGAAATAATACTTAACTTTATATAGATGTTTTAATATCTCAAAAATAAGAGTTGGGATTGATAAAGATATAAATAAATGTATTAGATTTTAAATAAATAAATAATGATATTTAGTTTTTAGTTTAATGTAAAATTTATTTTGTTAGATGTTTCAAATTATTGTTCTTACATTAAAAAATTTAGGTCTCTTAGCTAGATGCATTAGAATCTATAAAAAAATAAGATGACATTGAGGGCCACGTCTACATTTGTAGAAGTGATTTGCATAACTATAGAATTAATCCCTTAATCACGGAATTGGTTGCACAACTACAAAATCGATTGCACAACTATGGATCTAACCCTTTTGCATATATATGAATTTTTAACATGAATTTGATCTACTCTAACTTTCACATCTAAAATCTACTCAATTTGACTTCCTTGCAACCGACATAAAACTTGGTTGTGTGGTTGGGAGTTTTTAAATGGCCAGGAATAAGTCTCTGTTCGTTCAAACTGCAAGGATACCAACCTAATAATTTTGTACATATATTGAGACGACAAATAGCCATGCTATATGCTCTAGAATGTTGATGCAGTGTTGATGTCACATTAATAGTACTTTGATGATCTTTGGTGTGTGCAAGAGGTGGCTAGAAAACTTGATTATTGGTGCTTGAGCATATTAATTAAGAGTGGCTAGAAAACTTGGTGAGTTTTTTCTTCACTTTTTTTTCTCTCTTGCCTATAAATAGAAGGCTTGGAATGGAGCTTATACATCATCTTTTAGTTGACCATCATCTTGTGAATGCTCATTATGAGTGAAGTTTGGTGTATGTACCTAGAGGATTGAGTTGCTTGTAAAGGAGATCTTGAGGAGTGTGAAGTGAGACACTGAGATGTGTAGATCTCATTTATTCTTGGATTAGTCTCATGAGGAATGCAACAATGCTTACTCATTGCTACTAAGGAAGGCCATATCATGCACAGTTTCCTCCTTGATTGAGAGTGTTGATCTCTTGTGAAGGTTTGGAGCTTGATATTGTATTTAACTATTTTATTGTTGAGAATATATTGATTTCAATGCTTTGGAGGGTATACCTTTTACCAAAAGGGCTTTTCTAGGGTATATTAGTCTCTCTCTGATGTTTTGTTTTTTCATTCTAGTTATTTCTTTACAATTGTTATTATTCTAGAATGCTACTAAATTTATATAGATTATGGGTACCCTACCACATCTTTCCTCATAGGATTAATGATGGGAATTGTTTCATATTTCAATTGGCATTAGATTTTAGTTGAGTTTTGATACAAGTAGTTTCTACATTTCCTAAATTTTGTATTAGATCCTAGTTTTGGGTCATAGGAGGGGTCATGTTCATTATGGTGTTAATCCTTGTTCAAGTGGGAGTATTGCACAAATGATCTTGTTTTGAGATATAGGACTATTATGGCAAGCACTTCTAAAATAGAGGTGAAGAGATCCAGTGGAGTGAACTTTGAGTTTTGGAAGCTCAATATGGAGAATTTTTTGTAACATGATGAGTGGATTGTAGATCATGTTGTAAGTTTCCTTGGAGTTCATCCTTATATTGTTAGATTTGGTCATACTTTGACTTGGAGTTCCTAATTGGTGGTAATTGATAAGTCCTTGTTGTCATATGGTGATTGGAGTTGCTAGATAGCCCCTTGGTCCTTTTGATGCATGTACTTGCATGTTGCAAATTTATGGTGTGTTGGATTTGCATGTTGTAAATTTGTGATATTCTACCATTTAGAATGTGAATATTTTCATTATAAATTTGCAAGTGTTTTGGATGTGTCAATATATTTAGATTTGCATGGTTGGTTTTGTAGGTTTTCCATTTAAAATCTATGGAAGATTTTTTTAGATAATTGCAATTTTTGAGGGTTATTTAGATGGAGATAGATTAAATGTTAAGAGTTATGATCATCTGCAATAACTTTTCAACTGAAGAGAGCTTGCACACAATAGAAAGAAACCAGAGGAAAAGATGCAAGAATGATGGATGCAATAATTTCATTATTCACAAAAGAATAATACAAAAGGATTATATATCCACATTTGCCAATAATAGGCAAAGCACAAAAGCTAGAAAAATAATCTTATCTTGTGATACAAGTCACAAGGATAAGATACTAATAAAAAGAAATCAAATCTTAATTAATCCTACCTAATAAACTTATGATAAAGGTTAAAATATAACTTTACACTAACCCCCCCATAAATACAACTTAGGGAGGTTACATACAAGTTAAAAAGGAAAGAGAAGATGGGTCCGGACAACAAGGCCTAATTGTTAGGAAAGGTGTCTCAACCTTGCAATTACAAAAAAAAGTGTAATTTTTCAGTTATAATTTAAATATAAAAACTCAATTTCTGGGGTATAAGGTTGGTTTCTGGCCAAAATAATTTAGAGCAAGAAATTCTTCGTGTGTGGATCATCATAGGTAGTGACATTGCCCAAAATACATGCTCAATATCCCATGGTAGCAAACATAACAATTATGCAACAGAAAGAGAGAAGAGGATATAAGAAAAACCTTCTGCCCAGAAAGGAATGTAAGTGAATAATCTGAAAATGCTCCTCGTTTGAGATCTCAGCCTGCAGCCCTTCCCCATCTTTGCAAACTGCACAAGCAACAAAAATAAAAAATCATAGTTTTTCTTGAAACTCTCAGTGAGAGAGTTGCGTTGAATTTAATGTTGTGTTGATACACCATTTTTCACCTTGTAATTGTTGAGCTTGTCATCTTCTTTAGGCCTCTTCTAAGTCTGGGTTTGGGCTCTGTGGAGCAGGTGTCAGTCTGAAAATGTTTGCTCTTAAGTTTCCTCACAGCGGCTGCAGAGGATGGAGTTTATGACCTTTTCCTCGCCAATCTGATACTTGCACCTTTTCCCTGCACAGAACAAATCCCTCAATGAGAAACTTAAGAATCCAAATGAGATTGCATGCATTATGATTGTGAGATTAATGTTATAGATCTCATACACACTTACCATTTGCAAAAAGCAAAGGACCTTGAAAGGGAAAAATGCAGAAAATAATCTGTACCCTCCTATACCCGTACAAATAGAGGAAATACATGGATACTTTTTTCAAGAGGAAATAGAAATCGAAGCAGTAGAAAAGTGGGTTACAAATACCTGAATAGAAACATCAAAAATGCGTTTTCCAAGACTCTTCCAGCTTTCTGTGTCTAGAATATTTATTTCAGCAAACTGTAGTTTTACTGTATATGGTCCATTTTCAAGACCTAAACCATAATACCTTAGTGAACTGGATTCTGTAAAGCTGTCTGCGTAATTGTCCATAAAATTTCCAGTATTGCTGACTCTCCACTTTTGTGTGCCACTCACATAAAATGAAGCAGGATCAAGTGTTTCGTTGTCACTTTCATAATCAATTCCTTGCTAGGAAGCCATTTGTAAGCCACCACAATTTATTGCAAAGTGAGAATCTGAAAATTTAGAAGTCAAAATGTAGACTCAACAGCATGTTCCAACACTCTTTGGACAAGAAAACAAAAGGTTACTATTTCTTTCTCGTGAGCAATAAACTTTATTACAGTACCAAACTAAACTAAATGTTTCATTCATAGGAGGCAATAGCATCGTTGTCATCTTTTTAATTGTTCTCGGTCATTCAAAAATAGTTGATTTTTATTTTGCTTCCCACAAAGAACTGGCAATTTTCTCCTAATATCTTCTTCTTCTTCCTCCTATCCAATCCCTTGGACTAAGAAAGCAATTGAAGTTGCATATTTATTTTCTTTTGCCACAGAAAAAGAAGCATTTAACCTTGTGGTCACAACACTGGAGATTTTGGAAGTACCAAAGTCCTACTCAATTCCTGCAAGTCTATTTTCTTGAAGTCTGTAGAAATGTGGAACGTGAAGCCTTTACACTTAACATACCCTGTGTAAGTCCTTGTTAGTAAGTCTGAAATCCTAGCATGAGACCTGAAGTGCACTGCAAAGAGAATTCTCTGGATATTTTTGTTCACTCGTTCGAGTCGGAGAAGTTTTAGCCAAATGAAGAGGATAAGGAGGAAAATGACAAAATATACAAAAACTTCAAATAGCAAGTGTTCAGAACACGATTTCACAGTGGCGAATATTATCCAGTTGCAGGTTAAAGAAATTCAGACGTTTGATCAGAGTTTCACAAACTAATATGCAAATTCCATCACAAAAATTAAGTCAACATTGTTTGTTTACAGCAGAGATAGAGATCCCATGGGTATGGCCAACCAACAAACCATTATGGGTATGCAATTTTAATTCAATAATATAAGAAAGTATAAAATATTACATGCTACTGTTTGAGCGAAAACACACAACATAGTACTCATATTGGTAAGTTTTTGGCAAATATTGTCAATTTAACTAGCTGTTTTGAGGAAAAAAATATCGATTAGTGAATCTATTTATGGAGAAGAAGAAGGTTAATAATTAGGCACGTGACTAAAAAAATCATACAATGTTATTGCTTTATTCGGTGACTAGTATTGGTTTAAAATCTGTTTGAAAAAGAAAAACATGCTTACATGTCGAGTTTTTGTCCATTTGCAGGGTCTACAATTAAAATATCAATTATCTACCGAGTGCATAAGAGATGTCTGTTAGATTTTCAAGAACCAAGGCACATACAAATAACAAGAACTTCTGGGAGGTCAGTCTTTCTGTCATGGGAAAATACCATGAAGAGCAAGTAAACGGTGCTTCTGCAGCAGTAGATGTGGTGAGGCTGCAGTTGTCATTAATGGGGTGCCAGATCCTTCACCAGACTTTGTAAATGAAAATGCAGCCAGGCAACCTGTGACAGAGTGTGCAGATGAATCTACTGGGCCTTATGGCCAAGGCGAATGGTTGAAAGGAAGGAAAGTCCTTACAAAGTTTGGAAGAGAAGGCAAGGTCCAAAACTCTGATCCTGAGACAAATTGGTACATGGTGATTTATGAAGATGGTGACAGAGAAGAAATGGAATTGCAAGATCTGCAGATGGTAATGTCACCACTTGACATCAGATCTCCATTGAAGACAAGGTTATTAAAGCTGGCAAAGTACAACACCCCAAAACATAAATCCCAAAGGAAGATGGAGGAGGAAAATGGGTTCAAGGCAAGGAGTAAAGCAATGAAAAAGAAAGCCAAGGGTCAGGGGTCACATTGTGCTTCTCATGGGTTCTGTCTTGGCTGTAAGTGACAATTAGTGTCATCAATCTTCTAACTGTATGGCCTTCTATGTCACAAATTCCCTGTGCAAATTGGAGAATTTTTTTATTAAGAATAATAACAGAGAACTCCATTAATCTCATGTTATTGGGGCACCGTTATTAGACCTAAAAATTCATTTTTGTCAACCATGAGCCTAAATCTTGTTGATGTGTTAGTGCATGTTTTCTTTGTCATATCTCTTTTGCTGTAAATTATTATTATTTTAGGCGATCCATTTAATGTGCTATTTAATATCATTATGAAGTTTCGATATGAACAAAATTGTTTCAGTAAAGTAAATTGTTTTCTTTTTATTAAGTTCTGGACTCTAAATCAATATTCACTTAAGTAATTAACACAACTGCTAAGAATCCTTCTTCCCGAAATTTATATGATATTTGAGACACAATTACTTATAAATCTTGAGCGTTCATTGTATATGTTTATGTCCTTACTAGGAGTAGAGTGCAGAAATTAGGTGCCTAAGTTATCCTATCTAAGAGCATTCTGTCCATTTCTAAGTCGGTGCTCCTTTCATAGGAAGGTGAGTCAGAGGGAGGGATCTAGATGGATAGATCAATCGACATTGCCTTCAATTTGGCTCAGATTATTAAACAAACCATCTATTCTGCCTATTTCCCCTGTATACTACTTGCTTGGCTATTCAAATTTCAAACAAACTAGCCATGTTCATGTAGAATTATGCAACTGAATCCACAATGCTAAAGGAAAGCCCAGAGTAGCGAAGAATACCTGTAATCTGCATTAAGAAGAAAATCATCTGCATCTGCCACCTCCTCTGCTGCCGCCATAAAACAAGAAAGTAAAGCTGGAAATGTACAGAAAGTGTTAATACCTGCAAGAAGATCTCCATATCTCCCGCCTCTGCTGCCGTCATGGAAACCCTCCCCATCGTGTTAAATACCATAATCAGATAGAAAAAAAAAACATAATAAGAAAACAACATTAAACAAAACCTTTAGAGAAGAAATACTACGCAGAAGAAAACAAATGCTAAAGGATTAAGAATTATTAGCCCACAGTAGTGAAGAATACTTGGAATCTGGATTCAGAAAAAAATTCATTTGCATCTGCATCTGCCTGCCGCCATAAAACAAAGCCAAAAAAAAAAAAAACACCAAACCAAAAAATGCACTCAAAGATAATAAGATGGACCGACCAGCGTGCACACTGAAGCAAAAGACTGAAGCCAAACACAAAAATATCAAACAATTTCACAAAAAATACAGAGAAACAAAACTGTGTCAAACAATTTCACAAAAAACACAAAGAAACAACAAAAGTCATAAATAATTCATCGATGAAGAAGCTTTTAAAAGGGCTTGCCAAGTGTTCTAAAAAAGGTAAGCCATTTCCTAAAATTGCTTTTATTTACAGTCATGTTAAGAACTTACCGGATAGCGAGTATGATAATGACCAGTTATACAACAAGCTAAAGAGGTGCAGAACAAAGTTTAATGGAGAGATTAAAACTTTTTAATCAAGCAACCCACAAGTGTAATGTCCCGTTCTATGTTCTTGAAACAAATTTCTGAATCTTGCAATTTTCCAACTAAACCCTAGGACTGGAATCTGATTTCTACTGGTACTCTTGTAATATAGCTATGCTAATCATATGAGTTGACAAAGTACAATGGAAACAAATAGACTATGGCAGCCTTGCGATATGAATGGATTTGCAAATTATGATGATATAATTGACATAGGATCGACTCCGATCTTGCTGTTACAAGTCAGGCCAAATTTGAAAACAAATACCATGCAGATCTGATGTTTGTAAGTGCCTTCAATTGATGATGATTCGCTGATTCAAAGCTTGCTAGTATCCAATGGTTCGCTGCCACTTAACTGTTGATGTTGGAGGATATCAAGTGTCTTCAATGAATGGTATATGATGGATGGCTATCTTCAGGTTCCCTGCTGTATATATTTAGACTATATCAATCCAAGTTACAATGTTCATATATCACTGAATCAGTGGTATCTATTCCCTGTTGGTATACTAAACTTGATGAAGCATAAACATCTGATATCTGTTGTAGTTTCTCTGATTTCTTCTGATTTAGATCATGAGACAAACAATGAACAAACCTCGGTGCAATGCAACTGTATTCAAGCTGATTGCTGACTTCAGGTACACTATTTATAATTGTTATTCATTATGGTAAATAGCCTTCAAACTGATGATCAGTTCCCTTTATGGAACTGAGCGCTCACACCACTCCTGACTCGTGATAGCCAGAAGAACTCCTCAATGCTGTGACTCTCCTATTCACAAGTTGTGGTCTCAAGGGTAGTTGCTATCAAACATAACCGGATTGGTGTATAACGGAGGGTGGTGCTAAGTACTTAGAATTTCTCTTATGAAGGCCACCAGCCTTCTGCAAGAATCTTCAATTCGATCTCCGATACTAAAAACGGCGGAAACTGATGGAGATTGTTAGATCTTCCTTATTTTATATGCCTGTGTTCCTTGGATGCACTGTTTATTATGAGTGCCAAATGATCGATGCTAAGATTGAGTTGTTCAATGATGAGATGCAATAAGTTGATGGCTGTAATTCGATGTTGATCCCTCTTATATTGTTTAGATTCTTTGCTTTTATCCAAGAGTTGCCACCTTTCCAAGAGACGTCGCCTCTCCTGGTAATCGCATGTATTGTCTAAATCATTATTCATAATCACTCGTATTCTCTTAACAATTCGTCCGTTCTTTGATCACTTAATTGATGATTTCCTTAATCGTATATTGGATACGATTATTGTTAGTTGGTAATGGGACATGACAACGAGCTTATCAAACTGTCGTGAGTAAACCATTCTATCCATTGAAGTCAAGAACGCTCGTGCTTATCAAACCAATTAAGGGCCAAGGTGAATTCTATCCTCTCCGAAATTAAAGAATCTAGAATCGAGGGTTGATCTTCTCCAAATAGAGGTGATAGATGGATATCAAAACTAACGAGGGGCCCTATCAAAATCCATTAAAAAGCTGTGCAGCTAAATCCTTTCCAAGTTTTAAATTGCCCTTATCAATATCCATATCCTTATCTTCCTTTGTATTTGATTCACTTTCTCATCATCCTCTTCCTGGTTCTCCTCCTCCTCTTCCTCTTCAACAGGCTTTTTATTTCTACTTCTCTCAACAGGGACGCTCTCCTCTTCTTCCTCTTTCCTTTCACAACTTGAAAACGGTCTCTTCATGGGGAGACTTGAATCTAAAGCCCGGCTCTTTAATCTTCTCCATTACATCTTTAAACTTTGTTCTGCACCTCTTTAATCTTCTCAATTACATCTTTAAACTTTGTTCTGCACCTCTTTAATCTTCTCCATTACATCTTTAAACTTTGTTTTGCACCTCTTTATCTTGTTGTATAACTGGTCCTTATCATACTCACTATCAATAAGCTTTTAACATGACTGTAAATAAAACCAATTTTAGGCAATAGCTTACCTTTGGGAACACTCAGCAAGCCCCCTTAGAATTTCGCTCCTCCTCTGTTTTTTATCCGCTCGTGAAACGGCCTTGTTTTTTCATTCATCTGCATTTTCCAACGGCGTTCCGCTTTTGGAATTGTCCTCCGCTGATTTTTGGCGCGCAACACTTTGAACTGCTTTTTGGTTTTCTCCCAGCGGCTCTATGCTGCATTGTGAAGTTTATTTCATTTTGATTTTATTACCTAGGTAAGTGTTTGTTTTACTTCGATTTTGTTTTTTTGACAGACAAACTTAAATTTGAAATTTATATATTTGTACCCGAACAAAATTATTGTAAATGGGAAACACACTTTTCTTAATGTTAATTTAGGCCAATTAAAAAGAATGCATCATCCTAGATCAAAGGAACAAAATTATTGTAAATGGGAAACACACTTTTCCTAATGTTAATTTAAGCCAATTAAAAAGAATGTATCATCCTAGATCAAATAAATGAGATCTCGGAATGATAAAGTGTGAAAATTCTATTGCAGCTACTGATTATTAATCTCCTATCTTGTTATAAATTATTTAATTGCCAAAAATTAATTCAAAGCAAATATTGAAAAATAATACAGCCGCAACTTCACAAATAATCACGGAGATAGAAAAATAAAAAATACAAAAATATGCAAAATAATGAACACTATATTTTTTGGAAAATTGTCCCTGGAAAAACCCCGAAGAGAAAACCTGTACTGCAGATGAGGAATTTTATTAAATTTCAACAAATCAAGAGATACATAAACTGCTTGCCTCTTACTGGTAGAGCTCCAGCAATGTTCTCCTCCAGAAATTCTTCTCCCAATTTCTCCTGCAAAAATTCCACTGTTGTTGTATCCAACGCTATCACTGTGTCCTTGCTCTCACTGCAAATTTATTTGCTATTATTGCAAATTTATTTATTTGCTATCACTGTAAATGTTTCTCAGATGTATCCTCTGTTAGATTTAGGGCACACAACTGAGAGGGGGGGGGGGTGAATCAGTTGTATAAAACTTTCTCTTATTTTAAATACTTAACTCCACATTGTTAATTAGTAGCATAATAGAAGATCAACCATGAAAGCACAATGTAACAAATCAAGAGCAGAAACACATCAACACATGAGACACCAAGATTTTTGACGTGGAAAACCCGGTTAAGGGAAAAAACCACGGGGTGATTAACCCAAGAATGTATTCTTTGTTAGAAGAATAGAAAAAACAAAATGGCACTTGCCAATTAGGGCTCACTGCCCGAGCACACTGCTCACAAGAGGCTCACTGCTTACAAGAGACTCACTGTCTACAAAAGAATAAGTATTACATACTTGAACTGGTAAATAGCATCTTCACCATGCTTGAGTTAGTTCCATTTAAGCCCAAACCTTCTGCTCTGCTTTTCTTCTCCTCGCTACCACACACTCATCCCAACACGACACACTTTGAAATGACTTCTCAAACCTTTATTTATACACGACATCGACTTAGGAACAATCATCTAAGTCGGCAAACACTTACAAGAACATCCGCAAGACGTGTAATACATCCGGTCGCCCAATCTTAGGAAGAACACCAACATCTGGTGGTTATTCTTCAAATACGATTTTAACTTCAATGCAGACCACCAACATGAACTAGAACCAATCCACAGATCACCAAAAGCTTTCCTAAATCACCAACAACATCCGCACTTCATTTGCTTACTGGAATCCTTCTCTTCTTCATCCAGAACCTCAAGAACACAGTCTATCATCACTATCACAAAGGAATAGGTTCTTCCAGACCTTCAAGCCACAAACCAATCTACTTGACACTTCACAAGGACGTCCCCAACACTTCCTCCAATCCGCAGAATGAGATAATGTATTACCAGACCTCACCTGACCTATCTGTGTCACTCTGTCACCTCTGAACACCTGTCGGAGCCGGTTCTACTTGAGCGACCATAACTTCTTCAGATCTTCATGCAGACCTCTAAAAACTTGACCGTAGCATCTCAAGACTTATATCTGCAAACCCTTTAAACCACATCCTCTTATCCGCAACCTATCTTGGACTTTTACCTTGTTATCATCACTATTCTTCACTGTTCCTAATTGAGACTAATTTTCTCAATATCCTCAGCACACAGCTCAACCAATCCTCCTCATTAATGCAACATGAGTATGTTGACATCAATGACAACACTGGTTAGACCCATACTTGCAACATCCTCTCCAAATGCCCATTGATCCTCTTTTATAATCCTCTCATTGAAAATGGCCATGATTTAATTTCAATCAATGGCTAAGATTAATTAGATTCTAACAAACCCTAATGTCTAAAAGTCTCTCGAGAAATCAATTTTCTAGGTATGGAGACAACTATTCCAGTTGTGTTTCCAGCCTCGTAATCACCATCCGAGACTAGAACACCTATCCAAGCTACATTAAAATTAACATAAAGTATGTAAACAAATTAATATTATTTTATGAAATCAATTGTAAGAGAATGTGTACTTAGTTCTTGCATCGAAGTGGGGATGTGGAAATTAATTATCCCAGGGACTAAAAATGGACCCTCTCATTTTGGTAAGTGCCTCAAAATAGATATTCCAGTGTCTGACCTCTACACAAGTTGACCCCACAATTATGGGTAGCTTCTGCAAAACGTATATATGTTATGTGATCCACATACCTAATTTGGACTACTATGCATGTAGGTGTTGCCTAGTCCTCCTTGAATTCTACTCCTTGCCAATCGTCTTAAAGGATCGTGGGTATTTTAAAATGCCTTGGGGAAATTGTCACATCACGAGGGCAAGTTCTCCCGTGTCAACCCCATTGATTGGACAGGCTTTTCAATTTGGATATGATGGGGGACAACAATCCCAACCAATGAAGATGTCCTAAAATGACTTTGATGCAAATTAAACTCCATTCAGTGATCCAAATCAAAAGATTCCTGTGACGAATGCACCTCGAAGTGTTACGATGTTTAGCGATTCTAGGATGACGATCAAATGAATGCCTTTATATACCGATATATAGCAATAAATCTAGCAAAACATGTATCAAGTAGGCTCGTGGAAAGAATGATGTGGGCAGGAGTCAACAAATTTTGAAACTCAAGGGCTAATTTTGCAGGGTGTGGGATTGATCTTGTGTTGTAGGATTGACCCGAGACAAAGGAATGCTTTAATATTGATGTGGGGAACGAATGTCTGGTCATGGGACGCAATGATAGGCATACTAAATGCCATGTGAATGGGACTATGTGCAGATGGCGATAGGATACGATCCAATGTATGGGAATGAGTGGAAACGAAGGTAAGTAGCAGATCGAGGAAGGGGCCTAGCTTTACATAGGAGCATGTCGTTTGTTGATTTGTGATTGTATCGAGCCATTCTATGGAAATGGGACTGAAACTAAATGGAAACCATCATGGCTATGCAAATTTCACCATTACAAAAGCACTATTCACAAATAATTTAGGCTAATTAAAGAAATGCAATCAATCAGGCGTAAATTCACATAGATTGATTAGAGACAAGAAAAATAAGTGTAATAAATACAAAAGGAATAAATGGGACGAATGAGAGTACCTAACCCTGAAACTGAAGATGGAAGAGTGATGCATTAATTTGTGGTCTCTAGTTCATATTACCAGCCTTCGTCAGAGGACCATCTCAATATTTGTTTTGTCCAAAGGAAACTCTACAGTTCACTTTTGACCACCGTGAGTTTGATCATGATCATCGCAAACTTAATCTGTCGTACAAGTTTGTTTTTGTACTACATGGGATTGAGTTGACATAACATGCACTTGAATATTTATTCACCTTCATCTTTCAAATAGTTGAACCTATCAAGGTGCTGCCTAGTGACATCGTTAGGAGTTTGTTGAATCAATAGGTGAACAAATTCTCGTTGATGTCCTCTATTTTCAGGATCGTGTTTCAATGCACATATGGATGTCTTTAAATACCATGACATTGCAACATGTATCACTTAAACACACACGTGTTAAATTCAGCTCATAATAACTGGTAGGAGGCGAGAAATCTCAAATTTGAATTTAAAGCTTTTGATTTTAGGTTTATTCCTGCATGCCTTGGAATTGAGGGTATGTACAAGATCATCGCAGGGCAAACAATGGCAATGGGAAAAAAATTGTGTCTTTACTTAACCAAATTCGCGAATTGGCCAACTTTGACTTTCATAAGTATGTTTAAAATATCTATTTGGAATAGATATCCGTTCCAAAACAAATATTTGTTTTGTGGGTCCTAAAACGGATATCCATTTCCTGGAACTATAAAAAATGGTTTTTTTTATTATTTTCATTATTTTTTGCTTAGAACTTACAATTCAACTTGCAATTTTCTATTGTTACACGGTTAACATCTTTTCAATCAATCGACAAAGATGCATCTCTTTAAAATTTGAACCTCTCTCTCTCTCTAGTAATGCCTAGTGAGTCTTATTTGCAATGTGTGAGATGCACTAAGAAAACCTTAGGCTTGATGTTGAATTGGTAGTGGTTGGTAAAGCTATACATGAGATCTAAATTGAATTCATAGAACCAAGTAGTAATGTGTCAAACCATACAAGGGCATATTGTATCAATGACGAGGGAAAATTCTTAGCAAGGACATAATCATCAATGGTGACAATTGTGGCTTGGACAAAGAAGTGTCTCATATGTGCAATGAGATCGCCTTTATGCAAGACCATTTTATGAGATGGTTGTAAGATGATGTCAATTAATAGTGGTGATTTAATCCATCCTATTGATGAGGAAAGAGGAGGAGGGTTAAGGTCTTCTAATTACACTTACAACATCTTGATTTTTGTGTAGATATAATTATAATTGGGAATATGTGTTAGATAAATGTCACATGGTGGAGGGATGGTGTCAGGATGAGTGATGATCGTTGTGGCAATGTTATGGTCAAATGTGTTATGAAAAGGAGGTGGCATGGGTAGTGGGCTATCAATGTTGGGAAAGGGTTAGGGAGGATGTAATCGAGAAAGGGATGTGTGTCATGTTATGATGTCTCAGGGAATGGGAAGAAAGGATGGTGATTCATATAAGATAATATAAAGAATGATGGTAGAGTGAATTGGCATTGTGGCAACTGTAGCATATCATGGGGTGAATCATGCATTAATACAAGTTGTGGAGTGAGAAAGAATCATGCGTTAATACAAGTTGTGGAGGTGGTATGGGTATGGTTGAATGGAGTAATGAGGTGATTTAATTGGTGATGACCTAGGTGAAGTGATGGGTAAGGTGTCTTATGTGGGATTGCTAGAAAGTGTGATTGGTAATGGTAGGGATAGCTAAATGCCGTCTTCTAAGGGTTCAAAGGTGAGGAAAGTGTAAGATGGGGATATGGGATAATCCATGGTTTAATGATTATTCAAGGGAGACTCCTTAAAATGATTATGAATGATGCTGTCAATAGGGGGAATGAAGTCTATGAATGTAGGTGTGGGAATGTGAGCTATGACATTGGGATTGTATCAAGGATAAATAATGGAAAATAGGGGCACCTATCTAGTGATGGAAGGAGCCACATGATCAAATGATGTTTGGGGAAGGGGTTTTTTTTAGGAAAGTAAGGATTTGCGTGAGGGTCTAGGGTTTGGTGGAGAAGAATTTATGGAAAATTTGGAGGTCATTAAAATTGACATGAATAGAAGAAGTACAAGACATGGCTAAGGATAAATGGTAGGCTCAAAATAGGATAACTAGGACTATGATGATGAAGATGGAAAGAAAAGTCAACACAATAGTAGATATAGGGATAGGATTAGAAAAAAAGAGTACTACAACTAGCAAGAGGAAAGTGAGGACATAATGCAAAGTTAACATGGCATGAACTCTCTTGGAAGGATAAGCATGGACTATAAGAAGACTGAACTAGTTGGATCTATTAGGCTCACCAAATGAAAGAACCTTAAAGGTTAACCTTAATTAGGTAAGGTTATTTTTGAGTGTGGTTGTTTGTGCAACAATGTGTAAATTAATGTTACCTAAGGATAAATCTAACTATACTAACATTTTAATAACCATGAGAGCTAGGACTGACAATTAGACTAAAAAGAATAATTATTAAATGTGGAAAACAATGAAAAAGTGGTATTAGTTGCACCTATGTAGAGAAGGTCTTTATGAAAGATGCTTAGAATTATGCTCTATATATCTATTTGTGAAGTTTGGAGGTGATTGGACCTAAAGGATATGACCACCATATGCAAAATAGCCTACCTAATGGGTATGTGCATGGAAAAAGAGAGAGAGAGAGAGACCTAGTCTTCTTGTTTTCATTTCCTTCATCGATAAGGGAGAGGGAGAGATAGGGAGATAGAGGAATGATAGGGGGAGAGAGGCAAGATAGAGATAGGGAGAGATAGCTAGGTAGAGAGAGATAGATAGGAGACAGATAGGGAGAGATAGAGGAGACAGAGGGGAGAGATAGGGAGATAGAGAGTTCAAGTGAGATGTTGAAAGAGATAGGGAGATAGAGGAATTATAAGGGAGAGAGAGGCAAGAGATAGGGAAATATAGATAGGTAGAGAGAGAGAGAGAGAGGAGATAGATTGGGAGAGATAGAGGAGATAGAGGGAGAGATAGAGAGATAGAGAGTGAGGGAGATGTCTAGAGAGATAGGGAGAGAGATTGAGAGGTAGAGGGATGATAGAGAGAGGGAGATAAGGGAGAGATACCTAGAGATAGAGGTAAATAGGGTTACTCATGTTCAGGGTTTAGGGGTTACGGGTTAGGGATTAGGGGCATTATTTAGGGTTGAGGGATTTAGAGAGAGACTTCTTTTGACATGCAACCATAAACCCTGAATAATGCCCCTAAACCCTAAACTCGAGCAACCCTAGAAACCTCTAAACCTTAAATAATGCTCCTAAACCATAAACCCTAAATAATGCCCCTAAGCGCTAACCCCCAACCCCTAAACCCTAAACCCCTAAATCCTAAACTCCAAACCCCTAAACCCTAAACACTAGACCCAAGCAACCCTAAACCTCTATCTCTCTATCTCTATCATTTCTCTACCTCTCAATCTCTCTCCCTATGTCTCTGGCATGTCCCTCACTCTCCATGTCCCTATCTCTCCCTATGTCTTTGGCCATGTCCCTCACTCTCTATCTCTCTATCTCTTCCCTATGTCTCCTCTATCTCTCCCTATATGTCTCCTCTCTCTCTCTCTAGCTATCTCCAAACCTGAGCAACACTAAACCCCTAAACCCTAAATCCAATCAACTCTAAACCTCTATCTCCCTATCTCTCCCCTGTCTCCTTATCCCTATCATCCCTCTACCTCTCAATCTCTCTCCCTATGTCCCTGGCCATGTGCCTCACTTTCTATCTCCCTATCTCTCTCCTCAGTCTCCTCTATATCTCCCTATCATTCCTCTATCTCTATAAACCCTAAACCCTAAACCTCTAAACCTGAACCTCTAAATAATAAACCCTAACCCCTAAATAATGTCCCTAAACCCTAACCCCTAACCCTTAAACCTGAGAAACCCTAAACCCTAAACCCTAAACCCAAGTAATCCTAAACCTCTATCTCCATATCTCTCCCCTATCTCCATATCACCTTTGTCCCTCTACCTCTCAATCTCTCTCCCCATGTCTCTAGCCATGTCCCTCACTCTCTATCTCCCTATCTCTCCCCTTGGTCTCTATATCTCCTTATTGGTCCTCTATCTCTCTCTAAACCCTAAACCTCTAAACCTTAACCCCTAACCCCAAAACCATAAACCCTAAACAATGCCACTAAAACCAAGCAACCCTAAACCTCTATCTCCCTATCTTTATCATCCCTCTACCTCTCAATCTCTCTCTATGTCTCTCACTCTCTATCTTCCTATCTATCCCTTATGTCTCCTATATCTCTCCCAATCTCTATCAGTCCCCTCTCTCTATCTCTCTTTAAACCCTAAACCCTCACCCCTAACCCCAAGCAACTCTCTCTCTCTCTCTCTCTATATATATATATATATCCCCTCTCCCTATCTCTCCCTCCCTCACTCTCACTCTCTCTCCCTCTCTCTGACCTATCTACCTCCTAGTTAAACCCTTTTCCTAGCTTTCCTAGTTTTTCTTTTCCTTTCCAATTTCCCTTTAGATCCCACCAATTTTTCCCATATTTTACTATTTTCCCCCTCTCCTCTCATCATTCTTCCCATCCAATGAACTTTAGTTTTATCTTGTTTCCATTTCATCCTCCCAATTTATATCCTCATCCCTCTTTCAATGTCATAGTTTTTTTGTTTCCATTTGCTTTGTTGACGTAGAGAGAGAGAGAGAGAGAGAGAGAGAGAGAGAGAGAGAGAGAGAGAGAGAGAGAGAGAGAGAGAGAGAGAGAGAGAGAGAGAGAGAGAGAGAGTTCTCTAATACAATATTTCTCTTATTCTCCAATTTCCAAAAACATATGCTTTAAACTCAAGTTACAACTCCCTTTTAGCAAATTTTGTGAACATCAAGTTTCTTCTATACGCTAGAAGAATTCCTGCACAGATTGGAAGTTAATATGGCTACTATTTAGTTTAGATTCTAAATTTGATGTGCTCATTGTTGGTGTACACTACCATGGTTGTGGTCCTGACCGAGTCACTACTACAATTGTGGTCCTGTCCACTTGTGGTTTGCAATCAGTTTCTATTAATAAACCTATCTTGGTACCTGGATTCATTTTACTATTCAAGTTTCTGTTTCTCATGAATTTTCCAAATTTAGTATGGATCAAGTGTGAAAACACTTTCCATTTCCTCGTCTCAAGTGACATAAATAAAAATGCTATTAGATCTGTCAATGGGGTAAGAAACTCTTAAGTATTGTTAGTGTTGATACTTATATATTTCTTTGTATTATTGTGGAGTGTATAAAGTCAACTAAGAGCTTCCTTCAAATTATATGGAAATAATGATCATAAATGGCATCAATCAACAAATAAAGGTTTGTTTGGAGTCTTGGACTCATCGTATTTCTTTCAGTAAAAGTGTATGTTGATCTAAAGGAAATGTCAAGCTGAATGATCACTCTCCCCTAGTTGATCAAGTGTTGTTGTTTGTTAAAATTGTAGTAATAAATTAGGTCTCCTTTGCAAATTTAAGGTTCGGGGAAACAATTTATAGTGTAGTGGCATCTAATGTTTATGATAAAAATCAATTTGTAGTGAAAACAAAACGGATATCCATTTTATTTTCACTACCAATTGATTTTATCATTAAAAAACTGGATATCCATTATTTAAATAATGGATATCCGTTTTGCTTCAGTTTTGCCTTGTATTTTAGGCTCGGGACTGTCATAGTTGACTTTCCCTAAATTCTAACGTGTTTACTGGTTTCACTCTCTTCTTCGAACTTCACCCTTCGTGTTGATGACTTTTTTTATATGCAAAATTGATAAAACGAAAAGGGTTTATAGAAGAAATTGTCAGCTTTCTAAAAATATAAGATTTGTTTGGTTATCATTTTATTAAATAATTATTAATAATTTTCTATATAGTGTGTCTGAAATCCTAATAGATACACTGATTGAAAAACATCCATAACTTTCAAATTGTTTCACCTTTTTGAGATCCGAAAGTTGCGTCACACTCTATGCTTTTCTGGCTATAGGTTAAAAAAAAATTGAATTTTGATTTTTTTATCGAGTTAGGTTGGCTGAAAAATTACTTTTTAGTTTAAAAAAAGTTAGTAAAAAAATCATAACTAATTTTTTTATTGAAAAAAAATTCAAAAAAATATGCGTCACATCCGGGCATGAGTCCTCTACTTATTTTGATTATTATTGTTTGGGGCCAATGCCCATATTGCCAGGTTCTCAAATCTGGGATTAAAACCTACTCCAGAGAGTGCTTTATCTACTTGTTCTTCAGAGATATCTGTGTCATTCCTTGCAACAATGTCAAATGTAATGGCATTTGCCAAAGTCCAGTGTGGAAGCAACATCAAACCACTCTTCTCCACCAAAGCTCTTCCCTCGTCAGGGGTCATCTTGCTAATATCTTGGCTTACTTCTCCAGCACCCTCTGAGTTATCTCTTCATACTTTACTGGATCAACTCCTATCTTAGCTTCTTCTACCTTCTTCTAAAATTCTTCATTCCTTACCTTCAATACATATCGCTTGAATTTAGGGGTGTTAACAAAGGCATCATCTTCCAAAAATTGGGAGCAAGCAAGTACCCTGATGTCCTCTATATCTATCTGATGACCAGAAATTAACCTCGCCAGTCTATTATTAGGAGAAGCATAAGGCCTTATTCTCACAGGGAAATTCACTTGTTGGGAAATTTCTTGTTCTTGTTCATTTATTTCCTCCTCCAAGTCTATCAATTCTACCTCCTCTTCATGTTCCAAGTCAATGATTTTCACTTTTTTGGCTAGAGGTGCATCAGGTGATTCACTTCTTCTTTTGTATGCCCTGCCTAAATTGCTTGGAACATATGCAGGCCTCTCCTCACTTGCTGGAGCACTTTCAATCAAATTATTTGCATTGGCCAAATTATTTTGGATCCTTATTATCTGATCATTTTCCTCTGCAAATGCCCTAGGATATGCAGAATTCAAATTATTTCTCATTCTTTCCCCTTCCATTATTGTTTCCGACCTTTTCCTCAAAAAGTGAACTTCTCCCATTGTAGCACAATTTCTTACTACGTCTTCATCAAACAAAACCTAGTGGGTAAATTGGGGCCTTCTGATGCCAAGCCTCACCTTATTAATGAATCCTTTTGGGTCAAACACCCTTGGATGCTCAAACCCCATCTTGTAGACCATTAACACTGAATCAATTTGATCTAGGGCATCCTTATTAGTGGCCAAAAAATCACTAAACTTGATTGAAGTGGGGAAGAAAGATCCCTTCTTTTGCAATCTCAAATGTTCTTTATCAGACTCATTCAATTGCCTTATGATTTCTAAAAATACAATTCTCTTTGGTACATATTTTGGCAATATGTATGGGGCAGCTTTGCTCCCATAAACTCTGATACATGTGGTGTCAGTAAGAAGAAACCAATCACTCTAGTTGTGTTGAATCCCCAACTCAGGGGTTCTATCTAGTGGTCTCAGAAAATCAAGCATATCCAGGTGAATTCTTTCACCTTGAAGTTCTAGGAAACCCAATAGCTTTATGACAAAATGCTCCTAAAAAATATATAGTCTGTATCTGTAGAGTGCATGTCTATCATACAAGTCCACATTTGAATTGAGAGTAGATTACCATTTGAATCAACTTCTCTAACATGCAAATCTTGATGCCACATTCTTGATCCAACATGTAAAAACATATGGCATGTATTACTAAATACCAACTTTAAACTCAACCTTTGCATCCACAATATACAACTTATACTTAATTTCAATCAACTGCTTATGCATTTTGTTTACTATATAAGTTGCATAATCAAAAGGCTCTGTGGTTGAAATATCATGTGCATTAGCATCTAGCATCATCAAGGAGACTGGGATCTTGTCCAATGCATCTCTTCCCAATACTTGGCATAGAGTATGATATGTCTTCACAAAATAGTGCATGAACTATGACACATCAAAAGGTTCTTCCTCCTTGTCTGAGATTTTCACCAATTTTCCATCAACTCCCTTCGGTCTGTGTTTGGGCAACTTGAAAGCTCTATATGCACGCCGAACATTTTTATATTCTTCCTTCAAGGCATTGAGATCAATTCTCTTGCTGGCGGAAGGGTTTAAGCCAAACACTTTTGTGATGTTTGCTTTTGTAGTTCTAATCATGACTACATTATTTCCTGCCAAGACAACCCTAGACGCAGGATCATACCTCTATGTTACTGCCCTTACAAAATTGAGGTTTATGAACACATTAGGGCACATTAATTTTTCCAAGTCAAGGTTCTAAGCATTACAAACATGGGACTTATGCTCCCTCCAATCATACCAATGTTTGAATAAAATCCATCCAGGCACAAGCAACTGAGCATCTTGGCACCTAGAGCATAAGTCCAATAATCTGTCATTCAGCCCACTGAGACCATGCACGTTTATGGGCCTTCTTGAAGACCCAAGCAACTGAATCATCAATTCTTCATCTAGACCCCTCTTTGAGGTCGAAGGCTGGCTTGTGTGACTCATTTTCAAAGTAGTTTCCTACTAAACTAGGGTTTTTTCTTCTACTAATGCTCAAACTTCTTAACAAGACAACAAATTTAATTGAAACAGACATAGCTAGCAGAGATTAAACTTATTGGTTTTACTTGCAGAAGCTCATAATTTTGCATGAATTCTTCTTCATGTTTGTGAAAATGCCTTGAAAAACCTTACTTCTTCTTTAATTTAGCTTACAAATTAGGGCCAAGTGCATTAATACAAGTCTTTTCTGCCATTGCTGTGATTTCATGATCCAGGAGCAATCTCCAATGTCTTAGCAAAAAGTTTGAATTTGAACCGTCGATGAAGTCTTCAAACTGTGAGATCAACTGTTGTGAATCACTTGCCAGATTTGAAAATCTAGACTTTTACGTGAAAAAATAGCCAGCTAATCATATTATTCCATGTTGGATATCTCTTTTGCTAACCTTTCCAACTTTTTTGTCCTACGCGGTCACGTGGCTTCATTTCACAACCACGCAGTAGCAAGTGGGCCACCTTCTTTTGGCTCTGTGGCAGTGCGCTAAGCTTCCACGTGGCTCTATTTACATAAGCCTTTTCCTTCCTTTTGAGAACAAGCCAGATGTTCTTATCTCGTAGTTGTGCAAGGGATCTTCCCTTCTAACAAGATTCTTCTGCGATATCGCGCTATCGTCCGATCCTTATCAGCATCACTTCTTCACTTCTTCTTTTGACACTTGGCACAATCTACTTCATTCTTGATATTATGTTTAGAGGCCACAATGTACCTTACACATGTCTTCATTTTGCACCCGCGCGATAGGAACATGACGTCATCTTTAATGGTCTACAGGCTTGCGATATCTTGCCATGTGGCACCTTCAGGCCCCTACAAAGACTTAAGACTTAAGAACTTTATAAAACATGACTTCAACGAGTGAGAGAAGGTAACCACTAGGTGTTGGGGCCGGTCACTTCATGACATAACAGACTTAATATTGTAACTTAGATGATCGGTAACCTAGGCTAAATAGTCAACATCGGATTATAACGTAAAGTGAAACCATGACTTATAAAACTTAAGGCTTTAAGGGAAAGTAGGAAAACACTTATGAACCATCTTAAAACCCTAAACCCTAGGCAGGTGCTACCAACCTAAAGATAACTACCAACCATAAATACTTTTCCTTGAGAATTAGAGAAAACAAAATGGCAAAATACATGCAAACTAACTCAATTGAGAAACAAATTTGGTTCAATAGGTGTCACATGAAGAAGCCAAACTTGCATAACAAACAAGAAAATCCAAAGTGAAAAAAAGAGTAGATACATATAAACATATACCTAACCTGTCCACCAGTAAGTGCATTAAGATCCTGCAAGTTATTTTTCCTATTTTCACCAAAACCAAGGGCCTTAATAGCACAAACCTGATTCAAACACAAATATATTTTTAAAATGCTAATGATTTAGAATTTAAAGTTAAAAAATAATTTAAAAAGTAAACAAGATTTATTTAGAGAAAAATCTACCAACCTTCACCCCTGCACGAAGCTTATTCAAGATCAAAGTAGCCAATGCTTCACTCTCTACATCCTCTACTACAATCAGAAGAGGCCTTTGTTTCTATGATAAATGCAACAATAAATTATGTTATTTGTCCGTAATAAAAACATTGACTAAACATAGATAGATATCCTAAGAATCATAAATCAATCCAAGACACCACAAGACCTCTGTCACATGAATATTGAAAAATCCACTCAACCTTCAAGTGTCAATGAGCTCAGTTAGAGCATACTACTGTCCAAAGCAAAACACACTCCAAGAACACAATAATACAATGGCATATGTAGTACTGTGATTCAATTCTCTTCTCTATGCACAAGTAAATGCAACACAACGATCTTCACACTTATGATAATCACAGACCCTTGACATTACTAAACTCCATTCACATGAACATTTGCATAACTTGAGCACTGTTATAGAGGTTTACACAATACATTCACACTCAAACAAACTTCTGTCACCTGAACATATTTAGTCCATTACAAGGAAACCATAAGTAATGCAAAAACATAACCATTATATAACCTTCTCCTTTGTCATTTGAATCTCTCTCCTAATGTATACACTTGGCAAGAGTATTAGAATATTGGTGATGCTAAATGAAACAATCTAAAAAATAGACTTGCACTATAATAATGTACACTACATAAGATATCCAGGAATAACAAAGGGACATCCATTAAAGCATAACAATAGGGATTTTTTTGTCATATGTGGTAGTTACAAGTGCCCTACTAGACATACATGAAAATGTGGAAGAATAGACAAGGCAAGCAAACTGTTTCAAAAAATGCCTCAAAGAAATGTGATATCATGGAAGGCACCTGCTCTCCTGCAAACTCTTCAAGTCATGCCAGCGGTGATGCGGGAAAACCTGTGGGTGCCTTCCATGATATCACATTTCTTTGAGGCATTTTTTGAAATAGTTCGCTTGCCTTGTCTATGCTTCCACATTTTCATGTATTTCTATGCGTACAAGTACTCTACGATCGGATTTATTTATTGTTGTTTATTATTGAGCCCTAAACAGTGATCTGGTTATGGTTCCAAAACACAAGTTGCAATTCATTTCTATTCATATTCTTTCCAAATAATATATTCTTCAGTAAGCAAAGAAAAATCAGAGCATGCAACTTTCATTCAGTAAGAATTAGTTGTTATCTTCTAGGGAAAATGATCTAGGGTGCTGCCATAATAATGGGTTACACTTTTTGGGACATCCTGATTTTTGTTGAAATCACATATTTTTAGAAAATATAATGATTTAAGCCTTGAAAGGTTCTATTTAAAGGATTTTAATTGAAGAGCGTTTGATCAAACCCCCTTAGATTCAAACCCCCTTGGATAGAACCCCACTAGTTTTAAACCATACCTATAATGGAGTCTCCTTTACACCTATCAAAATGATGATAAAAAATCAATTTTGATTTATTTTTTGAGGGATCAAATAAATTCATTTAAAATTTATGCTTTGTAAGTATGTAGTCCTTATTATAAGATTCCCAAAAAATATAATTTTAAATATATTTAATTTGATTATTATATTTATTTTTTAATTTCTTGTGAATGTATGTTTTTCACCGAACATCAAGTTCTCTATTCTACACACATGGGAAATTAGTAAATTACTGATTTTTTTTTTTTAAAAATATCTATGCACTAGGTATTGAAGTCCTTGTTTCAATAAAAAAAAAATTTAAATTTTGATACATATAGAAAAAGTTATGTTTAAAGGAATACACCAATGTCTAAATTATAATTGGCTTGACTTCAAAAATTAATTAAAAAATATATATTCAACAAAACATTATGAAACTAAATGCATACATTATATATCGGTGTTACCAATCTAAATTAAAAAGAATCATAATTTTATCCTTTGTAGAAAAAAAGTTATGTGCTACGGAATACACATCACTTTAAAAAAATGTTGTTTACTATTAAAAACCAGTTATCAAAGGAGATGTAAAAAAAATTACAATTTAACTCCAATTTTTTTTTAAAATATATATTTAGAATCTACAAATAAAATCTCACAAATCACTAGTTTGCATCATCTACAAATTCCTAATGGTTTAGGGGCTATAGGTGTTAGAATGTGAAGATTTAGTTTAAACTATTGATTTCAATGTCAAGTTTGGCCAAAAAGTGTAACCCATTATTGTGGGATGAGAATTGTGTGCATACAAACACTCATCTCATATTCCAGACAAAAGTAGAGCATTTTAAGTTGAATTTGCCTATTGAACTTGCAAGCTTAAGCCTAGGTATTGACGATGCATTCTATAGGGGAGAATTGTCTTCACTAGGTGGATGAGGTTCTCTGACATCTTTTACTAAAATAGTAAAACTTCATCTAAATTTGAAAATTTCATTCATCTTCTCATGACTATCATCAAATTAGCAGTTGACAGGATGTGGATTTGGACAGTGTAGAGATGGAAGGGTATGGTCATTTGTTTTGTACTGCTAAGAATACTATGTCCTTCAGAGTGTTGTACTGTGCATTTCAAATTCCATCCAAGAAAGCTACAAGATAACTCTGCTTATGAACAACTAGAAATAGGAGTTTCATAAAGACATATAAGGTAGTGATGTTGAATGTTTAGCGAGGAAAAGGAACATAAAATCAATTCCAAAAAACCCATAAGACTTAAATATGTGTCTTTGCTTTGAAAAATGTGTTACAAAGTCTGTTTCTCAGTGTTGTGAATGAGAAAACTGAGTTACAATGCCTTTTTTGCTTATACAGCTCCAAAATAGACAAAAAACACTAAGATCCCTAAACAACACTTTCAAACTATTGCATAAAGCAGTGGGCCAAACTATCTAACAACTAGTACATGATAAACATCAACTATGTCATTTTTTTCAAATATTTTAGTGGCCACCGTGTGAAGGTCCCTTCTTTCTCTTTTAGATGGACAGTTCCATCTATTCTGTCTTCATAAGCAAGGGGTATGTTACTCCTTAAACTATTTACATTTGCATCTCCCGTTCCATTCAATTTAACTCCATGTACAATAGATAGTGAGTGAATCTGCCCACTGCCCACAGGATCACCATCAAACAGATCCAACACCCCAACTTTATCCTCTTCTTGGAGTTTATCAATAAATGTCCGTAAAAACAAAAAAAATACACATTATATTGAGATATAAAACACACATTATATTGTTTTTGATAGTTGTATGTAATGTCTTACGTCTTGGAACAAATCAATTTTTGTACGTGCTTTTTTCGATTCTGTTGAATAACAAAGAAGCAACTTTTTACTCTGAAAAAAAAAAACCAACCCATTGCAAGGTACAAACAAATGGAGGGCAAGACTACAATAGTGCTAGACTGTACGAGTACTCCATAAAGAGACATGGATTGGCAATGAAGTCCTCCCAACTAAGGACCATGACATCCCCGAACACAATGCACTAATGCATTGTCAAAATCTATGTATGCACTCTATTACAACTAAGCTCTAAGCTTCCATATGTAAGTTATATGTTCTCCCTTATGTTCATAATCTATGTATACTAGCTAATTACACTTCACTACTATTTTAACTAGCTTCTATCAAATAGGTAATGATTACCCTTATTTACATAATAAAACAACCATTACTTACTTGAATAGTACTTATTTGCATGTGGTTTCATAGCACTCACCTCGAGTTCAGCACGACTACTACTATGAATATCATGTGCATCGTCGAGTTCATCAACATAATTATCACTATCAACATTGAGATGAAGTTGTACAGTTTTGCAAAGAGCTCTATTGACATGTCCTTTTTCTTTTCGTTCTGCTTTCATATAATTGCTTTGCATGTGGTTTAATCATCATGCAAAAATTAATATAAGTCAAGTAAAGAATGCAAAATCTATAAATTTTTGTCCAAAAGAACATTTTAAGCTTGAAGAATGACAAAACATTGTGATAGATTAACTTACAATTTAAAGAATGCAAAAGCTATAATTTTTTATCCAAAAGAACATTTTAAGCATGACGAATGATAAATTATTGGGACGAATAACTAACAACTATTATATTACCTCAACTAATTTAGCACAACTATGATGATTGTGCTGCACATTCTTGTCTAGTTCATTATGATCACTATCAACATCGGTAGCTCTATTGACATTATGAAGGCATTTTCTTTTTCCTGCTGCTTTGATAAAATTGCTCTGCATGTGGTTTAACCATCATGCAAAAAATATACAAAGCATTCAATAGTCAAGTAAAGAATGCAAGCTATAAATTTGTCCAAAAGAACATTTTCTGGATCACTCCAACAATAAAGAAACTGGATTGGATTCTCCTATGCTCAGATTTCAATAATCTAGATATTAAGAGGCATTTGTATACAAAATTGTCAAACAAGAAGAAATGAGATTAATAGAGCCTCTTACCTCATCTGAATCCGTGGATTTATGCTCATTCCATGCAGAAACTATGGGGTTAATGGAGGCAAGCAACTGCGAAACTTGCTGAGTGAGACCGAATATGCAACTCATTACCCATTGGTACCCTTCATTTGAATTGACATGATCTAGAGAGGCTCCTAGTGGGCATTTAACAGATGGCTGTGAAATCTCTGTTGACGAAATAGATTTTCACTTGATCCTACTCTTAGATTTACTAGGTCAATCTAGCGCTGCCATATAATTGACAATATCTTATGCACCTGCACTTCTCTATTATTGTTTTCCACCTAAAATACAATGTCAATTTCAACATATAGTCAGTTCAATAAAAAATGAAGTAAATAACACAATGTAAATTGAACCAAAAAGTCATACACTTACTGCAAATTTGTTTATTTTGGTCTGCAACCCACCTCGGCCAAATGTATATCCAGTCCTCACATTATCTCTTGCTCTCTTGTCTCTGTTACTCTTTGTCAAATATTTTTTTGAAATGCATACTTTCTTCAATGCCTCCCACTGTTTGGGAGATAAAGTGGAGTCTAACCTCTCTTTTCCCTCCATGATTTTTTTTCGCAATTGTATATAAAATTGTTCATCAAAATTCTCATCTTTTGCTTGTAATATTTTCTAGAGATTTGTCCACCAGTAGTCTCAAAAGCACTTTCCATTTTTTGTATGACATTTTCCACAATTCGTGGATCTTGCTATGCAAAACTTGATTTGCAAATATCCAAATGGGTCCTACATCTTACACCCAACTCGGAGGCCCACTTTACAGCATTTGGCCCAATGGGCTCACCATCTCTCAATACCTCAACCAACAATGGCTTCTTGCCTTCTAATTTCTTTCTTTTGCATTCTTCTCTGTAGATCTATACAAATCTTGACTAAATCTTTGTCTTTTGACAAAAGCATACACATCTTCTATTAAACCACTACCAGTATTTCTCGCTGATCCACTAATTCCATCAAAAGTTCTAGATGCAACAGGTGCACTCTGAGGCACAATAGATGCAAGCGGTCTTTCTTCATGACTTTCATTAATTTGAACTTCATGCTCCTTGGCCACATTAGGTGTGGCATGAGTAGGTAGATTAGTACCGATCTCTGCATATTTCACTTCAAACACATCCTTTAATGTTGAATAAATCATCTGCAGACCTGTTGTTCCTTTGCTCTGATGTTTTTCAATAATCTCTCTTAGACTTTGTGCTAAGAGATCATCATGATGTTGCACATCACCATGTGCTATATCAAGATGCACATCACCATGTGCTATATTAGGCTGCACATCACCATATGCTATATCAAGTTGCACATCATCACAACTATTATTTTAACCAACTGCATTTGTTGAATCACAAATGCATCGACTTCTATGAGATGGCGGCACTGTATCTTTTCTTTCCTTTTGTTTTTTCTCCACATTTTCTTTGCACTTTTTTTTTTCCCATAAAACAAAAAAAATCATATTATGTCTTATATACAAAAAGCTCTTGCCTATAAAATTTTGTTAAATACTATTAAACAAATAATATATTACTTAGTGGATTTATAACTTGCCTATTTGTCAAACCAAGACGTGATAAATATTCATTATTCTTGGCCACTTTTTCTCTACGAAAGCAGTCATAATTTGTCATTAAAATTTCAGCATTATGATCACTATCATCTAATTTGTGCCTTATAGTCCTTTTCCTCATTTTCTGGAGTCCAAATAAACAATAATGTATAAATCAACAACTTGAATCGGTAAAACTTTATTGAGTTCATAAGTTGATAACTGTTGACTTTACAATCTACTAATAACTGCAAATTGAAACTTAAAATAGAATTCAGTTTACAAATTAAAAAGAATTTGCAGTCAAAAAGCAAGAAGTTGTTTACAATTACAGGTATCAAACTATCAATATGACCATCCCTTATTTCAACTAGATATTAACACTTAAGCATATATGTTCTCCTAAATGTAGACCAAAACTGTATGATTGCTTCAAAGTGGCTAGCTTTGGAAATTGTTTCACTAGATGGCTTAGAGAACATGGAACTAAACCCTACTCCTAAAACTAACAAGTTGATTTGTTTTTCTTTTTATGTATATGATTGTTTGATTGTGAGTAATTTGTGAAAATAAGCCCAACTTTGATCGATGCCCATCCTAGGGTTTGGAGTCAATTCCTTACAAATGTAAATTACTTCTCTTAAGCATCACAAATATGCAAATTCAAAGGATTTATTATATTCCCATCTTACAGAAAACAATCCAAGACTGGGTATTTCCAACAACTCTTCTTACAGATATCCCTATTGCAAAACACACCTCACCGTATCTGATTTAGAGCATTTTAATCTATTCCTTAGATAGAAGCAGTGAATTAGACATGCAATATAGAAAATGTTTATTCAAGAATTCAGAAACCCTTAGTATCCTCATTCAAAAGAGAAATGAAAACAACATAGGAGACAATTGATGGAAACACATGCTCAGAGGCATTTTTCATATATTGCAATATGAAACTGATAAAATGCTTATTGAGAACATATATTCAACATGCAAGAAATTAAAACTTAAAACTCAAAATTGAATTAGACAACAACTTAAACAAGACAACAATTTCAATTGAAATAGACGCAACTGGTAAAGATTAAACTTACTAGTTTTACTTGCAGAAGCTTGGAATTTTAGTATTTCTTCGACCAAGTTAGATGACCAGTAACTTAGGCTAGGCAGTCAACGATGGATTATAACATAAAGTAACAATATGACTGCAAGACTTAGGGTTTTAAGTGGAAATAAAGAAGACAATTGATAAAGGCTGACTCAAAACCCTAAAACCTAGACAGGTACCACCACATATAACCAAAGTTTAGGTGAAAAGCTATCCTATTAAGGTGACAGGCTAGTTAAGGTGAAAAAACATCATCATAATCATTTGCATTTCCAGCAAGATCAGAATCTTGATCACTCCTGTCTGCATTTGCTTGATTTTCTTCCTCATCCTCATCTGTGACATGCAATACATTCTTTCTCTCAATCTCTTCATTGGTAATCAAAATCTCTTCTTCAACCACTCCATCGTCTTCATCCACTTCTTCGAATGTTTCTTGTAAATTAACATATTTCCCATCAGGCATTATATCGACAACTTCCATAAGTTTTCATTTCGAACGAGACTCTGTTTGAATGACATATGACCATCCTGGGTTTCTTACATCATCAATTAGAAATGATTGGTTAATTTGAAGAGGGAAAACATACGCTTCATCTGTCTCTGATAAAAATTGTCATGTATTTGCGCGTACAAATCCATATTCATCAAATTGTACTGCAGATGGTCGGATCCACTTACATTTTAATAATATAGGACTATTTTCACCAAAATCCACTTGAATAATTTTTTGGATGAATCCAATATAAAATTTCTGTTCAGTTTTGTGAAAAAATTCAACACTAACAACACAATCACAATTTGTCTTTCCTTTGTCTTTTTCTTCCACTCTTAAATGGCTACCATAGGCCCACATTCCACTAAAACACATAGCCCGTAAATGTGGAGATTGTGAAAGCTCACTTTCCTCTGTTGTTATATCTTGACCTTCTTCTTTTGCATCACTGACTGCATTAGCAATCCATTCTTCAAATTTTGGAAAAGAATCACCTCCAATCATATCATGACATCTCCACTTTTGAGGTCAATGTTGCATCCAAGCTCGATTCTCTTCTTCATATTTTTTACATAGAATATTAACGTACAAATAGTAAGATTAATACTATAAATGTATAAATGCAATTGAGTAAATAAATTATTGTGTATTTTTTTTACCTACGCCACTTATTGAATGAAGATGTGTTTTGAAGAATATAGGCACGTATCGCACTTCTTTCATGATGTGATAGCTTGAAGTGACATCCATTGCCTTCTAATACTTCACCTGCAACTCTCTCATCTTCATCATCATCCATACATGTCGATTGACATTTTTAAAATCCTTCATATATTTTGTACAAAATCCCACATGGCCTCTTGCATTGAATATCTCTTAGACATGCTACCTTTCAGTTTTGCCCTAGTATGAACAATTTTTTTCAAAACCTTCATATATTGTTCTATAGGATACATCCATCTCGTTCTTACTAGGCCACAATGCTCTAGTTCATATTCTAGATGTATTAAAAGATGCATAGAAATGTTAAAGATTGTTGGTAGAAATTCCCGTTCCAATAGACAAAGGACTTCAACAACCTCCTCCCTCAAACTATCAAAGTTTGAAGGATCTAATACATGTAAACTCACTCTCTTTAATATTAGGCCCAACCTTATAATTGCCAATCTTGGCCCCTTTGCCAAACTTGATATATTTACCACAATAGGTAAAATATTCTCGATTATGACATGGTAGTCATGGGTCTTGAGGCCTCTTAAGCCATTAATGCCAGCTTGGCTTCTAATACTACTACTTACATATCCAGTAGGAAAGCGAGTCTGAGACATCAACTGTAAGAATTGTACACGTTGTTCCTTTGTCCAGACATAAGGAGCACTAGGTTTTCTATATTTTTCATCGTCACATTTTTGCTTGTCATGAACTACTTTTTGTATGGTAGAATGGTTTAGGGGTGGCTAATAAAAGAACATAAGGCTTCAGACTACATAGTTTGACATAAATTTGATCGTCTATGATGGATTAATAGTGCGATGTGTTGATCTTGATACATACAGTTATAGATTGATCAGTTTTGTTTCTTTAACAAGTCTATATTATTGTACTTGAACTTTGAGACTATTAGAAAATAAAGGACTTGTTAGTTGGAAGGGTAGTTTCATCCTTGTTGAAGTTCATTAACTTGATGTAGCGAAACATTGATGTAAATCTTTAACAGTGGCCCATTATAAATGTGCATAATACAGCTGATGCACTGATTTCCACTGGATTGTCCAAGTTAGGATATGAATATGTAAATATCGGTAAGCTATTTTCCCTTTGTTCTCTTGATGGATTGGAAACCATTAACTGTATATGTTTGTCCTTAAGTCATGGTTTACACTAATGTTGAACTGGTTTTGTCAATAAACTACCAGATGACTGTTGGGGTGAGAAACACCGAGATGCTCAGGTATTGCCATAAGTAAATCAATAAATGCTCAGCATCAAGTCATTATGTTTGCTTTAGATTATAGGAGTGCTTGAGACTTGATGAAGTGAACTCAGAATTGTTTCCATAGCTAGGTTTCACTGATGTAAATTCTGTATATGCTCAAGTAGTTTAATAAGTTATGAGTTCCTCATTTTGCTTAGGTAAAGTTTTCCTGACTATTCTTATGTAATAGACTAATAGTAGACTTTATAATTACCTAATGAAAGCGATATTTAGAAGCCACTGAGAACCTTCTTATTCATTGGCAGGGTAATCTTCTTGCTAAAGCAAAAACATTTCCTTCTGGCATTAAGGCTTTGGCAGACTATGTTCATTCTAAGGGACTCAAACTTGGAATATATGCTGATGCAGGGTAAGCATATCATGCTAGGATCAAACAAAAACTTTCTATTTTTAGACTAGGTACAGCATATATACCAAAATCCTAATAACTAGTATTGACTTTAATGTTTGGCTTCTTTTGCCAGATCACAAACATGTTCCACAAGGATGCAAGGTTCCCTTGGACATGAACAACGGGATGCCAACACATTTGCTTCATGGGTAACTGGCTCTTAAGAACATTCTTTCATCTATTGACCAAATTGAGCTCCACTTCAGATTGGTTTCTCTTGTCCTTGAAAAAATATGCAGAGATCCTAGAACTACACCCTTGGATTTTGTTATACTCTTAGAATAATATTTATACATCATTGTTGTGTAAATTTTCAACACTTTTTTATACATTACTCTTCATTATTTAAAGCAAATGAACTACATCCTTAGACGAAGATTTAATGAGGAAACAGATTGGTCTTATCATTGTCGGATACTAAAGAATGACTAGTGTTTGATAAATGAGCAGGGAGTAGACTACTTGAAATATGAAAGCTGCTACATTCCTGGGTCGAGCTCTCGTCGTGCAAGGTGCATAACATTTGTACCATATTCTTTCTATCATTGAGCTCTTCAAATGTAGATTTAGGATTTGATTTAACAAAAAAGTATTGAATTTGTATTGAAATACATAGGTACCAAATAATGAGTGAAGCTCTCCTGAAGACGGGTCGTCCTATATTCTTTGCCACTGGTGGTTGGTGAGAAGGGTTTTCAAACAATAATCTCTGTATTCAACAAAAAATCAAAGAGACATAATTATTCTTAAATATTATCCACTTCAACAGTCAAAGGTCAATTTTGGCCAATAAAATAAGACAAATATTTACCATTTTTTATTGTGAATGAAGTGTAAAATTGTTATTAATTGTTTGACCATTGAAATGGATGATATTTAAGTAGAATACTCACATACTGTTTACTATTACTGAAAATGATACTCTTTCTACGACAAACAGGGACGTCTACAAGATTATATTGATACAGGACCTAAGATTGCAAACAGCTGGTTGAGTAGTGAAATTCCAGATCAATTTAAATAGTAATATACTTAACACAGCCATGGACGGTACATTATTTTCAGAAGGATGGAATTCAGAAAAATATATAATTTCTTCGTTTCTTGCAGCATGCTAGAAGTAGCTGACCAGAATAATGAGCTTGCTGCTTATGCAGGTCCTGATCTTGGATGAAATGGTAGTTTCATTGGTCCACGAGTCCATTGAGGTAATATTACTGTTGATTTCCACTGTAATATCCATACTGTATATCAAATAATTTTGTGCTTGTATTATCCAAATTAGATCCTGATATATTGCTGGTTGGAAAGACCGGGATGACTATTGAGGAATACAGATCACAATTCAGTATATGGGCCTTAATGAAGGTAACAAAATTAGGCCTCAGCTTAATGTACAAATAGCTGAAGTGAGTTCCTTAGTAAATATAGAAATTGGTAGTTGATTGAGGATCGGTATACATAGTCCACATGCAATGTTGCAAACCTTGGTGTCTCCAGGCCACACAAACATACTCACTTCCCTACAAGCACCAGACTAGTGAAAGGAAGCACCTTGACAAAGATCTTTATAGTGTCATCATATCTCTTGCAGGCACCTTTGGTGATTACCACCGACTTAAGGAATGCGAGTAAAGAAACTCTAGAGATCCTGGGAAACAAAGAGGTTATTGATGTCAATCAAGGTGAGTAGTAAATATCAATTCAATTTAAATTATTTTGGTGTACAAGTTTTAGAATTGGTTTTAATCCCCATCCCCATCTCCAATCCTTTTTGTATGTGCCCAGATTCATTAGGAGTTCAGGGGAAGAAAGTCAGCAAGCAAGGAGACCTTGAGGTATGAGAATTTTTTTGTGGGTTAATGGATTAATAAAGACAAGACTTTAATTCAGCCTCTGAATTTAATTGTATCTTGTGTAGTAATACATCTTTTTGGTTTAAAAACTCCTCAGGTTCTGTATGTATAATCTCTGTCAATTTGATCAATTGTAGGTGTGGGCAGGGCCTCTGTCCAACAAAAGAGTGACTGTAGCCCTGTGGAACAGAAGCAATTCCACAGCTTCTATCACTGCCAAATGGGAAGACATTGGCCTTTCAACCAAAACTGTTGTTCAAGCTAGAGACTTGTGGGCTGTAAGACTACTAAAACTTTCCTTGTTATGTTTGTTGTGTGTAATGTCATATTTTAGGATTTCTCTTGAACTTATCATAATGGGTTTTATTGATTTAACTGTAATTTTGTGTCCATTTTGGTATTGGGTTTTTATTAATTTGACTGCACTTTTGTATCCATTTGGATATTGCAGCATTCGTACCTTCCAGGAAGATTACAAGGAAGCCTCATCTCAAGTGTTGATTCACACGTTTGAAAAATGTATATTTTGACACCAATCTCTGCTTAAACTTGGAACACAAGTTTGAAGCTGAATAAATGTTGTTTTTGCTTTGGACTTCATGTTAAAAAAATCTGGCATCCATTCCGATTTGGAAGTTCAATAAAATATGAAGTTTGTAATAATTTGTTTGCCGGCATTTACAATCTAAGAAACAAGCATTCATCTAACAAAATATGTGTAATTATATGTGATTTTTTTCTCCCTCATTGTTGCAAGGAACAAAACATATCTTGTACTGTAAAGAAATAATACTTATCTTTATATAGATGTTTTAATATCTCAAAAATAAGAGTTGGGATTGATAAAGATATTATAAATAAATTACTAGATTTTAAATAAATAGATAGTGATATTTAATTTTTAGTTTAATGTAAAATTTTATTTTGTTAGATGTTTTAAATTAATTTGTTCTTACATTAAAAAATTTAGGTCTATTAGTTAGATGTATTAGAATCTATAAAAAAATAAGATGACATTGAGGGTCACTTCTATAGTGGTAGAAGTGATTTGCATAACTATAGAATTAATTCTTTAACCACGGAATTGGTTGCACAACTACAAAATTGATTGCACAACTATAGATCTAACCCTTTTGCATATATATGAACTTTTGAAATGAATTTGATCTACTCTAACTTTCACATCTAAAATCTACTCGATTTGACTTCCTTGCAACCTACATAAAACTTGGTTGTGTGGATGGGAATTTTTGAATGGCTAGGAATAAGTCTCCTTTGTTCAAACTGCAAGGATACCAACCTAATAATTTTGTACAAATATTGAGGACAACAAATAGCCATGCTATATGCTCTAGAATGTTGATGTAGTGCTAATGTCACATTAATAGTACTTTGATGATCTTTGGTGTGTGCAAGAGGTGGCTAGAGAACTTGATTATTGGTGCTTGAGCATATTAATTACTTGGGTGGCTAGAAAATTTGGTGAGTTTTTTCTTCACTTTTTTTCTCTCTTGCCTATAAATAGAAGGCTTGGAATGGAGCTAATACATAATCTTTTAGTTGACCATCATCTTGTGAATGCTCATTGTGAGTGAAGTTTGGTGTATGTACCTAGGGGATCGAGTTGCTTGTTGAGGAGATCTTGAGGAGTGTGGAGTGAGACATTGAGATGTGTAGATCTCATTTATTCTTGGATTAGTCTCATGAGGAATGCAACAATGCTTACTCATTGCTACTAAGGAAGGCCATATCTTGCACAGTTTCCTCCTTGATTGAGAGTGTTGATCTCTTGTGAAGGTTTGGAGCTTGATATTGTATTTAACTATTTTATTGTTGAGAATATATTGATTTCAGTGCTTTGGAGGGTATGTCTTTTACCAAAAGGGGTTTTTCATGGTATATTACTCTCTCTCTCTCTCTCTCTGTTGTTTTATTCTTTCATTCTAGTTATTTCTTTAATATTGTTATTATGCTAGAATGCTACTAAAATTTATATAGATTATGGGTACCCTACGACATCTTTCCTCAAAGAATTAATGATGGGAATCGTTTCATATTTCAATTGGCATTAGATTTTAGTTTTGAGTTTTGATACTAGCAGTTTCTACATTTCCTTATATTTTGTATTAGACCCTAATTTTGTGCTGTAGGAGGGGACATGTTCATTGTGGTATTAATCCTTGTTCAAGTGGGAGTTATTGCATAAATGATCTTGTTTTGAGATATAGGACTAAATTATGACAAACACTTCTAAAATAGAGGTGAAGAGATCTAGTGGAATGAACTTTGAGTTTTGGAAGCTCAACATGGATGATTTTTTGTATCATGATGAGCGGATTGTAAACCATGTTGTAAGCTTCCTTGGAGTTCATCCTTATATTGTTAGATTTGGTCATACATTGGCTTGGAGTTCCTATTTGGTGGTATGTGATAAGTCCTTGGTTACATGGAGGTTGTGGAGTTGGTCATATGGTGATTATAGCTCCTAGATAGCCCTTTGGTCCTTTGGATGCATGTACTTGCATGTTGCAAATTTGTGATATTCTACCATTTAATGTGAATATTTTCATTATAGATTTACGAGTGTTTTGGATGTGTCAATACATTTAGAGTTACATGGTTGGTTTTGTAGGTTTTCCATTTAAAATCTATGGAAGATTTTTTTAGATTGTAATTTTTGAGGGTTATTTAGAAGGAGATAGTTTAAATGTTAGAGTTATGATCATCTGCAGTAACTCTTCTACTAAAGAGTGCTTGCACACAATAGCAAGAAACCAAAGGAAAAGATGTAGAATGATTGATGCAAAAATTTCATTATTCACAAAAGAATAATACAAAAGGATTATACATCCAGATTTGCCAATAATAGAAAAAGCAAAAAAGCTAGAAAAATAATCTTATCTTGTGATACAAGTCACAAGGATAAGATACTAATAAAAGGAAATCAAATCCTAATTAATCCTACCTAATAAACCTATGATAAAGGTAAAAATATAATTTTACACCAACACCCCCCATAAGTGCAACTTAGGGAGGTTACACACAAGTTAAAAAGGAAAGAGAAGATGGGTCTCAACAACAAGGCCTTATTGTTAGGAAAGGTGTCTCAACCTTGCAATTACAAAAATGTGTAATTTTTTAGTTATAAAAATATAAAAAACTCAATTTCTAAGCTATAGGGTTGGTTTTTGGCCAAAATAATTTTTTTTGATTGTTCGGCATGGTTCCCAGATGCATGGCCCATAGATCTCTTGATGAGCTTTCCAACACATCAAACGGTTTGTCAATCGACCTCCTGGATCAAAAGTTATGGCCTTCGAAAGTTGGGTCTCCCGTATTGGAAAATTTAAAAACATGTTGGACATAAAAAAGAGTTGTAAGGGGGAGTTACATGTGTTGGTGTGTGTTTTGACACATCATAGGGCATATTTGATTGGAGATAATTTGGGCGCCACTTTTTTGAGTGGTTTTAGCTCATGGTTTTGTAATTACCATTTGACGGTTTCATGTATTGTATCTCCTATATATTAGGTGCTTGAGATGGTGTTTGTGTGTGAGAGTCATATAGATGTTGAGTTGCCTCCAGATCTCTGGTCGGTGGTGCTCCCGTGAAAGCTTGCTCTGCAAGTATATTGTAATCTTGTTGATTTTTGAATAATATATTGGGTGGCGTTTGGAGTGTGGGGTTTTTCTTTCGAAAGGGTTTCCCCACGTAATTATTGTGTTGTGGTACAATTATTTTTTATCTTTATTTTTGTATAATTTATGTAATTGTTGTAAAGGGGTAAGTGCATGGAAATGGGATACAAAAAGGGGGTTGAAAGTGGCCACTTTTTTTTTTCCTCCTGAAATTAGCTAAGCTTGAACTTGGATGAGTAATTTGAAATGCATGCACTCAAAATTTGAAGATACCAAAAGAACAAGAATTGTAGTACTTTGAATCTAGTTTCTAAACTACTAATTTTTTTTTAAATAGTTAAGGTTAAGAGGGTGAAATGTTGTACGCACACAAAAGTGTTCATGTTTTTCTCACTAAAATATAACATAGTGTGTGGTGTGCGCCCCCTATTTTTTTTTGTTGCATTTAGTATTTTTAAAAACCGTTTGACAAAAACATAGCTAAGAGTGAGTACTAGAAGTTGTGTATTTTTTTTGTAATTTTTTATTGAATTTTTTTTTGTGATTTTCAAAGTGGATATATCTTGAAAATTGCATCACTAAGTGTGCGCGTCACACAACTTGCACAAAAATAATTGAAAATATGAATGAAGGATAGAACAATCCTATATAAATTTTTTAAAATTTCGATAAGTAAATCAAAAGTTATAAAGAAAAATCAATACATACATGATTGAAGAATATGAAGACACTGTTCAAAGAAAATAAAAATAAATATCTTAACTTATTCAAAAAAATTAAAAAAATATATGGTTAGAAAGCTAGGAACTAGCTCATCATTTTGGTGGTGGTTTCATCAAATTTTGCTATAAAATGAATAAATCTGACGATGTTGAAATTCAAAAATGCTATTGACTATGAAAAATACATCTCTAGGAGGTATCATAGATGTCCAATCCTTAGGCTCGGTTGCCCAAGCCAATTCCAAGCCTAAAAAAATGGGATAAAAATTTGAAAAGAACTAAAATGTGAGCACGTTTTTTCGAACATAAAATGCAATTGTGTTTTATGTGAACATGTAAAACATGTGTTTTTTGTTTAGAATTGAAGGAAGACCAAGTATCATATTTAAGGTTGAGCACAAGGTGACCTCATCTCAATTGATCTTTACCCATAACCAACCATAGCAGATCTAGTAGAGCCAATTGTTGACCTCAACTTCACCACTTGCAATGAATCAAGATTTAGATAAAGACCCAGAAGGAACTAGAGTAGAGACATTAACTAGGAGGTGCAAGGATGTGATCAGTGCAAGGATAAGAGGTGGTCAAGCACCTATGACTTGGTATGAGGAGGTGGTCGAGCATCTATGGTTTACAATTGTGGTCCTCTCTTTTCCAAAAGGACCTAAACTTCTCTTAGAAGGGCACAAGCAATAGTGGAATTGAAATCATGATAGGGAGGGGATCTCCCTTGACTAGAGAAGCCCTAATAGCTATAAGGGTGTAGATACCTTCTCCCTGTAATAAGAGAAGTTCACAAAGGGGTGAAAAACCTTTAGGAAAGATAGTCCCTATGTATAAATTTTGGTGTGGATAAGAGCACTTAAAAATGAAAGAATGTGTCAACTGACTTAATAAGAAAATACTAGGGAAGATCTCGTTAATTATTTTCAACAACCTCTCTTGGAGGTATAAATGAATAATAGTAGCAATACAATGTCAAATATGATCCAAGAGTCTTCTATAACTAAGTACAAGAATTTGTAACAATTTAACTTGTTTAAACACCATAGGATATATGTTTTTAACATGTTTTGTATGGTTGATATTACAGTTAAACATCTCTCTCTCTATATATATCCCTCTCTCTATCTCTCTATCATTCTCTAACTCACTCGCCCTCTCTATATCTCTATCTATCTCTCCCTCTATCTCTTTATCTCTCTATCCTCCCTCTCTTTATCTCACTCTCTATCTCTCTATCTCTCTATCTCTCTATCTCTCCCTTCCTCTCTATATTTCCCTCTCTCCAACTCTATCTTTCTATCTCTCCCCCCTCTCTCTTTCAAGTAATCACTATCTTTCAACTTCATCAAAGCAAGCAACAACCCAAGTAATCAATATCTTTCAAGTTCTCTATCGTTCACTTGGCTTTTCACACCTATAACGTCAGAAAATGTCCCCTTGGGGGTTTTTCCCTCATAAGGTTTAGCTCTCGGGTCTTTAGAGTGCATTTAGGACATTTTAGTTCATTTTTTAGCATCCCGATGGAATGAGACCTAAGTCCCATGGCAAATAGGACATAGGAGGAGCCCTTGAGCCGTACCCTACCTAAAATAGGGGGGAGTACTTGGGCACTAGCGCCCTAGTCCTACCCTATTTTAGGGCAGCCCCAATTTTCGGGTGTCAATTTCTGACCGTTAGGAGGTTCTTTTGTTGACACGGTAAAGTTTGATTTTTAAAATCTTAGCGGGAGTGCTTGTAGATGCATATATAAGCATGTGTAGGCATTCATTTGTAAACTAGATGGCAAGTATGATGTTTAAGTGTTCTCAAGGTGATTCAAGTCTTTCTATTGTGTTGCAAGAGCAGACTTGTGTGTTTTGTGTGTTGATATTTGCAAATTTGAGCATAAATCTCCTCATGGTATGAAGAGCATCTTCCTCCATGAGAGCTTCACTACAAGGTGACATAATATTGTGTTTTTATTATTGTTTGCTTTTGTTTTTGGCCTCTGCCTCACAAGGGCATGCCCTCTTTATCTGACAACGGTGTTCAAAGACTTAAGTTTCCTCTAGGGTTTGACTGAGGCAAACCTCTAAACACCACAACTCCCAAACCAAGTCTTGTGATTGCAGGTTACAAGAGTCGCATCCGAGAAAAGTGGAGTTACAGGAAGGCTGGGAAGACATCAGGGATTTAGGATTTGAAGGAAAGATGGACAAAGGAGCACTTCTAGGACTAGGGCACTCACTCCAGTGTCCTCCGTAGATAGATTCTAGAAAATAGAAGTTACAGGGCTGATCAGTGCCCGAAGGAGGTGCAGATTCCCTGAAAAAGTAGGTACCTTGGACTTGGGCGCCAATGCCCTAGTCCTACCCTATTTTAGGGTAGCCCTAATTTTTGGGTGTTAGTTTCTGACCGTTAGGAGGTTCTTTTGTCGACACGGTAAAGTTTGATTTTTAAAATCTTAGCGGGAGTGCTTGTAGATGCATATATAAGCATGTGTGGGCATTCATTTGTAAACTAGATGGCAAGTGTGATGTTCAAGTGTTCTCAAGGTGATTCAAGTCTTTCTATTGTGTTGCAAGAGCAGACTTGTGTGTTTTGTGTGTTGATATTTGCAAATTTGAGCATCAATCTCCTCATGGCATGAACATCATCTTCCTCCATGAGAGCTTCACTACAAGGTGACATAATATTGTGTTTTTATTATTGTTTCCTTTTGTTTTTGGCCTCTGCCTCACAAGGGCATGCCCTCTTTATCTGACAACGGTGTTTGAAGACTTAAGTGTCCTCTAGGGTTTGACTGAGGCAAACCTCTAAACACCACAACCCCCAAACCAAGTCTTGTGATTGCAGGTTACAGGTGTCGCATCCGAGAAAAGTGGAGTTACAAGAAAGCTGGGAAGACATCAGGGATTCAGGATCTGAAGGAAAGATGGACAAAGGAGCACTTCCAGGACTAGGGTGCTCACTCTAGTGTCCTCCACAGATAGATTCCAGAAAATAGAAGTTACAGGGCTGATCAGTGTCTGAAAGAGGTCCAGATTCCTCGAAAAAGTAGGTAGCTAGATTTTTTTGGAAGAGCAAGAGTAATTTAATCCATGCCATTAACAAGGGTGTAGCACATATTATATGTTCTGTTTTGAGTCCACCTCATTCACTTTTTGTGATGAGAAGATTTAGAATATCAAATATTTTGGTGAAACTGACATGAAAGGAAAATCCTTCTAGACAAGCCCTCTAATTTTCTTTCTTCCACCTTTAACCCACCTTGTCTTCCCATTTTTTGTGGTACTTATGGTACCCTTGAATATGTCTAGACCAATAACGCAATAGGGACAACGTCCCTTAGACCTAGCTAGCCCTCCTTCATTCAACTGGTACATCCTTCCCAATCCACTAGCACCTATCTCAAATAGGTATGCTTATAAAGATGTTAACTCAAATGGTGGACAACAATGACCTCATAACTTCATCACTTCTGATAACCTAGATTAGAACCAAGATACTATGATTTAACCAAACCTAGATCAAATTAGAGTACTCAAGTGCTCATTTGATAAAAAATCCATCATTAGGGTCATCCCATCATAAACTACAGACACTACCACTTGAATTGACAATGAGGTAAGCCTCTTAGAGAAAGACCCAGAAGAATATTGTATATCATGAGAGGCTCCCCATATAACTTATCAACATGAATGAAATGAAGCATGCCAAGGGGTACTAGAAATCTATCTTGAGGAATGAACCAACTTGGCTACTCAATCCTTGCTTCCTAAACAAAACCCACCTTATGATGGAGAAATTTATAAAACATAGGAGATACTACCTTAGGAACTATCATAGCCTTCATCATCTTCATCATGGTCACAATATGCGCCTCTACCTAAACCCTTCATCAGTTTCAATTATCAGATCGAGTCATAATACACACTTCTGCCCTGCACCAAATACATTTAGAGAGTTAAATTCTGTGCATATAAACTTTCCTACATGAAATCTTGGCAAGAAAACAACCCCAATGATTAACTGAAGGCATGTTTTGCCTACACAACATTACCTATTCATTTAGGAAATAAGTAGGTATCTGTGAACAATAAGGAAATATATACTCTGTCAATTTAGAGCCAGAAATTCTTCACTTTAATGAGCCTGTGTAGATCACAGGTAGTGACGTTGCCCAAAATACTTGCTCAATATCTCATGGTAGCAAACATAACAATTATGCAACAGAAAGTGAGAAGTGGATATGAGAAAAATCTGCTACCCACAAAGGAATGTAAGTGAATAATCTAAAAATGCTCCTCGTTTGAGGTCAGCCTATAGCCCTTCCCCATCTTTGCAAACTGCACAACCAACAAAAATAAAAAATCATAGTTATTCTTGAAACTCTCAATGATAGAGTTGCATTGAATTTAATGTTGTGTTGATACACCATTTTTCACTGTGTAATTGTTGAGCTTGTCATCTTCTTTAGGCAACCAAAGGCCTCTTCTAAGTTTGGGTTTGGGCTCTGTGGAGCAAGTGTCAGTCTAAAAATGTTTGCTCTTAAATTCCCTCACAACGGCTGCAGAGGATGGAGTTTATGACCTCTCCCTCGCCAAATCTGATACTTGCACCTTTTCCCTGCACAGAACAAATCCCTCAATGAGAAACTAAAGAATCCAAATGAGATTACATGCATTATGATTGTGAGATTAATGTTGTTTTTGATTATGATAAGCACCAGAATAAGGGTGCCAATCCCATAGATAGAACAACCCAAAGGAGCCAAGAAACAAGGCCCCAAGGGCAGACAAGCAGGTCACAACCAAACAAAAGCATCAAAATAGAAAGAACCCAACAACCCAAACAGTGCACTGAATGCACACTCACAGCAGAAGAACCAGACCGGGGATCAAACAATAGCCAATCCAGAACAAGCAAACCTAACACCCTTAGCCTTAGGGTGTAGCTTCACAACAGATTTGCGGAGCCCTTTCTTACGTCGATTAACCACAGCCCAAGAAACCTCAAAGTCAAAGTCCTCAAAGTGTGGCGAGAGGGGGGAACATCCCCCGTAGCAGCAGCCAAGGAAGGCACAAAGGTTGAACTAGAAATAGGCCCAGCGAAAAGAGAGACTAGAGAGGAGGAGGAAGCAGCCAGACCTAAAGCTTCCATGCGCAGAGCAGCCATGCCAACCGAAGAAAGACTAGTAGCAGAAGTAGAAATAATCTGGCTCAGAGTAGGAGCTGACTTGGGAGCCACAATATGATCCACATAATCTAATGATGTCAAGGGATTAGCAATAGTCTCCACCACCCCCACATGATTAGTCTCAAGAGGGACGTCATCCTCCTGAGAGGAATCATCCCCAAGAGACAAACTGTCCTCATGGGAAGCACTAATAGTCAGGTGATCTAGGAGAGCATCCTTCCACCAAGTTGTAGCACCTTTGCGGCGTGAAAGATGACAACCGGTAGCCACATGACCAACATCAAAGCAACACCGACATCTGAAGGGGATACCCTCATAGTCAATCATTTATTTCCAAGGCCGGTCCCCAACCATTAACACATCTCCAAACAAAGGTTTGGAGATGTCAATGTCAACCAAGATTTGGGCAACCGTGGAGTGCCCCATGAAGGAGGTGGTAGAATCAACTTTTAGGAAATGAGCAATGGCATTGCCAATGCTCTTGTAGCAGGAGTCCTCCTAAAACTGGAGAGGGAGGTTTGAAAGGCATACCTAGATTGGTCTGATATTAAGCGGTTCGGTAAGGGGATTGAAAGAAAGCATCCATGGTTTAATGAAAAGGGAATGCATCCCCCACATCCAGACCCTACCATCAAGCACTAAGTCTCACTGCTTAGAGGAAGCAAAAGTCATGATGAAGAAACCATGTGTACTGGGAAAAAGATCAATCTTACTAGCAACAAATGGCTTCCAAGTCTCAATGATCCAATTATGGAGATCTGGTAGGGAGGGCCAAAACCCATTAAACCTGCAAATCATGCCTATATTATGGTAAAACTCTTCATTTTCAGCAACCTCTGGGCCACACACCACAACAGGGGAGGTGCGGGCACAAGGGACTGGTCAGACCCCACCCTAAGGACGGTGAGCACCTGAGCCCATCACTACCGCAAATGAATGAGGAACAATAGAAGCTTGCTACCCAGGAACAGACGACCCCACTACCTACACAATGTCTGCAACATTTGCATTTGTTGAGGCATCCCCTTCCCCTCTCGAGGAAGCACCAATTGCTGCCTGCGCTTCGCACATGATCGCCTTTAAATTTTTTATGAGGACTCCATCACCAGGGACTCCCACAGACTCCTTCTTACTCCCCTGAGAGCCAGAGGACAAGCCCGCAACAGAGTCTAGGCCAGCAGACCCAGGGGTAATGGTCGAACCCTGCTTCCCACTCACGCCCATTTCAAAACTCCAACTTCTATTATGAGATTAATGTTGTTGATCTCATACACACTTACCATTTACAAAAAGTGAAGGACCTTGAAAGGGAAAAATGCAGAAAATAATCTGTACCCTCCTATACCCATACAAAAAGAGGAAATCCATGGACACCGTTTTCAAGAGGAAATAGAAATCAAAGCATTAGAAAAGTGGGTTACAAATACCTGAATAGAAACATCAAAAATGCGTTTTCCAAGACTCTTCCAGCTTTCTGTGTCTAGAATTTTTATTTCAACCAACTGTAGTTTTACTGTATATGGTCCATTTTCAAGACCTAAACCATAATACCTTAGTGAACTAGGAGATAATCGTGCTGTTTGGTAGAGTTCTCCATCTAATGTAATTATGGATTTTGTAAAACTCTTTGCGGGATTGTCCATAAAATTTCTAGTATTGCTGACTCCTCACTTTTGTCAGTGCCACTCACATAAAATGAAGCAGGATCAAGTGTTTCGTTGTCACTTTCATAATCAATTCCTTGTTGGGAAGCCATTTGTAAGCCACCACAATTTATTACAAAGTGAGAATCTGAAAATTTAGAAGTCAAAGTGTAAAATCAACAGTATGTTCCAGCACTCTTTGGATGAGAAAACAAAAGGTTACTATTTCTTTCTTGTGAGGAATAAACTTTGTTACAGTACCAAACTAAACTAAATGATTCATTCATAGGAAGCAATAGCATCGTTGTCATCTTTTTAATTATTCTTGGTCATTCAAAAATGGTTGATTTTTATTTTGCTTCCCACAAAGAACTGGCAATTTTCTCCTAATATCTTCTTCTTCTTCCTCCTATCCAATCCCTTGGACTAAGAAAGCAATTGAAGTTGCATATTTATTTTCTTTTACCACAGAAAAAGAAGTATTTAATCCTTGTGGTCAAAACATTGGAGATTTTGGAAGTACTAAAGTCCTACTCAATTCCTGCAAGTCTATTTTCTTGAAGTCTGTAGAAATGTGGAACTTGAAGCCTTTAGACTTAACATACCCTTTGTGAGTCCTTGTTAGTAAGTCTGAAATCCTAGCATGAGACCTCAAGTGCACTGCAAAGAGAATTCTCTGGATATTTTGGTTCACTCGTTCGAGTCAGAGAAGTTTTAGCCAAATGAAGAGGATAAGGAGGAAAATGACAAAATATACAATAACTTCAAATAACAAGTGTTGAGAACCACGATTTCACAGTGGCGAATATTATCCAATTGCAGGTTAAAGAAATTTAGGCGTTTGATTAGAGTTTCACAAACTAATATGCAAATTCCATCACAAAATTAAATCAACATTGTTTGTTTATAGCAGAGATAGAGATGCCATGGGTATGGCCAACCAACAAACCATTATGGGTATGCAATTTTAATTTAATAATATAAGAAAATATAAAATATTGTATGCTACTGTTTGAGTGAAAACACACAACGTAGTACTCATATTGGTAAGTTTTGGGCAAATATTGTCAATTTAACTAGCTGTTTGAGGAAAAAAGTATCGATTAGTGAATCTATTAATGGAGAAGAAGGAGGTTAATAACTAGGCACATGACTAAAAAAAGATCATACAATGTTATTGCTTTATTTGGTGACTGTTATTGCTTTAAAATATGTTTCAAAAAGAAAAAAACATGATTACATGTCGAGTTTTTGTCCATTTGTAGGGTTTAAAATTAAAATATCAATTATCTACCGAGTACATAAGAGATGTCTGTCAGATTTTCAAGAACCAAGGCACAAGAGTTTTCAAGGTGATAGGTATTTCATGTTATTTATTGATGATTTCTCTAGAACGACTTGGGTCACTTTTTGTAAAGAAAAATTAGAAGCCCTAGATAAGTTTAAAGTTTTTAAAGCAATGGTTGAAAATGAAATGGATATGAAGATAAAATGTTTGACGTATGATAGAGGTGGAGAGTTTACTTCTAATGATTTAAACATGTTTTGTGAGAATCATGGGATAAAGAGGTAGCTATCTACCCCTAGGACTCCTCAGTAAAATGGAGTGCTTGAAAGAAAGAACATGACTGTTCAAGAAGCTGCAAGGACAATGATAAAAGAGGGAAACCTACCAGAAGAATACTGGAGAGAAGCAATTCATACTACTATCTACATATAGAATAGAGTATAAGTGAAAGAAAATGACACAAAGACTCCCTACGAGCTATAGTAGGGAAGGATTCCCACTGCTAAATATTTCAAATTTTTTGGAAGCAAATGTTATATCGGAAGAGATGAATAACTAGGAAAGTTTGATGCAAGGTGTGATGAAGGTATCATCCTTGGATACTCTAACAAAAGCAAAGATTACTAATGCTATAAAAAGAGGCTAAGAAAGATTGTTGAAAGTGCTAATGTTAAGGTTGATGAAGATATACAAAAGTTTTTAGAGACAAATGGATATGAATTAGATGAGTCTTCTTGTAGAGAAGAAGAAGAGACCAAATAAAAGGAAGTACAGGTTGAAGTTCAAGAAATATTGGAAAGAGAAGTACAAGTTGAAGAATAAGGAGCTCTAGAAAGAGTTCCTAAAACCCCCAAATATGTGCAAAGGCATCACACTGAAGATCAGATCATTGGAGATAAGAGCAAAGGTGTATTGACAAGAAGTAGAGCTACTGAAGAACAAGTAAATCTATGCCTACTTTCCAAAGTTGAACCTAAAACAAAGATTGAGGCTTACAAGGATGAGTATTGGATTAAGGCCATGGAAGAAGAACTAATACAAATTGAGAAGAATCAGACTTGGGAACTTGTCCCAAGACCAGAGAATAAGAATGTGATTGGAACTAAGTGGGTATACAGGGACAAACTGAATGAAAATGGAGTAGTAAGGAACAAGGGAAGACTTGTGTGTAAAGGCTATTCACAAGTGGAAGGAATAGACTATGAGGAAACCTTTGCTCTGGTGGCAAGAATGGAGGCTATTAGATTATTTATGGCTTATGCCACACATAAGGATTTCAAGGTGTATCAAATGGATGTGAAGTCTGCTTTTCTGAATGGTGAATTGGAAGAGGAAGTATATATAGAGCAACCGGATGGATTTCAGTTGTCAGACAAACCAGATATGGTATGCAGATTGAAGAAGGCACTATATGGACTGAAGCAAGCTCCTAGAGCTTGGTATGCAAGGTTAGATAGGTATTTGTTGCAACATGGATTCAGTAAAGGGTCTACAAATAGTAATTTGTACATCAAGGTAAGCAAAGATCAAATCCTGATTGTTGAGGTTTACATGGATGATATAATCTTAGATGGAAATGAAGGTATGTGTAAGGACTTTACAAATGAGATGCAAAAAGAGTTTGAAATGTCAATGTGTGGAGAGATGGACTTCTTCCTTGGGCTGCAAATTAATCAGACAGATAAGGGCATCTTCATTTTACAATCAAAGTATGTCAAGGAATTGTTAAAGAAGTTTGGAATGGAAGATTCTAAACCAGTTTGTACCCCCATGACAACTGGTTGCAAGCTGATCAATAATGATGAATCTCCTAAGGCTGATAAGAGCAAATATAGATCAATGATTGGAGGATTGTTATACCTAACTACTACTAGACCGGATATCATGCATGCAGTCTATCTTGTGGTAAGATTTTAAGATCCTAGAGAGTCACATGTCATGGAGGTGAAGAGGATATTCAGATATTTGAAGGGAACTCTGGATCATGGTTTGTGGTATCCTAAGAACAATGACTTCACTCTAGGTGCCTACACAAATGTAGATTGGGCCAGATGTATAGATGACATGAAAAGCACAAGTGGTGGTGCATTCTTTCTTGGAGATAGAGTTGTATCTTAGCTAAGCAAGAAGCATGATTCATTGTCCTTATCCATTGCAGAGGTATTGATGCAACATCATGTTGCACACTAGTATTGTGGATGAAACAAACCCTGAAGGATATCAAAGTTGTGTATGATGAGCCCATCTCCATTTTATGTGATAATACAAGTGTTATTAACATTTCAAAGAATCTAGTGAGGCATTCAAGGACAAAGCATATATCTATTAGGTATCACTTTCTAAGAGAGAACGTTATAGAGAATGAAGTGAAGCTTGAGTATGTGCCTACAAAGGACTAGATTGCTAACATATTCACTAAGGCTTTTCCTAAGGATACATTTGAGTATCTATGGGATAAGTTAGGGGTTATTGCCCCTCCATCTTTGAACTAGATACAGAAGGATATGCATCAGTCTAGTGTGACTCAAGACTCATTCTTTTCTGGACTGATGATGGAGGCTACCTCTCTGGGGGAGTAGGTAGTGGCATTGATGATTGTTGCAATTAGTACAGGTTGGTGTATACTCCTAAGGGGGAGTATTTAGAGCGGTTGAGAATAGTGCAAGTATGTGCAGTATCACAATTAGGGAGAGAGAGCTTGAAAAAGTTGTATCACCCTTTGCCATTGATGTCAAAGGGGGAGAGAGTTCATGTGAAAAACAAAGGGGGAGCAGTGATCAGATGTGTAAAAGAAAGGGGGAGAGTATGAAAGAGAGTGAGTTGTGTCATGATGGTTTTTCACATCATATGTTGCCATCAATGACAAAGGGGGATATTGTTGCAAGTATGTGCTAATTGGTGTTGTCATTGATGTCAACATGTTTGTGTTGTCATTAGTGTCAACTGTGTCTTCTGATGGAGCAAAGAAGATAAATCTGCATTCGCTTAGATCAAACATGTTGTTATATGGAGCCTAATCAGACTTGAAGGTTAAATTTTCCCTACTTTTATCAGCGCAATTTCTATTGGCTGACATAAAAAAACCCTTTTTGTAATGACATAAGGCTTGATAAAAGCGGCTAAGGGTTAGGGTTTTCGTTGATGTATTGTAGCATTTTGCAGCGGTATTGAGTTGCAAGGATTGCTAGTTGTAATCAGTTTTGATTTACTAGATAATATTATTGGACTCTCTGTTGGTGGATGTAGCTCGAGTTTGAGTGAACCACGTTAAAACTTGTCTCTCGCTGTTATTATTTCTATGTATTTTCATTCCTCTATTTAATCTTTATTTGCATTTAATTGATATCTTCTACATGCAATCCCTAATAAGTGGTATCAGAGTAGGTTGTGTTCGATTATCATTTGCAAAGAGGTCTCACGGTTGAGTGGGAGTCTCACGGTTGAGTGGGAGTCTCACGGTTAAGTGGGAACAATGGCGGACGAGGGTAAATTGAAGGTAGATAAATTTAATGGGTAGAAATATCAGTTATGGAAGATGCAAATGGAGGATTATCTCTATCATAAGGATTTATGGAGGTCGTTGGAAGGAATAGCTAAGAAGCCAACAATAATGACTGATGAGGATTGGAATCTTTTGGATAGAAAGGCACTGGGAACCATTCGGTTGTGCCTGGCACCATCTGTGGCGTTCAATATAATAGAAGTGAAGACAATAGATGAACTGATGAAAGCTTTGGCTAAATTGTATGAAAAATCCTCAGCCTCAAATAAGGTATTTCTCATGAAGCATTTGTTTAATTTGAAAATAGTTGAAGGTGGATCTGTGACAGATCATTTCAATGCGTTTAATATGATTACCAATCAGTTAACTTCTGTAAAAGTAATCTTTGATGAAGAGGTGAGGGCTCTCTTGGTTTTATGTTCTTTGCCAGAAAGCTAGAATACCTTGGTAATGGGTGTAAGTAACTTTGTTTCTGGTTCAAATACTTTGAAATTTGATGATGTTGTTGGTGTTATCCTTAGCGAGGAAATGCGACAGAAAAGCTCAGGAGGGTCCACATCAGGTAGTGTTTTGAATGCAGAAAGCAGGGGCAGCTCAAAGGAGAGAGGAAAAGGTTTTGGAGGTCATGGGAAGTCATGAGAAAAATTAAAGGATAAGAGGTCCCAATCTAGAGGACAGAAGGATTACTGGTACTATGGGAAACCAGGTGATCTAAAAAAAGATTGTTGGTCTCGGAAGAATAAAGAAGGAGACAAACAAGAAGGCAATAAGGAGGTAAATGTGGTAAGTAATAAATCCAAAGATGATGCTTTGATTCTTTCCCTAGATAATGCCGATGATTCATGGGTTTTAGATTCATGGGCCTCATTTCATGCTACGCCCCATAGAAGTTATTTTCTTGATTATGTCCAAGGGGATTTTGGGCTGGTTTATTTGGGAGATAACGAACCCTGTCAGATTGTTGGAAAGGGAAGAATCAAGATTAAGTTACAAAATGGGAATCATTGGCTACTACAAGAGGTAAGGCACGTTCCAAGGCTGAGTAGGAATTTAATTTTAGCAGGGCAACTAGCTGATGAAGGTTGCACTGTTACATTTACTGATAAAAATTGGAAGGTTACAAGAGGTGCCTTAATAGTAGCAAAAGGTGTGAAAGTAGGCACCTTATATATTTGTACAGGTCATACTATTCCTTCTACTTTAGTTATTGCAGAGAAAAACCAAACAGGTTCAAGAATAGTTGCTGCAGGTTCACAGGAAGAGACTGAAACAGTTGCTGCAGGTTCTGAGACAACACTATGGCATAACAGACTTGGGCATATGAGTGAAAAAGGTATGAAGGTACTTCATTCTAAGAAAGTTTTACCAGGTCTGAAAGGTATTAATATAGATTTCTGTGAAAGTTGTGTGTATGGCAAACAAAAGAGAGTTAGTTTTCTCAAGGATAGGAAGCAAAAGAAAGATGAAAAGTTGGAGCTTGTACATACAGATGTATGGGGACTGGCTCAGGTATCTTCTCTTGGAGGCTCTCGACATTATGTTACATTCATAGATGATGCAACTAGGAAGGTTTGGATTTATTTCCTCAGGCAGAAATCTGATGTATTTGAAATATTTAAGAAATGGAGAAGCTTGGTTGAGAATGAGATGAGTAAAAGATTAAAATCTCTCATATTTGCTAATAGTGGTGAGTATTTCAACAAAGAATTTGAGGATTATTATTCCTTTAATGGAATCTGTAGGCAGAAAACAGTTCTAGGGACTCCACAGGAGAATGGAGTGGTTGAGCGCATGAATAGGACAATAATGGAGTGTGCAAGGACCATGGGATTGCATGCTGGAATGCATTTAAACATGTGGCCAGAGGCTATCAACACTGCCGTATATTTAATTAATAGAGATCCTTCAGTTTCTTTGGGCTGTGGTATTCCAGAGGAAGCATGGATAGGTAAGAAGGTGAGTGATTCTTTTCTCAAAACCTTCAGATGTCAAGCATTTGCACATGTAGATTCTGAAAATAGAACCAAGCTAGATGCAAAAGCAAAAAAGTGTACCTTCGTTGGATATGACATTGATGAATTTGGTTATAGGCTTTAGGATTTTGAAAATTAGAAAATTGTGAGTAGCAGGGATGTTGTATTCAATGAGAAGGTGTTGTACAAAGACCAGTTGTAGCAGCATGAGAAGATAGAAAAGGATTATGTGGTGTTGGATGATACTCCAGATAGTGATGTTCTAGTGGTTGCTCATGCTCTGCAACAACAACAAGAAATACCACAAACTCCAGTGAATGTTAGATGGTCAACAAGGCTAAGTAGACCTCTTGAAAGGTTTTCTCCCTCTTTGTATTTTATTTTGTTAACAGAAGTTGGTGAACCAGAAGGGTATGATGAAGCTATGCATGTGGATACACAGGTTTAGTGGGAGCTTGCAATGAAAGAAGAAATGGACTCCTTGCTAAAAAATCAGACGGGAATTATTTAAGTTGCCTACAGGTAAAAAGGCTTTACCAAACAAATGGGTTTATAGGTTGAAAGAGGAAGATGGAGGCAAGAAAAGATTTAAAGCTAGGTTAGTTGTAAAAGGATTTGCACATAAAAAGGGCATTGATTTTGATGAGTTTTTTTCTCCAATTGTTAAGATGACTTCTATTCTTACTGTTTTAAGTATTGTGGCTATTGAAGATTTGCATTTGGAACAACTAGATGTGAAAACTGCCTTTCTCCATGGTGATTTGGAGGAGGAGATATATATGGAACAACCCCAAGGATTTGAGGTCACAGGTAAGAAGAAACTGGTGTGCAGATTGAAGAAGAGTTTGTATGGCTTGAAACAAGCACCTCGACAATGGTATTTGAAATTTGATAGTTTTATGGCTGAGCAAGGCTACCGTCGATGTAATTCTGACCATTGTGTTTATTTTAAGAGGTTGGATAATGACAGCTACATTATTTTATGTTTATATGTTGATGACATGCTTGTAGCAGGGTCTAACATGGATCACATAAGAGAGTTAAAAAAATAGTTAGCATAATCATTTTCTATGAAGGATTTGGGGGCAACAAAACAAATCCTTGATATGAAAATTTGCAGAGATAGGAAGAACAAAAAAATTGACACTATCTCATACTGATTATGTTGAAAAGGTGTTGCAGAGATTCCATATGGAGAATGCAAAAGCTGTCAGCACACCTTTGCCTAGTCATTTAAAATTAACTAAGGAGATGTGTCCAAAGACACAAGAGGAGGAAGACAAAATGTCCAAGGTACCATATGCTTCAACTGTAGGAAGTTTAATGTATGCCATGGTATGCACAAGACCAACTATTGCACATGTTGTAGGAGTCGTAAGCAGGTATATGAGTCATCTCGGATTCGAGCATTGGAATGCGATAAAATGGATTCTCAGATATTTGTGAAGTACATCTAATAAACACTTATGTTTTGGGGGCTCTAATACTGATTTATCAGGTTATGTAGACTCAGATTTAGAAAGGGATATTGATACCAGGTGGAGTACTACAGGTTATGTCTTTACTATAGGTGGGACAACGGTGAGTTGGATCTCTAGGTTGCAAAAGGTGGTTTCTTTATCCACCACGGAGGCAGAGTATGTAGTTGCAATAGAGGCAAGCAAGGAGATGATATGGTTGCAATCTTTCATGGAAGAATTGGGCAAACAACAGGCTAACAGTTATTTGTTTACAGACAGTCAGAGTGCCATACATCTTGCAAAGAATTTTGCCTTGCATTCAAAGACCAAACACATATAGTTGAGGTATCACTTCATTCGATCGGTGTTGGATGATGGATAGTTACGGCTGGAAAAGATATATATAGATGAAAATCTAGCAAATATGTTTACAAAGATAGTAACAAGGGAGAAGCTGAGCTCCTCTTCAGCTTCAGTTGGTCTTCAAGACTGAAAACAAAAAATTAGAACAATAGAGTCCAGGGTGTTTATTTCTAGTGGGAGCTACAGGGTCAGCCATGTTATGATCAATCTCCAAGTGGGATATGATATGTTGTGGAGTTTGACCAGTCCCCAAGTGGGAGATTGTTGTTATATGGAGCCTAATCAGACTTGAAGGTTAAATTTTCCTTACTTCTATCGGCGCGGTTTCCCCCCAAATTATTTAACAGGGTCAAGGGGTAGCGCCCCTTGTGGAGTCTAGGGGCAGCGCCCCTGGCGCACTCCCTGTCGCGATACAGGGTGGGGTTGAGCGGTAGTGCCCCCACGGGGGCTCGAGGGCAGCACCCCTGAAACCTCAAACAAATTTTATTATTTTATAAAGGTGTTAGGAGTTATTTTTTCTATTGGCCAACATAAAAAAACCCTATTTTGTAACCAACATAAAACTTGATAAAAGCAGCTAAGGGTTAGGGTTTCCGTTGATGTATTGTAGCATTTTGCAATGGTATTGAATTGCAAGGATTGTTGGTTGTAATTGGTTTTGATTTACTAGATAATAATATTGGACCCTTTGTTGATGGATGTAGCCTGAGTTTGGGTGAACCATGTTGAAACTTGTCTCTTGATGTTATTATTTCTATGTATTTTCATTCCTCTGTTTAATCTTTATTTGCATTTAATTGATATCTTCTACATGCAATCCTTAACAAAATAGTCTATCACTGAGGTGCCGGTTTTGATCAATCCTGACTATCTTTAAACTTTCTATATTTATTTGTTCACTTCCGAACACTCATGTGCGGTTGTCCTAACCCAGAAAAATAAGTTAGGGATGAAAGGCCTATTGCTTTCATGAGCTCCTTATTCAAAAATACCAAGGTGTGGTATCCTTATCTAGAGAAGCAGGCTTTCACATTGGTAAGAGTAGTCAAGATATTCAGACATTACATCCTTAGAAGCAAGATATTTGCAATTGTCCCAGACCAAGCAATGAAGTCTCTTTTGATGCAAAGCGAGTTTAGAGAGAGAAGGGGTAAATGGATGGCCATTTTGCAAGAGTTTGACCTGGAGATTCAACCAATGAAGCTTGTAAGAGGACAGGGACTATCCAAGACCATGGCTGAAGTTGATTCTCAGATTATTTGTTAGCAGTACACAGTTGGAGCCATTACCAATGATGAATGGTACAAATATATAGTATATTTCCTCTTGAACAAGTGCCTAGACAATTTGAAATTCACTCAGAGAAGAGCTCTCAGGCTAAGAAGTGCACATTTCATGATAAAGAATGCAACGTTGTTTAGAAGGAATTATGAAGGTGTCTACTAGAGGTGTTTGACATAATTAGAAGCCAAACAAGTTCTTCTAGAATTCCATGGCAAGTATGGTACTGAACATGGCTTGGGATATTCTATAGCACACAAAATACTTCGATCTGGTTACTATTGACCACATATCTTCTGGGATGCTCACCAACATTTTAGGACCTATCATAAATGTCAAACAACCACCTCTAGAGAAAGGAATCCTGCAATGTCGTTGCAACTAGTATATGAGGTAAGACCGTTCGCCCAATGGGTATTAGATTTTGTAGGTGTGATTAACCCAAATTTGTTTGCAGGTCACAAATTCATTTTGACTGCAATGTATTTCTACAAATGTTGGATAGAAGCTCATGCCTGCAAGAATTGCACCACTGAGGTGGTAATCAAGTTCCTCGAAGACAACATCATCACCACGTTTGGGATACCCTTTTCTCTGGTATGTGACAACGGCCCTACTTTTTCATCAGCTCAATTTATGCAATGGTCTTTCGAACACAAGGTAGTCTTAAAGTTCTCTTCAAACTATTACCCACAAGGCAATGGTGTGGTAGAATCTACAAATAAAAATTTGATTGATGTTATTAAGAAACTGCTTGAAAAGAACCCTAGGGATTGACATAATCAACTCAAGTTTGCCCTATGGGCAGACATAACCATAACTAAAGCATCTCTAGGAACTTCCCCATACCATCTTGTATACGGCTTGAACCCAGTCTTCCCAGTAAATTTCCAGATACTCGTCCTTCAGTTTATGAAGGAATTTTCAATTGATGAGGATAAAATAGAAGCTAGGCTCATGAACTTGTTAGGCCTAGAAGAAAAATGTGATGCATCCCTGCAACACTTCATCAAACACCAAGCGGTGGTCAAAATATGGTTTGACAAAAGGGCTAAGATCAAATCTTTTAGGATTTTAGACTTAGTTCTATTATGGGATAAAGCTAAAGAAAAGAAGGGTGACCACCAGAAATTTGAAAAATTGTGGCTTGGCCCTTACTAGATCTCTGAGATTCTTAGAGAAAACACCTTCAGGATCAACTCAGTAACTGGAGAACCTATCCCATTTCCTGTCAATGGATAGTTTCTCAAGCACTATTTTGGTCCCTAAAGCTATTGTCCTGCATTTTTGTATTCTTTCGTTGTTCATTCACCTATTGTCATCTTTTGTCCCCTTTTTGTCTGTGCGTGGGTCTATTTGTAAGGGTTTCTTCCTTTCTTCTGTTTGTACGTTTTCTTGTGGGTCCTTCTTGTCTTAAAGGAGAGGGTATGTGTGTAGTGTAATATCAAAGATGACTTGATCATGATCTTGCTATTAGTATTTTTTAGTGTATAATCAGTTGTTTCCCATTAAGTCTTTTGTTTACTTCTATTTATCATGAACCCTGGATACACAAAACCTTTATAAACAACCTGATTGTGGTGAAGATTAAGGGATAACGTAAGAGCTTACTACACTATCTACACTTGAACATTCACAATTAGCTTGGATCCAGACTTTGTAATGACCTTCGTCAAGTGAAAACCATCGTGATTATATTCCTTAGAATATTGGATTCATGTTCACCTAAGTATTATACAAGGTTTCATCCGAAGGTGATAAATTTTCAAATAACTTCTCATCAGGTAGATAGAAGAAGGCATTTTTCCACAACACAGTATAGCTTACATATCCAACACTCATGGGAGGAGCCTATATTCATGTTCAACTATGGATTAATCAACAAAAGGTTATTTTCCACATGATATAGGATATTTTTAGGTACTCCAAGATAACCCAAAGGTAGATGTTCAAACGTTCGATGACAGGTGTTAATCAAGATTGCTATCCAACAAGACTTAGAGATAACATATCTATCAAAATTCATACCTATGACAGGACATTGAACCTTCAATAATTCTCAGAATGGCGAAACAAATTTCACCCTCATGCTCCACAATTTTACACGTCAAAGATGACATCGAGAGGAGATTGTCCAGAAGTCTTTTTAGAATTTAAGAGTAACGTCATTCAGGTTTACAGAGACCATCATCAGTTAGAAGACCGACAAACAAGAATTGGCTAAGGTAACCATATTTGTTTGGGTTTATTGGATTAAGGTTTTTAATTATTTAAGTACCATCACTCCATCCACCTTACCATCTTCCCTTTTCAATCCCCACAAGGCATTTCTAGTACTTTGTTCGATCAACCCTGTTGCTAAAATATGTTGACTATCCCAAGTTCAAAATTTCATCCATTGCTAAGATAGTCTAAGAACATATAATGATTCCATCCCATCTCGGATATCATTCCAAACATTGAAATGAGGATGTCATTCAGGATAAAGAATTGCTAAGACATTCCTGGTTCTTATGGATACTTCGAATTAACATCAACAACAATAGGAAAGTTCCTTAAGAGGTAGCCTAAGTACCCTGTTCATTTGCATCCACTCATTCATTCATTCCATTCATCTTTCCCATCATACAAATCAATACCTCTCATAAAAGAGGGAAGCATTCAGGTCTTTTATGAAGATCTTTCACTGCCCACCCTCCATTTGTCTCATAATGTTCATCAACCCTGCTCCCCAAGCCAGTTTTCCCTAAGAACATTGAAAATCCTCATGAAGATGAATCCTTTCAGAGACGACCAACTTAGCTATTGAGACAATGCAAAGAAGCATAGGCCAAAAACATTATCTTCAATACAATGCCCATGCATACCTACTTAAATTGGATATTATAGAAGTACTCCCCGAGGAGTAAAACTTTTAGGTAGCCCAATTTGCAGGGAATTCACCATCAGATTTGAGCAAATATGGAGTAGCTCTCAGTTTAGGATATTTCAACTCTTTTAGGTCAAAACAAAAAAAATAAAGAAAAGGAAAAAGAAAAAATAGTACAGAGAAAATTATCCTCTAGTGAAAACCATAATATATGGTGCCTTGGGCAAGTACCATGATGAAAACCCTTTTATGGGCATCATGTGTAGAATATAATCATCAAGGAATAGCTTGACAAAGTGAGTTGCAAGGTTTTGGAACTAGGCGAAGCTTGTTGAAGGAAATGAATCACGTTCACACAATTGTAAGTTTCAAGTGTCGTCTTGCTGTTATTACCATAATTGTTGGTTTATGAGGTTTGTCATTTCAGTGTTCATCCTGTTAGAATCTGAAAAGATTAATAACCCAGAAAACTAGTGCAAAGAATAGATATTAAAACTATGAATGCAAATGATACGAAATCAAAATAGCAACACAGAGTTAGTCTCCAAGAGAGTAATGCAAATGCTAGAAGCAAAATAGCATTAAGAGGATGCAAAAGCAAAAGATACGAAATACAAGCCAGGTAGCATGCTTATATAGACTAGGAAGAGAGAGGAGGTGGCAACACCGACCAATGAGGAGCAACCATCTATCGGACTAAAGATAGCAAAGTATCTTCCCAAGATAGCTAATGGATGCTCACATGTAGGAAGGTGACACCTCGCAACTACTCACCTAATAAGACATGCTTTATTAACCTAAGCGAGATTAATAGAAGTGTAGGAAAAACCTAGGAATCTAGGAAAAATAAATAATCCATCTAGGAAATAAAAACCTACACTAACACCCCCCCATAAGCGAAGCTTAGGTGGATGTAGAAATGGGTCCCGGCAAATCAAGCCTGATGAGGTACCCATGTACATAAAATTCCCCCCCAAACAGAGAGAAAAGAGACCCCCCCAAAAGTAGAGAGAGTCAGGACTCCGAGTGAGAGGAAGAAGCCCCCCCAGAAGATGAAGCATCCCGCACCCCCAGCAAAGCTCGCAAATGAAGGAACTTGCTCTCAGTGAAGGGTTTGGTGAAGATATCAGCAACCTGCTCGGAAGTCGGACAGTAGCGAAGGTCGATGACGTGGCCATGGATGAGCTCCCGGATGTAGTGCATGTGGACCTCTATGTGTTTGGTCCGCTGATGATGGACCGGATTCCGTGAGATCTGAATAGCACTCTGGTTGTCACAAAATATGACTGATGGCTGTCTGATCTGGATACCAAACTCAGTGAGAAGATTCTGAAGCCAAATGGCCTCAGTAGAGGCATTCACAGCCCCCCGATACTCGGCCTCAGTAGAAGATAGAGCAATAGCAGATTGCTTCTTGCTCGACCAACAAACAGGACCTGAACCAAGTGAGAAGCTGTAACCTGAAGTAGACTTGCGATCCTGAGAATCGCCCGTCCAATCAGAATCTGTGTAGCCCACCAAGTCAAGCTCAATACCCGTTGCATAGTGAATCCCAAGACTGTGAGAACCCTGAATGTAGTGAAGGATCCGCTTGGCTGCTTTCCAGTGCAGCGCATGAGGCTCCTGCATGAATCGAGAGACCATGCCTACAGCATATGAAATGTCAGGTCTCGTATGAGTCAGATAAATGAGACTCCCAACAAGCTGTCGGTACAAAGTGCCATCAACAAATGGAGAAGAACACTGAGCCTCAAGTTTGACTCCAGAAAGAAAGGGAGTCAGAGCAGGCTTACAGTCAGCCATATGAAACCTCGAGAGCAAATCTAGAGCATACTTGGACTGTGTAATGGTGATCCCAGAAGAAGACTGGTAGATCTCAATCCCGAGAAAGTAATGCAACAAGCCCAAGTCAGTCATCAAAAACCTGTCATGAAGGGCAGTTTTGATAGCCCCAATGGTGGATGAAGAACTCCCTGTGATCAGCAAGTCATCAACATACAGAACCAGAAATAGGAGTGAATCATCCTGCTGCAGAATGTAGACATTGGGATCAGAATGGCACCGAGTGAACCCAACTGATAGAAGGAAGGAATCCATCTTGGCATACCAGGCCCGAGGAGCCTGTTTGAGGCCATAGAGAGACTTCCGAAGAAGGCACACAAGTGAAGAATCCTGAAGGAACCCCTGTGGCTGCTCCATGTAGATCTCCTCCTGAAGGTCACCGTGAAGAAAAGCACTCTTCACATCCATCTGGTGTACTTCCCAACGATTAGCTGCAGCAATGGCAAGAACAAGTCGGATGGAATTCATTCGAGCAACTGGCGCAAAAGTCTCAGAGTAATCAATCCCAGGAACTTGGGAGAATCCTCTTGCGACCAAGCGAGCCTTATACTTGTCAACCGACCCATCTGCTGCAAATTTTGTCCGATAGATCCACTTACATCGAACAAGTTTTCTTCCCTTAGGAAGAGGGACAAGATCCCAAGTGTGGTTCCTCATCAAGGAACTATACTCCTCCTGCATAGCTGTATCCCACTCAGGAATACCAGAAGCCTCATGAAAAGACTGTGGATCTGAGGCAGTAGCAATGAAGACATGTGGAACATCCTGGAACTGTGAACGAGTTCGCCTGGTGTCTGATGGATCCCCAACCCAATCACCGGCAGACTGCAAGGTCTGTCTAGCCCAAAGTGGACCGGAAGATGGAGAATCTGGAGGAGAAGCATCAACCTCTGAATGATGACTAGGAGAGGGAGGAGGTGAGTCCTCTGAATCGCTCTCTGCATCAGAAGTGGAGGTAGAAGACTGCTCAGGTGAATCTGACTCATCAGAAGATCTGTCATGTATCCCAAGTGACTCCAATGTCAAAGTAGAAGGAGTTGGAGAAGTGATAGAAAGTGAGCTTGAAGAGCCCTCCTCAAACTGAACACTCCTCTCGATGAACAACTCATGTGTAGTAGGGTGGAGCAACCGATAACCCTTCACACCATCAGGATAACCTACAAATATGCAAGGTCTGCTCTGCGGATCCAAGGCCTTGCGTTTCTCTGTAGGAATGTGGGCCCATGCAGGAGAACCAAAAACTCGAAAGTGCTTAACTGATGGTTTCCGACCGCTCCAAGCTTCAAAAGGAGTGACTCCCTTCAAGGCTCGGTGAGGAACACGGTTCTGGATGTAACAAGCACAGTTAATGGCCTCTACCCAATACTGTGGTGCAAGAGATCTGGAGTGAATCATGCAGTTCGCCATTTCCTTCAAGGACCTATTCTTCCGTTCTGCAACACCGTTCTGCTGAGGATTGTATGGAACTGAATGCTGCAAATCAATCCCCTCTGAAGTGCAAAACCTCTCAAACCGATGGTTGACATACTCACCACCATTGTCAGTGCGCAAAACTTTGATGGCTTTCCCAGATTGCTTCTCTACAAAAGTCTTGAAGTCTTGAAAATGGTCAAATACCTCTGACTTCTGTTTGAGAAAGTACACCCAAGTATATCGAGAAAAGTCATCAATGAATGTGAGGACATATCTAGCCCTGCTGAAAGAAGGATGCTGAAATGGACCAGCCAAATCACTGTGAACTAACTCCAGTATCTGTGAAGCTCTCCATGCCTTACCTTTGTCAAACTTTTCCTTAGGATGCTTACCAAGAATGCAACCTTGGCAAACACCACCTGAAAACTGAACTGAAGGCAACCCTGTGACCATGCTCTGCTGGTTGAGCTGCTGTAAGTAGCGGAAGTTAAGATGGCCAAACCGCTCATGCCATAATCTACTCACATCATTAGAATGAGTGAGCAAAACAGTCGAAGGAGGATCAGGAACAAAGTGAGAAAACAGATAGAGCCGTGACTGATGATCTGCTCTCCCAACTGCCACTGTAGAATCACTGTGCAACTCACGAATCTCCACTGAATCAGGAGTGAACTCAACCCGCTTGCCTGAACCTGTGTGAGTGATTTGATATACCGATAGGAGATTAGTTGATAATGAGGGCACACAAAGAACATCATGGAATGTGCCATCCCCCACATCAACAGACCCTCTCCCACACACCTCAACAGGAGTGTTATCACCCATCAAAATAGAAGGCATAGTACACGGCTCCAAGGATGCAAGTTCTTCCTTAGATGAAGCCATGTGGTGTGAAGCACCCGAATCAAGAACCCAAGTGGATGGTGAAGAAGCAACTGCAACAAGGGCCTTGCCCTTTCCTTTCCCCTTGCTGTTTTCTTTCGCCTTATTAGACCCCTCATTAGAACTCTGTTTGATAGACTCAGGAACACTGATATTATTCTTCTCAAGAATGTGTGTCAAGTGATCAATTTGTTTCTTCAGACATTTATGTTCATCATGACCAGGTCTTTTACAATAGGCACATTGGACCCTCTCTTTCTTAGGCTTGTCGCCCTTGGAATATTGGGTCTCATTAGTTGCTTTTGAAGCAACCGTTATCTGATCCTTCTTCTCCTTGCTATTCTTTTGTTTCTTATCCTTACTATTGTTGTTACTACTTTGTCCTTTCTGTTCTTTTGTGCCTTGATTGGCAGCCAAGGCATGTGACTTAGAGGACTTAAGAGTGCCCATCTGGATTAGCTTGTCCTGTTCCCGAGTGAGATTGACAGCAAAATCATCTAAAGATGGCATGGTGAATTGAGTACCAAGTGCACCCTTAGTAGCATAGAAAGTAGAAACAAACACAGAATATTCTGAACTTAGCTTAGAGAGAATACTAAGAATCAGTTGTTCATCTTTCTTTTCAATTCCACATTGTTTTAACTGCAGCCTTAGTGATTTCAATTTGGTGAAGAAATCCTGGATTGTGTTGAAATTGCCTGGACTTAAACTAATTAGTTCATTTTCCAACATATGACCCCTCATTGAATCTTGTGTGCCAAATAGTGTTTCTAGCTTTGTCCAGATTTCATTTGGTGTATTCAAAGACTCAATGTGAAAGAGCAAATCAGGAGAAACAGACAAACACAATGTTCCATATGCCTCATCACATTTGTTAAACCACTTAGGCTTATCTTCATCTTTAGCAGGTTCAGTTTCAAGTCCCATAGTTATCCTATTTAATCCAGCTTTCCTTAAGTGAATTGTCATGCGTGATTTCCACTCAAAGTAATTGTATGGAGTTAGGATGGGCAGATTTGTTTGATCCATGATGAAGAAATGCAGAGAAGAAGTGCTGAAAAGAAGAGAACCCAACCAAGACAACCCCCCCTTTTCACTCAATCAAAGAACCCCCCCAAGAAAATATGATTTGGCACTTTATATTAGTGCGTTTACAACTACCACTAGCAACAAATACTAAGTGGTTTTGATTTCAATGCATTACAAAACTCTCATGAAGAGCATATGCTGAAAATACAACTTTGGCATAATATCCAGAGAAATAAACAGCACCACTGCAATCTACTCAAAAAATCATGCACTTTCAAAAAAAGAATCGCCTCGATACGAGGTCGTATGTGAAAGTTATGATCCTCCGAAGTTCCCAAAATGAGAACCGTGCAATGTCACGACTGAGAATCTGCAATTTCTGAAAAATCTTGGCATCAAAATCAAAAAACGACTACACTAGTGCATAGAGCACGAAAAAATAGCCAAAATCAAAAAAAATTTCGTGGGAAAAGGAGTCCGTATGAGCAAGAACGGAGCATTTGAAAACTGTCTTCAGAACTGCAGCTGCCAACGGAGAGGGGTCCTGCTGTAGCTTTCTGAGCGCGTTTTTGCAAAATATACAGACTGCATGCAAAAACAGAAAGATACCTAGATGGTTTTTCTGTGTTGCGAACAAAACCCAGAAGGCGTTTTTCTTGCAAATGCACAGAAGATGTTGCTCCAGTGTAAATGGAACACCTTTAGCTACAAAAAACGACCCCAGCAACCAAAAAACAACATGCAAAGGTTGAATCAGATGCTAGAACCTGCAATATTGATTCAAAGGACCAAATATGCAAGCTGGTTGTCAGATTTGAGCTTGAAACCCCGGTTCCGCAACTGTGTATGACGATCTCCGATTTCGGTGAAATGAGAGTCAAATCTGACTTTCTCAAGCCTCCTGGACGCGTTGGAACAGCCAAAAATGCTGCCAGTATAACCAGAAATGCTGCAATCACCCAGATTTCATAAAACACATGTGCAAACCCCAGAGATTAAAAAAGTTTCCGTCAAACTTTTCTGATTCTCAAGATCATCCGAAGATGCAAGAGAAGAGCATACTGGGTTTTTTGAAAACCTGCAATAAGATTTATTAGCCCCCCCCAAATCTCTCAAATATGGAAACTAAAATCTACTCTTGCACATAGAATAGCTCTGATACCATGTTAGAATCTGAAAAGATTAATAACCCAGAAAACTAGTGCAAAGAATAGATATTAAAACTATGAATGCAAATGATACGAAATCAAAATAGCAACACAGAGTTAGTCTCCAAGAGAGTAATGCAAATGCTAGAAGCAAAATAGCATTAAGAGGATGCAAAAGCAAAAGATACGAAATACAAGCCAGGTAGCATGCTTATATAGACTAGGAAGAGAGAGGAGGTGGCAACACCGACCAATGAGGAGCAACCATCTATCGGACTAAAGATAGCAAAGTATCTTCCCAAGATAGCTAATGGATGCTCACATGTAGGAAGGTGACACCTCGCAACTACTCACCTAATAAGACATGCTTTATTAACCTAAGCGAGATTAATAGAAGTGTAGGAAAAACCTAGGAATATAGGAAAAATAAATAATCCATCTAGGAAATAAAAACCTACACTAACACATCCTTGATGGATTTAAACGTAAGACTTTCAAGAAATTGAGGGTTCTATCCTCCAAAATGCTTATAGAATTTTCCCAGTTGAGTCACCATTTGTTATGCCCTGCATAATCGCCCATCTTTGAGACAGATTGGGACCCCCTTTCTATCTTTTTGTTGTCTTTGGCTTGAGTGTCATTCCTCTTATGATCTTGCATCATTCTTTCCCTCTTGAACTTCTAGGAGTTTTGGTGTTTTTGCCTTAAAAACTTAGGTTTTTAAGTTCCTTTGTGTGTTAGTCTGAAAAACTTAGCTTTTTTAAGTTTTCTTGTTGGGACTTGAAAGTTCTTTCCCTCCCGGACTCCCAGGTTCTTGGGCCTATCTTGGTTCCCGGGACCAAGTTTTGTAGACCGATTAGGACTCCAGGTCCCGATCATCTTTTTGGACTGATTGAGACCTCGAGCCCCAATTGAATTCTTGACCTCGTGCGCCCATCATCTGTTGGACCCCCTCCCCCTATGGTCCTTTTTCTTCTTCGGCCTCACTCCCGACGAGTCCTGTCGGGATGGTGAGGCCCTGTCATCCTTTTGGCCATCGATCCGTGGAACCATTTTAGTTCTGCGCTCTTGCCCCAACTACCCCATTAATCGCGGTCTAGGGCTTATATAATCAGGGTATTCAAGGGCTTTCATAGCTCTTTATCCCTCATTTATGTGATGTTTTCTTCTCTCCCTACCTATTGCACTCACAGTCAAAGCATTTAAAGCCTTTTGCGGCTGCAAGTCCATAATTCAAAGGCGTTGTGTTCATTTGTGTGTGTTTGAGTGAGGTGCCGGACGTGTTCTTGCATTTTCCTGCCTTCTCGCTTGGCTTCCCCGAGAATTCACATGCTAGGTAGGGTTTTGTTTGTTGTTAGTTGCATTCTTTTGTTTCTTTTTTGTTGTTTCATCGTTGTGATTTCTTTTGTTTGTCATCTATTGTTTTAGTGTTAGTGGTAGTCTTTGTTCTGGTTTTTTTTGTTTTAATCACTTTCTAGTTATTATATTAGGTTTAATTTCCTGCTTTCTTGTTTTCTAGGATTTGTGTTTAGTGTAGTTTAGATTTAATTTCAATAAGTGGACCAAATTCTACATCAAAGTAGCCAAAACTTTAGGATTTAGACCCCAATTCGCAAAATTAAAAAAAACCCTTTCGGGCCTCGCACTCTATTTTTCAAAACTGTTAGTTTTCACTAAAACGTAGGCCCAATTAGGACCTCAGGCCCTGATTGGCCCTTCAGACTTGAATTTGCTATAGGTTCCAAAACCTATTTTTTTGTCGCTCCCCGTAAGCTGTTAAGTGACAAGTGTTCAGGGTTCCTTTAGGACTTCGAGTCTGGAAGGGTTTGTTAGCCTATAGTCCCAACAGGCTCCAAAACCCAAAATATCCTTGTGGCCGACCAAATCAAAAATTTGTTCAACTATTGAGAGAACCTTTCGAGGCATCAGGCCCCTAAAGGCCTTTCGACTCACAAGCTTAAAAGTGCCCAAAACCAGTTCTAACCCTGTAGCCCACAATCTAGTCTCAAGGTCCTTTCGAGTCCTTGGATCCCAAAAGGCCTTTCTTTAACCTTTTAAATGATTCCAAAGCTGGTTTTTACCTTGCAACCCGTCATCCACTTATTATGTCCATTTCAACATTTTAGACCTACAGTGACCTTTTGATCCTTTTTACAGCCTTAGCGCCTCTTGGGCATCAAAACCAAATTCCACCCATTACCTCGGGACATGATTAAGACGATGGGCCTGCAAACAAAATATGACCTAGGGACCAAATGTCTGACTTGGTCCTGAAAACCTGCGTGAACACAAAAACCCTTAGAATGCTTAGAATTTAGTGGTCCCTTTCGATTTTTCTTAAGTTTTTACACATCCTTTTTCTCGTGCAGGCCAATTAGATGTCTGAAGAAGAAGTTTCCAACCATCCAAGTGAAGAAACATTGTCTGGGTCCAAGTCTGTAGAAGAAGTTGACTTAGAAGGACAAGGGACGAAAGAAACACAATCCTCCAAAAAGCCAGCTAAGAAGAAGAAGAAGAAGGAACTACCCATCACAATGAAATACCAATTTCAAGGGGTACCAAAGGAGTCAAAGTTCAAGAATGAACTTATGAACACAATGGATATTGAACTAGGTCACATTGATCTAGAAGTTTTCAAACATGACACATTTGGGGACAATGTTACTCTAAGAGAAAAGAAGGTTCCTCAATTTGGCTTAGGATACATTGCATGTTTTCCACCCACAGTCTAATGCCCTGAGCTGATTCTTACCTTTGCTCATCATTATACCACTGATGAGAGGAAATGCTATGACTCCAGTGGGAACCTTCTCCTTGATATTACACCAGAAATGATTAGAATGGTCTTTGACTTACTAGTGTATCAACAAGATGACATGTTGTCAATGGCTGATGCACTTAAGGCATACAATCAAGATGTCACTAGAAATAAAGGCTAACTAGCATTGGTTAGCCAAGAAGAAGAAGTCTACTTCTAAAGTCCTAGGGAGATTGACTAGGTTAGACTTTCAGGGGGACGTGTCAGATGTGATTACATTGTTAAGCAGAGCATTTGGGAGAGAGGAATCTAGGACCTATGAAACTTGGATGTTTCAATATATTTGTTTTACTCTTAAAGGAGATGTCAAGCTAGATTGGGCTCAAATGGTTTCATATAATATACACTCTTATCTAATGTCAGTAGTACAAGTGAAGAAATTTTATATGACATCATATATTGTGTGGCTAGCTACTAGAGTAGGGAACTTTCTTAGGTTGACCACTATGGGAGTAAGAGGAGAGGCTCTGGGATAAAGTAAAATTTGGGAGTTTTCTCCCCAGTTGGAGCTAAAGCAGGCAACGAAACATTTCATAAGAGTTAATTATGCATTCATGTATGTTATCATTCTACAACTAATAGGAGACCCTGCTTTCTGAATGTCCTCAAAAGCAATGGACCTTATCAAACCACGGGGACAACAGTTCATTCAATTTCCCAAGTCCACATACATAAGAGTAGCAGGCTTTGGGAGAGCTCCATTTTTGCTTTCGAGACACTGTAGTGACAAGATCATTTTGATGGAGTTTTCTCAGAAAATTAGTGAAGTCCACTTGAAACTCTCTAGAAAGCATAAGTTCAGTGTCAAGTATCCATTTTTTCTTGGTTTCTATGAGCGTCCTTCCATCATTATAGCAAAACAAATAGCTAAAGAGAAAAATGCTCTAAATTTGAATGTCTATGAGCCCAGGGAAGATTTTGACCCTGTTGGCAAACTTGATCAACTTTTCCTGACTATGGGTTTCAAACACAAACATTCTTTGGAAGACTTATGGGCAAATTGGCAAGATGAGTTTGAGGTAAGGAAAAAGCAATATACTAGGCTCACTTCTTTTCAATTAAGAGAATTTGAAATAAGAGAGGACATACCAGAGGAATTTTCTGATGATGGTGTGGTTTTGGATCCAGTATATCAAGTAGCTTTTGTTGATGAAAATCCATTGGATCCAATTAACTGGTCAGAGAAAGAGGAGAATTCCATCAGGGAATTTAGTAATTATGTTATTCAAAGGAGTATATAGTGGTTAGAGCCAAGGCTAAGAAATTTTGTACCACCAGCTCCGCATACTAGGAAAAGAAACAAGGTCCAAGCTTCATCTTTGGGTCTCCATCTTGTAAAAGGCAGAAGACACAGGGTAAGCCTCCAAAAACTACAAATTTTGGGGTGTCTTTAGAAGACGCTTCTCCTAAGGATGTACTCAAGGTAGTACAAGAAAAGTTGGCCGAGTCTTCAATGATGTATAAAGAGGGTACAATAGGCATTACATCTAGTATTGGATCAAGACCAATGGCCCAAGTTATACCTCCTAGGGATGCTATTGGACAAACAAGTGAAGGGAAACAAATTGTTGAAATAGAAACATCACAGGAAACCTTTAGTATGGTCATATTCCCACCTCCATCTTCGTAACAACAAGCTGAAATTGAATAGACAGAGCAACAACTACCCGAGGAAGAGAGGGTTACTGAAGAAGACAAGAATGTTAATGAGAAAGGAGAAGTCCTCGATGAGGAAGTACCTGAGGGAGAACATGGACAACAATCTGAGGGGCAACAAAACATTCCTTTTGAAGAAGAAGAGGAAAAAGAAGAAGAAGTGGATAGGAGTAAATAGAATATTCCTTTAGAGGAAGAGAGAGAAGAAGACATTGGTGAAGAGCATGTGCTCACAGAGTAGGAACAATAAGAACTTATCAATGCTATTGAGAAGGGAACAAGGGACAATGTTAAGTCTCCAAAAACCACAGATGAGCCACCGCATCAAAAGTAGAAACAAGAAATCAGAATAGGTGAGTAGTGTGATCAACAACAACAATAGATACCACAAAATCAGCTTGATCAGACTCTATAGGCTCCAGTTGCAACTTCATGGCTGAATTTGAACTTAGGTAAAAGGCAACAAATTGTTTCAAAGCCATTGAGTTTTCAAGAGATGATTGCTGAACTGGAGAAAGATAAGCTGAAGAAAAGGGCTAGGACTTTGTCAGCTATTCACACCAATGACCAAGGGGAAATAATTGCATAAGTCACAACCCTGATAACTGATAAAGATGATAGGGATCTGCAGGCTGAAGATTATCAGATTACAAGGGTGAATTTAGGTAAGCAGACCCGCGTTGAAGAGATTGTTTCTTTTGATTCTACATACACCACTATTAAAACTAGGATGCAAAAAGATAAATAGGCCAAGGACAACTTGAAATTGCAATTACATCAGATGAAGGAATTTGTCAAGGGTCTTGTTACTTGAGTATCTCAACAGCCAACATCCACTAGTGTTCCAATTTTAATGACTAAGCAAGAAGTAGACAATTTGCAGGCAATGAAAGAGAAATCCTCTGTCCCGTATAGGTGGATAGTCAAGTTTTTGGATGAATCTTTTAGCATCTTTGATAAATATTTTCCATTTTATGAAGAGTCATGTCGGCTTGAGAAGGAAATTGAAGATTTTATAGAAAGTCATAAAAGGGAAGATAGGGGGTTAGAAAGGGTTTTGAAAACTTTGAAACTGATTGGGGCAATGAGTGAGGAGGAATTGATAAAATTAGATATTCTATAGGATGAGGAACCTAGTTTTGTTGATGAGTGTATAAAGATCACATAGTATAAGATTGAGCAAATAGATGAATATCGCCCTGCATTAATCACACTACAGCAGGACATCTTTACATATATTGTTATTTTTGAGACTTTTGTCAAAGTGAATGTGGGCCCAAATATGTACTCTCATAATAGACACAGGTTGGAATCCTTGGATTAAGTGAAGGAAGTCTATAAAAAGGAGATGGGTGATTTGTATCAGGCTCCAAGTTTCAACAAAAATAAGTTTGTGGAATCCAAGGCTCACTTCAAGTTGGCATTGGTAGACGTTAGCAAGATGGAGAAAAAGTGTGAATGGGTTGTCCAACGTTTGAAAACTTTTAGATTCAGGTGTAAGTGGTTAGACGACCCTAATGTGGACAGAGTGGAGCGGCTTCTTTTAAATTTTGTTGAGTACAAGAAGGCTAAATCTATAGCAGGGGCGTCTAGTTCCCACTAAGTTCACTTTGTGGACTTAGTCAATTTTGATATTTGAAAGAAATTGTAATAAAATATTTTTTTAAAAAGGGACTCACTATTTTTATAAAGTGGTCCCTATAGAAATCTTTCTTATTTCTTTTTATATTTTTTGAGTTGAAAAGTAAACTTGGAAATGGACATCCAAAAACAATTCTATTTTTGAAAATGCTTTTTGGGTTGCACGAGGTTGGTGATAAAAACAATGACAAAAGGTATTGCATGTAGTTTTAAACTGTTGTAATTGTTCTTTTGAAGTGCCTATAAAAGGGAGGGACTCATTTTGTTCAAGGGTCTGAAAGTTGAAGAATTAGGCTGTCGGTCCACATTTTAGTTTTCTAATCTTTTCAGCAATTAGCAATTTTTACTGTATTTTAGCATAGAGAAGGTGGTTCCTTCTGGAAACATATCCGTATTTTTGGTCTTCGTGTTGGATCTACTTTCTTGTATTGAAGTTCAAAGAGGTTAATACAAGATGGCTGTCAATTCCGTGGGATCTTTCTTCATGTTTCTGGTGTAGTACATTGAACTCATTCTTTACTTCCATATTTATTCAAGAAAATTCTGAAATATGTGCTTTAAAATTATGAATTTATTTATGATTTGTGTATGAAATATAGTAATTAGAAAATACAATTTTAATCATATCAATTTGGGAATCTTTTGATTGTGGCACCATAATATGAATGATTGGGTTTTAAATAAAACTAATTTTAATATTGTGGTTAATGAATTTCTTGGATAAGTGTGTTGATACAAAGTTTGAAATTTGGTGTGTTGCATCATTTACTTCTTGTTCCCGTGCAATCTTTTGATCTTTCTTTCAAAACAACAATAGATAGATTAATTTATTCTCGGTTTGGATGAATAAATTGAACAACCAAGTCCCCTTGTGAACTGTCCATATCAACCTTGTGTTTGCGCAACATAGTTGTGACCCAACTCCTGAGACCTTGGGGATTGTTGATTCTCTTTTGAATTTGTAGTCCTTTTAGGAGAGGTAAGTTGAATCTCACCTTGCCTGTGTTGCATGCATGTGATAAACGTACCATCAACAAAACTGACACTAGAAGGAGGGCCTTGAAACCTTTTAGATCTTCAAACTGGAGCATATTAACTCTTTTTTCTCTGAGAGATTTAGGAGAATCCTAAGATCTTCACATGGGAAGGGAGATTTCTTTGAACTAGGATTTCCAACTAGAGCAAGAAGCATGAGAGGAAGACATAACAATCAACCCCTTGCCCCTCCACCAAACTAGCAACCTATAGCAAATCCCCTGGTTCACCTGTTCCACCTCCACCAATGGCCTTCTTTGCTGCAAAAAATTCTCCTCTAGGGACTGTACTAGGAGAAATCCATGAATTACCTAGGAACCCAAAAAAGTTTTGCACTAAGTACATTTATGGCAAAAGAAAAACTGTTGAGGAACATATACAGGCTTTCAAAGACGCTATGATTCAATTGCAAATAACTCATTAGGATGTGGTCTGTAGGTTGTTCCCCTATCCTTTAGGAGACTTTGCGTATAGTTGGTACCTTTGTCTACCGTCAAATTCAATCTCATCGTGGAAAGAATTAGAGACAACCTTCATTAACCAATTTCAAACATATGTTGACCCGACTGTCCTTTACCATCAATTCGCCACCTACAAAAAGGAACCGAATGAACCTGTAATAATGTTTAACACCATATTTCAAAGGATGTACAAGAGATTAGCTACCCCCTACACAATAGTAGAAGATGCAGCCATTCAGATCTATTTGAAAGTAGTTGATCCCCTAACTAGTCTATTCCTTAGAAGAACTCAAACCCCAGCAGATATAGACACTCTCACCAAAACATACAAACTAGATATTGAGCTGCAACATCAAATGGATCCCTCCCCTTGGGGAATTGGTGGTGCTAGGGTACTTAGGAGGATCAAACCAATTGCCTGCAATAAATAATGCTCTCACCAATAACATGCCTTATTTGAATCCGATACCCTTGGCTATGCATCAGCCCACAAACCAAACATTTGTTGCACCTGTGATCACATGGCCTAACCTGAACTAGAATAATTATCAATTGCCTGTGGCTAACAATAAAAACTCATTTTTTGAGAAAATTGTTACTCAGGTAAATCCAAGCAGTGTCCAATCCAATGCATAGGTAAATCAACCAAATGTTGGTTAGAATATGCACTTGACATCACAAATAGAAGCCCTCAAGAAGACTTTGTCCCAAGTATACAAATGAACTCACCCAGTTCAGAATGAATCCTCCACCACTCAAAATCAGAACAACTTTCAAGCTCAAAACAATTTCTAGAATTAGAACCAAAATTATAATTAGAGACCGTTCAATAGACAGTGGAACATAAGACCTAACAATGGGGGAGTAACTAATTCAAGAAATGGGTCAAATGAAGGGAATCATGGTAACACAAATACATCTAGCACCGTGAACATGCTTGAGTTGAATCGTATGGTTAAATGGTGTAGGCTGCATGACACAATAGATCATTCAGAATTAGATTGCCCTCAGATGGAAAAGATGGCCAGAATTGCATAGGCAGATTCCTAGTCATCTTGTAGCACAATTCAGGAAAATAGTAACACTATAAACATAGCCATGGTTTTAGACACTTACGTCTTTCCTTTCGAAGAAGACAATGAGCCATCTAATGAAACCTATGAGGTTCGATCTATTCAGCAAGGGAAGAATAATTATTTCTTAAGGAATAAGGCCCAGGGCCCGTTTACTACTGATATACCTCCAAGTAATGAACCTACACCACCTAATCCTAAAGCCACTAACAACCCCGTGCCACCATGAAGCTAGCCTAAGGTATAACAGAGGCCAAATCCAGTGATACTCACAAGACCTCGGGTAGCTTCAAATCTAAGATATGACATAACCGAGGCTCTCAAGAAAACTAAGTCCAATATGTTGATCATTGATGTTCTTCAGAATTGTCCCACTCAGAGAGAAGCTTTGATAAAATTCCTAGACAAACATACTCAGTTTAAAGAGAAAGCAAAAGTAGTGGCTATCACAGATGCTTATACCGCAATGTATGGGGGGAAGTTGGACTCCCCTCCATTTCTCCTTAGTGTTAAGATCTTTGGGAATAATTTACATAACTGTTTGGTGGATTTTGAAGCATCTAGAAATGTGATGCCTTATTTAATATGTCAAAAGTTGGGGATGACACCAACTCCCACGTGATACAACTGGCCAAAATAGAAGTAAGTGTGATAGATGAACTCAAGGATGTGCATATCTAGTTAGTATCCGATCCTAGAATTCAACAACACATTAACATACAGGTGGTAGACATTCCTAAAATATATGGAATGTTGTTAAGCAGAGACTGGTCTAAAAGCTTGAACAGATACTTTGCTACTAATTTTTCACATCTATGGCTACCATGGAGGGGAAACCAAAACTAGATCACAATCGAGAGTGAACCCAAGTTAAAACACATGATAACATAACACAACCATCATAGCTAAGTTGCTTATATTGAAGTTGAACCAAGGGTTTACAGGGTGGACGCAATCTTGACTGATCTCGTGTTCTCTCAAGACACCATAGGCACTAGGGAAACTAGAGGTGTTCGTTATATTCCAAATGTGAGCAATTTGTTCAGAAATTAGAAATAAATTAGGCTTTACTGGAAGAAGACATAGACATCAATGATTTACTACTCCCTAATTGGTGTTAGATCCATGAGTGCACTCATTCAAAATCAACATTTGAGTATGTGCTGCTGTGGTGAAGTACCTTTACAAGAAACAACATCTAGAGCCCTCATCTATGGATGCAAGTACCTCATGCAACACATCACTTCTAATCAGACAAGATAGCACCAAAGAAATAGTTAGCATGTATACTAATCAACAGACAGGACAAATAGGTGTTGTACATGTAGATGGACAACCTAATGCTACTGTCATGGATACGTTAGGGGTGAATCCAACTGACAAAACCTCCTGAAAACATAGTCAGGTAGATGTTACCCAAGCCAAGGAAGACTTAACTGTCCTAATTGAAGAAGTATACTCTTCAGAAGAAAGTGAAGAGGAACCAAACTTGATCGAGAAGGAATCAAATTAGGTTGAAGAAAGACTAAGTATAAGGAAAGAAGAACCAAATTCCCCTACATTAATGACTAAACAGGTATCTGTGCAACAAGATCATAATGGAAAATCCACTAATGGGTCATCGACGTCATAGCAAGATCATATATGGACCTTAAGATTCAATAGCTCCCATTCTAAACAAGGAGCTAGAGAAGGAGTAGAATTGGTAAGCCCAAAAGGAAAATCCTTTCGAGCATCTTATTGATTACAACTCCACTGTACCAACAATATTACTGAGTATGAAGCCTTGATTCAAGGTTTGATTTTTTCCCACAAGAAGGGGGTACAATGCCTCAAAGTACAAGGAGATTCTGAGTTGGTAGTAAGGAAGGTAAGAGGTCAATATGCATGCCATGATAAGAGGCTGGTGACATATAGGAACAAGGTATGGAGTCTTATAGAAGACTTCATTACTTTTGACATAAAACTCATCCTGAGGAGAAAGAATCACATTTTGGATGCACTCGTAGTAGCTACTACACTTTGAAACCTATGACTCATTCAAGGTTGAAGAGATTTTCTATAGAACTAGTACTAGAACTGGTAGTACTGGATAACGTGAGGAATTTCCAGGTCTTCCAAGATGACCAACATATCCTAGATTTCATGACTAGTTCAGGAGTTTTTGAAGGCCAAACTGTGGTGAATTTGATAGAGATCCCTTCGAAGAAGATAATGAAGGAGTAATTAACCTAAAAACCAAAAACATACCAAAAGGTATGGTTGTACTAGAAAGGATCTCTTCGAATCAAATCCAAGAGCCAAGTAGAAAATACCTTCTAATTCAGAAGGTGGTGAGTATGAAACTTACAACCTAGGAGAAGCCAACAATGAAAGGAATGTTTTCATAGGGTAGACCTGTCGAAGTAGAGAAAGAGAAGATATTATCCAAGCATTGAAAGACTATCGAGACATCATTGCTTGGGGGTATGAAGATTTGAAAACATTTGACACTTCCATCGTCACTCATACAATCCCATTGAAACCAAACATAAAACCGTTTTGATAGAAGCAAAGGCCAGTCAACGCTTTAATTGAACCTCTAATTTTCTAAGAAGTACAAAAGTTATTGGCTTCCAAGATCATCTTTCCGGTGAGACATTCCACATGGGTAGCAAATCTAGTGCCAGACAGAAAGAAAAACTTGGAAATCAGATTGTGTGTAGACTTTTGAAATCTAAACAGAGCATATGAAAAGAATAACTATCCCCTCCCATCGCTGGACAAGGTATTGCAAATCGTGTACGACTCTCAAATGATGTCTTTCTTGGATGGATATTCTAGATACAATTAGGTCCTAGTGATGTACAAAGATAGGATGAAGACTGCCTTCACCACGAAATGGGGAACATTTGCATACAGGAGGATGCCCTTTGGTTTAATAAATGTTGGGGCTACTTTTCAAAGAGCAATAGAAATGGAATTCATTGATTTAGTTGGTAAGTGCATCATCATCTATATGGATGACCTTACAATATTTTCCAAAGATCAGAGCAATCACGCTGCGGACCTAAGGAAGATATTGGAAAGATGTAGAAGGTATGGTATCTTGCTTAACTCAAAGAAGTCCATTTTTGGAGTCATAGAAGAAAAGTTATTGGGTCACATCATATCTAAAGAGGGAGTTTCTATCGACCCAGAGAGAGTGGAATCTATTTTGAAATTACCTATGCCAGGTAGCAAAAAGGAAATGAGATCTTTCTTTGGGAAGATAAATTTTGTACGAAACTTTATAATAGGGTTTGCTGAGATCATGAAACCATTGAATGACATGATGAAAAAGGAAGAAAAGATAGAATGGAGTATAGAAGATAAATCTACATTCACTTAGATAAAATAGTCTATCACTGAGGCATCGGTCTTGATTAGTCCCAAGTATTTGAAACCTTTCTATATTTATTCGTTCACTTCCGAACACTCATGTGCGGTTGTCCTAACCCAGAGAAAAGATGTTGGAGATGAAAGGCCTATTGCTTTCATGAGCTCCCCATTCAAAAATTCCAAGGTATGGTATCCTTATCTAGAGAAACAGGCTTTCGCATTGGTAAGAGTAGTTGAGAAATTCAGACATTACACCCATAGAAGCAAGATATTCACAATTGTCCCAGACCAAGCGGTGAAGCCTCTTTTGATGCAAAGCAAGTTGGGAGAGAGAAGGGGCAAATGGATGGCCATTTTGTAAGAGTTCAACCTAGAGATTCAGTCTATGAAGCTTGTAATAGGATAGGGACTGTCCAAGACCATGGCTGAAGTTGATTCTCAGATTATCCGTTAGCTACACGGTTGGAGTCATTACCAATGATGAATGGTACAGAGATATAGTATATTTCCTCCTGAACAATAAGTTACTAGACAATTTGAATTCCACCCAAAGAAGAGCTCTCAGGCTAAGAAGTACACATTTCATGATAAAGAATGCAATGTTGTTTAGAACGAATTATGAAGGTGTCTATTTGAGGTGCTTGACATAATTACAAGCCAAACATGTTCTTCAAGAATTCCATGGCAAGTATGGTACCAGACATGGCTTGAAATATTCTACAACACACCAATACTTTGATCTGGCTACTATTGGCCACATATCTTCTGGGATGGTCACCAACATGTTAGGACCTCCCATATATGTCAAACGACCGCCTCTAGAGCAAGGAATCCTGCAATGCCGTTGTAGCTAGTATATGAGGTAAGATTGTTCGCCCAATGGGCATTGGATTTTGTAGGTGTGATTAACCCAAATTCATCTGTAGGTCACAAATTCATTTTGACTACAACAAATTAATGCACATGCTGGATAGAAGCTCATGCCTACAAGAATTGCACCACTGAGGTAGTAATCAAGTGCCTTGAAGACAACATCATCACCAGGTTTGGGATACCCTTTGCTCTAGTATGTGACAACAACCCTACTTTTTCATCAACTCAATTTGTGTAATGGTCTTTCAAACACAAGGTAGTCTTAAAGTTCTCTTCAAACTGTTACCCACAAGGTAATTGTGTGGAATAATCTACAAATAAAAATTTGATTGTTGTTATTAAGAAACTACTTGAAAAGAACGCTAGGGATTGACATACTCAACTCAAGTTGGCCTTATGGGTGGACAAAACCATAACTAAAGCATCTCTAGGAACTTCCCCATACCAGCTTCTATATGGCTTGAACCTAGTCTTCCTGGTAAATCTCTAGATACCCATCCTTCAGTTTATGAAGAATTTTCAATTGATTAGGATAAATTAGAAGCTAGGCTCATGAACTTGTTAGGCCCACAAGAAAAATGTGATGCAATCCTAGAACACTTTGTCAAACACCAAGTAGTGGTCAAAAGATGGTTTGACAAAAGGGCTAAGATCAAAGCTTTTAGGATTTCAGACTTAGTTCTATTATGGGATAAAGCTAAAGAAAAGAAGGGTGACCACCATAAATTTGAAGAATTGTGGCTTGGCCCTTACCAGATCTTTGAGTTTCTTAGAGAAAACACCTTTAGGTTCAACTCATTAATTGGAGAACCTATCCCATTGCCTGTCAATAGACAGATTATCAAGCACTATTTTGGTCCCTGAAGCTAATGTCCTACATTTTTGTATTATTGCAGGTTAGGAGTCTTTCGTCGTTCATTTGCCTGTTATCATCTTTCATCCCTTTTGTTGTCTATGTGTGGGTCTATTTGTTAATGTTTCTTCCTTTCTTTTGTTTGTGCGTCTGCTTGTGGGCCCTTGCTGTCTTAAAGGAGAGGGTCTGTGTGTAGCGTAATATCAAAGACGACTTGATCAAGATCTTGCTGTTAGTATTTTTCAGTGTATAATCACCTATTTCCCATTAAGTCTTTTGTTTACTTCTATTTCTCATGAGCCTTGGAAACATAATACCTTTATAAACAACCTAATTATGGTGAAGATTAAGGGATAACGTAAGAGCTTACTACACTATCTACACTTTAAAATTTGCAAGTTAGCTTGGATCCAGACTTTGCAATGACCTTCGTTAAGTGAAAACCATGGTGATTATATTCCTTAGAATAGACGATTCATGTTCATCTTAGTATTATACAAGGTTTCATCCAAAGGTGATAAATTTTCAAATCACTTATCATCAGACAGAGAGAAGAAGGCATTTTTCCACAGCACAGTATAGCTTACATATCCGACACTCATGGGAGGAGCCTATATTCATGGTCAACTATGGCTTAATCAGCAAAAAGGTTATTTTCCACATGATATAGCATATTTTTAGGTACTCCAAGATAACCCAAAGGTAGTTGTTCAAACATTCGATGATAGGTGTTAATCTAGATTGTTGTCCAACAAGACTGAGAGAAAATATCTATTAAAATTCATACTAACGACAGGACATTGAACCTTCAATAATTCTCAGAATGGTGAAACAAATTGCATCCTCGTGCTCCACAATTTTGCACGTCAAATGTGACATCGAGAAGAGACTGTCCAGGAGTCTTTTTAGCATTCAAGAGTAATGTTATTTAGGTTTATAGAGACTGGTAGCAGTTAGAAGACCCATGACCAAGCATTTTCTAAGGTAACCATATCTGTCTGGGTTTATTGGATTAAGGTTTTCAATTGTTGTTACCATCACTCCATCCACCTTACCATCTGCTCTTTTCAATCCCCACAATGTGTTCCTAGTACTTTGTTCGATCAACCCTGTTGCTCAAATCTGTTGACTATCACAAGTTCAAAATTTCATCCATTGCTAAGATAGTCTAAGAACATATAATGATTCCATCCATTCTCAGATATCGTTTCAAACATTGAAACGAGGATGTCATCCAGGATAGAGAACCGTTAAGACATTGCTAGTTCTTATGAATACTTCAAATTAACATCAACAACAATATGACAATTCCTAAAGAGGTAGCCTAAGTACCCTGTTTGTCTGCATCCACTCATTCTTTCATTCCATTCATCTTTCCCATCATACAAATCAATACCTCTCATAAAAGAGGGAGCATTTAGGTCACTTATGAAGATCTTTCACTGCCCACCCTCCATTTGTCTCATATTATTCATCAATCCTGCTCCCCTAAGCCAGTTTTCCCTAAGAATATTGAAAATCCTCATGAAGATGAATCCTTTCAGAGATGGCCAACCTAGCTAGTGAGACAATGCAAAGTAGCATAGGCCAACAACATCGGCTTCAGTACAGTGCCCGTTCATACCTACTTAAATTGGATATTGTAGAAGTACTCCCCGAGGAGTGAAATTTTTAGGTAGCCCAATTTGTAGGCAATTTGCCATTAGATTTGAGTGAATATGGAGAAACTCTTAGTTTGGGATATTTCAACTCTTTCAGGTCAAAACAAAGAAAAAATAAAGAGACACTATATGGATTCATGGTTGTTGTCATTGATGGCAACAAAGGTCATTCCACATATCCGCAAGTCATGATATATCTCTACCAGAAGTCAGATTGAAGATTGTTGTGGTCCGGTGAACAAGAACAGAGCATGTAGCAAGGTCCGACAGATTGGTCCGGATCTCTCAGAGGAAGTGTCTTGGTGCAGTACGGATCTGGGGAAGTCAAGAGGACTATCTTGAGTGGTATATTCCAAGGATTTAGCCTCCGGAGTTGGACAAGGAAAAAGATATGAATAGTTGAGTACCGGATTCCTGAGAGACAGTGAAAACAGAGGAAGAACTGACTGACAGAGTATCAAACTACTTTCCGGATGTGTTACAGATGATGATAAAGGTTGCAGAGGCATGAATCATGTTTGGCCGACATAATTGATGATATCTACAAGTATATGCTTGATCTGCATTGCTTGGTGAGCAAGGATTCAGCCGACAGAACTAAGTTTGTAAGAAAATAGACTGTTCCGGATGCCGACTAGAAAGGTGATGAAATTACTTGTGCGGATATATATAGAGGATGGATTTAGTTGTAAAGGGTGTGAAGTGTGCAAGAGTATATGCGAACAAGTCCAGAGTAGAGCAGAAGTAGCAAGAAAGATCCGGTATGTGAAAGGACAGCAGACTAAAGAACAGAGGAAAGATGAAGTGCAGCAGATCAGTATACTGAACCTAACCGGAACTGAACTCCAGCATATGCAGATGCTTCCAATCAGTTCAAGACTGTGATTCTTATCACTTTGTAAGACAGTGTGTCTTCTTGTAGGCAGTGAGCCTCTTGTGAGCAGTGTGCTCGGGCAGTGAGCCCTAATTGGCAAGTGCCATTTTTGTAATTTCCTATTCTTCTAACAGAGAATAATTCTTGGGTTAATCACCCCGTGGTTTTCTCCCTTAACAGGGTTTCCACGTCAAAAATACTGTGTCATGTGTTTCTTATTTCATGGTTAATGTTTTGTGTTTGATTTTATGCTGCTTCAATTAAAAGGAAAGTTTAATAAGGGAAATAATTAGGATAACTGATTCACCCCCCCCCCCTCTCAGTTATCAACAATTGGTATCAGAGCCAAGTTCCTCCTAATAGAGCCTAACAGCTTGAGGAAGATCTGGGATTTCAAATGGATGCATATGGTTTAAAGGAGCAACTCAAGACTGCCCTTGAGGATCTTGAACAGTCAAATTCTGAAGTCAGTGAATTAAGAGAAAGACTCAAACAGGCTGATGAATTCATGAGGGAATTAAAAGACAAATTAAGTCTCTCTATGAAAAAGAGAAAAGAGCTGCTCCAACAGTTGGCAAGACAAAGTGAAGAAAGCAATACAAATGAAGAATTGACTGAGCAAACCAAGTTATGTGAAAAGTTATCAAAAGAAGTCATTATGTTAAGACATGAAATGGAATCAGGAACTATAAAGTTCACTCAAGAGATAGAAGAAAAAAGAAAGGCTGAAGACAATCTAAGACAATCTCTTAAGGAAAAATCAGAAGAATGCCACCAGATGGACAGGATTATCAGACATCTTGAATCTGATCTTGAAGATGCCAAAGATAATGAAGAAAAACTTGAGGATCAAATTACCTCTCTCAAAAGAGATCTTCAAACAGCGAATGAATATAAAGAGAAATTCAAGATAAGTTCTGCTCAACTTGAAGTTCTTCTTGGAAGTCAAAAGAAGACTGATGACAAGTATGGGTTGGGATATGAGAAAGAAGAAAGCTCCGGATCTGGTCAGAGGAATCTTGGATCAGAAAATCCAAGGAGCAGGCCTAGAAGACCTCCGGTAAGACAGCCAAATGCTCAAAAATATCCATCCTTCAATGGATACTGCCACAGCTGCAACCACTTTGGTCACAAAGCTAATCAGTGCAGAATGAGAATGAATCAGATTAATTCATCCTTCTCCGGACAGTGCTTCAACTGCAAAAGGTATGGACACAAATCCCATGAATGCAGAATTATGCAAGTAAACAAATCATTCAAAGGTAGATGCTTTACATGCAATAGAGTAGGTCATATGGCTAATCAATGCAGATCAAGGGGATATCAGTTAAATATGCAAAGAAATGTTATTTGCCAAATCTGCAATAGGTCCGGTCATAATGCTAAAGTCTGCAGAAACAAGAATCAGGACAAAAGAGGTCCGGTGTATAATCAGAATCAAGACAAGGGTAAACAAAAGATGAATGCGGATGAAGTTAGGAATCAGATGAGCAAGATTTGGGTGAAGAAAAGCTCAGAGAATGTAGAGGTTGGATCCGCACCAGATTCTGGTGCTGATATTTCTTCCGGAAATTAAAAAGTGAGCTCAGGCTCAGGGGGAGACTCAAAGAAGATTCTGTTCCCCCAGCCAACCAAGTTGTGCCGGATGTGGCACAAGATGCGGATTAAAGGGTTTGTAGATATAAGTCCTGAGATGCTTCAGTCAAGTTTTCAGAGGTCCGCATGGAGTTATGAAGAAGCTGTGTTTGATTAAGTTAGACCTGTTCAGGGAGGTGCTCCGGTATGATAAAGGATTACAAAAAGGTCCGGAGAGATCCGGAAGTGCACGATCTTGTCTTGCAGATTGGACAGAGTGTTTGGGATGTTCTTGTAATATGTTACCTAGGTTTATTCATGATTTAAAGATCCGGATAATATTCAGTGATCAGGACTAATCCGGGATACTCCAAGCTGTCCAGACATGGTAAACCGGAATAATGCAGGTGAAGCATTTATTGCAGACAGATATTAGGGTTTGCGGAGCAATATAAGGGATTTCTCAAAAGTTATCTGCTCATTCTACACTTGAGAAGAAGCGAATAGTGGAGCTCTGCAACAAGGTTCATCAAGCACACCAAGGATCTCCTGCCGAAGCTATTGCATAAAGAAATCAATCCAACCACTCCGTGCAAACCGAAGGCGCATAAGGTATTCTTCGTTTTTCATTGCCTCACTGCAAATCTTTGAAGAATGGCTACTCCAAACATAGTTAAGATCTCTGATAGACCTCGCCCCTCATTCAAGAAACATCCCTACAAATCATTGGAGGTAGATCCACTAGGAGCCTTCTCTAGTGTTCCCCACGGAGTCTTACATACTGAAGATATTAGGGTTTACATACACGCAAACATTGAGGAATTTGGGGAATTCAAATTAAGAGACCTCTATCACAAGCAACTGATAGACAATGCTTTTGAGCTCAAACTAGAGTATAAGGGTATCCAGAAGAAACAATTTGAGCAATTCATTCATTTCCCTAGCTTTGAAGAAGATGAATGGGTCCGGTATGTACTGAGCAGGATGCATGACAACTTCCTTTGGCTAGATAGACCCTGTAAGATCACAAAAGAAGCAATTAGAGCAGTAACTGGTCTATACTCTTCCGGGGGGGTACCTATCCTCAAATCTGTCAAGAACAACGTTGTAACTGAGGCCACCGGATCAAAATATGATAAGAGGGCAATGACCATTGAAGATATTTCGGATCCGGATATCAAATATGCATCAATGATAATAGGATACAAGATCTATCACTCCAGCAGGGAGAATTCTGTATCCGGAACTGCAATATACACAGCATATGAAATGCTAAGAAAGAATGCAGATTATGATCTTTGTGAACTACTACTAAGCCAATTGATGGAAAATGTACAGAAAATCAAGAAAGACAAGAAGAACTCCTTTAAGTATGGTACTCTCATTGTATGTCTATTCTTTTACTTCATGAATGAGCTACCCGGAACAAGTGGATGGGTATGGCAGAATGACAAACCTGTTGCAGTCCAGATAAGAGACTATTTGCATGGACTTGGGGATGCAAAAGCGAGAAATACAGCTCTATGGGGATACTTCAAAAACTTTCAGAGCATGATGCAAGCAAGAGAGAGAATTCCCCAGTCTCTCATTGAGAAATACAAGGACTCAGTATGTTTTATGGTTGACACTGATCAGTGCCTAATGGAGGCAGTGGAGCCAAGGACTGTCTGGATCATGCCCATGGGGTATGAAGTTGATGAACAGATAGTAGAACTGCATGTTCAACACATGCTAAGTCAGCCCAAAGATCCTAAGGCAGAAAGGTTTGGAACCTTTGAGGAGCTGAGCGTGAAATTACATGTAGAACTCAGGGAACCTGAGATTAAGAGAAAAGTGAGAAAAGAAGTAGAGCACATTGCTCAAGGCCTAGGCATCTCAAAAGAGGCACTTGATGCCAGCCGGGAAAAGAGGAGAAAGGCTGAGGAAGAAGAGAAAAGCAAAGAAAGTGCTCCGGTTGAAACCCCACCCGGACCAGATCATCAAAGAGATCTGCACCTTCCACAACCAAAAGCTCAAAACCGGAAGTCCAGGCATCCGGTAAAAGATCCAAGACAAAAGCATCAAGGGCTTATGAAAGCCAAAAGGATGAAGAGGAAACAGAATCAGATGAGGAAGTAAGAGAAGTAAAGAAACAGAAGAAGAAAGGATCCGGTAAGCCCTCCACAGGCCAAGACAAGGATGAAATGGCAGAGGTAACTGTTGAAAAGCCCACTCTGTCACTAGAGAGCATAATCAAGTCGGTCACGGTGGATGGAAACCTTCAACCAATGACTGAATCCTATGATGACTTCAGTGAGGCAGACCAAAAGACTCTGCAGGAGGCCACAGTGAAATATCTTAACATATATAATAAGGCTTTCATTGAAATAATATCTCTTATTCCTAAAAGCCTAGAAAAGGAAATGGAAGTGAGGAAAAATAATGCTCATGCTAAAGATCTTGAGATCCGGGAGCAGATAGCTATTCAGCTATATCCTCAAATTGATCCCAAGACAATGAACATGATCTTCAAGGACTGCAAAGATGAGTTCAGAAGTAAAGCCAGGATGAATCAGCTCATGCTTGGTGAGACTGACAAAGTGGCACAAGAGACAGAAGAGATCCTCCGGAAGGCCTTCAAAAGGTTCAATCTTCCTGTTGTAGAGGACTTAGGTGCAGAAACAGCTGCTGATTTGGAATCTTCTGTTCCGGAAGAAGTGAGCCATGAACAGACAAGTGAGGACTTGGGACCCTCTGCTCCAGAAGAAGTGGCCCATGAACAAGCAAGCATCTCTCCTCCGGTTTCCCCTACAGTCTCCGGATCCAAAGAAGAAGAGCAATTGCAGGAGAAGGAAGCAGTGGTGACAGACAAAGAGGTTGACAGTTCTAAGACTGCAGAAGAAAAGAAACATCTGTCTCCGGCAAGAGACACTGCACAAACTGTTCAACAATTTTTGAGCAAAGAAACTCTAGAAATTGATGAACCGGAGCTTCTAAAAGGTCCATTTGATTTTGACTCTCTCTCTCCGGTACAAACAATGAAGATAGCTTCATTTGCAAATGCCAAGGCAAATGAAAAGCTCCTGAAGTCTCATATGGAAGACTGTGAGTTGATAGAGGCTGCTTCCGGAGTACTTGAAAAGATCATGCCATCAATCCAGATAGATCCGACAGCCTCCACTTCCGGTAATCTAAAAACCTTAGTCAGCAGTATTGATACACATTTTAATTCTCTAGAAAAATCAGCTGAAGAAAAGGTCCGGAAGGAATTTTTGGATAAGAGATTTTCTGAAATATTAGAATTAATCTCTAAGGATAGGAAGATTGTAAGCATTGGAATAAAGAGCTTAGAAAATGCTCTTAAGGATGGCGGTGACATCTACAAATTTTGTATATCTTGGTCAAAGGCAACAGCAGCAATTGACAAGAAAATAAAAGAGGAACAGGACAAGCTTCAAAGCTTATCTCAAAGTTTTGATCCTCTCTCTTCCTCTATAATAAATCAAGAATGTCAGACTATTGCAGTCTTGAATGAAATAAAGAATCTTGAGAAGGAGAGGAAGAACATTACCATCCGGATGGGAGAACTTAGAAGGATTATAGTCCCTAAGTTGGAAACTATGCATGAGGCCATCAGTGATGCCCAGACCACCGCCCATACAAAAGATCCGACAGATCTCAGGCGGGCAGAAGCTTTTGCACTTTTGTTGAGTGGTCACATTTCAATCTTGGACAGAATGAAGCTAAGTTGGGCTACTGAAATGGTTCAACTGCAGACATCCTTTGCAGACATTCTGCAGTATATGTGAGTATGTAAATATGCGGCTATATATAGAAAATTTTTGAAAATTTTGGTGTGCGGACCCTACCCTTTGCCATTGATGTCAAAGGGGGAGTGAGGAGCAGTGAAAAATGAGGAATCCAACTCAGGGGGAGTTCCGGAAATTGTATATAAAGACAGAGCATCAGCAAAGGGGGAGCATAGTGTAAACACTTAGTCATTTTTCACTAAGTGTTGCCATCAATGCCAAAGGGGGAGATTGTTGGCAAGAGACACTATATGGATTCATGGTTGTTGTCATTGATGGCAACAAAGGTCATTCCACATATCCGCAAGTCATGATATATCTCTACCAGAAGTCAGATTGAAGATTGTTGTGGTCCGGTGAACAAGAACAGAGCATGTAGCAAGGTCCGACAGATTGGTCCGGATCTCTCAGAGGAAGTGTCTTGGTGCAGTGCGGATCTGGGGAAGTCAAGAGGACTATCTTGAGTGGTATATTCCAAGGATTTAGCCTCCGGAGTTGGACAAGGAAAAAGATATGAATAGTTGAGTACCGGATTCCTGAGAGACAGTGAAAACAGAGGAAGAACTGACTGACAGAGTATCAAACTACTTTCCGGATGTGTTACAGATGATGATAAAGGTTGCGGAGGCATGAATCATGTTTGGCCGACATAATTGATGATATCTACAAGTATATGCTTGATCTGCATTGCTTGGTGAGCAAGGATTCAGCCGACAGAACTAAGTTTGTAAGAAAATAGACTGTTCCGGATGCCGACTAGAAAGGTGATGAAATTACTTGTGCGGATATATATAGAGGATGGATTTAGTTGTAAAGGGTGTGAAGTGTGCAAGAGTATATGCGAACAAGTCCAGAGTAGAGCAGAAGTAGCAAGAAAGATCCGGTATGTGAAAGGACAGCAGACTAAAGAACAGAGGAAAGATGAAGTGCAGCAGATCAGTATACTGAACCTAACCGGAACTGAACTCCAGCATATGCAGATGCTTCCAATCAGTTCAAGACTGTGATTCTTATCACTTTGTAAGACAGTGTGTCTTCTTGTAGGCAGTGAGCCTCTTGTGAGCAGTGTGCTCGGGCAGTGAGCCCTAATTGGCAAGTGCCATTTTTGTAATTTCCTATTCTTCTAACAGAGAATAATTCTTGGGTTAATCACCCCGTGGTTTTCTCCCTTAACAGGGTTTCCACGTCAAAAATACTGTGTCATGTGTTTCTTATTTCATGGTTAATGTTTTGTGTTTGATTTTATGCTGCTTCAATTAAAAGGAAAGTTTAATAAGGGAAATAATTAGGATAACTGATTCACCCCCCCCCTCTCAGTTATCAACAGTAGGCAATTTGCCATTAGATTTGAGTGAATATGGAGAAACTCTTAGTTTGGGATATTTCAACTCTTTCAGGTCAAAACAAAGAAAAAATAAAGAAAAGGAAAAAGAAAAAATAGTAAAGAAAAAAATCATTCTCTGGTGAAAACCATAATATATGGTGCCTTGGGCAAGTACCATGATGAAAACCCATTTATGGGCATCATGTGTAGAATATAATCATAAAGGAATAGCTTGACAAAGTGAGTTGCAAGGTTTTGGATCTAGGTGAAGGTTGTTGAAGGAAATGAATCACGTGCACACAATTATAAGTTTCAAGCGCCATCTTGCTATTATTATCGTAATTGTTGGTTTATGATGTTTATCGTTTCAGTGTTCATCCTTGATGGATTCAAACATAAGACTTTCAAGAAATTAAGGGTTCATCCTCCAAAATGCTTATACAATTTTCCAGTTGAGTCACCATTTGTTATGCCTTGCATAACCCCCCATCTTTGAGACAAATTAGGACCCCGTTTCTCCCTTTTTGTCATCTTTGGCTTGAGTGCCATTCCTCTGATGATCTTGCATCATTCTTTCCTCTTGAACTTCTAAGAATTTTGGTGTTTTTGCCTTAAAAACTTAGGTTTTTAAGTTCCTTTATATGTTAGCCTGAAAAACTTAGCTTTTTTAAGTTTTTCTTACTGTGTCTTGGGAGTTCTTTCCCTCTCGGGCTCTCAGGTTCCAGGGCTTATCTTGGTTCTCGAGACCAAGTTTTGTAGACCGATTGGGACTCCGGGTCTCGAATGACTTTTTGGACCAATCAAGACCTCGGGCCCCGATTGACTTCTCAATCTCAGGGCCAAATCATCTGCTGATCCCACCTCCCCCGATAGTCCTTTTTCTTCTTCGGCCCCACTCCCGAAGAATCCTGTTGAGATCGCGGGGCCTGGTCGACCTTTTGGCCATCGGTTCATGGAATCGTTTTGGTCCCACACCCCTTTCCCAACTACCGCATTAATGGTGGCTTGGGGCTCATACAATCAGGGTATTTAAGGGATTTCATGGCCCTTTATCCCTCATTTGTGCGTTGTTTCTTGTCTCCCTACCTATTGCACTCACAATCGAAGCATTTAAAGCCTTTTACGGTCGTAAATCCATAATTCGAAGGCGTTGTGTTCATTTGTGTGTGTTCGAGTGAGGTGCTAGATGTGTTCTTAAATTTTCTTGCTTTCTCACTCACCTTCCCCCAAGATTCACGTGCCAGGTAGGGTTTTCTTTGCTTTTAGTTGCTTTCTTTTGTTTCTTGTTTGTTGTTTCATCGTTGTGCTTTCTTTTGTTTGTCGTCTATTGTTTTAGTGTTAGTGTTAGTCTTTGTTCTATTTTTGTTTGTTTTAATCACTTTCTAGTTATTAGATTAGGTTTAATTTCTTGCTTTCCTGTTTACTAGGATTTGTGTTTAGTGTAGTTTAGATTTTATTTCAATAAGTGGATCAAATTCTACATCAAAGCAGCCAAAACTTTAGGATTTAGACCCCAATTCAAAAAATTTAAAGAAATTCTTTCGGGCCTCGCGCTCTGTTTTACAAAAATGTTAGTTTTTCACTAAAATAGTAGGGTCCAATTGGGACCTCAGGCCTTGAATGGCCCTTCGGACTTGAATTCGCTACAGGTTCCAAAACCTATTTTTCTCCTGCTCCTCGCGAGATGTTAAGTGACAAGTGTTCAGGTTTCCTTTGGGACTTTGGGTTCCGAAGAGTTCATTGGCCTAGAGTCCCAGCAGGTTCCAAAACCCAAAATCTCCTCGTGGCTTACCAAATCAAAAAGTTTAATTGTTAAGAGAACCTTTTGGGGCATTAGGCCTCGAAAGGCCTTTCTACTTGAAAGCGTAAAAGTGCCCAAAACCAATTCTCACCCTGCGGCCCATAATCTAGTCTCAAGGTCCTTTCGGGACTTCGGACCCTAAAAGGCATTTTGGTCTTTATCCTTTTAAATGGTTCCAAGGCCAATTTTTACCCTGCCACCCACCATCTACTTATCATGTCCATTTCAGCATTTCAGCAAGGTCCTTTCGGGACTTCAGACCCTAAAAGGCATTTTGGTCTTTATCCTTTTAAATGGTTCCAAGGCCAATTTTTACCTTGCCACCCACCATCTACTTATCATGTCCATTTTGGTGACCTTTTGACCCTTTTTACATCCTTAGCGCCTCTTGGGCCTCATAACTGATTTCCACCCATTTCCCTGGGACCTGATTGAGATGGTGGGCCCACAGACCAAATCTGAACTAGGGACCAAATGTCTGACTTGGTCTCGAAAACCTGCCTGAACACAAAAATGCTTAGAATGCCTAGAATTTAGTGGTCCCTTTGGAGTTTTTTAAAGTTTTTACATATCCTTTTTCTTGTGTAGGCCAATTAGATGTCTAAAGAAGAACTTTCCAACCATCCAAGTGAAGAAACACTGTCTGGGTCCAAGTACGTAGAAGAAGTTGACTTAGAAGGACAAGGGACAGAAGAAGCACAATCCTCCAAAAAGCTAGCTAAGAAGAAGGAGAAGAAGGAGCTACCCATCACAATGAAATACCAATTCCAAGAGGTACCAAAGGAGTCAAAGTTCAAGAATAAACTTATGAACACAATGGATACTGAACTAGGTCACATTGATCTAGAAGTTTTCAAACATGACACATTTGGAGACAATGTTACTCCAAGAGCAAAGAAGATTGCTCAATCTAGCTTAGGACACATTGCATGTTTTCCACCCACAGTCCAATGCCCTGAGTTGATTCTTACCTTTTCTCATCATTATAACCATGATGAGAGGAAATACTATGACTCCAGTGGGAACGTTTTCCTTGATATTACACTCAAAATGATTAGAATGGTCTTTGACTTACTAGTGTATCAACAAGCTCACATGTTGTCAATGGTTGATGCACTTAAGGCATAAAATAAAGATGTCACTAGAAATAAAGGCTATTTGAACCAACATTGGTTAGCCAAGAAGAAAAAGTCTGCTTCTAAGGTCCCAAGGAGATTGACTAGGTCAGACTTTTAGTGGGAGGTGTCAGATGTGATTACATTGTTAAGCAGAGCATTTGGGAAGGAGAAATCTAGGACCTATGAAACTTGGATGCTTCAATATATTTGTTTTACTTTTAAAGGAGATGTCAAGCTAGACTGGGCTCAAATGGTTTTAGATAATATACACTGTCAACTAATATCAATAGTACAAGTGAAGAAATTTTATATGACATAATATATTGTGTGGCTAGCTCCTAGAGTAGGGAAACTCTTGGGTTGACCACTATGGGAGTAAGAGGAGAGGCTCCCAGACATAGTAAAATTTGGGAGTTTTATCCCCAGTTAGAGCTAAAGTGGTGTTGTCATGATAGGAGGGTTCACAGAATGAACTGTCTGAACCATGTAACAAGAGTAAACACAATGGAAACAACTCAAAGAAATGAAGCAAATGTAGTTTCAGTCATTCAATATATCATAGAATTCAAATACAATATGGCTAGCAGTGTGTAGGCTTATAATTAGGGCTCACAGGCCTAATTACATACATGCACAAGATAAATCTTTGAAGCTCCTTTGCAAAGAATCAAAACTATTGATCTTCTAAATAATGAGAACTACTTTCCTAAGGATCTATTACATCAATATATATCATCTCTAGAATAATAGATTCCTTCGCATCGGCCAAGGAAGAGCACAAACTCCAATGAAGAGATGTACTGTGTGTACACAGATAGGTCAGACCTAAATGCATAGAACACTTCCTCAAATAAATGGAATAACATGCGGATCTTCAGGGAAGGTCTGCCATGAACCAAAGATCATTGAATGATGTGTCATTAAGCTCTGCAAGTCAAGGAATGCTCCAGAAGCCTTCTCCTTTAGCTGATTATCAGAGACTGTTAGGATGCTCTGTTTTGAGAAAACATTCGATCTTCTGATAGCGATATCTTTCCGTTAATGATGTGTGGATCTCTAAATTCTGGATATGATGTAGATGAATGAATGTAGATGGTAAGTCCTGTTCCACAAGGTCTGAAATGTAACTGTGGTCAAATGAGGACCAAAATACAGAAATTGCTTCTGACTAAACTGCCTCAACTGAACTAGAAAATAAAAGAAACAAATTGAACTGCAAAGAAACTGAAGTGCAAATGTTTTTGGTTGATGCAAGATTTCTCTTGAAGTAGGGATGCTCTTGCATTAGACATCTGGGGTTATTGAAAAAGTGAGTCCCTCACTTTGCTGGGGCTAGGGGAGAACCAAGATGGTCCACCTCAGCCTGAGAAATCCATGATGAATCTTCTTCCAGTCTTCATTTCCACTTCACAAGATGTTCTTTGTATTGTCTTCCTTTAGTGTTGCACCCAACTCTGCTATCCAAGATGTCTTCAATTTGCTCCGGTGCTTGTTGTGGTAATTGTTTCTTCAAGTCTTCTTTCATGCTATCACTAAACTCTGCTTCATGATACTGATAAAGGTCTGCAATGTTGAAAATAGGTGATATACCCAATGTCTTCGGTAACTCTACTTCATATGTATTTCTTGAATCAAATTTTCTAAGTATCTTAAAAGGTCCAAATTTCTTCATCTTCAACTTGTTATATGTCCCAACTGGAAATATTTCTTTTCTCAAGTATACCATCACTTCATCACCAACTTCAAATTCCTTATGTCTTCACTTCTCATCTGCCATTTCTTTATACTTACTATTAATATTCTCCAAATGCTTCTTTACCTGATTATGCACTATCTTCATGTGATCTACAAATTCTTCTACTTCTGCACTACTCTTTTCTTCTGTACTAATATCTCTCAATTGTGTAACTCCCCTAGGATTCACTCTAGTCACAATCTCAAAAGGTGTTCCTCTGGTACTCCTATTTACTAAATTATTGTATGCAAACTCTACTTGTGAAAGAATCAAATCCCAACTTCCTGCTTTCTCTCGAACCAAACATCTCAATAAGTTTCCCAAACTCCTATTCACTATCTCTGACTGTCCATCAATCTGTGGATGAAAAGTCAAACTAAAGTTCAATTCTGTCTTTATGTTCTTCCAAAGTGTCTTCCAAAAGTATCCAACAAACTTTGTATCTCTATCTGAAACTATACTCTTAGGGAATCCATGCAATCTCACAATCTCCTTGAAAAATAGGTCAGCTACATGCACTCCATCAGTTGTCTTCTTGCAAGTTATGAAATGAGCCATCTTTGAAAATCTGTCAACCACTACAAATATTGAATCATGTCCTCTCTATGTCTTAAACAATCCCATTACAAAATCCATACTTCTGTCTTCCCAAGGTCTCTCCGGTATTGTCAAAGGTTATACAATCCAGTATTATGACTACTCCCTTTTGCAACTTGATGAACTCTACAAATCTGCACAAATCTCCTAACATCCTTATGTATCTGAGGCCAAAAATAGTTTTCACTCACCAAAGCCACTGTCTTATTAATGCCAAAATGTCCTGCCAATCCACCACTATGCTTCTCCTTGATCAAATTATCTCTCATTGAACTTCTAGGTATGCATAACTGACTTCCTTTGAACAACATATCTTCTTGAATGAAATAGTCCAACCACTTACTCCTATCTGTTACAATAGGTTTCTTACATGCTTTCCAAGGTTCTACAAAATTAGTGTCTCCCTCATACATGTTCTTCAATTCATCAAAACCCAACACCTTAACTCTCACATCTGTCAACAAGTTTCTTCTCCTACCTAATGTATCAGCAACTTTGTTTGATTTTCCACTCCTACGCTTCAACACAAAAGTATAACTCTGCATGAACTCTACCCATCTCATATGTCTCTGATTCAATTTTCCTTGACTGTTCAAATATTGTAAAGCTCGATGATCTGTATACAACACAAACTCCTTAGGCAACAACTAATGTCTCCACTTCTTTAAGGCTTGTATTATGGCATAGAACTCTTGATCATAAACTAAATATCTTCTCCTTGCATCATTCAACTTCTCACTGAAATATGCTACTGGTCTACCTTCTTGACTTAATACTACTCCAATCACATTTCCACTTGCATCACAATCAACTTTAAATACCTTATTAAAATCTGGTAATGCCAAAACAGGTTGCTTTGTCACCTTCTACCTTAACAACTCAAAACTTTTTTCTGCTCCTGATGTCCACTTGAAATCTTTTATGTCACCTCTTATTGTCTCTATCATAGGGTTACAAACTGAACTAAAATTTCTGATGAACTTCTGGTAAAAACTAGCCAATCCATGAAATGATCTAACCTTTCCAATGCTCTCCAGTGTAGGCCATTCAACAATTGCTTTCACTTTCTTAGGTCCATCTTCAATCCTTCTGCAGAAATCACAAATCCCAAAAATGCCAACTCTTCCTTCATGAAAGTACACTTCTTGATGTTTATTAGCAATTTCTCTTCTCTCATTCTCTGCAAAACTTGTCTAATATGCCACAAATGTTCCTCTTTTGTCTTACTAAAAATTAGAATATCATCCAAGTACACAATAACAAATTTACCCAATAATTTCTTCAAGACTTCATTCATCAATCTCATGAAAGTGCTTGGTGCATTTGTCAATCCAAAAGGCATCACTAACCACTCATACAATCCTTCATTTGTCTTAAAAGAAGTCTTCCACTCATCTCCTTCTTTGATTCTGATCTGATGGTATCCACTCTTCAAATCTATCTTTGTGAAATATCTTGCTCCACTCAAACAATCCATGATATCATCCATCCTAGGTAAAGGAAATCTATACTTAACTGTGATCTTGTTTATTGCTCTAGAGTCAGTACACATTCTCCATTCTCCATCTTTCTTAGGTGCAAGCACTGCAGGTACTGCACAAGGACTCAAGCTTTCTCTGATCAAACCTTTCCTCAACAACTCTTGTATCTATCTATTCAATTCTTCATTCTCTGCCAGTGTCATTCTATGTGCTGCTTTGTTAGGCAAACTTGCTCTCAGTATAAGATCTATGTGATGATTGATGCTCCTGATAGGTGGTAATCCTTCAGGTACATTATCTAATATGATGTCATCATATTCTGTCAGCAACTCCTTTATCTCCTCTGATTATGTCTGTTCAATCTCCTTCTTCAATGTTTCTGGCTTCTTAGGAATCAAGGCATAACACATATTCTCATGTCTCAAACCATCCATAAATTTTCTTCCATCTACCAAACAGATTCTAACATTCCCACATACTTCACTCTTAGGATCATCATCTAAAGGAATCAAAGTAATTCTCTTTCCATTTGCTGTTATAGTATAAGTATTCTTTCTCCCATCATGTATAGCTTTTCTATCATACTGCTAAGGTCTACCCAACAAGATATGACAAATATCCATAGGCATAATATCACACAAGACTTCATCATGATAAGATCCAATATGAAATTTCACCAAACATTGTTCACTCTCTAGTACCTTATGATCATCCTGAATCCATGCTATCTGATAGGGCTTAGGGTTTTTCAATCTTTCCAACTTTAGCTTAGTCACCATCTCCTCTAAAACTAGGTTATCTGAACTACCACTATCAATTACAACTTTACAACACTTACCTCCTGATTTGCATCTAGTTCTGAACAAACTTTTCCTCTGTGGTGGTTCCTCATTTGTCTCTACTTGAAATAGTGCTCTCCTCATCACAAGTGATTCTCCTTTCTTAGCTTTGCCAACTAAACTAGGTGATCCAACAGTTTCTTCTTCCACATAGGCTACTCTTCCACTATTTTCTATCCTCTTACTTGTACTACCCTGATTACATTCAAATGCTCTATGTCCTTCACCTCCACACTTAAAACAAGTACCTATGAATGTTCTCTTATCAAATCCTCTTCCTTCTCTTCTATGTGCTTCATTCCGGTATGCACTAGGGTTTCCTCTTTGGTAAAATTTTTTGTCATCTCTCCGATAAGCATTATTATCTCTGTCATCCTTCTTAAATGGGTTGTCAAACTTGTTCTACTCCGGATGTGATCTGTCTCCTCCAAAAAATATTCTACCTCTCTGAAAGTTACCTCATCTGCCTCTCTATCTATTATCATATCTCTTATTCATCTTCTCTTCAACTTTCAGGGCAAACTGATATGCTTCTTCCAAAGATGTCATCCTTACCAAACTTAGTTCTTCTTGAATATTCAATCTCAGTCCATAGATGTATCTAGCCACTTTCCCCTTGTTTTCTTCACTATGTCCTGTCCTTATGATCATCTTGTAAAATTCTTTAGTATACTCCTTCACAGATTTCTCCTTTTGTTTGAGGTTTTGCAATCTTTTCAATAGTTCCAACTCATAGTCAGCAAGTATAAACTGATTCTTCAATTTTGTCACCATCCTATCCCATTTTGTAATATTTTCTTTTCATCTTCTATTTCTTTCTAACTGAACTTCTTTCCACCATATAGCAGCATGTCCTTTCAACTTTGTCTTTGCAAATTTCACCTTCTCCAGATCTTCAATTTCCTCCTATTCAAAGTATTATTCCATGTCATTTATCTAGTCAATCAATTCTTCAGGGTTCAAATTACCAGTATAGTTCAGCACATCAACTCTAGGTCTCTTTCCAATCTTTGAAATAGCTCGCAACATCTTTACTTGATCTGATTCTTCTTCTTCATCACCTCCTAGGGTTTCACTAGTTTGTTTAACAAATTAAAATTCTTCTCATCATCGATTTCAACATTAGGTCTTAGTGTCAACCCTCTTCGCCTATCTTCTTCAACAACATCCAAATAAATTTGCATTGTTTTCATCATTTCCATCATCTCATCCATTCTACCAACCATTGTTCCAACAACAACTCTTCGTGGCGACATTCTTCCTCGGATCAAGTGCAAACTGCCTCAAGTTCGGCGATCAGGCTACAAGGTGACAACTGCCTCACAATCGGCAATTCGTCATGACACAAGTAACTTGCCTCAATTCAAAAATCTATCCACGACAAGATCTTATAGAATTCCCTCGCCAACTTTGCTCAATTCACTCCCAAAGATTCAAACTTTCACTCTGATACCACTTGGTGCAGTCACGGTAGGAGGGTTCATAGAATGAACTGTCTGGACCATGTAGCAAGATTAAAAACAACGGGAACAACTCAAAGAAATGAAGCAAATGTAGTTTCAGTCATTCAATATATCATAGAATTCAAATACAATCTAGTCGGCAACATGCAGGCTTACAATTAGGGCTCACAGGCCTGATTACATACATGTACAAGATAAAGATTTGAAGCTCCTTTGTAAAGAATCAAAACTATTGATCTTCTAAATCATGAGAACTACTTTCCTAAGGATCTATTACATCAATATATATCATCTTCGGAACAATAGATTCCTCCGCGTCGGCCAAGGAAGAGCACAAACTCCAATGAAGAGCTGTAACATGTGTACATAGATAGGTTGGACCTAAATGCATAGAACACTTCCTCAAATGAATGGAATAATGTGTGGATCTTAAGGGAAGGTTTGTCATGAACCAAAGATCATTGAATGATGTGTCATTAAGATCCACAAGCCTTCTCCTTTAGCTGACTATCAGAGACTGCCAGGATGCTCTATTATAAGAAAACAGTCGATCTTCTGATAGTTATATCTTTCCAGTAATGATGTGTGGATCTCTGAATTTTGGATATGATGTAGATGAATGAATGTAGATGGTAAGTCCAGTTCCACAAGGTCTGAAATGCAACTGTGGTAAAATGTGGACCAAAATGTAGAAACTGCTTATGACTGAACTGGATGAACTGAACCGGAAAATAAAAGAAACAAACTGAACTGCAAACAAACTGAAGTGCAAATGTTTTTGGTTGATGCAAGATTTCTCTTGAACTAGGGATGCTACTGCATTATAAAGGACGTAGAGAAACATTTCAAAAGAGTTAATGATGCATTCCTGTATGCTATCATTCTACAACTAACAGGAGACCCTACTTTCCTAATGTCCTCAAAAGCAACGAACCTTATCAAACCACAAGGACAGTGGTTCATTCAATTCTCCAAGTCCACATACATAAGAGTAGTAGGCTTCAGGAGAGCTCCATTTTTGCTTTCAAGACATTGTAGTGACAAGATCATTTTGATGGAGTTCTCTCGGCAAATTAGTGAAGTCCACTTGAAACTCTGTGGAAAACATAAGTCTGGTGTCAAGTATCCTTTTGTTCTTGGTTTTTATGAGTGTCCTTCCATCAATGCAGAAAAAGGAGCAGATGAAGAGCTAAATTCTCTAAATTTGAAAATTTATGAGCCCAGGGATGATTTTGACCCTATTGGCAAACTTGATCAGCTTTTCCCGACTATGGGTTTCAAACACAAACATTGTTTGGAAGACTTCTGGGAAAATTTCCAAGATGACTTCGAGGTAAGGAAAAAGTAGTATACTAGGCTCATTGCTTTTCAATTAAGAGAATTTGGAATAAGAGAGGACATACTTGAGGAATTTTATGATGAAGGTGTGGTTTTGGATCCAGTATATCAACTAGCTGCTATTGATGAAAAGATGTTGGATCCAATTAACTGGTCAGAGAAAGAGAAGAATTCCATCAGGGAATTTAGTAATTATGTTATTCAAAGGAGTATAGAGTGGTTAGAGCCAAGGCTAAGAAATTTTGTACCACCAGCTCCACATACTAGGAAAAGAAATAAGGATAAAGCTTCATCCTCAGGGTCTCCAACTGGTAAAAGGTAGAAGACACAGGGTAAGCCCCCCAAAACTACGAAGTCTGGGAAGTCTTTACAAGATGCTTCTCCTAAGGATGTACTCAAGGTAGTACAAGAAAAGTTGTCTCATTCTTTAATGATGTATAAAGAGGG